>JAUNZM010000429.1:0-1200000 GCA_033459285.1 Clamator glandarius
GGAACAGGGTCTGCCAGTCTGGTACGTGATGGGAGATCAAGTCAAGGTGCCAAAGCCTGAGAGGTATATATGTACAAAGCGGACAGACCTCCCTTGCAACTTTGGAGAAGCAGCCCTGAGTCAGGCCAGTGAGGCTGTCAGGAGCAGGGAAGTTGGGCAGTGAGGTGCTGCTTGTGGTGTGCCTGAGTAGCAATAAGATTTGCTAGAGCCTTTACTCCTGTCCCACCAAAAAGTGTGCAGGCTCTGATTTTCTTTGGACTGGGGTGTTTCCAGCATGACATGTTGCTTCAAAACCATTTTGAGCCAGTGAGACTTGCAGTGTTCCTTCACAGAGTGGGTGGGCTGTGGTGTTCCAAACTTGGCTTGTGACAAGTAGAGAAATGCTTCACTTGTTGCAAGAGAAATAAAGTCTTTCCTCTTTCCCCTTTGCTTGTGATAAAGGTTCTGTAAGGCAGGGTAAAGAGAGTCCCAGGCAATAGGTAAAGAGTCCATCTGGCCCTTGCTAGAGCACAGCCTGAATGACACAGCACTACTGCTTGCTCTGTGTTCCTCATGGAGTAAGATTAATTTTTACTAAAGCACCTTCATAGTAGTTGTTAATCAGTATTCACAAGCTTATCCTAACACCTTCTTTTAGTTGTTTTTGCAGCTTGCAATAAAAGCACTTGCAGAGAAGATTCTAACAAGAGCCAGCATTGGATGGTAGCAGCTTCTCTGCGGTACTTGTGTTGAACACTGAAATTTTGAAGTGATGATTTCATAGCTATTCTGATGTTACAGCACACAAGCCTAGACTGAAAGTTCTACAAGTAGTGGTTTGCAGTGAACGCGCCCTAAGAGAAAACATACGAAAGCAGAAGCATTCCATGACAGCATCTTCCCTGCTGGAAATATTAATTTTTACTAAAGCGCCTTAATAGGCGTTTTTAAGTCACTGTTCACTAGCCTATACTAAAATATTCTTTTAGTCATATTTGCAGCTTGCAGTGAAAGACTCACTAGAAAGACTCTAATGAGAGTCTACATTTGATGCCAGCAGATTCTCTGTGAAACTTATGCTGAATGCTCTGAAATTTTGAACTGACGCCTTAATAGCCATGATGATAAATTTCACAAGCCTAGAGTGAAATTTCTACAAGTTGTACTCTGCAGAGAAAGTGCAATAAGAGAAGACAGAAGCATTCCATGCTAGAGTCTTCCCTGCATCCGTTATTGTTGCCTTTGGAGGCGTGGTGACCTGGTTCAAGAACAGCATGACGGCCAAGCCCAGGCCGCTCAGGCCATCAGTTCACAGACACCAATGTGGTGGATGGCAAATGGCGTTTATTGATAGGTAACACGGCACTATATAGCCTGGGTTTACGATGTCACTTCAGTCTGCTTACATCATAGACCAACCGCCATTGGCTATCTGGAGGTGGGGGGAGGGCCCTGTCTTTCCATACAGTGGAGATCTTCCGGCCGCCAGACCCTAACTACTCACATTTTCCCCCTCCCTATGCTTAACTAAACAGATTGAAATACAAAAACTTCAACAGTATACATCATAAACTCAGAACAACAAACGTAAGGCACAGTGAACAGGTATATTATTAAAGTAATTGTTGGGGTCCTAGCAACATGATGTTAACCTTCTCTAACCGGCTCTTAACAAATGACACAGGCCTATTTAATATACATAGTCCGAAGATTAATGTCATCGCGATCACTGCAATCGGCCCTATCGAGGTAGATTGGAGTTCTTGAGTGTGGGCGAGATATTTGCTGACTCATTGTCCTCTCTTGTCACCAGGGCTTATGGGTTGCGAGTTGATCCAATAATCTGGTCCTGTGGACAAAACCTCACAGCTTTCATTAGTTTTGTTCTGGAGGTATGGTTTAATGGACTTAAGTAGACACCACTTGATTCTGCCGTCTTTTTTAACAGCAGCATACCCTCGTCCTGTCGGAACTAATCTCCACCCTGGTTCCCATTCTCCCAACTCATTTCTAATTATAACCAACAGGCCTTATTCTAGCGCTTGCGTGGCCCAAAGTTTTTGAGTGAGGCTGTTCACAGAATCACACAGAATCACAGAATAACCAGGTTGGAAGAGACCCACAGGATCATCGAGTCCAATCATTCCCACCAATCCCTAAATCATGCTCCTAAGCACCTCGTCTACCCTCACCTTAAACACCTCAAAGGGACGGTGACTCAACCACCTCCCTTGGCAGACTGTTCCAATGCCTAACCACCCTCTCCGTGAAGAATTTTCTCCTGATCTCAAGCCTAAATCTCCCCTGGCGGAGCTTGAGGCCATTCCCTCTCATCCTGTCCCTTGTCACTTGGGAGAAGAGGCCAGCACCCTCCTCTCCACAACTTCCCTTCCGGTAGTTGTAAAGAGTAATAAGGTCTCCCCTCAGCCTCCTCTTCTCCAGGCCGAACAACTCCAGCTCTCTCAGCCACTCCTCATAAGATTTGTTCTCCAGCCCCTTCACCAGCTTTGTTGCCCTTCTCTGGACTCTCTCCAGAGTCACAACATCCCTCTTGTGGTGAGGGGCCCAGAACTGAACACAGTACTAAAGGTGCAGTCTCACCAGTGCCGAGTACAGGGGGAGAATAACCTCCCTGGACCTCCTGGTTACGCCGTTCCTGATACAAGCCAAGATGCCACTGGCCTTTTTGGCCACCTGGGCACACTGCTGGCTCATGTTCAGTTGGTTGTCAACCAGCACCTCCAGGTCCTTCTGCAAACTTGCTAAGGGAGGACTCAATGCCTTCATCCAGGTCATTGATAAAGACATTAAACAGGACTGGACCCAGGACTGAGCCCTGGGGAACCCTACATGTAACTGGCCTCCAGCTGGATTTAACTCCATTTACCACTACTCTCTGGGCCCGGTCATTCAACCAGTTTTTCACCCAGGAGAGTGTGCACCTGTCCAGGCCAGAGGCTGACAGTTTCCGAAGCAGAATGCTATGAGAAACTGTATCAAAGGCTTTACTATAGTCCAGGAAGACCACATCCACAGCCTTTCCCTTGTCCAATAGTTTAGTCACTTGGTCATAGAAGGTGATCAGATTAGTCTGGCAAGACCTGCCTTTCATGAACCGGTATTGACTGGGCCTGGTCACCGGGTTCTCTTGCAAGTGCTTCATTATCGCACTCAAGATCACCCGCTCCATGACTTTCCCCAGTACCGAGGTCAGGCTGACAGGCCTGTTGTTCCCCGCATCCTCCCTGTGCCCCTTCTTATAGATGGGCACGACATCAGCCTCCAGTCCAGCAGAACCTCCCCAGTCATCCAGGACTGCTGGAAGATAATGGAAAGGGGTTTGGCCAGCACAACCGACAGTTCCCTCAAAACTCTTGGGTGGACTCCATCCGGCCCCATAGACTTGTGGGCATCTAGCTGGGCAAGCAAGTCTCTAACTGCCTCCTCTTGGACCTTGGGAATCTCATACTTCTCATCCAACCCTTGGGGTTGTGCACAGAGGGAACAATTTTCTTTACAGTTAAAGACTGAGGCAAAGTAGGCATTGAGCACTTCAGCCTTGTCTTCGTCCCCTGTTACTGTTGTTCCCTCTGCATCTACTAGGGACTGGAGATTCTCCCTAGCCCTCCTTTTGCTGTCTTTCACAGTCTTGGCCAATCGCATTTCTAGTTGGGCCTTAACCCTCCTGACTTTTTCCCTGCACGTTCTCACTTCCTCCCTATAGTCCACCCAGGATGCCTGCCCCTTCCTCCAGAGGTCGTAGACCCTCCTCTTCCTATTGATGTCTCTTAGGACCTCCCTACTCAACCACTCTGGTTTCTTACCCCACCGGCTACTTTTCCGGAACTTGGGGACGGCTTTCTCCTGAGCTGCTAGGAGTTCCTTCTTGAAGAGCGCCCAGCCCTCATGGACACCTTTGCCTTCAAGGAGCGCCTCCCACGGGACTTTTCCGACCAGCCTTCTGGACAGCCCAAAGTCTGCTCTCTGAAAGTTGAGGGCGACTGTTCTGCTAACCTCCTTCTTCATTTTACCCTGCACTGAGAACTCTATCATCTCATGATCGCTTTGCCCCAAGCGTCCTCCAACCTTCACATCCCCCACCAGTTCTTCTCTGTTCACCAACAGCAGGTCCAGGAGGGCACCGTCCCTTGTCGGTTCGCTCACCAGCTGTGTGAAGAAGTTGTCTTCCACACACTCCAGAAACCTCTGGGACTGCTTCCTTTCTGCTGTATTATACTCCCAGCCTATATCTGGGAAATTGAAGTCTCCCACAAGGACTAGAGGTAGCGATTTTGAGACTACACTCAGTTGTTTGTAGAAGAGCTCATCAGCTGCTTCTTCTTGGCTGGGTGGTCTATAGCAGACTCCCATCACAATCCCTTCCTGCCCATGGACTCCTCTGATTTTCACCCACAGGCACTCAGTCCCATCCTGACCGTAGCCCAGTTCGAGGGTATCAAAGCCCTCTCTAACATAGAGGGTTTCCCCGCCTCCTCTTCTGCCCTTCCTGTCCTTCCTGAAGAGTTTATACCCCACCATGGGTACGCTCCAGTTGTACGAGTCATCCCCTCCCCCCTCACATCTAGTTTAAAGCTCGATTTATGAGCTTAACTAGGTTTTTGGTGAGGGCTTTTGTCCCCCTAGGAGACAGGCATGTCCCATCCCTAGTAAGAAAGCCTGGGGGTGTGTGGGACTCCCCATGATTAAAGAACCCAAAGCCCCTCTTCTCACACCAGTCCCTAAGCCATTCATTAACCCGTTTCTTATTCCTCATTACCTGCTCCTGGTTCCTTAGTATTGAAATGGAGTTGAATATTACCTGTGCCCCAGAGCCCTCGATCATTCTCCCAAGTGCCTTGAAGTCCCTTTTAATGGCTTTAGGCCTTCTACATTCTGTTTCCTCATTACCAATTTGAAAAACTAAGAGCGGGTAGTAGTTGGTGTCTTTGACCAGGGAAGGGAGCTTTCTAGTAACGTCCCTCTCTGATGTTCCCGGCAAGGAGCAGACCTCCCTATGGAGCGGGTCCGGCCTACAGATGGGACCCTCCATTCCTTTGAGAAGGGAATCCCCCAAGATAATCACCCTCCTCTTCTTTTTAACCGAGGATGTTTTTCAGGCTGTGGAGGATGATGGGTTTTGGAAACATTGCTAGGCTGTGGGTGCAGCCCTCTTCTTCATTAGGGCTAGGATGCACCATCAGCACCTCATATTTGTTCCCCAGAGAGATCTGGTGTTTAATTGTCTTGGTGGGGGGAGCAGGTTTCCTTCTCTGGGCAGGAACTTGCTGCCATTCCCCCTCTCTGTCTCTCCTGTCCTTGCAGCTTACCGGTGGGTGGTGCTCAGCTTCACTGGCTCCAGCAGCCTGTGAGAGGGTCCTGCTCCACTCCTCTATCTCCCTCTCACACTCCCTGATGGCCCTCAGCCTAGCCACTTCCTTCCTCAGCTCTTCCACCATATGAAGCATTTCCCCTACCCGAGCACAGCTTCCACAGGTGGAGCCTGAGCCAGAGGCATGAGCCACTACAGGAGGGGGGCACTGTCTGCAGCCCAGGGTCTGGGTAGCTGCATGTGCCCACCAGGGCTCTGTCTGGGTGGCAGCCTCCACCACGCTTGGTGCAGCCTTAGTCTTCCTTCGGGTATCCACCATTTTCCTCAATCCCTTCCGACCGTGCTCCAGCCCTTCCCCGCTCGCCCTGCCCGCTCGAACTGCCGCTCAAACTGCCTTGTTTAACGAGCCTTGTTTAATGAGCCCCGCACCTCTTTGCCACGCTCCTCTTTGCCTGGGCTCCGGACGCTGTGCTCTCTAAGGGCCCTTTAAATCCCCCGCGGGAGCTTCTGGGACTGCCCCCTCCCGTCGGTCACCGCGCGGGATCGGCTGTTGAGCCCGGAGCCCAGCACCGATTTTCCGATCGAGTATTTTTAGGGTTTTTCCCTGTTCGGGAAGCACCCAGTCGCCTATGGCTACCCCAAAAAGCAGAACTCACCGTCCTGTTGCTGGATGCAGCTGCTGCATTTCTTGCTGCATCTGCTGCTGCATTTCGTGCTGATACATTTCCTGCTGCTTCTCCTACGGTATATCTTTCTACATTTGCTGCCTCATCTCCTGATGCATCTGCTGATGTACCTCATGCTGCTGCATCTCCTGCTTCATCTTCAGCTGATGCATCTGTGGTATCATCACCTGATATGTCATCACCTGCTATGTCATCTCCTGCTGCATCTGCTGCAGTATTTCCTGATGCAGCATCTCTTGCTCCTGCATCTACTGCTGCATTTCCTGCTTCATCTGTTGCTGCTCTGCTGCTACTTCATCTCCCGCTAAATCTCCTGCTACATATCCTGTTGCTGCATCTCCTGCTGCTACATATCCTGCTGCTGCACCTCTTAATGCATCTTATGATAATGCTTCATCTCCTACTACTGCATCTCCTGCTGCACCTACTGCTTCTGCATTTCTTGCTGCATCTTCTGTTACTTTATCTCCTGCTGCAGCATCTGCTGCTGCTGCATGTCTTGCTGCATCTCCTCCTGATGCTTATCCTGCTGATTTTCCTTTTGAATTTTCTGCTGCATCTCCTGCTCCAGCATCTTCTACTGAATCTTCTCCTGCTGTTTATCCTGTTCCTTCTACTTCTGCCGCACCTCCTGCTGCACCTACTGCTGCATCTCTTGATGATGCATCTCCTATTCTGCTGCATCTGCTGCTGTATCTCCTGCTGATGAATCTCCTGCTGAATCTCCATCTACTGCGGCATCTGCTGCTGCATCTCCACCTGCTGTATCTGCTGCTTCTGCATTTGCTGCTTAATCTCCTGCTGAATTTCCTGTTGCTGCTTCTCCTCCTTCTGCATCTGCTGCTGCTGCATCTGCTGCTGCATAACCTTCTGAATCTCCTGCTGCTACATCTCCTGCCGCTGCATATCTTGCAGCTGCATCTCCTTCTACTGCATCTCCTGCTGTTGCATCTCTTGCTGCAGAAACTGCTGCTGCATCTCTTGCTGCAGAAACTGCTGCTGCTGCATCCTCTGCTGTATCTACTACTGGTGCATCTCCTGCTTCATCATCTCCTTCTGCATCTACTGCTACATCTTCTGCATCTTCTTCTGCTGCATCTGCTGCATCATCTCCTCTTGCCTCTCCCCCTACTGCATCTCCTGCTGAATCTCCTGCTGCATCTCCTGATGCTGTATCATCTGAATTATCTCTTCCTGCTGCATCTCCTGCTGAATCTACAGCTACTTCTGCATCTGCTTCTGCATCTCCTTCTGTTGCGTCTCCTGCGGCATCTGCTGCTGCATCGGATGCTGCATCCCGTGCTGCTGCATCTGCTGCTTTATCTCCTGCTGCTTATCCTGCTGCAGAAATACCTGCTGAATTTCCTGCTGAATCTGCTGCTGGATCTGTTGCGGCTGCATCTCATGCTTCTTCATCTCTGGCTCTTACATCTCCTTCTGCTGAATCGCCTCCTGAATCTGCTGTGGCATCTCATGTTGCTACATATCCTGCTACATCTCCTGATGCATCTCCTTCCAAATATACATCACTTGCTGCATATTCTGTGGCATATCCTGCTGCACCTCCTGCTGCTGTATCCCCTGGTGCATCTACTATTCCTGCATCTCCTGCTGCACCACCTGCTATTGAATACCCTGCTGCATCTCTTAATGCCTCAGGGCCTGACTTTGCATCTCTTTATGCATCTCCTGGTGCTGCATTACCTGCTGTATCTCCTCCTGCTGCATTTCTTACTGCATCTCCTCCAGCTTCATCTCCTGCTGAAATTACTGCTGCATCTCCTGCTTCTGCATCTCCTATTGCATCTCCTAATGCTGCATCTCTTGCTTCTGCATTTCGTGATCCAGCATCATATGCTGAAGCTCCTGTGGAATATCCTCATGCATATGCTTATGCTGCATCTTCTCATGCTCTATCTTCTGCTGCTGCATAACCTGCTGCACCTGCTGCTCCTGCATCTCCTCCTGCTGCATCTCGTGCTCCTGCATCTCCTGCTGCTACATCTGCTTCTTCATCTCCTTTTGCTTCGTATCGTACTGCATCTGCTGCTGCATCTGCTGCTGCATCTGCTGCTGCTGCACCCCCTGATGCATCTACTGATGCATCTACTGCTACATGCTCTGCTGATGCATCTGCGGATGCATCTACTGATGCTTCATATCCTGCTACATCTGCTGCAGAATCTCCTCCTACTGAATCTCTTGCTGCTGCATCTCCCACTGCATATCCTGCTGAATTCATTTGTGGCTGCATCTACTGCTGCTGCATCTCCTGCTACATCTCCTTCTTCTGCATCTCCTGCTATACTTTTTGGTGCATCTCATGCAGCTCCAATTGCTGCTGCATCAGCTGCTGTTTATATCCCGTGGATGCATCTCCTGTTTGTGCATCTCCTGCTGCATCTCTTGCTGCTTCATCTTCATTTACATCTCCTGCTGCATCTCTTCCTGCTGCATCACCTGCTACATCACCTATTACTGCATCTGCAGCATATGCTGCTTCATCTGGTGCTGCTTCACCTACTGCTGCACCTCTTGCAACATCTCCTGCTACTGCATCTGTTGCTGCATGTTCTGCTGCAGCACCTGCTGCAGCATCTCCTGTTTAACTTCCGTCTGCGTTTCCGGCTCCAGCATCTCCTGCTGCATCAATAGCTGCTGCATCTGCTGCTGCATCTGCTGCTGCTGTACCTCCTCTTGCTGCATCTCTTGTTACATTTGCTTCTTCTGCATCTCCTGTTGCATCTCCTTCTGCTGCATCTCCTGTTGAAACTCCTCCTGCTAAATCTCTTGGTGCATCTCCTCCTATGGCATCTCTTGCTGTATCTGCTGCTTCTGCATCTCCTGATGCATACCCTGCTGCTTCACTTCATCCTGCTGCATCTCATGCTGCATCTCATGCTGAATCTCCTGCTACTATATCTCCTGCTGCTTCATATCCTGCTGCTGCATCCCCCAGTGAATCTCCTGCTGCTTCATCTTCTGCTGCTTCATCTCTTGCTCCACGTCCTTCTGCTGCATCTCCTGTTTCTGCATCTCCTTATGCTTCGTCTGCTGCTGCATCTCTATCTGCTGTATCTCATGTTACACCTTCTATTGAAGCATCTCCAGCATCATCTCCTTCTGCTGCATATCTTGCTGCTTCATCTCGTTCTGCATCTCCTGCTGCATCTCCTTGAGCATCACCTGCTGCATCACCTTCTGCATCACCTGCAGATGTATCTCCTGCTGAATCTACTACTGCTGCATATTCATCTGCATTTCCTGCTGCAGTTCTTTCTGAATCTACTACTGCTGCATCAGCTGAATTTGCTGCTGCATCTGCTGCTGCTTCATCTACTGCTGCATCACCTGATAGATCTCCTTCTGGTGCATCTCCTGCTTCTGCATCTGCTGCTGCATCCTCTGCTGCTGCATCTCCTGATGCACCCCCTGTTGCTTCATCTCATCCTGCTGCATCTCCTGCTGAATCTCCTGCTGCTATATCTCCTGCTGTTTCATATCCTGCTACTGCATCTCCTAATGAATCTCCTGAAGCTTCATCTCTTGCTCCATGTCCTGCTGCTGCATCTCCTGTTTCTGCATCTCCTTATGCTTCGTCTGCTGCTGCATCTCTATCTGCTGTATCTCATGTTACACCTTCTATTGAAGTATCTCCGGCATCATCTCCTTCTGCTGCATATCCTGCTGCTGGATCTCGTTCTGTATCTCCTGCTGCATCTCCTTCTGCATCATCTGCAGATGCATCTCCTGCTGCATATGATGCTGCTGCATCTCCTCTTACTTCTGCTGTTGCTGCATTCCCTGCTGCATCTCCTGATGCTGCAATGCCTTCTGCATCTCTTTCTGCATCCCCTGCTGCATCTCCTGATGCTTCCTCCCTTGCTGCATCTCCTGCTGATATATATCCTGCTGCATCTTCTTCTTCATAGCTTGCTGCTGCATCTTCTACTTCTGCATCTCCTGCTGCTGCATCTCCTGCTGAATCTGCTGCTGCACCTCCTTCTGCTTCATGTCCTGCTGCATCTACTTCTCCTGCATATCCTACTGCATTTCTTGCTGCATCTCCTGCTGCATTTCTTGTTGATACATTTCCTGCTGCCTCTCCTACGCTATACCTTTCTACACTTGCAGCCTCATCTCCTGATGCACCTGCTGATGTACCTCCTGCTGCTGCATCTCCTGCTTCATCTTCAGATGATACATCTGTGGTTTCATCACCTGCTATATCATCTCCTGCTGCATCTGCTGCAGTATTTACTGCTCCAGCATCTACTGCTTCATCTATTGCTGCTCTGCTGCTACTTCATCTCCTGCTAAATCTCCTGCTACGTATCCTGTTGCTGCATATCCTGCTGCTGCACCTCTTAATGCATCTCATAATAGTGATTCATCTCTTGCTACTGCATCTCCTGCTGCACCTACTGCTTCTGCATTTCTTGCTGCATCTCTGCTGCTGCATATCCTGCTCCTGCATCTGCTACTTCTGCATTTGCTGCTTAATCTCTTGCTGCATTTCCTATTGCTCCTTCTCCTCTTTCTGTGTCTCCTGCTGCTGCATTTCCTGCTGCATAACCTGCTGAATCTCTTGCTGCTGGATCTGCTGCGGCTGCACCTCCTGCTGCTTCATCTCCTGCTCTTGCATCTCGATCTGTATCTCCTCCTGAATCTCCCACGTCATCTCATGCTGGTACATATCCTGTTACATCTCCTGCTGCATCTCCTTCTGAATATGCATCTCTCGATGCATCTCGTCCTGCTGTGGATTCTATGGCATCTCCTGCTGCATCTCATTCTACTGCATCTCCTGCTGCAACTCCTGATGCATCTCCTGCTGAATATGCATATCCTGCTGCAACTCCTGCTGCTGCATCCCCTGTTGCTCAGTCTTCTGCTCTATCTCTTGCTTCATCTGCTGCTGCTGTATCTCCTGCTGCTGAATCTCCTGCTGCATCTCCTGCAGCTGCATCTTCCTGAAGCTGCTGGCGCCTCTCCTTCTGCATCTGCTGCAGCATATTTTCCTGCATATCCTCCGGCTGCATCTGCTGGTGCATATCCTGCTGTTCTATCTCCTGCTGCATTTCCTGCTGCATCTCCTGCTGCTGCGTACACTGCTGCATCTACTACTGATGCATCTCCTGCACCATCTCCTGCTGCTGCATCTCCTGCTGAGTCTCTTGCTGAGTTTCCACCTACACCTCGTGCTGCATTACATGATGCATCTCCTCCTGCTGCATGTCCTGCTGCTACATCTCCATCTTCTGTATATACTTCTACATTTCTTGCTGCTGCACCTCCCCCTGCCTCACCTGCTGGTACTTAATTTGCTGCTGCATATGCTGCTGCATATTATGCTGGTGCATATCATGCTGCATCTCCTGCTGCTTAATTTCCTGTGGCTGCATCTCCTCCTGCGTTTCTTTGTGCTGCATCTCCTACTGCTGCAACTCCTGCTGCATCTCCTGCTGAATCTCCTGCTATAGAGTCTCCTGCTGCATCTCTAGATGCATAACCTCCTGCTACGTCTCCTGCTGCTGCATCTCCTCCTGATACATCTGCTGCAGCATCTCTTGCTGCTACATCACCTGCTGATGCATCTACTGCTGCTGCATCTCCTGCTAATGCATCTGCGGCTGTATCACCTGCTGCATAATCTCCTGCCACATCTCCTGGCGCTGCAGTACTTGCTGTATCTTCTACTGCTGTATCTCCTGTTGCTGCATATCCTGCTTCTGGATATACTGCTGCATTTCCTTTATTTCCAGCTGCTCAATCTCTTTCTGCCTCTCCTGCTGTGGAATATGCTACTGCTGCATCCTCTGCTGTATCTACTACTGATGCATCTCCTGCTTCATCTTCTCCTTCTGCATCTCCTGCTGCATTTTCTGCTTCTGCATCTCCTGCTGCTGCATCTGCTGCATCATCTCCTCTTTCCTCTCCCCCTACTGCATCTCCAGCTGAATCATCTGCTGCATCTCCTAATGCTGTATCATCTGAATCGTCTCTTCCTGCTGCATCTTTTGCTGAATCTGCAGTCACTGCTGCATCTGCTTCTGCATCTCCTTCTGTTGTGTCTCCTGCAGCATCTGCTGTTGCAGCTGCATCTGCATCCCGTGCTGCTGCATCTCCTTCTGTTGCATCTCCTGCTGCTTATCTGGCTGCAGAAATTCCTGCTGAATTTCCTTCTGAATCTGCTGCTGGATCTGCTGCGGCTGCATCTCCTGCTGCTTCATCTCCTAGTCTTGCATCTCCTTCAGCTGAATCTCCTCCTGATTCTGCTGCAGCATCTCATATTGCTACATATCCTGCTACATCTCTTGATGCATCTCCTTCTGAATATGCATCTCCTACTGCATCTCATACTGCTGCATATTCTGCAGCATCTCCTGCTACATCTCCTGCTGCATCTCCTGCTGCACCACCTGATATTGAATCCCCTGCTGCATCTTCTAATGCTGCATGGCCTGATGCTGCTTCTCTTGATGCATCTCCTGCTGCTGCATCTCCTGATGCGTCTCCTACTGAAACTCCTCATGCTACTGCTCCATCTGCTTCCTCTCCTGCATCTACTGCTGCATATGCCGCTACATCTCCTGCTGCTCTATCTCCTCCTCCTGGATCTCCTCCTGCGTATATTGCTGCTGCATCCCCTGCTGAATCTCCTGCTGCTGCTTTTCTGTCTGCAACTACCTCTGATGCATCAGCAGATTCGTCTGATGATGCATCTCCCCTGCTTCATCTCCTGCTGCTGAATCTCCTGCTCTTGCATACCCTGCTGCATCTACAGCTGCTTCATACCCTACTTCATCTACTGCTGCTGCAGTACCTGTGGTTTCTCCTGCTGCTGCGTCTCCTACTGAATTTCTTCTGCTGCAATTCCTGATGCTATATATTCTGCTTATGAATCTCCTGCTAATGCATCTCTTACTGAATCTGCTTCTGAATCTGCTGCTGCATCTCCTGCTGCTGCATCTCCTGCTGCTGCATCTCCTAATGCATCTCCTGTAGCTTAATCTCCTGCTTTTGCATCTCCTGGTTTATCTCCTTCTGATGCCTATCTTGCTGCTGCATCTACTGCTGCTTCGTCTGCTGCTACATCTCCTAATGCATCCCCTGCTGCTGCATCTCAGGGTACATCTCCTCTCGCTCAATCTCCTGCTGCATATCCTGCTGCTACATCTCCTGCTACGGCATCTCCTGCTACAACTCCTACAACTGCATCTCCTGCTGGTGAATCTTCTCCTGATCGATCTCCTTAAGCATCTCTTTCTGCTGCATCTTCTGCGTTTCCTGATGCATCTCTTCCTGCTACTGCATCTCCTGCTGAATCAGTTACTGCTGCATCTGCAGCATTTGCTGCTACATCTCCTGCTGCTTCACATACTGCTGCATCTTCTGCTACATATCCTGCTGCTGCATCTGTGGCTGCTATACCTCTTGCTGCATCTACTGTGGCTTCATCTCCTGCTGCATCTCTCTCTGCTGCTTCTCATTCTCTGCTGCATCTTCTTCTCTGCATCTCCTGATACTGCTTTATCTGTTGCTGCATCTGCTGCTGCAAATCTTGCTGCTGCATCTCCTGCTCCATATCCTTCTGATACATCTGCAGATTCATCTCATGATGGTGCTTTCTTGCTGGATCTCCTGCTTCTGCATCTCCTGCTGCTGCAAACCCTGCTGCATCTCCTGCTGCTGCATTTCCAGCTGCATCTGCTGCTGCTCTATCTCCTGCAGCTGCGGCTGCTGATGCATTTTCTAATGCATTGTCTGCTGCTTCATCTCTTTCTGCTGTATCTCTTGCTGATTCATGTACTGCTGCAACTCCTGCTGCATCTCCTATTGTTGCATTTCCTGCTGCTGCATCTTCTGCTCCTGCATCTGCTGCTGCATCTCATGCTGCATCTTCTGCTGCATCTCCCGTGTCTGCATCTCATACCACATCTCCTGCTGATGCATCAATTGCTTCTGCATATCTTGTTTCATCTCCTGCTGCTGTATCGTCTGCTGGTGAATCTTCTGCATATTTTGCTGCATCTGCTGTAGATTCACCTACTGTTGCATCTCCTGCTGCTGCATCTCCTGCTCCTGGATGTCCTCATGCATCTCCTGATGCTGCATCTGCTGCTTAATCTCCTGCAGCTGCATCTCCTTTTGCATCTCGTACTGCTGAATCTCGTGCTTCTGCATTCTCTGCTGCATCTACTGCTGCTGCATCGCCTGCTGCGGAATCTCCTAATGCATCTCCTCTTGCTTAGTCTCCTGATGCTTTATATCCTACTTCATCTCCTTTTGCTGCATATATTGCTGCTGCATCTACTGCTGCTTCATCTGATGCTACAACTCCTGCTCCATCTCCTGCTGCAGAATCTCCTGCTGCATCTACGTCTGCATCTCCTGCAGCTGAATCTGCTGCATTTGCATCATCAGGATATTCTCAAGGAGATGCAGCAACAGGAGATGCAGCAGCAGGTGATACAGCCACAGAACTGCTGCAGCAGATTCAGCTGCAGGAGATGCATCCATAGGAGATGAAGCAGGAGATGCATCATGAGGACATGCAGCAGCAGGAGGTGTAGCAGGGGATTAAGCAGCAGAGGCAGCAGCAGGAGATGAAGAAGCAGGAGATGCAGCAGCAGCAAATACAGTGGGAGATTCAGCTGCAGACGCAGTAGCAGGAGATGCAGCAGAATAAGATGTAGCAGGAAATGAGGAAGAAGTAGATGCAGCCGAGGGTGCAAAAGCAGGAGATGCAGCAGGAAGTTCAGCAAGAGATTAAGCGTCAGCTGCAGAAGATGTAGAAGGATATGAAGTAGCAGTACATGAACGAGAGGATGGAGCAGGGGATGCAGAAGCAGGAGATGCAGGAGCAGGAGAGTCATCAGCACGACATGCATCAGGAGATGCAGCAAGAGGAGATGCAGCAGTAGGAGATGCATCAGGAAATAAAGCAGGAGATGGAGTAGCAGGAGATGAATCGGGAAATGCAGTAGCAGACACAGCTGCAGGGGATGCAGCAGAAGAAGATGAAGCATTACGAGATGCAGCAGGAGATGAAGCATTAGATGCAGGAGCAGGAGATGCATCAGCAGGAGATGCAGCAGGAGATGAACAGGAGATTTAGAAAAATGACATTCAGCAGCAGTAGATGCAGCAGAGGATGCAGCAGCAGGATATTCATCAGCAAAATATGCAGCATGATATGAAGAATCGGGATATGCAGCAGCAAGAAATACTGCAGCAGATGCAGTAGGAGGTGATGCAGCAGCAGGAAATTCTGGAGAAGTTTCAACAATAGATTCAGAAAGTGAAAAAGCTGCAAAACTAGCAGAAGATGCAGGTGGAGGAGATACAACAGCCCCAGATGAAGTAAGAGATGCAGAAACAGGAGATGCAGCAGCAGCATAAGCAACAGATGATGCAGGAGTATCTGAAGCAGTAGATGCAACGGGAGATTAAACAGCAGGAAATATAGGAGGAAATGCAGCAGTAGATACAATAGGAGATGAAGCAGCAGGAGACTCAGAACAAGATGCAATTGGAGATGCATCAGAGATGCAACAGCAGATACTGAATGAGATGCAGGAGGAGGAGATGAAGCAGCAGAAGAAGCAGCAGGAGATGAAGAAGCAGGAGAAGCAGCAGCAGATGAAGAAGCCGGAGATGCAGCAGCAACAGAATCAGCAGGAGGTGAAGCAGGAGAAGCAGTAGTAGGAGATGGAGCAGGAGAAGCAGTAGCAGGAGATGCAGCAGAAGATGCATCAGAGTTGCAGCAGAGTATGCAGCAGGATATGTTGCAGCAGCAGATGCAAGAGTAAGAGATGCAACAGCAGATGCAGCAGGAATTGCAGCAGAAGGAGATGCAGCAGCAGCAGATGCAGCAGCAGGAGATGCAGCAGGAGATGCATTAGCAGACACAGAATGAGATGCAGCAAACGGAGATGCAGAAGCAGATGCAGTAGCAGATGCAGCAGCAGGAGGTGCAGTAACATGAAGAAGAAGGAGATGCAGCAGGCGGAGATGCAGGAGGAAGAGATGCAGAAGCAGGGGTTGCAGCTGCAGGTGATGGAAAAGTGGAAGTTGCAGGGTATAATGTAGCAGATGCAGCAGGAGATGGAGCAGCAAATGCATAATCAGCAGTAGATTAAGCAGGAGATTCAGCAGGATATGCAGCATCAGAGATGCAGCAGGAGATTCAGCAAGAGATGCAGCAGCAGGAAATGCAGCAGGAAATGCAGCAGAAGGAGATGCATTAGAAGGAGAATCAGCATATGATACAGCTGCAGGAGATTCAGCAGCAGATGCAACAGCAGATTCAGCATCAGGAGATGTAGCCGCATAGGCAGATTCAGCAGGAGATGCAGGAGCAGAATATGCAGTAGGAGATGGTACTGGATATGCAATAGCACGAGATGCAGATGCACCAGCTGGAGATGCAGCAGGAGATGCTGTAGACTCTTAAATTTTGAAGTGACGCTTTAATAGCCATTCTGATGTTACAGTACACAAGTCTACACTGAAAACTCTACAAGTCTTGCTTTACAGAAAAAGCGCTCTAAGAGAAAGCATTCAGAAGAAGCAGCATTCCATGCTAGCATCTTCCCTGTGGGCTCTAATTGATTTTCCCAAAGTGCCTCAATAGGGGCAGTTAAGTCATAATTCAGTACCTTATACTAAAACCTTCTATTAGTCGTGCTTTGCAGCTTGCATTGAAAATACTTCCAGAGAAGTCATTTTGCAGTGAAAGCTCTATAAGAGAAGCCATTCAGAAAGAGCAGCATTCCATGCTAGAATATTCTCTGTGGGAGTTATTATATTTTCATAAAACATCAGGAAATGGAGATGCTGGAGTTGCAGTAGGAGATGAAGTTGGTGATGAATATTCGGAAGAAGCAGCAGCAGGAGATGCACCAGGACATGCCACAGGATGAGATGCAGCAGGATATGCTGCAGTAGGAGATGCAGCAGCAAAAGATGCTGCATAACATGCAGCCTGAGAAACAGATTCAGCAGGAGATCCAGAAGCACGAGATACTGGATTAAATGCAGCAGCAGGAGATGCAGCATATGATGGAGCAAGAGATGCATATTCACCAGTAGAGATGTAGCTGGACGTGCATTAGGAGATGCTTCAGCAAATGCAGGAGCAGATGCAGCAGCAGATGCAGAAGGAGATGCAGCAGGAGAAGATGCAACAGGAGTAGTTGCTGCAACAGGAGATGCAGCAGGATATGCAGTAGCATGTGGTGCAGGAGATGAAGCAGCAGCAGATGTAGGAGAAGATGAAGCAGAAGATGCAGCAGCAGATGCAGCTGGAATTGAGCAGAAGGAGATGAAGAAGGAGATGTAGCATTAGGAAATGAAGCAGCAGGAGATGAAGCTGCAGGAGATGCAGCAGGAGAAGCAGGAGGAGATGCAGTAGGAGACGCAGCAGGAAAAGCAACAGCAGGGGAAGTAACAGCACGGCATGCCACCGCAGCAGATGCAAAAGCAGATTCAATGGCATTCTCCTCAGAATATGCAGCAGCAGCATATGCAGCAGCAGAAGATCGAGCAGAAGTGGAGAAGATGCAGCAGAAGTTGCAGTGGAAGATGCAAATTCTGTAGGAGATGCAGCAGAAGATGCAGATTCAGCAGGAGAAGCAGCAGCAGGAGGTGCTGCATCAGATGCAGCAGGAGGAGGTGCAGCAGCAAAAGATGCTGCAGGAGTTACAACAGGAAGACATTCATCAGGAAATGCAGCAGGACGAGATGCAACATGAGGTGCAGCCGCCGGAGATGCAGCAGGAAATGAAGCAGACGAGATGCAGCAGAAAATGAAGCAGGAGCATATTCAACAGGAGATGTAGCAGCAGATTTATCACCATTCAACAGGAGATACAGCAGCAGGAGATGCATCAGAAGGAGATGCAGCAGCAGAAGATGCAAAAAGAGATGCAGGAGCAGGAGATTCATCAGGAGATGCAGTAGAAGATGTGTCAGAAGGAGATGCAGCAGTAGGTGATGGCGTTCTGCAAATGCAGTAGCAGATTCAGCAGGAGACCTAGCAGGATGTGCAACAGCCAGACATGCAGCAGCAGGAGATGCCACAGAAGATGCAGCAGCAAGAAAAGCAGCAGCAGAAGATGCTGCAGAATCTGCAGCAGCCGGAGATGAAGCAGAAGGAGGTTCAGCATCAGGAGACGTAGAAGTAGATGCAGATGCAGGAGAGGCAGCAGGAGATACAGCAGTAGCAGATGAAGCAGCAGATGCAGAAGAAGTTTCAGCAGCAGATAATGCAGCAGCAGATGCAGCAGTAGGAAATGTAGCAGCAGATGCAGCATGATATGATGTAGGAAGATATGAAGCAGGTAATGCAGCAGCAGGAGATGAATTAAGAGCGTACGAAGTAGCAGGAGATTGAGCAGAATAACATGCAGAGGGAAATGCATCAACAGATGAATCAGTAGATTCAGCAGGAGATGCAGCAGCACATACCGAATCAGGAGATGCAGCAGCAGATACCGAATCAGCAGAAGCAGCAGCAGATGCAGAAGCGGTTGCTAAAGGAGATGATGCTGGAGGAGATGCAGCAGCAGGAGATGCATCAGGAGATGTAGCAGTAGGAGATGCAGCAGCAGCAGCAAATGCAGTAGGAAATGAAGCAGCAGATGCAGCAGCAGCAGATGCAGCAGCAGGGGATACCACAACAGGATATGTAGCAGAATATGCAGCTTCAGGGGATGAAGCCGCAGGAGATGCATCAGGAGATGCAGCCAGAGGTGCAGTAGGATGAGATGCAGCAGTAGGAGATGCAGCAGGAGATGCAGAAGTAGGAGTTGCAACCAGAGATTAAGCAGGAAGAGAGGCAGCTGGAGATGCTGAAAGAGGAGATGAAAGAGGAGATTCAGAAGTAGATGCAGCAGTAGAAGATTTAACAGGAGATGCTGCAGAAGGACATGGAGCAGGAGATGCAGCAAAAAAAAATCAGGAAGATATAAGTAAGCAGCAGATGGAGCAGCAGATGCAGCAGCAAGAGATTCAGAAGCAGGAATTGCAGAAACAGGAGATGCAGCAGCAGGACGTGAAGCAGGAGATGCAGCAGCAAGAGGTGCAGCTGGAGATGTAGCAGGATATTCAGCAGCAGGAGATGCAGGTGCAGGTGATGCAGCAGCATGAGATGCAGAAGACTGAGATCACAGAATCACAGAATCACAGAATAACCAGGTTGGAAGAGACCCACTGGATCGTCAAGTCCAACCATTCCCACCAATCCCTAAATCATGCTCCTAAGCACCTCGTCTACCCTCACCTTAAACATCTCCAGGGACGGTGACTCAACCACCTCCCTTGGCAGACTGTTCCAATGCCTAACCACCCTCTCCGTGAAGAACTTTTTCCTAATCTCAAGCCTAAATCTCCCCTGGTGGAGCTTGAGGCCATTCCCTCTCGTCCTGTCCCCTGTCACTTGGGAGAAGAGGCCAGCACCCTCCTCTCCACAACCACCCTTCAGGTAGTTGTAGAGAGTAATAAGGTCTCCCCTCAGCCTCCTCTTCTCCAGGCTGAACAACCCCAGCTCTCTCAGCTGCTTCTCATAAGATTTGTTCTCCACCCCCTTCACCAGCTTTGTTGCCCTTCTCTGGACTCGCTCCAGAGCCACAACATCCTTCTTGTGGTGAGGGGCCCAGAACTGAACACAGTACTCGAGGTGTATTCTCACCAGTGCCGAGTACAGGGGGAGAATAACCTCCCTGGACCTGTTGGTTACACTGTTCCTGATACAATCCAAGATGCCATTGGCCTTTTTGGCCACCTGGGCACACTGCTGGCTCATGTTCAGTTGGTTGTCAACCAACACACCCAGGTCCTTCTCCTCCTGTCAGCTTTCCAGCCAGGTTTCTCCTAGTCTGTACCTCTGCTTAGGGTTGTTGTGCCCCAAGTGCAGGACCCGGCATTTGGCCTTGTTAAACCTCATGCCGTTGGTCTCAGCCCAGCAGTCCAGCCTGGTCAGGTCCCTTTGCAGAGCCTCCCGACCCTCCAGCAGATCAACACTTCCTCCCAGCTTGGTGTCATCGTCAAACTTGCTAAGGGAGGACTCAATGCCTTCATCCAGGTCATTGATAAAGACATTATACAGGACTGGACCCAGGACTGAGCCCTGGGGAACCCCACTTGTCACTGGCCTCCAGCTGGATTTAACTCCATTTAAGCCCTAAAGATGAAGAGGACTGCACCCACAGCCTAGAAATATTTCCAAAACCCATCAACCTCCACAGCCTTAAAAACATCCTTGGTTAAAAAGAAGAGGAGGGTGATTGTCTTGGGGGATTCCCTTCTCAAAGGAATGGAGGGTCCCATCTGTAGGCCGGACCCGCTCCATAGGGAGGTCTGCTGCTTGCCGGGAGCATCAGTGAGGGACGTTACTAGAAAGCTCCCTTCCCTGGTCAAAGATACAGACTACTACCCGCTCTTAGTTTTTCAAATTGGTAATGAGGAAATAGAATGTAGAAGGCCTAAAGCCATTAAAAGGGACTTCAAGGCACTTGGGAGAATGATCGAGAGCTCTGGGGCACAGGTAATATTCAACTCCATCCCAATACTAAGGAACCAGGAGCAGGAAATGAGGAATAAGAAACGGGTTAATGAATGGCTTAGGGACTGGTGTGAGAAGAGGGGCTTTGGGTTCTTTAATCATGGGGAGGCCCACACACCCCCAGGCTTTCTTACTAGGGATGGGACACGCCTGTCTCCTAGGGGGACAAAAGCCCTCACCAAAAACCTAGTTAAGCTCATAAATCGAGCTTTAAACTAGATGTGAGGGGGGAGGGGATGGAGGCCAGGCAGGATGGGAGTGAGCCTGGAGGTGAGACTTCAGAGTCAAAGGGGTGATGTGCTGGCGATGCCTGCCGGTATATGACCACTAAGCAAGAGGGGGTGAGTGCAGCTGAGGATGGTAGGCAGCAAACTGGCGCTGTGGCCTTAGTTAAGTCAAGGACCGCTCAGTTGGGGAGGAGCCCTATTACGAAGGCTGAAGCTACGCCTGCCCAGCTGAAGTGCATTTACACCAATGCACGCAGCATGGGAAATAAGAAGGAGGAGCTGGAAGCTGTGGTAGGGCAAGGATACTACGATGTCGTTGCCATTGCGGAGACGTGGTGGGATGACTCGTACAACTGGAGTGTACCCATGGTGGGGTATAAACTCTTTAGTAAGGACAGGAAGGGCAGAAGAGGCGGGGTAGCCCTCTATGTTGGAGAGGGCATTGATACCCTCGAACTGGACTACGGTCAGGATGGGACTGAGTGCCTGTGGGTGAAAATCAGAGGAGCCCATGGGCAGGAAGGGATTGTGATGGGAGTCTGCTATAGACCACCCAGCCAAGAAGAAGCAGCTGATGAGCTCTTCTACAAACAACTGAGTGTAGTCTCAAAATCGCTACCTCTAGTCCTTGTGGGAGACTTCAATTTCCCAGATATAGGCTGGGAGTATAATACAGCAGAAAGGAAGCAGTCCCAGAGGTTCCTGGAGTGTGTGGAAGACAACTTCCTCACACAGCTGGTGAGCGAACCGACAAGGGATGGTGCCCTTCTGGACCTGCTGTTGGTGAACAGAGAAGGACTGGTGGGGGATGTGAAGGTTGGAGGACGCTTGGGGCAAAGCGATCATGAGATGATAGAGTTCTCAGTGAGTGGTAAAATGAAGAAGGAGGTTAGCAGAACAGTTGCCCTCAACTTTCAGAGAGCAGACTTTGGGCTGTCCAGAAGGCTGGTCGGAAAAGTGCTGTGGGAGGCGCTCCTTGAGGGCAAAGGTGCCCATGAGGGCTGGGCACTCTTCAAGAAGGAACTCCTAGCAGCTCAGCAGAAAGCCGTCCCCAAGTTCCAGAAAAGTAGCCGGCTGGGTAAGAAACCAGCATGGTTGAGTAGGGAGGTCCTAAGAGACATCAATAGGAAGAGGAGCGTCTACGACCTCTGGAGGAAGGGGCAGGCATCCTGGGTGGACTATAGGGAGGAAGTGAGAACGTGCAGGGAAAAAGACAGGAGGGCTAAGGCCCAACTAGAAATGCAATTGGCCAAGACTGTGAAAGACAACAAAAAGTCTTTCTACAAATACGTCAACAGCAAAAGGAGGGCTAGGGAGAATCTCCAGTCCCTAGTAGATGCAGAGGGAACAAGAGTAACAGGGGACGAAGACAAGGCTGAGGTGCTCAATGCCTACTTTGCCTCAGTCTTTAACAGTAAGGAAAATTGTTCCCTCTGTGCACAACCCCAAGGGTGGGAAGAGAAGTATTAGAGTCCCAAGGTCCAAGAGGAGGTGGTTAGAAACTTGCTTCCCCAGCTAGATGCCTACAAGTCTATGGGGCTGGATGGAGTCCACCCAAGTGGTTTGAGGGAACTGGCGGATGTGCTGGCCAAACCCCTTTCCATCATCTTCCAACAGTCCTGGATGACTGGGGAGCTTCCACTGGACTGGAGGCTGGCTGATGTCGTGCCCATCTATAAGAAGGGGCGCAGGGAGGGTCCGGGGAACTACAGGCCTGTCAGCCTGACCTCGGTACCGGGGAAAGTCATGGAGCGGGTGATCTTGAGTGCGATCATGAAGCACTTGCAAGAGAACCCGGTGATCAGGCCCAGTCAACACGGGTTCATGAAAGGCAGGTCTTGCCAGAGTAATCTGATCACCTTCTATGAACGAGTGACTAGGCTCTTGGATGAGGGATAGGCTGTGGATGTGGTCTTCCTGGACTTCAGTAAAGCCTTTGATACAGTTTCTCACAGCATTCTGCTTCAGAAACAGTCAGCCTCTGGCCTGGACAGGTGCACACTCTCCTGGGTGAAAAACTGGTTGAATGACCGGCCCCAGAGGGTGGTGGTGAATGGAGTTAAATCCAGCTGGAGGCCAGTGACAAGTGGGGTTCCCCAGGGCTCAGTCCTGGGTCCAGTCCTGTTTAATGTCTTTATCAATGACCTGGATGAAGGCATTGAGTCCTCCCTAAGCAAGTTTGCAGATGACACCAAGCTGGGAGGAAGTGTCGATCTGCTGGAGGGTCGGGAGGCTCTGCAAAGGGATCTGACCAGGCTGGACTGCTGGGCTGAGACCAACGGCATGAGGTTTAACAAGGCCAAATGCCGGGTCCTGCACTTGGGGCACAACAACCCTAAGCAGAGGTACAGACTAGGAGAGACCTGGCTGGAAAGCTGCCAGGAGGAATAGGACCTGGGGGTGCTGGTTGACAACCAACTGAACATGAGCCAGTAGTGTGCCCAGGTGGCCAAAAAGGCCAATGGCATCTTGGATTGTATCAGGAACAGTGTAACCAACAGGTCCAGGGAGGTTATTCTCCCCCTGTACTCGGCACTGGTGAGACCGCACCTTGAAGCACTGTGTTCAGTTCTGGGCCCCTCACCACAAGAGGGATGCTGAGGCTCTGGAGCGAGTCCAGAGAAGGGCAACAAAGCTGGTGAAGGGGGTGGAGAACAAATCTTATGAGAAGCAGCTGAGAGAGCTGGGGTTGTTCAGCCTGGAGAAGAGGAGGCTGAGGGGAGACCTTATTACTCTCTACAACTACCTGAAGGGTGGTTGTGGAGAGGAGGGTGCTGGCCTCTTCTCCCAAGTGACAGGGGACAGGACGAGAGGGAATGGCCTCAAGCTCCGCCAGGGGAGATTTAGGCTTGAGATTAGGAAAAAGTTCTTCACGGAGAGGGTGGTTAGGCATTGGAACAGTCTGCCAAGGGAGGTGGTTGAGTCAACGTCCCTTTGAGGTGTTTAAGGTGAGGGTAGACGAGGTGCTTAGGAGCATGATTTAGGGATTGGTGGGAATGGTTGGACTCAACGATCCAGTGGGTCTCTTCCAACCTGGTTATTCTGTGATTCTGTGATTCTGTGATTCTGTCCTGTCCCCAGGCCCTTGGGAGAAGAGCCCAGCTTCCTCGTCTCCACAAGCTCCTCTCAGGGAGTTGGAGAGAGCAACGAGGTCTCCCCTCAGCCTCCTCTTCTCCAGGCTGAACCCCCCCAGCTCTCTCAGCCGCTCCTCTTCTTCCCCAGCCCCTTCCTCAGCGGATCCTGTTAATAATTGATAATAGATAATAGATAATAGATAATAGATAATAGATAATAGATAATAGATAATAGATAATAGATAATAGATAATAGATAATAGATAATAGATAATAGATAATAGATAATAGATAATAGATAATAGATAATAGATAATAGATAATAGATAATAGATAATAGATAATAGATAATAAATGCTGTTTTGATATTCACCCTGGGAGTGACCTGATCGACCTCCGGATCCCACCCAGACAAAGGACACCAATTCCCCTTCCAAATCAGGGCTCCTGTTTCCCAATGGTGACAGGGGGACAAGGGGACATGAGGAGGGTGGAGATGGAGGGGGGACATGGGGGAGAGGGAGGAGGGGAGACACGGGGATGGAGGGGACATGGGGAGAGGGAAGAGGGGACAGGGAGAGGGGTACATGGGGTGAGGAGGGGGGATATGGGGACGGGGGGGACATAGGGGAGAGGGAGGAGGGATATGGGGAGAGGGGGGGACATGGGGGAGAAGGAGTGGGGACATGGGGAGAGGGGGGAGGGGGGATATGGGGGGGACATGGGGAGAGGGAGGAGGGGGATATGGGGACAGGGAGGGGGGACATGGGGAAAGTGAGGGGGGACAGGGAAGGAGTGCAAAAGGGGACAGGGAGGCAGAAAAAGGGACAAGGAGCGGGGAGACAAGGTGGGAGAGTGAGGGGGGTTATGGCGACAGGGAGGAGGGGACATGGGGACAGGGAGGGGGAGACATGGAGGAGAGAGAGAGGGGACAAGGGGACATGGACCACCCCCCATGAAGTAGTAGACACCATGAGTCCACATAGATTTTATTGGTGGGGGGGTAAAAATGCACCCCACACACTGTGGGGTCCAGGGGGTTTTGGGGTGTCCAGGGCGTTTTTTGGAGGGTCCAGGGGCGTTGGACAGGGTTGGGGTGTGGTGTCTGGAGTTTTTGGAGTGTCCTGGGGAGTTCAGGTGGTTGCAGGGGGGGTTTGGGTTTCGGGGTGGGTTACGGGTGTGTTCAGGGTAGTTGGGGGGGGGGGGGCAGGGGATTTTTGAGGCTCTAGGGGGCGCTTTGGGGGTGTCCAGGAGTGTTTGTGGGTTTCAGGGGATCCTGGGGGTTTTGAGGGGGAGGATCCAAGGGGAGTTTCAGGGGGTCCAGGGCGGTTTTGGGGGTGTCCAGGGGGTGTTTTTGGGGTTTGGGGTGGGTTTGGGGGGGGATCCAGGAGCGATTGGAGGTTTTGGGAGGTCCAGGGGCTTTTGGGGGGGGTGCCCGGGGCGTGGTTGGGTGGGTTTTGGGTGTGTCCAAGGGGGTTTTGGGGATTCGGGGGGGTCAGGTTTGGGAGTCCATGCTTTCCATGAGCAGCTGCAGTTTTTGGGGGAATTGAAGTTTTGGGGGGCTCTAGGGGTGGACCTCAAGTGTCCTGACCCCACAACCCCCACCCTGTGATGTTACCTGTGGGGCTGGTTGGTTTTGGGGGGCTGCTGGGCTTTTGGGGGCTCCTCAGAGTCACTGAGAGAGCTCGAGCAGCGGCTGTGGAAGCTTCGGGCTGGGGGGAGAAATGGGGGGGACCCCAAAAGGGTTGGAACCAAAGAGGGGGACATCCCAAAAAAAGGGGGGGACCCCCCAAAACTCACCCGAGGAGCTTCTCCCGTGGCTCCTGGCGGGGCTGGTGTTGCCGGAATCCCTCGTGCGGCACCGGCTGCTCCTGAGGTGGATGGTGGAGAATTTGGGGGAGGGGTGTCGTGGAGGGGGTCCCCCAAGTATTGGGGTGAGGCTTGGAGTCCCAACTTACCTGCGGAGCTCGATCTCCTGCTGCCGCTGCTGCTGGGCCCGGAGAAAGGCCATGGGGTCAAAACAAGGGTGGCTGGGGAATGAGGGGGTGGGACAACGGGTGAATTGGTGGGCTCAAGGGGGGAAAGGGGGTGTATTGGGGGGGGAATGGGTTGGATCGTGAAGGAGAAGGGGGGCTGGGGGCGATAGGGGGTGTATTGGGGGGGAGTTGGGGGGGTATAAGTTGGGGTTGCTGGGGGAAAGGGGGTGGATTCTAGGAGTGGAGTTGGGGGGGCAGGATTTGGGGGGGAGTTTGGTGTCTGGAAGTTGAGAGGCTGGATTTGGGGGGGCTGGATTGGGCGAGTGGAGTCATGGGACAGGAAGTTGGGGGGCTGGAAGCTGGGGGGCTTGGATTGGGGGCTGGAAGTTGGGGGGCTGGGAGAAAAGGGGGTGGATTGGGGGATGGATTTGGAGGGGCTGAATTTGGGGGGGAGTTGGGGGGCTGGAAATTGGGGGCTGGATTGGGGTGTGGAAGTTGGGGGTCTGGATTTGGAGGTCTGGAAGTTAGGGGGCTGAATTGGGGAGGCTGGAACTTGGGGGGCTGAATTGAGGGTTGATGTTGGGGGGCTGGATTTGAGGGGGTAGTTGGGGGGATAGACTGGGGGGGCTGGACCTGGGAACCTAGTTGGCTGGAACTTGTGGGGCTGGATTGAAGGGGCTGGAAGTTGGGGGGCTGGAAGTTGTGGGGCTGGATTGGGGGGGCTGGAACTTGTTGGGCTGGATTGGGGGGGCTGGAACTCGGGGGTATCCCCCCCAAACTCTCCCCACCATCAGGTGACGGCGATCGTCGCTTTTTCTTGCGGGACCCCGAGTCTGAGCATTGGGGGGGACCCCCTGGACACCCCAATTCCAACCCCCTCCAAATTGAAAGGATCTTCCCGAAAATGTGAACACTCCCCTGAAATTGAGAGGAACCCCCCAAAATTGAAAGGACCACCCCAAAGCCAATAACACCTCGCATAAATTGATACGAGCCCCCCTCAATACCAACCCTCCCCCTCAAAACTCCCACGACCCCCCAATTCCAACCCCCCCTAAAATGAAAGGACGCCACAAATACCCAGGACCACTCCTAAATTGATAGGAACCCCCCAAAATAAAAAGGACTTCCCGAAATCAATTCCCCCACCCATAAACAGATTGGATTCCTCCCCCCGAGCCACAACTCACCCACCAGAATTGAAATGACCCCCAAAATACCACCTTCTCCCCCCAAATTGATAGGACCCCCCCAAAAATTTGCAGCCCCCGCCCCTCACCTGTTCCTGCATGTCCCGGAGGTCGCGCTGGTGCCGCTCTAGCTCCCCCCTGAGCTGCTCCCGAGCCGCCTGCAGCACCCGACGCAGCCTCGACACCTCTGACCCCTTCATTGGCGCCTCTGACACCTTAATCGAACGCCTCCGACCCCTTCCCGCCTCGCGGCTGTGACATCATCTACACCTCCATCACCTCCCTGCCTCGTGGCTCCCACCTGTCACCAATGCCTCCATCCCTCCTCTCAGCTCCCACTTCTCCTCGACGCCTCCTTCCCACCCCTCAGGTCCCTTTGTGGCACCATCGCTGTCATCGATGCCTCGTTTGCTTTCCTGTCTCATGGCACTCAGGGCTCCATCATCGAGGCCTCGACTGCTTTCCCGCCATGTGCATCCCATGGCGCCATCGCCATCCTCGACGCCTCAGCCCCTTCCTGCCTCTAAGCTGCCACTGTGACATCATCGACCCTTCAACCCTTTCCCGCCTCTCACCTCCCTCTGCGGCTCCATCTCTGTCATCGACTCCTCAGCCGCCTTCCCGCCATGTGGCTCCAACTGTGACATCATCGACACCTCCTTCCCGCCTCTCAGCTCCTGTGGTGCCATCACCATCATCAATGCCTCAGCCACATACCTGCCACGTGGCTGCCACAGCTCCATCATTGAGCCCCTCAGCCCCTTCCAGCCTTTTGGCTCCCTCTGCGACGCCATCGCTCTCATCGACACCTCGGTTGTTTTCCTGCCATGTGGTGCCATCCCCATCATTGACCCCTCACCACCTTCCCGCCATGTGGCTCCCTCTGTGACACCACCGACATCTCAGGCCCCTTCCCTCCTCTCAGATTCCCCCCACACAATCATTGACACCTTCTTCCCGCGTCTCATCTCCCTCTGCGGCGCCATCACTCTTGTCGACACCTCGTTTGCTTTCCTGCCTAATGGCTCCCACGGCTCCACCATCGAGGCCTCAGGTGCTTTCCCATCATGTGCATCTCATGGCGCCATCGCCATCCTCAACGCCTCAGCCCCTTCCCACCTCTCAGCCCCCTCTGCGGCGCCATCGCGTTCATCAACATCTCGGTTGCTTTCCCGCCATGTGGCACCATCCCCATCAGCCACCACTCAGCCACATTCCCGCCACGTGCCTCCCACTGTGACATCATCGACACCTCAGCTGCCTTCCCGCCTCTCAGCTCCCCCCAAACTATCCCCGATGCCTCATTTGCTTTCCTGCCTCGCAGCTCCTGTGGCACCATCGCCATCCTCGATGCCTCAGCCCCTTCCCACCTCACGGCTCCCTCTGCGGCGCCATCGCTGTCGTTGACTCCTCATTTGCTTTCCCACCTCATGGCACCCATGGCTCCACCATCAATGCCTCGTTTGCTTTCCCGCCATGTGCATCCCATGGCGCCATCGCCATCATCGACGCCTCAGCCCCTTCCCACCTCACGGCTCCAGATGCACCATCACCATCCTCGACGCCTCCTCCATCTTCCCGCCCCTCAGCTCCCCCCACGCCATTGCTGACGCCTCGTTCCCGCCCCTGCTCTCCCTCCTCTCCCCGATGCCTCAATCACCTTCCCGCCTCGTGGCCCCCACGGCTCCATCCTCGATGCCCCCTTTCCAGGTTGTCCATGAGCAGCTGCAGTGTCCGCAGTCGCGCGTCGATCTCGGCCAGAGGCTCCTCGGGGAGATTTTCTGCGGGGGGGGGGCAGAAAAAATGGGCTTCAAAACGAGCTTAACTGGGGTTAGGAGCACCCGAAAAATGAGAGGAGCACCCCAATCTTGAGGGGGGCACCCGAAAAGTGAGACATTTACATTTACAGTTGCCACGGCGATGAGGGGTCAGCTTGGGGGCAGAAGTTGGGGTCTGGGGGGGGAAAAAAAGGGGGTACAGGGTGTGTCCTGACCCCCCTTTTTTGGGTCCCTCCTTTTTGGCGATCCCCCCCATAACTGGGTCCCCAAAAAGGGGGGGGACTCCAAATAAGGGAAGGAACACAAAGAAGGGAGGGACCTCAAAGAAGGGAGGGGGGACTCCAAAGGAGGGGATCCCAGGAAGAGGGGGGGACCCAAAATAAGTGGGAGGACCCCAAAGAGTGAGAGGGGACCCTAAGTCTAGGGGTCACAAACAGAAGAAGGGGAACTCCAAAAAAGGGGGAGTACTCCATAAAAACTGAAGGCACCACAAAAAGAAGGGGTGAGTACATCAAAAAAAGAGGTGGATACACAAAAAAGAGGGGTACCCCAAAAAAGGGGGATTGATATCCCTAAAAAGTGGGTGCATACTCCCCAAAGAAGGGGGGTACCCTTAAAAAAAGAGGGTGGTACCAGAAAAAATGGGTGGATACCCCAAAAAAGGGTGTGGTGCCCCAAAACATGGAGGGGTACCCCAAAAAAAGATTGTGGCTACCCTAAAAAAAGAGGACAGTACCCCAGAAAAAAGGGGCTTACCTCCAAAAACGAGGCTAGTACCACAAAAAAGGGGTGGGTGCCCCCCAAAAAAGGATTGGTATCTCAAAAAAATGGGAGGTACCCCAAAAAAATGGTGGTACCCCCAAAAAAAGGTGGTACCCCAAAAAAAAGAGGGTGCGCTCACCTTGCGGGTTGCACCTCACCTCAGGGCTCTGCTGCTTCGGGTTGCCCTGCAGCCCCTGGTTTTTGGCGGGATTGAAGTTTTGGGCGGCTCTGGGGGGACCCGAAGTGTTCTGACCCCCCTAACCCCCACCCCGTGATGTTACCTGGGGGGCTGGTGGGTTTTGGGGGGCTGCTGGGCTTTGGGGGGCTCCTAGGAATCACTGAGAGAGCTCAAGCGGCGGCTGTGGAAGCTTCAGGCTGTGGGGAGAAATGGAAGGGACCCCAAAAATATGGGATGGGCCTCAAAATATGGGGGGGATCCCAAAGAGAGGAGGGGACACAAAGGGGGGTGACACAAAGAGAGGAGAGGACACAAAGAGAGGAGAGGACACAAAGAGGGGGGGGAACAAACTAGAGGGGGGGAACCCAAAGAAGGGGGAACCAAAGAGAAGGGGCAGGACACAAAGATTGGGGGGGAAGCAAAGAGTTGAGGGGAAGCAAAGAGTGGGGGGGACACAAATCGGGGGGGGAGCCAAAGAGAGGGAGGGACACAAAGAGAAGAGGGGGAACCAAATAGAGGAGGACACACAAAGAGGGTGGGGGAACCAAAGAGAGAGGGGGAACCAAAGAGAGGGGGGACACAAGGAGAGAGCTGAAACAAAGAGGGAGGGGGACACAAAGAGAGGGGGAACACAAAGAGAAGAGAGGACGACTATAAAGAAAGGGGGTGGAACCAAAGGGGGGGACACCCCAAAAAAAGGGGGGATCCCTCTAAACTCACCCTAGGAGCTTCTCCTGCGGCTCCTGTCTGGGCTGGTGCTGCTGGAATCCCTCGTGCAGCGCCGGCTGCTCCCAAGGGGGATGGTGGAGAGTCTGGGAGAGGGTCGGGGAGAGGGTCCCCCAAGTTTTGGGGTTAGGCTTGGGGTTACAACTCACCTACGGAGCTCGATCTCCTGCTGCCGCTGCTGCCAGGCCCGGACAAGGTCTGTGGGTTCAAAATGAGGGGGGCGGGGTTTGGGGGGGAGCAGGGAAAGGGTGTGTATTGGGGGGTGAGTTTGGGGGGGAAGGGGGTGGATTGGGGGGGAATTGGGGGTCTGGATTGGGGGGGAATTTGGGGGGGTATAATTTGGGGAGGCTGGGCGAAAGGGCGTGGATTCTGGTGGTGGAGTTGGGGGGGCTGGATTTGGGGGGGAGTTAGGGGTCTGGAGGTTGAGAGGCTGGATTTGGGGGGTCTTGATTGGTAGGGCTGGAAGTTGGGGGGCTGGATCTTGCAGGGCTGGATTTTGAGGTGGCTGGAACTTTTGGGGATCCCCCCCCAAAATCTCCCCACCTGCAGGTGATGGCGACCGTCTCTGCCTTTCACGGGACCCTGAGTCTGAGCGTTGGGGGGCTCTGAGGTGAGGAGGGTAAGACAAGAGGAGGTGGGGGGGGATTGTTTTTTGGGGGGAGAACCCTGGACACCCCAAACCTGCAGCCTCACCCCGATTTGCAGCCGTGAATCTGGATCGTGACCAGCTCCACGCGACGTTGCACCCGGCGCTGAGAGTCCTGAGCCGCCGCCAGCTGAGACCCCCCCAAAATCAACAGGAACCCCCCTCAAAAATTAACAGGGTAGCCCCAAAATCAGTAGGGAACCTCTAAAAATTGAAAGGACACCCCCAAAAAAACTTACAGGGATGGCCAAAAATTGAAAGGATCCCCACAAATTGAAAGAATTAATCTCAAAATTGAAAGGAACCCCCCAAGTTGAAAGGAACCCCCCAAAATTGAAAGGAACCCCAAAAATTGAAAGGAAGTCCCCAAACTTGAAAGGAAGTCCACCAAATGCAAACACCTCCCCCCAAATTGAGAGGAAACCCCCCCAAATCCAACCCCCTTCAAATTGAAAGGATCCCCCCAAAATTTGAACCCTCCCCTGAAATTGAGAGGAACCCCCCAAAATTTAAAGGACCCCCCAAAACCCAATACAACATCCCATAAGTTGACAAGAGCCCCACCCAATTCCAACCCCACACAAATCGAGAGGAACAGCCCTCCCAATTCCAAACCCCCCCTAAAATGAAAGGACCCCCCAAAAATCCCAGTACACACCCCTAAATTGATAGGAATCCCCCAAAATTAAAAGGACCTCCCGAAATCAATCCCCCAACCCATAAACAGATTGGATTCCCCCAGAGCCACAACTCACACCTCCAAATTGAAAGTACCCCCCAAATACCACTGTACCCCACCCACATTGATAGGACCCCCCCAAAATTTGCAGCCCCCGCCCCTCACCTGTTCCTGCAGGTCCCGGAGGTCGTGCTGGTGCCACTCTCGCTCCCCAATGAGCTGCTCCTGAGCCACCTGCAGCGCCCGACGCCGCCTCGAAGCCTCCGACCCCTTCATCGGCACCTCTGACCCCTTCCCGCCTCGCGGCTGTGACATCATCAACACCTCCATCACCTCCCTGCCTCATGGATCAACTTGTCGCCAACGCCTCCTTCCCTCCTCTCAGACCCCTCTTCTCCTCGATGCCTCCTTCCCGCCCCTCAGCTCCCTCTGCGGCGCCATCGCTGTCATAGATGCCTCGTTTGCTTTCCCGTCTCATGGCGCCTACGGCTCCATCATCGAGGCCTTGGATGCTTTCCCGCCATGTGCATCCCATGGCGCCATCGCCATCTTCGACGCCTCAGCCCCTTCCCGCCTCGTGGCTCCTGTGGTGCCATCACCATCCTCGACGCCTCCTCCGCCTTCCAGCCCCTCAGCTCCCCCGACACCATCGCCGACTCCTCCTTCCCGCCCCTCAGCTCCCTCCTCTCCCCGACGCCTCAATCACCTTCCCGCTTCGCGGATCTCACAGCTCCATCCTCTACACCCCCTTTCCTTTCCCACCCTGCGGCGCCATGTTTTTCGTCGACGCCTCCTCCTCCTTCCCGCCCCTCAGCTGCTCAGGTATCGCCCGCAGCTGCTCCTGCGCCTCCAGCTTCTCTCCCAGCTCTTGCTGCAACCTGGGGGGGGAATATTTTTAATTTAGGGGTGCTGGGTCCCTCCTAGTTGGGGTTTTTGGGGTGCAGGGGTTAGGAGGGGTCTCACTGGGGCCGCAGGCATCACTGGTCATGGGGGCATGAGGCGTCAAAGCTCGGAGCTCCCAGAGAGGTGGGAGACGCTCGTCCCATGTGGGGCAGAGGCAGCGGGTAGTGGATGCTGGGGTGGGGATGGGGGTGAGGGGTAGTTGGGGGGATAGATTGTGGGGGCTGCAACCTGGTTGGCTGGAACTTGTGGGGCTGGATTGGGGGGGCTGGAACTTGGGGGGATCCTCCCCCAAACTCTCCCCACCTGCAGGTGATGGCGACCATCGCTGCCTCTCACGGGACCCCGTGTCTGAGCGTTGGGGGGCTCTGAGGTGAGGAGGGAGAGACAAGAGGAGGTGGGGGCGATTTTGTTTTGGTGGGGGACAACCCCGGACACCCCAAACCTGCAGCCTCACCCTAATTTGCAGCTGCAAAGCTGGATCGTGAGCAGCTCCACGTGATGTTGCAGCTGGCGCTGAGACTCCTGAGCCGCCGCCAGCTGAGACCCCCCCAAAATCAACAAGGAACCCCCCAAAATTAACAGGGAACCCCCCAAAATCAGCAGGGTACCCCCAAAAATTGAAAGGACCCCCCAAAAAGTGCTAACAGGGACCGTCCAAAATTGAAAGGATCCCCACAAATTGAAAGGATTAATCTCAAAATTGAAAGGAACACCCCAAGTTGAAAGGAACCCCCCAAAATTGAAAGGAACGCCCAAAAAATGGAAAGGAACCCTGAAAATTGAAAAGAACCTCCCCAAAATTGAAAAGAACCCCAAAAATTGAAAGGATCCCCCAAAACTTGAAAGGAAGTCCACAAAAGGCAAACACCCCCCCCCAAATTGAAAGGACACCCCCCCAATTCCAACCCCCTCCAAACTGAAAGGATCCCCCCAAAATGTGAACCCTCCCCTGAAATTAAGAGGAACCTCCCCAAAATTTAAAGGACCCTCCAAAGCCAATAGCACCTCTCATAAATTGATAGGAGCCCCCCTCAATACCAACCCTGAGCCCCTTCCTGCCTCTCAGCTGCCACTGTGACATCATCGACCCCTCAACCCCTTCCCGCCTCTCACCTCCCTCTACGGCTCCATCTCTGTCATCGACTCCTCAGCCACCTTCCCGCCATGTGGCTCCCACTGTGACATCACCAACACATCCTTCCCGCATCTCAGCTCCTGTGGCTCCATCGCCATCATCGATGCCTCAGCCACATTCCGGCCTTGTGGCTGCCACAGCTCCATCATTGATCCCCTCAGCCCCTTCCTGCCTTGTGGCTCCCTCTGCGACGCCATCGCTCTCATCGACGCCTCGGTTGTTTTCCTGCCATGTGGCGCCATCCCCATCATCCACTCCTCAGCCGCCTTCCAGCCATGTGGCTCCCAATGTGACATCATCGACACCTCCTTCCCACCTCTCAGCTCCCTCTGCGATGCCCATGGCTCCATCATCGAGGCCTCGGCTGCTTTCCCGCCATGTGCATCCCATGGTGCCATCGCCATCATCGACGCCTCAGCCCCTTCCCGCCTCGCGGCTCCTGTGGCGCCATCGCCATCCTGGACAACTCCTCTGCCTTCCCGTTCCTCAGCTCCTTCCACGCCATCGCCGACGCCTCCTTCCCGCCCCTCAGCTCCCTCCTCTCCCCGACGCCTCAATCACCTTCACGCCTCGCGGCTCCCACGGCTCCATCCTCGATACCCCCTTTCCTGCCCTGCAGCGCCATCTTTGTCGTCGACGCCTCCTCCTCCTTCCCGCCCCTCAGCTGCTCCTGCAGCACTCGCAGCTGCTCCTGTGCCTCCAGCTTCTTGTCCAGCACTCGCTTCAGCCTGGGGGTGTGGATTGGAGAATCACAGAATCAGAGAATCATGGAATTGTAGAATTACAGAATCATGGAACCAGGGAATTAGGGAATCACAGACCATAGAATTATAGAATCACAGAATCCTAATATCATGGAATTATAGAATCACGGAATTATAGAATCACAGAATCTGAATACCGTGGAATTACAGAATTACAGAATTAGAGAATCACAGAATCCTAATATCATGGAATTATAGAATCACAGAATCCTAGAACCATAGAATTAGAGGATCATAGAATCACAGAATCACAGTATGATGGAATTATAGAATCACAGAATCACAAAACTCTAGGATCATAGAATCACAGCATCATAGGAGCCCAGAATCTTGAATTTTAGAATCATTGACTTAAAGAGTCGTAGAATCATGGAATTACAGAATCATAGAAACATGGCATCACAGAATTATAGAATCACGGAATTACAGAATCATAGAAATACGGCATCACAGAATTATAGAATCACAGAATCAAAGAATCATAGAATCACAAAAACATAGATTCACAGGATCATAAAATCCTACAATCTTGGAATTATTGACTCATTGAGCCACAGAATCATAGAATGACAGAATCATAGAATCATGGAATTATAGAATCATTGAATCATAGAATAACAGAATCACAGAATCATAGAACACAGAATTATAGAATAATAGAGTCATGGAATCATAATTGTAGGATCACAGAATCACAGGCCATTCCCTCTCGTCCTGTCCCCTGTCTCTTGGGAGAAAAGCCCAGCTCCCTCCTCTCCACAAGCTCCCCCCTGGCAGGGATGGCGATCGGGGCCATCACTCCACTGCCTGACTCCAGCCAAGGCCAAGCCACCACCTTCTTCTCGGGTCTCTGAGAGAGTGTGAGGAGACCCTGGAGAACCGCTGGGCACCAGGCCGGGCTTGGATGCCTCAGGGATCTCCAGAATGTGTAGAGTCCCTCAAAGTTCTCATTTTCCAAGTCCCCGCAGGCCAGGACCTGGAAGAAAGGCAGCAGTGAGCGAGGGGCCGAGCAGGTGGGGCTCCCCGCTCCATGCAGCTCTGGGTTTCACCAGCGGCCGAGGCCACCAGGGCTTTGGGTGGTAACTCAGCAACCGAAGGATCCCGGTGTCCTCAGGCAAAGGGCAGAGGTGCCAAGCGTGAGCCTGATGCCGCTGGAACAGCCCCAGCAAAGCTCTCGTCATTACTCGGGACACGGAGAAGGGGACCTGCCCTGGAGCAGCCCCGTGGGACAGGGACCCTGGAGCTCGGCCGGGGCAGCAGGAGAGGAGCGAGGGGAGGTTCGCGGTGGGGCCAGGAGGAGCGTGGTGAGCCCGGAGATGGAAGGGGTCCACGAGGGTCCCCAGGTCTAGCTCGTCTCCCTGCACACGACAACCCGACAACCCACCCCGGGTGCCCGAGGACCTCGACCAAAGACTTCTTGAACGCTGTTGGTGCCGTGACTTCTTCCCGGGGGAGCTATTCCAGTGCTCCTCCAACTGGCAGGGGGGTGGAATTAGATGCTGTTTAAGGTCGCTTGCAACTCAAGCCCATCCTACGCACGTAAGACGTTTTCATCTCTAAAGAACCAGCACGAGCCGGGAAAACACTGCGTGAGGGAAAGCTACAAGGGACTAACTTTCAAATAAAACACGATTTCTTAGACAAAACTCAACTCCACTCGAGCTTAAGTCAGAACGTTCCGTTTTTCATAACATCAACTGCTTCTTGGGTCACCCCGACAGCACCGCGCACGGCGAAGCTGAACGCCAAGCAGCGACCACCTGACACGAGCCCCACAGAGCCCTCCAGTACCCCCTCAGAGTTCTGCAGAAACCTCTGAGCCCCACAGACCCCTCCAGCCCTTCCCAGAGCCCTCTGAGCTCCTTCCCCAGCTTCTCCAAAGCCCCCAGAGTCCTTCCAGCCCCTTCCCTGGTCCCTTCCCCAGGCCCCTCAGAGTCTCTGCAGAGTCCTCACAGCCCCTCAAGCCCCTTCCCCAGCCCCCTCGAGGCACTCCAGACCCCCCAGAGCCCCCCAACCACTTCCTGAGTCCCCCCAGAGCCCCTCTAGCCCTCCTGGAGCCCACCCAGCCCCTTCCCCAGCTCCCCAGAGCCCCTCCAGCCCTCCTAGAGACCCTCCAGCACCCCCAGAGCTCCCTAACCCCTTCCTCAATCCCCCCCCCCCAGCCCCTCCAGCTCCAGGGGTGTTTGAGGGGGAAACATGGGGAGTCTGGGGGGATTTGGGGATGTCCAGGGGATTTTTGGGAGGTCCAGGGGTGTTTTGGGGTGCGGGGGGGAGGGATTTAGGGGGTTTCGGGGTGGGTTTTGGGGGGCATCGAGGAGTGTTTGGGGGTTTGGGGGTTCGGGGGTGGGGAGTTCACTGGATAAAGCCAAGACGAGTTGCCATGACTGGCTGAGCTTCAGTAGGGGCAGAGCAGGATCAGGCCCCGCTCCCCCTCACTGGGGTGAATGAAGCCCCAGAGGTGGCTCCAGCGCGGGGAGGGGATGCGGCCGCGGCTGCCGCCCCAGCTACCCCCTCCACCTGCTGCTTCTGGGACTCCAAAAAGACAGAGAGAAAAGTTTGGACCCTCCAGGGTGAGGGAGTCTGGGCTCTCAGCTCCGTGCTCGCTCTCACTCACACGCTTCGATCCATCGTGCCAGCCTGGACCACGTCTTCCCGACAGCACCTGCTGCCTTCCACACGCCGATTTCTATCCTTCTCCCTCTTTCTCTCGGGCCCACGTGGTGTGCGTGTCGAGGAATCAGAGAATCACCAGGTTGGAAGAGACTCAGCGGATCATGGAGTCCTAGCGTCCCCATCAATCACCGACCCGTATCCCTCAGGGGTCATCTCAACCCCTGCAGCGTTGGGGACTCAACCTCCTCCCTGTTCCAGGGCCTGATGACCTTTTCCATGAAGAATCTTCTCTTGCTGTCCATGCTGAGGCTCCCCTGGTGGAGCTTGAGGCCATTCCCCCTCGTCCTGTCCCCTGGCCCTTGGGAGAAGATCCCAGCTCCCTCTTCTCCACAAGCTCCTCTCAGGGAGTTGGAGAGAGCAACGAGGTCTCCCCTCAGCCTCCTCTTCTCCAGGCTGAACACCCCCAGCTCTCTCAGCTCCTCCTCTTCTTCCCCAGCCCCTTCCCCAGCTGATCCTGTTAATAATAAATAATAAATAATAAATAATAAATCCTGGGTTTATATTCACCCTGGGAGTGACCTGATTGGCCTCCGGATCCCACAGAGACAAAGGAATCCAATTCCCCCCCCAGTCAGGTCTCGTGGGTCCCAGTTGTGACAGGGGGACAAGGGGACAGGGAGGGGGGAGAGGAAGGGGGGACATGGGCGAGAGGGAGGAGGGGAGACATAGGGATGGGGGGGACATAGGGAGAGGGAAGAGGGGACAGGGAGGGGGGGACATGGGGTGAGGAGGGGGGGATATGGGGTCTGGGGGGACATGGGGGAGAGGGAGTTAGGACATGGGGGAGAGTGGGGAGGGGGGATATGGGGGGACATTGGGGGGAGGGGGTATATGGGGAAAGGGAGCGGGGACTTTGGGAAAGGGAGGGGGAACAGGGAGGGGGGACATGGGGGAAAGGAAGGGGGGACATGGAGAGTGTACAAAGGAAGACAGGGAGGCTGACAAAGGGACAGGGAGGGGGGGAAGAGGTAGGAGAGTGAGGGGGGTTATGGCGACAGGGAGTAGGGGACATGGGGACAGGGAGGGAGAGACATGGAGGAGAGAGAGGGTGGACAAGGGGACATGGACCCCCCACCCCATGAAGTAGGAGACACCATTAGGCCACACAGATTTTATTGGGGTGTGGGAACAATGCACCCCACACATTGGGGTGTCAAAGGTGTTTTGGGGTGTCCAGGGGGTTTTTTGGAGGGTCCAGGGGCGTTGGACGGGGTTGGGGGTTGGTGTCTGGAGTTTTTGGAGTGTCCTGGGGGGTTTGGGATGTTGCAGGGGGGTTTTGTGGTTCGAGGTGGGTTTTGGGGGTGTTCAGGGGAGTTGGGGGGTGCAGGGGATTTTTGAGGTTTGAGGAGGGGTTTTGGGGGTGTCCAGGAGTGTTTGGGGGTTTCAGGGGGTCCTGGGGGTTTTGAGGGGGGGGATTCAAGGGGAGTTTCAGGGGGTCCATGGCAGTTTTGGGGGAGTTCAGGGGGTGTTTTTGGGGTTTGGGGTGGCTTTGGGGGGTCATCCAGGAGCGATTGGAGGTTTCGGGAGTTCCAGGGGATTTTGGGGGGGGGTGCCCGGAGGGTGGTTGGTTGGGTTTTAGGGGTGTCCAAGGGGGTTTTGGGGGTTCGGGGGGGTCAGGTTTGAGGGCCCAGGCTTTCCATGAGCAGCTGCAGTGCCCACAGTCGCGTGTCGATCTAGGCCAGAGGCCCCTCAGGGAGATTTTCTGCGGGGGGGGGGTGGGGCAGGAAAAATGAGGTTCAAACGAAAAAGGGGCTTACCCCCAAAAAAGAGGGAAGTACCCAAAAAAAAGAGATGGGAGCCCCAAGAAAAAGGGCTTGGTATCTCAAAATGGGGGGTACCCCAAAAAAATGGGGGTACCCAGAATAAAAGAGGGTGCACTCACCTTGCGGTTGCAGGTCGAGGCACTCAGGGCTCTGCTGCTTTGGGTTGCCCTGCTGCCCCTAATTTTTAGGGGAATTGAAGTTTTGGGGGACTCTGGGGGTGGACCCCAATTGTCCTGACCCCCCAACTCCCACCTCGTGATGTTACCTGGGGGGCTGGTGGGTTTTGGGGGGCTGCTGGGCTTTGGGGGGCTCCTAGGAGTCACTGAGAGAGCTCGAGCGGCTGTGGAAGCTTTGGGCTGTGGGGAGAAATGGGGGGAACCCCAAAAGGGTTGGAACCAAAGAGGGGGACATCCCAAAAAAAGGGGGGGACCCACCAAAACTCACCCAAGGAGCTTCTCCCGCGGCTCCTGGCAGGGCTGGTGCTGCCAGAATCCCTCGTGCTGCACCGGCTGTTCCCGAGTGGGATACTGGAGAGTCTGGGGGAGGGGTGTCGTGGAGGGGGTCCCCCAAGTGTTGGGGTAAGGCTTGGGGTCCCAACTCACCTGCGGAGCTCAATCTCCTGCTGCCGCTGCTGCCAGGCCCAGACAAAGGCCGTGGGGTCAAAACGAGGGTGGCGGGGGGCTGGGGGGTGGGACAAGGGGTGATTTGGGGGGCTCAAGGGGGGAAAGGGGGTTTATTGGGGGGGGAAGTTGCGGGGGAAGGTGTTGGATCGTGAAGGAGAAGGGGGGCTTGGGGCAATAGGGGTGTATTGGGGGGGAGTTGGGGGTCTGGATTGGAGGGGAGTTGGGGGGTATAAGTTGGGGGGGCTGGGGGAAAAGGGGGTGGATTCTTGGAGTGGAGTTGGGGGGCTGGATTTGGGGGGGAGTTGGGTGTCTGGAAGTTGAGAGGCTGGATTTGGGGGTGCTGGATTGGGGGAGTGGAGTCGTGGGGCAGGAAGCTGGGGGTCTGGAAGCTGGGGGGCTTGGATTGGGGGCTGTAAGTTGGGGGGCTGAGAGGAAAGGGGTGGATTGGGGGATGGATTTGGAGGGCCTGGATTTGGGGGGGAGTTGGGGGGCTGGAAATTGGGGCCTGGATTGGGGTGTGGATGTTGGGGGGCTGGATTTGAAGGTCTGGAACTTGTGGGGCTGGATTGGGGGGGCTGGAACTTGTGGGGCTGGATTGAGGGGGCTGGAACTTGGGGGTATCCCCCCCAAACTCTCCCCACCTGCATGTGACGGAGACCGTTGCTTTCTCTCGCGGGACCCCGAGTCTGAGCGTTGGGGTGCTCTGAGGTGAGGAGGGAGAGAGAAGGGGAGGTGGGTGGGAGTTTTTTTTGGGGGTGACCCCCCCGGACACCCCAATTCCAACCCCCTCAAAATTGAAAGGATCCCTCCCAAAATGTGAACCCTCCCCTGAAATTGAGAGGAACCCCCCAAAATTGAAAGGACACCCCCAAAGCCAATAGCACCTCCCATAAATTGATAGGAGCCCCGTCAATACCAACCCTCCCCCTCAAAACTCCCAGGACTCCCCAATTCCAAACCCCCTAAAATGAAAGGACACCCCAAAAAACCCAGGACCCCCCCTAAATTGATAGACCCCCCCCAAAATTAAAAGGACCTCCTGAAATCAATCCCCCCACCCATAAACAGATAGGATTGCTCCCCCTGAGCCACAACTCACCCCACCAAATTGAAAGGACCCCCCAAATACCACCTTCCCCCAACCCAAATTGATAGGACCCCCCCAAAATTTGCAGCCCCCGCCCCTCACCTGTTCCTGCAGGTCTCAGAGGTCGCTCTGGTGCTGCTCTAGCTCCCCACTGAGCTGCTCCCGAGCTGCCTGCCGCACCCGACGTAGCCTCGACGGCTCAGACACTTCTGTTGGTGCGTCCGACACCTTCCCACCTCGCGGCTGTGACATCATCAACACCTCCATCACCTCCCTGCCTCGTGGCTCCCACCTGTCACCAACACCTCCATCCCTCCTCTTGGCTCCCTCTTCTCCTCAACGCCTCCTTCCCGCCTCTCTGCTCCCTCTGCAGCGCCATCGCTGTCATAGATGCCTCGTTTGCTTTCCTGTCTCATGACACCCAGGGCTCCATCATCGAGGCCTCGGCTGCTTTCCTGCCATGTGCATCCCATGGCGCCATCGTCATCCTCGACGCCTCAGCCCCTTCCTGCCTCTCAGCTGCCACTGTGACATCATCGACCCTTCAACCCCTTCCCTTCTCTCACCTCCCTCTGCGGCTCCATCTCTGTCATCGACTCCTCAGCCGCCTTCCCGCCATGTGGCTCCCCCTGTGACATCATCGACACCTCCTTCCCGCCTCTCAGCTCCTGTGGCGCCATCACCATCATCAATGCCTCAGCCACATTCCCGCCACGTGGCTGCCACAGCTCCATCATTGAGCCCCTCATCCCCTTCCCTCCTTGTGGCTCCCTCTGCGACGCCATCGCTCTCATCGACACCTCGGTTGTTTTCCTGCCATGTGGCGCCATCCCCATCATTGACCCCTCACCACCTTCCCGCCATGTGGCTCCCTCTGTGACACCATCAACATCTCAGGCCCCTTCCCTCCTCTCAGATTCCCCCCACACAATCATTGACACCTTCTTCCCGCGTCTCATCTCCCTCTGCGGCGCCATCACTCTTGTCAACACCTCGTTTGCTTTCCTGCCTAATGGCTCCCACGGCTCCATCATCGAGACCTCAGGTGCTTTCCCATGATGTGCATCTCATGGCGCCATCGCCATCCTCAACACCTCAGCCCCTTCCCGCCTCTCAGCTCCCTCTGCGGCGCCATCGCTTTCATCAACACCTCGGTTGCTTTCCCGCCATGTGGCACCATCCCCATCAGCCACCACTCAGTCACCTTCCCGCCACGTGGCTCCCACTGTGACATCATCAACACCTCAGCTGCCTTCCAGCCTCTCAGCTCCCCCCAAACTATCCCCGATGCCTCATCTGCTTTCCTGCCTCGCAACTCCTGTGGCGCCATCGCCATCCTCGATGCCTCAGCCCCTTCCCACCTCACGGCTCCCTCTGAGGCGCCATCACTGTCGTTGACGCCTCGTTTGCTTTCTCACCTCATGGCACCCATGGCTCCACCATCGATGCCTCGGGTGCTTTCCTGCCACGTGCATCCCATGGTGCCATCGCCATCCTCGACGCCTCAGCCCCTTCCCGCCTCGTGGCTCCCTCTGCGGCGCCATCGCTGTCATTGACACCCCGGTTGCTTTCCCGCCATGTGGTGCTATCCCCATCATCCACTCCTCAGCCGCCTTCCAGCCATGTGGCTCCCACTGTGACATCATCGACGCCTCCTTCCCACCTCTCAGCTCCTTCTGTGATGCCATCACTGTCATCGACGCCTTGTTTGCTTTCCCGCCATATGCATCCCATGGCGCCATCGCCATCATCGACGCCTCAGCCCCTTCCCACCTCACGGCTCCAGTGGCGCCATCACCATCCTCAACGCCTCCTCCATCTTCCAGCCCCTCAGCTCCCCCGACACCATCGCCGACTCCTCCTTCCCGCCCCTCAGATCCCTCCTCTCCCCGATGCCTCAATCACCTTCCCGCCTCGTGGCCCCCACAGCTCCATCCTCGACGCCCCCTTTCCAGGCTGTCCATGAGCAGCTGCAGCGTCCGCAGTCACGCATCGATCTCGGCCAGAGGCTCCTCGGGGAGATTTTCTGGGGGGGGGGGCAGAAAAAATGGGCTTCAAAACGAGCTTAACTGGGGTTAGGAGCACCTGAAAAATGAGAGGAGCACCCCAATCGTGAGGGGGGCACCTGAAAAGTGAGACATTTACATTTACATTTGCCACGGTGATGAGGGATCAGCTTGGGGGCAGAAGTTGTGGTCTGGGGGGGGAAAAAAGGGGGTACAGGATGTGTCCTGACCCCCCTTTTTTGGGTCCCTCCTTTTTGGTGATCCCCCTCATAACTGGGTCCCCAAAAAGGGGGGGGACTCCAAATAAGGGAAGGAACATAAAGAAGGGAGGGACCTCAAAGAAGGGAGGGGGGACTCCAAAGGAGGGGATCCCAGGAAGAGGGGGGGACCCAAAATAAGTGGGGGGACCCCAAAGAGTGAGAGGGGACCCTAAGGCTGGGGGGCACAAACAGAAGAAGGGGAACTCCAAAAAAGAGGGGGTACTCCAAAGAAAGGGAAGGCACCACAAAAAGAAGGGGTGAGTACATCAAAAAAAGAGGTGGATACACAAAAACGAGGGGTACCCCAAAAAAGGGGGATTGATATCCCTAAAAAGTGGGTGCATACCCCCCAAGGAAGGGGGGTACCCTTAAAAAAAGAGGGTGGTACCAGAAAAAATGGGTGGATACCCCAAAAAAGTGTGTGGTGCCCCAAAACATGGAGGGGTACCCCAAAAAAAGATTGTGGCTACCCTAAAAAAAGAGGACAGTACCCCAGAAAAAAGGGGCTTACCTCCAAAAACGAGGCAAGTACCACAAAAAAGAGGTGGGTGCCCCCCAAAAAGGGGTTGGTATCTCAAAAATATGGGAGGTACCCCAAAAAAATAGGGGTACCCCAAAAAAATGGTGGTACCCCAAAAAAAAGAGGGTGCATTCACCTTGCGGGTTGCACCTCACCTCAGGGCTCTGCTGCTTCGGGTTGCCCTGCAGCCCCTGGTTTTTGGGGGGATTGAAGTTTTGGGCGGCTCTAGGGGGGACCCGAAGTGTTCTGACCCCCCCAACCCCCACCCCGTGATGTTACCTGGGGGGCTGGTGGGTTTTGGGGGGCTGCTGGGCTTTGGGTGGCTCCTAGGAATCACTGAGAGAGCTCGAGTATTGGCTGTGGAAGCTTCAGGCTGTGGGGAGAAATGGAAGGGACCCCAAAAATATGGGATGGGCCTCAAAATATGGGGGGGATCCCAAAGAGAGGAGGGGACACAAAGGGGGGTGACACAAAGAGAGGAGGGGACACAAAGAGAAGAGAGGACACAAAGAGGGGGGGGAACAAAATAGAGGGGGGGAACCCAAAGAAGGGGGAACCAAAGAGAAGGGTCAGGACACAAAGATTGGGGGGAAGCAAAGAGTTGAGGGGAAGCAAAGAGTGGGGGGGACACAAATCGGGGGGGGAGCCAAAGAGAGGGAGGGACACAAAGAGAAGAGGGGGAACCAAATAGAGGAGGACACACAAAGAGGGTGGGGGAACCAAAGAGAAAGGGGGAACCATAGAGAGTGGGGACACAAGGAGAGAGGGGAAACAAAGAGGGAGGGGGACACAAAGAGAGGGGGGACACAAAGAGAAGAGAGGACGACTCTAAAGAAAGGGAGTGGAACTAAAGGGGGGGACACCCCAAAAAAAGGGGGGGATCCCCCAAAACTCACCCTAGGAGCTTCTCCCATGGCTCCTGGCGGGGCTGGTGCTGCTGGAATCCCTCGTGCAGCACCGGCTGCTCTTGAGGGGGATGGTGGTGAGTCTGGGAGAGGGTCGGAGAGAGGGTCCCCCAAGTTTTGCGGTGAGGCTTGGGGTTACAACTCACCTGCGGAGCTCGATCTCCTGCTGCCGCTGCTGCCGGGCCCGGACAAAGGCTGTGGGGTCGAAACAAGGGGGGCGGGGTTTGGGGGTGGGCAAGGATAGGGTGTGTATTGGGGGGGGAATTTGGGGAGGAAGGGGGTGGATTGGGGGGGAATTGGGGGTCTGGATTGGGGGGGGAGTTGGGGGGGTATAAGTTGGTGGGCCTGGGAGAAAGGGCGTGGATTCTGGGGGTGGAGTTGGGGGGGCTGGATTTGGAGGGGGAGTTAGGGGGCTGGAGGTTGAGAGGCTGGATTTGGGGGGCTTGATTTGTAGGGCTGGAAATTGGGGGGCTGGATCTTGCGGGGCTGGATTTTGAGGTGGCTGGAAATTGGGCGGATCCCCCCCCAAACTCTCCCCACCTGCAGGTGATGGCGACCGTCTCTGCCTTTCGCGGGACCCTGAGTCTGAGCGTTGGGGGGCTCTGAGGTGAGGAGGGTAAGACAAGAGGAGGTGGGGGGGGATTGTTTTTTGGGGGGAGAACCCCGGACACCCCAAACCTGCAGCCTCACTCCGATTTGCAGCCGTGAATCTGGATCGTGACCAGCTCCACGCGATGATGCAGGCGGCGCTGAGACTCCTGAGCCGCTGCCAGCTGAGACCCCCCCAAAATCAACAGGAACCCCCCCCAAAAATTATCAGGGTAGCCCCAAAATCAGTAGGGAACCCCTAAAAATTGAAAGGACACCCCCAAAAAAACTAACAGGGACTGCTAAAAATTGAAAGGATCCCCACAAATTGAAAGGATTCATCTCAAAATTGAAAGGAACCCCCCAAGTTGAAAGGAACCCCCCAAAATTGAAAGGAACCCCAAAAATTGAAAGGAAGCCCCCAAACTTGAAAGGAAGTCCACCAAATGCAAACACCCCCCCCAGATTGAGAGGAAACCCCCCGAATTCCAAGCCCCTCCAAATTGAAAGGAACCCCCCCAAAATGTGAACCCTCCCCTGAAATTGAAAGGAACCCCCCAAAATTGAAAAGAACCCCAAAAATTGAAAGGAAGCCCCCAAACTTGAAAGGAAGTCCACCAAATGCAAACACCCCCCCCAAATTGAGAGGAAACCCCCCCAAATCCAACCCACTCCAAATTGAAAGGATCCCCCCCAAAATGTGAACCCTCCCCTGAAATTGAGAGGAACCCCCCAAAATTTAAAGGACCCCCCCAAAGCCAATAGAACATCCCATAATTTTACAGGAGCCCCACCCAATTCTAACCCCACACAAATCGAGAGGAACAGCCCCCCCAATTCCACCCCCCCCTAAAATGAAAGGACCTCCCAAAAATCCCAGGACACACCCCTAAATTGATAGGAATCCCCCAAAATTTAAAGGACCTCCCGAAATCAATCCCCCAACCCATAAACAGATTGGATTCCCCCAGAGCCACAACTCACACCTCCAAATTGAAAGGACCCCCGAAATACCACTGTACCTCACCCACATTGATAGGACCCCCCCAAAATTTGCAGCCCCCGCCCCTCAACAGTTCCTGCAGGTCTGGGAGGTCGTGCTGGTGCCACTCTCGCTCCCCCCGGAGCTGTTCCCGAGCCACCTGCAGTGCCCGACGCCGCCTCGAAGCCTCCGACCCCTTCATCGGCGCCTCCGACCCCTTCCCGCCTCGCGGCTGTGACATCATCAACACCTCCATCACCTCCCTGCCTCATGGATCAACTTGTCGCCAACGCCTCCTTCCCTCCTCTCAGACCCCTCTTCTCCTCGATGCCTCCTTCCCGCCCCTCAGCTCCCTCTGCGGCGCCATCGCTGTCATCAATGCCTCGTTTGATTTCCCGTCTCATGGCACCCACGGCTCCATCATCGAGGCCTCGGCTGCTTTCCCGCCATGTGCATCCCATGGCGCCATCGCCATCCTCGACGCCTCAGCCCCTTCCCTCCTCACGGCTCCTGTGGTGCCATCACCATCCTCGACACCTCCTCCGCCTTCCAGCCCCTCAGCTCCCGCTACACCATCGCCGACTCCTCCTTCCCTCCTCTCAGCTCCCTCCTCTCCTCCACGCCTCAGCCCCTTCCCACCTCTCAGCTCCCTCTGCGGTGCCATCGCTGTCATTGACACCTCAATTGAGTTCCCGCCATGTGGCACCATCCCCATCATTGACCACTCAGCCCCTTCCTGCCTCGTTGCTCCCTCCGTGGCACCATCGCTGTCATCGACACCTCAGCCGCCTTTCTGCCATGTGGCTCCCAAGGCTCCATCCTCGACGCCTCCTCCACCTTCCCACCTCTCAGCTCACCCCACGCCATTATTAAAGCCTCCTTCCTTCCTCTCAGCTCCCTCTGCGGCGCCATCGCTGTTGTCGACGCCTCGTTTGATTTCCTGCCTCATGGCACTCAGGGCTCCATCATCGAGGCCTCGGCTGCTTTCCAGCCATGTGCATCCCATGGCGCCATCGTCATCCTCGACGCCTCAGTCCCTTCCTGCCTCTCAGCTGCCACTGTGACATCATCGACCCTTCAACCCCTTCCTGCCTCCCAGCTCCCTCTGCGGCGCCATCTCTGTCATCGACAGCTCGGTTGCTTTCCCGCCATGTGGCGCCATCCCCATCATCAACACCTCAGCTGCCTTCCCACCATGTGGCTCCCACTGTGACATCATCGACACCTCCTTCCCGCCTCTCAGCTCCTGTGGTGCCATCACCATCATCGATGCCTCATCCACATTCCCGCCACGTGGCTCCCAAGGCTCCATCATCAAGCCCCTCAGCGACCTTCCCTCCTCTCAGCTCCCCCTATGCCATCATTGACAACTCCTTCAGCTCCCTCTGCGGCGCCATCACTGTCATCAACGCCTCGTTTGCTTTCCCACCTCATGGTGCCCACGGCTCCATCATCGAGGCCTCAGCTGAAAAAATGGGGTGGATACCTCAAAAAAGGGGGTGGTGCCCCAAAACAGGGAGGAGTACCTTAAACCAAGGGTGTGGCTACCCTAAAAAAAGGGGAGGGTACCCCAAGAAAGAGGGGGTTGGTATCTCAAAAAAATGGGAGGTACCCTAAAAAAATGGGGGTACCCCAAAAAAAAGAGGGTGCACTCACCTTGCGGTTGCAGGTCGAGGCACTCAGGGCTCTACTGCTTCGGGTTGCCCTGCGGCCCCTGGTTTTTGGGGGGATTGAAGTTTTAGGGGGCTCTGGGGGGGATCCCAAGTGTCCTGACCCCCCCAACCCCCACCCCGTGATGTTTCCTGGGGGGCTGGTGGGTTTTGGGGGGCTGCTGGGCTTAGGGGGGCTCCTCGGAGTCACTGAGAGAGCTCGAGCGGTGGCTGTGGAAGCTTCGGTCTGGGGTGAGAAACTGGGGGGACCCCAAAAATACGGGATGGGCCTCAAAATATGGGGGGGATCCCAAAGAGAGGAAGGGACACAAAGAGGGTTGTGTACCAAAGAGGCGGTGGACACAAAGAGAAGAGGGTAACCCAACAGGGTACACGCAAAGTGTGGGGGTACACGAAGAGGGGAGGGAACCAAAGAGAGGGGGGGAACACAAGTGGGGGACACAAAGAAAGGGTTGAGCACAAAGGGGGGGGGACACGAAAAAAGGGGGGAATGAAAGAGAGAGGGGGAACCCAAAGAGAGGGGGGGACACAAGGAGAGGGAGGGACACGAAGAGAACGGGGGACGACTCTAAAGAGAGGGGTGGAACCAAAGGGGGGGGAACACCACAAAAAAAGGGGGGGATCCCCCAAAACTCACCCGAGGAGCTACTCCCGCGGCTCCTGGCAGGGATGGTGCTGCCAGAATCCCTCGTGTGGTGCCAGCTGCTCCTGAGGGGGATGGTGGAGAGTTAGGAGAGGAGGGCAGGGAGGGGGTCCCCCAAGATTTGGGGTGAAGCTTGGGGTCCCAATTCACCTGCGGAGCACGATGGCCTGCTGCCACTGCTGCCAGGCCCAGATAAAGGCCGTGGGGTCAAAACGAGGATGGTGGGGGGCTGGGGGGGGGTAGGACAAGGGGTGAATTGCGGGGCTCAGGGGGGTGGATTGGGGGGGAATTTGAGGGGGAAGGGGGTGGATCGTGGGGGAATTGGGGGGCTAGGGGCGAAAGGGTGTGGATCAGGGGGGAGTTGTATGACTGGAAGTTGAGAGGCTGGATTTGGGGGGGCTGGATTGGGGGAGTGGTGTCAGGGGGCAGGAAGTTGGGGGCTGGAGGCTGGGGGGCTTGGATTGTGGGCTGGAAGTTGGGGGACTGGGAAGAAAAGGGGTGGATTGGGGGATGGATTTGGAGGGGCTAGATTTGGGGGGGAGTTATGGGTCTGGAAGTTAGGGGGATGGATTGGGGGTCTGGATCTTTGGGGGCTGGATTGGGGTTGATGTTGGGGGGCTGGATTTGAGGGGGTATTTGGGGGGATGGATTGAGGGGGCTGGAACCGGGTTGGCTGGAACATGGGGGGCTGGATTGGGGCGGTCTGGAAGTTGGGGGGCTGGAACTTGTGGGGCTGGATTGGGGGTGCTGGAACTTGGGATGATCCCTCCCAAACACTCCCCACTTGCAGGTGACTGTGACCGTCGCTGCCTCTCGCAGGAACCTTGAGTCTGAGCGTTTCAGGGTCCCTGAGGTGAGGAGGGAGAGACAAGAGGAGGGGGGGGATTTTTTTTGGGGTGGACCCCCTCCGGACACCCCAAACCTGCAGCCTCACCCCGATTAGCAGCCGTGAATCTGGATCGTGAGCAGCTCCACGCGATGTTGCAGACAGTGCTGATACTCCTGAGCCGCCGCCAGCTGAGACCCCCCCCAGAATCAACAGGGAAGCCCTCAAAAATTAACTAGGAACCCCCCAAAATCAGCAGGGAACCCCCAAAAATTGAAAGGACCCCCCAAAAAAAACTAACAGGAACCGTCCATAATTGAAAAGATCTCCACAAATTGAAAGGCTTCATCTCAAAACTGAAAGGAACACCCCAAGTTGAAAGAAACCCCACAAAATTGAAAGGAACCCACCAAAAAATTGAAAGGAACCCTGAAAAATGAAAAGAACCCCCCCAAAATTGAAAAGTACTCCAAAAATTGAAAGGAACCCCTCAAACTTGAAAGGAAGTCTACAAAATGCAAACACCCCCCCAAATTGAGAGGAAACCCCCCCAATTCCAACCCCCTCCAAATTGAAAGGATCCCCCCCAAAATGTGAACCCTCCCCTGATATTGAGAGGAACCCTTTAAAATTGAGAAGACCTCCCCAAAGCCAATAGCACCTCCCATAAATTGAAAGGAGCCCCCCTCAATACCAACCCTCCCCCTCAAAACTCCCAGGACCCCCCAATTACAACCCCCCCTAAAATGAAAGGACACCCCAATAATCACAGGACCCCCCTATCATTGATAGGAACCCCCCAAAATTAAAAGGATCTCCTGAAATCAATCCCCCACCCATAAGTTGGAGGAGAAGGGGGTGGATCGTGGGGGAGTTGGGGGGCTGGGGGCAAAAGGGGGTGGATTTGGGAGGAGTTGGGAGTCTGGTTTGGGGGGGGATTTGGGGGGTATAAGTTGGGGGGGCTGAGGGAAAGGGGGTGGATTCTGGGGGTGGAGTTGTGGGGGCTGGATTTGGGGGGGAGTTGGGGGTCTGGAAGTTGAGAGGCTGGATTTGGGGGGGCTGGATTGGGGGAGTGGAGTCAGTGGGCAGGAAGTTTGGAGGCTGGAAGCTGCGGGGCTTGGATTGGGGGCTGGAAGTTGGGGGTCTGGGAGCTAAGGGGGTGGATTTGGGGATGGATTTAGAGGGGCTGGATTTGGGGGGGAGTTGGGAGTCTGGAAGTTAGGGGGCTGGATTGGGGGTGCTGGATCTTGGGGGGGTGGATAGGGGGTTAAAGTTGGGGGGCTGGATTTGAGGGGGTAGTTGGGGGGATAGATTGGGGGGGCTGGAACCTGGTTGGCTGGAACTTGGGTGCTGGATTGGGGGGGCTGGAAGTTGTGGGGCTGGAAGTTGTGGGGCTGGATTTTGAGGTGGCTGGAAATTGGGGGGATCCCCCCCCAAACTCTCCTCATCTGCAGGTGACCGTCGCTGCCTCTCGCGGGACCCTGAGTCTGAGCGTTGGGGAGCTCTGAGGTGAGGAGGGAGAGAAAAGAAGAGTTGGGGGGGGATTTTTTTTTGGGGGGACCCCCCCGGACACCCCAAACCTGCAGCCTCACCCCGATTTGCAGCCGCGAGACTGGATCATGACCAGCTCCACGCGATGATGCAGGTGGCGCTGAGACTCCTGAGCCGCCACCAGCTGAGAGCCCCCCAAAATCAACAGGGAATCCCTCAAAAATTAACAGGGAACGCCCCAAAATCAGCAGGGAACCCCCAAAAATTGAAAGGACCCCCAAAAAAAACCTAACAGGGACAATCCAAAATTGAAAGGATCCCCACAAATTGAAAGGAATCATCCCAAAATTGAAAGGAACCCCCCAAATTGAAAGGAACCCCCCAAAATTGAAAGGAACCCCCCCTATAATTGATAGGAACCCCCCAAAATTAAAAGGACCTCCTGAAATCAATCCCCCCACCCATAAACAGATAGGATTCCTCCCCGCGAGCCACAACACACCAGCCCAAATTGAAAGGAACCAACAAATACCACCTTCCCCCCTACCAAATTGATAGGACCCTCCCAAAATTTGCAGCCCCCGCCCCTCACTTGTTCCTGCAGGTCCTGGAGGTCGCGCTGGTGCTGCTCTAGCTTCCCCCTGAGCTGCTCCCGAGCCGCCTGCAGTGCCCAACGCAGCCTCGACGCCTCCGACCCCTTCGTTGCCACCTCTGACACCTTCATCGGGGCCTCTGACCCCTTCCCGCCTCGCGGCTGTGACATCATCAACACCTCCATCACCTCCCTGCCTCATGGCTCCCACCTGTCACCAACGTCACCTTCCCTCCTCTCGGCTCCCTCTTCTCCTCAACGCCTCCTTCCCACCTCTCAGCTCCCTTTGCGGCGCCATCGCTGTCATCGATGCCTCGTTTGCTTTCCCGTCTCATGGCACCCAAGGCTCCATCATCGAGGCCTCGGCTGCTTTCCCTTCATGTGTATCCCATGGCGCCATCGCCATCCTCGACGCCTCTGCCCCTTTCTGCCTCTCAGCTGCCACTGTGACACCATCGACCCTTCAACTCCTTCCTGCCTCTCACCTCCGTCTGCAGCTCCATCTCTGTCATCGTCTCCTCAGCCACCTTCCCTCCATGTGGCTCCCACTGTGACATCATCGACACCTCCTCCCCGCCTCTCAGCTCCTGTGGCGCCATCACCATCATCAATGCCTCAGCCACATTCCTGCCATGTGGCTCCCACGGCTCCATCATCGAGCCCCTCAGCCTCTTCCTGCCTTGTGGCTCCCTCTGCGGTGCCATCGCTCTTGTCGACACCTCGTTTGCTTTCCTGCCTAATGGCGCCCACGGCTCCATCATAGAGGCCTCAGGTGCTTTCCCACCATGTGCATCCCATGGCGCCATTGCCATCTTTGACGCCTTAGCCCCTTCCTGCCTTGTGGCTCCCTCTAATGCGCCATCGCTTACCATCAACACCTTGGTTGCTTTCCCGCCATGTGCCACCATCCCCATCATCGACACCTCAGCCACCTTCCCACCTCTCGGCTCCCATGGTTCCATCATCGATGCCTCCTCCGCCTTCCCGCCCATCAGCTCCCCCCACGCCATCATTGACACCTCCTTCCCGCCTCTCAGCTCCCTCTGCAGCGCCATCGCTCTCATCGACACCTCAGTTGCCTTCCCGCCATGTGGCACCATCCCCATCAGCCACCACTCAGCCACATTCCCTCCACGTGCCTCCCACTGTGACATCATCAACACCTCAGCTGCCTTCCCACCTCTCAGCTCCCCCCACACTATCCCCGATGCCTCATTTGCTTTCCTGCCTCGCAGCTCCTGTGGCACCATCGCCATCCTCGACGCCTCACCCCCTTCCCACCTCACGGCTCCCTCTGTGGCGCCATCAATGTCATTGACGCCTCGTTTGCTTTCCCATCTCATGGCACCCATGGCTCCACCATCGATGCCTCGGGTGCTTTCCTGCCACGTGCATCCCATGGTGCCATCGCCATCCTCGACGCCTCAGCCCCTTCCCGCCTCGTGGCTCCCTCTGCTGCACCATCACTGTCATCGACACCCCCGTTACTTTCCCGCCATATGGCGCCATCCCCATCATCCACTCCTCAGCCGCCTTCCAGCCATGTGGCTCCCACTGTGACATCATCGACGCCTCCTTCCCACCTCTCAGCTCCCTCTGCTGCGCTATCACTGTCATCAATGCCTCGTTTGCTTTCCCACCTCATGACGCCCACGGCTCCATCATCGAGGCCTCGGCTGCTTTCCCACCATGTGCATCCCATGGCGCCATCGCCATTCTCGACGCCTCAGCCCCTTCCCACCTCACGACTCCCATTGTGACATCATCGATGCCTCTGCACCTTCCCGCCTGATGGCTGCTGTGGCACCATCGCCATCCTCGATGCCTCCACTGCTTTCCCGCCCCTCAGCTCCCCCTATGCCATCGCCGACACCTCCTTCCCGACCCTCAGCTCCCTCCTCTCCACGACGCCTCAATCTCCTTTCCGCCTCACGGCTCCCACAGCTCCATCCTTGACGCCCTCTTTCCTTTCCCGCCCTGCGGCGCCATTTTTGTCGTCGACGCCTCCTCCTCCTTCCCGCCCCTCAACTGCTCCTGCAGCGCCCACAGATGCTCCTGCGTCTCCAGCTTCTCGTCCAGTGCTCGCTGCAGCCTGGGGGGGAAGTATTTTTAATTTAGGGGTGTTGGGTCCCTCCTGGTTGGGGTTTTTGTGGTGCGCGGGTTGGGGGGGGTCTCACTGGAGCCTCAGGCGTCGCAGGTCGTGGGGGCAGGAGGCGTCGAAGCTCGGAGCTCTTGGAGAGGCGGGAGACACTCGTCCCATGTGGGGCAGAGAGAGCAGGTAGTGGATGCTGGGGGAGGATGGGGTGAGGGGGGAAAAGGGGGGGGGGGAAGGGGTTGAGGGGTGTGACTCCCCTTCCCAGTGACCCCCCAGGGCCCCCGCAGCCTGTGCCCCCCCCCGTGTCTCCCCATGGCCTCTGACCCCCTGGCCCTGCCCCACATCCTCCCTAGAGAATAAGGGCATGATGGAATTCTAGAATCGTGGAATTAGAGGGTTATAGGATTACTGAATCATGGAATTATAGAATTAAACAATCGTAGAATCACAGAATTATAGAATCATGAAATAATAGAATCGTGGAGTTACAGAATCAGAGAATCATGGATTTATAGAATCATAGAACCAGGGAATCGGAGAATCACAGAATCAGAGAATCATGGAATTGTAGAATTACAGAATCATGGAACCAGGGAAATAGGGAATCACAGAACCATAGAATTATAGAATCACAGAATCCTAATATCATGGAATTATTGACTCATAGAGCCACAGAATCATAGAATGACAGAATCATAGAGTCTTGGGATCATGGAATCACGGAATCATAGTCATAGAATGACAGAATCATAGAATCATGGAATTATAGAATCACGGAATTTTAGAATATGGAATTATAGAATCACAGAATCGCAGAATCATAGAACACAGAATTATAGTATCATGGAGTCATGGAATCATAATTGTAGGATCATGGAATAACAGAATCACAGGCCATTCCCTCTCGTCCTGTCCCCTGGCCCTTGGGAGAAGAGCCCAGCTCCCTCCTCTCTATAAGCTCCTCCCAGGGAGTTGGAGAGAGCAACGAGGTCTCCCTTCAGCCTCCTCTTCTCTAGGCTGAACCCCGCCAGCTCTCTCAGCCGCTCCTCTTCTTCTCCAGCCCCTTCCCCAGTGGATCCTGTTAATAATAACTAATAACTAATAACTAATAACTAATAACTAATAACTAATGAATAATGAATAATAAAAAATAAAAAAATATAATAAAAAAAAAAAATCCTGGTTTGATATTCACCCTGGGACTGACCTGATCGGCCTCCGGATCCCACACAGAAAAAGGAATCCAATTCCCCCCCCAGTCAGGGCTCGTGGTTCCCAGTTGTGACAGGGGGAGAAGGGGACATGGAGGAGGGGTAGAGGGACGGGGGACATGGGGAAGAGTGAGGTGGGGGGACATGGGAACAGGGAGAGTGTGACATGGGGGAGAGGGCAGTGGGGGATATGGGGGAGATGGAGGGGGGACAGGGAGGGGGTACAAAGGGGGACAGGGAGGGGGGACAAGGTAGGAGAGTGAGGAGCGTTATGGTGACAGGGAGGAGGGGACATGGGGACAGGGAGGGGGAGACATGGAGGAGAGGGAGGGGGGACAAGGGGACATGGAGCCCCCCCCCAATGAAGTAGGAGACACCATGAGGCCACACAGATTTTATTGGTGGGGGGGGAACAATGCAACCCACACACTGGGTGGTCCAGGGGGTTTTGGGGTGTCCAGGACGTTTTTTGGAGGTTCCAGGGGCGTTGGACGGGGTTGGGGGTGTGGGGTCTGGGGTTTTTTGAGTGTCCTGGGGAGTTTGGGGTGTTGCATGCGGGTTTTGGGGTTCGGGGTGGATTTTGGGGGTGTTCAGGGGAGTTGGGGGGCAGGGGATTTTTGAGGTTCGAGGGGGGGCTTTGAGGGGTGTCCAGGAGTGTTTAGGGATTTCAGGGGGTCCTGGGGGTTTTGATGAGGGGGATCCAAGGGGAGTTTCAGGGGGTCCAGTGCGGTTTTGGGGGTGTCCAGGGGTGTTTTTGCGGTTCGGGGAGGGTTTTGTGGGGCGATCCAGGAGCGATTGGAGGTTTTGGGAGGTCCAGGGCCTTTTGGGGGAGTGTGTCCGGGGGGGGTTGGGTGGGTTTTGGGTGTGTCCAAGGGGGTTTTTGGGGTTCGGGGGTCAGGTTTGGGGGTCCAGGCTGTCCATGAGCAGCTGCAGCGCCAGAAGTCTTGCGTCGATCTCGGCCAGAAGCTCCTCGGGGAGATTTTCTGGGGGGGGGGGCAGGAAAAATGGGGTTCAAAACGAGCTTAATTGGAGTTAGGAGCACCGCAAAAATGAGAGGAGCACCCCAAACGTGAGGGGGGCACCCAAAAAAGGGAGAAAGGGAGGGGGTTTTACCTTTGCCAGGGCGCTGGGGGGGCAGCCTGGGGGCAGAATTTGGGGTCTTGGGGGGGAGAAAAATGGGGGTACCGGGTGTGTCCTGACCCCCCTTTTTGGGGTCACCCCTTTTTGAGGATCCCCCCCAAAACTGGGTCCCCAAAAAGGGGGGGGGACTCCAAATAAAGGGGGGAACACATAGAAGGGAGGGACCTCAAAGAAGGGAGGGGGGACTCCAAAGAAGGGGATCCCAGTGAGATGGGGGGACCTCAAATAAGGGGGATTGATATTCCTAAAAAGTGGGTGCATACCCTCCAAAAAAGGGGGGTACCCTTTAAAAAAGAGGGTGGTACCAGAAAAAATGGGGTGAATACCCCCAAAAAAGGGGTGGTGCCCCAAAACAGGGAGGAGTACCTTAAACAAAGGGTGTGGCTGCCCTAAAAAAGGGGAGAGTACCCCAGGAGAAAGGGGCTTACCCCCAAAAAAGAGGCAAGTACCACAAAAAAGGGGTTGGTGCCCTGAAAAAGGGGGTTGGTATCTCAAAAAAACTGGGAGGTACCTCAAAAAAAAGGGGGTGCACTCACCTTGCGGTTGCAGGTCGTGGCACTCAGGGCTCTGCTGCTCCTGGTTGCCTTGCAGCCCATGGTTTTTGGGGGGATTGAATTTTTCAGGGGCTCTGGGGGTGGACCCCAAGTGTCCTGAACACCCAACCCCCACCCCGTGATGTTACCTGGGGGGTGGTGGGTTTTGGGGGGCTGCTGGGCTTTGGGGGGCTCCTTGGAGTCACTGAGTGAGCTTGAGCAGCGGCTGTGGAAGCTTCGGGCTGGGGGAAGAAATGAGGGGGACCCGAAAAATATGGGGGGGCTTCAAAATATGGGGGTGACCCCTAAAAGAGGAGGGGACACAAAGGGGGAGTCACAAAGAGGAGGGGAGGACACAAAGAGAGGAGGGGACACAAAGGGGGGGGAAAAAAGAGAGGGGGGAACCCAAAGAAGGGGGAACCAAAGAGGGAGGGGACACAAAGGCGGGGGAGAAGCAAAGAGTGGGAGGGAACCAAAGAGATGGGGGGGACACAAAGTGGTGGGGGACACAAAGTGGTGGGGGAACCAAAGAGAGAGGGAGAACCAAAGAGAGGGGGAGACACAAGGAGAAGAGGGGGAACCAAAGATAGGGGGACACACAAAGAGGGTGGGGGAACCAAAGAGAGAGGGGGAACCATAGAGAAGGGGGACACAAGGAGAGAGGGAAACAAAGAGAGAGGGGAACCAAAGAGAGGGGAGGACACAAAGAGAGGGGGGGACACGAAGAGAAGCGAGGACGACTCTAAAGAAAGGGGGTGGAACCAAAAAAGGGGACACCACAAAAAAAGGTGGGGACACCCCAAAACTCACCCAAGGAGCTTCTCCCGTGGCTCCTGGTGGGGCTGGTGCTGCCAGAATCCCTCGTACGGCGCTGGCTGCTCCCAAGGGGGATGGTGGAGAGTTTGGGAGGGGTTCGGGGAGGGGGTGCCCCAAGTTTTGGGGTGAGGCTTGGGGTCCCAACTCACCCGCGGAGCTCGATCTCCTGCTGCCGCTGCTGCCGGTCCCGGACAAAGGCCGTGGGGTCGAAACTGGGCGGGGAAGGACAAGGGGTGAATTGTGGGGCTCAAGGGGGGAAAGGGGGTGGCTTGGGGGGGAAGGGGGTGGATCGTGGGGGAGTTGGGAGGCTGGGGGCCAAAGGGGTGGATTGGGGGCGAGTTGGGGCTCTGGATTGGGGGGGATTTGGGGGTGTATAAGTTGGGGGGGCTGGGGGAAAGTGGGTGGATTATGGGGGTGGAGTTGTGGGGGCTGGATTTGGGGGGGAGTTGGGGGTCTGGAAGTTGAGAGGCTGGATTTGGGGGCGCTGGATTGGGGGAGTGGAGTCGGGGGGGGTGGAAGTTGGGGGGCTGGGAGGAAAGGGGGTGGATTGGGGGATGGATTTACAGGGGCTGAATTTGAAGGGGAGTTGAGGGGCTGGAACTTGGGGGGCTGGATTGGGGGTGGAACTTGGTGGGCTGGATTTGAGGGTGTAGTTGGGGGGATAGATTGAGCTCCCTCTGCGGCGCCATCGCTATCATCGATGCCTGGTTTGCTTTCCCTTCTCATGGCGCCCACGGCTCCATCATCGAGGCCTTGGCAGCTTTCCCGCCATGTGCATCCCATGGTGCCATTGCCATCCTCGACGCCTCAGCCGCTTCCTGCCTCTCAGCTGCCACTGTGACATCCTCAACCCTTCAACTCCTTCCTGCCTCTCAGCTCCCTCTGTGGCGCCATCTCTGTCATCGACACCTCAGTTGCTTTCCTGCCATGTGGCGCCATCCCCATCATCAACACCTCAGCCACCTTCCCGCCATGTGACTCCCACTGTGACATCATCGACACCTCAGGCGCCTTTCCTCCTCACAGCTCCCCCCACACCATCATCGACGACTCCTTCCTGCCCCTCAGCTCCATCTGCAGCGCCATCACTCTTGTTGACACCTCGTTTACTTTCCCACCTCATGGCGCCCACAGCTCCATCATCGAGGCCTCAGGTGCTTTCCCACCATGTGCATCCCATGGCGCCATCGCCATCCTCGACGCCTCAGCCGCCTTCCTGCCACGTGGCTCCCAATGCTACATCCTCGATGCCTCAGCCCCTTCCCGCCTCTCAGCTCCCTCTGTGGCGCCATCACTCTCATGGACACCTCGGGTGCTTTCCATCCATGTGGCACCATCCCCATCAGCCACCACTCAGCCACCTTCCCGCCACGTGGCTCCCACTGTGACATCATCCACGCCTCCTTCCTGCCTTTCAACTCCTGTGGCACCATCACCATCCTCAAAGACTCAGACACTTTCCTGCCTCACAGCTCCCTCTGCTCCATCATCGGCCCCTCAGTAGCCTTCCCAACATGCGGCGCCATCACCATCATCGATGCCTAAGCCACATTCCTGCCACGTGGCTCCCACGATTCCATCATCGAGCCCCTCACCCACCTTCCCGCCTCTCAGCTCCCTCTGCGGCGCCATGGCTGTCATCGACACCTCAGCCGCCTTCCTTCCATGTGGCTCCCACTGTGACACCATCGACATCTCAGCCCCTTACCGCCTCTAAGCTCCCCCAACGTCATCATCGACGACTCCTTCCCACCTCTCAGCTCCCTCTGCAGCGCCATCACTGTTGTCGACACCTCATTTGCTTTCCCGCTTCATGGCGCCCACGGCTCCGTCATTGAGGCCTCGGCTGCTTTCCCGCCATGTGCATCCCATGGCGCCATCGCCATCCTTGACGCCTCTACCACCTTCCTGCCATGTGGCTCCCAATGTGATATCCTTGATGCCTCAGCCCCTTTCCACATCACAGCTACTCTAGTGCCATCACCATCCTCGATGCCTCAGCCATTTCCCACCTCGCAGCTCCCTCGGCTCCATCATCGACACCTCAGCCGCCGTCCCACCTCTCAGCTCCCCCCACGCCATCATTGACACCTCCTTCAGCTCCCTCTGTTATGCCATCGCTGTCATCAATGCCTCGTTTGCTTTCCCGTCTCATGGTGCCCACGGCTCCATCATCGAGGCCTTGGCTGCTTTCCCGCCATGTGCATCCCATGGCGCCATCGCCATCATCGACGCCTCAGCCCCTTCCCACCTCAAGGCTCCCAGTGTGACATCATCGATGCCTCAGCCTCTTCCCGCCTCGGGGCTCCTGTGGCGCCATCGCCATCCTTGATGCCTCCTCCGCCTTCCCTCCCCTCAGCTCCCTCCTCTCCCCGACACGTCAATCTCCTTCCCGCCTCGCTGCTCCCACAGCTCCATCCTCGACGCCCCCTTTCCTTTCCTGCCCTGTGGCCCCGTCTTTGTCGTCGACGCCTCCTCCTCCTTCCCACCCCTCAGCTGCTCCCGTATCGCCCGCAGCTGCTCCTGTGCCTCCAGCTTCTCGTCCAGCGCTCGCTGCAGCCTGGGGGGGGAATATTTTTAATTTAGGGGTGTTGGGTCCCTCCTGGTTTGGGTTTCTGGGGTGCAGGGGTTGAAGGGGGGTCTCACTAGAGCCGCAGGCATCGCAGGTCGTGGGGGCAGGAGGCGTCAAAGCACGGAGCTCGCGGAGAGGCTGGAGACGCTCGTCCCACGTGGGGCAGAGGCAGCAGGTAGTGGATGCTGGTGTGGGGATGGTGGTGAGGGGGGAAAGGGGGGGAAAAGGGGTTGAGGGGGTGTGACTCCCCTCCCCGTGACCCCCCAGGGCCCCCCCAGCCTGTGTCCCCCCCCGTGTCTTCTCCATGACCTCTGACCACCTGGCCCTGCCCCACATCCTCCCTAGAGAATCAGGGCATGATGGAATTCTAGAATCGTGGAATTAGAGGGTTATAGGATTACAGAATCGTGGAATTATAGAATTAAACAATCATAGAATCACAGAATTATAGAATCATGAAATAATAGAATCGTGGAGTTACAGAATCATAGAGTCATGGATTTATAGAATCGTAGAACCAGGGAATCGGAGAATCACAGAATCAGAGAATCATGGAATTGTAGAATTACAGAATCATGGAACCAGGGAATTAGGGAATCACAGAACCATAGAATTATAGAATCACAGAATCCTAATATCATGGAATTATTGACTCATAGAGCCACAGAATCATAGAATGACAGAATCATAGAGTCTTGGGATCATGGAATGACGGAATCACAGTCATAGAATGACAGAATCATAGAATCATGGAATTATAGAATCACGGAATTTTAGAATCATGGAATCATAGAATCACAGAATCGCAGAATCATGGAATTATAGAATCACAGAATCGTAGAATCATAGAACGCAGAATTATAGAATCATAGAGTCATGGAATCATAACTGTAGGATCATGGAATAACAGAATAACAGGCCATTCCCTCTCGTCCTGTCCCCTGGCCCTTGGGAGAAGAGCCCAGGGAGTTGGAGAGAGCAACGAGGTCTTCCCTCAATCTCCTCTTCTCCAGGCTGAACCCCCCCAGCTCTCTCAGCCGCTCCTCTTCTTCCCCAGCCCCTTCCCCAGCAGATCCTGTTAATAATAAATAATAAATAATAAATAATAAATAATAAATAATAAATAATAAATAATAAATAATAAATAAGAAATAAGAAATAAGAAATAAGAAATAATGTATAATAAATAATAAATAATAAGCAATAAATAATAAATAATAAATCCTGGTTTGATATTCACCCTGGGAGTGACCTGATCGGCCTCCGGATCCCACACAGACAAAGGAATCCAATTCCCCCCCCAGTCAGGGCTCGTGGGTCCCAATTGTGACAGGGGGACAAGGGGACATGGGGGAGGGGGGAGATGGAGGGGGGACATGGAGGAGATCAAGGGTGATATGGGGAGAGGGAGGGGTATATGGGGGAGAGGGAGGTGGGGGGATATGGGGAGAGGGAGGGGGTACATGGGGGAGAGGTAAGTGGGGGGACATGGGAACAGGGAGGGTGGGACATGGGGGAGAGGGCAGTGGGGGATATGGGGACAGAAGGGGGGACATGGGGAGAGGGAGGGTGGATATTGGGAGAGGGAGGGTAGATATGGTGACAGGTAGATGGGGACATGGGGACAGGGAGGGGGGGATATGGGGGGAGAGGGAGGGGGACATGGGGATCGGGGAGGACAAGGGGGGACAGGGAGAGGGACAAGGGGATGGGGACAAGGGGACAGGGAGGGGGAACAAGGGCAGACAGGGAGGCGGACGAAGGGACAGGGAAGGGGGACAAGAGGGAAGATTGAGGAGGGTTATGGGGACAGGGAGAGGGGACTCAACTCAACTCATCTCTTCTCTCAGCTGACCCTTCTCATACCCAAGATTTCTGTTCCTCTTCTATGACTAAATCCTCTTATGACCCTGCCCATCTAGGACCCAATTCTTCTACAACTGCAGGAAGCTGAGTGAGAGCCTTGGCATCTCCCATAACCCTACAGGGCTGTATTTGGAATTACATGGGATAACTGCTGTGATTTTGATTCGGCAACGTCAAAGTGTTCATGGCACAAGTGCCACAGTAGCCGAAGCCAGATCTGCAGCCAAGGGCCTGGGGGTCAGGGCTTGGTCTTTCTGCTTCACCAATCAAACCCAGGCTTTTCTCAGCATCACAGATACCTGCAAAGCGCCTTTGCATTCCTGCAGTCATGGCCTCTAATTTTTGGCTCTAACGAGTCCCTGGGGAGGCTTTGCCACTAACAATCCCCGCTGAGACCACTTAAGACTTCAAGGAATGTTGAGCTTTTCTTTTTACTTCTTGAGATGTTTCCTCTATCTCCTCTCAGCAGTGTTCATTCAAGGACTTAGCAGGCAATCCACCCTGGGTCTAATTAAATTACAGAAAGACTTAACGAGCGGATCTCTTCCTGCTGTTTTCTTAAGGTCTTCAAGGCTTGCACAGCTCCTTGGAGTCATTTCCCAGTGTGGTTATAGAGGAAGATTTCAAAGGGAACCTAAGAAATATATGTTTTAGTTTAAAGTTTATATTTCCATGCTTTTCAGAATCAGAGAATGGTTTGGGTTGGAAGGGACTTTAAAGCCCATCCAGTTCCACCTCCTGCCATGAACAGGGACACCTCGCACTGGACAGGCTGCTCAAGGCCCCATCCAAGTTGGCCTTGAACGCTTCCAGGAAGGGGGCAGCCACAGCTTCCCTGGGCAACCTGGGCCACTGCCTCAGCATCTGTTTTTTTGAAGAGTGTCTTCCTGATGTCTAATCTAAATCTTCTCCTCAGCAATTTAAAACATTTTTCACTGTCCTGTCTCTCCATGTGGTTGTAAGAAGTCCTTCCCCAGCTTTCCTGGTGACTCCCTTCAGGTACTGGAAGGCTGCTAAAAGGTCTCCCTGAAGCATTGTCTTCTGCACACTGAGGAAGTTCCAGGAGAAGATCAATATTTCTTTAGAAAATGCCTTTTGAAAAGGCGTGGGATTGGTGGTGGATATTTGTGAATGACGCCAAGCAGGCATCCTGGGGCCCAGGTGAAACTCCTCAGGGCACTCCTCAGCAGGCAAGGTCTCTGCACATGCTGCTCCATGGAAATGTTTTTGACTTGCGGGCTGAGCTAAAAAAACTTTAATAGGTGAAAGAAGAAAAGATAAAGAAACAACATAAACACAAACCTAAACCCAATGTAAATACCATCACTTGCTACCTCCCTCAAGCAGACTGACACCCCACCAGTCTATCACCATCCATCACCTCAAACAATAAAAATTGTCACTTCTTTCTTCTCCTGGCATACTTCTTATCACTGAGTGTGGCATCTGTTATATGGGATCTCCCTCTGCTCAGCTGAGGTCAGCTCTCCTGGCTGTGTCTCCCTGACAGCTTCTTGCCCACCCCCAGCCCCTCCCAGGGAGGAGCAGAGGGAGCAACTCTTGATGCTGGGTGAACGAGACAATCGCTGCCCTCACTCTTCTGGCACCAGGATGATGTCACAGGACCCAGTGAGTCTCACATTTGAAAAGCAAAGTGGAGAAATTGGAGAGGACCTGCAGGAGGTCTGCCAGGATGCAGTTAGTGGCCCACAGCATGAGGTCCATCATTGTCCAGGTCCCTCTGGATGGGATCCCGTCCTTCTGGTGTGACAACTGCACCACTCAACTTGCTGTCATCTGCAGACTTGCAGAGGGTGCACTCGATCTCACTGTCTATATCATTGATGAAGACATTAAACAGCACTGGTCGCAGGGAGATTTTGAAACCAGCTGTGATGGAACATGAGAGCAGCAGCCTGGGTGACTGAGAGCCGGGGTCCTCAAAGAGCAGCCAAATTGTTTGTATTAGGCAAGATCAAATGCAATCAGTGCTGCCAAGATCTGCCCATCAGAAAGTGTTGTTGGAGAATGGAGTGGGAACATCCCAGCAGAGAAGGACCTGGGGTGCTGGGGGAGAAGCAGCTGAATATGAGCTGGCAACGGGTGCTCTCAGGCCAGAAATCAACCATGTCCAAAAGCTGCATGGCCAGCAGGGAGAGGGAGGGGATTCTGCCGCTCTGTTCCACTCCAGTGAGACCCCATCTGGAGCCCTGTGTCCAGTTCTGGAGCCCTCAGCACAGGACAGGCATGGAACTGCTGGAGCAAATCCAGAGGAGGCCATGGAGATGGGCTGAGGCATCTCCCACCCGAGGACAAGCTGAGAGAGTTAGAGTTGTTTAGCCTGCAGAATGGAAGGCTTTGGGGAGACCTTAGAGCACCTTCTAGTACTGAAAGTGTCTCCAAGAAAGCTGGTGAGGGGCCCTTGATGAGTGTGTGCAGGGATAGAACAAGGGGGAATGATTTTCAGCTGAAAGAGGGGAGATTGAGGTGAGGTCTGAGGAAGAAATGTTTTTCTGTGAGGGTGGGGAGGCCCTTGTCCAGGTTGCCCAAGGAAGCGATGGCTGCCCCACCCCTGGAGGTGTTCCAGGCCAGATTGGACAGGAATTTGAACATTCTGATCAAGTGAGATGTGTTCTTGCCCATGGCATGGAGGTGGAAATGAATAGGCTTTGCAGTCCTTTCCAGCTCAAACCGTTCCACGATTCCATGCATCATGTCCAAAACAATTCAGTTCCTCCAAGAAATACAAAACCCCACCCCAGCACACAATTCACGCCATGCTTGATCACATGCAAAAAAACATACTGTGTTTTTAACACAGTCCATCATAACCTACACAATGGGAACCTTTCCCATATCCACACAGCCTGGAAAGCAGCCGGGTGTTGATTGGAGGCGACAGAGGTTGATGGGGAGGGACTGCAGCAGCTCTGAGACACACTCATTGAGTGTGTCCATAGCAGCGTCACAGCCAGCTGGGTGCTGGCTTGTGCTGGGTGGTGTTGGCTCGCAGGGAGCGCTCGGCCAAGTTGGCTCCTGAGGTGACTTCTGCAGGGTTGGCTCCCCATTTAGGCTCTGCAGGGTTTGCTCCTGAGGAGCACTGGGTGCAGGAGTGTGACGGGAAGTGGTGTTGGAGGACTCCTGAGCTGCACCCTGCTCGTGTGCACGGTTTATGCCAGCCAAGGGCTGGTTGCTAGTGGGAGAGATAAGCACGAACTCCTCATGGTTGTCATCTGCTCGCACCGAGTTCAGCAGAGCCCTGTTGTCCATCCTGGTGTCTCTGGTGTCTGTACTGTGAGTACTGGTCCCATAGTGGTCTCACACTTGAGTCTTACTGGTGTGTACTGGGAGCACCGGGAGCCCTCCTTTCAGTACTGGTGTCCCTGCTGTCAGTACTGGGAGCACTGGTCTCATACTAGTCCCACTCTGGTGCCTTACTGGCCTGCACTAAGAGCTCTGTTGTCCACACTGGTGTCTCTGGTGTCCATACTGGGAACATCGATATCCATACCAGTGCCCTACAGGCCTGTGCTGGAAGAACTGGTGCTTCACTGGGAGCTCTGGTGTCCATATTGGAGTTCGTGGTGTCCATACTGGATGTACTGGTCCCATATTGGTTCCCCACTGGTCCCACCCTTGTGTCTTACTGGTCTGTACAGGTGCCATGCTGGTAGCACTGTTAGAATCATAGAACCATGGCATGGGTTGAGTTGGAAAGGACCTCAAAGCCCATCCAGCCCCACCCCCTGCCATGGGCTGGCACACCTCCCACTGGAACATGTTCTCCAAGCCCCATCCAACGTGACCTTCAACACCTCCAGGGATGGGGCAGCCACCCCTGCTCTGGGCAGCCTGGGCCAGGGCCTCCCCATCCTCACGGTGAACAAATTCCTGCTCATGGTTGGCAGGATCTGAGCAACTTCCGTAACTGTGACTTCAGCAAGAAGAGAAATTGAGAAACGACAGCTGATGGCTCAAAGGAAAATTCAAAACTTCAAGCACCTTATCCTTACAGCACCAGGGTCTCATGGCCTCTTCATCCCCACCCAGGAGCAGGGGAGGTGTTTTTCCACAGTCCTGCCCTTGGCATTGCTCATCGTCACATCCCACTGCCCAAGAAAAGCCTTGAGGAATGAGTGAGGGCAGGATCTCCCTTCCCAGGGCATAAGGGTCAAGATTTGGCCACTTGCTTAATAAGGTCAAGCCTTGACCCTCTGGATTCACAAAACACATCCAGATTCACTCAGCATCAGAGCCACCTTTACCTCGCTTTTCCCAGACTTTCATCACTGCCTCCAGTTTTCTGCTCTAACTGGGCCCTGGAGATGCTCTCTCAGCAGTGGCCTCAGTGGGACCCATGAACACTACAGGAAACTTTACATCATGAATTTGAGTTTTACTTCTTGAGAAGGTTATTCAACACCTCTAAGGGTCTGAGGTTCATGGACTCGTTGACCAATGGGTCTGATAGGAGTCTCCCAAACCACCTTGAGCCACTCCTCTGCCCATGGACCAGCATCACCTCTCCTGGACCCACCAAGTTGTTCTTCCCTCTGGAGCCTCCAAACAGGAGCACGTGCCCAGGCAGTGCCAAGGGGATGGGGTGGGGTTTGTGAGCAGGGAAAAAACATGAGACAGGGAAACACATCGCTGGTGAAAATTTCCAGGCAGCAGGGATAGGATCAGGGAATGAGGAGAACCTAAAGCCAGGAATGTTCTGGGAGGGAAGATTTACACCCTGTGTTACAGAGTTGCCCTACAGAGAAGCAGAGAGATGGTGTGAGACACAAAATGCTTTGGGTTTGTGAATGAGCCATGTGTGTCCTAGGGCGAAAGTGGGTGCTGAGACCTTAGGAAAAGGTGAGACATTGAGTGATGTGAGGTGGACATTGAGTGGTTTGAGGGTAACACAGGAGTGTGATCCCCCTCCATCTCAGAAATGTGCATGCCCAGGGCAGCTGGGAACAAGAGCAAGGACAGAGCAGTTCCCCTCCCTCTGCATTGAGCCACAGGCAATGCCCTTGCCTCACAGGACTCTCTCTTGTCTCACTGAGTGCAGCAGAGGGGGGAATGGAGGCAGGCGGAAGGGGGTGCTGAGATATTACTTTCATTTGGCTCAGAGAAGGCTCCCCTAACTTGTCATCGTCCTTTCCCCCTGCAACAGTGCCCAATGCCTAGATGCAGCAGATATCCAACAGCAGCTCCATCACCCAGTTCCTCCTCCTGGCATTCGCAGACACACGGGAACTGCAGCTCTTGCACTTCTGGCTCTTCCTGGGCATCTACCTGGCTGCCCTCCTGGGCAACGGCCTCATCATCACCAGCATCGCCTGTGAGAACCACCTCCACACCCCCATGTACTTCTTCCTCCTCAACCTCTCCCTCCTTGACATAGGCTCCATCTCCACCACTGTCCCCAAATCCATGGCCAATTCCCTCTGGGACACCAGGGAAATCTCATATGAAGGATGTGTTTCCCAGTTCTTTCTATTTGACTTTTTCATTTCAGCAGAGTACTCTCTTCTCACCATCATGTCCTACGACCGCTACGTTGCCATCTGCAAACCCCTGCACTACGGGACCCTCCTGGGCAGCAGAGCTTGTGTCCACATGGCAGCAGCTGCCTGGGGCACTGGGATTCTCTACGCTCTGCTGCACACTGCCAAAACATTTTCCCTGCCCCTCTGCCAGGGCAATGCTGTGGAACAGTTCTTCTGTGAAATCCCCCAGATCCTCAAGCTCTCCTGCTCACACTCCTACCTCAGGGAGGTTTGGCTTAGTTTTTTTACTCTATTTCTTGTATTCAGCTGTTTTGTTTTCATTGTGGTGTCCTATGTGCAGATCTTCAGGGCTGTGCTGAGGATCCCCTCCGGGCACGGACGGCACAAGGCTTTTTCCACCTGCCTCCCTCACCTGGCTGTCGTCTCCCTGTTTGTCAGCACTGCAGAGTTTGCCCACCTGAAACCCCGCTCCATCTCCTCCCCATTGCTGGATCTGGTAATGGCAGTTCCATACACGGTGGTGCCTCCAGCAGTGAACCCCCTCATCTACAGCTTGAGGAACAAAGAGATCAATGCTGTAGTCCGGAAATTCATGACTGAATGTTCCTACGAAGCAACAAAGTGCTCCTCAGCTTCTGCCTAGCAGTTCTCATGTAACTCCTCCCAGGCAAAGACCATCTTTATTTAATTGTTGTTTGTTTCTTAATTCTTAAATCTTTATCCCCTTTCTTATTCCCTTTCTGCTTTTCTTTGCTGACATGGTGTTTGTTTGAATAAGGAGCTGAGATCCTGTGTATTTAAGCAAAATAAAGACCCCTTCAGTGGCTTCTGTTTTCCTGAGTTTTTTCCCCCAAGGCTTTTGTGGAGCTGCAGGGACAGGTCCTGTGGTCATGGGTGGAGGAGAAAGAGTCCCAGCAGGGCAGCATTGCCAGGCACCAGCACTTGTTCTCCCAGAGCTGTTCTCTCTCCACTTCCACACTCTCCTCCTCACCCCTTGCCTTGCTCTAAGGCCCGAGGGTTCTGCAAGGTGAGACCTCACCCTGATGCCGGTCCCTGTCTTCTCTGCCTCCCAGTCACAGGTTACACTGCCAAACTGCAAAAAGCAGTGGAAGACTAGGTTGGAATTAAGGACCATGCCAGAAGAACACAAAACAAACAAGCAGGCGGCTAAATTGGAACAGAACTTCAGCACCCAGGCCAGGATGGTCCTTACACAGCCTGGAGTCAGTGACAAAGCACTCGGGAAACAAATCCAATCTGAGTGAAAGAGAAGGGGGCAAGGCTGGCACAGTTAAACAAAAACGAGACTACCTGGTCTTGGAACATCTCCCTTATGGAAAATAACCAGGAAGATAGTCTCCCAATCCTAGGATGTATAAGAACGGGAGCTGACAGAACCCTTAAGAACTGGAGGCCCTTTCACAGAGATTAAACTCTGAGCAATAAATGTGCAGAAGCAGGCACGGACACACCTGACCTACCCTGGCTGTGGGGCAGAGTTTCCTCTCCAACAGAACCGGCACCAGACACTGTGATGGCTGAACTGCAGCTGCTTTGTTTCTTACACACAGAGCAAGGGGCAGGCAGCTCCCAGTGCAGAGACCACCTGCCTTCTCCACATCTAACAATAACCTCTAACCTTACCCCTACCCTTAACCCCTAACCCCTAACCCTAATCCTAACCCTTACCCTAACCCTAAACCAACCCTAACACTAACCCCTTACTCTAACATTAAACCTAACCCTAACACAACCCTAAAACTGACCCTAAGCCTAACACTAACTGTTACACTAACCCTGACCCTGGCCCTCAACCTAACCCTAACCCTAAACCTGATCCTGACACTAACCCTAGTCTTAATCCTAAACCTGACCCAGAACATAACCCTAATCCTAACACCTAACATTAATCCTAACCCCAACCCTAATGACTCTAACCCTGACCCTAACCTTGATTTTACCCTGACACTAACCCTATCCCTTAACCCTAATCCTATCCATAATCCCTAACCCTTACCCTAATCCTAACCCTAAATGTAACCCTAAACTTAACCCCATACCTTATCGTAAACCTAACCCTAATAAGCCTCACCCTAACCCCAACCCTATCCGTAAGCCAAACCTTAACCAAAAACCTAATCCAAACACCAAACCTAATACTCCTAACCCTAAATCAAATAATAATCATAACCCTTACACTAACTGTAATCCTAACACTAACCCTAAATCTAACCCTAAACCCTAAGCCTAAATATAACACTAACACTAACCCTAATCCTAACCCCTAACCCTAACTCTAACCCAACCCATATCATGAACTGTAAACACAAATCCTAAATCTAAACCCTAACCTAACCCTAACCCTAATCATAACCGTAACACTGAGCGTAAACTCTAAGCCTAACCTAAGCCTAACCCTGACACATAACCCTAAACATAACACTAACCCTAACCTTAACCCAACCCAAATCCTAACCCTAAATTTAACACCAAACCTAACCCTAACCCCAACCCTGATGTCACAATCATCAGCGGTGTCATATACTTCACTGACACAACCGTAAAAAATGTCAGAAATATCACTGATGTCACAATCATCACAGATGTCACAGGTGTCACAGATGTCACAGATGTCACTGGTGTTGAAATAGTTACAGACGACACAACTGTCATAGACTTAATGTCACAAATCTAACTGATGTAACAATAAAGACTTCATAGATGTCACTGCGTCACAATAATCACAGTCGTCACAAATGTCACTGATTTCACAATCGTCACAGACGTCACAGAAGTAACTGAGTTCCCAATATTCAGTGACGTAGACGTCAGTGATGTAAAAATAGTTACAGATGTCAGAGATGTCACTGATGTAATAATATTCACACACATCACAGATTTTAATAATGTAAAACTTGTCACAGATGTCACAGAGATGTCACAGATGTCACAATAGTCACAGCTGTCACCGATGTCACAATATTCACAGGTGACACAGATAACACAAATGTCAGTGATGTCACAATAGTCATATATGACACTGATGTCACAATAGTCAAAGACATCACATATATCATATATGTCACAATAGTCACATACGTCACAGATGTCACTGATGTCACAATAGTCACAGGTGTCACAGATTTCACAGATGTCATTGATGTCTTCACAGTTGTGACCGATGTCACAGTTGTGGCCGATGTCACAATAGTAACAGACACCACACATGTCACTGATATCACAAGATTCAAAGACTATACAGATGTCACAGATTTCAATGATGTCACAACAGGAACAGATGTAACAAGAGTCACTGATATCAAAATAGTAACAGATGTCAAAAATGTCACTGATATCACCATAGTAACAGACTTCACAGCTGTCACTCTTGTCACAATAATCAGAGATGCCACGGACATCACTGATGTCACAGATGTCACTGACTTCAAAATAGTCACAAACAACATAGATGACACTGATGTCGCAATAGTAACAGACATCACAGATTTCACAGATGTCATTGAGGTTCAATAGTCAAAAATATCACAGATGTCTGTGATGTCAGAATAGCAATGGATATCACAGATGTCACTGATGTCACATAGTCACAGATGTCACAGATGTCACTTAATGTCACAATAGTAAAAGACGTCATAGATTCTACTAATGTAAAAATAGTCACTGATGTCACAGATTTCATAGATTTCACAATAGTCACAAACGTCTCAGATGTCAGGTATATCACAATAGTCACAGAAATCACAGACATCACAGATATCAGTGATGTCACAATAGTCACAGATGTCACAGAAGTCGATGATGTCACAATAGTAACAGACATCACAGATGTCACATATGTCAGTAATGTCACTATCAACATTGGTGTCATAAAGGTTAGATTTATCAATGATATCACAATAGTCACAGATGCAACAGTCATCACAAATATCACTGATGTCACAGCTGTCACTGATGTTACTATAGTCAGAGATGCCACAGACATCACAAATGTCACTGATGTCACAACAGTCACAGATGTCACGGATTTCAAAGATATCATTATGTCAGAGTCATCACAGGTGTGACAGATGTCACTGATGTCACAATACCCACAGATTTCAAAGATGTCCCTGTAACAACAGCCAAAGACATAACTGATGTCACAGATGTCACAGATGTCACAGATGTCAATGATGTCACAATAGTCACAGATGTAATTGATGTCACAGTAGTCATAGGCGTGACAGATGTCACTGATAACAATATAGTAACCAATGTCACAGAGGTCAATGATGTCACAAAAGTCACAGATGTCACAGATGGCACTGATGTCACTGATTTCTCAATAGTCACAGATGTCACTGATTTCAAATATGTCACAATAGTCACAGACAACATCGATATCACTGATGTCACAATAGTAACCGATGTCACAGATGTCACTGATGTCACAAAAGTAACAGATGTTACAGATGTCGCTGCTTTCACAATAGTCAAAGACATCACAGATGTCACTGATGTCACAATAGTCAGAGACGTTACATGTATCACTGATGTCATAATATTAACAGATGACTCGGGCATCAAAAAAATGACTGATGTAACAATTCTCACAGACAACATAGAAGTGAGAGATGTCACAATTATAAGAGATGTGATAAATGTCACTGATGTTACATTAGTCACAAATATCACAAATGTCACTGACATCACTATAGTCACAGATGTCAAATGTGTCATAGATGTCACCGATGTAACAACATCGAGAGACGCCAGAGATGTCACTGATGTCACAACAGTCACCGACATCAAAGATGTCAGAGATGTCAGAAATGTAACAGAATTCAAAGACCTCACAGACATCACAGACGTCACTGATGGCACAATCTTCACAGAATTTTCAAGAGTCACTGATGCCAAACCCATCAAAAATGTCACAGATGTCGGAGATGTCAGTGACGACACAATAGTCAGTGACGTTAAAAACGTTTCAGAGGTCACAATAGTACACAGACATCCCAGGTGTCACTGACGTAAGAATAGTCACAAATATCACAAATATCACTGATGTCACAATAGTCGAAGACCTCACAGACGTTATAGATCTCACTGCTACCATAATCGTCACAGATGTCACTGATGTCACAATCATCACAGACATCTTAATATCCCTGATATCACAATTGTAACAGACATCACAGATGTCACAGATGTCATTGATGTAAAAACAGTCACAGAGGTCTCACATGTAACTGATGTCACAATAGTCACAGACGTTAGAGATGTCACAGTTGTTACAATTGTCACAGACGTTACAGATTAGACTGATGTCAATAATGTCACAATCATCACAGATTTCAAAGATGTAACAATTGTCACCGATGTCACAATCTTCTCATACTTCACAGATGTAAGAGATGTCAATGAAGTCAAAATAGTCACAGACATCATTGATGGCACAGATGTCACCAATGTCACAACCATCACAGATGTCACAGATGTTAGCTATGTCACTGATGTCACAATAGTCACAGGCATCACAGATGTCACTGATATCATTGATGTCACAGTAGACACATACGTGAGAGATATCACTGATGTCACAATAGTAACCGATGTCACAGGTATCGCTGATATCACAATAGTCACAGATGTCACTGATGTAATCATTGTAAAAAAACATCACAGATGTCACTGATTTCATATTAGTGACAGATGACACAGATATCACAAATGTCACTGATGTAACAATAGTCATAGATGTCATATATTAGAAATATGTCACTGATGTCAAAATAGTATCAGGTGTGACAGATGTCATTGTAGTCACGATGGTAAAAGACTAGTCAAATGTCACTGATGTCACTGATGTCACAATAGTCACAGATGTTACAGATGTTACAGATTTGAAAATAGCAACAGAAGACACAAATGTCACTGATGTCACAATAGTCACAGGCGTCTCAAATGTCATTGATGTCACAATAATGACAGACATCTCAAATGTCATTGGTGTCACAATAGTCAGAGATGACACCAATGTCACTGATGTCATAATCATCAAAGACTTCAGAGATGTCACTGATGTCACTGATGTCACAATATTAACAGACAGATGTCACTGATGTATAAGTAGGAACAGATGTATAAAACATCACTAATGTCACAAAAGTCACAGATATCATATCTGACACTGATGTCACAGTAGTAAGACATGCCACAGACATCACAAATATCACTGATGTCAGAAGAGTAAGAGATGTCACAGATTTCACAGATATCATTGATGTCACTGTCATCACTGGTTTGACATATGTCACTGATGTCACAATAGTCACAGATGCCACAGATGTCAAACAACCAATGATGTCACAGTGGTCACAGATGTCACTGGTGACAAAATAGTAAGAGATGTCACTGATGTCACTGATGTCACCAATGTCACAATAGTCACAGGCATCAGAGATGTGATTCATGTCACAGTAGTCACAGACATCACTGATGTCAAAGTTATCAATTATGTCACCGATGTCACTGGTGTCACAATAGTCACAAATTTCACAATGGTCAGAGATGTCACAGGTGTAACAATCGTCACAGACATCACAGATATCAATGATGTCACAATAAGAACAGACGTCGCAGATGTCGCTGATGTCTAAATAGTCACAGATGCCACAGATTCCACAGATGTCACTGATGTAACAAGTAACATACATTAGAGATGTCACAGATGTCAATGATGTCACAAGAGCAACAGACGTCACAAATGTCACTGTTGCCAAAATAGCAACAGATGTCAAAAATTTCACTGATGTCAAAATAGTCACAGGTACAGCAGATTTCACTGATGTCATTGATGTCACATCCGTCACAGGTGAGACAAATGTCACTGATGTTACAATAGTCCAGACATCTCATCGTCACAGAATTCATCGATGTCATAATATTAACAGATGTAAATATTGATACTGATGTCCCAATCATCACAGACATCAGAGACGTAACATATGTCACTGATGTCACCATACTCACAAATGTAATATATGTCACTGATGTCACAAAAAACACAGATGTCACAGATGTCACTGATGTCACTGATGTCACTGATGTCACAATAGTCACAGATGTCACAGATTTCTCAGATTTTTCTGATATCACAGTATTCACATATGTCACAGATGTCACTGATGTCACAATAGTCACCGAAATCAGAGATGTCACAGGTTTCACTAAAGTCAGAATAGTCAAAGACATCATAGATGTCACTGATGTCAAAATAATCACTGATGTCACAGATTTCACAGATGTCACAATAGTCATAGACGTGCAGTTAAGTCACAATTCAGTACCCTGTGCTAAAACATTCTGTTAGTCGTGCTTTGCAGCTTGCAGTGAAAGCACTTCCAGAGAAGACTCTAACGAGAGCCAGAATTTGATCATAGCAGCTCCCCTGTGGTACTTGTGCTGAACGATCTGCAATTTTGAAGTGATGCCTTAGTAGCCATGTTTACGTTACAGTTGACAAGCCTAGACTGAAAGTTCTACAAGTCGTGCTTTGCGGTGAAAGCGCTATAAGAGAAGATATTCAGAAGCAGCAGTGGCGATTGTCTCCTTTGCCCAGCATCAAGAGTTGCTCCTTCTTCTCCTACCCAGTGAGTGGCTGGGGGTGGGCAAGAAGTTGTCAGGAGGACAACTTGCTTGTCAGGACGCTTGCTTGTTTTCACTCACAAGAGACCTCCACCAATCCCATGCCCTTTCAAAAGAGATTTTCCACAGAAATATTGATTGTCTCCTGGAAAATCCTAAGCTCAGAGAAGACAAAGCTTCACGGAGACATTTTAGTGGCCTTCTAGTACCTGAATTTGGTCACAAGAATGTAAGGGAGGGTCCTACCCAAGGACATGGAATGATAATGACAAGAGGGAATAGTTTTGAAATGGAAGGGGGAAGAATTAGATTAGACTTTAGCAAGAAACCATTCACAAAGAAGATGGTGAGTTAAAGGCCCATGTTGCCCAGGGAAGCTGTGGATGTTCCATTTCTCGATGTGTCCAAGGTCATGCTGGATGGAGCCTTGAGCAGCCTGTTCCAGAAGGAGGTGTCCCTGCCCATGGCAAGGGGGTTGGAACTGGATGGGTTTTAAGGTCCATTCCAACCCAAACCATTCTATAATTTTGAAAAGTATAGAAATACAAAGTTTCAAGTGAGATATATTTTTCTTAGGTGCACTTTGAAATCTTACTCTTCAGCCACACTGGGAAATGGCTCCAAGGAGCTGTGCAAGGCTTGAAGATCTGAATAAATGTCCAGGTAGAAAAGAGCTCGTTGAGGCTTTCTCTACTTTAATGAGACCCAGGGTGGATTTGCTGATGAGTCCTTCAACCTCAGCTTCTTAGAGAAGATGGACTGAAGCTCTCAAGATGTCAAAAGTAGAACTCAGACTATCTTGAAGTATTAATTGGTCTCACTGAGGATTATTAGTAACAGAGCCTCGCCAGGGACTCGTTAGAGCCAAGAATTGGAGGTCATGATTGTAGGCAGACAAAGGCACTGTGCAGGCAGCTGTGATGCTTAGAAAAGCCTGGGTTTGCTTGGTGAAGCAGAAAGGCCAAGCCCTGACCGCCAGGCCCTGGGAAGGCAGATCTGGCTTTAAGTCCAGTGACGCTGGTGTCATGAACAATCTCACACTGCTGAATCCAAGTGGGAGCAGTTATTCCATATAATTCCAAATGCAGGCAGGTAGAGTTATGGGAGATGTCAAGGCTCTCACAGCTCCATGCAGTGGCAGAAGAGTTGGGTCATAGAAGGGTAGGATCATAAAAGAACTGGGTCATAGTTGAGCATTAGAACATTTCAGTGTGATGATTTTCAGGTCACAGAAGGTTCAGGTCATGAAGGAGTAACCAACGACTTTGGTTTGAGATGGTTCATAGAAGTGTTTGTAACAGAAGTCTAATAGCTAGTTTGGGTCATAAAAGTCTCATAGCAGAGCTGGGTCCTAGAAGTCTCAGGTTATAGAAGATGGAGGTCATAGAATTTTTGAGTCACGGAATAGTTGAGTCATTGAAGTGTGAAAGTTTCTTAGGGGTTTCCAGAGGTTTGGTCTTAGAAGGGTCATAGACAGTTTGGTGTGGAGAAGAGTTGGTTCAGAGAAGGGTCGTTTCATAGGCAAGTCATACTCCCATGCACTCATACAAGAGTCATAGAAGAATCAGGTCATGAAGATTGGGGCTGTGGCAGAGTCAGCTCATAGAAGAGTTTGTTTTGGAAGGTACATGGTAGCATTGGGTCAGAGAAAGTTTACATCATAGAAGTGCCGGGTCATAGAAAATGAGGCGCATATAAGGTTCCGGTCATATAGGAGTTTGGAGGATTCATATCATAGCAGGTCAGGTCCAAGAAGTGTCAAGTAATCTTAGGGTCCCCGAAGAGCTGGATCATAGAAGAATCTGGTCATAGATGTGTCTGATCGTAGAGGTGTTGCAGCATAGATGATTCATGCCACACAAGAGTTTGGTCCTAGAAATTCATGTCATGGAAGAGTTAGAGAATAATCAGGTCATAGAAGGTGATAGAAGGGTTGGGTCAAGGAAGGCTGGAGTCATGGAATGGCTGAGACGTGTAAGAGATGGGTCACAGAACAGTTGGGTTATAGATAATTTGGGTCACAGGAGAGTCGAGCCATAGAAAGTCTATAAGAGTTAGAGAAGCGTTGTGTCATAGAAAGCTTGAGTTGTAGAAGGGTCAGTTTTTAGAAGCGTTGTGTTAAAGAAAAGTGAGATCATAGAAGATTTGGGTAAAGGGAAGGTCACGTCATAGAAGGGATAGAGAAGTTTTGGTAGGGTCTGATCATTAAAATTTCACAGAAAATGTGGGTCATCTAAGGGCCACAGAAGACTCAGGACTTAAAAGAGCCGAGTCATAGAAAAGTCATAGAAGGGTCATATAAGTGTTGAGTTATAAAAGAGTTGTTAGACGAGTGAGGTCATAGGAGGCTCAGGTCACAGAAGGCCTGGGTCATATAAGTGTCTGGTCACGGAGGAGTAAGATCCTACAGGAGTCAGGTCATAGAAGGGCCAGGTCATAAAAGAGCTGAGTAATAGGAAGAAAGTGAGACAAAATCTGCCCAAGGGAAATCCAGTTCCTTTCTCTTTCAGACATCCAGAAACAGGATCTGAGTGGACAAGATCTGAGGCACAGCCTTCCTCTCTCCTGTACACTTTTGGCCATTTTGGAAAAGGACAATCAAAGTGGGAGCAGTTATTCCTTGTGATTCCAAATACAGGCCTGTAGAGTTCCTTGAGATGCCAAGGCTCTCCCACAGCTCCACACACATCAGAAGAGTTGGGTGATAGACTGGTAGGGTTATTAATGGATTAAATGGTAGAAGAGGTCATGTCATAGAATATTTGAGTCATAGAAAATTTGACTCATAGAAGATTTGGGTCATGGAAGAGTCGACTCCTAGAAACTTGAGTCGGGTCATAGAGGGTTCATAGAAGTGCCGGTTCACATAAGGGCTGGGCCATAGAAGGACTGGTTCATTGATTAGTCGGGTCAAAGAGGTATCGGGTTATAGAAGAGTCAGGTCATAGAAGAATCACAGAGAAGTCAGGTCATAGAAAGTTACAGAAGAGTCAGAGGAGAGTTGGGTCACAGAAGGCCTGGGTCATAGAAGACATTTTTTAGAAGTGTTGGGTCATAAAAGGCTCAGATCACAGAGGATTCGTGTCATAGATGGTTGGGTCATATAAGAATTCAATTTTAGAAGGTTTATAGAAGTGTTGGGTCATAGAAGGATCATAGAAGATTTGGGCTATAGAAAGATCAGGTCATAAAAGGGACAGAGAAGTGCTGTTTATAGAAGAGTCTGGTCATAAAAGTTTCATAGAAAGTTTGGGTCATTTAAGGGTCATAGAGGAATCTGGACATAAAAACCTCAGGTCATAAAGGAGTCTTAGAAGGGTCATATAAGTCGTGGGTCATAGAAGACTCACTAGAATCAAAGAGGACACAGGTGACAGAATACCTGCGTCATAGAAGAGGTGGTTTATGTAAGTGTCTAGTCATGGGAGAATCCAATCATAGAAGAGCTGGGTCATAGAAGGATGGTGAGACACAATCTACCAAAGGAAATAAAATCCCCTTCAATTTCAGACACCCAGAAATGGGATCCTGATAGACAAATTCTGGGGAAAAGCCTTTTGCTCCCCTACTCATCCACTGGTCATTTCTGATGTGGCAGTGGTACCAGCGGTCAGGGAGTTCCCACACTCTCCACGACCTCTGGAAGATGATGGAGAATGGCCACACTGTGACATCTTCCTGCTCCCTCAGCTCCCTGCGATGCTGCCCCTCCTGTCTCATAGACTGTGAAGAATTCCTTTTGCCCAAGAGATCCCTGACTTGACCTCTACCCACTACTGGCCAAACTCCTCCAGAGTCCTACCATGAGTCACAATGCCCTGTGAGACCTTGATGGGGAAGACAGGGACAGAGGACACAGTGAACCTCAGCTCTGTCTACACCTGACCCTCTTAAATCCAGCGGTGCCTACACAGCGTATTTGTTTCTTCTTTAACTGTTCCTGAAGCAGTAAAATCTCATCATAGGTCCTTGAATGGACTTTCAAGCTGAGACTCAGGTTATCTGGACCCTTGCAGTGCTTGGAAGATGCTGTCCTTGAAGCCCATCTGTCCTGAGCTCTGTGACCATGCCCCAGCTCTGTCTCCCACGGGAACGGCTCCAGCTCCTCCTGCTTGAGCCCCTGGCTGAGGGCATTGCTGCCCTTTGGGGCTGAAGCCCTGCAGCTGTGGCACCAGGCAAGCTCATCCCTGCCATGAGGAAACCTGGGCCAAGCGTTTCAAGGCCCTGTGTGTGCATAAGCTTTGCAGAAGGTGTGGCTAGGAGAAAGGGAGCTGAGTGTCTTCCCAGCCCCAGGTCTAAAGACCTAGGATGAAATGCCTGAATTCACTCAATGGGACAGATCCTCCTAGTTTGGAGAAATGAGATCGTTGCCTGTCACCTTTCTGAGGTCCCATCTAATGGTGGCACAAGGAATTGATTCTCATTCCTTGTTATTTTTCCAACAGGAGCAATGACACTGCAGGTCACTCTCCAGCAGAGGGAGGGAATATCAGGGATGGCTTCAGCCTGTTTCTCAGCAGGTTCCCCTGGAGCCCCAGGGACACCTCGAGGGAGCAGAGAGGGGGCAGAGAAAGCGCTTGGGCTTCTCCTCTGCTGCTGAGCTGGGCTGGGCTCCTGGGACAGAATGCGCTCATAATGGGAGGTTAGTCCTGAAAAGAGCCAGGTCTGGCCAGGAGCAGCTGCGCTGCAAAGCCCAGCAGGGCTGAGGGCACTGCCTGCAGGCAGAGAGAGAAGAGGAGGGAGCAGAGAGAGGGGAAAGGCAGGGTGGGGCGGGAGGAGAGAGCAGGCTTCCTTTGGACAAAAATCCTCACAGCCCTTCTCCAGGTGAGTCTCTGGGTGCAGGACAAGGCAGGTGCAGTTCCTGGAGGGATCCCCTAAAGCCGGCACAGCCACAGCCTGTGAGATCTGTCAGGAGGGCTCCTGCAGTTTCTCCAGTGGAGAGAAAACCAGGGTCAGCGCTCGGCCTGCCCCATATGATGAGACAGGGAAAAACTGGGGGGTGGAAGAAGCAACTTCTGACAGGAGAGGATCTGACAGGGAGAAGGCATGGGACAGGGAATCAACTCCATTGAGGAAAACCTCCAGATAGGATCAGAGAATGAGAGGAAACTTAAACCAGAGATGTTGTTGGGAGGAGAATATATACAGCTCTGTGTGATCCTCTCCAGTGCAGACCCTTCCTCTGAGCAAGCCCCCTTGCCTCCTCTCCCACCCCGCAAAGCCTCTGCCCTCAGGGCTCTAGGCTCCAAGGCTGAGCCCCCTCCTCTGCAGCCACAGCTCCAGTGCCCTCTCCAGAGCCCAGGGGCTGAGAGCAACTGCCCGGCAAGGTTGGTGTCTGGGAGGGGGTGAGCACAGCTGGGGAGGGGGGACTCTGTCTGTGTGCCCGGCTGCCTCTGCCCTGGCTTCTCACAGCCAGACCCTCACTCAGTTTCTCCTTGTTTCTCCCCTTGTCTCCATTCTTGCTGTTGTCTCTTGTTCTCTCTGCCAGGCTCTCTGGGGATGGGAGTTGCAGAGTCAGGCACTGATCCTCTGTGGGGCTTTGGGCAGTGCATTCCTGAGAAATTCATTATCTCGTCTGCTCTAAGATCTCATCGTTAGGACATTTGGCTTTTCTTGAGTTTTCCACGCAAGCACTATGCAGCCCTCACAGATGCAAACCTGTCTTGTCACATCTTTGTGTTACCTGCTTGTCTGTGGAAAAGTATAGAGACTCTCCAGCCAAAGAAATGATGTTGGGTTTATGAAATGAGCCACGTGTCTGTTCTGGGCTGCAAGTGGAACACTGAGACCTTGAGAAAGGGTTGGAAACTCAATGCTTGTCAGTGGGTTTGTCTACTTTCAGCAGATCCTGGTGGCTTTTAAGGTGAATACAAAAGTGTGATTGCTCTGCCTCTGACAGGTTCAAGCCCAGGGTAGCTGGGAACAAGAGCGAGGGAGAAAGCAGCTCCCTTCCCTCTGCATAGAGCCACAGGCAATGCTCTCACCTCACAGAACTCCCCCTCTTCTGCCTGAGAGCTGCAGAGATGCTGAGCATTTCTGACATCCAGGAACACTTCTGAGGGCGGCTGAAGGACCTTTAGGCATCCCAAACCTCTAAGCCTGCTGCCCTCTTAGTTCCTCATCCCTTGCAGTGCAGATGCTGCCAGCCCTTCTGCACCAGGAGCATTTCCCCAGGACAAAGCTGAACCCCAGCAGTGTCCCCTGTCCCCACCGTCCCCATGACCTGGTGCTGCAGAGCAGGGCTGACTCCTTGCAGCCAGCGGGCAGAGGCCCTGCTCCTCCCAGCATATTCAGCCAGAAACATGCAGGGCTCCAGGCATGGAGCTGAGGGAAGGGCTGAAAAAAGGTGACAAGGTGTGAGCAGGAGGGAGGGGAAGAAGAAATGGCTTTGATTTGGCTCAGAGCTTATCCTAACTTGGCACTGTCCTTCTCTCATATGACACTGTCCCGTGTCCAGAGGCAGCAGATGACCAACGGCAGCTCCGTCACCCAGTTCATCCTCCTGGCATTCGTAGACACACGAGAGCTGCAGCTCCTGCTCTTCTGGCTCTTCCTGGGCATCTACCTGGCTGCCCTGCTGGGAAATGGCCTCATCATCACCACCATCACCTGTGACCACCACCTCCACACCCCCATGTACTTCTTCCTCTTCAACCTCTCCCTCCTTGACCTGGGATCCATCTCCACAATTCTCCCCAAATCCATGGCCAATTCCCTCTGGGATACCAGGACCATCTCCTACTCAGGATGTGTTGCCCAAATGTTTCTATTCATCTTCTTGTTTGGTACAGAGTATTTTCTTCTCACGGTCATGTCCTACGACCGCTATGTTGCCATCTGCAATCCCCTGCACTACGGGACCCTCCTGGGCAGCAGAGCTTGTGTCCACATGGCAGCAGCTGCCTGGGGCGCTGGGTTTCTCCAAGCTCTGCTGCACACAGCCAATACATTTTCCCTGCCCCTCTGCCAGGGTAATGCTGTGGAACAGTTCTTCTGTGAAATCCCCCAGATCCTCAAGCTCTCCTGCTCACCTGCCGATCTCAGGGAAGTTGGACTTCTTGTGGTTAGTTTCTTAGTGGGCTTTGTCTGTTTTGTTTTCATTGTGGTGTCCTATGTGCAGATCTTCAGGGCTGTGCTGAGGATCCCCTCTGAGCAGGGACGGCACAAAGCCTTTTCCACCTGCCTCCCTCACCTGGCTGTCGTCTCCCTCTTTCTCAGTACTGACATGTTTACCTACCTTAAGCCTCCCTCCTTCTCCTCCCCATCCATGAATTTAGTTGTGTCATTTCTCTATGCAGTGGTGCCTCCAGCGCTCAATCCCCTCATCTACAGCTTGAGGAACAAGGACCTCAAGGATGCACTGTGGGAACTTATAACTGGACAGATCTCTGATGCAATGAATTCCTGACCTTCTGCATAGCAGTTCTGATGTTACTCATGGCTCCTCTTACTGTCTTCTACAGTTTTTTTAATGTGTGATCATATTTTCAACTCTTTTCTAATTCATTATCTTCTCTTTTGACCCTGAGGGTTAGATAATGACAACCCACACTATCTGTGCTTGTAAGCAAAATAAAGTCACAGCAGCACCTTGTCTCTTCCTCAGAGCCTTCCTCCAAGGCTTTCTGCAGCTTCAGGAACCATTCCTTTGCTCATGGCTGGAAAGGAAGAAAGTCCCAGCAGGGCAGCACTGCCAGGCACCAGCGCTTGATCTCACAGCACTCTTCTCTCTCCACCTGCACACTCTCCTCCTCACCCCTTGCCTTGCTGTAAGGCTCGAGGGCTCTGAGCTTGGTGCCAGCCGTGCTGCGTGGCCGTGCTGTGCCCACGGGCAGGGATGGGCAGTGGGCACTTGGGGACACAGCAGCCTTTCCCTAAAGGGAGGGGATCTCCTCAGGGCAGTGCCTGAAGGCTTAGGGCTTCTTCTAAACTTTCTCTCAGGAACTGACTCAAGCATTTGTCCCAGAGGCAATAATCCTGGTGAAAGCCCTGACAACCACCATTCCCAGCACTGACCTCTCACCCCAGCTTGGAGAGTTTCTTTGTTCTTCCATGAGAGGACACTGACTGAGTAGCTCAAAGTCCAATTTTGCATTGTACGGATGAGATGTGAGCACACACATCAAGTCTGTGAGCTGAGATGAACCTGAATGTGTAGAAAGAGCAGTTTCTTGGGTTTCCACGAAGGTCTCTGGGACAGATATTGCCTGGAAGTCTCTTTTCACTGGAAGTAACAAGACATGGGAAATCACCTCAGTATAGCACTTGGATGTCCCTCCACGAACCAAGGTCCCCGTGTTCATTCCTCATGATGTGGGGCAAGCGTACTTTTACCTGTTCAGGTCCTGGGCCATGAGGAGGTGACAGATGAGTAGGGGGTTAGGACGTCAATTGTATCTCAGAAACTCAGAATCCAGTAGGAAATATCTGAATGTGACGGGGCTGGTGAGGTCAGTTCTGTCTCTGGAGATGTCAGGGAAGAAGCAGGAACATGACTGGGAAAGGACTTCTGCCCAAGCCCCCACAGGACCTGTGCAGGGAGAGGGCTTGGGTCTGGGTGGAAAACACAGGGGAGCCTCCTCAGGCCAGGTCCTTGCTGGCAGCGTCACCAGGAAAATCCCTTACAGTACGGGGACACCACGAGTCCTTCACACCTTAGCACCTGCCAGGATCTGCTGACAGTGTCTCTGAGGCAAATGCCTCCTGTTCCTTTTGTTGCTCCTGCAGTGACACAGACACAACTCCCTTACAGCCAGGGGACATCTCGGGCACTTTGCCATTTCTCCTTCCCACAGGGATTGCGTGAAGTTATTACAGTTTCTGGAAATTTCTAAATGTGCAGAAAAATTGATTTATTATAAAAAATTATGACTGGATAAGGGTTTAGTGGTGTCTGGGGATGATGTGCCATGTGCAGAAATACATCTCAAGCAGCCTGCAATCAAGCACCAAGTGCAGAGAGAAACAAATGCAGGTAGGGAGTGTAGAGGTAGAAACCAAGTACGGAAAGATATGGCGATCTAGAATGATGTCAGGGGAGAGGAAAGAGTCACAAGGCAGAACTTGTCCAGAAGAATGAATGTCATGGGATGGGTAGACTATTTTTTGAGCTTGAATCTCACAGGCTTCTGGAATATCTTGGGGTGGAAGGGGCTGATGAGGAGCTGGAACTGCCAAAGGGAGAGCCCAGTGCCCTGGGCACCTTCCCAGTCTGTCCCTGACACCAAGGACACCCACCCGCCTCCTCTCCCCTGCTCCTGCATGGTTGGGCTCTGCCCCTCACACCCTCTACAGCCTGTTCTCCCCCTGCATGGTCACACAGCTCAGCCAGCACTGCTGGTGTCCTATCCCGGGCACTTTCCAGCTCAGCCCAGCCCCTCCCTGCTCTCCCCACAACACTTTCTCTCCAGCCCCACGGAGCAGCCCAGTCTGGGCTGGCCCCACGGCAGTGCCCACCTCAGGGTGCAGCAGAGCTCTGGGCTCTCTCCACAGCCCCAGCCCCTCTGGAGGGCACAACAGCTGCTGCGGGACAGAGGTGGGTCTCAGCCTTCCCCACAGCCCCAGGACTGGAAGCTTGACCCAGCACAAGGACATGAAGAGCAGTGGAAATCCAAGACTCCTGGTTTCAATCCAGCAGATGCCACCACAGCCTGACTGTGTCTTCACCATTCCAGCCCCTCTGCCCAGGCCAGGACAAGAGTCTGAGCCCAGCAGCAGAGCAGCCTGGCCCACACGAGGACCTGCAGAAAGAGGATTCTCTTTCTTGTGGATTCTGCAGGCACAGAACTGCTCCCTTGCACTTCTCCAAGGACAACTCTTTCCTCAGCGGAGCATGTACGGCCTGGCCTGGCCTGGGTCCCTCTCTTTGCAGCCCACAAGGCCACTTTTGTGACCCAGATTTCTATGTTCAGGCCCTTCTATGTCCTGACGCTTGTATTATCCGACTCTTCTATCACTCTTCCCTAAACCTGTTCTTCTGTAATACAACTTTTCTATGACCTTTCTTTGACCTGCCTCTCCCATGACCCTACTTCTACCCATCTGTGATCCAGCTCTTCTCTGACCCTTCCATGACACTTCCAAGATCACAGAATTATAGAACAGGTTGGGTTGGAAGGGACCTTCAAGATCATCTAGTTCCTACCCACCTGCCATGGTCAGGAACATCCCACTGGATCAGGCTGCCCAAGGCTCCATCCAACGTGGCCTTGAACACCTCCAGGGGCGGTGCAGTCACAACAACCCTGGGCAACGTGTGCCAGGGCTTCACCACTCCCATGGTGAAGAAATTCTTCCTTATTTCTAGTTTAAATCTGCCCCTCTCTTGTTTATACCCATTGCCCCCAGTCCCGTCACTACAAGCCTTTGTAAACAGTTCCTCCTCTTCTTTCCCCTTAAGGTACTAGAAGGCTGCTACAAGATCTCCTTGGAGCCTTCTCTTCTACAGGCTGAGCAAGCCCAACTCTCTCAGCCTGCCCTCATATGGAAGGTGCTCCAGCCCTCTGATCGTCTTCCTAGTCCTCCTCTGGACGCATTCCAACAGTTCCATATCCTTCTGATGTTGAGGGTTCCAAAGTTGCTAAGTCCAATTGGACATCATAGAAGAAAACAAAAATGTCAAATAAAATGAGTTGTCGGAAGGATCACTGGCGTTGTTTAATCGTAATGCGGACAAATAAAAAATGACGGATCTTCTAGAACCTCTAAAAGGGACGTAACATTTCCCTCCATTTCTCTTCTTCTTTCCAATTTGGGTGAGCTGAGCTGGAGGGGTGGGCAGGTATCTGGGGCTGCTCCTCAGCAGCCTGGTCACTCTACTTGGTTGAGGCAAGGAAACGGGAATGACTTTTGTCTGTCTTTAGGAAACAGTTCCTTCTCGGGGAGAGAGGCGGCTCTGAACCCAAGTGCTCCTGTCCAGGAAGGGAAGGATTCGGGAGGGAGGACTCTTGCTGGGAGGAGTTTCTTGTACAAAGTTTCTCCTGCAGATTGGAAGCTTGTGAACAGAAACTTTTCCACGGAGCCTGGAAGAGGCCAGCAGAGGTCCTGGGTAGGCTTTCTCCAAGAAGGACACGTCCTCTGCCTGACCGCTCCCCAGAGCTCAGCCCCACGTGGTGAATCATAGAAAAACCAGGTTGGAAGAGACCCACTGGATCATTGAGTCCAACCACTCCTATCAAACACTAAACCATGCTCCTTAACACCTCATCCACCCGTGCCTTAAACACCTCAAGGGAAGCCTGTTCTAGTGCCCAATGACACTTTCTGTGAAAAATTTTTCCTAATGTCCAGCCTAAACCTTTCCTGGCAGAGCTTGTGGCCGTTCCCTCTCATCCTGTCCCCTGGCCCTTGGGAGAAGAGCCCAGCTCCCTCCTCTCCACGACCTCCTTTCAGGCAGTTATAGAGAGCAATGAGGTGTCCCCTCAGCCTCCTCTTCTCCAGGCTAAACACCCCCAGCTCTCTCAGACGATCCTCATAAGGCCTGTTCTCCAGCCCCTTCACCAACTTCGTTGCTCTTCTCTGGACTCGCTCCAGAGCCTCAATATCCTTCTTGTGGTGAGGGGCCCAGAACTGAACACAGTATTCAAGGTGAAGGTCAACATCAAGGAAAAATTGACCTCATGGCACTGCTTGGGGCATCTTCTCAGCCCTCAGGTGTCCCCGGCTCCGGGGACAGACACCAGGTCTACCCTGCACCAACCTGCTTAGCTGAGTAGACGTGGCGGCCAGAGTGGGTAAGACCTGGGACCCAGTGGGAAAGACCTGGTAGCCAGAACAGGATAGACCTGGGAGCCGGAGCTAGGTACACCAGGCAAACTGAGCTGGCTAGACCTGGCGGCCGGAGATGGGTTGACCTGTCAGCCACCCCTGCACTCCGGGAGACCTGGTGGTTTGTCCTGAAATTGATGTTCTCGCTCAAACATTGGCATTCTGACCCCAATAATCAGGTAAGATCAGTGTTCTGGCCTTACAAATGGGAGTTGTAGCCCCAGAAGTGGGTGTGCTGGGTCCGCACAGCGGATCCTGTTAATAATAAACAATAAACAATAAACAATAAACAATAAACAATAAACAATAAACAATAAACAATAAACAATAAACAATAAACAATAAACAATAAACAATAAATAATTAATAATAAATAATAAATAATAAATCCTGGTTTGATATTCACCCTGGGAGTAACCTGATCAGCCTATGGATCCCACACAGACAAAGGAATCCAATTCCCCCCCCAGTCAGGGCTCGTGGGTCCCAGTTGTGACAGGGGTACAAGGGGACAGGGAGTCGGGAGAGGGAGTTGGGACATGGGGGAGATCGAGGGGGAATATGGAGGAGAGGGAGGGGAGGATATGGGGTAGAGGGAGGTGGGGGGACATGGGAACAAGGAGGGTGGGACATGGGGGAGAGGGACGGGATACAGGGAGGGGGGACAAGGTGGGAGAGGGTGGGGGGTTATGGCAACAGGGAGGAGGGGACATGGGGACAGGGAGGGGGAGACATGGAGGAGACGGACGGGGGACAAGGGGACATGGGCCCCCCCCCCATGAAGTAGGGGAGACATTATAAGGCCACACAGATTTTATTGGGGGGAGGGGGAACAATGCACCCCACACACTGGAAGGTCCAGGGGGTTTTGGTTTGTCCAGGGTGTTTTTTGGAGGGTCCAGGGGCGTTGGAGGGGGTTGGAGGTGGGGGTCTGCGGTTTTTGGAGTGTCCTGGGGAGTTTGGGGTGTTGCAGGGGTTTTTGGGGTTTGGGGTGGGTTTTGGGGGTGTTCAGAGGTGTTGGGGGGGCAGGGGATTTTTGAGGTTCGAGGGGGGATTTTGGGGTTGTCCAGGAGTAGGAGTGTTTGGGGGTTTCAGGGGGTCCTGGGGGTTTTGAGGGGGGTATCCAAGGTGGGTTTTGGGGGGGGTCCAGGGTTGTATTGGGGGTGTCCAGGGGGTGTTTTTGGGGTTCAGGGTGGGTTTTGGGGGGGGGATCCAGGAGCGATTGGAGGTTTTTGGAGCTCCAGGGCCTTTTGGGGGGGGGGGGTGTCCTGGGGGGATTGTGTGGGTTTTTAGTGTGTCCAAGGGGCTTTTTGGGGTTCTGGGGGTCAGGTTTGGGGGTCCATGCTGTCCATGAACAGCTGCAGAGCCCGCAGTCGCACATCGATCTCGGCCAGAGGCTCCTCGGGGAGATTTTCTGGGGGGGGGAGCAGGAAAAATGGGGTTCAAAACGAGCTTAACTGGGGTTAGGAGCACCCCAAAAATGAGAGAAGCACCCCAAACGTGAAGGGGGCACCCAAAAAAGGGAGAAAGGGAGGGGGTCTTACCTTTGCCAGGGCGCTGGGAGGGCAGCTTGGGGGCAGAAGTTGGGGTCTGGAGGGGAAGAAAAGGAGGTACAGGGTGTGTCCTGACCCCCCTTTTTGGGGTCACCCCTTTTTGAGGATCCCCCCAAAACTGGGTCCCCAAAAAGGCGTGGGACTCCAAATAAGGGGGGGAACACAAAGAAGGGAGGGACCTCAAAGAAAGGAGGGGGGACTCCAAAGAAGCGGATCCCAGTGAGAGGGGGGGACCCCAAATAAGGGGGGGGACCCCAAAGAGAGAGAGGGGACCCCAAGGCGGGGGGGCAAAACAGAAGAAGGGGAACCCCAAAAAAGGGGGAGTACCCCAAAAAAAGGGTGTGGTGGCCAAAAACAGGGAGGGGTACTCCAAAAAAAGGGTGTGGCTACCCTAAAAAAGGGAGGGTAACCCAAGAAAAAGGGGCTTACCCCCCAAAAACAGGCGAGTAACACAGAAAAGGTGTGTGTGCCCCATAAAAAGGGGTTGGTATCTCAAAAAACTGGGGGGGTACCACAAAAAAATGGGGGTGCACTCACCTTGCGGTTGCAGGTAGAGGTGCTCAGGGCTCTGTTGCTTCAGGTTGCCCTGCAGCCCCTTGTGTTTGGGAGGATTGAAGGTTTGGGGGGCTCTGGGGGGGGACTCCAAGTGTCCTGACCCCCCCAACCCCAACCCCGTGATGTTACCTGGGCAGCTGGTGGATTTTGGGGGGCTGCTGGGCTTTGAGGGTCTCAAAATATGGGGCGACCCTAAAGAGAGGAAGTGACACAGAGAGGGGGGGACACAAAGTGGGGGGGGAACCAAAGAGTGGGGGGGAACCAAAGAGTGGAGGTGGACACAAAGGGGGGGTGGAACCAAAGAGAGAGGGGGAACCAAAGAGAAGGGGGGACACAAAGAGAAGAGAGGGAACCAAAGAGAGGGATCACACAAAGAGGGTAGGGGAACCAAAGAGGCGGGGGACACTAAGATGGGGGGGAACCAAAGAGAGGGGGGGATACAAAGAGAGGGGGGGACACAAAGAGAAGAGGGGGAACCAAAGAGAGGAGACACACAAAGAGGGTGGGGGAACCAAAGAGGCGGGGGACAAAAAGAGGGGGAACCCAAAGAGAGGGAGGGACACAAAGAGAGGGGGGGACATAAAGAGAAGGGAGGACTACTCTAGAGAAAGGGGATGGAACCAAAGGGGGGGACACCCCAAAAAAAGGGTGGGTCCCCCCAAAACTCACCCGAGGAGCTTCTCCCGCGGCTCCTGTTGGGGCTGGTGCTGCCTGGAATCCCTCATGCGGCACCGGCTGCTCCCGAGGGGGATGGTGGAGAGTTTGAGGGGGGGTCGAGGAGGGGGTCCCCCATGTTTTGGGGTGAGGCTTGGGGTCCCAACTCACCTGCGTAGCTCGATGTACTGCTGCAGCTGCTGCCGGGCCCAGACAAAGGCCGTGGGGTCAAAACGAGGGGGGCGGGGGCTGGGGCGGGGAACAGGGTTTGAATTGGAGGGCTCAAGGTGGTAAGGGGGTGGATTGGGGGGGGAAGTTGAGGGGGAAGGGGGTGGATCGTGGGTGAGTTGGGGGGCTGTAGGCGCAAGGGGGTGGATTGGGGGGGAGTTGGGGGTCTGGATTGGGGGGGAGTTGGGGGTCTGGATTGGGGGGGAGTTGGGGGGGTTTAAGTTTGGGGGGCGGGGTGGATTCTGAGGGTGGAGTTGTGGGGGCTGGATTTGGCGGGGGAGTTTGGGGTCTGGAAGTTGAGAGGCTGGATTTGGGAGGGCTGGATTGGGGGAGTGGAGTCGAGGGGCAGGAAGTTGGGGGCTGGAAGTAGGGGGGCTTGGATTTGGGGGCTGGAATTTGGAGGGCTGGGATGAAAGGGGGTGGATTGGGAGATGGATTTGGAGGGGCTGGATTTGGGGGCGAGTTGGGGGGCTGGAAATTGGGGGCTGGATTGAGGGGTGGAAGTTGGGGGTCTGGATTTGGAGGTCTGGAAGTTAGGGGGCTGAATTGGGGGGCCTGGAACTTGGGGGGGCTGGATTGGGGGTGGAAGTTGGGGGGCTGGATTTGAGGGGGTAGTTGTGGGGATAGATTTGGGGGGCTGGAACCTGGTTGGCTGGAACTTGGGGGGATGGACTGGGGAGGCTGGAAGTTGTGTGGCTGGAACTTGTGGGGCTGGACTGGGGGGCCTGGAACCCCTCCCAAACTCTCCCCACCTGCAGGTGACGGCGACCGTCGCTGCCTCTCGTGGGACCCCGAGTCTGAGCGTTGGGGGGCTCTGATGTGAGGAGTGAGAGACAAGAGGAGGTAGGGGGGGGATTTTTTTTGGGGGGCACTCCCCCGGATACCCCAAACCTGCAGCCTCACCCCGATTTGCAGCCGCAAAGCTGGATCGTGAGCAGCTCAACACGATGTTGCACTCCTGAGCCGCTGCCAGCTGAGACCCCCCCAAAATCAACAGGGAACCCCCCAAAAATTAACAGGGAACCCCCAAAAATCAGCAGGGAACCCCGAAATATTGAAAGGACATCCCCACAAAAATTAACAGCGACCGTCCAAAATTGAAAGGATCCCCACAAATTGAAAGGATTTATCTCAAAATTGAAAGGAACCCCCCAAGTTGAATAGAATCCCCCAAAATTTAAAGGAACCCCCCAAAAATTGAAAGGAACCCTGAAAATTGAAAAGAACCCCAAAAATTGAAAGGAACACCCCAAAATTGAAAGGAAGTACACAAAATGCAAACACTCCCCCAAAATTGAGAGGAAACCCCCAAACTTTAAAGGACCCTCACCAAAGCCAATAGCACCTCCCATAAGTTGATAAGAGCCCCCTCCAATTCCAACCCCCCCCAAATCCAGAGGAACACTCCCCCCAGATCCAACCCCCCCCTAAAATGAAAGTATCTCCAATAATCCCAGGACACACCCTAAATTGATAGGAATCCCCAAAAATTAAAAGGATCTCCCAAAATCAATCCCCCCACCCATAAACATATTGGATTCCCCCCCGAGCCACAATTCACACCCCACATAGAAAGGATACTCCAAATACCACCGTACTCCCCCCAAATTGATAGGACCCCCCCAAAATTTGCAGCCCCCGCCCCTCACCTGTTCCTGCAGGTCCCGGTGGTCGCGCTGGTGCCGCTATCGCTCCCCGATGAGCTGCTCCCAAGCCGCCTGCAGCGCCCAAAGCAGCCTCGACCCCTCCGACACCTTCATCAGTGTCTCTGACCCCATCCCGCCTCGCGGCTGTGACATCATCAACACCTCCATCACCTCCCTGCCTCATGGCTCCACCAGTCGCCGATGCCTCCTTCCCTCCTCTCAGCTCCCTCCTCTCCTCGACAACTCCTTTCTGCCTCTCAGCTCCCTCTGTGTCGCCATCGCTGTCATTGATACCACTTTTGCTTTCCCATCTCATGGCGACCACGGCTCCATCATTGAGGCTTCAGCTACTTTCCAGCCATGTGCATCCCATGGCGCCATCGCCATCCTCTATGCCTCAGCCCCTTCCTGCCTCTCAGCTGTCACTGTGACATCATCAACCCTTCAACACCTTCCCACCTTGTGGCTCCCTCTGTGGCACCATCTCTGTCATCGACAGCTCGGTTGCTTTCATGCCATGTTGCACCATCCCCATCATCCACTCCTCAGCCAACTTCCTGCCATGTGGCTCCCACTGTGACATCATCGACACCTCCTTTTCGCCTCTCAGCTCCTGTGGCGCCATCACCATCATCAATGCCTCAGCCACATTCCCACCACGTGGCTCCCACAGCTCCATCATCGAGCCCCTCAGCCCCTTCCCGCCTTGTGGCTCCCTCATCAGTGCCATCGCTGTCATCGACACCTCAGTTTCCTTCCCGCCATGTGGCGCCATCCCCATCATTGACCCCTCAGCCGCCTTCCCGCCATGTGGCTCCCACTGTGACATCATTGACGTCTCAGCCTCTTCCCGCCTCTCAGCTCCCTCTGAGGCGCCATCACGGTTGTTGACACCTCATTTGTTTTCCAGCTTCATGGTGCCCACGGCTCCGTCATCGAGGCCTCAGCTGCTTTCCCGTCATGTGCATCCCATGGCGCCATCGCCATCCTCGACGCCTCAGCCCCTTCCCACCTCACGGCTCCCACTGTGACATCATCACAGCTGCATCCAGTGACAGGACGGTGAGTTCCGCTTTTTGGGGTAGCCATAGGCGACTGGGTGCTTCCCGAACAAGGAAAAACCTTAAAAAATCTCGATCGGAAAATAGGCGCTGGGCTCCGGAATCAACGGCTGATCCCACGCAGTGACTGAATAAAGGGGGCCCTCCTGGAAGCTCCTGCGGGGGATTTAAAGGGCCCTTAGGGAGCACAGCGTCCGGAGCCCAGGCGAAGAGGAGCGTGGCAAAGAGATGCGGGGCACATTAAACAAGGCTCATTAAACAAGGCAGTTTGAGCCGCAGTTCGAGCGGGCAGAGCGAGCAAGGAAGGGCTGGAGCACGGTCGGAAGGGATTGAGGAAAATGGTGGATACCCGACAAAAGACTAAGGCCGCACCAAGCGTGGTGGAGGCTGCCACCCAGACGGAGCCCCGGTGGGCACATGCAGCTACCCAGACCCTGGGCTGCAGACAGTGCCCCCCTCCTGTAGTGACTCATGCCTCTGGCACTGGCTTCTCCTGTGGAAGCTGTGCTCGGGTAGGGGAACTGCTTCATATGGTGGAAGAGCTGAGGAAGGAAGTGGCTAGGCTGAGGGCCATCAGGGAATGTGAGAGGGAGATAGAGGAGTGGAGCAGGACCCTCTCACAGGCTGCTGGAGGCAGTGAAGCTGAGCACTATCCACCAGTAAGCTGCAAGGACGGGAGAGACAGAGAGGGGGAATGGCAGCAGGTTCCTGCCTGGATAAGGAAACCTGCTCCCTCCACCCAGGCAATTAACCCCCAGATCTCTCTGGGGAACAAATATGAGGTGCTGAGGGTGCAGCCTAGCCCTAAAGATGAAAAGGGTTGCACCCACAGCCTAGAAATGTTTCCGAAACACCATCATCCTCCCACAGCCTTAAAAACATCCTCAGTTAAAAAGAAGAGGAGGGTGATTGTCTTGGGGGATTCCCTTCTCAAAGGAATGGAGGGTCCCATCTGTAGGCCGGACCCGCTCCATAGGGAGGTCTGCTGCTTGCCGGGAGCATCAGTGAGGGACGTTACTAGAAAGCTCCCTTCCCTGGTCAAAGACACGGACTACTACCCGCTCTTAGTTTTTCAAATTGGTAATGAGGAAATAGAACATAGAAGGCCTAAAGCCATTAAAAGGGACTTCAAGGCACTTGGAAGAATGATCGAGGGCTCTGGGGCACAGGTAATATTCAACTCCATCCCAATACTACGGAACCAAAAGCATGAAATGAGGAATAAGAAACGGGTTAATGAATGGCTTAGGGACTGGTGTGAGAAGAGGGGCTTTGGGTTCTTTAATCATGGGGAGGCCCACACACCCCCAGGCTTTCTTACTAGGGATGGGACACGCCTGTCTCCTAGGGGGACAAAAGCCCTCACCAAAAACCTAGTTAAGCTCATAAATCGAGTTTTGAACTAGATGTGAAGGGGGAGGGGATGGAGGCCAGGCAAGATGGGAGTGAGCCTGGAGGTGAGACTTCAGAGTCAAAGGGGTGGTGTGCTGGCAATGCCTGCCAGTATATCACCATTAAGCAAGAGGGAGTGAGTGCTACTGAGGATGGTAGGCAGCAAACTGGCACTGTGTCCTTAGTTAAGTCAAGGACTGCTCAGTTGGGGAGGAGCCCTATTACGAAGGTTGTATCTACGCCTGCCCAGCTGAAGTGCATTTACACCAATGCACGCAGCATGGGAAATAAGGAGGAGGAGCAGGAAGCTGTGGTAGGGCAAGGAGACTACGATGTCGTTGCCATTGCGGAGACGTGGTGGGATGACTCGTACAACTGGAGCGTACCCATGGTGGGGTATAAACTCTTCAGGAAGGACAGGAAGGGCAGAAGAGGAGGCGGGGTAGCCCTCTATGTTAGAGAGGGCATTGATACCCTCGAACTGGACTACGGTCAGGATGGGACTGAGTGCCTGTGGGTGAAAATCAGAGGAGTCCATGGGCAGGAAGGGATTGTGATGGGAGTCTGCTATAGACCACCCAGCCAAGAAGAAGCAACTGATGAGCTCTTCTACAAACAACTGAGTGTAGTCTCAAAATCGCTACCTCTAGTCCTTGTGGGAGACTTCAATTTCCCAGATATAGGCTGGGAGTATAATACAGCAGAAAGGAAGCAGTCCCAGAGGTTCCTGGAGTGTGTGGAAGACAACTTCCTCACACAGCTGGTGAGCGAACCGACAAGGGACGGTGCCCTCCTGGACCTGCTGTTGGTGAACAGAGAAGGACTGGTGGGGGATGTGAAGGCTGGAGGATGCTTGGGGCAAAGTGATCATAAGATGATAGAGTTCTCAGTGCGGGGTAAAATGAAGAAGGAGGTTAGCAGAACTGTCGCCCTCAACTTTCAGAGAGCAGACTTTGGGCTGTTCAGAAGGCTGGTCGGAAAAGTGCTGTGGGAGGCGCTCCTTGAGGGCAAAGGTGTCCATGAGGGCTGGGTGCTTTTCAAGAAGGAACTCCTAGCAGCTCAGGAGAAAGATGTCCCCAAGTTCCGGAAAAGTAGCCGGCGGGGATAGAAACCAGCAGGGTTGAGTAGGGAGGTCCTAAGAGACATCAATAGGAAGAGGAGGGTCTACGACCTCTGGAGGAAGGGGCAGGCATCCTGGGTGGACTATAGGGAGGAAGTGAGAACGTGCAGGGAAAAAGCCAGGAGGGCTAAGGCCCAACTAGAAATGCGATTGGCCAAGACTGTGAAAGACAACAAAATACTTTCTACAAATACATCAACAGCAAAAGGAGGGCTAGGGAGAATCTCCAGTCCCTAGTAGATGCAGAGGGAACAACAGTAACAGGGGACGAAGACAAGGCTGAAGTGCTCAATGCCTACTTTGCCTCAGTCTTTAACAGTAAGGAAAATTGTTCCCTCTGTGCACAACCCCAAGGGTTGGAAGAGAAGTATGAGATTCCCAAGGTCCAAGGTGGTTAGAGACTTGCTTGCCCAGCTAGATGCCCACAAGTCTATGGGGCCGGATGGAGTCCACCCAAGAGTTTTGAGGGAACTGGCAGATGTGCTGGCCAAACCCCTTTCCATCATCTTCCAGCAGTCCTGGATGACTGGGGAGGTTCCGCTGGACTGGAGTCTGGCTGATGTCGTGCCCATCTATAAGAAGGGGCACAGGGAGGATCCGGATAACTACAGGCCTGTCAGCCTGACCTCGGTACCGGGGAAAGTCATGGAGCGGGTGATCTTGAGTGCGATTAAGAAGCACTTGCAAGAAAACCAGGTGATCAGGCCCAGTCAACACGGGTTCATGAAAGGCAGGTCTTGCCAGAGTAATCTGATCACCTTCTATGACCAAGTGACTAAACTCTTGGACCAGGGATAGGCTGTGGATGTGGTCTTCCTGGACTTCAGTAAAGCCTTTGATACAGTTTCTCATAGCATTCTGCTTCGGAAACTGTCGGCCTCTGGCCTGGACGGGTGCACACTCTCCTGGGTGAAAAACTGGTTGAATGACTGTGCCCAGAGGGTGGTGGTAAACAGAGTTAAATCCAGCTGGAGGCCAGAGACAAGTGGGGTTCCCCAGGGCTCAGTCCTGGGTCCAGTCCTGTTTAATGTCTTTATCAACGACTTGGATGAAGGCATTGAGTCCTCCCTTAGCAAGTTTGCAGATTACACCAAGCTGGGTGGAAGTGTGGATCTGCTGGAGGGTCAGGAGGCTCTGCAAAGGGATCTGAACAGGCTGGACTGCTGGGCTGAGACCAGCGGCATGAGGTTTAACAAAGCCAAATGCCGCGTCCTGCACTTGGGGCACAACAACCCTAAGCAGAGGTACAGACTAGGAGAAACCTGGCTGGAAAGCTGCCAGGAGGAGAAGGACCTGAGGGTGCTGGTTGACAGCCGAGTGAACATGAGCCAGGAGTGTGCCTAGGTGTCCAAGAAGGCCAATGGCATCTTGGCTTGTATCAGGAACGGCGTGACCAGCAGGTCCAGGGAGGTTATTCTCTTTCTGTATACGGCACTGGTGAGACTGCATCTCGAGTACTGTGTTCAGTTCTGGGCCCCTCACCACAAGAGGGATGTTGTGGCTCTGGAGTGAGTCCAGAGAAGAGCAACAAAGCTGGTGAAGGGGCTGGAGAACAAATCCTATGATGAGCGGCTGTCCCCAGGCCCTTGAGAGAAGAGCCCAGCTCCCTCCTCTCCACAAGCTCCTCTCAGGGAGTTGGAGAGAGCAACGAGGTCTCCCCTCAGCCTCCTCTTCTCCAGGCTGAACCCCCCAGCTCTCTCAGCCGCTCCTCTTTTTCTCCAGCCCCTTCCCCTGTGGATCCTGTTAATCATAAATCATAAATCATAAATCATAAATCCTGGTTTGATATTCACCCTGGGAGTGACCTGATAGGTCTCCGGATCCCACACAGACAAAGGAATCCAATTCCTCCCCCCAGTCAGGGCTCGTGGGTCTCTATGGTGACAGGGGGACAAGGGGACAGGGAGGGGGGGAGAGGGAGGGGGGACATGGGGGAGAGGGAGGAGGAGAGACACGGGATGTGGGGGACATGGGGAGGGGGAAGAGGGGACAGGGAGGGTGGAACATGGGGTAAGTAGGGGGGGATATGGAGACAGGGAGGGGGGGACATGGGGGAGAAGAAGGGCGGACATGGGGGAGAGGGAGAGGGGCTTATGGGGGAGCGGGTGGACATGAGGGAGAGGGGGGAGAGGGAATATCGGGGAGGGGGGGACAAGGGGGAGCGGGAGGGGGGACATGGGTGAGAGGGGGGAGGGGGAATATGGGGACAGGGAGGGGGGACATGAGGGAAAAAGAGGGGGAACAGTGAGGGGGTTAAAAGGGGGACAGGGAATCGGACAAAGGGACAGGGAGGGGGGACAAGGTGGGAGATTGAGGGGCGTTATGGCGACAGGGAGGAGGGGACATGGGGACAGGGAGGGGGAGACATGGAGGAGACGGAGGGGGGACAAGGGGACATGGACCCCCCCCCATGAAGTAGGAGACACCATGAGGCCACACAGATTTTATTGGGGGTGGAACAATGCACCCCACACACTGTGGGGTCCAAGGGATTTTGGGGTGTCCAGGGCGTTTTTTGGAGGGTCCAGGGGCGTTGGAGGGGGTTGGGAGTGGTGTCTGGGGTTTTTGGAGTGTCCTGGGGAGTTTGGGGTGTTGCAGGTGGGTTTTGGGGTTCGAGGTGGGTTTTGGGGGTGTTCAGGGGAGTTGGGAGGGGAAGGGATTTTTGAGGTTCGAGGGGGGGCTTTGGGGGTGTCCAGGAGTGTTTGGGGGTTTCGGGGGGTCCTGGGGGTTTTGAGGGGGGAGATCCAAGGCTGGTTTCAGGGGGTCCAGGGCTGTTTTGGGGGTGTCCAGGTAGTGTTTTTGGGGTTCGGGGTGGGTTTTGGGGGGGGATCTAGGAGCTATTGGAGGTTTTTGGAGCTCCAGGGGTTTTTGGGGGGGGGGTGTGTCTGGGGGGGTTTGGGTGGGTTTAGAGTGTGTCCAAGGGGGTTTTTGGGGTTCGGGGGAGTCAGGTTTGGGGGTCCAGGCTTTCAATGAGCAGCCGCAGCGCCCGCAGTCACACATCGATCTCGGCCAGAGGCTCCTCGGGGAGATTTTCTGGGGGGGGGAGAAAAATGGGGTTCAAAACAAGCTTAACTGGGGTTAGGAGCACCCGAAAAATGAGAGGAGCACCCCAAACGTGAGGGGGGCACCCCAAAAGGGAGAAAGGGAGGGGGTTTTACATTTGCCAGGGCACTGTGGGGGCAGCTTCGGGGCAGAACTTGGGGTCTGTTGGTGGAAAATAAAGGGTTATAGGGTGTGTCCTGACCCCCCTTTTTGGGGTCCCCCCTTTTTGGGGATCCTCCCCAAAACTGGGTCCCCAAAAAGGGGGTGGATTCCAAATAAGGGAGGGAACACAAAGAAGGGAGAGTCCTCAAAGAAGGGGGAAGGACTCCAAAGAAGGGGATCCCAGGGAGAGGAGGGGACCTCAAATAAGTGGGGGACCCCAAAGAGAGAGAGGGGACCCCAAGGCGGGGGGGCACAAACAGAAGAAGGGGAACCCCAAAAAAGGGAGGCTACCCCAAAAAAAGAGAATGCACCACAAAAAAAAAAGGTGTGAGTACCCCAAAAAAGAGGTGGATACACAAAAAAAGGGCGGTACCCCAAAAAAGGGGGATTGATATCTCTAAAAATTTGGTTTATACCCTCCAAAAAAGGGGGATACCCTTAAAAAAAGAGGGTGCTACCAATAAAAATGGGTGGATACACCAAAAAAGGGTGTGGTGCCCCAAAACAGGGAGGGGTACCCCCAAAAAATGAGTGTGGCTACCCTAAAAAAAGAGGCCTACCCCCGAAATAAGAGGCAAGTACCACAAAAAAGGGGTGGGTGCCCCAAAAGAAGGGGTTGGTATCTCAAAAAAATGGGAGGGGGGGAACCAACGAGGGAGGGGTCGCTGCCTCTCACGGGACCCCGAGTCTGACCTTTTGAGGGCTCTCAGATGGGGAATGAGAGACAAGAGGAGGTGGGGGGGTATTTTTTGGGGGGGAGAACCCCCCGGACACCCCAAACCTGCAGCCTCACCCTGATTTGCAGCCGTGAAGCTGGATCGTGACCAGCTCCACGCGACGTTGCAGCCGGCGCTGAGACTCCTGAGCCACCGCCAGCTGAGACCCCCCCAAAATCAACAGGGAACCCCCAAAAATTAACAGAGAACCCACCAAAATCAGCAGGGAACCCACAAAAATTGAAAGGACCCCCCAAAGAAACTAACAAGGACCGTCCAAAATTGAAAGGATCCCCACAATTTGAAAGGATTCATCCCAAAATTGAAAGGAACACCCCAAGTTTAAAGGAACCCCGCAAAATTGAAAGGAACCCCCCAAAAAACTGAAAGGAATCCTAAAAATTAAAAAGAACCCCCCCCAAAATTGAAAAGAACCCCAAAAATAGAAAGGAACACCCCAAAATTTTAAGGAAGTCCACAAAATGCAAACATCAACCCCAAACTGAGAGGAAACCCCCCCAGTTCCAACCTCCTCCAAATTGAGAGGATCCCCCCAAAATGTGAAAACCTCCCATAAATTGATAGGAGCCTCCCTCAATACCAACCCTCCCCCTCAAAACTCACAGGACCCCTCAATTCCAACCCCCCCTAAAATGAAAGGACCCTCCAAAAATCCCAGGACCCCCCCCATAATTGATAGGAACCCCCCAAAATTAAAAGGACCTCCCGAAATCAATCCCCCTACCCATAAACAGATAGGATTCCTCCCCCCGAGCCACAAATCACCCACTCAAATTGAAAGGACCCCCTAAATACCACATTCCACCCCCCCAAATTGATAGGACCCGCCCATAATTTGCAGCCTCCGCCACTCACCTCTTCCTGCAGGTCCCGGAGGTCGCGCTGGTGCCGCTCTCGCTCCCCCCTGAGCTGCTCCCGAGCCGCCTGCAGGGCCCGATGCAGCCTCGACGCCTCCGACCCCTTCATTGGAGCCTCCAACACCTTCATCAGCGCCTCCGACCCCTTCCCGCCTCGCGGCTGTGACATCATCAACACCTCCATCACCTCCCTGCCTCGTGGATCCCACCTGTCACCAACGCCTCCATCCCTCCTCTCGGCTCCCACTTCTCCTCGACGCCTCCTTCCCGCCCCTCAGCTCCCTTTGCAGCGCCATCGCTGCCATCGATGCCTCGTTTGCTTTCCCGTCTCATGGCACCCAGGGCTCCACCATCGAGGACTCGGCTGCTTTCCCGCCATGTGCATCCCATGGCGCCATCGCCATCCTCGACGCCTCAGCCCCTTCCCACCTCACGGCTCCCACTGTGACATCATCAACGCCTCAGCCCCTTCCCACCTCACGGCTCCCACTATGACATCGACACCTCAGCCTCTTCCCACCTCACAGCTCCAGTGGTGCCATCACCATCCTTGACGCCTCCTCCGCCTTACCACACCTCAGCTCCCCCTATGCCATCGCCAACACCTCATTCCCGCCCCTGCTCTCCCTCCTCTCCCCGACGCCTCAATCTCCTTCCCGCCTCGCAGCTCCCACAGTTCCATCCTCCACGCCCCCTTTCCAGGCTGTCCATGAGCAGCTGCAGCGCCTGCAGTCATGCATCGATCTCGGACAGAGGCTCCTCGCGGAGATTTTCTGGCGGGGGGGGCAGGAAAAATGGGGTTCAAAACGAGCTTAACTGGGGTTAGGAGTACCCCAAAAATGAGAGGAGCACCCCAAAAGTGAGGGGGGCACCCAAAAATTGGAGAAAGAGAGAGGGTCTTACATTTGCCAGGGTGCTGGAGGGGCAGCTTGTGGTCAGAAGTTGGAGTCTGGGGGGGGAAAAAAAGGGGGTACAGCGTGTGACCTGACCCCCCCTTTTTGGGGTCCCCCTTTTTGGGGATCCCCCCCAAAACTGGGTCCCCAAAAAGGAGGGGGCCTCCAAATAAGGGGGGGAACACAAAGAAGGGAGGGACCTCAAAGAAGGGAGGGGGGACTCCAAAGGAAGGGATCCCAGGGAGAGGGGGGGACCCCAAATAACGGGGGGGAACCCAAAGAGAGAGAGGGGACCCTAAGGTGGGGGGGCACAAACAGAATAATGGGAACCCCAAAAAAGGGAGTACCCCAAACAAAGGGAAGGCACCACAAAAAGAAGCGGTGAGTACCCCAGAAAAAGAGTTGGATACACAAAAAAGGGGGTTACACCCAAAATGGGGGATTGATATCCCTAAAAAGTGGATGCATACCCTCCAAAAAAAGGGGTACCCTTAAAAAAAGTGGGTGGTACCAGAAAAAATGCGGTGGATACCCCCAAAAAAGGGGGTGTTGCCCCAAAACAGGGTGGGGTACCCCAAAAAAGGGTGTGGCTACCCTAAAAAAAGGGGAGGGTACCCCAGGAAAAAGAGGCTTACCCCCAAAAATGAGGAGAGTACCACCAAAAAGGGGTGGGTGCCCCAAAAAAGGGGGTTGGTATCTCAAAAAAATGGATTACCTCAATAAAAAGAGGGTGAACTCACCTTGTGGTTGCAGGTCAAGGCGCTCAGGGCTCTGCTGCTCCGCGTTGCCCTGCGGCCCCTGGTTTTTGGGAGGTTTGAAGATTTGGAGGGCTCTGGGGGGGACCCCAAGTGTCCTGACCCCCCCAACCCCCACCTCGTGATGTTACCTGGGGGGTTGGTGGGTTTTGGGGGGCTGCTGGGCTTAGGGGGGCTCCTCGGAGTCACTGAGAGAGCTCGAGCGGCGGCTGTGGAAGCTTCGGGCTGGGGGGAGAAATGGGCTGGACCCCAAATGTATGGGGGGGTCCTCAAAATATGGGACGACCCCAAAGAGAGGAGGGGACACAAAGAGGGGGTGAACAAAAGAGAGGGGTGGGACCCAAAGAAGTTGGAACCAAAGCGGTGGGGGGGAACCAAAGAGAGAGGGGGAACCAAAGACAGGGGGGGACAGAAAGAGAAGAGGGGGAACCAAAGAGAGGGGACACACAAAGAGGGTTTGGGGAACCAATGAGGTGGGGGAAACAAAGAGCGGGGGGAACCAAAGAGGCGGGGAACACGAAGGGGGGGGAACCAAAGAGAGGGGGGACACAAAGAGAGGGGGGGACATAAAGAGAAGAGAGGACGACTCTAAAGAAAGGGGGTGAAACCAAAGGGGGTGGACACCCAAAAAGTGGGAGGACACCCCAAAACTCACCCAAGGAGTTTCTCCCATGGCTCCTGGTGGGGCTGGTGCTGCCGGAATCCCTCGTGTGGCGCCGGCTGCTCCCGAGGGGGATGGTGGAGAGTTTGGGGGGGAGGGGTCGGGGAGGGGGTCCCCCAAGTTTTGGGGCGAGGCTTGTGGTCCCAACTCACCTGCAGAGCTCGATCTCTGCTGCCGCTGCTGCCGGTCCCGTACAAAGGCAATGGGGTCAAAACAAGGGGGGTGGGGGCCTGGGGGGTTGGTAAAAGGGGTGAATTGGTAGGCTCAAGGGGTGAAAGGGGGTGGATTGAGGGGAAAGTTGGGGGAGAAGGGGGTGGATCGTGGGGGAGTTGGGGTGCTGTGGGCGAAAGGGGGTGGATTGGGGGGGAGTTGGGGACTGGATTAGGGGAGAGTTTGGGGGGTATAAGTTGGGGGGCTGGGTAAAAGGGGGTGGATTCTGGGGTTGGTGTTGGGGGGCTAGATTTGGGGGGGAGTTGGGTGTCTGGAAGTTGAGAGGCTGGATTTGGGGGGGCTGGATTGGGGGAGTGGAGTCGGGGGCAGGAAGTTGTGGGGCTGGAAGCTGGGGTCTTGGATTGAGGGCTGGAAGTTGGGGGGCTGGGAGGAAAGGGGGTGGATTGGGGGATGGATTTGGAGGGGTTGGATTTTGGGGGGAGTTGGGGGTCTGGAAGTTAGGGGGCTAGATTTGGGGGGCTGGAACTTGGGGGGCTGGATTGGGGGTTGAAGTTGGGGGGCTGAATTTGAGGGGGTAGTTGGGGGGATAGATTGGGGGGGCTGGAACCTGGTTGGCTCGAACTTGGGGGGCTGGACTGGGAGGGCTGGAACTTGGGGGGATCCCCCCCAAACTCTCCCCCCCTGCAGGTGATGGCGACTGTCGCTGCTTCTCACGGGACCCCGAGTCTGAGCATTTGGTGGCTCTGAGGTGAGGAGGGAGGAACAAGAGGAGGGGGGGGGATTTTTTTTGTCCATCAGGACACCCCAAACCTGCAGCCTCACCCTGATTTGCAGCCACGAAGCTGGATCGTGAGCAGCTCAACAAGATGTTCCAGCCAGCGCTGAGACTTCTGAGCTGCCGCCCGCTGAGACCCCCCCAAAATCAACAGGGAACCCCCCAAAAATTAAGAGGGAAGCCCCAAAATCAGCAGGGAACCCCCAAAAATTGAAAGGACCCCCCATCGAAAAAATTACAGGGACCGTCCAAAATTGAAAGGAACCCCCCAAGTTGAAAGGAACCCCCCAAAATTGAAAGGAACCCCCCAAAAAATTGAAAGGAACCCTGAAAATTGAAAAGAACCCCCCCAAAATTGAAAAGAACCCCAAAAATTGAAAGGAACACCCCAAACTTGTAAAGAAGTCCACAAAATGCAAACACCCCCCCGAAATTGAGAGGAAACCCCCAAATTTAAAGAACAACCCCAAAGCCAATAGCACCTCCCATAAGTTGATAGGAGCCTCCCTCAATACCAACCCCCCCTAAATCGAGAGGAACACTCCCCCCAGATCCAACCCCCCCCTATAACGAAAGTATTTCCAAAAATCCCAGGACACACCCTAAATTGATAGGAATCCCCCAAAATTAAAAGGACCTCCTGAAATTAATCCCCCCACCCATAAACCGATTGGATACCCCCCAGACCCACAATTCACCCCCCCACATAGAAAGGACCCCCCAAATACCACCATACCCCCACATATATTGATAGGACCCTCCCAAAATTTGCAGCCCCAGCCCCTCACCTGTTCCTGCAGGTCCTGGAGGTCACGCTGGTGCCTCTCTCACTCCCCTCTGAGCTGCTCCCGAGCTGCCTGCAGCACCCAACGCAGCCTCGATGCCTCCGACACCTTCATCGGCGCCTCCGACCCCTTCCCGCCTCGCGGCTGTGACATCATCAACACCTCCATCACTTCCCTGCCTCGTGGCTCCACATGTTCCCGACGCCTCCTTCCTTCCTCTCAGATCCCTCTTCTCCTCGATGCCTCCTTCCCGCCCCTCAGCTCCCTCTGCAGCACCATCACTGTCATCGATACCATTTTTGCTTTCCTGTCTCATGACGCCCAAGGCTCCATCATCGAGGCCTCGGCTGCTTTCCCGCCATGTGCATCCCATGGCGCCATCGCCATCCTCTATGCCTCAGCCCCTTCCTGCCTTTGAGCTGCCACTGTGACATCATCAACCCTTCAACCCCTTCCCGCCTTGTGGCTCCCTCTGTGGCGCCATCGCTGTCATCAACACCTCAGTTTCCTTCCCGCCATGTGGCGCCATCCCCATCATTGACCCCTCAGCCGCCTTCCAGCCATGTTGCTCCCACTGTGACATCATTGACGTCTCAGCCTCTTCCCGCCTCTCAGGTCCTTCTGCGGCGCCATCACTGTCATTGACACCTTATTTGATTTCCAGCTTCATGGTGCCCACGGCTCCATCATCGAGGCCTCAGCTGCGTTCCCGCCATGTGCATCCCATGGCGCCATCACCATCCTCGACGCCTCAGCCCCTTCCCGCCTCACGACTCCCACTGTGACATCATCGACGCCTCAGCCCCTTCCCGTCTAGTGACTCCCGTGTTGCCATCGCCATCCTCAATGTTTCCTCTGCCTTTTCGCCCCTCAGCTCCCCCCATGCTATCACTGACGCCTCCTTCCTGCCCTTCAGCTCCCTCCTCTCCCCGACGCCTCAATCACCTTCCCGCCTCACGGCTCCCATGGCTCTATCCTCGACGCCCCCTTTCCTTTCTCACCCTGCGGAGCGATCTCTGTCGTCGACTCCTCCTCCTCCTTCCCGCCCCTCAGCTGCTCCCGCAGCACACGCAGCTGATCCTGCGCCTCCAGCTTCTTGTCCAGTGCTCACTGCAGCCTGGGGGGGGGGGGAATATTATTAATTTAGGGGTGTTGGGTCCCTCCTGTTTGGGGTTTTTGGGGTGCAGGGGTAAGGGAGGTGTTCTCACTGGAGCCGCAGGAGTCGCTGGTCGAGGGGGCATGAGACGTTGAAGCTCAGAGTTCGCGGAGAGGCGGGAGACGCTCGTCCCATGTGGGGCAGAGGCAGCGGGTAGTAGATGCTGGGGTGGGGATGGAAGTGAGGGGAGAAAGGGGGGAGAAAGGGGATGAGGGGGGTGACTCCCTTTCTCTGTGACTCCCCAGGTCCCCCCCAGCCTGTGTCCCCCCCTGTGTCTTCCCCATGGCCTCTGACCCCCTGGCCCTGCCCCATTTTCTCCCTAGATAATCAGGGCATGATGGAATTCTAGAATCGTGGAATTAGAGGGTTATAGGATTACCGAATTATGGAATTATAGAATTAAACAATCATAGAATCACAGAATTATAGAATCATGAAATAATAGAATCGTAGAATACTAAGGAACCAGGAGCAGGAAATGAGGAAAAAGAAACGGGTTAATGAATGGCTTAGGGACTGGTATGAAAAGAGGGGCTTTGTGTTCTTTAATCATGAGGAGGCCCACACACCCCCAGGCTTTCTTACTCGGGATGGGACATGCCTGTCTCCTAGGGGGAAAAAAGCCCTCACCAAAAACCTAGTTATGCTCATAAATCGAGCTTTAAAATAAATGTGAGGGGGGGGGGGATGGAGGCCAGGCAGGATGGGAGTAAGACTGGAGGGGAGACTTCAGAGTCAAAGGGGTGATGTGCTGGCAATGACTGCCGGTATATCACCACTAAGCAAGAGGGGGTGAGTGCAGCTGGGGATGGTAGGCAGCAAACTGGCACTGTGGCCTTAGTTAAGTCAAGGACTGCTCAGTTGGGGAGAAGCCCTATTACGAAGGCTGTAGCTACGCCTGCCCAGCTGAAGTGCATTTACACCAATGCACGCAGCATGGGAAATACGGAGGAGGAGCTGGAAGCTGTGGTAGGGCAAGGAGACTACGATGTCGTTGCCATTGCGGAGACGTGGTGGGATGACTCGTACAACTGGAGCGTACCCATGGTGGGGTATAAACTCTTCAGGAAGGACAGGAAGGGCAGAAGAGGAGGCGGGGTAGCCCTCTATGTTAGAGAGGGCATTGATACCCTTGAACTGGACTACGGTCAGGATGGGACTGAGTGCCTCTGGGTGAAAATCAGAGGAGTCCATGGGCAGGAAGAGATTGTGATGGGAGTCTGCTATAGACCACTCAGCCAAGAAGAAGCAGCTGACGAGCTCTTCTACAAACAACTGAGTGTAGTCTCAAAATCGCTACCTCTAGTCCTTGTGGGAGACTTCAATTTCCCAGATATAGGCTGGGAGTATAATACAGCAGAAAGGAAGCAGTCCCGGAGGTTCCTGGAGTGTGTGGAAGACAACTTCCTCACACAGCTGGTGAGCAAACCGACAAGGGATGGTGCCCTCCTGGACCTGCTGTTGGTGAACAGAGAAGGACTGGTGGGGGATGTGAAGGTTGGAGGACGCTTGGGGCAAAGTGATCATGAGATGATAGAGTTCTCAGAGCGGGGTAAAATGAAGAAGGAGGTTAGCAGAACAGTCGCCCTCAACTTTCAGAGAGCAGACTTTGGGCTGTTCAGAAGGCTGGTCGGAAAAGTCCCATGGGAGGCGCTCCTTGAGGGCAAAGGTGTCCATGAGGGCTGGGCGCTCTTCAAGAAGGAACTCCTAGCAGCTCAGGGTGAAAGCCGACCCCAAGTTCCGGAAAAGTAGCTGGCGGGGTAAGAAACCAGCATGGTTGAGTAGGGAGGTCCTAAGAGACATCAATAGGAAGAGGAGAGTCTACGACCTCTGGAGGAAGGGGCAGGCATCCTGGGTGGACTATAGGGAGGAAGTGAGATTGTGCAGGGGAAAAGTCAGGAGGGCTAAGGCCCAACTAGAAATGCGATTGGCCAAGACTGTGAAAGACAACAAAAAGTCTTTCTACAAATACATCAACAGCAAAAGGAGGGCTAGGGAGAATCTCCAGTCCTTAGTAGATGCAGAGGGAACAAGAGTAACAGGGGACGAAGACAAGGCTGAGGTGCTCAATGCCTGCTTTGCCTCAGTCTTTAACAGTAAGGAAAATTGTTCCCTCTGTGCACAACCCCAAGGGTTGGAAGAGAAGTATGAGATTCCCAAGGTCCAAGAGGAGGTGGTTAGAGACTTGCTTGCCCAGCTAGATGCCCACAAGTCTATGAGGCTGGATGGAGTCCACCCAAGAGTTTTGAGGGAACTGGCGGATGTGTTGGCCGAACCCCTTTCCATCATCTTCCAACAGTCCTGGATGACTGGGGAGGTTCCTCTGGACTGGAGTCTGGCTGATGTCGTGCCCATCTATAAGAGGCGCAGGGAGGATGTGGGGAACTACAGGCCTGTCAGCCTGACCTCGGTACCAGGGAAAGTCATGGAGCGGGTGATCTTGTGTGTTATCAAGAAGCACTTGCAAGAGAACCGAATGATCAAGCCCAGTCAACACGGGTTCATGAAAGGCAGGTCTTGCCAGACTAATCTGATCACCTTCTATGACCAAGTGACTAAACTCTTGGACGAGGGAAAGGCTGTGGATGTGGTCTTCCTGGACTTCAGTAAAGCCTTTGATACAGTTTCTCATAGCATTCTGCTTCGGAAACTGTCGGCCTCTGGCCTGGACGGGTGCACATTCTCCTGCATGAAAAACTGGTAGAATGACCGGGCCCAGAGAGTGGTGGTAAATGGAGTTAAATCCAGCTGGAGGCCAGAGACAAGTGGGGTTCCCCAGGGCTAAGTCCTGGGACTAGTCCTGTTTAATGTCTTTATCAACGACCTGGATGAAGGCATCGAGTGCACTCTTAGCAAGTTTGCAGATGACACCAAGCTGGGAGGAAGTGTTGATCTGCTGGAGGGTTGGGAGGCTCTGCAAAGGGACCTGAACAGGCTGGACTGCTGGGCTGAGACCAACGGCATGAGGTTTAACAAGGCCAAATGCCGGGTCCTGCACTTGGGGCACAACAACCCTAAGCAGAGGTACAGACTAGGAGAAGCCTGGCTGGAAAGCTGCCAGGAGGAGAAGGACCTGGAGGTGTTGGTTGACAGCCAACTGAACATGAGCCAGCAGTGTGCCCAGGTGGCCAAGAAGGCCAATGGTATCTTGGCTTGTATCAGGAACGGCGTAAATAGCAGGTCCAGGGTCTTACCTTAGCCAGGGCGCTGTGCAGGCAACTTCGGGGCAGAAGTTGGGGTCTGTGGGTGGAAAATAAGGGGGTACAGGGTGTGTCCTGACCCCCCTTTTTGGGGTCCCCCCCTTTTTGAGGATCCCCCCCAAAACTGGGTCCCCAAAAAGGGGTGGGACTTTAAATAAGGGGGGGGAACACAAAGAAGGGAGGGACCTCAAAGAAGGGGGGAGGACTCCAAAGAAGGGGATCCCAGGGAGAGGGAGTGACCGCAAATAAGTGGGGGACCCCAAAGAGAGAGAGGGGACCCCAAGGCGGGGGGGCAAAACAGAAGAAGGGGAACCCCCAAAAAGGGGGGCTACCCCAAAAAAAGGGAAGGCACCACAAAAAGAAGGGATGAGTACCCCAAAAAAGAGGTGGATACACAGAAAAAGGGGGGTACCCCGAAAAAGGGTATGGTTGATATCCCTAAAAATTTGGTTCATACCCTCCAATAAAGGGGGATACCCTTAATAAAAGAGGGTGCTACCAAAAAAAATGGGTGGATACACCAAAAAAGGGTGTGGTGCCCAAAAACAGGGAGGGGTACCCCCAAAAAATAGGTGTGGCTACCCTAAAAAAAGGGGCCTACCCCCAAATAAGAGGCAAGTACCACAAAAAAGGGGTGGGTGCCCCAAAAGAAGGGGTTGGTATCTCAAAAAAATGGGAAGGGGGGAACCTAAGAGGGAGAGGTGTCGCTGCCTCTCGCGGGACCCCGACTCTGAGCATTTGAGGGCTCTCAGATGGGGAGGGAGAGACAAGAGGAGGTGGGGGGGTATTTTTGGGGGGGGAGAATACCCGGACACCCCAAACCTGCAGCCTCACCCCGATTTGCACCTGCGAAGCTCGATCGTGAGCAGCTCCACGCGACGTTGCAGCCGGCGCTGAGACTCCTGAGCCACCGCCAGCTGAGAGTCGCCCAAAATCAACAGGGAACTCTCAAAAATTAACAGGGAACCCACCAAAATTTGAAAGGACCCCCCAAAAAAACTAACAGGGACCTTCCAAAATTGAAAGGATCCCCACAAATAGAAAGGATTCATCCCAAAATTGAAAGGAACACCCCAAGTTGAAAGGAACCCCTCAAAATTGAAATGAACCCCCCAAAAAATTGAAAGGAACCCTGAAAATTGAAAGGAACACCCCCAAAAATTGAAAGGAACCCTGAAAATTGAAAAGAACCCCCAAAATAGAAACGAACACCCCAAAATTTAAAGGAAGTCCACAAAATGCAAACATCACCCCCAAATTGAGAGGAAACCCCCCCAATTCCAACCCCCTCCAAATTGAGAGGATCCCCCCAAAATGTGAACACTTCCCATAAATTGATAGGAGCCTCCCTCAATACCGACCCTCCCCCTCAAAACTCACAGGACCCCTCAATTCCAACCCCCTCTAAAATGAAAGGACCCCCCAAAAATCCCGAGAACCCCCCCATAATTGATAGGAACCCCCCAAAATTAAAAGGACCTCCCAAAATCAATCCCCCCACCCATAAACAGATAGGATTCCTCCCCCCGAGCCACAACTCACCCACTCAAATTGAAAGGACCCCCTAAATACCACATTCCACCCCCGCAAATTGATAGGACCCCCCCATAATTTGCAGCCCCCGCCCCTCACCTGTTCCTGCAGATCCAGGAGGTCACGCTGGTGCCGCTCTCGCTCCCCCCTGAGCTGCTCCCGAGCCGCCTGCAGCGCCCGATACAGCCTCGACGCCTCCGATCCCTTCATTGGCGCCTCCAACACCTTCATCAGCGCCTCCGACCTCTTCCCGCCTCGCGGCTGTGACATCATCAACACCTCCATCACCTCCCTGCCTCGTGGATCCCACCTGTCACCAACGCCTCCATCCCTCCTCTCGGCTCCCACTTCTCCTCGACGCCTCCTTCCCGCCCCTCAGCTCCCTTTGCAGTGCCATCGCTGCCATCGATGCCTCATTTGCTTTCCCATCTCATGGCACCCAGGGCTCCACCATCGAGGACTCGGCTGCTTTCCCTTCATGTGCATCCCATGGCGCCATCGCCATCCTCGACGCCTCAGCCCCTTCCCACCTCACGGCTCCCACTGTGACATCATCAACGCCTCAGCCCCTTCCCACCTCATGGCTCCCACTATGACATCAACACCTCAGCCCCTTCCCACCTCACAGTTCCAGTGGCGCCATCACCATCCTGGACAACTCCTCCGCCTTCCCGCACCTCAGCTCCCCTTATGCCATCACCGACACCTCCTTCCCACCCGTCAGCTCCCTCCTCTCCTCGACGCCTCAATCACGTTCCCGCTTCGCGGCTCCCACGGTTCCATCCTCGACGCCCCCTTTCCAGGCTGTCCATGAGCAGCTGCAGCACCCTCAGTCACGCATTGATCTCGGACAGAGGCTCTTGTTAATAATAAATAATAAATAGTAAATAATAAATAGTAAATAATAAATAGTAAATAATAAATAGTAAATAGTAAATAGTAAATAGTAAATAGTAAATAATAAATAATAAATAATAAATAATAAATATTAATAATAAAGAATAAATCCTGATTTGATATTCACCCTGGGAGTGACCTGATCAGCCTCTGGATCCCACAGAGACAAAGGAATCCAATTCCCCCTCCCAGTCAGGGCTTGTGAGTCCCAGTTGTGACAGGGGGACAAGGGGACAAGGGGGAGGGGGGAGAGGGAAGGGGGACATAGGGGAGAGGGAGGGGGATATTGGGAAGAGGGAGGTGGAGGGACATGGGGGAGGGTGATATGGGGGAGAGGGTGGTGGGGGATATGGGGACGTTCAAAACGAGCTTAACTGGGATGAGGAGCACCTCAAAAATTAGAGGGGGGATATGGGGACAGGGAGGGTGAATATGGAGGAGAGGGAGCGGGGACAGGGAGGGGGTACAAAGGGTGACAGGGAGGTGGACAAAGGGACAGGGATGGGGGGACAAGGTGGGAGAGTGAGAGGGATTATGGCGACAGGGAGGAGGGGACATGGGGACAGGGAGGGGGAGACATGGAGGACAGGGAATGGGGACAAGGGGACATGGACCCCCCCCCCCCCATGAAATAGGAGACACCATGACGCCACACAGATTTTATTGGTGGGGGGGGGGAACAATGCACCCCACACACTGGGGGGTCCAGGGGGTTTTGGGGTGTCCAGGGCATTTTTTGGAGGGTCCAGGGGCATTGGAGGATGTTGGGGGTGGGTCTGGGTTTTTGAGTTTCCTGGGGAATTTGGGGTATTGCAGGGGTGTTTTGGGGTTCGGGGTGGATTTTGGGAGTGTTCATGGGAGTTGGGGGGGCAGGGGATTTTTGAGGTTCGAGGGGGGGCTTTGGGGGTGTCCAGGAGTGTTGGGGGGTTTCAGGGGTCCTGGGTGTTTTGAGGGGGGAGATCCAAGGGGGGTTTTAGGGGGTCCAGGGCGGTTTTGGTGGTGTCCAGGGTGTGGTTTTGGGGTTCGGGGTGGGTTTTGGGGGGGATCCAGGAGCGATTGGAGGTTTTGGAAGGTCCAGGGGCTTTTGGGGGGGGGGGTGTCCGGGGGGGTTTGGGTGGGTTTTGGATGTGTCCAAGGGGGATTTTGGAGTTCGGGGTGTCAGGTTTGGGGGTCCAGGCTTTCCATGAGCAGCTGCAGCGCCCGCATCTCTGCCAGAGGCTCCTCGGGGAGATTTTCTGGGGAAGGAGGGGCAGGAAAAATGGGGTTCAAAACGAGCTTAACTGGGATGAGGAGCACCCCAAAAATGAGAGGAGCACCCTAAACATGAGGAGGGCACCCCAAAAGGGAGAAAGGGAGGGGGTCTTACATTTGCCAGGCCGCTGGGGGGGCAACTTTGTGGCAGAAGTTGGGGTCTGGGCAGGAAAAAATTTGGGTACAGGGTGTGACCTGACCCCCCTTTTTGGGGTCCCCCCTTTTTGGGGATCTCCCCAAAAGTGGGTCCCTAAAAGGGGGGGGGACTCCAAATAAGGGGGGGAACACAAAGAAGGGAGGGACCTCAAAGAAGGGAGGGGGGACTCCAGAGAAGTGGATCCCAGGGAGAGGGGGGGACCCCAAATAACAGGGGGGACCCCAAAGAGAGAGAGGGGATCCCAAGGCGGGGAGGCACAAACAGAAGAAGGGGAACCCCAAAAAAGGGGGGGTACCCCAAACAAAGGGAAGGCACCACAAAAAGAAGGGGTGAGTACCCCGAAAAAAGAGGTGGATATACAAAAAAAGGGGGATACCCCAAAAAAGGGGGATTGATATCCCAAAAAAGTGGGATTGATATCCCTAAAAAGTGGGTGCATACCCCCCAAAAAAGAGGGATACCCTTAAAAAAAGAGGGTGATACCAGAAAAAATGGGGTGGATACCCCAAAAAATGGGGTGGTGCCCCAAAACAGGGAGGAGTACCTTAAAAAAAGGGTGTGGCTACCCTAATAATAGGGGAGGGTACCCCAAGAAAAAAGGGTCTTACCCCCAAAAAAGAGGCAAGTACCACAAAAAAGGGGTGGGTGCCCCAAAATAGGGGCTTGGAATCTCAAAAAAAATGGGGTGTACATCAAAAAAAAGGGGGTGCACTCACCTTGCTTTTGCAGGTCGAGGCGCTCAGGGCTCTGCTGCTCCGGTTTGCATTGCGGCCCCTGGTTTTTTGGGGGATTGAAGATTTGGAGGGCTCTGTGGGGGACCCCAATTTTCCTGACCTCCCAACCCCCACCCCGTGATGTTACCTGGGGGGTGGTGGGTTTTGGGGAGTTGCTGGGCTTAGAGGGGCTCCTCGGAGTCACTGAGAGAGCTCGAGCAGCGGCTGTGGACGCTTCGGGCTGGGGGGAGGAATGGGGGGGAACCGAAAAATATTGGGTGCCTCAAAATATGGGGGGGACCCCTAAAAGAGGAGGGGACACAAAGGGGAGGGCACAACGAGGAGGGGGGGGGACACAAAGAGAGGAAGGGACACAAAGGGAGGGGGGAACAAAAGAGAGGGGGGGAACCCATAGAAGGGGGAACCAAATGGGGGCAGGACACAAATACGGGGGGAAGCAAAGATTGGGGAGGACACAAAGAGAAGAGGGGGACCCAAAGAGAGGGGGACACACAAAGAGGTTGGGGGAACCAAAGAGAGAGGGGGAACCAAAGAGAGGAGGGACACAAGGAGAGATGGGAACCAAAGAGAGGGGGGGACACAAAGAGAGGGGGGTACACAAAGAGAAGAGAGGACGACTCTAAAGAAAGGGGCTGGAACCAAAGAGGGGGACACCCGAAAAAAAGGTGGGGACACCCCAAAACTCACCCGAGGAGCTTCTCCCACAGCTCCTGGCAGGGCTGGTACTGCCGGAATCCCTCGTGCAGTGCCGGCTGCTCCCGAGTTGGATGGTGGAGAGTTTGGGAGGGGGTCGGGGAGCGGGTCCTCCAAGTTTTGGGGTGAGGCTTGGGGTCCCAACTCACCTGCGGAGCTCGATCTCCTGCTGCCGCTGCTGCCGGGCCCAGACCAAGGCCGTGAGGTTGAAACGAGTGGGGCATGGTGCTGGGGACAGGGGGTGAATTGGGGGGCTCAAAGTGGGAAGGCGGTGGATTTGTGGGGAAGTTGGGAGGGAAGGGTGTGGATCGTTGGGGAGCTGGGGGGCTGTGGGCGAAAGGGTTTGGATTGGGGGGGAGTTGGTTGTGTGGATTGGGGGGGAGTTGGGGGGTATAAGTTGGGAGGGCAGGGGGAGAGGGGGTGGATACTGGAGGTGGAGTTGTAGGGCTGGAATTGGGGGGGGAGTTGGGGGTCTGGAAGTTGAGAGGCTGGATTTGGGGGTCTGGATTGGGGGAGCGGAGTCGGGGGGCAGGAAGTTGGGGGCTTGGATTTGGGGGCTGGAATTTGGGGGGCTGGGAGGAAAGGGGGTGGATTGGGGGATGGATTTACAGGGGCTGAATTTGAAGGGGAGTTTAGGGGCTGGAACTTGGGGGGCTGTATTGGGGGTTGAAGTTGGTGGGCTGGATTTGAGGGGGTAGTTGGGGGGATAGATTGAGCTCCCTCTGCGGCGCCATCGCTGTCATCGATGCCTGGTTTGCTTTCCCGTCTCATGGCACCCACGGCTCCATCATCGAGGCCTTGGCTGCTTTCCCGCCATCTGCATCCCATGGCGCCATCGCCATCCTCGACGCCTCAACCGCTTCCTGCCTCTCAGCTGCCACTGTGACATCCTCAACCCTTCAACTCCTTCCTGCCTCTCAGCTCCCTCTGTGGCGCCATCTCTGTCATCGACACCTCAGTTGCTTTCCCACCAGGTGGCGCCATCCCCATCATCAACACCTCAGCTGCCTTCCAGCCATGTGATTCCCACTGTGACATCATCGACACCTCAGGCGCCTTTCCTTCTCTCAGCTCCATCACACCATCATCGATGACTCCTTCCTGCCCCTCAGCTCCCTCTGTGGCGCCATCACTCTTGTCGACACCTCATTTCCTTTCCTGCCTCATGGCGCCCACGGCTCCATCATCGAGGCCTCAGGTGCTTTCCCACCATGTGCATCCCATGGCGCCATCGCCATCATTGACACCTCCTTCAGCTCCCTCTGTGATGCCATCACTGTCATCGATGCCTCATTTGCTTTCCCGTCTCATGGTGCCTACGGCTCCATCATCGAGGCCTCGGCTGCTTTCCCACCATGTGCATCCCATGGCGCCATCGCCATCATTGACGCCTCAGCCCCTTCCCGCCTCACGGCTCCTACTGTGACATCATCGACCCCTCAGCCTCTTCCCTCCTCGGGGCTCCTATGGCGCCATCACCATCCTTGACGCCTCCTCCGCCTTCCAGTCCCTCAGCTCCCCCCAAGCCATCGCCGACGCCTCCTTCCCACCCCTCAGCTCCCTCCTCTCCCTGACACCTCAATCCCCTTCCCGCCTCGAGGCTCCACAGCTCCATCCTCGACGCCCCCTTTCCTTTCCTGCCCTGCGGCGCCATCTTTGTCGTCGACACCTCCTCCTCCTTCCCGCCCCTCAGCTGATCCTGTATCGCCTGCAGCTGCTCCTGTGCCTCCAGCTTCTCATCCAGCTCTCACTGCAGCCTGAGGGGGGAATATTTTTAATTTAGGGGTGTTAGGTCCCTCCTGGTTTGGGTTTCTGGGGTGCAGGGGTTTGGGGGGGGGTCTCACTGGAGCCGCAGGCGTCGCAAGTCATGGGGGCAGGAGGCGTCAAAGCACGGAGCTCGCGGAGAGGCGGGAGACGCTCGTCCCATGTGGGGCAGAGGCAGCAGGTAGTGGATGCTGGTGTGGGGATGGGGGTGAGGGGTAAAGGGGGGGAAAAGGGGTTGAGGGGGTGTGACTCCCCCTCCCCGTGACCCCCTAGGTTTCCCTCAGCCTGTGTCCCCCCCCCGTGTCTTCTCCATGGCCTCTGACCCCCTGGCCCTGCCCCACATCCTCCCTAGAGAATAAGGGCATGATGGAATTCTAGAATCGTGGAATTAGAAGTTTATAGGATTACAGAATCGTGGAATTATAGAATTAAACAATCATAGAATCACAGAATTATAGAATCATGAAATAATAGAATCGTGGAGTCACAGAATCATAGAATCATGGATTTATAGAATCGTAGAACCAGGGAATCGGAGAATCACAGAATCAGAGAATCATGGAATTGTAGAATTACAGAATCATGGAACCAGGGAATTAGGGAATCACAGAACCATAGAATTATAGAATCACAGAATCCTAATATCATGGAATTATTGACTCATAGAGCCTCAGAATCATAGAATGACAGAATCATAGAATCATGGAATTATAGAAGCACGGAATTTTAGAATCATGGAATCATAGAATCACAGAATCGCAGAATCATGGAATTATAGAATCACAGAATTGTAGAATCATAGAACGCAGAATTATAGAATCATACAGTCATGGAATCATAATTGTAGGATCATGGAATAACAGAATCACAGGCCATTTCCTCTCGTCCTGTCCCCTGGCCCTTGGGAGAAGAGCCCAGTGAGTTGGAGAGAGCAACGAGGTCTCCCCTCAGCCTCTTCTTCTCCAGGCTGAACCCCCCCAGCTCTCTCAGCCGCTCCTCTTCTTCCCCAGCCCCTTCCCCAGTGGATCCTGTTAATAATAAATAATAAATAATAAATAATAAATAATAAATAATAAATAATAAATAATAAATAATAAATAATAAATAATAAATAATAAATAATAAATAATAAATAATAAATAATAAATAATAAATAATAAATAATAAATAATAAATAATAAATAATAAATAATAAATCCTGGTTTGATATTCACCCTGGGAGTGACCCGATTGGCCTCCGGATCCCACACAGACAAAGGAATCCAATTCCCCCCCCAGTCAGGGCTCGTGGGTCCCAATTGTGACAGGGGGACAAGGGGACATGGGGGAGGGGGGAGAGGGAGGGGGGACATGGGGGAGATCGAGGGTGATATGGGGAGAGGGAGGGGTATATGGGGGAGAGGGAGGTGGGGGGATATGGGGAGAGGGAGGGGAGACATGGGGGAGAGGGAGGTGGGGGGACATGGGAACAGGGAGGGTGGGACATGGGGGAGAGGGCAGTGGGGGATATGGGGACAGAAGGGGGGACATGGGGAGAGGGAGGGTGGATATTGGGAGAGGGAGGGTAGATATGGTGACAGGGAGATGGGGACATGGGGACAGCGAGGGGGGGATATGGGGGGAGAGGGAGGGGGAGATGGGGACCAGGGAGGACAAGGGGGGACAGGGAGAGGGACAAAGAGATGGGGACAAGGGGACAGGGAGGGGGAACAAGGGCAGACAGGGAGGCGGACAAAGGGACAGGGAGGGGGGACAAGGGGGAAGATTGAGGAGGGTTATGGGGACAGGGAGAGGGGACTCAACTCAACTCATCTCTTCTCTCAGCTGACCCTTCTCATACCCAAGATTTCTGTTCCTCTTCTATGACTAAATCCTCTTATGACCCTGCCCATCTAGGACCCAATTCTTCTACAACTGCAGGAAGCTGAGTGAGAGCCTTGGCATCTCCCATAACCCTACAGGGCTGTATTTGGAATTACATGGGATAACTGCTGTGATTCTGATTCGGCAACGTCAAAGTGTTCATGGCACAAGTGCCACAGTAGCCGAAGCCAGATCTGCAGCCCAGGGCTGGGGGCTCAGGGCTTGACCTTTCTGCTTCACCAATCAAACCCAGGCTTTTCTCAGCATCACAGATACCTGCACAGCGCCTTTGCATTCCTGCAGTCATGGCCTCTAATTTTTGGCTCTAACGAGTCCCTGCGGAGGCTTTGACACTAACAATCCCCGCTGAGACCACTTAAGACTTCAAGGAATGTTGGGCTTTTCTTTTTACTTCTTGAGATGTTTCCTCTATCTCCTCTCAGCAGTGTTCATTCAAGGACTTAGCAGGCAATCCACCCTGGGTCTAATTAAATTACAGAAAGACTTAACGAGCTGTTCTCTTCCTGCTGTTTTCTTAAGGTCTTCAAGGCTTGCACAGCTCCATGGAGTCATTTCCCAGTGTGGTTAAAGAGGAAGATTTCAAAGGGAACCTAAGAAATATATGTTTTAGTTTAAAGTTTATATTTCCATTCTTTTCAGAATCATAGAATGGTTTGGGTTGGAAGGGACTTTAAAGCCCATCCAGTTCCACCTCCTGCCATGAACAGGGACACCTCGCACTGGACCAGGCTGCTCAATGCCCCATCCAAGTTGGCCTTGTATATCTCCAGGGAGGGGACAGCCACGGCTTCCCTGGGCAACCTGGGCCACTGCCTCAACATCTGTTTTTTTGAAGAGTGTCTTCCTGATGTCTAATCTAAATCTTCTCCTCAGCAATTTAAAACATTTTTCACTGTCCTGTCACTCCATGTGGTTGTAAGAAGTCCTTCCCCAGCTTTCCTGGTGACTCCCTTCAGGTACTGGAAGGCTGCTAAAAGGTCTCCCTGAAGCATTGTCTTCTGCACACTGAGGAAGTTCCAGGAGAAGATCAATATTTCTTTAGAAAATGCCTTTTGAAAAGGCGTGGGATTGGTGGTGGATATTTGTGAATGACGCCAAGCAGGCATCCTGGGGCCCAGTGAAACTCCTCAGCAGGCAAGGTCTCTGCACATGCTGCTCCATGGAAATGTTTTTGACTTGCGGGTTGAGCTAAAAAATCTTTAATAGGTGAAAGAAGAAAAGATAAAGAAACAACATAAACACAAACCTAAAACCAATGTAAATACCATCACTTGCTACCTCCCTCAAGCAGACTGACACCCCACCAGTCTATCACCATCCATCACCTCAAACAATAAAAATTGGCACTTCTTTCTTCTCCTGGCATTCTTCTTATCACTGAGTGTGGCATCTGTGTAATGGGATCTCCCTCTGCTCAGCCGAGGTCAGCTCTCCTGGCTGTGTCTCCCTGACAGCTTCTTGCCCACCCCCAGCCCCTCCCAGGGAGGAGCAGAGGGAGCAACTCTTGATGCTGGGTGAATGAGACAATCGCTGCCCTCACTCTTCTGGCACCAGGATGATGCCACAGGACCCAGTGAGTCTCACATTTGAAAAGCAAAGTGGAGAAATTGGAGAGGACCTGGAGGAGGTCTGCGAGGATGCAGTTAGTGGCCCACAGCGTGAGGTCCATCATTGTCCAGGTCCCTCTGGATGGCATCCCGTCCTTCTGGTGTGACAACTGCACCACTCAACTTGCTGTCATCTGCAGACTTGCAGCAGGTGCACTCGATCTCACTGTCTATATTATTGATGAAGACATTAAACAGCACTGGTCACAGGGAGATTTTGAAACCAGCTGTAATGGAACATGAGAGCAGCAGTCTGGGTGACTGAGAGCCGGGGTCCTCAAAGAGCAGCCAAATTGTTTGCATTAGGCAAGATCAAATGCAATCAGTGCTGCCAAGATCTGTCCATCAGAAAGTGTTGTTGGAGAATGGAGTGGGAGCAGCCCAGCAGAGAAGGACCTGGGGTGCTGGGGGAGAAGCAGCTGAATATGAGCTGGCAACGGGTGCTCTCAGGCCAGAAATCAACCATGTCCAAAAGCTGCATGGCCAGCAGGGATAGGACAAGGGGGAATGATTTTCAGCTGAAAGAGGGGAGATTGAGGTGTGGTCTGAGGAAGAAATGTTTCTCTGTGAGGGTGGGGAGGCCCTTGTCCTGGTTGCCCAAGGAAGCGATGGCTGCCCCACCCCTGGAGGTGTTCCAGGCCAGATTGGACAGGACTTTGAACATTCCGATCAAGTGGGATGTGTTCTTGCTCATGGCATGGAGGTGGAAATGAATAGGCTTTGCAGTCCCTTCCAGCTCTAACCATTCCATGACTCCATGCATCATGTCCAAAACAATACAGTTCCTCCAAGAACTTCTGCCAGCCAAGGGCTGGTTGCTAGTGGGACAGATAAGCACGAACTCCTTGTGGTTGTCATCTGCTCACACTGAGTTCAGGAGACAGGCCAATGCTTGCCAGCAGATAGGGCAGGTCCTGCTTATCCTGGCCCAGCGCTGGATGCATGCAAAGCAGAAGCTGTGCAGGCAGTCGGCCACGTAGGTAGCGTTTGTGACATCCTGCAGGCAGATGGGGCACTGGGAGGCTTCTGCTGCCTCCACCAGCCCTGCCTGGGGCCGCTGGCTGCTGCCGCCTTCCCTTGCAGCAGAGCTTCTCTCCCTGCTGGCTCCCTCGGTGCCCAATGCTGAGTCCTGCCAAGAGAGACATGCAAAGTGCTGGAGCGTGTCTGGTGGAGGCACTCAGGCATCCAGCCCAGCGCAGGATGAACAGGGAGCAGAATTGGTGGAGGAATGGCATCCCGGAGCTGCCTCCTCCCAGCTGCCCAGGCAGAGGGGACAGCGGTCGTCCAGCTCGGTGGCCACGCTGTCCCCGTGCTGCGGTGGCTGCGGGAGCTGGTGCTGCAGCAGCGGGTGTCACACAAGAGCAGGAAGAGAGGCCACAAGCATCATCTGGAGGGAGAGAAGGAATGGCCAGGTCCTTCCAGAAGAAAACCCTCCCAGCTCCCCAGGGTGAGGTGTCCCCTCCCAGCTCACCTCTGCTGCTGCGAGCTGCAAACCCCTGGGGGTCACGGCTGCCTGAAGCTGGCAGGGTGGGGAAAATCCTCCAGGGGTTTCATTCTCTGGGCTTTCCTCTTCCAGCAGAGGAGGCAGGATTTGAGGAACCCCTGCTGCTGGTTCGGGGGAGGATTCCTTCCCTGCAACTTCCTCCTGTTGCTCTGTCCTAAGGCCTGTTGCTCTCTGGTCAGGACCAATTGTACGGTTCTTTCTGTGGGAGTAGATCCACCAGCAGCCCAGAAGTCCCACTGCTGCAGGCACAGCACAGACCGTAACATCACGGCAGGATAAAGGCATTTTGTAGATCCTCAGCTGATCCCTAGAAGGAGATACAGAAACTGTGGTTAAATGGTCACATAGAAGTTGAAAGAAAGGATGAAGTTCCATAAATGCCTTCAGGTATTTCTGTGAGCACAAACAGGCTTGTTTTCCAGCCGCTCTGTACATCCCCATCTCTGCTTCACCAGCAGGACACGCTGCAGCAGCCTCACCTAAGAGCCAGGGTACCTGGACATTGCTCACCAGGGCACTCATCACTCTCACCTCACCCTGATGCTTAAAAAAACAATTCCCCTTCTTTCTCTGAGTGCTCCCTGCTGCCCGCTCCCGGGGTCAGAATTCCTGCGGGGCCCCCCTACCAGCTGTCTCACAGCCTGATCACAAACTGACGTTAATGGAGCTCCCGTCACTCCCCTCCCAGCAGTTTCTGCTGGAGCAGAGCCCTGTTCTTCTCCACTGTCCTGTTAAGCTGCACCAGCTGCACAAACTGTTCTCCCGCACCATCCTGTGGTACAGGAAGGCAGCAGCAGGACACCCAATGATGGACAGGCCTGTCCTGGAGACCAGCAGACAGAACACTTCTGAACCAGAGATGATCAGCCAGGACAATCCAGACCCAGTGTGGAGCACTAGATGCCCCAGGGCAGTTTCCCAGCACATAGGGCCCCTGCAGCCAAACACCAAACCCAGAGCTGAGCCAGAGCAGAGCTCACACCCTATAGGTGCTCATCCTGCGCCACCAGGCATGGTTGGAATCCGCTCTAAGGGTTCCACTGGAGATCAAGGCAGGGCTGGAGAGCTGCAGCAGCTGGGACTGGAGACTTTCCCGGCTTGCTGACATGTCCCCACAGTGGGTTGGGTTGGGATCAAGAGACCAAGGGGAGAGCAGGGGTTGGTCAGCTCTCTCAGTCTGTATCCTGACTGCATTGATGGAAGACTCCTGGCGAAGCCCAAGGAGGTGAGGACAGGAAGGAATGCACACACTTGCGTCTCTTCAAAAGAAATGAATAAAAACCCAAGTAAAGTCAGATTAATCTCTGCATTCATCAGGTTGCCAATGAATCTTGAAGCTTCCCTGTTTCTCTGGACAGGACAAACAACTCTCAGGGGACACATCCTTCTACGATCAGGCATGTTTGCAGCACAATTTTCTCAGAAAAGCCAGAGAATTACCTCCCAACACACGAGACAAGAGTCTGCCAAGCACTCGCTCCACATGTTCAGGGCTCCATACACCCAGGAGGGTCCATTCTGGGGACCGGCTTCTTCAAGACTCCACCAGAAGACAGACCAGGATAACTCCCTGGTGTCTGAAACCTTGTGCTCTGCAGGGATAGACCCAACCGTACTACCAGTCCCTACCCCTTCCGCCTCCCAACTGGAGAGATTACACTGCCAAACTCAAAAAGCAGTGGAAATCCAGGTTGGAATTAAGGACCATGCTGAAAGATCATAGAGCAAACAAGCAGGCAGTTTAATTAGAACGGAGCTTCAGCAGGCAGGCCAGGATGGCTCCCTGCACAGCCTGGAGTCAGTGTTACAGCACTCGGGAAACAAATCCAATTGGAGTGAAGGAGCATAGGGCAAGGATGGCACAGTTAAACTAAGATGGGACCATCGGGGCTGGGAACATCTCCCATGTGGAAAATAACCAGAAGCACAGGCTCCACCTCCTAAAAGGCACCAGAGCAGAAGCTGACAGAACCCGCAAGAACTGGAGGCCCTGCCACGGAGATTAAACTCTGAGCAATGACTGCGCAGAAGCAGGCACGGACACACCTGACCTACCCTGGCCATGGGGCAGAGTTTCTTCTCTGGCAGAACCGGCACAGGGCACTGCGATGCCTGAACCACAGCTGCTTTGTTTCTCACACACAGAGCAAGGCACAGGTAGCTCCCAGCAGAGAGACCACCTGCCTCCTCCAGATCCTCCTGGAGAGTGAGTCCAGAGGGTGCTTGCCCTGGACAGCAGAGAGGTCTCCTAGGACATAGGGCAGCATCCCAGAGGATAACATCCCAGAGGCCACAGCCAGAACCATGGTTGGGGTTGGAAGTGATCTGAAACATCCATCAGTTCGACCCGTCCTGCCCACCTTCCACTGAGTCAGATTCTCAACACGCCATCAAACCTGACCTTGAAAACTAGCAATGATGGGTCATCCACACCTCCTGTGGGAAACCTGATCCAGTGTCTCAGCATCTTTATCATAAAAAGCCCCTTCAGATATTAAAAGTCTGCAACAGGGACTCCTGGAAGCCTTCTCTTCTCAAACCTGGACAACCCCAGGAATGTTCCGACCCAGGTGCAGGACCCTTTCCCCAACTTTGTTGAACTCCTCCAGCATGCCAAGGTGGCATCACTTCCCTCACGAGTATCAGGGGAATTTGATCAGCTGTTTCAGAGCACCAGGATCCAGCTTATTTAGAGACCCGCTGCCAGAAGGATCTGGGACTAGGACCCCACACAAAAGCTTTCAATGGGAGCACTGATGCTGTATGGGGAGCTCTGGTGTCAATACTGGGAGCACAGGTTCAACTCTGGTGCCTTATTGTGTCCTTACAGGGAGTCCTGTTGTCCATACTGGTGTCCCTTGTGTTCGTACTGGGAGCACTGATCCCACAGTGGCCACACACTTGTGCATTACTTGTCCATTCTTCTTGCACTGTGGGAATACTGGTGCCCATCCAGGCATCCTAGGGTCTATACTGGAAGTACTTGTCCCATACTGGTTGCACTTTGGTGCCTTACTGGTCCCATAGTGGTCTCACACTTGAGTCTTACTAATCTGTACTGGGAACACTAGGAGTTCTGGCATCCTTGGTTTCCATTGTGGGAGCACTGGTCCCATACTGGTCCCGCACTGATGACTTCCTGGTCCATACTGGGAGCCCTGTTGTCCATCCTGGTGTCTCTGGTGTCTGTACTGTGAGTACTGGTCCCATAGTGGTCTCACACTTGAGCCTTACTGGTCTGTACTGGGAGCACTGGGAGCCCTCCTTTCAATACTGGTGTCCCTGCTGTCAGTACTGGGAGCACTGGTCTCATACTAGTCCCACTCTGGTGCCTTACTGGCCTGCACTAAGAGCTCTGTTGTCCACACTGGTGTCTCTGGTGTCCATACTGGGAACATCGGTGTCCATACCAGTGCCCTACAGGCCTATGCTGGAAGAACTGGTGCTTCACTGGGAGCTCTGGTGTCCATATTGGAGTTCGTGGTGTCCATACTGGGTGTACTGGTCCCATATTGGTTCCGCACCGGTCCCACCCTTGTGTCTTACTGGTCTGTACAGGTGCCATGCTGGGAGCACTGTTAGAATCATAGAACCATGGCATGGGTTGAGTTGGAAAGGACCTCAAAGCCCATCCAGCCCCACCCCCTGCCATGGGCTGGCACACCTCCCACTGGAACAGGTTCTCCAAGCCCAACGTGGCCTTCAACACCTCCAGGGATGGGGCAGCCACCCCTGCTCTGGGCAGCCTGGGCCAGGGCCTCCTCATCCTCACGGTGAAGAAATTCCTGCTCATGGTTGGCAGGATCTGAGCAACTTCCGTAACTGTGACCTCAGCAAGAAGAGGAACAGGAGCACGTGCCCAGGCAGTGCCAAGGGGATAGGGTGGGGACAGAGATGGTGTGAGACACAAAATGCTTTGGGTTTGTGAATGAGCTGTACGTGTCCTAGGGTGAAAGTGGGTGCTGAGACCTTAGGAAAGGGTGAGACATTGAGTGGTGTGAGGTGGACATTGAGTGGTTTGAGGGTAATACAGGAGTGTGATCCCCCTCCATCTCAGAAATGTGCAAGCCCAGGGCAGCTGGGAACAAGAGCAAGGACAGAGCAGTTCCCCTCCCTCTGCATTGAGCCACAGGCAATGCTCTCGCCTTGCAGGACTCCCTCTTATCTCTCTGAGTGCAGTAGAGGTGGGGATGGAGGCAGGGGGAAGGAAGTGCTGAGATATTACTTTCATTTGGCTCAGAGAAAGCTCCCCTAACTTGTCACTGTCCTTTCCCCCTGCAAGAGTGCCCAATGCCTAGATGCAGCAGATATCCAACAGCAGCTCCATCACCCAGTTCCTCCTCCTGGTATTTGCAGACACATGGGAACTGCAGCTCTTGCACTTCTGGCTCTTCCTGGGCATCTACCTGGCTGCCCTCCTGGGCAACGGCCTCATCATCACCAGCATCGCCTGTGAGAACCACCTCCACACCCCCATGTACTTCTTCCTCCTCAACCTCTCCCTCCTTGACATCGGCTCCATCTCCACCACTGTCCCCAAATCCATGGCCAATTCCCTCTGGGACACCAGGGAAATCTCATATGAAGGATGTGTTTCCCAATTCTTTCTATTTGACTTTTTCATTTCAGCAGAGTACTCTCTTCTCACCATCATGTCCTACGACCGCTGCGTTGCCATCTGCAAACCCCTGCACTACGGGACCCTCCTGGGCAGCAGAGCTTGTGTCCACATGGCAGCAGCTGCCTGGGGCACTGAGATTCTCTACGCTCTGCTGCACACAGCCAATACATTTTCCCTGCCCCTCTGCCAGGGCAATGCTGTGGAACAGTTCTTCTGTGAAATCCCCCAGATCCTCAAGCTCTCCTGCTCACACTCCTACCTCAGGGAGGTTTGGCTTAGTTTTTTTACTCTCTTTCTTATATTCAGCTGTTTTGTTTTCATTGTGGTGTCCTATGTGCAGATCTTCAGGGCTGTGCTGAGGATCCCCTCCGGGCACGGACGGCACAAGGCTTTTTCCACCTGCCTCCCTCACCTGGCTGTCGTCTCCCTGTTTGTCAGCACTGCAGGGTTTGCCCACCTGAAACCCCGCTCCATCTCCTCCCCGTTGCTGGATCTGGTAATGGCAGTTCCATACACGGTGGTGCCTCCAGCAGTGAACCCCCTCATCTACAGCTTGAGGAACAAAGAGATCAATGCTGTAGTCTGGAAATTCGTGACTGAATGTTCCTATGAAGCAACAAAGTGCTCCTCAGCTTCTGCCTAGCAGTTCTCATGTAACTCCTCCCAGGCAAAGACCATCTTTATTTAATTGTTGTTTGTTTCTTAATTCTTAAATCTTTATCCCCTTTCTTATTCCCTTTCTGCTTTTCTTTGCTGACATGGTGTTTGTTTGAATAAGGAGCTGAGATCTTGTGTATTTAAGCAAAATAAAGGCCCCTTCAATGGCTTCTGTTTTCCTGAGTTTTTTCCCCCAAGGCTTTTGTGGAGCTGCAGGGACAGGTCCTGTGGTCATGGGTGGAGGAGAAAGAGTCCCAGCAGGGCAGCACTGCCAGGCACCAGCACTTGTTCTCCCAGAGCTGTTCTCTCTCCACTTCCACACTCTCCTCCTCACCCCTTGCCTTGCTCTAAGACCCGAGGGTTCTGCAAGGTGAGACCTCACCCTGATGCCGGTCCCTGTCTTCTCTGCCTCCCAGTCACAGGTTACACTGCCAAACTGCAAAAGCAGTGGAAGACTAGGTTGGAATTAAGGACCATGCCAGAAGAACACAAAACAAACAAGCAGGCGGCTAAATTGGAACAGAACTTCAGCACCCAGGCCAGGATGGTCCTTACACAGCCTGGAGTCAGTGACAAAGCACTCGGGAAACAAATCCAATCTGAGTGAAAGAGAAGGGGGCAAGGCTGGCACAGTTAAACAAAAACGAGACTACCTGGTCTTGGAACATCTCCCTTATGGAAAATAACCAGGAAGATAGTCTCCCAATCCTAGGATGTATAAGAACGGGAGCTGACAGAACCCTTAAGAACTGGAGGCCCTTTCACAGAGACCACCTGCCTCCTCCACATCTAACAATAACCTCTAACCTTACCCCTACCCCTAACCCTAATCCTAACCCTAATCCTAACCCTAAACCAAACCTAACACTAACCCTTTACCCTAACATTAAACCTAACCCTAACACAACCCTAAAACTGACCCTAAGCCTAACCCTAACACTAACTGTTACACTAACCCTGACCCTGGCCCTCAACCTAACCATAACCCTAAACCTGATCCTGACACTAACCCTAGTCTTAATCCTAAACCTGACCCCGAACATAACCCTAATCCTAACACCTAACATTAATCCTAACCCCAACCCTAATGACTCTGACCCTGACCCTAACCTTGATTTTACCCTGACACTAACCCTATCCCTTAACCCTAATCCTATCCATAATCCCTAACCCTAACCCTAACCCTAAATGTAACCTTAAACTTAACCCCATACCTTATAGTAAACCTAACCCTAATAAGCCTCACCCTAACCCCAACCCTATCCGTAAGCCAAACCTTAACCCAACACCTAATCCAAACACCAAACCTAATACTCCTAACCCTAAATCAAATAATAATCATAACCCTTACACTAACCGTAATCCTAACACTAACCCTAAATCTAACCCTAAACCCTAAGCCTAAATATAACACTAACACTAACCCTAATCCTAACCCCTAACCCTAACTCTAACCCAACCCATATCCTGAACTGTAAACACAAACCCTAAATCTAAACCCTAACCTAACCCTAATCATAACCGTAACACTGAGCGTAAACTCTAAACCTAACCTAAGCCTAACCTTGACACATAACCCTAACCATAACACTAACCATAACCTTAACCCAACCCAAATCCTAACCCTAAATTTCACACCAAACCTAACCCTAACCCCAACCCTGATGTCACATTCATCAGAGGTATCATATACTTCACTGACACAACCGTAAAAAATGTCAGAAATATCACTGATGTCACAATCATCACAGATGTCACAGGTGTCACAGATGTCACAGATGTCACAGATGTCACTGGTGTTGAAATAGTTACAGATGACACAACTGTCATAGACTTAATGTCACAAATTTAACTAATGTAACAATAAAGACTTCATAGATGTCACTGTGTCACAATAATCACAGCCGTCACAAATTTCACTGATTTCACAATCGTCACAAACGTCACAGAAGTAACTGAGTTCCCAATATTCAGTGACGTAGACGTCAGTGATGTAAAAATAGTTATAGATGTCAGGGATGTCACTGATGTAATAATATTCACACACATCACAGATTTTAATAATGTAAAACTTGTCACAGACATCACAGAGATGTCACAGATGTCACAATAGTCACAGCTGTCACCGATGTCACAATATTCACAGGTGACACATAATATAAATGTCACTGATGTCACAATAGTCAAAGACATCACAAATATCATATATGTCACAATAGTCACATACGTCACAGATGTCACTGATGTCACAATAGTCACAGGTGTCACAGATTTCACAGATGTCATTGATGTCTTCACAGTTGTGACCGATGTCACAGTTGTGGCCGATGTCACAATAGTAACAGACACCACACATGTCACTGATATCACAAGATTCAAAGACTATACAGATGTCACAGATTTCAATGATGTCACAACAGGAACAGATGTAACAAGAGTCACTGATATCAAAATAGTAACAGATGTCAAAAATGTCACTGATATCACCATAGCAACAGACTTCACAGCTGTCACTGTTGTCACAATAATCAGAGATGCCACAGACATCACTGATGTCACAGATGTCACTGACTTCAAAATAGTCACAAACAACATAGATGACACTGATGTCGCAATAGCAACAGACATCACAGATTTCACAGATGTCATTGAGGTTCAATAGTCAAAAATATCACAGATGTCTGTGATGTCAGAATAGCAATGGATATCACAGATGTCACTGATGTCACAATAGTCACAGATGTCACAGATGACACTTAATGTCACAATAGTAAAAGACGTCATAGATTCTACTAATGTAAAAATAGTCACTGATGTCACAGATTTCATAGATTTCACAATAGTCACAAACGTCTCAGATGTCAGGTATATCACAATAGTCACATGAATCACAGACATCACAGATATCAGTGATGCCACAATAGTCACAGATGTCACAGAAGTCAATGATGTCACAATAGTCACAGATGTCACAGAAGTCGATGATGTCACAATAGTAACAGACATCACAGATGTCACATATGTCAGTAATGTCACTATCAACACTGATGTCATAAAGGTTAGATTTATCAATGATATCACAATAGTCACAGATGCAACAGTCATCACAAATATCACTGATGTCACAGCTGTCACTGATGTTACTATAGTCAGAGATGCCACAGACATCACAAATGTCACTGATGTCACAACAGTCACAGATGTCACGGATTTCAAAGATATCATTATGTCAGAGTCATCACAGGTGTGACAGATGTCACTGATGTCACAATACCCACAGATTTCAAAGATGTCCCTGTAACAACAGCCAAAGACATAACTGATGTCACAGATGTAACTGATGTCAATGATGTCATAGATGTCATAGATGTCACTGATGTCACAGTTGGCACAGATATCACAGACCTCACAGGTATCAGTAATGTCACAATAGTCACAGATGTCACAGATGTCAATGATGTCACAATAGTCACAGATGTCACAGATGTCAATGATGTCACAATAGTCACAGATGACATTGATATCACAGTAGTCACAGGCGTGACAGATGTCACTGATGTCAATATAGTAACCAATGTCACAGATGTCAATGATGTCACAAAAGTCACAGATGTCACAGATGGCACTGATGTCACTGATTTCTCAATAGTCACAGATGTCACTGATTTCAAATATGTCGCAATAGTCACAGACAACATAGATATCGCTGATGTCACAATATTAAGCGATGTCACAGATGTCACTGATGTCACCAAAGTAACAGATGTTACAGATGTCGCTGCTTTCACAATAGTCAAAGACATCACAGATGTCACTGATGTCACAATAGTCACAAACATCACATGTATCACTGATGTCATAATATTAACAGATGACTCGGGCATCAAAAAAATGACTGATGTAACAATTCTCACAGACAACATAGAAGTGAGAGATGTCACAATTATAAGAGATGTGATAGATGTCACTGATGTTACATTAGTCACAAATATCACAAATGTCACTGACATCACAATAGTCACAGATGTCAAATGTGTCATAGATGTCACCAATATAACAACATTGAGAGACGTCAGAGATGTCACTGATGTCACAACAGTCACCGACATCAAAGATGTCAGAGATGTCAGAAATGTAACAGAATTCAAAGACCTCACAGACATCACAGACGTCACTGATGGCACAATCTGCACAGAATTTTCAAGAGTCACTGATGCCAAACCCATCAAAAATGTCACAGATGTCGGAGATGTCAGTGACGACACAATAGTCAGTGACGTTAAAAACGTTTCAGAGGTCACAACAGTACAGAGACGTCCCAGGTGTCACTGACGTAAGAATAGTCACAAATATCACAAATATCACTGATGTCACAATAGTCGAAGACCTCACAGACGTTATAGATCTCACTGCTACCATAATCGTCACAGATGTCACTGATGTCACAATCATCACAGACATCTTAATATCCCTGATATCACAATTGTAACAGACATCACAGATGTCACAGATGTCATTGATGTAAAAACAGTCACAGAGGTCTCACATGTAACTGATGTCACAATAGTCACAGACGTTAGAGATGTCACAGTTGTTACAATTGTCACAGACGTTACAGATTACACTGATGTCAATAATGTCACAATCATCACAGATTTCAAAGATGTAACAATTGTCACCGATGTCACAATCTTCTCATACTTCACAGACATAAGAGATGCCATTGATGTCAAAATAGTCACAGATGTCATCTATGTCACTACTGTCAAAATAGTCACAGACATCATTGGCGGCACAGATGTCACCAATGTCACAACCATCACAGACGTCACAGAGGTTAGCTATGTCACTGATGTCAAAATAGTCACAGACATCACAGATGTCACTGATATCATTGATGTCACAGTAGACACATACGTGAGAGATATCACTGATGTCACAATAGTAACCGATGTCACAGGTATCGCTGATATCACAATAGTCACAGTTGTCACTGATGTAACAATTGTAAAAAACATCACAGATGTCACTGATTTCATATTAGTGACAGATGAAACAGATATCACAAATGTCACTGATGTAACAATAGTCATAGATGTCATATATTAGAAATATGTTACTGATGTCAAAATAGTAACAGGTGTGACAGATGTCATTGTAGTCACGATAGTAAAAGACTAGACAAATGTCACTGATGTCACAATATTCACAGATGTTACAAATGTTACAGATTTGAAAATAGCAACAGAAGACACAAATGTCACTAATGTCAAAAGAGTCACGGGCGTCTCAAATGTCATTGATGTCACAATAATGACAGACATCTCAAATGTCATTGATGTCACAATAGTCAAAGATGCCACAAATGTCACTGATGTCATAATCATCAAAGACTTCAGAGATGTCACTGATGTCACTGATGTCACAATATTAACAGACAGATGTCACTGATGTATTAGTAGGAAGAGATGTATAAAAAGTCACTAATGTCACAAAAGTCACAGATGTCATATCTGTCACTGATGTCACAGTAGTAAGAGATGCCACAGACATCACAAATATCACTCATGTCAGAAGAGTAAGAGATGTCACAGATTTCACAGATATCATTGATGTCACTGTCATCACTGGTTTGACATATGTCACTGATGTCACAATAGTCACAGATGCCACAGATGTCAAACCACCAATGATGTCACAGTGGTCACAGATGTCACTGGTGACAAAATAGTAAGAGATGTCACTGATGTCACTGATGTCACCGTTGTCACAATAGTCACAGGCATCAGAGATGTGATTGATGTCACAGTAGTCACAGACATCACTGATGTCAAAGTTATCAGTTATGTCACCAATGTCACTGGTGTCGCAATAGTGACAGATTTCACAATAGTCAGAGATGTCACAGATATAACAATTGTCACAGACATCACAAATATCAATGATGTCACAATAATAACAGACGTCGCAGATGTTGCTGATGTCTAAATAGTCACAGATGCCACAGATTCTACAGATGTCACTGATGTAACAAGTAACATACATTAGAGATGTCACAGATGTCAATGATGTCACAAGAGCAACAGACGTCACAAATGTCACTGTTGCCAAAATAGCAACAGATGTCAAAAATTTCACTGATGTCAAAATAGTCACAGGTACAGCAGATTTCACTGATGTCATTGATGTCACATCCGTCACAGGTGAGACAAATGTCACTGATGTTACAATAGTCCAGACATCTCATCGTCACAGAATTCACCGATGTCATAACATTAACAGATGTAAATATTGATACTGATGTCCCAATCATCACAGACATCAGAGACATAACATATGTCACTGATGTCACAAAAAACACAGATGTCACAGATGTCACAGATTTCACAGATGTCACTGATGTCACAATAGTCACAGATGTCACAGATTTCTCAGATTTTTCTGATATCACAGTATTCACATATGTCACAGATGTCACTGATGTCACAATAGTCACCGAAATCAGAGATGTCACAGGTTTCACTAAAGTCAGAATAGTCAAAGACATCATAGATGTCACTGATGTCAAAATAATCACTGATGTCACAGATTTCACAGATGTCACAATAGTCATAGACGTGCAGTTAAGTCACAATTCAGTACCCTGTGCTAAAACATTCTGTTAGTCGTGCTTTGCAGCTTGCAGTGAAAGCGCTTCCAGAGAAGACTCTAACGAGAGCCAGAATTTGATCATAGCAGCTTCCCTGCCGTACTTGTGCTGAACGATCTGCAATTTTGAAGTGATGCCTTAGTAGCCATGTTTACGTTACAGTTGACAAGCCTAGACTGAAAGTTCTACAAGTCGTGCTTTGCGGTGAAAGCGCTATAAGAGAAGACATTCAGAAGCAGCAGTGGCGATTGTCTCCTTTGCCCAGCATCAAGAGTTGCTCCTTCTTCTCCTGCCCAGTGAGGGGCTGGGGGTGGGCAAGAAGTTGTCAGGGGGACAACTTGCTTGTCAGGACGCTTGCTTGTTTTCACTCACAAGAGACCTCCACCAATCCCATGCCCTTTCAAAAGAGATTTTCCACAGAAATATTGATTGTCTCCTGGAAAATCCTAAGCTCAGAGAAGACAAAGCTTCAGGGAGACATTTTAGTGGCCTTCCAGTACCTGAATTTGGTCACAAGAATGTAAGGGAGGGTCCTACCCAAGGACATGGAATGGTAATGACAAGAGGGAATAGTTTTGAAATGGAAGGGGGAAGAATTAGATTAGACTTTAGCAAGAAACCATTCACAAAGAAGATGGTGAGTTAAAGGCCCATGTTGCCCAGGGAAGCTGTGGATGTTCCATTTCTCGATGTGTCCAAGGTCATGCTGGATGGAGCCTTGAGCAGCCTGTTCCAGAAGGAGGTGTCCCTGCCCATGGCAAGGGGGTTGGAACTGGATGGGTTTTAAGGTCCCTTCCAACCCAAACCATTCTATAATTTTGAAAAGTATAGAAATACAAAGTTTCAAGTGAGATATATTTTTCTTAGGTGCACTTTGAAATCTTACTCTTCAGCCACACTGGGAAATGGCTCCAAGGAGCTGTGCAAGGCTTGAAGATCTGAATAAATCTCCAGGTAGAAAAGAGCTCGTTAAGGCTTTCTCTACTTTAATGAGACCCAGGGTGGATTTGCTGATGAGTCCTTCAACCTCAGCTTCTTAGAGAAGATGGACTGAAGCTCTCAAGAAGTCAAAAGTAGAGCTTAGAGTACCTTGAAGTATTAATTGGTCTCACTGAGGATTGTTAGCAACAGAGCCTCGCCAGGGACTCGTTAGAGCCAAGAATTGGAGGTCATGATTGCAGGCAGACAAAGGCACTGTGCAGGCAGCTGTGATGCTTAGAATAGCCAGGGTTTGCTTGGTGAAGCAGAAAGGCCAAGCCCTGACCGCCAGGGCCTGGGAAGGCAGATCTGACTTTAAGTCCAGTGACGCTGGTGTCATGAACAATCTCACACTGCTGAATCCAAGTGGGAGCAATTATTCCATATAATTCCAAATGCAGGCAGGTAGAGTTATGGGAGATGTCCAGGCTCTCACAGCTCCATGCAGTGGCAGAAGAGTTGGGTCATAGAAGGGTAGGATCATAAAAGGGCTGGGTCATAGTTGAGCATTAGAACATTTCAGTGTGATGATTTTCAGGTCACAGAAGGTTCAGGTCATGGAGGAGTAACCAAAAACTTTGGTTTGAGATGGTTCATAGAAGTGTTTGGTCACAGAAGTCTAATAGCTAGTTTGTGTCATAAACGTCTCATAGCAGAGCTGGGTCCTAGAAGTCTCAGGTTATAGAAGATGGAGGTCATAGAATTTTTGAGTCACGGAATAGTTGAGTCATTGAAGTGTGAAAGTTTCTTAGGGGTTTCCAGAGGTTTGGTCTTAGAAGGGTCATAGACAGTTTGGTGTGGAGAAGAGTTGGTTCAGAGAAGGGTCGGGTCATAGACAAGTCATACTCCCATGCACTCATACAAGAGTCATAGAAGAATCAAGTCATGAAGATTGGGGCTGTGGAAGAATCAGCTCATAGAAGAGGTTGTTTTGGAAGGTACATGGTAGCGTTGGGTCAGAGAAAGTTTACATCGTAGGAGTGCTGGGTCATAGAAAATGAGGCTCATATAAGATTGCGGTCATATAGGAATTTGGAGGATTCATATCATAGCAGGTCAGGTCCAAGAAGTGTCAAGTAATCTTAGGGTCCCCGAATGGCTGGGTCATAGAAGAGTCTGGTCATAGATGTGTCTGATCATAGAGGTGTTGCAGCATAGATGATTCATGCCACACAAGAGTTTGGTCCTAGAAATTCATGTCATAGAAGAATTAGAGAATAATCAGGTCATAGAAGGTGATAGAAGAGTTGGGTCAAGGAAGGCTGGAGTCATGGAATGGCCGAGACGTGTAAGAGATGGGTCACAGAACAGTTGGGTTATAGATTATTTGGGTCACAGGAGAGTCGGGCCATAGAAAGTCTATAAGAGTTAGAGAAGCGTTATGTCATAGAAAGCTTGAGTTGTAGAAGGGTCAGTTTTTAGAAGCGTTGTGTTAAAGAAAAGTGAGATCATAGAAGATTTGGGTAAAGGGAAGGTCACGTCATAGAAGGGATAGAGGAGTTTTGGTAGGGTCTGATCATTAAAATTTCACAGAAAATGTGGGTCATCTAAGGGCCACAGAAGACTCAGGACTTAAAAGAGCCGAGTCATAGAAAAGTCATAGAAGGGTCATATAAGCGTTGAGTTATAAAGAGTTGTTAGAGGAGTGAGGTCACAGGAGGCTCAGGTCACAGAAGGCCTGGGTCATATAAGTGTCTGGTCACGGAGGAGTAAGATCCTACAGGAGTCAGGTCATAGAAGGGCCAGGTCATAAAAGAGCTGAGTAATAGGAAGAAAGTGAGACAAAATCTGCCCAAGGGAAATCCATTTCCTTTCTCTTTCAGACAGCCAGAAACAGGATCTGAGTGGACAAGGTCTGAGGCACAGCCTTCCTCTCTCCTGTACACTTTTGGCCATTTTGGAAAAGGACAATCAAAGTGGGAGCAGTTATTCCTTGTGATTCCAAATACAGGCCCGTAGAGTTCCTTGAGATGCCAAGGCTCTCCCACAGCTCCACACACACCAGAAGAGTTGGGTGATAGACGGGTAGGGTTATTAATGGATTAAATCGTAGAAGAGGTCAGGTCATAGAATATTTGAGTCATAGAAAATTTGACTCATAGAAGATTTGGGTCATGGAAGAGTCGACTCCTAGAAACTTGAGTCGGGTCATAGAGGGTTCATAGAAGTGCCGGTTCACATAAGGGTTGGGCCATAGAAGGACTGGTTCATTGATTAGTCGGGTCAAAGAGGTATCGGGTTATAGAAGAGTCAGGTCATAGAAGAATCACAGAGAAGTCAGGTCATAGAAAGTTACAGAAGAGTCAGAGGAGAGTTGGGTCACAGAAGGCCTGGGTCATAGAAGACATATTTTAGAAGTGTTGGGTCTTAAAAGACTCAGATCACAGAGGATTCGTGTCATAGATGGTTGGGTCATATAAGAATTCAATTTTAGAAGGTTTATAGAAGTGTTGGGTCATAGAAGGATCATAGAAGATTTGGGCTATAGAAAGATCAGGTCATAAAAGGGACAGAGAAGTGCTGTTTATAGAAGAGTCTGGTCATATAAGTTTCATAGAAAGTTTGGGTCATTTCAGGGTCATAGAGGAATCTGGACATAAAAACCTCAGGTCATAAAGGAGTCTTAGAAGGGTCATATAAGTCTTGGGTCATAGAAGACTCACTAGAATCAAAGAGGACACAGGTGACAGAATACCTGCGTCATAGAAGAGGTGGCTTATATAAGTGTCTAGTCATGGGAGAATCCAATCATAGAAGAGCTGGGTCATAGAAGGATGGTGAGACACAATCTACCAAGGGAAATAAAATCCCCTTCTCTTTCAGACACCCAGAAATGGGATCCTGATAGACAAATTCTGGGGAAAAGCCTTTTGCTCCCCTACTCATCCACTGGTCATTTCTGATGTGGCAGTGGTACCAGCGGTCAGGGAGTTCCCACACTCTCCACGACCTCTGGAAGATGATGGAGAATGGCCACACTGTGACATCTTCCTGCTCCCTCAGCTCCTTGCGATGCTGCCCCTCCTGTCTCATAGACTGTGAAGAATTCCTTTTGCCCAAGAGATCCCTGACTTGACCTCTACCCAATACTGGCCAAACTCTTCCAGAGTCCTACCATGAGTCACAATGCCCTGTGAGACCTTGATGGGGAAGACAGGGACAGAGGACACAGTGAACCTCAGGTCTGTCTACACCTGACCCTCTTAAATCCAGCGGTGCCTACACAGCGTATTTGTTTCTTCTTTAACTGTTCCTGAAGCAGCAAAATCTCATCATGGGTCTTTGAATGGACTTTCAAGCTGAGACTCAGGTTATCTGGACCCTTGCAGTGCTTGGAAGATGCTGTCCTTGAAGCCCATCTGTCCTAAGCTCTGTGACCATGCCCAAGCTCTGTCTCCCACAGGAACGGCTCCAGCTCCTCCTGCCTGAGCCCCTGGCTGAGGGCATTGCTGCCCTTTGGGGCTGAAGCCCTGCAGCTGTGGCACCAGGCAAGCTCATCCCTGCCATGAGGAAACCTGGACCAAACGTTTCAAGGCCCTGTGTGTGCATAAGCTTTGCAGAAGATGTGGCTAGGAGAAAGGGAGCTGAGTGTCTTCCCAGCCCCAGGTCTAAAGACCTAGGATGAAATGCCTGAATTCACTCAATGGGACAGATCCTCCTAGTTTGGAGAAATGAGATCGTTGCCTGTCACCTTTCTGAGGTCCCATCTAATGGTGACACAAGGAATTGATTCTCATTCCTTGTTATTTTTTCAACAGGAGCAATGACACTGCAGGTCACTCTCCAGCAGAGGGAGGGAATATCAGGGATGGCTTCAGCATGTTTCTCAGCAGGTTCCCCTGGAGCCCCAGGGACACCTCGAGGGAGCAGTGAGGGGGCAGAGAAAGCGCTTGGGCTTCTCCTCTGCTGCTGAGCTGGGCTGGGCTCCTGGGACAGAATGCGCTCATAATGGGAGAGGTTAGTTCTGAAAAGAGCCAGGTCTGGCCAGGAGCAGCTGCGCTGCAAAGCCCAGCAGGGCTGAGGGCACTGCCTGCAGGCAGAGAGAGGAGAGGAGGGAGCAGAGAGAGGGGAAAGGCAGGGTGGGGCGGGAGGAGAGAGGAGGCTTCCTTTGGACAAAAATCCTCACAGCCCTTCTCCAGGTGAGTCTCTGGGTGCAGGACAAGGCAGGTGCAGTTCCTGGAGGGATCTCCTAAAGCCGGCACAGCCACAGTCTGTGAGATCTGTCAGGAGGGCTATTGCAGTTTCTCCAGTGGAGAGAAAATCAGGGTCAGCGCTTGGCCTGCTCCACATGGTGAGACAGGGAAAAACTGGGGGGTGGAAGAAGCAACTTCTGACAGGAGAGGGTCTGTCTGCTTGCAAGAGGGTGCTGTGTGAGTCAGGGCGGCTCACAGCTCAGAATCACCCCAGGGCATTTCTGTGAGACATTTCAAGTGGAAGATCAGGGCAGTGATTACACTGAAGATAAGTAACTTCCCAGACTCTGTGTTTTCAGTTCCCTGCACCCTGGGAATTTGGTGGGAGAAATGGAACCAGAGGCTTTCACGCTTAAACAAATCACTGAGACTCCTGAGCAGTATCCGTCAGTGGTCAGTAGGTCCGATAGGAGCCTCCGAATATGTCTGCAGCTGGTCCTCTGCCTGTGGACAGCACCAGCATCACCTCTGCTGGAACCATCAGGCTCAGCCTCTTCTGTCCTTTTCTGCTTATCAACAAGACCCTGTGTCCAGCTTTACCTGGAAAACAGGCAGGTTTGTGTAGAGCCAGGGAGATGCAGAGAGGGTCAGATGGGGTCTGTGAGCACTGACAGGGAGAAGGCATGGGACAGGGAATCAACTCCATTGAGGAAAACCTCCAGATAGGATCAGAGAATGAGAGGAAACTTAAACCAGAGATGTTGATGGGAGGAGAATATATACAGCTCTGTGTGATCCTCTCCAGTGCAGCCCCTTCCTCTGAGCAAGCCCCCTTGCCTCCTCTCCCACCCTGCAAAGCCTCTGCCCTCAGGGCTCTAGGCTCCAAGGCTGAGCCCCCTCCTCTGCAGCCACAGCTCCAGTGCCCTCTCCAGAGCCCAGGGGCTGAGAGCAACTGCCCGGCAAGGTTGGTGTCTGGGAGGGGGTGAGCAAAGCTGGGGAGGGGGGACTCTGTCTGTGTGCCCGGCTGCCTCTGCCCTGGCTTCTCACAGCCAGACCCTCACTCAGTTTCTCCCTGTTTCTCCCCTTGTCTCCATTCTTGCTGTTTTTCTCTTGTTCTCTCTGCCAGGCTCTCTGGGGATGGCAGTTGCAGAATCAGGCACTGATCTTCTGTGGGGCTTTGGGCAGTGCATTCCTGAGAAATTAATTATCTCGTCTGCTCTAAGATCTCATCGTTAGGACATTTGGCTTTTCTTGAGTTTTCCACGCAAGCACTATGCAGCCCTCACAGATGCAAACCTGTCCTATCACATCTTTGTGTTACCTGCATGTCTGTGGAAAAGTATAGAGACTCTCCAGCCAAAGAAATGATGTTGGGTTTATGAAATGAGCCACGTGTCTGTCCTGGGCTGCAAGTGGAACGCTGAGACCTTGAGAAAGGGTTGGAAACTCAGTGGTTGGGGGTGGGTTTGTCTACTTTCAGCAGATCCTGGTGGCTTTTAAGGTGAATACAAAAGTGTGATTGCTCTGCCTCTGAAAGGTTCAAGCCCAGGGTAGCTGGGAACAAGAGCGAGGGAGAAAGCAGCTCCCCTCCCTCTGCATAGAGCCACAGACAATGCTCTCACCTCACAGAACTCCCCCTGTTCTGCCTGAGAGCTGCAGAGATGCTGAGCATTTCTGACATCCAGGAACACTTCTGAGGGTGGCGAAGGACCTTTAGGCCTCCCAAACCTCTAAGCCTGCTGCCCTCTCAGTTCCTCATCCCTTGCAGTGCAGATGCTGCCAGCCCTTCTGCACCAGGAGCATTTCCCCAGGACAAAGCTGAACCCCAGCAGTGTCCCCTGTCTCCACCGTCCCCATGACCTGGTGCTGCAGAGCAGGGCTGACTCCTGGCAGCCAGCGGGCAGAGGCCCTGCTCCTCCTGGCACATTCAGCCAGCAACAAGCAGGGCTCCAGGCACGGAGCTGAGGGAAGGGCTGAAAAAAGGTGACAAGGTGTGAGCAGGAGGGAGGGGAAGAAGAAATGGCTTTGATTTGGCTCAGAGCTTATCCTAACTTGTCACTGTCCTTCTCTCATATGACACTGTCCCGTGTCCAGAGGCAGCAGATGACCAACGGCAGCTCCATCACCCAGTTCCTCCTCCTGGCATTTGTAGACACACGATGAGCTGCAGCTCCTGCTCTTCTGGCTCTTCCTGGGCATCTACCTGGCTGCCCTGCTGGGAAATGGCCTCATCATCACCACCATTGCCTGTGACCACCACCTCCACACCCCCATGTACTTCTTCCTCTTCAACCTCTCCCTCCTTGACCTGGGATCCATCTCCACAATTCTCCCCAAATCCATGGCCAATTCCCTCTGGGATACCAGGACCATCTCCTACTCAGGATGTGTTGCCCAAATGTTTCTATTTATCTTCTTCTTTGGTACAGAGTATATTCTTCTCACGGTCATGTCCTACGACCGCTATGTTGCCATCTGCAAACCCCTGCACTACGGGACCCTCCTGGGCAGCAGAGCTTGTGTCCACATGGCAGCAGCTGCCTGGGGCGCTGGGTTTCTCTACGCTCTGCTGCACACGGCCAATACATTTTCCCTGCCCCTCTGCCAGGGCAATGCTGTGGAACAGTTCTTCTGTGAAATCCCACAGATCCTCAAGCTCTCCTGCTCACCTGCCGACCTCAGGGAAGTTGGACTCCTTGTGGTTAGTTTCTTAGTGGGCTTTGTCTGTTTTGTTTTCATTGTGGTGTCCTATGTGCAGATCTTCAGGGCTGTGCTGAGGATCCCCTCTGAGCAGGGACGGCACAAAGCCTTTTCCACCTGCCTCCCTCACCTGGCTGTCGTCTCCCTCTTTCTCAGTACTGACATGTTTACCTACCTTAAGCCTCCCTCCTTCTCCTCCCCATCCATGAATTTAGTTGTGTCATTTCTCTATGCAGTGGTGCCTCCAGCACTCAATCCCCTCATCTACAGCTTGAGGAACAAGGACCTCAAGGATGCACTGTGGGAACTTATAACTGGACAGATCTCTGATGCAATGAATTCCTGACCTTCTGCATAGCAGTTCTGATGTTACTCATGGCTCGTCTTACTGTCTTCTACAGTTTTTTTAATGTGTGATCATATTTTCAACTCTTTTCTAATTCATTATCTTCTCTTTTGACCCTGAGGGTTAAATAATGGCAACCCAAGCTATGTGTGCTTGTAAGCAAAATAAAGTCACAGCAGCACCTTGTCTCTTCCTCAGAGCCTTCCTCCAAGGCTTTCTGCAGCTTCAGGAACCATTCCTTTGCTCATGGCTGGAAAGGAAGAAAGTCCCAGCAGGGCAGCACTGCCAGGCACCAGCGCTTGATCTCACAGCACTCTTCTCTCTCCACTTGCACACTCTCCTCCTCAACCCTTGCCTGAGGGCTCTGAGCTTGGTGCCAGCCGTGCTGCGTGGCCGTGCTGTGCCCGTGGGCAGGGATGGGCAGTGGGCACTTGGGGACACAGCAGCCTTTCCATAAAGGGAGGGGATCTCCACAAACCAAGGTCCCCGTGTTCATTCCTCATGATGTGGGGCAAGCGTACTTTTACCTGTTCAGGTCCTGGGCCATGAGGAGGTGACAGATGAGTAGGGGGTTAGGACGTCAATTGTGTCTCAGAAACTCAGAATCCAGTAGGAAATATCTGAATGTGACGGGGCTGGTGAGGTCAGTTCTGTCTCTGGAGGTGTCAGGGAAGAAGCAGGAACATGACTGGGAAAGGACTTCTGCCCAAGCCCCCACAGGACCTGTGCAGGGAGAGGGCTTGGGTCTGGGTGGAAAACACAGGGGAGCCTCCTCAGGCCAGGTCCTTGCTGGCAGCGTCACCAGGAAAATCCCTTACAGTATGGGGGCACCACGAGTCCTTCACACCTTAGCACCTGCCAGGATCTGCTGACAGTGTCTCTGAGGCAAATGCCTCCTGTTCCTTTTGTTGCTCCTGCAGTGACACAGACACAAATCCCTTACAGCCAGGGGACATCTCGGGCACTTTGCCATTTCTCCTTCCCACAGGGATTGCGTGAAGTTATTACAGTTTCTGGAAATTTCTAAATGTGCAGAAAAATTGATTTATTATAAAAAATTATGACTGGATAAGGGTTTAGTGGTGTCTGGGGATGATGTGCCATGTGCAGAAATACATCTCAAGCAGCCTGCAATCAAGCACCAAGTGCAGAGAGAAACAAATGCAGGTAGGGAGTGTAGAGGTAGAAACCAAGTACGGAAAGGTATGGAGATCTAGAATGATGTCAGGGGAGAGGAAAGAGTCACAAGGCGGAACTTGTCCAGAAGAATGAATGTCATGGGATGGGTAGACTATTTTTTGAGCTTGAATCTCACAGGCTTCTGGAATATCTTGGGGTGGAAGGGGCTGATGAGGAGCTGGAACTGCCAAAGGGAGAGCCCAGTGCCCTGGGCACCTTCCCAGTCTGTCCCTGACACCAAGGACACCCACCCGCCTCCTCTCTCCTGCTCCTGCATGGTTGGGCTCTGCCACTCACACCCTCTACAGCCTGTTCTCCCCCTGCATGGTCACACAGCTCAGCCAGCACTGCTGGTGTCCTCTCCCGGGCACTTTCCAGCTCAGCCCAGCCCCTCCCAGCTCTCCCCACAACACTTTCTCTCCAGCCCCATGGAGCAGCCCAGTCTGGGCTGGCCCCACGGCAGTGCCCACCTCAGGGTGCAGCAGAGCTCTGGGCTCTCTCCACAGCCCCAGCCCCTCTGGAGGGCACGACAGCTGCTGCGGGACAGAGGTGGGTCTCAGCCTTCCCCACAGTCCCAGGACTGGAAGCTTGACCCGGCACAAGGACATGAAGAGCAGTGGAAATCCAAGACTCCTGGTTTCAATCTAGCAGATGCCACCACAGCCTGACTGTGTCTTCACCATTCCAGCCCCTCTGCCCAGGCCAGGACAAGAGTCTGAGCCCAGCAGCAGAGCAGCCCGGCCCACACGAGGACCTGCAGAAAGAGGATTCTCTTTCTTGTGGATTCTGCAGGCACAGAACTGCTCCCTTGCACTTCTCCAAGGACAACTCTTTCCTCAGCGGAGCATGTACGGCCTGGCCTGGCCTGGGTCCCTCTCTTTGCAGCCCACAAGGCCACTTTTGTGACCCAGATTTCTATGTTCAGGCCCTTCTATGTCCTGACGCTTGTATTATCCGACTCTTCTATCACTCTTCCCTAAACCTGTTCTTCTGTAATACAACTTTTCTATGACCTTTCTTTGACCTGCCTCTCCCATGACCCTACTTCTACCCATCTGTGATCCAGCTCTTCTCTGACCCTTCCATGACACTTCCAAGATCACAGAATTATAGAACAGGTTGGGTTGGAAGGGACCTTCAAGATCATCTAGTTCCTACCCACCTGCCATGGTCAGGAACATCCCACTGGATCAGGCTGCCCAAGGCTCCATCCAACGTGGCCTTGAACACCTCCAGGGTCGGTGCAGTCACAACGACCCTGGGCAACGTGTGCCAGGGCTTCACCACTCCCATGGTGAAGAAATTCTTCCCTATTTCTAGTCTAAATCTGCCCCTCTCCTGTTTATACCCATTGCCCCCAGTCCCGTCACTACAAGCCTTTGTAAACAGTTCCTCCTCTTCTTTCCCCTTAAGGTACTAGAAGGCTGCTACAAGATCTCCTTGGAGCCTTCTCTTCTACAGGCTGAGCAAGCCCAACTCTCTCAGCCTGCCCTCATATGGAAGGTGCTCCAGCCCTCTGATCGTCTTCCTAGTCCTCCTCTGGACGCATTCCAACAGTTCCATATCCTTCTGATGTTGAGGGTTCCAAAGTTGCTAAGTCCAATTGGACATCATAGAAGAAAACAAAAATGTCAAATAAAATGAGTTGTCGGAAGGATCACTGGCGTTGTTTAATCGTAACGCGGACAAATAAAAATTGACGGATCTTCTAGGACCTCTAAAAGGGACGTAACATTTCCCTCCACTTCTCTTCTTCTTTCCAATTTGGGTGAGCTGAGCTGGAGGGGTGGGCAGGTATCTGGGGCTGCTCCTCAGCAGCCTGGTCACTCTACTTGGTTGAGGCAAGGAAACGGGAATGACTTTTGTCTGTCTTTAGGAAACAGTTCCTTCTCGGGGAGAGAGGCAGCTCTGAACCCAAGTGCTCCTGTCCAGGAAGGGAAGGATTCGGGAGGGAGGACTCTTGCTGGGAGGAGTTTCTTGTACAAAGTTTCTCCTGCAGATTGGAAGCTTGTGAACAGAAACTTTTCCACGGAGCCTGGAAGAGGCCAGCAGAGGTCCTGGGTAGGCTTTCTCCAAGAAGGACATGTCCTCTGCCTGACCGCTCCCCAGAGCTCAGCCCCACGTGGTGAATCATAGAAAAAACAGGTTGGAAGAGACCCACTGGATCATTGAGTCCAACCACTCCTATCAAACACTAAACCATGCTCCTTAACACCTCGTCCACCCGTGCCTTAAACACCTCAAGGGAAGCCTGTTCTAGTGCCCAATGACACTTTCTGTGAAAAATTTTTCCTAATGTCCAGCCTAAACCTTTCCTGGCAGAGCTTGTGGCCGTTCCCTCTCATCCTGTCCCCTGGCCCTTGGGAGAAGAGCCCAGCCCCCTCCTCTCCACAACCTCCTTTCAGGCAGTTATAGAGAGCAATGAGGTGTCCCCTCAGCCTCCTCTTCTCCAGGCTAAACACCCCCAGCTCTCTCAGACGATCCTCATAAGGCCTGTTCTCCAGCCCCTTCACCAGCTTCGTTGCCCTTCTCTGGACTCGCTCCAGAGCCTCAATATCCTTCTTGTGGTGAGGGGCCCAGAACTGAACACAGTATTCAAGGTGAAGGTCAACATCAAGGAAAAATTGACCTCATGGCACTGCTTGGGGCACCTTCTCAGCCCTCAGGTGTCCCCAGCTCCGGGGACGGACACCAGGTCTACCCTGCACCAACCTGCTTAGCTGAGTAGACGTGGCGGCCAGAGTGGGTAAGACCTGGGACCCAGTGGGAAAGACCTGGTAGCCAGAACAGGATAGACCTGGGAGCCGGAGCTAGGTACACCAGGCAAACTGAGCTGGCTAGACCTGGCGGCCGGAGATGGGTTGACCTGTCAGCCACCCCTGCACTCCGGGAGACCTGGTGGTTTGTCCTGAAATTGATGTTCTCGCTCAAACATTGGCATTCTGACCCCAATAATCAGGTAAGATCAGTGTTCTGGCCTTACAAATGGGAGTTGTAGCCCCAGAAGTGGGTGTGCTGGGTCCGCACAGCGGATCCTGTTAATATTAAATAATAAATAATAAATAATAAATAATAAATAATAAATAATAAATAATAAATAATAAATAATAAATAATAAATAATAAATAATAAATAATAAATAATAAATAATAAATAATAAATAATAAATAATAAATCCTGGTTTGATATTCACCCTGGGAGTAACCTGATCAGCCTATGGATCCCACACAGACAAAGGAATCCAATTCCCCCCCCAGTCAGGGATCGTGGGTCCCAGTTGTGACAGGGGTACAAGGGGACAGGGAGTCGGGAGAGGGAGTTGGGACATGGGGGAGATCGAACGGGAATATGGAGGAGAGGGAGGGGAGGATATGGGTTAGAGGGAGGTGGGGGGACATGGGAACAAGGAGGGTGGGACATGGGGGAGAGGGATGGGATACAGGGAGGGGGGACAAGGTGGGAGAGGGAGGGGGGTTATGGCAACAGGGAGGAGGGGACATGGGGACAGGGAGGGGGAGACATGGAGGAGACGGACGGGGGACAAGGGGACATGGGCCCCCCCCCCATGAAGTAGGGGAGACATTATAAGGCCACACAGATTTTATTGGGGGGAGGGGGAACAATGCACCCCACACACTGGAAGGTCCAGGGGGTTTTGGTTTGTCCAGGGTGTTTTTTGGAGGGTCCAGGGGCGTTGGAGGGGGTTGGAGGTGGGGGTCTGCGGTTTTTGGAGTGTCCTGGGGAGTTTGGGGTGTTGCAGGGGTTTTTGGGGTTTGGGGTGGGTTTTGGGGGTGTTCAGAGGTGTTGGGGGGGCAGGGGATTTTTGAGGTTCGAGGGGGGATTTTGGGGTTGTCCAGGAGTAGGAGTGTTTGGGGGTTTCAGGGGGTCCTGGGGGTTTTGAGGGGGGTATCCAAGGGGGGTTTCAGGGCGTCCAGGGTTGTATTGGGGGTGTCCAGGGGGTGTTTTTGGGGTTCGGGGTGGGTTTTGGGGGGGGATCCAGGAGCGATTGGAGGTTTTTGGAGCTCCAGGGCCTTTTGGGGGGGGGTGTCCTGGGGGGGTTGTGTGGGTTTTTAGTGTGTCCAAGGGGCTTTTTGGGGTTCTGGGGGTCAGGTTTGGGGGTCCATGCTGTCCATGAACAGCTGCAGAGCCCGCAGTCGCACATCGATCTCGGCCAGAGGCTCCTCGGGGAGATTTTCTGGGGGGGGGAGCAGGAAAAATGGGGTTCAAAACGAGCTTAACTGGGGTTAGGAGCACCCCAAAAATGAGAGAAGCACCCCAAACGTGAAGGGGGCACCCAAAAAAGGGAGAAAGGGAGGGGGTCTTACCTTTGCCAGGGCGCTGGGAGGGCAGTTTGGGGGCAGAAGTTGGGGTCTGGAGGGGAAGAAAAGGAGGTACAGGGTGTGTCCTGACCCCCCTTTTTGGGGTCACCCCTTTTTGAGGATCCCCCCAAAACTGGGTCCCCAAATAGGCGTGGGACTCCAAATAAGGGGGGGAACACAAAGAAGGGAGGGACCTCAAAGAAAGGAGGGGGGACTCCAAAGAAGCGGATCCCAGTGAGAGGGGGGGACCCCAAATAAGGGGGGGGACCCCAAAGAGAGAGAGGGGACCCCAAGGCGGGGGGGCAAAACAGAAGAAGGGGAACCCCAAAAAAGGGGGAGTACCCCAAAAAAAGGGTGTGGTGGCCAAAAACAGGGAGGGGTACTCCAAAAAAAGGGTGTGGCTACCCTAAAAAAGGGAGGGTAACCCAAGAAAAAGGGGCTTACCCCCCAAAAACAGGCGAGTAACACAGAAAAGGTGTGTGTGCCCCATAAAAAGGGGTTGGTATCTCAAAAAACTGGGGGGGTACCACAAAAAAATGGGGGTGCACTCACCTTGCGGTTGCAGGTAGAGGTGCTCAGGGCTCTGCTGCTTCAGGTTGCCCTGCAGCCCCTTGTGTTTGGGAGGATTGAAGGTTTGGGGGGCTCTGGGGGGGGACTCCAAGTGTCCTGACCCCCCCAACCCCAACCCCGTGATGTTACCTGGGCAGCTGGTGGATTTTGGGGGGCTGCTGGGCTTTGAGGGTCTCAAAATATGGGGCGACCCTAAAGAGAGGAGGTGACACAAAGAGGGGGGGACACAAAGTGGGGGGGGAAGCAAAGAGTGGGGGGGAACCAAAGCGTGGAGGTGGACACAAAGGGGGGGTGGAACCAAAGAGAGAGGGGGAACCAAAGAGAAGGGGGGACACAAAGAGAAGAGAGGGAACCAAAGAGAGGGATCACACAAAGAGGGTGGGGGAACCAAAGAGGTGGGGGACACAAAGATGGGGGGGAACCAAAGAGAGGGGGGGACACAAAGAGAGGGGGGGACACAAAGAGAAGAGGGGGAACCAAAGAGAGGAGACACACAAAGAGGGTGGGGGAACCAAAGAGGTGGGGGACAAAAAGAGGGGGAACCCAAAGAGAGGGAGGGACACAAAGAGAGGGGGGGACATAAAGAGAAGGGAGGACTACTCTAGAGAAAGGGGATGGAACCAAAGGGGGGGACACCCCAAAAAAAGGGTGGGTCCCCCCAAAACTCACCCGAGGAGCTTCTCCCGCTGCTCCTGTTGGGGCTGGTGCTGCCTGGAATCCCTCATGCGGAGCCGGCTGCTCCCGAGGGGGATGGTGGAGAGTTTGAGGGGGGGTCGAGGAGGGGGTCCCCCATGTTTTGGGGTGAGGCTTGGGGTCCCAACTCACCTGCGTAGCTCGATGTACTGCTGCAGCTGCTGCCGGGCCCAGACAAAGGCCGTGGGGTCAAAACGAGGGGGGCGGGGGGTTAGGGCGGGGAACAGGGTTTGAATTGGAGGGCTCAAGGTGGTAAGGGGGTGGATTGGGGGGGGAAGTTGAGGGGGAAGGGGGTGGATCGTGGGTGAGTTGGGGGGCTGTAGGCACAAGGGGGTGGATTGGGGGGGAGTTGGGGGTCTGGATTGGGGGGGAGTTGGGGGGGTTTAAGTTTGGGGGGCGGGGTGGATTCTGAGGGTGGAGTTGTGGGGGCTGGATTTGGCGGGGGAGTTTGGGGTCTGGAAGTTGAGAGGCTGGATTTGGGAGGGCTGGATTGGGGGAGTGGAGTCGAGGGGCAGGAAGTTGGGGGCTGGAAGTAGGGGGGCTTGGATTTGGGGGCTGGAATTTGGAGGGCTGGGAGGAAAGGGGGTGGATTGGGAGATGGATTTGGAGGGGCTGGATTTGGGGAGGAGTTGGGGGGCTGGAAATTGGGGGCTGGATTGAGGGGTGGAAGTTGGGGGGCTGGATTTGAGGGGGTAGTTGTGGGGATAGATTTGGGGGGCTGGAACCTGGTTGGCTGGAACTTGGGGGGATGGACTGGGGAGGCTGGAAGTTGTGTGGCTGGAACTTGTGGGGCTGGACTGGGGGGCCTGGAACCCCTCCCAAACTCTCCCCACCTGCAGGTGACGGCGACCGTCGCTGCCTCTCGTGGGACCCCGAGTCTGAGCGTTGGGGGGCTCTGATGTGAGGAGTGAGAGACAAGAGGAGGTGGGGGGGGGATTTTTTTTGGGGGGGACTCCCCCGGATACCCCAAACCTGCAGCCTCACCCCGATTTGCAGCCGCAAAGCTGGATCGTGAGCAGCTCAACACGATGTTGCACTCCTGAGCCGCTGCCAGCTGAGACCCCCCCAAAATCAACAGGGAACCCCCCAAAAATTAACAGGGAACCCCCAAAAATCAGCAGGGAACCCCGAAATATTGAAAGGACATCCCCACAAAAATTAACAGCGACCGTCCAAAATTGAAAGGATCCCCACAAATTGAAAGGATTTATCTCAAAATTGAAAGGAACCCCCCAAGTTGAATAGAATCCCCCAAAATTTAAAGGAACCCCCCAAAAATTGAAAGGAACCCTGAAAATTGAAAAGAACCCCAAAAATTGAAAGGAACACCCCAAAATTGAAAGGAAGTACACAAAATGCAAACACTCCCCCAAAATTGAGAGGAAACCCCCAAACTTTAAAGGACCCTCACCAAAGCCAATAGCACCTCCCATAAGTTGATAAGAGCCCCCTCCAATTCCAACCCCCCCCAAATCCAGAGGAACACTCCCCCCAGATCCAACCCCCCCCTAAAATGAAAGTATCTCCAATAATCCCAGGACACACCCTAAATTGATAGGAATCCCCAAAAATTAAAAGGACCTCCCGAAATCAATCCCCCCACCCATAAACATATTGGATTCCCCCCCGAGCCACAATTCACACCCCACATAGAAAGGACACCCCAAATACCACCGTACTCCCCCCAAATTGATAGGACCCCCCCAAAATTTGCAGCCCCCGCCCCTCACCTGTTCCTGCAGGTCCCGGTGGTCACGCTGGTGCCGCTATCGCTCCCCGATGAGCTGCTCCCAAGCCGCCTGCAGCGCCCAAAGCAGCCTCGACCCCTCCGACACCTTCATCAGTGTCTCTGACCCCATCCCGCCTCGTGGCTGTGACATCATCAACACCTCCATCACCTCCCTGCCTCATGGCTCCACCAGTCGCCGATGCCTCCTTCCCTCCTCTCAGCTCCCTCCTCTCCTCGACAACTCCTTTCCGCCTCTCAGCTCCCTCTGTGTCGCCATCGCTGTCATTGATACCACTTTTGCTTTCCCATCTCATGGCGACCACGGCTCCATCATTGAGGCTTCGGCTACTTTCCAGCCATGTGCATCCCATGGCGCCATCGCCATCCTCGATGCCTCAGCCCCTTCCTGCCTCTCAGCTGTCACTGTGACATCATCAACCCTTCAACACCTTCCCGCCTTGTGGCTCCCTCTGTGGCGCCATCTCTGTCATCGACAGCTCGGTTGCTTTCATGCCATGTTGCACCATCCCCATCATCCACTCCTCAGCCAACTTCCTGCCATGTGGCTCCCACTGTGACATCATCGACACCTCCTTCCCACCTCTCAGCTCCTGTGGCACCATCACCATCATCAATGCCTCAGCCACATTCCCACCACGTGGCTCCCACAGCTCCATCATCGAGCCCCTCAGCCCCTTCCCGCCTTGTGGCTCCCTCATCGGTGCCATCGCTGTCATCGACACCTCAGTTTCCTTCCCGCCATGTGGCGCCATCCCCATCATTGACCCCTCAGCCGCCTTCCCGCCATGTGGCTCCCACTGTGACATCATTGACGTCTCAGCCTCTTCCCGCCTCTCAGCTCCCTCTGCGGCACCATCACGGTTGTTGACACCTCATTTGTTTTCCAGCTTCATGGTGCCCACGGCTCCGTCATCGAGGCCTCAGCTGCTTTCCCGTCATGTGCATCCCATGGCGCCATCGCCATCCTCGACGCCTCAGCCCCTTCCCACCTCACGGCTCCCACTGTGACATCATCACAGCTGCATCCAGTGACAGGACAGTGAGTTCCGCTTTTTGGGGTAGCCATAGGCGACTGGGTGCTTCCCGAACGAGGAAAAACCTTAAAAAATCTCGATCAGAAAATCGGCGCTGGGCTCCGGACTCAACGGCTGATCCCACGCAGTGACTGAATAAAGGGGGCCCTCCTGGAAGCTCCCGCAGGGGATTTAAAGGGCCCTTAGGGAGCACAGCGTCCGGAGCCCAGGCGAAGAGGAGTGTGGCAAAGAGATGCGGGGCACATTAAACAAGGCTCATTAAACAAGGCAGTTTGAGCCGCAGTTCGAGCTGGCAGAGCGAGCAAGGAAGGGCTGGAGCACGGTCGGAAGGGATTGAGGAAAATGGTGGATACCCGACAAAAGACTAAGGCCGCACCAAGCGTGGTGGAGGCTGCCACCCAGACGGAGCCCTGGTGGGCACATGCAGCTACCCAGACCCTGGGCTGCAGACAGTGCCCCCCGCCTGTAGTGGCTCATGCATCTGGCACTGGCTTCTCCTGTGGAAGCTGTGCTCGGGTAGGGGAACTGCTTCAAATGGTGGAAGAGCTGAGGAAGGAAGTGGCTAGGCTGAGGGCCATCAGGGAATGTGAGAGGGAGATAGAGGAGTGGAGCAGGACCCTCTCACAGGCTGCTGGAGGCAGTGAAGCTGAGCACTATCCACCAGTAAGCTGCAAGGACGGGAGAGACAGAGAGGGGGAATGGCAGCAGGTTCCTGCCTGGATAAGGAAACCTGCTCCCTCCACCCAGGCAATTAACCCCCAGATCTCTCTGGGGAACAAATATGAGGTGCTGACAGTGCAGCCTAGCCCTAAAGATGAAGAGGGTTGCACCCACAGCCTAGAAATGTTTCCGAAACACCATCATCCTCCCACAGCCTTAAAAACATCCTCGGTTAAAAAGAAGAGGAGGGTGATTGTCTTGGGGGATTCCCTTCTCAAAGGAATGGAGGGTCCCATCTGTAGGCCGGACCCGCTCTATAGGGAGGTCTGCTGCTTGCCGGGAGCATCAGTGAGGGACGTTACTAGAAAGCTCCCTTCCCTGGTCAAAGACACCAACTACTACCCGCTCTTAGTTTTTCAAATTGGTAATGAGGAAATAGAACATAGAAGGCCTAAAGCCATTAAAAGGGACTTCAAGGCACTTGGAAGAATGATCGAGGGCTCTGGGGCACAGGTAATATTCAACTCCATCCCAATACTAAGGAACCAAAAGCATGAAATGAGGAATAAGAAACGGGTTAATGAATGGCTTAGGGACTGGTGTGAGAAGAGGGGCTTTGGGTTCTTTAATCATGGGGAGGCCCACACACCCCCAGGCTTTCTTACTAGGGATGGGACATGCCTGTCTCCTAGGGGGACAAAAGCCCTCAACAAAAACCTAGTTAAGCTCATAAATCGAGCTTTGAACTAGATGTGAAGGGGGAGGGGATGGAGGCCAGGCAAGATGGGAGTGAGACTTCAGAGTCAAAGGGGTGGTGTGCTGGCAATGCCTGCCAGTATATCACCACTAAGCAAGAGGGAGTGAGTGCTACTGAGGATGGTAGGCAGCAAACTGGCACTGTGGCCTTAGTTAAGTCAAGGACTGCTCAGTTGGGGAGGAGCCCTATTACGAAGGTTGTATCTACGCCTGCCCAGCTGAAGTGCATTTACACCAATGCACGCAGCATGGGAAATAAGGAGGAGGAGCAGGAAGCTGTGGTAGGGCAAGGAGACTACGATGTCGTTGCCATTGCGGAGACGTGGTAGGATGACTCGTACAACTGGAGCGTACCCATGGTGGGGTATAAACTCTTCAGGAAGGACAGGAAGGGCAGAAGAGGAGGCGGGGTAGCCCTCTATGTTAGAGAGGGCATTGATACCCTCGAACTGGACTACGGTCAGGATGGGACTGAGTGCCTGTGGGTGAAAATCAGAGGAGTCCATGGGCAGGAAGGGATTGTGATGGGAGTCTGCTATAGACCACCCAGCCAAGAAGAAGCAGCTGATGAGCTCTTCTACAAACAACTGAGTGTAGTCTCAAAATCGCTACCTCTAGTCCTTGTGGGAGACTTCAATTTCCCAGATATAGGCTGGGAGTATAATACAGCAGAAAGGAAGCAGTCCCAGAGGTTCCTGGAGTGTGTGGAAGACAACTTCCTCACACAGCTGGTGAGCGAACCGACAAGGGACGGTGCCCTCCGGGACCTGCTGTTGGTGAACAGAGAAGGACTGGTGGGGGATGTGAAGGTTGGAGGACGCTTGGGGCAAAGTGATCATAAGATGATAGAGTTCTCAGTGCGGGGTAAAATGAAGAAGGAGGTTAGCAGAACAGTCGCCCTCAACTTTCAGAGAGCAGACTTTGGGCTGTTCAGAAGGCTGGTCGGAAAAGTCCCATGGGAGGCGCTCCTTGAGGGCAAAGGTGTCCATGAGGGCTGGGTGCTTTTCAAGAAGGAACTCCTAGCAGCTCAGGAGAAAGCCGACCCCAAGTTCTGGAAAAGTAGCCGGCGGGGATAGAAACCAGCGTGGTTGAGTAGGGAGGTCCTAAGAGACATCAATAGGAAGAGGAGGGTCTACGACCTCTGGAGGAAGGGGCAGGCATCCTGGGTGGAATATAGGGAGGAAGTGAGAACGTGCAGGGAAAAAGTCAGGAGGGCTAAGGTCCAACTAGAAATGCGATTGGCCAACACTGTGAAAGACAACAAAATACTTTCTACAAATACATCAACAGCAAAAGGAGGGCTAGGGAGAATCTCCAGTCCCTAGTAGATGCAGAGGGAACAAGAGTAACAGGGGACAAAGACAAGGCTGAAGTGCTCAATGCCTACTTTGCCTCAGTCTTTAACAGTAAGGAAAATTGTTCCCTCTGTGCACAACCCCAAGGGTTGGAAGAGAAGTATGAGATTCCCAAGGTCCAAGGTGGTTAGAAACTTGCTTGCCCAGCTAGATGCCTACAAGTCTATGGGGCCGGATGGAGTCCACCCAAGAGTTTTGAGGGAACTGGCAGATGTGCTGGCCAACCCCCTTTCCATCATCTTCCAGCAGTCCTGGATGACTGGGGAGGTTCCGCTGGACTGGAGGCTGGCTGATGTCATGCCCATCTATAAGAAGGGGCACAGGGAGGATCCGGAGAACTACAGGCCTGTCAGCCTGACCTCGCTACCGGGGAAAGTCATGGAGCGGGTGATCTTGAGTGCGATTAAGAAGCACTTGCAAGAAAACCGGGTGATCAGGCCCAGTCAACACGGGTTCATGAAAGGCAGGTCTTGCCAGAGTAATCTGATCACCTTCTATGACCAGGTGACTAAACTCTTGGACCAGGGATAGGCTGTGGATGTGGTCTTCCTGGACTTCAGTAAAGCCTTTGATACAGTTTCTCATAGCATTCTGCTTCGGAAACTGTCGGCCTCTGGCCTGGATGGGTGCACACTCTCCTGGGTGAAAAACTGGTTGAATGACTGTGCCCAGAGGGTGGTGGTAAACAGAGTTAAATCCAGCTGGAGGCCAGAGACAAGTGGGGTTCCCCAGGGCTCAGTCCTGGGTCCAGTCCTGTTTAATGTCTTTATCAACGACTTGGATGAAGGCATTGAGTCCTCCCTTAGCAAGTTTGCAGATTACACCAAGCTGGGTGGAAGTGTGGATCTGCTGCCGGGTCGGGAGCCTCTGCAAAGGGACCTGAACAGGCTGGACTGCTGGGCTGAGACCAACGGCATGAGGTTTAACAAGGCCAAATGCCGGGTCCTGCACTTGGGGCACAACAACCCTAAGCAGAGGTACAAACTAGGAGAAACCTGGCTGGAAAGCTGCCAGGTGGAGAAGGACCTGGAGGTGCTGGTTGACAGCCGAGTGAACATGAGCCAGGAGTGTGCCCAGGTGTCCAAGAAGGCCAATGGCATCTTGGCTTGTATCAGGAACGGCGTGACCAGCAGGTCCAGGGAGGTTATTCTCTTTCTGTACTCGGCACTGGTGAGACTGCATCTCGAGTACTGTGTTCAGTTCTGGGCCCCTCACCACAAGAGGGATGTTGTGGCTCTGGAGTGAGTCCAGAGAAGAGCAACAAAGCTGGTGAAGGGGCTGGAGAACAAATCCTATGATGAGCGGCTGTCCCCAGGCCCTTGAGAGAAGAGCCCAGCTCCCTCCTCTCCACAAGCTCCTCTCAGGGAGTTGGAGAGAGCAACGAGGTCTCCCCTCAGCCTCCTCTTCTCCAGGCTGAACCCCCCAGCTCTCTCAGCCGCTCCTCTTTTTCTCCAGCCCCTTCCCCTGTGGATCCTGTTAATCATAAATCATAAATCATAAATCCTGGTTTGATATTCACCCTGGGAGTGACCTGATAGGTCTCTGGATCCCACACAGACAAAGGAATCCAATTCCTCCCCCCAGTCAGGGCTCGTGGGTCTCTATGGTGACAGGGGGACAAGGGGACAGGGAGGGGGGGAGAGGGAGGGGGGACATGGGGGAGAGGGAGGAGGAGAGACACGGGATGTGGGGGACATGGGGAGGGGGAAGAGGGGACAGGGAGGGTGGAACATGGGGTGAGTAGGGGGGGATATGGAGACAGGGAGGGGGGGACATGGGGGAGAAGAAGGGCGGACATGGGGGAGAGGGAGAGGGGCTTATGGGGGAGCGGGTGGACATGGGGGAGAGGGGGGAGAGGGAATATCGGGGAGGGGGGGACAAGGGGGAGCGGGAGGGGGGACATGGGTGAGAGGGGGGGAGGGGGAATATGGGGACAGGGAGGGGGGACATGAGGGAAAAAGAGGGGGAACAGTGAGGGGGTAAAAAGGGGGACAGGGAATCGGACAAAGGGACAGGGAGGGGGGACAAGGTGGGAGATTGAGGGGCGTTATGGCGACAGGGAGGAGGGGACATGGGGACAGGGAGGGGGAGACATGGAGGAGACGGAGGGGGGACAAGGGGACATGGACCCCCCCCCATGAAGTAGGAGACACCATGAGGCCACACAGATTTTATTGGGGGTGGAACAATGCACCTCACACACTGTGGGGTCCAAGGGATTTTGGGGTGTCCAGGGCGTTTTTTGGAGGGTCCAGGGGCGTTGGAGGGGGTTGGGAGTGGTGTCTGGGGTTTTTGGAGTGTCCTGGGGAGTTTGGGGTGTTGCAGGTGGGTTTTGGGGTTCGAGGTGGGTTTTGGGGGTGTTCAGGGGAGTTGGGAGGGGAAGGGATTTTTGAGGTTCGAGGGGGGGCTTTGGGGGTGTCCAGGAGTGTTTGGGGGTTTCGGGGGGTCCTGGGGGTTTTGAGGGGGGAGATCCAAGGCTGGTTTCAGGGGGTCCAGGGCTGTTTTGGGGGTGTCCAGGTAGTGTTTTTGGGGTTCGGGGTGGGTTTTGGGGGGGGATCTAGGAGCTATTGGAGGTTTTTGGAGCTCCAGGGCCTTTTTGGGGGGGGGGGGGTGTCTGGGGGGGTTTGGGTGGGTTTAGAGTGTGTCCAAGGGGGTTTTTGGGGTTCGGGGGAGTCAGGTTTGGGGGTCCAGGCTTTCAATGAGCAGCCGCAGCTCCCGCAGTCACACATCGATCTCGGCCAGAGGCTCCTCAGGGAGATTTTCGGGGGGGGGAAGAAAAATGGGGTTCAAAACAAGCTTAACTGGGGTTAGGAGCACCCGAAAAATGAGAGGAGCACCCCAAACGTGAGGGGGGCACCCCAAAAGGGAGAAAGGGAGGGGGTTTTACATTTGCCAGGGCACTGTGGGGGCAGCTTCGGGGCAGAACTTGGGGTCTGTTGGTGGAAAATAAAGGGTTATAGGGTGTGTCCTGACCCCCCTTTTTGGGGTCCCCCCTTTTTGGGGATCCTCCCCAAAACTGGGTCCCCAAAAAGGGGGCGGATTCCAAATAAGGGAGGGAACACAAAGAAGGGAGGGTCCTCAAAGAAGGGGGGAGGACTCCAAAGAAGGGGATCCCAGGGAGAGGAGGGGACCTCAAATAAGTGGGGGACCCCAAAGAGAGAGAGGGGACCCCAAGGCGGGGGGGCACAAACAGAAGAAGGGGAACCCCAAAAAAGGGAGGCTACCCCAAAAAAAGAGAATGCACCACAAAAAAAAAAGGTGTGAGTACCCCAAAAAAGAGGTGGATACACAAAAAAAGGGCGGTACCCCAAAAAAGGGGGATTGATATCTCTAAAAATTTGGTTTGTACCCTCCAAAAAAGGGGGATACCCTTAAAAAAAGAGGGTGCTACCAATAAAAATGGGTGGATACACCAAAAAAGGGTGTGGTGCCCCAAAACAGGGAGGGGTACCCCCAAAAAATGAGTGTGGCTACCCTAAAAAAAGAGGCCTACCCCCGAAATAAGAGGCAAGTACCACAAAAAAGGGGTGGGTGCCCCAAAAGAAGGGGTTGGTATCTCAAAAAAATGGGAGGGGGGGAACCAAAGAGGGAGGGGTCGCTGCCTCTCACGGGACCCCGAGTCTGACCTTTTGAGGGCTCTCAGATGGGGAATGAGAGACAAGAGGAGGTGAGGGGGTATTTTTTGGGGGGGAGAACCCCCCGGACACCCCAAACCTGCAGCCTCACCCTGATTTGCAGCCGTGAAGCTGGATCGTGACCAGCTCCACGCGACGTTGCAGCCGGCGCTGAGACTCCTGAGCCACCGCCAGCTGAGACCCCCCCAAAATCAACAGGGAACCCCCAAAAATTAACAGGGAACCCACCAAAATCAGCAGGGAACCCACAAAAATTGAAAGGACCCTCCAAAGAAACTAACAAGGACCGTCCAAAATTGAAAGGATCCCGACAATTTGAAAGGATTCATCCCAAAATTGAAAGGAACACCCCAAGTTTAAAGGAACCCCTCAAAATTGAAAGGAACCCCCCAAAAAACTGAAAGGAATCCTAAAAATTGAAAAGAACCCCCCCCAAAATTGAAAAGAACCCCAAAAATAGAAAGGAACACCCCAAAATTTTAAGGAAGTCCACAAAATGCAAACATCAACCCCAAACTGAGAGGAAACCCCCTCAATTCCAACCTCCTCCAAATTGAGAGGATCCCCCCAAAATGTGAAAACCTCCCATAAATTGATAGGAGCCTCTCTCAATACCAACCCTCCCCCTCAAAACTCACAGGACCCCTCAATTCCAACCCCCCCTAAAATGAAAGGACCCCCCAAAAATCCCAGGACCCCCCCATAATTGATAGGAACCCCCCAAAATTAAAAGGACCTCCCGAAATCAATCCCCCTACCCATAAACAGATAGGATTCCTCCCCCCGAGCCACAAATCACCCACTCAAATTGAAAGGACCCCCTAAATACCACATTCCACCCCCCCAAATTGATAGGACCCGCCCATAATTTGCAGCCTCTGCCACTCACCTGTTCCTGCAGGTCCTGGAGGTCGCGCTGGTGCCGCTCTTGCTCCCCACTGAGCTGCTCCCGAGCTGCCTGCAGGGCCTGACGCAGCCTCGACGCCTCCGACCCCTTCATTGGCGCCTCCAACACCTTCATCAGCGCCTCCGACCCCTTCCCGCCTCGCGGCTGTGACATCATCAACACCTCCATCACCTCCCTGCCTCGTGGATCCCACCAGTCACCAACGCCTCCATCCCTCCTCTCGGCTCCCACTTCTCCTCGACGCCTCCTTCCCGCCCCTCAGCTCCCTTTGCAGCGCCATCGCTGCCATCGATGCCTCGTTTGCTTTCCCGTCTCATGGCACCCAGGGCTCCACCATCGAGGACTCGGCTGCTTTCCCTTCATGTGCATCCCATGGCGCCATCGCCATCCTCGACGCCTCAGCCCCTTCCCACCTCACGGCTCCCACTGTGACATCATCAACGCCTCAGCCCCTTCCCACCTCACGGCTCCCACTATGACATCGACACCTCAGCCTCTTCCCACCTCACAGCTCCAGTGGTGCCATCACCATCCTTGACGCCTCCTCCGCCTTACCACACCTCAGCTCCCCCTATGCCATCGCCAACACCTCGTTCCCGCCCCTGCTCTCCCTCCTCTCCCCGACGCCTCAATCTCCTTCCCGCCTCGCAGCTCCCACAGTTCCATCCTCGACGCCCCCTTTCCAGGCTGTCCATGAGCAGCTGCAGCGCCCGCAGTCATGCATCGATCTCGGACAGAGGCTCCTCGCAGAGATTTTCTGGCGGGGGGGGCAGGAAAAATGGGGTTCAAAACGAGCTTAACTGGGGTTAGGAGCACCCCAAAAATGAGAGGAGCACCCCAAAAGTGAGGGGGGGCACCCAAAAATTGGAGAAAGAGAGAGGGTCTTACATTTGCCAGGGTGCTGGAGGGGCAGCTTGTGGTCAGAAGTTGGAGTCTGGGGGGGGAAAAAAAGGGGGTACAGCGTGTGACCTGACCCCCCCTTTTTGGGGTCCCCCTTTTTGGGGATCCCCCCCAAAACTGGGTCCCCAAAAAGGAGGGGGCCTCCAAATAAGGGGGGGAACACAAAGAAGGGAGGGACCTCAAAGAAGGGAGGGGGGACTCCAAAGGAAGGGATCCCAGGGAGAGGGGGGGACCCCAAATAACGGGGGGGAACCCAAAGAGAGAGAGGGGACCCTAAGGTGGGGGGGCACAAACAGAATAATGGGAACCCCAAAAAAGGGAGTACCCCAAACAAAGGGAAGGCACCACAAAAAGAAGTGGTGAGTACCCCAGAAAAAGAGTTGGATACACAAAAAAAAGGGGGTTACACCCAAAATAGGGGATTGATATCCCTAAAAAGTGGGTGCATACCCTCCAAAAAAAGGGGGTACCCTTAAAAAAAGTGGGTGGTACCAGAAAAAATGCTGTGGATACTCCCAAAAAAGGGCGTGTTGCCCCAAAACAGGGTGGGGTACCCCAAAAAAAGGGTGTGGCTACCCTAAAAAAAGGGGAGGGTACCCCAGGAAAAAGGGGCTTACCCCCAAAAATGAGGTGAGTACCACCAAAAAGGGGTGGGTGCCCCAAAAAAGGGGGTTGGTATCTCAAAAAAATGGGGGTTACCTCAAAAGAAAGAGGGTGCACTCACCTTGTGGTTGCAGGTCAAGGCGCTCAGGGCTCTGCTGCTCCGGGTTGCCCTGCGGCCCCTGGTTTTTGGGAGGTTTGAAGATCTGGAGGGCTCTGGGGGGGACCCCAAGTGTCCTGACCCCCCCAACCCCCACCTTGTGATGTTACCTGGGGGGTTGGTGGGTTTTGGGGGGCTGCTGGGCTTAGTGGGGCTCCTCGGAGTCACTGAGAGAGCTCGAGTGGCGGCTGTGGATGCTTCGGGCTGGGGGGAGAAATGGGCTGGACCCCAAATGTATGGGGGGGTCCTCAAAATATGGGACGACCCCAAAGAGAGGAGGGGACACAAAGAGGGGGTGAACAAAAGAGAGGGGTGGGACCCAAAGAAGTTGGAACCAAAGCGGGGGGGTGAACCAAAGAGAGAGGGGGAACCAAAGACAGGGGGGGACAGAAAGGGGGGGGAGAAGCCAAGAGTGGGGGGGAACCAAAGAGTGGGGGGGGACAAAAAGGGGGGGGGGAACCAAAGAGAGAGGGGGAACCAAAGAGAGGGGGGGACACAAAGAGAAGAGGGGGAACCCAAGAGAGGGGACACACAAAGAGGGTTTGGGGAACCAATGAGGCGGGGGAAACAAAGAGGGGGGGGAACCAAAGAGGCGGGGAACACGAAGGGGGGGGAACCAAAGAGAGGGGGGGACACAAAGAGAGGGGGGGACATAAAGAGAAGAGAGGACGACTCTAAAGAAAGGGGGTGGAACCAAAGGGGGTGGACACCCAAAAAATGGGAGGACACCGCAAAACTCACCCAAGGAGTTTCTCCCGCGGCGCCTGGTGGGGCTGGTGCTGCCGGAATCCCTCGTGTGGCGCCGGCTGCTCCCGAGGGGGATGGTGGAGAGTTTGGGGGGGAGGGGTCGGGGAGGGGGTCCCCCAAGTTTTGGGGCGAGGCTTGTGGTCCCAACTCACCTGCAGAGCTCGATCTCTGCTGCCGCTTCTGCCGGTCCCGGACAAAGGCAATGGGTTCAAAACAAGGGGGGTGGGGGCCTGGGGGGTTGGAAAAAGGGGTGAATTGGTAGACTCAAGGGGTGAAAGGAGGTGGATTGGGGAGGAAGTTGGGGGAGAAGGGGGTGGATCATGGGGGAGTTGGGGGGCTGTGGGCGAAAGGGGGTGGATTGGGGGGGAGTTGGGGGTCTGGATTAGGGGAGTGTTTGGGGGGTATAATTTGGGGGGGCTGGGTGAAAGGGGGTGGATTCTGGGGTTGGTGTTGGGGGGCTAGATTTGGGGGGGAGTTGGGGGTCTGGAAGTTGAGAGGCTGGATTTGGGGGGGCTGGATTGGGGGAGTGGAGTCGGGGGCAGGAAGTGGTGGGGCTGGAAGCTGGGGTCTTGGATTGAGGGCTGGAAGTTGGGGGGCTGGGAGGAAAGGGGGTGGATTGGGGGATGGATTTGGAGGAGTTGGATTTTGGGGAGAGTTGGGGGTCTGGAAGTTAGGGGGCTGGATTTGGGGGGCTGGAACTTGGGGGGCTGGATTGGGGGTTGAAGTTGGGGGGCTGAATTTGAGGGGGTAGTTGGGGGGATAGATTGGGGGGGCTGGAACCTGGTTGGCTCGAACTTGGGGGGCTGGACTGGGAGGGCTGGAACTTGGGGGGATCCCCCCTGAACTCTCCCCCCCTGCAGGTGATGGCGACTGTCGCTGCCTCTCACGGGACCCCGAGTCTGAGCATTTGGGGGCTCTGAGGTGAGGAGGGAGGAACAAGAGGAGGTGGGGGGGATTTTTTTTGTCCATCAGGACACCCCAAACCTGCAGCCTCACCCTGATTTGCAGCCGCGAAGCTGGATCGTGAGCAGCTCAACACGATGTTCCAGCCAGTGCTGAGACTTCTGAGCCGCCGCCAGCTGAGATCCCCCCAAAATCAACAGGGAACCCCCCAAAAATTAACAGGGAAGCCCCAAAATCAGCAGGGAACCCCTAAAAATTGAAAGGACCCCCCAGAGAAAAAATAACAGGGACCGTCCAAAATTGAAAGGAACCCCCCAAGTTGAAAGGAACCCCCCAAAATTGAAAGGAACCCCCCCAAAAATTGAAAGGAACCCTGAAATTTGAAAAGAACCCCCCCATAATTGAAAAGAACCCCAAAAATTGAAAGGAACACCCCAAACTTGTAAAGAAGTCCACAAAATGCAAACACCCCCCCGAAATTGAGAGGAAACCCGCAAATTTAAAGAACAACCCCAAAGCCAATAGCACCTCCCATAAGTTGATAGGAGCCTCCCTCAATACCAACCCCCCCTAAATCGAGAGGAACACTCCCCCCAGATCCAACTCCCCCCTAAAATGAAAGTATCCCCAAAAATCCCAGGACACACCCTAAATTGATAGGAATCCCCAAAAATTAAAAGGACCTCCTGAAATTAATCCCCCCACCCATAAACCGATTGGATACCCCCCCAACCCACAATTCACCCCCCCACATAGAAAGGACCCCCCAAATACCACCGTACCCCCACACACATTGATAGGACCCTCCCAAAATTTGCAGCCCCAGCCCCTCACCTGTTCCTGCAGGTCCCAGAGGTCGCGCTGGTGCCACTCTCGCTCCCCTCTGAGCTGCTCCCGAGCCGCCTGCAGCACCCAACGTAGCCTCGATGTCTCCGACACCTTCATCGGCGCCTCCGACCCCTTCCCGCCTCGCGGCTGTGACATCAACACATCCATCACCTCCCTGCCTCGTGGCTCCACATGTTCCCGATGCCTCCTTCCCTCCTCTCAGATCCCTCTTCTCCTCGATGCCTCCTTCCCGCCCCTCAGCTCCCTCTGCAGCACCATCGCTGTCATCGATACCACTTTTGCTTTCCCATCTCATGACGCCCACGGCTCCATCATCGAGGCCTCTGCTGCTTTCCCGCCATGTGCATCCCATGGCGCCATCGCCATCCTCGATGCCTCAGCCCCTTCCTGCCTCTCAGCTGCCACTGTGACATCATCAACCCTTCAACCCCTTCCCGCCTTGTGGCTCCCTCTGTGGCGCCATCGCTGTCATCAACACCTCAGTTTCCTTCCCGCCATGTGGCGCCATCCCCATCATTGACCCCTCAGCCGCCTTCCCGCCATGTTGCTCCCACTGTGACATCATTGACGCCTCAGCCTCTTCCCACCTCTCAGCTCCTTCTGCGGCGCCATCACTGTTGTCGACACCTCATTTGATTTCCAGCTTCATGGTGCCCACGGCTCCATCATCGAGGCCACAGCTGAGTTCCTGCCATGTGCATCCCATGGCACCATCGCCATCCTCAACGCCTCAGCCCCTTCCCGCCTCACGACTCCCACTGTGACATCATCGACGCCTCAGCCCCTTCCTGTCTAGTGACTCCTGTGTTGCCATCGCCATCCTCGATGTTTCCTCTGCCTTTTCGCCCCTCAGCTCCCCCCACGCCATCACTGATGCCTCCTTCCTGCCCCTCAGCTCCCTCCTCTCCCCAACGCCTCAATCTCCTTCCCACCTCACGGCTCCCACGGCTCCATCCTCGACGCCCCCTTTCCTTTCTCGCCCTGTGGAGCCATCTCTGTCGTCGACGCCTCCTCCTCCTTCCCGCCCCTCAACTGCTCCCGCAGCACACGCAGCTGCTCCTGCGCCTCCAGCTTCTTGTCCAGCGCTCACTGCAGCCTGGGGGAGGGAATATTTTTAATTTAGGGGTGTTGGGTCCCTCCTGTTTGGGGTTTTTGGGGTGCAGGGGTAAGGGAGGTGTTCTCACTGGAGCCGCAGGTGTCGCTGGTTGAGGGGGCATGAGCGTTGAAGCTCGGAGTTCGCGGAGAGGCGGGAGACGCTCGTCCCACGTGGGGCAGAGGCAGCGGGTAGTAGATGCTGGGGTGGGGATGGAAGTGAGGGGAGAAAGGGGATGAGGGGGGTGACTCTCTTTCTCTGTGACTCCCCAGGGCCCCCCCAGCCTGTGTCCCCCCCCCGTGTCTTCCCCATGGCCTCTGACACCCTGGCCCTGCCCCATTTCCTCCCTAGAGAATCAGGGCATGATGGAATTCTAGAATCGTGGAATTAGAGGGTTATAGGATTACCGAATTATGGAATTATAGAATTAAACAATCATAGAATCACAGAATTATAGAATGATGAAATAATAGAATCGTGGAATACTAAGGAACCAGGAGCAGGAAATGAGGAACAAGAAACGGGTTAATGAATGGCTTAGGGACTGGTATGAAAAGAGGGGCTTTGGGTTGTTTAATCATGGGGAGGCCCACACTCCCCCAGGCTTTCTTACTCGGGATGGGACATGCCTGTCTCCTAGGGGGACAAAAGCCCTCACCAAAATCCTAGTTAAACTCATAAATCGAGCTTTGAACTAGATGTGAAGGGGGAGGGGATGGAGGCCAGGCAGGATGGGAGTGAGCCTGGAGGTGAGACTTCAGAGGCAAAGGGGTGGTGTGCTGGCAACGCCTGCTGGTGTATCACCACTAAGCAAGAGGGGGTGAGTGCAGCTGAGGATGGTAGGCAGCAAACTGGCACTGTGGCCTTTGTTAAGTCAAGGACTGCTCAGTTGGGGAGGAGCCCTATTACGAAGGCTGAAGCTACGCCTGCCCAGCTGAAGTGCATTTACACCAATGCACGCAGCATGGGAAATAAGAAGGAGGAGCTGGAAGCTGTGGGAGGGCAAGGAGACTACGATGTCGTTGCCATTGCGGAGACGTGGTGGGATGACTCGTACAACTGGAGCGTACCCATGGTGGGGTATAAACTCTTCAGGAAGGACAGGAAGGGCAGAAGAGTAGGCAGGGTAGCCCTCTAAGTTAGAGAGGGCATTGATACCCTTGAACTGGACTACGGTCAGGATGTGACTGAGTGCCTGTGGGTGAAAATCAGAGGAGTCCATGGGCAGGAAGAGATTGTGATGGGAGTCTGCTATAGACCACCCAGCCAAGAAGAAGCAGCTGATGAGCTCTTCTACAAACAACTGAGTGTAGTCTCAAAATCGCTACCTCTAGTCCTTGTGGGAGACTTCAATTTCCCAGATATAGGCTGGGAGTATAATACAGCAGAAAGGAAGCAGTCCCGGAGGTTCCTGGAGTGTCTGGAAGACAACTTCCTCACACAGCTGGTGAGCAAACCGACAAGGGATGGTGCCCTCCTGGACCTGCTGTTGGTGAACAGAGAAGGACTGGTGGGGGATGTGGCAGTTGGAGGACGCTTGGGGCAAAGTGATCATGAGATGATAGAGTTCTCAGAGCGGGGTAAAATGAAGAAGGAGGTTAGCAGAACAGTCGCCCTCAACTTTCAGAGAGCAGACTTTGGGCTGTTCAGAAGGCTGGTTGGAAAAGTCCCATGGGAGGCGCTCCTTGAGGGCAAAGGTGTCCATGAGGGCTGGGCGCTCTTCAAGAAGGAACTCCTAGCAGCTCAGGAGAAAGCCGACCCCAAGTTCTGGAAAAGTAGCTGGCGGGGATAGAAACCAGCATGGTTGAGTAGGGAGGTCCTAAGAGACATCAATAGGAAGAGGAGAGTCTACGACCTCTGGAGGAAGGGGCAGGCATCCTGGGTGGACTATAGTGAGAAAGTGAGATTGTGCAGGGAAAAAGTCAGGAGGGCTAAGGCCCAACTAGAAATGCGATTGGCCAAGACTGTGAAAGACAACAAAAAGTCTTTCTACAAATACATCAACAGCAAAAGGAGGGCTAGGAAGAATCTCCAGTCCCTAGTAGATGCAGAGGGAACAAGAGTAACAGGGGACGAAGACAAGGCTGAGGTGCTCAATGCCTACTTTGCCTCAGTCTTTAACAGTAAGGAAAATTGTTCCCTCTGTGCACAACCCCAAGGGTTGGAAGAGAAGTATGAGATTCCCAAGGTCCAAGAGGAGGTGGTTAGAGACTTGCTTGCCCAGCTAGATGCCTACAAGTCTATGGGGCTGGATGGAGTCCACCCAAGAGTTTTGAGGGAACTGGCAGATGTGCTGGCCAAACCCCTTTCCATCATCTTCCAGCAGTCCTGGATGACTGGGGAGGTTCCACTGGACTGTAGGCTGGCTGATGTCATGCCCATCTATAAGAAGGGGGGCAGGGAGGATCCGGGGAACTACAGGCCTGTCAGCCTGACCTCGGTACCGGGGAAAATCATGGAGCAGGTGATCTTGAGTGCGATCAAGAAGCACTTGCAAGAGAACCGGGTGATCAGGCCCAGTCAACACGGGTTCATGAAAGGCACTTCTTGCCAGAGTAATCTGATCACCTTCTATGACCGAGTAACTAAACTCTTGGACGAGGGAAATGCTGTGGATGTATCTTCCTGGACTTCAGTAAAGCCTTTGATACAGTTTCTCACAGCATTCTGCTTCGGAAACTCTCGGCCTCTGGCCTGGATGGGTGCACACTCTCCTGGGTGAAAAACTGGTTGAATGACTGTGCCCAGAGGGTGGTGGAAATGGAGTTAAATCCAGCTGGAGGCCAGTGACAAGTGGGGTTCCCTAGGGCTCAGTCCTGAGTCCAGTCCTGTTTAATGTCTTTATCAACGACCTGGATGAAGGCATTGATTCCTCCCTTAGCAAGTTTGCAGATTACACCAAGCTGGGTGGAAGTGTGGATCTGCTGGAGGGTCGGGAGGCTCTGCAAAGGGATCTGAACAGGCTGGACTGCTGGGCTGAGACCAGCGGCATGAGGTTTAACAAGGCCAAATGCCGGGTCCTGCACTTGGGGCACAACAACCCTAAACAGAGCTACAGACTAGGAGAAGCCTGGCTGGAAAGCTGCCAGGAGGAGAAGGACCTGGGGGTGCTGGTTGACAGCCGAGTGAACATGAGCCGGCAGTGTGCCCAGGTGGCCAAGAAGGCCAATGGCATCTTGGCTTGTATCAGGAACGGCGTGACCAGCAGGTCCAGGGAGGTTATTCTCTTTCTGTACTCGGCACTGGTGAGACCGCACCTTGAGTACTGTGTTCAGTTCTGGGCCCCTCATCACAAGAGGGATGTGGCTCTGGAGTGAGTCCAGAGAAGAGCAACAAAGCTGGTGAAGGGGCTGGAGAATAAATCTTATGAGGAACAGCTGAGAGAGCTGGGGTTGTTTAGCTTGGAGAAGAGGAGGCTGAGGGGAGACCTCATTGCTCTCTATAACTGCCTGAAAGGAGGTTTTAGAGAGGAGGGAGCTGGGCTCTTCTCCCAAGTGACAGGGGACAGGACGAGAGGGAATGGCCTCAAGCTCCACCAGGGGAGATTTAGGCTTGAGATTAGGAAAAAATTCTTCATGGAGAGCGTGGTTAGCCATTGGAACGGTCTGCCAAGGGAGGTGGTTAATTCGCCGTCCCTGGAGGTGTTTAAGGTTAGGGTGGATGAGGTGCTTAGGAGCGTGATTTAGGGATTGGTGGGAATGTTTGTGACATCTGTGTCATTTTTAACGTCACTGACTATTGTGACATCACTGACATCTGTGACATTTTTGATGATTTTGGCGTCAGTGATTTTTGAAAGTTCTGTGCCATCAGTGATGTCTGTGACATCTTTGAATTCTGTTACATTTCTGACATCTCTGACATCTTTGATATTGGTGACTATTGTGACATCAGTGACATCTCTGACGTCTCTCAATGTTGTTATATCGGTGACATCTATGACACATTTGACATCTGTGACTATAGTGATGTCATTGACATTTGTGATATTTGTGACTAATGTAACATCAGTGACATCTATCGCATCTCTTATAATTTTGACATCTCTCACTTCTATGTTGTCTGTGAGAATTGTTACATAAGTCATTTTTTGGTGTCTGACTCCTTTGTTAATATTATGACATCAGTGATAAATGTGACGTCTCTGACTATTGTGACATCAGTGACACCTGTGATGTCTTTGACTATTGTGAAAGCAGCGTCAACTGTAACATCTGTTACTTTTGTGACATCAGTGACGCTGGTGACTATTGAGACATATGACTTTTGTGACTATTGTGATATCAATGGCCACTATGATGTCTGTGAAGTTTGTGAGCATCTGTGGCATCTGTGATGATTGTGAAATCAGTGTCTTTTGTGACGACTGTGATTATTGTGTCACAGTGACATCTATGAAGTCTGTATTATTGTTACATCAGTTAAATTTGTGGCATCAATTAAGTCTATGACAGTTGTGGCGTCTGTAAGCATTTCAACACCAGTGACATCAGTGACATCTGTGATGCCTGTGACACCTGTGCTGATTGTGACATCAGTGATATTTCTGACATTTTTACTGTTGTGTCAGTGAAGTATATGACACCTCTGATGATTTTGACGTCAGGGTTGGGGTTAGGGTTAGGTTTGGTGTTAAATTTAGGGTTAGGGTTTGGGTTCTGTTAAGGGTTAAGTTTAGGGTTAGTGTTATGGTTAGGGTTATGTGTCAGGGTTAGGCTTAGGTTTAGAATTTAGGCTCAGTTATGATTAGGGTTAGGGTTAGTGTTATTGTTAAGGTTTTGGTTAGGGTTAGGTTAGGGTTTAGGTTTAGAGTTTGTGTTTAGAGTTCAGGATATGGTTTGGGTTAGAGCTAGGGTTAGGGTTAGGCTAAGGGTTAAGTTTCTATTTGGGCTTAGGGTTTAGGGTTAGTGTTAGGATTACGGTTAGTGTAAGGGTTATGATTATTATTTGGTTTAGGGTTAGGCTTATTAGGTTTGGTATTCAGATTAGGTTTTGGGTTAAGGTTTGTCTTACGATTAGGGTTAGGATTAGGGTAAGGGTTAGGGTTAGGTTTAGGGTTAGAGTCAGGGGCCATTAGGGTTAGGGTCAGGGTTAGGTTCAGGGTAAAATCAGGGTCAGGGTTAGGTTTAGGGTTAAGGTTAGGGTTAGGGTCAGGTTCAGGGTTCTGTTAGGGTTAGGTTTCATGTTAGGATTGGGTTAGGGTTAGGATTTGGGTTAGCATTAGGGTTAGGGTTAGACTCATTATGGTTAGGGTTTTTGTTAGGATTAGTGTTAGGGTTTGTTTAGTTTTAGGGTTAGAGTTAGGGTTAGTGCTAGGCTTAAGGTTAGTGTTAGGATTTGGGAGTTAGGGTTTGGGTTATGTTTAGTGTTAGGGTTAGGGTCATTAGGGTTAGCGTTAGGGTGTTAGTGTTATGGTTAGGGTAAGGGTCATTATGGTTTGGGTTAGGGTAAGGGTTAAGGTTAGTGTTTCGGTTAGGATTAGGTTTAGGATTTAGTGTTAGGGTTTGGGGATTAGTGTTAGGTTAGGGTAAGGGTTAGGGTTAGGGGGTTAGGTTTAGGGTTAGGGTTATGATTTGCGTTCTGGTCATTGTGGTTAGGGTTAGGGTCAGGGTTAGGGTCGGGGTAGATTTAGGGTTAGGGTCAGTGTTAGGGTCGGGGTAGCTTTAGGGTTAGGGTCAGTGTTTGGTAGTTAGGTTTAGGGTAAAGTTTAGGCGTAGGGTTATTTTGACAGCAGTGACAATTGTGACATCTGTTACTATTGTGACATCAGTGATATTAGTGACATCTGTGAAGTCTGCGACGATTGTGACAGCAGTGTTATTTGTGGCTTTTTTGACTATCGTGAAATAGGTGACATTTGAGATATTGGTGACTTTATTGACATCTGTGTTATCAGTGACTATTGTGACATCAGTGACAGTAGTGATGTGTGCGACTATTGTGACATCAGTGACATTTGTCATGTCTGTGGCATCTGTGACTATTGTGACATCAGTGACAGCTGTGAAGTCTGTGACAATTTTGACATCAGTGATATCTTTGAAATCTGTGACTACTGTGTCATCCTGTGAAGTCTGTGAAATCCGTGACATCTGTGAATATTTTGACATCAGTGGCATCTATGTTGTCTGTGTCTATTGTGACATCAGTGACGTTTTTGACATCTGTGGCATCTGTGACTATTGTGACGTCAGTTACAGCTGTGACATCTGTGACTATTCTGACATCAGTTATATTTGTGATGTCTGTGGCATCTGTGAATATTGTGACATCAGTGACATTTCTGACATCTCTTACTATTGTGACATCAGTGATATTTGTGACATCTGTTACTATTGTGACATCACTGACATCTGTGAAGTGTGCGACGATTGTGACACCAGTGACAACTATAACGTCTGTTACTATTTTGACATCAGTGACATCAGCGACATCTGTGACTACTATGACGTCATGTGAAGCCTCTGAAATCTGTGATATCTGTGAATATTGTGACATCAGTGACATCTAAGTTGTCTGTGACGTCTGACATCTATGAATATGGTGGTGTCTGTGACATCTGTGAATATTGTAAATTCAGTGACATTAGTGATGTCTGTGACTTTTGTGACATCAGTTGAACTTGTCATATCTGTGGCATCTGTGACTTTTTTGACAACATTGACATTTGTGAAGTCTGCCACGATTCTGACATAAGTGATACCTTTTTATATCTGTGACTACTGTGACGTCATGTTAAGTCTGTTAAATCTGAGACATCTGTGAATATTGTGACATCAGTGACATCTAAGTTGTCTGTGACTTTTGTGACATAAATGAAATTTTATCCATAGTTACTATTTTGACATGAGTGACATTTGTGAGGTCTGTTACTTTTGTGTTATCATTGACATCTGTGACACCTGTGACATCAGTGACTATTGTGACATCTCTTATATCTCTTACGTCCGTGATGTCTGTGACTGATGTGATATCCGTGAAATCTGAGACGTCTTTGACTATTGTGACTTGTGTGAAAACTGTGACATCAGTTACTATTTTGACATCGGTGACATATATGATGTCTTTGACTATTGTGACATGAATAAAATCTGTTAGATCTCTGATTTCTGTTACTATTGTTACATCGGTGACATCTGTGACTACTGTAAAGTCAGTGACATCTGTGAAATCCTTGATATCTCTCACTGTTGTGACATCAGTTACATCTCTGATGTCTGTGACATCTGTGACATCTCCATAGTCTGTTACTATTGTGACATCAGAGACATAAGTGACATCTGTGATGTATGTTCCTATTGTGACATCTGTGACAGTAGTTATACCTTGACTACTGTGACATCAGTTGCCTTTGTGATGTCTGTGGCATCTGTGACTATTTTGACATCATTGACAGGTGAGAAGTCTTCGACCACTGTGACGTCAGTGATACCTGTGACATCTGTGACTACTGTGACTTCATGTGAAGTCTGTTAAATCTGTGACATCTGTGATTATTGTGAAATCAGTTACATCTATGTTGTCTGTGACATCAGTGACGTGCGACATCGGAAACCCTTGTGACATCAGTGACTTCTGTGGCAACTGTGACTCTTGTGACATCAGTGAAAATTTTGATGTCTGTGACTATTGCGACATGAATGAAAATTTTGAGAATTTTTTACTGATTTAAAAATGTTACTGATGTCAGAGTTTTCAGAGATGTCACAATAGTCACAGACGTCACAGTGTTCACTGATGTCCCAATAGTCATGGACATTGAAGATGTCACAGCTATCGCTTCTGTAAAAAGAGACACAGATGCCGCAGACATCAGAAATGCAACTGATGTCACAATAGTCATGGACATCATTAATGTCACAGATGTCACAATAGTCACAGATGTCAGAGATGTCACTGATGTCATAACAGTCACAGACGTCACAGTGTTCACTGGTGTCACAACAGCGACAGACATCTCAGATGTCACAGATATCAGTGATGTCACAATCATCACAAATGTCACAGAGGTCAGACATGTCACTGATGTAACAACAGGTGTCATAAATATCACTGATGTCACACTAGAAACATACATCATAAATGTCACTGATGTCACAGTAGTCGCAGACTTCACCAATGTCACTGATGGAACAATAGTCAAATTATTCACAGCTGTCACTGACGTCATAATAGTCACAGATGAAACAAACCTCAAAATGTCTTTCATGACAAAATATTTACAGACGTCACAGCTTTCCTGGATGTCATAATAGTAACAGAGGCCACAGACATCAAAAATGTCACTGATGCCACAATATTCTGAGACGTCACAACTGTCAATGATGTCACAAATATCACACATAACACAGATATCACAAATGTCACTAAAGTCACAATAGTCACAGATGTCACTCATTTCACAGATGTCATATATATATCAGTTTCCCCAGATGTCCCTGATGTTTAAATAGTCCCAGACAGTCTGTGACAGATGACACTGATGTCACTATAGTAACCAATGTCACAGATGTCACTGGTGTCACAAAAGTAACAGACTTCACAAATATCCCTGATGTCACCGATGTCACAGTAGCCACAGATGTATACAGATTTCACAGATGTCACTGATATCACAGTAGTCACAGGCGTGACAGATGGCACTGAGTTCACAAGTGTAGGAGATGTCACAGATGTCAATGATGTCACTGCTGTCACAATAGTGACAGACCTTAGAGATGTCAATGGTGTCGCATAATGTTCAAATACATCAAAGATCTCACAGAAATCAATGATGTCACAATAGTCACGGGCATCACAGATGTCACTGATGTCAGAATAGTCACAGATGTCACTGATGTAACTGATGTAACAATAGTCAAAGACATCAGAGATGTCCATGATGTCAATAATATCACAACAGTAACAGACATCACTGACGTCATATAAGTCAGTGATGTCACAATAGTCACCGACATTGCAGACGTGACATATATCTGTTTCCACTGATCTCACAATAGTCACAGACGTCACAAATATCACTATTCTGACATTAATGACAGCTGTGTTGTTTGTGAATTTTGTGACATCAGTGATATTTGTGACTTCTGTTGCTATTGTGCAATCTGTGACATTTGTGACATCAGTGACGTCAGTGACATTTGTGGAGTCTTTTACTATTGTGACATCAGTGACACCTGTCACACCTATTACTATTGTGACATCAGCATCATATTTCAATTATATGACATCTATGACTATTGTTACATCAGTGACATTTGTGATGTCTGTGTTGTCTGTGACTATTGTGACATAATTTAAATCTGTGACAACTTTAACAATTGTTCCATAAGTGACATCTGTGATACATGTGATGATTTTGACTTCAGTGATATTTGTGACGTCTTTGAATTTTGACATTAGTGACATCTGTGATTTCTTTGACTATTGTGACATCAGTGACAACTGTGGTGTCTGATATTTTTGACTGTTTTTGCATCAATGAAATATGTGACGTCTGTGACTGTTTTGACATCAGTGACATCTATGATGTCTATGGTTATTGTGAAATCCGTGATATCTGTGATGTTGATGATCTCTATGACTATTGTAACATCAGTTGATACTTGTGACATCTGTGACGATTGTTACCTCAGTGGCGTATGTGACATCTCTTACTATTGTGTGACATCTGTCACGCCTCTTATCTCTGTGACATCAGTGACATCTGTGACGTCTGTTATTATTGTGACATCAGTGTAATCTGTAACGTCTGTGACAATTGTAACAACTGTGACATCTGTGATATCTCTGACTGTTTTGACACCAGTGACACCTGTGACATCTCCAACTATTTTGACACAAGGAAAAACTATGGCGTCTTTAACTATTGTGACATCAGTGACATCTGTGATGTCTGTGATATCTGTGGAGTCTTATTGGTGTGAAATCTGTGACATTTACTAAGATGTCTGTGATGTCTTTGACGTTTGTGACATCAGTGAAATATGTGAAGTGTGAAACTACTGTGATATCAGGGACATACATGACATCTTTTTTGATTTCAAAATCTGTGACATTTTTCACTTCTTTAACTTCTATGATTATTGTGACCTGTGTTACATCTGTGACTAGTGTGATATTAGTGACATCTGTGATGCTGTGAATCTGATGACAATACATACATCTGTTAAGCCTGTGACTATTGTGAAATCAGTGATATCTATGATGTCTGTATCTACTGCGGAATCAGTGACATTTATAACGTCTGTGACTATTGTGACATCAGTTACATGTGAGATGTCTGGATATATGTTTGCATCAATGACATCTGTGACGTCTTTTACAATTGTGACATATGTCTGTGATGATTGTGACATCTGTGACGATTATGGTATCAGTGAGATCTGTAATGTCTGTGAGGTCTTCGACTGTTGTGACATCAGTGATATTTGTGATATTTGTGACTATTCTTACATCAGTGACACCTGGGATGTTTGTGACGTCTGTGTACTATTGTGACCTGAGAAACATTTTTAACGTCACTGACTATTGTGACATCACTGACGTCTGTGACATTTTTGACAATATTGGCATCAGTGACTTTTTAAAATTCTGTGAAGATTGTGCCATCAGTGACATGAGTGAAGTCTGTGACACCCTTGAATTCTGTTATCATAGAATCATAGTACCGTAGAATAAGCAGTTTGGAAGAGACCCACTGGATCATCAAGTGCAACTATTCTTATCAAACACTAAACCGTGCCCCTTAGCACCTCATCCACCCATCCCTTAAATACCTCCAGGGAAGGTGAATCAACCACATCCCTGGGCAGACCGTTCCAATGCCTAACCACCCTTTCCATGAAGAATTTTTTCCTTATCTCAAGCCTGAATCTCCCCTGGGGGAGCTTGAGGCCATTCCCTCTCATCCTGTCCCCTGTCACTTGGGAGAAGAGGCCAGCACCCTCCTCTCCACAACCTCCCTTCAGGTAGTTGTAGAGAGTAATAAGGTCTCCCCTCAGCCTCCTCTTCTCCAGGCTAAACAGCCCCAGCTCTCTCAGTCACTCCTCATAAGGCCTCTTCTCCAGCCCCTTCAACAGCTTTGTCGCTCTTCTCTGGACTCGCTCCAGAGCCTCGACATCCTTCTTGTGGTGAGGGGCCCAGAAATGAACACAGGACTCGAGGAGCTGTCTCACTAGTGCTGAGTACAGAGGGAGAAGAACCTCCCTGGACCTGCTGGTCATGCCATTGGCCTTCTTGGCCACCAGGGCACACTGCTGGCTCATGTTCAGTCGGCTGTCAACCAACACCCCCAGGTCCTTCTCCTCCTGGCAGCTTTCCAGCCAGATCTCTCCTAGTCTGTACCACTGCATAGGGTTGTTGTGCCCCAAGTGCAGGACCCAGCATTTGGCCTTGTTAAACCTCATCCCACTGGTCTCAGCCCAGCAGTCCAGCCTGTTCAGATCCCTTTGGAGCCTCCCGACCCTCCAGCAGATCCACACTTCCACCCAGCTTAGTGTCGTCTGCAAACTTGCTAAGGGTGCATTCGATGCCTTCATCCAGGTCATCGATAAAGACGTTGAACAGGGCTGGATCCAGCACTGAGTCCTGGGGAGCCCCACTTGTCACTGGCAAGTCTGGAACAAGGCAGTTATGTCTGCTGTAAGGTGGTTTAGACTGGTTAAGACTGGTTAAGACTGGTTAAGTCTGGTATAAGCTGATTAAATGTTGTGTAAGGCGGTTTAGACTGGTTAAGACTGGGATAAGGCAGTTAAGTCTGGTATAAGGTGTTTAAGTCTGGTTTAGACTAGTTAAGTCTGATATTATGCGGTTAAGTCTTGTATAAGGCAGTTAAATCCAGTATAAAGTGGTTTAGACTGGTGTAGACTAATTTAGACTGGTTATGTCTGGTATAAGGTAGTTAAGTATAGTATAAGGCCGTTTAGACTTGTTTACACTTGTTTAGTCTGGTATAAGGGAGTTGAGACTAATTTATAATAGTTAAGTCCGGTATAAAGCATTTAAGGCTGGTGTTAGGCGGTTTATATATTTTTAGACACGTTTAGAGTGGTTGTCTGGTATAAGGCAGTTAAGTCTGGTATAAGGTGGTTTAGACTAGTTTAGACTGGTTAAGTCTTGTATAAGTTGGTTTAGACCTGTTTAGACTGTTTATGTCTGGTATAAGGTGGTTTAGACTGGTTTAGACTAATTTAGACTGGTTAAGTCTGGCATAAGGCAGTTTAGATTGGTTTAGACTGATTTGGACTGGTTAAGTCTGGCATAAGGTGGCTTTGACTGGTTTAGACTAATTTAGACTGGCTAAGTCTGGCATAAGGTGGTTAAATCTGGTATAAGGTGCTCCAGTGCTCGTAGGATGTGGAGCCTGTTCTCCTGGTTATTTTCCACATGGGAGATGTTCCCAGCCCAGATGGTTCCATTTTGGTTTAACTGTTCCAGCCCTGCCCTGTGCTCCTTCATCCTGATTGGATTGGTTTCCTGAGTGCTGTATCACTGACTCCAGTCTGTGCAGGGGCCCATCCTGGCCTCGATGCTGAAGATCCATTCTAATTTATCCTCCGGCTTGTTTTCTTGTGATTTTCAGCGTGGTCCTTTATTCCAAACTGGATTTCCATTGCTTTTTGGGTTTGACAGCATAACTTCTCCATTCAGGAGATGGAGGAGGCAGGGATCTGCATTGCGGTCAGGTCTCACCCTGCAAGGCATGGGGGCTCAGATCCTTGGGAGTTGTCCTGGTCTCTCTTCCGGTGGAGCCTTGAAGCAGCCGGTCCCCAGAATGGACCTTCTGGGCTGTAGGGAGCCCTGAACCTGTGGAGGGAGAGCATGCTAAGCTCTCCTCTCACATTTTGAAAGGGAATTTTCTTGCTTTCCTGGGAAAAATATGCTGTGAACACGCCTGACATTAGAGGAATGTGTCCACTGAGGGTTTGTACTGGCTGGAGAAACAAGGCAGCTTCAAGCTGCTCTGGAAACCTGATGTGAACCAGGAGATTAAACAGAGTTTGCTTGATATTTTTTTTGTTTCCTTTGAAGGGAGACCAGTTTGTGCATTAAATCTTGTCCTTATCTGCCTGGTCTTTGCCAGGAGTCTTCCATCAATGCACTCAGGATACAGACAGGCAGAGCAGGGCAAGCTGATCAAGCCTCCATCGCTGCAGCTGTGGGGGAGGCTGAGACCCACCTCTGACCCCCAGCAGGTGCTGTGCCCTCCAGAAGGGTTGGGGCTGTGGAGAGAGCCCAGAGCTCTGCTGCACCCTGCGATGGGCACTGCCGTGGGGCCAGCCCAGACTGGGGTGCTCTGTGGGGCTGGAGAGAAAGCAGGGCTGTGGGGAGAGCTGGGAGGGGCTGGGCTGAGCTGGAAAGTGCCCGGGAGAGGACACCAGCAGTGCTGGCTGAGCTGTGTGACCATGCAGGGGAAGGACAGGCTGTAGAGGGTGTGAGGGGCAGAGCCCAGCCCTGCAGGAGCAGGAGAGAGGAGGTAGGTGGGTGCCCTTGGTGTCAGGGACAGACTGGTAAGGTGCCCAGGGCACTGGGCTCTCCCTTTGGCAGTTCCAGCTCCTCATCAGTCCCTTACAACCCAAGATATTCCAGAAGCCTGTGAGATTCAAGCTCAAAAAATAGTCTGCCCATCCACTACCCATCCCATGACATTCATTCTTCTAGACAAGTTCCACCTTGTGACTCTTTCCTCTCCCCTGACATCATTCTAGATCTCCATACCTTTCCGTACTTGGTTTCTACCTCTACACTCCCTACCTGCATTTGTTTCTCTCTGCACTTGGTGCTTGATTGCAGGCTGCTTGAGATGTATTTCTGCACATGGCACATCATCCCCAGACACCACTAAACCCTTATCCAGTCATAAATTTTTATAATAAATCAGTTTTTCTGCACATTTAGAAATTTCCAGAAACTGTAATAACTTCATGCAAACCCTGTAGGGAGAGGAAATGGGGAAGGGCCTGAGGTGACCCCTGGCTGTAAGGGATTTGTGTCTGTGTCACTGCAGGAGCAACAAAAGGAACAGGAGGCATTTGCCTCAGAGACACTGTCAGCAGATCCTGGCAGGTGCTAAGGTGTGAAGGACCCGTGGTGTCCCCATACTGTAAGGGATTTTCCTGGTGATGCTGCCAGCAAGGACCTGGCCTGAGGAGGTTCCCCTGTGTTTTCCACCTAGACACAAGCCCTCTCCCTGCACAGGTCCTGTGGGGGCTTGGGCAGAGGTCATTTCCCAGTCATGTTCCTGCTTCTTCCCTGACACCTCCAGAGACAGAACTGACCTCACCAGCCCCTTCACATTCAGATGTTTCCTACTGAATTCTGAGTTTCTGAGACACAATTGACATCCTAACCCCCTACTCATCTGTCACCTCCTCATGGCCCAGGACCTGAACAGGTAAAAGTACGCTTGCCCCACATCATGAGGAATGAACACGGGGACCTTGGTTCGTGGAGGGACATCCAAGTGCTATACTGAGGTGATTTCCCATGTCTTGTTACTTCCAGTGATGAGAGACTTCCAGGCAATATCTGTCCCAGAGATCTTCGTGGAAACCAAAGAAACAGCTTTTTCTCCACATTCAGGTTCATCTCAGCTCACAGACATGATGTGCGTGCTCACATCTGATCCGCACAATGCAAAATTGGACTTTGAGTTACTCCATCATTGTCCTGTCATGGAAGAACAAAGAAACTCTCCAAGCTGGGGTGAGAGGCCAGTGCTGGGAATGGTGGTTGTCAGGGCTTTCACCAGGATTATTGCCTCTGGGACAAATGCTTGAGTCAGTTCCTGAGAGAAAGTTTAGAAGAAGCCCTAAGCCGTCAGGCACTGCCCTGAGGAGATCCCCTCCCTTTATGGAAAGGCTGCTGTGTCCCCAAGTGCCCACTGCCCATCACTGCCCGTGGGCACAGCACGGCCACGCAGCACGGCTGGCACCAAGCTCAGAGCCCTCAGGCCTTGCAGCAAGGCAAGGGGTGAGGAGGAGAGTGTGCAAGTGGAGAGAGAAGAGTGCTGTGAGATCAAGCGCTTGTGCCTGGAAGCGCTGCCCTGCTGGGACTTTCTTCCTTTCCAGCCATGAGCAAAGGAATGGTTCCTGAAGCTGCAGAAAGCCTTGGAGGAAGGCTCTGAGGAAGAGACAAGGTGCTGCTGTGACTTTATTTTGCTTACAAGCACACATAGCTTGGGTTGCCATTATTTAACCCACAGTGTCAAAAGTGAAAATAAGACAACGAATTAAAAAAGGGTTGAAAATACAATCACATGTTGAAAAAAATGTAGAAGACAGTAAGAGGAGCCATGAGTAACATCAGAACTGCTATGCAGAAGGTCAGGAATTCATTGCATCAGAGATCTGTCCAGTTATAAGTTCCCACAGTGCATCCTTGAGGTCCTTGTTCCTCAAGCTGTAGATGAGGGGATTGAGTGCTGGAGGCACCACTGCATAGAGAAATGACACAACTAAATTCATGGATGGGGAGGAGAAGGAGGGAGGCTTAAGGTAGGTAAACATGTCAGTACTGAGAAAGAGGGAGACGACAGCCAGGTGAGGGAGGCAGGTGGAAAAGGCTTTGTGCCGTCCCTGCTCAGAGGGGATCCTCAGCACAGCCCTGAAGATCTGCACATAGGACACCACAATGAAAGGAAAACAGACAAAAGCTACTAAGAAACTAACCACAAGAAGTCCAATTTCCCTGAGATCGGCAGGTGAGCAGGAGAGCTTGAGGATCTGGGGGATTTCACAGAAGAACTGGTCCACAGCATTGCCCTGGCAGAGGGGCAGGGAAAATGTATTGGCTGTGTGCAGCAGAGCGTAGAGAAACCCAGCGCCCCAGGCAGCTGCTGCCATGTGGACACAAGCTCTGCTGCCCAGGAGGGTCCCGTAGTGCAGGGGTTTGCAGATGGCAACGTAGCGGTCGTAGGACATGACGGTGAGAAGAAAATACTCTGTACCAAACAAGAAGATGAATAGAAACATTTGGGCAACACATCCTGAGTAGGAGATGGTCCTGGTATCCCAGAGGGAATTGGCCATGGATTTGGGGACAGTGGTGGAGATGGATCCCAGGTCAAGGAGGGAGAGGTTGAAGAGGAAGAAGTACATGGGGGTGTGGAGGCAGTGGTCACAGGCGATGGTGGTTATGATGAGAGTGTTTCCCAGCAGGGCAGCCAGGTAGATGCCCAGGAAGAGCCAGAAGAGCAGGAGCTGCAGCTCCCGTGTGTCTGCGAATGCCAGGAGGAGGAACTGGGTGACGGAGCTGCCGTTGGTCATCAGCTGCCTCTGGACACGTGACAGTGTCATATGAGAGAAGGACAGTGCCAAGTTAGGATAAGCTCTGAGCCAAATCAAAGCCATTTCTCCTTCCCCTCCCTCCTGCTCACACCTTGTCACCTTTTTTCAGCCCTTCCCTCAGCTCCATGCCTGGAGCCCTGCTTGTTGCTGGCTGAATATGCTGGGAGAGGCAGGGCCTCTGCCCGCTGGCTGCCAGGAGTCAGCCCTGCTCTGCAGCACCAGGTCATGGGGACGGTGGGGACAGGGGACACTGCTGGGGTTCAGCTTTGTCCTGGGGAAATGCTCCTGGTGCAGAAGGGCTGGCAGCATCTGCACTGCAAGGGATGAGGAACTGAGAGGGCAGCAGGCTTAGAGGTTTGGGATGCCTAAAGGTCCTTCGGCCACCCTCAGAAGTGTTCCTGGATGTCAGAAATGCTCAGCATCTCTGCAGCTCTCAGGCAGAACAGGGGGAGTTCTGTGAGGTGAGAGCATTGTCTGTGGCTCTATGCAGAGGGAGGGGAGCTGCTTTCTCCCTCGCTCTTGTTCCCAGCTACCCTGGGCTTGAACCTGTCAGAGGCAGAGCAATCACACTTTTGTATTCACCTTAAAAGCCACCAGGATCTGCTGAAAGTAGACAAATCCACCCCCAAGCACTGAGTTTCCAACCCTTTCTCAAGGTCTCAGCGTTCCACTTGCAGCCCAGGACAGACACGTGGCTCATTTCATAAACCCAACATCATTTCTTTGGCTGGAGAGTCTCTATACTTTTCCACAGACATGCAGGTAACACAAAGATGTGACAGGACAGGTTTGCATCTGTGAGGGCTGCATAGTGCTTGGGTGGAAAACTCAAGAAAAGCCAAATGTCCTAACGATGAGATCTTAGAGCAGACGAGATAATGAATTTCTCAGGAATGCACTGCCCAGAGCCCCACAGAAGATCAGTGCCTGACTCTGCAACTGCCATCCCCAGAGAGCCTGGCAGAGAGAACAAGAGAAAAACAGCAAGAATGGAGACAAGGGGAGAAACAGGGAGAAACTGAGTGAGGGTCTGGCTGTGAGAAGCCAGGGCAGAGGCAGCCGGGCACACAGACAGAGTCCCCCCTCCCCAGCTGTGCTCACCCCCTCCCAGACACCAACCTTGCCGGGCAGTTGCTCTCAGCCCCTGGGCTCTGGAGAGGGCACTGGAGCTGTGGCTGCAGAGGAGGGGGCTCAGCCTTGGAGCCCAGAGTCCTGAGGGCAGAGGCTTTGCAGGGTGGGAGAGGAGGCAAGGGGGCTTGCTCAGAGGAAGGGGCTGCACTGGAGAGGATCACACAGAGCTGTGTAAATTCTCCCCCCATCAACATCTCTGGTTTAAGTTTCCTCTCATTCTCTGATCCTATCTGGAGGTTTTCCTCAATGAAGTTGATTCCCTGTCCCATACCTTCTCCCTGTCAGTGCTCACAGACCCCATCTGACCCTCTCTGCATCTCCCTGGCTCTACACAAACCTGCCTGTTTTCCAGGTAAAGCTGGACACAGGGTCTTGTTGATAAGCAGAAAAGGACAGAAGAGGCTGAGCCTGATGGGTCCAGCAGAGGTGATGCTGGTGCTGTCCACGGGCAGAGGACCAGCTGCAGACATATTCGGAGGCTCCTATCGGACCTACTGACCACTGACGGATACTGCTCAGGAGTCTCAGTGATTTGTTTAAGCGTGAAAGCCTCTGGTTCCATTTCTCCCACCAAATTCCCAGGGTGCAGGGAACTGAAAACACAGAGTCTGGGAAGTTACTTATCTTCAGTGTAATCACTGCCCTGATCTTCCACTTGAAATGTCTCACAGAAATGCCCTGGGGTGATTCTGAGCTGTGAGCAGCCCTGACTCACACAGCACCCTCTTGCAAGCAGACAGACCCTCTCCTGTCAGAAGTTGCTTCTTCCACCCCCCAGTTTTTCCCTGTCTCACCATGTGGAGCAGGCTGAGCGCTGACCCTGGTTTTCTCTCCACTGGAGAAACTGCAAGAGCCCTCCTGACAGATCCCACAGGCTGTGGCTGTGCCGGCTTTAGGAGATCCCTCCAGGAACTGCACCTGCCTTGTCCTGCACCCAGAGACTCACCTGGAGAAGGGCTGTGAGGATTTTTGTCCAAAGGAAGCCTCCTCTCTCCTCCCGCCCCACCCTGCCTTTCCCCTCTCTCTGCTCCCTCCTCTCCTCTCTCTGCCTGCAGGCAGTGCCCTCAGCCCTGCTGGGCTTTGCAGCGCAGCTGCTCCTGGCCAGACCTGGCTCTTTTCAGAACTAACCTCTTGTTATGAGCGCATTCTGTCCCAGGAGCCCAGCCCAGCTCAGCAGCAGAGGAGCAGCCCAAGGCAGCGCTTTCTCTGCCCTCTCACTGCTCCCTCGAGGTGTCCCTGGGGCTCCAGGGGAACCTGCTGAGAAACATGCTGAAGCCATCCCTGATATTCCCTCCCTCTGCTGGAGAGAGACCTGCAGTGTCGTTTCTCCTGTTGGAAAAATAACAAGGAATGAGAATCAATTCCTTGTGCCACCATTAGATGGGACCTCAGAAAGGTGACAGGGAACGATCTCATTTCTCCAAACTAGGAGGATCTGTCCCATTGAGTGAATTTAGGCATTTCATCCCAGGTCTTTAGACCTGGGGCTGGGAAGACACTCAGCTCCCTTTCTCCTAGCCACACCTTCTGCAAAGCTTATGCACACACAGGGCCTTGAAATGCTTGGTCCAGGTTTCCTCATGGCAGGGATGAGCTTGCCTGGTGCCACAGCTGCAGGGCTTCAGCCCCAAAGGGCAGCAATGCCCTCATCCAGGGGCTCAGGCAGGAGGAGCTGGAGCTGTTCCCGTGGGAGACAGAGCTGGGGCATGGTCACAGAGCTCAGGACAGATGGGCTTCAAGGACAGCATCTTCCAAGCACTGCAAGGGTCCAGATCAACTGAGTCTCAGCTTGAAAGTCCATTCAAGGACCCATGATGAGATTTTGCTGCTTCAGGAACAGTTAAAGAAGAAACAAATACGCTGTGTAGGCACAGCTGGATTTAGGAGGGTCAGGTGTAGACAGACCTGAGGTTCACTGTGTCCTCTGTCCCTGTCTTCCCCATCAAGGTCTCACAGGGCATTGTGACTCATGGTAGGACTCTGGAGGAGTTTGGCCAGTATTGGGTAGAGGTCAAGTCAGGGATCTCTTGGGCAAAAGGAATTCTTCACAGTCTATGAGACAGGAGGGGCAGCATCGCAGGGAGCTGAGGGAGCAGGAAGATGTCACAGTGTGGCCATTCTCCATCATCTTCCAGAGGTCGTGGAGAGTGTGGGAACTCCCTGACCGCTGGTACCACTGCCACATCAGAAATGACTAGTGGATGAGTAAGGGAGCAAAAGACTTTTCCCCAGAATTTGTATATCAGGATCCCATTTCTGGGTGTCTGAAAGAGAAGGGGATTTTTTTTCCCCTTGGTAGGTTATGTCTCACCATCCTTCTATTACCCAACTCTTCTATGATTGGATTCTCCCATGACTAGACACTTATATAAGCCACCTCTTCTATGACGCAGGTATTCTGTCACCTGAGCCCTCTTTGATTCTAGTGAGTCTTCTATGACCCACGACTTATATGACCTTTCTAAGACGCCTTTATGACCTGAGTTTTTTTTATGTTCAGATTCCTCTATGACCCTGAAATGACCCAAACTTTTTGTGAAACTTTTATGACCAGACTCTTCTATAAACAGCACTTCTCTGTCCCTTTTATGACCTGATCTTTCTATAGCCCAAATCTTCTATGATCCTTCTATGACCCAACACTTCTATAAACCTTCTACAGTTGAATTCTTATATGACCCAACCCTCTATGACATGAATCCTCTGTGATCTGAGCCTTTTATGACCCAACACTTCTAAAATATGTCTTCTATGACCCAGGCCTTCTGTGACCCAACTCTCCTCTGACTCTTCTGTAACTTTCTATGACCTGACTTCTCTGTGATTCTTCTATGACCTGACTCTTCTATAATGAGACTCCTCTATGACCCGACTAATCTATGACACAGCCCTTCTATGGCCCAACCCTTATGTGAACCGGCACTTCTATGAACCCTCTATGACCCGACTCAAGTTTCTGTGAGTCGACTCTTCCATGACCCAAATCTCCTCTGACCCAAATCTTCTATGACCCAAATCTTCTATGGCTCAAATATGCTACGACCTGACCCTGCTACGGACCATCTTTGACTGGGCTGTTCTATATCTCCTCTACGACCCGACTTGTCTGTGACTAAACTCTTCTGTGACCATCTCTTACATGACTAGGTCTTTCTATTACTTAAGCCTTCTATGAACAAACCGTTCTATGACCCAGCTATTCTCGGACTCTTCAGTGCTGCGACTTTCTCCAATCCAGATCTTTTGTGACTCTTCTATGACATGAATCATTTATGCTCCAACACTTCTATGACCAATATATGACCAGATGCTTCTGTGACCCTACTCTTCTAGGACCCAACTATTAACAAATCCTTCTATGACCTGGCCCCTATATGACTCTCTAGGGCCTGGCTCATATGAGACACTTCCTTTATGAACTGACAATTCTATGACACTTCTATAACTCTCTATAATGTGATACTTCTGCGGTCTATCTATATCCTGATGCTTCCACAACCCAACCTTTCTGTGCCTCAACGTTTCCATGAAACATCTATGAGTAAACTCTTCTATGACCTCTCCATGACCAAACACTGCCAATACCCGACTAAACTCTCACACTCGTACGACTCGTACTTTTCCATGACCTGAGTATTCAATGATCCATAATGATTTGAACATTCTATGAACCATCAAACCTTCTGTATTGCACCTCTATGACTTGACTCCTCTCTGACATGATCTTTCTCACAAACACATTTTCTGCCACTCTTGTACCATCCAACCCATTAATAACCCTACCCGTCTATCACCCAACTCTTCTGGTGTGCGTGGAGCTGTGGGAGAGCCTTGGCATCTCAAGGAACTCTACGGGCCTGTATTTGGAATCACAGGAAATAACTGCTCCCACTTTGATTGTCCTTTTCCAAAATGGCCATAAATGTACAGGAGAGAGGAAGGCTGTGCCTCAGACCTTGTCCATGCAGACCCTGTTTCTGGATGTCTGAAAGAGAAAGGAACTGGATTTCCCTTGGGCAGATTTTGTCTCACCTTCTTCCTATTACTCAGCTCTTTTATGACCTGGCCCTTCTATGACCTGACTCCTGTAGGACCTTACTCCTCCATGACCAGACTCTTATATGACCCAGGCCTTCTGTGACCTGAGCCTCCTGTGACCTCACTCCTCTAACCACTCTTTTGTAACCCAATGCTTATATGACCCTTCTATGACTTTTCTATGACTCGGCTCTTTTAAGTCCTGAGTCTTCTGTGGCCCTTAGATGACCCACATTTACTGAGAAACTTTAATGATCAGACCCTACCAAAACTTCTCTATCCCTTCTATGACCTGACCTTCCCTTTACCCAACTCTTCTATGATCTCACTCTTCTATAACACAACGCTTCTAAAAACTGACCCTTCTACAACTCAAGCTTTCTATGACACAACGCTTCTCTAACTCTTATAGACTTTCTATGGCCCGACTCTCCTGTGACCCAAATAATCTATAACCAAACTGTTCTGTGACCCGTCTCTTACACAACCGGGCCATTCCATGACTCCAGCCTTCCTTGACCCAACTCTTCTATAATTTTCTATAGCCTGATTATTCTTTAACTCTTCTATGACATGAATTTCTAGGACCAAACTCTTGTGTGGCATGAATCATCTATGCTGCAACACCTCTACGATCAGACATATCTATGACCAGACTCTTCTATGACCCAGCCATTCGGGGACCCTAAGATTACTTGACACTTCTTGGACCTGACCTGCTATGATATGAATCCTCCAAACTCCTATATGACCGCAATCTTATATGAGCCTCATTTTCTATGACCCGCCACTCCTACGATGTAAACTTTCTCTGACCCAACGCTACCATGTACCTTCCAAAACAAACTTTTCTATGAGCTGATTCTTCCACAGCCCCAATCTTCATGACCTGATTCTTCTATGACTCTTGTATGAGTGCATGGGAGTATGACTTCTCTATGAACCGACCCTTCCCTGAACCAACTCTTCTCCACACCAAACTGTCTATGACCCTTCTAAGACCAAACATCTGGAAACCCCTAAGAAACATTCACACTTCAATGACTCAACTATTCCATGACCCAAAAATTCTATGACCTCCATCTTCTATAACCTGAGACTTCTAGGAACCATAGCTCTGCTATGAGACTTTTATGACCCAAACTAGGCATTAGACTTCTGTGACCAAACACTTCTATGAATCATCTCAAACCAAAGTCTTTGGTTACTCCTCCATGACCTGAACCTTCTGTGACCTGAAAATTATCACACTGAAATGTTCTAATGCTCAACTATGACCCAGCCCTTTTATGATCCTACCCTTCTATGACCCAACTCTTCTGCCACTGCATGGAGCTGTGAGAGCCTGGACATCTCCCATAACTCTACCTGCCTGCATTTGGAATTATATGGAATAATTGCTCCCACTTGGATTCAGCAGTGTGAGATTGTTCATGACACCAGCGTCACTGGACTTAAAGCCAGATCTGCCTTCCCAGGGCCTAGGGGTCAGGGCTTGGCCTTTCTGCTTCACCAAGCAAACCCAGGCTTTTCTAAGCATCACAGCTGCCTGCACAGTGCCTTTGTCTGCCTGCAATCATGACCTCCAATTCTTGGCTCTAACGAGTCCCTGGCGAGGCTCTGTTACTAACAATCCTCAGTGAGACCAATTAATACTTCAAGGTACTCTGAGTTCTACTTTTGACATCTTGAGAGCTTCAGTCCATCTTCTCTAAGAAGCTGAGGTTGAAGGACTCATCAGCAAATCCACCCTGGGTCTCATTAAAGTAGAGAAAGCCTTAACGAGCTCTTTTCTACCTGGAGATTTCTTCAGGTCTTCAAGTCTTGCACAGCTCCTTGGAGCCATTTCCCAGTGTGGCTGAAGAGTAAGATTTCAAAGTGCACCTAAGAAAAATATATCTCACTTGAAACTTTGTATTTCTATACTTTTCAAAATTATAGAATGGTTTGGGTTGGAAGGGACCTTAAAACCCATCCAGTTCCAACCCCCTTGCCATGGGCAGGGACACCTCCTTCTGGAACAGGCTGCTCAAGGCTCCATCCAGCATGACCTTGGACACATCGAGAAATGGAACATCCACAGCTTCCCTGGGCAACATGGGCCTTTAACTCACCATCTTCTTTGTGAATGATTTCTTGCTAAAGTCTAATCTAATTCTTCCCCCTTCCATTTCAAAACTATTCCCTCTTGTCATTACCATTCCATGTCCTTGGGTAGGACCCTCCCTTACTTTCTTGTGACCAAATTCAGGTACTGGAAGGCCACTAAAATGTCTCCGTGAAGCTTTGTCTTCCCTGAGCTTAGGATTTTCCAGGAGACGATCAATATTTCTTTGGAAAATCTCTTTTGAAAGGGCACGGGATTGGTGGAGGTCTCTTGTGAGTGAAAACAAGCAAGCGTCCTGGTGCCCACATCCATCACCTCAGGGCAATCCTCAGCTGGCCAAGCCTCTGCCCATGGTGCTCCATGGAAATATTTTTTTTTTAAATTTTGGACTGAGCTAAAATAGTTGAATAGGGGAAAGAGTATAGATAAAAACCAACATAAACTAAAACCAAAGTACTTGCCACCTCCCCCAAGTAGACTGATACCCCACCAGTCTGCCACCACCCATCACCCTGAACAATAATAATATTTACTTCTTCTGCCACAGCTTTTATAGCTAAGCGTGTCATCTATGTTATGGAATCTCTCTCTGGTCAGCCAGGGTCAGCTCTCCAGGCTGTTTCCCCCTGACAACTCCTTGCCCACCCCCAGCCCCTCACTGGGTAGGAGAAGAAGGAGCAACTCTTGATGCTGGGCAAAGGAGACAATCGCCACTGCTGCTTCTGAATGTCTTCTCTTATAGCGCTTTCACCACAAAGCACGACTTGTAGAACTTTCAGTCTAGGCTTGTCAACTGTAACGTAAACATGGCTACTAAGGCATCACTTCAGAATTGCAGATCGTTCAGCACAAGTACCGCAGGGAAGCTGCTGCGATCAAACTCTGGCTCTCGTTAGAGTCTTCTCTGGAAGTGCTTTCACTGCAAGCTGCAAAGCACGACTAACAGAATGTTTTAGCACAGGGTACTGAATTGTGACTTAACTGCGTGTCTATGACTATTGTGACATCTGTGAAATCTGTGACATCAGTGATTATTTTGACATCAGTGACATCTATGACATCTTTGACTATTCTGACTTTAGTGAAACCTGTGACATCTCTGATTTCGGTGAATATTGTGACATCAGTGACATCTGTGACATATGTGGATACTATGATATCAGAAAAATCTGAGAAATCTGTGACTATTGTGACATCTGTGAAATCTGTGACATCTGTGGTTTTTGTGACATCAGTGACATATATTACATTTGTGAGTATGGTGACATCAGTGACATATGTTACGTCTCTGATGTCTGTGATGATTGGGACATCAGTATCAATATTTACATCTGTTAATATTATGACATCGATGAATTCTGTGACGATAAGATGTCTGGACTATTGTAACATCAGTGACATTTGTCTCACCTGTGACGGATGTGACATCAATGACATCAGTGAAATCTGCTGTACCTGTGACTATTTTGACATCAGTGAAATTTTTGACATCTGTTGCTATTTTGGCAACAGTGACATTTGTGACGCCTGTTGCTCCTGTGACATCATTGACATCTGTGACATCTCTAATGTATGTTACTTGTCACATCAGTGACATCTGTGGAATCTGTGGCATCTGTGACTATTTAGACATCAGCGGCATCTGTGACGTCTGTTATTATTGTGATATCATTGATATCTGTGATGTCTGTGACGATTGTTATATCTGTGACATCTCTGACTATTGTGAAATCTGTCACTATTGTGACACCAGTGACATCGGTGACATAACTGATAACTTTGACATCAGTGGTGTCTGTGACTACTGTGACATCAATCACATCCCTGATGCCTGTGACTATTGTGACATCAGTGACATCAGTGACATCGGTGACATCTCTTACTATTTTGTCACCGGTGACATCTGTGACCACTGTGACATCATTGGTGGTTTGACATCTGTGGCATCTGTGACTATTGTGACATCAGTGACATATGTCAAACCAGTGACGACTGTGACATCAATGATATCTGTGAAATCTGTGACAACTCTTACTCTTCTGACATCAGTGATATTTGTGATGTCTGTGGCATCTCTTACTCTTGTGACATCAGTGACAGATATGACATCTGTGACTTTTGTGACATTATTGATGTTTTATACATCTCTTCCTACTAATACATCAGTGACATCTGTCTGTTAATATTGTGACATAGTGACATCAGTGACATCTCTGAAGTCTTTGATGATTATGACATCAGTGACATTAGTGGCATCTCTGACTATTGTGACATCAATGACATTTGAGATGTCTGTCATTATTGTGACATCAGTGACATTTGAGACGTCTGTGACTCTTGTGACATCAGTGACATTTGCGACTTCTGTTGCTGTTTTCAAATCTGTAACATTTCTAACATCTGTGAATATTGTGACATCGGTGACATCAGTGACATTTGTCTAGTCTTTTACTATTTTGACTACAATGACATCTGTCACACCTGTTACTATTTTGACATCAGTGACATATTTCAAATATATGACATCTATGACGATTGTTATATCAGTGACATTTGTGATATCTGTGTCATCTGTCACTAATATGAAATCAGTGACATCTGTGACATCTTTTACAATTGTTACATCAGTGACGTCTGTGACTATTGTGATATCAGTGATATCTGTGATATCGGTTACTATTGTGACATCAGTGATCTCTCTCACATATGTGACAACTGTGACATCAGTGATATCAGTAACATCTGTCACACCTGTTACTATTTTGACGTGTCAACTGTGACGTCTGTGACTATTGTGACATCACACAATAGTCAACTCGTACAACTGGAGCGTACCCATGGTGGGGTATAAACTCTTTAGGAAGGACAGGAAGGGCAGAAGAGGAGGCAAGGTAGCCCTCTATGTTAGAGAGGGCATTGATACCCTCGAACTGGACTACGGTCAGGATGGGACTGAGTGCCTGTGGGTGAAAATCAGAGGAGCCCATGGGCAGGAAGGGATTGTGATGGGAGTCTGCTATAGACCACCCAGCCAAGAAGAAGCAGCTGATGAGCTCTTCTACAAACAACTGAGTGTAGTCTCAAAATCGCTACCTCTAGTCCTTGTGGGAGACTTCAATTTCCCAGATATAGGCTGGGAGTATAATACAGTAGAAAGGAAGCAGTCCCGGAGGTTCCTGGAGTGTGTGGAAGACAACTTCCTCACACAGCTGGTGAGCGAACCGACAAGGGACGGTGCCCTCCTGGACCTGCTGTTGGTGAACAGAGAAGGACTGGTGGGGGATGTGAAGGCTGGAGGACGCTTGGGGCAAAGCGATCATGAGATGATAGAGTTCTCAGTGCAGGGTAAGATGAAGAAGGAGGTTAGCAGAACAGTCGCCCTCAACTTTCAGAGAGCAGACTTTGGGCTGTTCAGAAGGCTGGTCGGAAAAGTCCCATGGGAGGCGCTCCTTGAGGGCAAAGGTGTCCATGAGGGCTGGGCGCTCTTCAAGAAGGAACTCCTAGCAGCTCAGGAGAAAGCCGACCCCAAGTTCCGGAAAAGTAGCCGGCGGGGTAAGAAACCAGCGTGGTTGAGTAGGGAGGTCCTAAGAGACATCAATAGGAAGAGGAGAGTCTACGACCTTTGGAGGAAGGGGCAGGCATCCTGGGTGGACTATAGGGAGGAAGTGAGAACGTGCAGGGAAAAAGTCAGGAGGGCTAAGGCCCAACTAGAAATGCGATTGGCCAAGACTGTGAAAGACAACAAAAAGTCTTTCTACAAATACGTCAACAGCCAAAGGAGGGCTAGGGAGAATCTCCAGTCCCTAGTAGATGCAGAGGGAACAACAATAACAGGGGACAAAGACAAGGCTGAAGTGCTCAATGCCTACTTTGCCTCAGCCTTTAACAGTAAGGAAAATTGTTCCCTCTGTGCACAACCCCAAGGGTTGGAAGAAAATTATGAGATTCCCAAGGTCCAAGAGGAGGTGGTTAGAGACTTGCTTGCCCAGCTAGATGCCTACAAGTCTATGGGGCTGGATGTAGTCCACCCAAGAGTTTTGAGGGAACTGGCAGATGTGCTGGCCAAACCCCTTTCCATCATCTTCCAGCAGTCCTGGATGACTGGGGAGGTTCCGCTGGACTGGAGGCTGGCTGATGTCATGCCCATCTATAAGAAGGGGCACAGGGAGGATCCGGAGAACTACAGGCCTGTCAGCCTGACCTCGGTACCGGGGAAAATCATGGAGCTGATTATCTTGAGTGCGATCAAGAAGCACTTGCAAGCGAACCGGGTGATCAGGCCCAGTCAACATGGGTTCATGAAAGGCAGGTCTTGCCAGAGTAATCTGATCACCTTCTATGACCAAGTGACTAAACTCTTGGACGAGGGAAATGCTGTGGATGTATCTTCCTGGACTTCAGTAAAGCCTTTGATACAGTTTCTCACAGCATTCTGCTTCGGAAACTGTCGGCCTCTGGCCTGGACGGGTGCACACTCTCCTGGGTGAAAAACTGGTTGAATGACTGTGCCCAGAGGGTGGTGGTAAACAGAGTTAAATCCAGCTGGAGGCCAGTGACAAGTGGGGTTCCCCAGGGCTCAGTCCTGGGTCCAGTCCTGTTTAATGTCTTTATCAACGACCTGGATGAAGGCATTGAGTCCTCCCTTAGCAAGTTTGCAGATGACACCAAGCTGGGAGGAATTGTGGATCTGCTGGAGTGTCGGGAGGCTCTGCAAAGGGACCTGAACAGGCTGGACTGCTGGGCTGAGACCAACGGCATGAGGTTTAACAAAGCCAAATGCCGGGTCCTGCACTTGGGGCACAACAACCCTAAACAGAGCTACAGACTAGGAGAAGCCTGTCTGGAATGCTGCCAGGAGGAGAAGGACCTGGGGGTGCTATTTGACAGCCGAGTGAACATGAGCCGGCAATGTGCCCAGGTGTCCAAGAAGGCCAATGGCATCTTGGCTTGTATCAGGAACGGCGTGACCAGCAGGTCCAGGGAGGTTATTCTCCCTCTGTACTCGGCACTGGTGAGACCGCACCTCGAGTACTGTGTTCAGTTCTGGGCCCCTCACCACAAGAGGGATGTGGCTTTGGAGCGAGTCCAGAGAAGAGCAACAAAGCTGGTGAAGGGGCTGGGGAACAAATCTTACGAGGAACAGCTGAGAGAGCTGGGGTTGTTTAGCTTGGAGAAGAGGAGGCTGAGGGGAGACCTCATTGCTCTCTATAACTGCCTGAAAGGAGGTTTTAGAGAGGAGGGAGCTGGGCTCTTCTCCCAAGTGACAGGGGACAGGACGAGAGGGAATGGCCTCGAGCTCCACCAGGGGAGATTTAGGCTTGAGATTAGGAAAAAATTCTTCATGGAGAGCGTGGTTAGCCATTGGAACGGTCTGCCAAGGGAGGTGGTTAATTCGCCGTCCCTGGAGGTGTTTAAGTTTAGGGTGGCTGAGGTGCTTAGGAGCGTGATTTAGGGATTGGTGGGAATGTTTGTGACATCTGTGTCATTTTTAACGTCACTGACTATTGTGACATCACTGACATCTGTGACATTTTTGATGATTTTGGCATCAGTGATTTTTGAAAGTTCTGTGCCATCTGTGATATCTGTGACATCTTTGAATTCTGTTACATTTCTGACATCTCTGACATCTTTGATGTCGGTGACTATTGTGACATCAGTGACATCTCTGACGTCTCTCGATGTTGTTATATCGGTGACATCTATGACACATTTGACATCTGTGACTATAGTGATGTCAGTGACATTTGTGATATTTGTGACTAATGTAACATCAGTGACGTCTATCACATCTCTTATAATTGTGACGTCTCTCACTTCTATGTTGTCTGTGAGAATTGTTACATCAGTCATTTTTTGGTGTCTGACTCGTTTGTTAATATTATGACATCAGTGATATATGTGACGTCTCTGACTATTGTGACATCAGTGACACCTGTGATGTCTTTGACTATTGTGAAAGCAGCGACAACTGTAACATCTGTTACTTTTGTGACATCAGTGACACTGGTGACTATTGAGACATATGACTTTTGTGACTATTGTGATATCAATGGCCACTATGATGTCTGCGAAGTTTGTGAACTCAGTTACATCTGTGGCATCTGTGATGATTGTGAAATCAGTGTCTTTTGTGACGACTGTGATTATTGTGTCACAGTGACATCTATGAAGTCTGTATTATTGTTACATCAGTTAAATTTGTGGCATCAATTAAGTCTATGACAGTTGTGGCGTCTGTAAGCATTTCAACACCAGTGACATCAGTGACATCTGTGATGCCTGTGACACCTGTGCTGATTGTGACATCAGTGATATTTCTGACATTTTTACTGTTGTGTCAGTGAAGTATATGACACCTCTGATGATTTTGACGTCAGGGTTGGGGTTAGGGTTAGGTTTGGTGTTAAATTTAGGGTTAGGGTTTGGGTTCTGTTAAGGGTTAAGTTTAGGGTTAGTGTTATGGTTAGGGTTATGTGTCAGGGTTAGGCTTAGGTTCAGAATTTAGGCTCAGTGTTACGGTTATGATTAGGGTTAGGGTTAGTGTTACTGTTAAGGTTTGGGTTAGGGTTAGGTTAGGGTTTAGGTTTAGAGTTTGTGTTTAGAGTTCAGGATATGGTTTGGGTTAGAGCTAGGGTTAGGGTTAGGCTAAGGGTTAGGTTTCTATTTGGGCTTAGGGTTTAGGGTTAGTGTTAGGATTACGGTTAATGTAAGGGTTATGATTATTATTTGGTTTAGGGTTAGGCTTATTAGGTTTGGTATTCAGATTAGGTTTTGGGTTAAGGTTTGTCTTACGGTTAGGGTTAGGATTAGGGTAAGCGTTAGCGTTAGGTTTAGGGTTAGAGTTAGGGGCCATTAGGGTTAGGGTAAGGGTTTGGTTCAGGGTAAAATCAGGGTCAGGGTTAGGTTTAGGGTTAAGGTTAGGGTTAGGGTCAGGTTCAGGGTTCTGTTAGGGTTAGGTTTCATGTTAGGATTGGGTTAGGGTTAGGATTTGGGTTAGCATTAGGGTTAGGGTTAGACTCATTATGGTTAGGGTTTTTGTTAGGATTAGTGTTAGGGTTTGTTTAGTTTTAGGGTTAGGGTTAGAGGTAGTGCTAGGCTTAAGGTTAGTGTTAGGATTTGGGAGTTAGGGTTTGGGTTATGTTTAGTGTTAGGGTTAGGGTCATTAGGGTTAGCGTTAGGGTGTTAGTGTTATGGTTAGGGTAAGGGTCATTATGGTTTGGGTTAGGGTCAGGGTTAAGGTTAGTGTTTGGGTTAGGATTAGGTTTAGGATTTAGTGTTAGGGTTTGGGGATTAGTGTTAGGTTAGGGTAAGGGTTAGGGTTAGGGGGTTAGGTTTAGGGTTAGGGTTATGATTTGCGTTGGGGTCATTGTGGTTAGGGTTAGGGTCAGGGTTAGGGTCGGGGTAGCTTTAGGGTTAGGGTCAGTGTTAGGGTCGGGGTAGCTTTAGGGTTAGGGTCAGGGTCAGGGTCGGGGTAGCTTTAGGGTTAGGGTCAGTGTTTGGTAGTTAGGTTTAGGGTAAAGATTAGGCGTAGGGTTATTTTGACAGCAGTGACAATTGTGACATCTGTTACTATTGTGACATCAGTGATATTAGTGACATCTGTGAAGTCTGCGACGATTGTGACAGCAGTGTTATTTGTGGCTTTTTTGACTATCGTGAAATAGGTGACATTTGAGATATTGGTGACTTTATTGACATCTGTGTTATCAGTGACTATTGTGACATCAGTGACAGTAGTGATGTGTGCGACTATTGTGACATCAGTGACATTTGTCATGTCTGTGGCATCTGTGACTATTGTGACATCAGTGACAGCTGTGAAGTCTGTGACAATTTTGACATCAGTGATATCTTTGAAATCTGTGACTACTGTGTCATCCTGTGGAGTCTGTGAAATCCGTGACATCTGTGAATATTTTGACATCAGTGGCATCTATGTTGTCTGTGTCTATTGTGACATCAGTGACGTTTTTGACATCTGTGGCATCTGTGACTATTGTGACGTCAGTTACAGCTGTGACATCTGTGACTATTCTGACATCAGTTATATTTGTGATGTCTGTGGCATCTGTGAATATTGTGACATCAGTGACATTTCTGACATCTCTTACTGTTGTGACATCAGTGATATTTGTGACATCTGTTACTATTGTGACATCACTGACATCTGTGAAGTGTGCGACGATTGTGACACCAGTGACAACTATAACGTCTGTTACTATTTTGACATCAGTGACATCAGCGACATCTGTGACTACTATGACGTCATGTGAAGCCTCTGAAATCTGTGATATCTGTGAATATTGTGACATCAGTGACGTCTAAGTTGTCTGTGACGTCTGACATCTATGAATATGGTGGTGTCTGTGACATCTGTGAATATTGTAAATTCAGTGACATTAGTGATGTCTGTGACTTTTGTGACATCAGTTGAACTTGTCATATCTGTGGCATCTGTGACTTTTTTGACAACATTGACATTTGTGAAGTCTGCCACGATTCTGACATAAGTGATACCTTTTTATATCTGTGACTACTGTGACGTCATGTTAAGTCTGTTAAATCTGAGACATCTGTGAATATTGTGACATCAGTGACATTTAGTTGTCTGTGACTTTTGTGACATAAATGAAATTTTATCCATAGTTACTATTTTGACATGAGTGACATTTGTGAGGTCTGTTACTTTTGTGTTATCATTGACATCTGTGACACCTGTGACATCAGTGACTATTGTGACATCTCTTATATCTCTTACGTCCGTGATGTCTGTGACTGATGTGATATCCGTGAAATCTGAGACGTCTTTGACTATTGTGACTTGTGTGAAAACGGTGACATCAGTTACTATTTTGACATCGGTGACATATATGATGTCTTTGACTATTGTGACATGAATAAAATCTGTTAGATCTCTGATTTCTGTTACTATTGTTACATCGGTGACATCTGTGACTACTGTAAAGTCAGTGACATCTGTGAAATCCTTGATATCTCTCACTGTTGTGACATCAGTTACATCTGTGATGTCTGTGACTTCTGTGACATCTCCATAGTCTGTTACTATTGTGACATCAGAGACATAAGTGACATCTGTGATGTATGTTCCTATTGTGACATCTGTGACAGTAGTTATACCTTGACTACTGTGACATCAGTTGCCTTTGTGATGTCTGTGGCATCTGTGACTATTTTGACATCATTGACAGGTGAGAAGTCTTCGACCACTGTGACGTCAGTGATACCTGTGACATCTGTGACTACTGTGACTTCATGTGAAGTCTGTTAAATCTGTGACATCTGTGATTATTGTGAAATCAGTTACATCTATGTTGTCTGTGACATCAGTGACGTGCGACATCGGAAACCCTTGTGACATCAGTGACTTCTGTGGCAACTGTGACTCTTGTGACATCAGTGAAAATTTTGATGTCTGTGACTATTGCGACCTGAATGAAAATTTTGAGAATTTTTTACTGATTTAAAAATGTTACTGATGTCAGAGTTTTCAGAGATGTCACAATAGTCACAGACGTCTCAGATGTCACAGATATCAGTGATGTCACAATCATCACAAATGTCACAGAGGTCAGACATGTCACTGATGTAACAATTAGATGTCATGAATATCACTGATGTCACACTAGAAACATACATCATAAATGTCACTGATGTCACAGTAGTCGCAGACTTCACCAATGTCACTGATGGAACAATAGTCAAATTATTCACAGCTGTCACTGACGTCATAATAGTCACAGATGACACAAACCTCAAAATGTCTTTGATGACACAATATTCACAGACATCACAGCTTTCCTGGATGTCATAATAGTCACAGAGGCCACAGACATCACAAATGTCACTGATGTCACAATATGCTGAGATGTCTCAGAATCTAATCAGTTAAATTTGTGACATCAATTAAGTCTATGACAGTTGTGGCGTCTGTAACTATTTCAACACCAGTGACCTCAGTGACATCTGTGATGCCTGTGACAGCTGTGGTGATTGTGACATCAGTGATATTTCTGACATTTTTTACTGTTGTGTCAGTGAAGTATATGACACCTGTGATGACCTCTGGAGGTGGTTGAGTCGCCGTCCCTGGAGTCCTTTAAGGTTAGGGTGGATGAGGTACTTAGGAGCATGATTTAGGGACTGGTGGGAATGGTTGGACTCGACGATCTGGTGGGTCTCTTGCAACCTGGTTATTCTGTGATTCGGTGATTCTGTGATCTCCGCAGCAACCTCTGGACAGCAAAAAAAGCTCTCCTGCCAGGAGGTGCTTCTTGCACCCACAGCTTCTCCCTGCAGCGAAGTGGGGGTCTGCCTGGTCAGTCTGAGCGCTGACTCCAGGTGGTGGCAGAGTCTCTCTCTCAGCACAGAGATCCCTGTGGTGCAGGGATCTTGCTCTGAATGACAGCCCCGGGCACCCCTGGCTGCAACCCTGGCTTCAGAGCCCTTCCAAACTGCCTCACAAGAGCCCCCTCCTCACAGACCCCATGAGCTGGGGGCTGTGCCAGCTTTAGGAGTTGCCACTAGGAACTAATACTGCATTGTCCTGCACCCAGACTTACCATGCCAAGGACTGTGAAGACTTCTCCTCCAGTCAGCCCTCAGTCATCCTCCTGACCACCTTTAAGCTCCCTCTGCCTTGCTGGTCTCTCTATGAGAAACCCTGAGAGTTCCCTTCTCCCTGCTGCCTTTGCAGAGGAGCTGCTCCTGGCCAGAGCTCCCTCTTTGTAGCTCTGCCCACTTGCCATGAGCTCCCTCAGGCCCAGGAGCCCAGCCCAGCTCAGCAGCAGAGGAGCAGCCCAGGGCATTTTAATGACCCCTCTAGTGGGTTGGATGCCGAGTCCATGAACCTCAGACCCTTAGAGGTGTTGAATAACCTTCTCAAGAAGTAAAACTCAAATTCATGATTTAAAGTTTCATGTAGTGTTCATGGGTCCCACTGAGGCCACTGCTGTGAGAGCATCTCCAGGGCCCAGTTAGAGCAGAAAAGTGGAGGCAGTGATGAAAGGCTGGGAAAAGTGAGGTAAAGGTGGCTCTGATGCTGAGTCAACCTGGATGTGTTTTGTGAATCCAGAGGGTCAAGCCTTGACCTTATTAAGCAAGTGGCCGAACCTTGACCCTTAGGCCCTGGGAAGGGAGATCCTGCCCCTCACTCATTCCTCAGGGCTCTTCCTGGGCAGTGGGATGTGACAATGAGCAATGCCAAGGGCAGGACTGTGGAAAAACACCTCCCCGGCTCCTGGGTGGGGATGAAGAGGCCATGAGACCCTGGTGCTGTAAGGAGAAGGTGCTTCCTTACTGGCATCAGTGCCCGAGACAAAGAACAGAGCCAAGGAGAGGAGGACTTTGGCTCTGTTGGGGGTTTTTCGCCTTGCCTCACTGTCCTGATCCTGGCTTTGTTGGACACCCTAAAAGCACCGACTGTAGGTTGCTGGGTTTCAGAGTAGGAAATCCAGCACTGCCTGAGCCTCAGCCAAGGGCAGGAAGGGTTGTTCGCATAAGTGGCTGTTGCTGAAGGTTTCCTTGGTCAGAATCAGTCCTCCAGTGTTTTAGGCCCTGGGGTCACACCAGGCTGTACAAACGTAGATCCCCAGAGTGGAGGGACATGACTCAGTCTTTTTCATCTCCCCATGCATCTCCAACCTCAATTTTCCCTCCATGCCCTTCTCTGAGGTGAAGTGGAGCACAGACAGCACCAAAAGTTGGTGTTTGACCTCCCAGAGCCACCTCCCTCTCTGAGCTGTCATTGGGCACAGACAAGGGTTGGGACTCGGGGAGGGGGAGGTGCAGGGAAGACTTTCCTGTTGCTGTCATTTAAACCCTGATGAAATCTGCTTATTTTCTGCTCATTCTCTTGCCTTTTTTCCTTTGAGCCATCAGCTGTCGTTTCTCAATTTCTCTTCTTGCTGAAGTCACAGTTACGGAAGTTGCTCAGATCCTGCCAACCATGAGCAGGAATTTCTTCACCGTGAGGATGGGGAGGCCCCGGCCCAGGCTGCCCAGAGCAGGGGTGGCTGCCCCATCCCTGGAGGTGTTGAAGGCCACGTTGGATGGGGCTTGGAGAACCTGTTCCAGTGGGAGGTGTGCCAGCCCATGGCAGGGGGTGGGGCTGGATGGCTTTGAGGTCCTTTCCAACTCAACCCATGCCATGGTTCTATGATTCTAACAGTGCTCCCAGCATGGCACCTGTACAGACCAGTAAGACACAAGGGTGGGACCGGTGGGGAACCAATATGGGACCAGTACACCCAGTATGGACACCACGAACTCCAATATGGACACCAGAGCTCCCAGTGAAGCACCAGTTCTTCCAGCACAGGCCTGTAGGGCACTGGTATGGACATCGATGTTCCCAGTATGGACACCAGAGACACCAGTGTGGACAACAGAGCTCTTAGTGCAGGCCAGTAAGGCACCAGAGTGGGACTAGTATGAGACCAGTGCTCCCAGTACTGACAGCAGGGACACCAGTACTGAAAGGAGGGCTCCCAGTGCTCCCAGTACACACCAGTAAGACTCAAGTGTGAGACCACTATGGGACCAGTACTCACAGTACAGACACCAGAGACACCAGGATGGACAACAGGGCTCTGCTGAACTCGGTGCGAGCAGATGACAACCATGAGGAGTTCGTGCTTATCTCTCCCACTAGCAACCAGCCCTTGGCTGGCAGAAACCGTGCACACAAGCAGGGTGCAGCTCAGGAGTCCTCCAACACCTCTTCCCGTCACACTCCTGCACCCAGTGCTCCTCAGGAGCCAACCCTGCAGAGCCTAAATGGGGAGCCAACCCTGCAGAGGTCACCTCAGGAGCCAACTCGGCCGAGCGCTCCCTGGGAGCCAACACCACCCAGCACAAGCCAGCACCCAGCTGGCTGTGACACTGCTATGGACACACTCAATGAGTGTGTCTCAGAGCTGCTGCAGTCCCTCCCCATCAACCTCTGTCGCCTCCAATCAACACCCGGCTGCTTTCCAGGCTGTGTGGATATGGGAAAGGTTCCCATTGTATGGGTTATGATGGACTGTGTTAAAAACACAGTATGTTTTGCAGCATGTGATCAAGCATGGCGTGAATTGTGTGGTGGGGTGGGGTTTTGTATTTCTTGGAGGAACTGAACTGTTTTGGACATGATGCATGGAATTGTGGAACGGTTTGAGCTGGAAGGGACTGCAAAGCCTATTCATTTCCACCTCCATGCCATGGGCAAGAACACATCCCACTTGATCAGAATGTTCGAAGTCCTGTCCAATCTGGCCTGGAACACCTCCAGGGCTGGGGCAGCCATTGCTTCCTTGGGCAACCTGGACAAGGGCCTCCCCACCCTCACAGAGAAACATTTCTTCCTCAGACCTCACCTCAATATCCCCTCTTTCAGCTGAAAATCATTCCCCCTTGTTCTATCCCTGCACACCCTCATCAAGGGCCCCTCACCAGCTTTCTTGGAGACACTTTCAGTACTAGAAGGTGCTCTAAGGTCTCCCCAGAGCCTTCCATTCTGCAGGCTAAACAATTCCAACTCTCTCAGCTTGTCCTCGGGTGGGAGATGCCTCAGCCCATCTCCATGGCCTCCTCTGGATTTGCTCCAACAGTTCCATGCCTGTCCTGTGCTGAGGGCTCCAGAACTGGACACAGGGCTCCAGATGGGTTCTCACTGGAGTGGAACAGAGCGGCAGAATCCCCTCCCTCTCCCTGCTGGCCATGCAGCTTTTGGACATGGTTGATTTCTGGCCTGAGAGCACCCGTTGCCAGCTCATATTCAGCTGCTTCTCCCCCAGCACCCCAGGTCCTTCTCTGCTGGGCTGTTCCCACTCCATTCCCCAACAACACTTTCTGATGGACAGATCTTGGCAGCACTGATTGCATTTCATCTTGCCTAATGAAAACAATTTGGCTGCTCTTTGAGGACCCCGGCTCTCAGTCACCCAGGCTGCTGCTCTCATGTTCCATCACAGCTGGTTTCAAAATCTCCCTGTGACCAGTGCTGTTTAATGTCTTCATCAATGATATAGGCAGTGAGATCGAGTGCACCCTCTGCAAGTCTGCAGATGACAGCAAGTTGAGTGGTGCAGTTGTCACACCAGAAGGACGGGATGCCATCCAGAGGGACCTGGACAATGATGGACCTCACGCTGTGGGCCACTAACTGCATCCTCGCAGACCTCCTCCAGGTCCTCTCCAATTTCTCCACTTTGCTTTTCAAATGTGAGACTCACTGGGTCCTGTGACATCATCCTGGTGCCAGAAGAGTGAGGGCAGCGATTGTCTCGTTCACCCAGCATCAAGAGTTGCTCCCTCTGCTCCTCCCTGGGAGGGGCTGGGGGTGGGCAAGAAGCTGTCAGGGAGACACAGCCAGGAGAGCTGACCCCGGCTGAGCAGTGGGAGATCCCATTACACAGATAGCACACTCAGTGATAAGAAGAATGCCAGGAGAAGGAAGAAGTGACAATTTTTATTGTTTGAGGTGATGGATGGTGATAGACTGGTGGGGTGTCAGTCTGCTTGAGGGAGTAGCAAGTGGTGGTATTTACATTGGTTTTAGGTTTGTGTTTATGTTGTTTCTTTATCTTTTCTTCTTTCACCTATTAAAGTTTCTTTAGCTCAGCCCGCAAGTCAAAAACATTTCCATGGAGCAGCATGTGCAGAGACCTTGCCTGCTGAGGAGTGCCCTGAGGAGTTTCACCTGGGCCCCAGGATGCCTGCTTGGAGTCATTCACAAATATCCTCCACCAATCCCACGCCTTTTCAAAAGGCATTTTCTAAAGAAATATTGGTCTTCTCCTGGAACTTCCTCAGTGTGCAGAAGACAATGCTTCAGGGAGACCTTTTAGCAGCCTTCCAGTACCTGAAGGGAGTCACCAGGAAAGCTGGGGAAGGACTTCTTACAACCACATGGAGTGACAGGACAGTGAAAAACGTTTTAAATTGCTGAGGAGAAGATTTAGATTAGACACTAGGAAGACACTCTTCAAAAAAACAGATGTTGAGGCAGTGGCCCAGGTTTCCCAGGGAAGCCGTGGCTGTCCCCTCCCTGGAGATATTCAAGGCCAACTTGGATAGGGCCTTGAGCAGCCTGGTCCAGTGTGAGGTGTTCCTGTTCATGGCAGGAGGTGGAACTGGATGGGCTTTAAATCCCCTTCCAACCCAAACCATTCTATGATTCTGAAAAGAATGGAAATATAAACTTTAAACTAAAACATATTTTTCTTAGGTTCCCTTTGAAATCTTCCTCTATAACCACACTGGGAAATTACTCCAAGGAGCTGTGCAAGCCTTGAAGACCTTAAGAAAACAGCAGGAAGAGAACAGCTCGTTAAGTCTTTCTGTAATTTAATTAGACCCAGGGTGGATTGCCTGCTAAGTCCTTGAATGAACACTGCTGAGAGGAGATAGAGGAAACATCTCAAGAAGTAAAAAGAAAATCTCAACATTCCTTGAAGTCTTAAGTGGTCTCAGCGGGGATTGTTAGTGTCAAAGCCTCCGCAGGGACTCGTTAGAGCCAAAAATTAGAGGCCATGACTGCAGGAATGCAAAGGCGCTGTGCAGGTATCTGTGATGCTGAGAAAAGCCTGGGTTTGATTGGTGAAGCAGAAAGGCCAAGCCCTGACCCCCAGCCCTGGGCTGCAGATCTGGCTTCGGCTACTGTGGCACTTGTGCCATGAACACTTTGACGTTGCCGAATCAGAATCACAGCAGTTATCCCATGTAATTCCAAATACAGCCCTGTAGGGTTATGGGAGATGCCAAGGCTCTCACTCAGCTTCCTGCAGTTGTAGAAGAATTGGGTCCTAGATGGGCAGGGTCATAAGAGGATTGAGTCATAGAAGAGGAACAGAAATCTTGGGTATGAGAAAGGTCAGCTGAGAGAAGAGTTGAGTCATAGAGGAGTAACTAAGGAATGCAGTCATAGAAGGTTTAATAGAAGTTATGGATCATAGAATTTTCCTAGAAGAACTGGATCATAGATGATTGAGTTCATAAAAGGGTCATAGAATATTCAGGCCACAGAAGAGCTAAGTCATGGAAGTGTGAGTTTGTTTGGGTTTTAGAAGGCTTTATTCATAGAAGGGTCAGAAAACAGTTGGTTCAGAGAAGGGTTGGGTCACAGAAGAGTCATAAAACAGTCAGGTTAATTGAAGAACCTGTTCACAGAAGGTTCATGGAAGGGTCAGGTCATGGAAAGCCGCATCATAGAACAGACAGACAACAGTCAGGTCATGGAATGAAGTGTTGTGTCACAGAAGGCTTGAGTCAGGGAAGGGCCTGGTCATGTAAGAGGTGGGCCACAGATTAGTTGAGTTATAGATGTGTCAGGTCATAGAGGAATAACAGAAGATTTCAGTCACAGAAGGTTAATAAAAGGGTTGGGTGATGGAAGTCTCAGATCATAGAATTTTCAGGTAATAGCAGTATTGAGGAATAGAAGCAGGAGAGAGTTTATTTGGATAATAGAAGGGTTTGGTCATTGAAGGCTCATTGAAGAGTCAGGTCATAGAAGGGTCAGGTGATAAAATGGTTGGGTCACGGACTCTTCAATTCAGAGAGGAGTCAACTCATTGAAGGATGATAGAAGAATTGGCTCATAGATGGCTCTATTTGTAGAAGGCTCAGACTCCATATGAGTCGGACCACAGAGAAGTCACAGAAGAATGGGGTGGTAGAAGAGTTGGTTCATAGAAGAGATGAGTCATAGAAGGCTCATAGAAGAGTAGCATTGTACAAGGGGTGTGTCAGTGAAGTGTTGGGTCATAGAAGCACTAGGTCGTAGATTGGTGATAGAACTGTTGGGTCATAGAAGTCATAAAAACACAGGCGACAGCTCATTTAAGAGTCAGGTCATACAGGAGTCAGGTCATAGAAGGATCAGTTAATAGGTTTGGTTCATAGAAGAGTTGAGTCATCAAAGGCTCGGATTTTAGAAGAGTCGGGTCATCAATGATTTGTGTCACAGAAGAATGATAGAAGACTTGGGTCATAGAAAGTCAAATCACAGAAGAGTCAGAGGATGGTCAAATCACAGAAGGGCACAGAAGGCTCATGTCACAGAAAGGTCTGATCACATAAGAGCAGGTCAAAGAAGAGTCAGGTTATAGATGAATCGTATCATGGAGGAGTAATAGCAAAGTTCAGTCATAAAAGGCTCATTGAGGTGTGGGGTCACAGGAAGTCTCATGCGATAAAAGATTTGGGTGGTAAGAAGTGTCATAAAAGATTTGGGTTATGGAATAGTTGAGTCATAGAAGCATGAGAGTTTAGTCAGGAAAAGGAAGGAACAGGTCATAGAAAGGTCTTAGAAGAGTCAGGTCATAGAAGTGTTGGGTCATACAAGAGGTGGGTAAACAAGTATTCTGGTCATAGAGGAGTTGGGTCATAGAAGGATGGTGAGACACAATCTGCCCAAGGGAAATCCAGTCCACTTCTCTTTCAGATACCCAGAAATGGAATCGGAGGAGATAACCTCTGGGCAAAGCCTTTAGATCCCCTGCCCATCCATTGGCCATTGCTAAAAAGGACATGTACTGTGGGGGTGGTGGCAGTGGTCAGGGAGTTCCCCCAAACTCCATGACCTTCTGAAAATGATGGAGAGTGGCTGCATGTGACATCGTCCTCCTCACTCGGCTCCCTGAGATGCTGCCCCTCCTGTCCCACAGACTGGGAAGGATTGGGGTTGTTCAAGTGATCCCTGACTTGATCCCCAGTCACCACTGGTTGATCTCCCCCAGAGCCCGGCCGTGAGTCACTGAGACTGGGAGACCTTGATGGGGAAGACAGAGACAAAGAGGACACAGGGAATCTCAGATCTGTCTATACCTGCTCTTACTAAACCCAGCAGTTCCCACACAGTGCCCGTTACTATTCCTGAAAACACAAACACTCATCATGGGGCTCTCGAATGGCCTTTCAAGTTGAGATGGAGTTTTGTTCTGGTCCTTTGCTCAGCTTGGAGGATGCTGTTCTTGAAGCCCATCTGTCCTGAGCTCTGTGACATTTTCCCAGCTCTGTCTCCAACAGGAACAGCTCCAGCTCCTCCTGCCTGTGCCCCTGGCTGAGGGCATTGCTGCCCATTGGGGCTGAAGCCGTGCAGCTGTGGCACCAGGCAAGCTCATCCCTGCCATGAGAAAACCTGGACCAAGTTTCTAGGACCCCGTGTGTGCAAAGTGTTTGCTTAGAGCAGAGACATGGCTGGGACAGAAAAGGGAGCTGAGTCTTTCCAGCCCCAGGTCTTAAGGCCCAGGATAAAATAAAAATTCACTCAATGGAACAGATCCCCCCAGCTAGGAGAAATGAGATCATTCCCGGTTATCTTCCTGCTGTCCTGTCTAATGATGGGACAAAAATATCGATTCTCATGCCCAGGTATTTTTCTAACAGGAGCAGTGACACTGCAGGAAAGAAGTTTCTCTCCCCAGCTGAGAGAGGGAATATCAGGGATGGCTTCAGCCTGTTTCTCAGCAGGTTCCCCTGGTAGACCCAGGGACACCTCCAGGGAGCCCGGAGAGGGCAGAGAAAGCTCTGCCTTGGGCTGTTCCTCTGCTGCTGAGCTGGGCTGGGACCCTGGGACAGAGTGAGCTGATAAGGAGAGGGCAGATCTGAAAAGAGCCAGGTCTGGGCAGGAGCAGCGCCTCTGCAGAGCCCAGCAGGGCTGAGGGCACTTCCTGCAGGCAGCGAGAAGGGATAACTGAGGAAGACAGCAGTCGGGAGTGGGAGCAGAGCTGAGTGTTCACTCGGGGAGAAATCATCACAGTCGCAAATACAGTAAGTCTCTGAGTGCAGGGCAGTGCAGTCACACTTCTAGGGAAGATCTCCTAGATCTGGCATGTGCCACAGGTTTTGGAATCTATGAGGAGGACTCAGAGTTTGTCTAGAGCAGAGGACAGGGACACTGCTCCACAGCCAGGGTTCTCCTCTGCACCACCAAAGACTGGGTGTGACAGCTGCCAGTGCAGCCAAGGGTGCCCTGGGCTGCCCTTCAGCTCCCTGCCAGGAAGATCCCTGCGCTCCTGTGGGGTGATGGAGCAACCCCTGGCAGGGCAGGACAGGGTCCTCCTGCTGTCGAGAGGGTGCTGTGTGTGTCAGGGCTGCTCACTGCTCGAGGTCACCCCCACGGCACTTGCAGAGGGTCTTTTTGTAGGATGACATCAGGACAGCATCGACCTGGCAGTGATGGGGTCTGTGCTTTCAGGTTTCCACTCCTGGTGATGAGGGTGGTGGGAGTTTGGCGGTGGGGATGGGAATTTATTTCTCGGTTCCTGAAAGGCGCTGGTACTCCATTTCCCGATCGGATTTGTGAGAGCTGCTCTTCAGCCCCTGCACTCCCAGAGATGCCCCTGGGCAGTGTCCCACTGGCAGGAGGGGTGTGCAGCGCAGTGCTGAGCACACAGTGGGTGGGGTGGGCTCTGTGAGCACAGACAGGGAGGAGATCCAGGGACAGAGAAACAGCTCCCAGGAGGGAAAAGCTCCAGACAGCAGAGACATCGGCAGGGATGGAGAGGGATCTGCTCCCATGTGAAGTGGGATTGGGGCATCTCCCTGCCACCCCCTGCAGTGCAGACATCTATGATAGAGCAAGCCCACTCTCTTGACTCCCACCTGTTCTCTTCAGGCTATGGGTGGTCAATCACCTTCTCAGCATCCTCATCCCTTCAATGGAGACATTACCACCCCCCTGACTGTCTGTTTCTCTGCTGTTTCCACCTGCAGCAGCACTGTGCATGTCTCTTTCTTCCCTCTCCTGCCTTTGCTCCCCAGGTTCTCACCACTGGACCTTCTGGGATGGGGTTTGGGTAAAGCTGTAGGTAAGAGACCAGTCCTGTGGGTCCTGCCATGCAGTTGTAGCCATAGGAGTAAAGAGTCTAATCCCTCTCCTAACTGACAGGTTGAGGCAATGCAAATGAGCAGATTCTGCTTTCAGGACACCCCACGTTTGTGACATTTGATTCTTTGCTTGCAGGGTCCTGCTGTGCTTCAGGCTGCCCTCCAGAAGGCACAGCTCTCCCATGGTATCTCTGTGTCACCTGGCAGTCCCACGGAGAAGACACCTCACACTAAGGCCATGGAAGGGCAGCTCATCTTCTGTGTGGGGGAGGCAGCAATGAGCCCTCTGGTTCCATGGCTGGGAGGGGAGAGCTGAGGTCCCCCTCTGGTAGGATGGGGTGAGGGTATTTGTAGATCTGAACTGGGAACCTGGATTCCTCCGATCCCAGAAGTGCAGTTTCTTTTTGGGGAAACACCTGAGTTCAAAATTCCTCCAGCACAGGGCAGTTGAGACCAGGGCTGATGGACAGACTGGCTGTGCTCACTCTGCACGAAGGGACAGTCCGTTTGCCTGTCAGGACCCACGAGATTTCACTTGGAGTGAAGCGGAAAAGCCTGGAGTTTCTGCATCCTGAGCTGTGTTGGAGCAACCAGAACAGAAGACGCAAACCAAAATCCCCTCAGCTCTGCTCTGCAGTCGGGTGAATGGGGAGGGGAAGCATTGGGAAGCTCTTTGATATCAGAAGTGGATTCATCCCGAGATCACCCTGTGTTCCCTTCTCTGTGGCTGTAGTACAGCACTGGCCCCTGCAGAGCCCACATCACAGCCTCCTGCTCCCATGGGCAACCTCAGAGAGGAGCAACCAGAGCTTGTGAGAGACCTGCCGAAGGTCTTCCTTCGTGGAGAGAGATAGTTTGGGAGGTGGTTCTGTGGGATATGGCTGTGATTTTGCTGAAAGAAGTCTCTCCTAACTTGTTATTATTTTCTTCCTCTTGGACAGTGTCCTGTGCCCAGAGGCAGCAGATGTCCAACAGCAGCTCCATCACCCAGTTCCTCCTCCAGGCATTCACAGACAGGCGGGAACTGCAGCTCTTGCTCTTCTGCCTCTTCCTGGCCATCTACCTGGCTGCCCTCCTGGGGAATGGCCTTATCGTCACCGCTATAACCTGTGACCACCACCTCCACACCCCCATGTACTTCTTCCTCCTCAACCTCTCTGTTCTTGACCTGGGATCCATCTCCACAATTCTCCCCAAATCCATGGCCAATTCTCTCTGGGACACCCGGGACATCTCATACACAGGGTGTGCTTCTCAAGTCTCTCTCTTTCTGTTTTTCATTCCAGCAGAGTATTCTTTCCTCACAATCATGTCCTACGACCGCTACGTTGCCATCTGCAAACCCCTGCACTACGGGACCCTCCTGAGCAGCAGAGCTTGTGTCCACATGGCAGCAGCTGCCTGGGGCATTGCATTTCTCAATGCTCTGCTGCACACGGCCAATACATTTTCCCTGCCCCTCTGCAAGGGCAATACTGTGGACCAGTTCTTCTGTGAAATCCCACAGATCCTCAAGCTCTCCTGCTCAGATTCCTACCTCAGGGAAGCTCGGCTTCTTGTGTTTGGTGCCTGTATATTTTTTGTCATTTTTTTTTTCATTGTGTTGTCCTATGTGCAGATCTTCAGGGCCGTGCTGAGGATCCCCTCGGAACAGGGACGGCACAAAGCTTTTTCCACGTGCCTCCCTCACCTGGTCGTGGTCTCCCTGTTCATCAGCACTGCAGGATTTGCAAACCTGAAGCCCCGCTCCATCTCCTCCCCCTCCCTGGATCTGATGGTGTCATTTCTGTACTCAGTGGTGCCTCAGGCACTGAACCCCCTCATCTACAGCTTGAGGAACCAGCAGCTCAAGGATGCAGTATGGAAACTGATAGCTGGACGGTTCTCTGAATCAATAAACTGCTCATCATCTGCTGCATAGCAGTTATCATGCAAGCAATGGCAGGCCCAGACTGGTCTCTGTATTTGGTGGTGGTGGTGGTGGTTATTGTTTTCAGTTGTGATAATCTTGTCATCCTGTTTTTAATTCACTGTCTTCTTCTCTTTTCTTGATGATTGTCTGTATAGAAGAGGAGCTGTGCTCTCTTTCTGTTTATACAAAATAAAGGGATATTCAGTGGCTCTTTTTCCCTGATATCTTTCCTCCAAGAACTTTCTGGAGTTGCAGGGACAGTTCCTGTAGGTGTGGGTGGAGGGAAAAAGAGTCCTGGCACGGCAGCACTGCCAGGCTCCAGAGCTTTATCTCCCAGAACCGTTCTCTCTCCATTTCCATACTCTCTTTCTCAGCCCTTGTCTTGCTGTAAGGCCTGATGTCCAACTCCACTACCATTATTAATAAAAAGGGAACCATTTTCCTCCTGACATTTCTTGCACACCAGCCCCACCGCTCTTGCCACTGCTGGTCTCTCAGACAAGGCCTTTCTCACACAGCTCCAAACACAACAGGGGCTCATGGCCTTGTTTCATCAAACACTGGGAACATCCATGGATTGGATGCTGCAGCTGCCCTGGGTCCTGTGTGTGAATGCCTGGAGGAGGAACTGGGTGATGGAGCTGCTGTTGGACATCTGCTGCCTCTGGGCACAGGACACTGTCCAAGAGGAAGAAAATAATAACAAGTTAGGAGAGACTTCTTTCAGCAAAATCACAGCCATATCCCACAGAACCACCTCCCAAACTATCTCTCTCCACGAAGGAAGACCTTCGGCAGGTCTCTCACAAGCTCTGGTTGCTCCTCTCTGAGGTTGCCCATGGGAGCAGGAGGCTGTGATGTGGGCTCTGCAGGGGCCAGTGCTGCCCTACAGCCACAGAGAAGGGAACACAGGGTGATCTCGGGATGAATCCACTTCTGATATCAAAGAGCTTCCCAACGCTTCCCCTCCCAATTCACCCGACTGCAGAGCAGAGCTGAGGGGATTTTGGTTTGCGTCTTCTGTTCTGGTTGCTCCAACACAGCTCAGGATGGTTTTGATGCAGAAACTCCAGGCTTTTCCGCTTCACTCCAAGTGAAATCTCGTGGGTCCTGACAGGCAAACGGACTGTCCCTTCGTGCAGAGTGAGCACAGCCGGTCTGTCCATCAGCCCTGGTCTCAACTGCCCTGTGCTGGAGGAATTTTGAACTCAGGTGTTTCCCCAAAAAGAAACTGCACTTCTGGGATCGGAGGAATCCAGGTTCCCAGTTCAGATCTACAAATACCCTCACCCCATCCTACCAGAGGGGGACCTCAGCTCTCCCCTCCCAGCCATGGAACCAGAGGGCTCATTGCTGCTTCCCCCACACAGAAGATGAGCTGCCCTTCCATGGCCTTAGTGTGAGGTGTCTTCTCCGTGGGACTGCCAGGTGACACAGAGATACCACGGGAGAGCTGTGCCTTCTGGAGGGCAGCCTGAAGCACAGCAGGACCCTGCAAGCAAAGAATCAAATGTCACAAACGTGGGGTGTCCTGAAAGCAGAATCTGCTCATTTGCATTGCCTCAACCTGTCAGTTAGGAGAGGGATTAGACTCTTTACTCCTATGGCTACAACTGCATGGCAGGACCCACAGGACTGGTCTCTTACCTACAGCTTTACCCAAACCCCATCCCAGAAGGTCCAGTGGTGAGAACCTGGGGAGCAAAGGCAGGAGAGGGAAGAAAGAGACATGCACAGTGCTGCTGCAGGTGGAAACAGCAGAGAAACAGACAGTCAGGGGGGTGGTAATGTCTCCATTGAAGGGATGAGGATGCTGAGAAGGTGATTGACCACCCATAGCCTGAAGAGAACAGGTGGGAGTCAAGAGAGTGGGCTTGCTCTATCATAGATGTCTGCACTGCAGGGGGTGGCAGGGAGATGCCCCAATCCCACTTCACATGGTGTTAGTGCAGGGGCTGAAGAGTAGCTCTCACAAATCTGATCGGGAAATGGAGTACCAGCGCCTTTCAGGAACTGAGAAATAAATTCCCATCCCCACCGCCAAACTCCCACCACCCTCATCACCAGGAGTGGAAACCTGAAAGCACAGACCCCATCACTTCCAGGTCGATGCTGTCCTGATGTCATCCTACAAAAAGACCCTCTGCAAGTGCCGTGGGGGTGACCTCGAGCAGTGAGCAGCCCTGACACACACAGCACCCTCTCGACAGCAGGAGGACCCTGTCCTGCCCTGCCAGGGGTTGCTCCATCACCCCACAGGAGCGCAGGGATCTTCCTGGCAGGGAGCTGAAGGGCAGCCCAGGGCACCCTTGGCTGCACTGGCAGCTGTCACACCCAGTCTTTGGTGGTGCAGAGGAGAACCCCGGCTGTGGAGCAGTGTCCCTGTCCTCTGCTCTAGACAAACTCTGAGTCCTCCTCATAGATTCCAAAACCTGTGGCACATGCCAGATCTAGGAGATCTTCCCTAGAAGTGTGACTGCACTGCCCTGCACTCAGAGACTTACTGTATTTGTGACTGTGATGATTTCTCCCCGAGAGAACACTCAGCTCTGCTCCCACTCCCGACTGCTGTCTTCCTCAGTTATCCCTTCTCGCTGCCTGCAGGAAGTGCCCTCAGCCCTGCTGGGCTCTGCAGAGGCGCTGCTCCTGCCCAGACCTGGCTCTTTTCAGATCTGCCCTCTCCTTATCAGCTCACTCTGTCCCAGGGTCCCAGCCCAGCTCAGCAGCAGAGGAACAGCCCAAGGCAGAGCTTTCTCTGCCCTCTCTGGGCTCCCTGGAGGTGTCCCTGGGTCTCCCAGGGAACCTGCTGAGAAACAGGCTGAAGCCATCCCTGATATTCCCTCCCTCAGCTGGGGAGAGAAATTCTTTCCTGCAGTGTCACTGCTCCTGTTAGAAAAATACCTGGGCATGAGAATCGATATTTTTGTCCCATCATTAGACAGGACAGCAGGAAGGTAACGGGGAATGATCTCGTTTTTCCTAGCTGGGAGATCTGTTCCATTGAGTGAATTTAGATATTTTATCCTGGGTCTTAAGACCTGGGGCTGTGAAGACACGCAGCTCCCTTTTCTGTCCCAGCCATGTCTCTGCTCTAAGCAAAAACTTTGCAAACATGGGATCCTAGAAACTTGGTCCAGGTTTTCTCATGGCAGGGATGAGCTTGCATGGTGCCACAACTGCAGGGCTTCAGCCCCAATGGGCAGCAATGCCCTCAGCCAGGGGCACAGGCAGGAGGAGCTGGAGCTGTTCCTGTTGGAGACAGAGCTGGGAAAATGTCACAGAGCTCAGGACAGATGGGCTTCAAGAACAGCATCCTCCAAGCTGAGCAAAGGACCAGAACAAAACTCCATCTCGACTTGAAAGGCCATTCGAGCGCCCCATGATGAGGGTTTGTGTTTTCAGGAATAGTAAAGGGCACTGTGTGGGTACTGCTGGGTTTAGTAAGAGCAGGTATAGACAGATCTGAGATTCCCTGTGTCCTCTTTGTCTCTGTCTTCCCCATCAAGGTCTCCCAGTCTCAGTGACTCACGGCCGGGCTCTGGGGGAGATCAACCAGTGGTGACTGGGGATCAAGTCAGGGATCACTTGAACAACCCCAATCCTTCCCAGTCTGTGGGACAGGAGGGGCAGCATCTCAGGGAGCCGAGTGAGGAGGACGATGTCACATGCAGCCACTCTCCATCATTTTCAGAAGGTCATGGAGTTTGGGGGAACTCCCTGACCACTGCTACCACCCCCACAGTACATGTCCTTTTTAGCAATGGCCAATGGATGGGCAGGGGATCTAAAGGCTTTGCCCAGAGGTTATCTCCTCCGATTCCATTTCTGGGTATCTGAAAGAGAAGTGGACTGGATTTCCCTTGGGCAGATTGTGTCTCACCATCCTTCTATGACCCAACTCCTCTATGACCAGAATACTTGTTGACCCACCTCTTGTATGACCCAACACTTCTATGACCTGACTCTTCTAAGACCTTTCTATGACCTGTTCCTTCCTTTTCCTGACTAAACTCTCATGCTTCTATGACTCAACTATTCCATAACCCAAATCTTTTATGACACTTCTTACCACCCAAATCTTTTATCGCATGAGACTTCCTGTGACCCCACACCTCAATGAGCCTTTTATGACTGAACTTTGCTATTACACCTCCATGATACGATTCATCTATAACCCGACTCTTCTTTGACCTGCTCTTATGTGATCAGACCTTTCTGTGACATGAGCCTTCTGTGCCCTTCTGTGATTTGACCATCCTCTGACTCTTCTGTGATTTGACTTTCTATGACCCAAGTCTTCTATCATTCTTCTGTGACACAAATCATTGATGACCCGACTCTTCTAAAATCCGAGCCTTTGATGACTCAACTCTTCTATGAACCAAACCTATTAACTGACCCTTCTATGACCTGACTCCTGTATGACCTGACTCTTAAATGAGCTGTCGCCTGTGTTTTTATGACTTCTATGACCCAACAGTTCTATCACCAATCTACGACCTAGTGCTTTTATGACCCAACACTTCACTGACACACCCCTTGTACAATGCAACTCTTCTATGAGCCTTCTATGACTCATCTCTTCTATGAACCAACTCTTCTACCACCCCATTCTTCTGTGACTTCTCTGTGGTCCGACTCATATGGAGTCTGAGCCTTCTACAAATAGAGCCATCTATGAGCCAATTCTTCTATCATCCTTCTATGAGTTGACTCCTCTCTGAATTGAAGAGTCCGTGACCCAACCATTTTATCACCTGACCCTTCTATGACCTGACTCTTTAATGTCCCTTCAATGACCAAACCCTTCTATTATACAAATAAACTCTCTCCTGCTTCTATTCCTCAATACTGCTATTACCTGAAAATTCTATGATCTGAGACTTCCATCACCCAACCCTTTTATTAACCTTCTGTGACTGAAATCTTCTGTTATTCCTCTATGACCTGACACATCTATAACTCAACTCTTCTGTAGCCCACCTCTTACATGACCAGGCCCTTCCCTGACTCAAGCCTTCTGTGACACAACACTTCATTCCATGACCTGACTGTTGTCTGTCTGTTCTATGATGCGGCTTTCCATGACCTGACCCTTCCATGAACCTTCTGTGAACAGGTTCTTCCATCAAAATTCTATGACCCATAACTTCTATTAAACCTTCTATGACTGCACTCCTTAGTTACTCCTCTATGACTCAACTCTTCTCTCAGCTGACCCTTCTCATACCCAAGATTTCTGTTCCTCTTCTATGACTCAACCCTCTTATGACCCTGCCCATCTAGGACCCAATTCTTCTACAACTGCAGGAAGCTGAGTGAGAGCCTTGGCATCTCCCATAACCCTACAGGGCTGTATTTGGAATTACATGGGATAACTGCTGTGATTCTGATTCGGCAACGTCAAAGTGTTCATGGCACAAGTGCCACAGTAGCCGAAGCCAGATCTGCAGCCAAGGGCTGGGGGTCAGGGCTTGGCCTTTCTGCTTCACCAATCAAACCCAGGCTTTTCTCAGCATCACAGATACCTGCACAGCGCCTTTGCATTCCTGCAGTCATGGCCTCTAATTTTTGGCTCTAACGAGTCCCTGCGGAGGCTTTGACACTAACAATCCCCGCTGAGACCACTTAAGACTTCAAGCAATGTTGAGCTTTTCTTTTTACTTCTTGAGATGTTTCCTCTATCTCCTCTCAGCAATGATCATTCAAGGACTTAGCAGGCAATCCGCCCTGGGTCTAATTAAATTACAGAAAGACTTAATGAGCTGTTCTCTTCCTGCTGTTTTCTTAAGGTCTTCAAGGCTTGCACAGCTCCTTGGAGTCATTTCCCAGTGTGGTTATAGAGGAAGATTTCAAAGGGAAACTAAGAAAAATATGTTTTAGTTTAAAGTTTATATTTCCATTTTTTTCAGAATCATAGAATGGTTTGGGTTGGAAGGGGCTTTAAAGCCCATCCAGTTCCACCTCCTGCTATGAACAGGGACACCTCACACTGGACCAGGCTGCTCAAGGCCCCGTCCAAGTTGACCTTGAACACCTCCAGGGAGGGGACAGCCATGGCTTCCCTGGGCAACCTGGGCCACTGCCTTAACACCTTTTTTCCTTGAAGTGTGTCTTCCTAGTGTCTAATCTAAATCTTCTCCTCAGCAATTTAAAACGTTTTTCACTGTCCTGTCTCTCCATGTGGTTGTAAGAAGTCCTTCACCAGCTTTCCTGGTGACTCCCTTCAGGTACTGGAAGGCTGCTAAAAGGTCTCCCTGAAGCATTGTCTTCTGCACACTGAGGAAGTTCCAGGAGAAGATCAATATTTCTTTAGAAAATGCCTTTTGAAAAGGCATGGGATTGGTGGAGGATATTTGTGAATGACTCCAAGCAGGCATCCTGGGGCCCAGGTGAAACTCCTCAGGGCACTCCTCAGCAGGCAAGGTCTCTGCACATGCTGCTCCATGGAAATGTTTTTGACTTGCAGGTTGATCTAAAAAAATTTTAATAGGTGAAAGAAGAAAAGATAAGGAAACAACATAAACACAAACCTAAACCCAATGTAAATACCATCACTTGCTACCTCCCTCAAGCAGACTGACACCCCACCAGTCTATCACCATCCATCACCTCAAACAATAAAAATTGTCACTTCTTCCTTCTCCTGGCATTCTTCTTATCACTGAGTGTGGCATCTGTGTAATGGGATCTCCCTCTGCTCAGCCGAGGTCAGCTCTCCTGGCTGTGTCTCCCTGACAGCTTCTTACCCACCCCCAGCCCCTCCCAGGGAGGAGCAGAGGGAGCAACTCTTGATGCTGGGTGAACGAGACAATCGCTGCCCTCACTCTTCTGGCACCAGGATGATGTCACAGGACCCAGTGAGTCTCACATTTGAAAAGCAAAGTGGAGAAATTGGAGAGGACCTGGAGGAGGTCTGCGAGGATGCAGTTAGTGGCCCACAGCGTGAGGTCCATCATTGTCAAGGTCCCTCTGGATGGCATCCCGTCCTTCTGGTGTGACAACTGCACCACTCAACTTGCTGTCATCTGCAGACTTGCAGAGGGTGCACTCGATCTCACTGTCTATATCATTGATGAAGACATTAAACAGCACTGGTCACAGGGAGATTTTGAAACCAGCTGTGATGGAACATGAGAGCAGCAGCCTGGGTGACTGAGAGCCGGGGTCCTCAAAGAGCAGCCAAATTGTTTGCATTAGGCAAGATCAAATGCAATCAGTGCTGCCAAGATCTGCCCATCAGAAAGTGTTGTTGGAGAATGGAGTGGGAACAGCCCAGCAGAGAAGGACCTGGGGTGCTGGGGGAGAAGCAGCTGAATATGAGCTGGCAACGGGTGCTCTCAGGCCAGAAATCAACCATGTCCAAAAGCTGCATGGCCAGCAGGGAGAGGGAGGGGATTCTGCCGCTCTGTTCCACTCCAGTGAGAACCCATCTGGAGCCCTGTGTCCAGTTCTGGAGCCCTCAGCACAGGACAGGCATGGAACTGTTGGAGCAAATCCAGAGGAGGCCATGGAGATGTGCTGAGGCATCTCCCACCCAAGGACAAGCTGAGAGAGTTAGAGTTGTTGAGCCTGCAGAATGGAAGGCTCTGGGGAGACCTTAGAGCAGCTTCTAGTACTGAAAGTGTCTCCAAGAAAGCTGGTGAGGGGCCCTTGATGAGGGTGTGCAGGGATAGAACAAGGGGAATGATTTTCAGCTGAAAGAGGGGAGATTGAGGTGAGGTCTGAGGAAGAAATGTTTCTCTGTGAGGGTGGGGAGGCCCTTGTCCAGGTTGCCCAAGGAAGCGATGGCTGCCCCAACCCTGGAGGTGTTCCAGGCCAGATTGGACAGGACTTTGAACATTCTGATTAAGTGAGATGTGTTCTTGCCCATGGCATGGAGGTGGAAATGAATAGGCTTTGCAGTCCCTTCCAGCTCAAACCGTTCCACGATTCCATGCATCATGTCCAAAACAATTCAGTTCCTCCAAGAAATACAAAACCCCACCCCACCACACAATTCATGACATGCTTGATCACATGCAACAAAACATACTGTGTTTTTAACACAGTCCATCATAACCCACACAATGGGAACCTTTCCCATATCCACACAGCCTGGAAAGCAGCCGGGTGTTGATTGGAGACGACAGAGGTTGATGGGGAGGGACTGCAGCAGCTCTGAGACACACTCATTGAGTGTGTCCGTAGCAGCGTCACAGCCAGCTGGGTGCTGGCTTGTGCTGGGTGGTGTTGGCTCCCAGGGAGCGCTCGGCCGAGTTGGCTCCTGAGGTGACCTCTGCAGGGTTGGCTCCCCATTTAGGCTCTGCAGGGCTGGCTCCTGAGGAGCACTGGGTGCAGGAGTGTGACGGGAAGTGGTGTTGGAGGACTCCTGAGCTGCACCCTGCTCGTGTGCACGGTTTCTGCCAGCCAAGGGCTGGTTACTAGTGGGAGAGATAAGCACGAACTCCTCATGGTTGTCATCTGCTCGCACCGAGTTCAGCAGAGCCCTGTTGTCCATCCTGGTGTCTCTGGTGTCTGTACTGTGAGTACTGGTCCCATAGTGGTCTCACACTTGAGTCTTACTGGTGTGTACTGGGAGCACTGGGAGCCCTCCTTTCAGTACTGGTGTCCCTGCTGTCAGTACTGGGAGCACTGGTCTCATACTAGTCCCACTCTGGTGCCTTACTGGCCTGCACTAAGAGCTCTGTTGTAAACACTGGTGCCTCTGGTGTCCATACTGGGAACATCGATGTCCATACCAGTGCCCTACAGGCCTGTGCTGGAAGAACTGGTGCTTCACTGGGAGCTCTGGTGTCCATATTGGAGTTCGTGGTGTCCATACTGGGTGTACTGGTCCCATATTGGTTCCCCACCGGTCCCACCCTTGTGTCTTACTGGTCTGTACAGGTGCCATGCTGGGAGTACTGTTAGAATCATAGAACCATGGCATGGGTTGAGTTGGAAAGGACCTCAAAGCCCATCCAGCCCCACCCCCTGCCATGGGCTGGCACACCTCCCACTGGAAGAGGTTCTCCAAGCCCAACGTGGCCTTCAACACTTCCAGGGATGGGGCAGCCACTCCTGCTCTGGGCAGCCTGGGCCAGGGCCTCCCCATCCTCACGGTGAAGAAATTCCTGCTCATGGTTGGCAGGATCTGAGCAACTTCCGTAACTGTGACTTCAGCAAGAAGAGAAATTGAGAAACAACAGTTGGTGGCTCAAAGGAAAAAAGGCAAGAGAAGGAGCAGAAAATAAGCAAATTTCATCAGGGTTTAAATGACAGCAACAGGAAAGTCTTCCCTGCACCTCCCCCTCCCCGAGTCCCAACCCTTGTCTGTGCCCAATGACAGCTCAGAGAGGGAGGTGCCTCTGGGAGGTCAAACACCAACTTTTGGTGCTGCCTGTGCTCCACTTCACCTCAGAGAAGGGCATGGAGGGAAAGCTGAGGCTGGAGATGCATGGGGAGATGAAAAGGACTGAGTCATGTCCCTCCACTCTGGGGATCTACGTTTGTACAGCCTGGTGTGACCCCAGGGCCTAAAACACTGGAGGACTGATTCTGACCAAGGAAACCTTCAGCAACAGCCGCTTATGCGAACAACCCTTCCTGCCCTTGGCTGAGGCTCAGGCAGTGCTGGATTTCCTACTCTGAAACCCAGCAACCTACAGTCGGTGCTTTTAGGGTGTCCAACAAAGCCAGGATCAGGACAGTGAGGCAAGGCGAAAAACCCTCAACAGAGCCAAAGTCCTCCTCTCCTTGCCTCTGTTCTTTGTCTCGGGCACTGATGCCAGTAAGGAAGCACCTTCTCCTTACAGCACCAGGGTCTCATGGCCTCTTCATCCCCACCCAGGAGCCGGGGAGGTGTTTTTCCACAGTCCTGCCCTTGGCATTGCTCATCGTCACATCCCACTGCCCAGGAAGAGCCCTGAGGAATGAGTGAGGGGCAGGATCTCCCTTCCCAGGGCATAAGGGTCAAGATTTGGCCACTTGGTTAATAAGGTCAAGGCTTGACCCTCTAAATTCACAAAACACATCCAAGTTCACTCAGCATCAGAGTCACCTTTAACTCGCTTTTCCCAGCCTTTCATCACTGCCTCCAGTTTTCTGCTCTAACTGGGCCCTGGAGATGCTCTCTCAGCAGTGGCCTCAGTGGGACCCATGAACACTACAGGAAACTTTAAATCATGAATTTGAGTTTTACTTCTTGAGAAGGTTATTCAACACCTCTAAGGGTCTGAGGTTCATGGACTAGGCATCCAACCCACTAGAGGGGTCATTAAAATGCCCTGGGCTGCTCCTCTGCTGCTGAGCTGGGCTGGGCTCCTGGGCCTGAGGGAGCTCATGGCAAGTGGGCAGAGCTATAAAGAGGGAGCTCTGGCCAGGAGCAGCTCCTCTGCAAAGGCAGCAGGGAGAAGGGAACTCCCAGGGTATCTCATAGAGAGACCAGCAAGGCAGAGGGAGCTTAAAGGTGGTCAGGAGGATGACTGAGGGCTGACTGGAGGAGAAATCTTCACAGTCCTTGACATGGTAAGTCTGGGTGCAGGACAATGCAGTATTAGTTCCTAGTGGCAACTCCTAAAGCTGGCACAGCCCCCAGCTCATGGGGTCTGTGAGGAGGGGGCTCTTGTGAGGCAGTTTGGAAGGGCTCTCAAGCCAGGGTTGCAGCCAGGGGTGCCCGGGGCTGTCATTCAGAGCAAGATCCCTGCACCACAGGGATCTCTGTGCTGAGAGAGAGACTCTGCCACCACCTGGAGTCAGCGCTCAGCCTGACCAGGGAGACCCCCACTTCGCTGCGGGGAGAAGCTGTGGGTGCAAGAAGCACCTCCTGGCAGGAGAGCGTTTTTTGCTGTCCAGAGGTTGCTGCAGGGATCAGGACCATTCCGAATCACCTTAGAAAAACTGAATGGACTGCTCAGTGGAAAGGACAAGGAAGGGATTATATTGAAGATCAGGAGCTTTTCCGTTTTCTACTCTTGGGGAATTTGAGAAGAGAAATGGAAAAAGAGGCCCTCATGCTTGAACAAATCACTGAGGCTCCTGAGCTGTCACTGTGAGTGACCAATGGGTCTGATAGGAGTCTCCCAAACCACCTTGAGCCACTCCTCTGCCCATGGACCAGCATCACCTCTGCTGGACCCCCCAAGTTGTTCTTCCCTCTGGAGCCTCCAAACAGGAGCACGTGCCCAGGCAGTGCCAGGGGGATAGGGTGGGGTTTGTGAGCAGGGAAAAAACATGAGACAGGGAAACACATTGCTGGAGGAAAATCTCCAGGCAGCAGGGATAGGATCAGGGAATGAGGAGAACCTAAAGCCAGAAAGGTTCTGGGAGGGAGAATTTACATCCTATGTTACAGAGATGCCCTACAGAGAAGCACAGAGATGGTGTGAGACACAAAATGCTGTTGGGTTTGTGAATGAGCTGTGTGTGTCCTAGGGTGAAAGTGGGTGCTGAGACCTTAGGAAAGGGTGAGACATTGAGTGGTGTGAGGTGGACATTGAGTGGTTTGAGGGTAACACAGGAGTGTGATCCCCCTCCATCTCAGAAATGTGCATGCCCAGGGCAGCTGGGAACAAGAGCAAGGACAGAGCAGTTCCCCTCCCTCTGCACTGAGCCACAGGCAATGCTCTTGCGTCACAGGACTCTCTCTTGTCTCTCTGAGTGCAGCAGAGGTGGGGATGGGGGCAGGCGGAAGGGGAAGGGGGTGCTGAGATATTACTTTCATTTGGCTCAGAGAAGGCTCCCCTAACTTGTCACTGTCCTTTCCCCCTGCAACAGTGCCCAATGCCTAGATGCAGCAGATATCCAACAGCAGCTCCGTCACCCAGTTCCTCCTCCTGGCATTCGCAGACACACGGGAACTGCAGCTCTTGCACTTCTGGCTCTTCCTGGGCATCTACCTGGCTGCCCTCCTGGGCAACGGCCTCATCATCACCAGCATCGCCTGTGACCACCACCTCCACACCCCCATGTACTTCTTCCTCCTCAACCTCTCCCTCCTTGACATCGGCTCCATCTCCACCACTGTCCCCAAATCCATGGCCAATTCCCTCTGGGACACCAGAGAAATCTCATATGAAGGATGTGTTTCCCAGTTCTTTCTATTTGACTTTTTCATTTCAGCAGAGTACTCTCTTCTCACCATCATGTCCTATGACCGCTATGTTGCCATCTGCAAACCCCTGCACTACGGGACCCTCCTGGGCAGCAGAGCTTGTGTCCACATGGCAGCAGCTGCCTGGGGCACTGAGATTCTCTACGCTCTGCTGCACACAGCCAATACATTTTCCCTGCCCCTCTGCCAGGGCAATGCTGTGGAACAGTTCTTCTGTGAAATCCCCCAGATCCTCAAGCTCTCCTGCTCACACTCCTACCTTAGGGAGCTTTGGCTTAATTTTGTTACTCTCTTTCTTATATTCAGCTGTTTTGTTTTCATTGTGGTGTCCTATGTGCAGATCTTCAGGGCTGTGCTGAGGATCCCCTCCGGGCACGGACGGCACAAGGCTTTTTCCACCTGCCTCCCTCACCTGGCTGTCGTCTCCCTGTTTGTCAGCACTGCAGGGTTTGCCCACCTGAAACCCCGCTCCATCTCCTCCCCATTGCTGGATCTGGTAATGGCAGTTCCATACACGGTGGTGCCTCCAGCACTGAACCCCCTCATCTACAGCTTGAGGAACAAAGAGATCAATGCTGTAGTCTGGAAATTCGTGACTGAATGTTCCTACGAAGCAACAAAGTGCTCCTCAGCTTCTGCCTAGCAGTTCTCATGTAACTCCTCCCAGGCAAAGACCGTCTTTATTTAATTGTTGTTTGTTTCTTAATTCTTAAATCTTTATCCCCTTTCTTATTCCCTGTCTGCTTTTCTTTGCTGACATGGTGTTTGTTTGAATAAGGAGCTGAGATCCTGTGTATTTAAGCAAAATAAAGGCCCCTTCAATGGCTTCTGTTTTCCTGAGTTTTTTCCCCCAAGGCTTTTGTGGAGCTGCAGGGACAGGTCCTGTGGTCATGGGTGGAGGGGAAAGAGTCCCAGCAGGGCAGCACTGCCAGGCACCCAGAGCTGTTCTCTCTCCACTTCCACACTCTCCTCCTCACCCCTTGCCTTGCTCTAAGGCCCGAGGGTTCTGCAAGGTGAGACCTCACCCTGATGCCGGTCCCTGTCTTCTCTGCCTCCCAGTCACAGGTTACACTGCCAAACTGCAAAAGCAGTGGAAGTCTAGGTTGGAATTAAGGACCATGCCAGAAGAACACCAAACAAACAAGCAAGCGGCTAAATTGGAACAGAACTTCAGCACCCAGGCCAGGATGGCTCCTTACACAGCCTGGAGTCAGTGACAAAGCACTCGGGAAACAAATCCAATCTGAGTGAAAGAGAAAGGGGCAAGGCTGGCACAGTTAAACAAAAACGAGACCACCTGGTCTTGGAACATCTCCCATGTGGAAAATAACCAGGAAGATAGTCTCCCACTCCTAGGATGCATAAGAACGGGAGCTGACAGAACCCTTAAGAACTGGAGGCCCTTCCACAGAAATTAAACTCTGAGCAATAAATGCGCAGAAGCAGGCACGGACACACCTGACCTACCCTGGCTGTGGGGCAGAGTTTCCTCTCCAGCAGAACCGGCACCAGACACTGTGATGGCTGAACTGCAGCTGCTTTGTTTCTTACACACAGAGCAAGGGGCAGGCAGCTCCCAGTGGAGAGACCACCTGCCTCCTCCACATCTAACAATAACCTCTAACCCTACCCTTATCCCTAACCCCTAACCCTAATCCTAACCCTTACCCTTACCCTAAACCAACCCTAACACTAACCCTTTACCCTAACATTAAACCTAACCCTAACACAACCCTAAAACTGACCCTAAGCCTAACACTAACTGTTACACTAACCCTGACCCTGGCCCTCAACCTAACCCTAACCCTAAACCTGATCCTGACATTAACCCTAGTCTTAATCCTAAACCTGACCCCGAACATAACCCTAATCTTAACACCTAACATTAATCCTAACACTAACCCCAACCCTAATGACTCTAACCCTGACCCTGACCCTAAACTTGATTTTACCCTGACACTAACCCTATCCCTTAACCCTAATCCTATCCATAATCCCTAACCCTTACCCTAACCCTAAATGTAACCCTAAACTTAACCCCATACCTTATCGTAAACCTAACCCTAATAAGCCTCACCCTAACCCCAACCCTATCCGTAAGCCAAACCTTAACCCAAAAACCAAACCTAATACTCCTAACCCTAAATCAAATAATAATCATACTCTTGCACTAACCGTAATCCTAACACTAACCCTAACTCTAACCCTAAACCCTAAGCCTAAACATAACCCTAACGCTAACCCTAATCCTAACCCCTAACCCTAACTCTAACCCAACCCATATCCTGAACTGTAAACACAAACCCTAAATCTAAACCCTAACCTAACCCTAACCCTAATCATAACCGTAACACTGAGCGTACACTCTAAACCTAACCTAAGCCTAACCCTGACACATAACCCTAACCATAACACTAACCCTAACCTTAACCCAACCCAAACCCTAATCCTAAATTTAACACCAAACCTAACCCTAACCCCAACCCTGACATCACAATCATCAGAGGTGTCATATACTTCACTGACACAACCGTAAAAAATGTCAGAAATATCACTGATGTCACAATCATCACAGATGTCACAGGTGTCACAGATGTCACTGATATCACTGATGTTGAAATAGTTACAGACGACACAACTGTCATAGACTTAATGTCACAAATCTAACTGATGTAACAATAAAGACTTCATAGATGTCACTGTGTCACAATAATCACAGCCGTCACAAATGTCACTGATTTCACAATCGTCACAGACGTCACAGAAGTAGCTAAGTTCCCAATATTCAGTGACATAGATGTCAGTGATGTAAAAATAGTTATAGATGTCAGAGATGTCACTGATGTAATAATATTCACACACATCACAGATTTTAATAATGTAAAACTTGTCACAGATGTCACAGAGATGTCACAGATGTCACAATAGTCACAGCTGTCACCGATGTCACAATATTCACAGGTGACACAGATAACACAAATGTCACTGATGTCACAATAGTCATATATGACACTGATGTCACAATAGTCAAAGACATCACAAATATCATATATGTCACAATAGTCACATACGTCACAGATGTCACAGGTGTCACAGATTTCACAGATGTCATTGATGTCTTCACAGTTGTGACCGATGTCACAGTTGTGGCCGATGTCACAATAGTAACAGACACCACACATGTCACTGATATCACAAGATTCAAAGACTATACAGATGTCACAGATTTCAATGATGTCACAACAGGAACAGATGTAACAAGAGTCACTGATATCAAAATAGTAACAGATGTCAAAAATGTCACTGATATCACCATAGTAACAGACTTCACAGCTGTCACTCTTGTCACAATAATCAGAGATGCCACGGACATCACTGATGTCACAGATGTCACTGACTTCAAAATAGTCACAAACAACATAGATGACACTGATGTCGCAATAGTAACAGACATCACAGATTTCACAGATGTCATTGAGGTTCAATAGTAAAAAATATCACAGATGTCTGTGATGTCAGAATAGCAATGGATATCACAGATGTCACTGATGTCACAATAGTCACAGATGTCACAGATGTCACTTAATGTCACAATAGTAAAAGACGTCATAGATTCTACTAATGTAAAAATAGTCACAGATGTCACAGATTTCATAGATTTCACAATAGTCACAAACGTCTCAGATGTCAGGTATATCACAATAGTCACAGAAATCACAAACATCACAGATATCAGTGATGTCACAATAGTCACAGATGTCACAATAGTCAATGATGTCACAATAGTCACAGATGACATTGATATCACAGTAGTCACAGGCGTGACAGATGTCACTGATGTCAATATAGTAACCAATGTCACAGATGTCAATGATGTCACAAAAGTCACAGATGTCACAGATGGCACTGATGTCACTGATTTCTCAATAGTCACAGATGTCACTGATTTCAAATATGTCGCAATAGTCACAGGCAACATCGATATCACTGATGTCACAATAGTAACCGATGTCACAGATGTCACTGATGTCACAAAAGTAACAGATGTTACAGATGTCGCTGCTTTCACAATAGTCAAAGACATCACAGATGTCACTGATGTCACAATAGTCAGAGACGTCACATGTATCACTGATGTCATAATATTAACAGACGACTCGGGCATCAAAAAAATGACTGATGTAACAATTCTCACAGACAACATAGAAGTGAGAGATGTCACAATTATAAGAGATGTGATAGATGTCACTGATGTTACATTAGTCACAAATATCACAAATGTCACTGACATCACAATAGTCACAGATGTCAAATGTGTCATAGATGTCACCGATGTAACAACATCGAGAGACGCCAGAGATGTCACTGATGTCACAACAGTCACCGACATCAAAGATGTCAGAGATGTCAGAAATGTAACAGAATTCAAAGACCTCACAGACATCACAGACGTCACTGATGGCACAATCTGCACAGAATTTTCAAGAGTCACTGATGCCAAACCCATCAAAAATGTCACAGATGTCGGAGATGTCAGTGACGACACAATAGTCAGTGACGTTAAAAACGTTTCAGAGGTCACAATAGTACACAGACGTCCCAGGTGTCACTGACGTAAGAATAGTCACAAATATCACAAATATCACTGATGTCAAAATAGTCGAAGACCTCACAGACGTTATAGATCTCACTGCTACCATAATTGTCACAGATGTCACTGATGTCACAATCATCACAGACATCTTAATATCCCTGATATCACAATTGTAACAGACATCACAGATGTCACAGATGTCATTGATGTAAAAACAGTCACAGAGGTCTCACATGTAACTGATGTCACAATAGTCACAGACGTTAGAGATGTCACAGTTGTTACAATTGTCACAGATGTTACAGATTAGACTGATGTCAATAATGTCACAATCATCACAGATTTCAAAGATGTAACAATTGTCACCGATGTCACAATCTTCTCATACTTCACAGATGTAAGAGATGTCATTGATGTCAAAATAGTCACAGATGTCATCGATGTCACTACTGTCAAAATAGTCACAGACATCATTGGTGGCACAGATGTCACCAATGTCACAACCATCACAGACGTCACAGAGGTTAGCTATGTCACTGATGTCACAATAGTCACAGGCATCACAGATGTCACTGATATCATTGATGTCACAGTAGACACATACGTGAGAGATATCACTGATGTCACAATAGTAACCGATGTCACAGATATCGCTGATATCACAATAGTCACAGATGTCACTGATGTAACAATTGTAAAAAACATCACAGATGTCACTGATTTCATATTAGTGACAGATGACACAGATATCACAAATGTCACTGATGTAACAATAGTCATAGATGTCATATATTAGAAATATGTCACTGATGTCAAAATAGTATCAGGAGTGACAGATGTCATTGTAGTCACGATAGTAAAAGACTAGACTAATGTCACTGATGTCACAATATTCACAGATGTTACAAATGTTACAGATTTGAAAATAGCAACAGAAGACACAAATGTCACTGATGTCACAAGAGTCACAGACGACTCAAATGTCATTGATGTCACAATAATGACATACATCTCAAATGTCATTGATGTCACAATAGTCAGAGATGCCACAAATGTCACTGATGTCATAATCATCGAAGACTTCAGAGATGTCACTGATGTCACAATATTAACAGACAGATGTCACTGATGTATTAGTAGGAGCAGATGTATAAAAATCACTAATGTCACAAAAGTCACAGATGTCATATCTGTCACTGATGTCACAGTAGTAAGAGATGCCACAGACATCACAAATATCACTGATGTCAGAAGAGTAAGAGATGTCACAGATTTCACAGATATCATTGATGTCACTGTCATCACTGGTTTGACATATGTCACTGATGTCACAATAGTCACAGATGCCACAGATGTCAAACCACCAATGATGTCACAGTGGTCACAGATGTCACTGGTGACAAAATAGTAAGAGATGTCACCGATGTCACTGATGTCACCAATGTCACAATAGTCACAGGCATCAGAGATGTGATTCATGTCACAGTAGTCACAGACATCACTGATGTCAAAGTTATCAATTATGTCACCGATGTCACTGGTGTCACAATAGTGACAGATTTCACAATAGTCAGAGATGTCACAGATATAACAATCGTCACAGACATCACAAATATCAATGATGTCACAATAATAACAGACGTCGCAGATGTCGCTGATGTCTAAATAGTCACAGATGCCACAGATTCCACAGATGTCACTGATGTAACAAGTAACATACATTAGACATGTCACAGATGTCAATGATGTCACAAGAGCAACAGACGTCACAAATGTCACTGTTGCCAAAATAGCAACAGATGTCAAAAATTTCACTGATGTCAAAATAGTCACAGGTACAGCAGATTTCACTGATGTCATTGATGTCACATCCGTCACAGTGAGACAAATGTCACTGATGTTACAATAGTCCAGACATCTCATCGTCACAGAATTCACCGATGTCATAATATTAACAGATGTAAATATTGATACTGATGTCCCAATCATCACAGACATCAGAGATGTAACATATGTCACTGATGTCACCATACTCACAAATGTAATATATGTCACTGATGTCACAAAAAACACAGATGTCACAGATTTCACAGATGTCACTGATGTCACTGATGTCACAATAGTCACAGATGTCACAGATTTCTCAGATTTTTCTGATATCACAGTATTCACATATGTCACAGATGTCACTGATGTCACAATAGTCACCGAAATCAGAGATGTCACAGGTTTCACTAAAGTCAGAATAGTCAAAGACATCATAGATGTCACTGATGTCAAAATAATCACTGATGTCAGAGATTTCACAGATGTCACAATAGTCATAGACACGCAGTTAAGTCACAATTCAGAACCCTGTGCTAAAACGTTCTGTTAGTCGTGCTTTGCAGCTTGCAGTGAAAGCACTTCCAGAGAAGACTCTAACGAGAGCCAGAATTTGATCATAGCAGCTTCCCTGCAGTACTTGTGCTGAAAGATCTGCAATTTTGAAGTGATGCCTTAGTAGCCATGTTTACGTTACAGTTGACAAGCCTAGACTGAAAGTTCTACAAGTCGTGCTTTGCGGTGAAAGCGCTATAAGAGAAGACATTCAGAAGCAGCAGCGGTGATTGTCTCCTTTGTCCAGCATCAAGAGTTGGTCCTTCTTCTCCTACCCAGTGAGGGGCTGGGGGTGGGCAAGAAGTTGTCAGGGGGACAACTTGCTTGTCAGGATGCTTGCTTGTTTTCACTCACAAGAGACCTCCACCAATCCCATCCCCTTTCAAAAGAGATTTTCCACAGAAATATTGATTGTCTCCTGGAAAATCCTAATCTCAGAGAAGACAAAGCTTCAGGGAGACATTTTAATGGCCTTCCAGTACCTGAATTTGGTCACAAGAATGTAAGGGAGGGTCCTACCCAAGGACATGGAATGATAATGACAAGAAGGAATAGTTTTGAAATGGAAGGGGGAAGAATTAGATTAGACTTTAGCAAGAAATCATTCACAAAGATGGTGAGTTAAAGGCCCATGTTGCCCAGGGAAGCTGTGGATGTTCCATTTCTCGATGTGTCCAAGGTCATGCTGGATGGAGCCTTGAGCAGCCTGTTCCAGAAGGAGGTGTCCCTGCCCATGGCAAGGGGGTTGGAACTGGATGGGTTTTAAGGTCCCTTCCAACCCAAACCATTCTATAATTTTGAAAAGTATAGAAATACAAAGTTTCAAGTGAGATATATTTTTCTTAGGTGCACTTTGAAATCTTACTCTTCAGTCACACTGGGAAATGGCTCCAAGGAGCTGTGCAAGCCTTGAAGATCTGAATAAATCTCCAGGTAGAAAAGAGCTCATTGAGGCTTTCTCTACTTTAATGAGACCCAGGGTGGATTTGCTGATGAGTCCTTCAACCTCAGCTTCTTAGAGAAGATGGACTGAAGCTCTCAAGAAGTCAAAAGTAGAGCTTAGAGTACCTTGAAGTATTAATTGGTCTCACTGAGGATTGTTAGCAACAGAGCCTCGCCAGGGACTCGTTAGAGCCAAGAATTGGAGGTCATGATTGCGGGCAGACAAAGGCACTGTGCAGGCAGCTGTGATGCTTAGAATAGCCTGGGTTTGCTTGGTGAAGCAGAAAGGCCAAGCCCTGACCCCCAGGCCCTGAGAAGGCAGATCTGACTTTAAGTCCAGTGACGCTGGTGTCATGAACAATCTCACACTGCTGAATCCAAGTGGGAGCAATTATTCCATATAATTCCAAATGCAGGCAGGTAGAGTTATGGGAGATGTCAAGGCTCTCACAGCTCCATGCAGTGGCAGAAGAGTTGGGTCATAGAAGGGTAGGATCATAAAAGGGCTGGGTCATAGTTGAGCATTAGAACATTTCAGTGTGATGATTTTCAGGTCACAGAAGGTTCAGGTCATGGAGGAGTAACCAAAGATTTTGGTTTGAGATGGTTCATAGAAGTGTTTGGTCACAGAAGTCTAATGCCTAGTTTGGGTCATAAAAGTCTCATAGCAGAGCTATGGGTCCTAGAAGTCTCAGGTTATAGAAGATGGAGGTCATAGAATTTTTGAGTCATGGAATAGTTGAGTCATTGAAGTGTGAAAGTTTCTTAGGGGTTTCCAGAGGTTTGGTCTTAGAAGGGTCATAGACAGTTTGGTGTGGAGAAGAGTTGGTTCAGAGAAGGGTCGGGTCATAGACAAGTCATACTCCCATGCACTCATACAAGAGTCATAGAAGAATCAGGTCATGAAGATTGGGGCTGTGGCAGAGTCAGCTCATAGAAGAGTTTGGTTTGGAAGGTACATGGTAGCGTTGGGTCAGAGAAAGTTTATATCATAGAAGTGCCGGGTCATAGAAAATGAGGCTCAAATAAGATTCCAGTCATATAGGAGTTTGGAGGATTCATATCATAGCAGGTCAGGTCCAAGAAGTGTCAAGTAATCTTAGGGTCCCCGAAGAGCGGGATCATAGAAGAATCTGGTCATAGATGTGTCTGATCGTAGAGGTGTTGCAGCATAGATGATTCATGCCACACAAGAGTTTGGTCCTAGAAATTCATGTCATAGAAGAATTAGAGAATAATCAGGTCATAGAAGGTGATAGAAGAGTTGGGTCAAGGAAGGCTGGAGTCATGGAATGGCCGAGACGTGTAAGAGATGGGTCACAGAACAGTTGGGTTATAGATTATTTGGGTCAAAGGAGAGTCGGGCCATAGAAAGTCTATAAGAGTAAGAGAAGGGTTGTGTCATAGAAAGCTTGAGTTGTAGAAGGGTCAGTTTTTAGAAGCGTTGTGTTAAAGAAAAGTGAGATCATAGAAGAGTTGGGTAAAGGGAAGGTCACGTCATAGAAGGGATAGAGAAGTTTTGGTAGGGTCTGATCATTAAAATTTCACAGAAAATGTGGGTCATCTAAGGGCCACAGAAGACTCAGGACTTAAAAGAGCCGAGTCATAGAAAAGTCATAGAAGGGTCATATAAGCATTGAGTTATAAAAGAGTTGTTAGAGGAGTGAGATCATAGGAGGCTCAGGTCACAGAAGGCCTGGGTCATATAAGTGTCTGGTCATGGAGGAGTCAGGTCATACAGGAGTCAGGTCATAGAAGGGCCAGGTCATAAAAGAGCTGAGTAATAGGAAGAAAGTGAGACAAAATCTGCCCAAGGGAAATCCAGTTCCTTTCTCTTTCAGACATCCAGAAACAGGATCTGAGTGGACAAGGTCTGAGGCACAGCCTTCCTCTCTCCTGTACACTTTTGGCCATTTTGGAAAAGGACAATCAAAGTGGGAGCAGTTATTCCCTGTGATTCCAAATACAGGCCAGTAGAGTTTCTTGAGATACCAAGGCTCTCCCACAGCTCCACACACACCAGAAGAGTTGGATGATAGACGGGTAGGGTTATTAATGGATTAAATGTTAGAAGAGGTCATGTCATAGAATATCTGAGTCATAGAAAATTTGACTCATAGAAGATTTGGGTCATGGAAGAGTCGACTCCTAGAAATTTGAGTCGGGTCATAGAGGGTTCATAGAAGTGCCGGTTCACATAAGGGCTGGGCCATAGAAGGACTGGTTCATTGATTAGTCGGGTCAAAGAGGTATCGGGTTATAGAAGAGTCAGGTCATAGAAGAATCACAGAGAAGTCAGGTCATAGAAAGTTACAGAAGAGTCAGAGGAGAGTTGGGTCACAGAAGGCCTGGGTCATAGAAGACATATTTTAGAAGTGTTGGGTCATAAAAGAGTCAGATCACAGAGGATTCGTGTCATAGATGGTTGGGTCATATAAGAATTCAATTTTAGAAGGTTTATAGAAGTGTTGGGTCATAGAAGGATCATAGAAGATTTGGGCTATAGAAAGATCAGGTCATAAAAGGGACAGAGAAGTGCTGTTTATAGAAGAGTCTGGTCATAAAAGTTTCATAGAAAGTTTGGGTCATTTCAGGGTCATAGAGGAATCTGGACATAAAAACCTCAGGTCATAAAGGAGTCTTAGAAGGGTCATATAAGTCTTAGGTCATAGAAGACTCACTAGAATCAAAGAGGACACAGGTGACAGAATACCTGCGTCATAGAAGAGGTGGCTTATGTAATTGTCTAGTCATGGGAGAATCCAATCATAGAAGAGCTGGGTCATAGAAGGATGGTGAGACATAACCTACCAAGGGAAAAAAAATCCCCTTCTCTTTCAGACACCCAGAAATGGGATCCTGATAGACAAATTCTGGGGAAAAGCCTTTTGCTTCTCTACTCATCCAAAGGTCATTTCTGATGTGGCAGTGGTACCAGCGGTCAGGGAGTTCCCACACTCTCCACGACCTCTGGAAGATGATGGAGAATGGCCACACTGTGACATCTTCCTGCTCCCTCAGCTCTCTGCGATGCTGCCCCTCCTGTCTCATAGACTGTGAAGAATTCCTTTTGCCCAAGAGATCCCTGACTTGACCTCTACCCACTACTGGCCAAACTCTTCCAAAGTCCTACCATGAGTCACAATGCCCTGTGAGACCTTGATGGGGAAGACAGGGACAGAGGACAGAGTGAACCTCAGGTCTGTCTACACCTGACCCTCTTAAATCCAGCGGTGCCTACACAGCGTATTTGTTTCTTCTTTAACTGTTCCTGAAGCAGCAAAATCTCATCATGGGTCTTTGAATGGACTTTCAAGCTGAGACTCAGGTTATCTGGACCCTTGCAGTGCTTGGAAGATGCTGTCCTTGAAGCCCATCTGTCCTGAGCTCTGTGACCATGCCCCAGCTCTGTCTCCCACAGGAACGGCTCCAGCTCCTCCTGCCTGAGCCCCTGGCTGAGGGCATTGCTGCCCTTTGGGGCTGAAGCCCTGCAGCTGTGGCACCAGGCAAGCTCATCCCTGCCATGAGGAAACCTGGACCAAACGTTTCAAGGCCCTGTGTGTGCATAAGCTTTGCAGAAGATGTGGCTAGGAGAAAGGGAGCTGAGTGTCTTCCCAGCCCCAGGTCTAAAGACCTAGGATGAAATGCCTGAATTCACTCAATGGGACAGATCCTCCTAGTTTGGAGAAATGAGATCGTTGCCTGTCACCTTTCTGAGGTCCCATCTAATGGTGACACAAGGAATTGATTCTCATTCCTTGTTATTTTTCCAACAGGAGCAATGACACTGCAGGTCACTCTCCAGCAGAGGGAGGGAATATCAGGGATGGCTTCAGCCTGTTTCTCAGCAGGTTCCCCTGGAGCCCCAGGGACACCTCGAGGGAGCAGTGAGGGGGCAGAGAAAGCGCTTGGGCTTCTCCTCTGCTGCTGAGCTGGGCTGGGCTCCTGGGACAGAATGCGCTCATAATGGGAGAGGTTAGTCCTGAAAAGAGCCAGGTCTGGCCAGGAGCAGCTGCGCTGCAAAGCCCAGCAGGGCTGAGGGCACTGCCTGCAGGCAGAGAGAGGAGAGGAGGGAGCAGAGAGAGGGGAAAGGCAGGGTGGGGCGGGAGGAGAGAGGAGGCTTCCTTTGGACAAAAACCCTCACAGCCCTTCTCCAGGTGAGTCTCTGGGTGCAGGACAAGGCAGGTGCAGTTCCTGGAGGGATCTCCTAAAGCCGGCACAGCCACAGTCTGTGAGATCTGTCAGGAGGGCTATTGCAGTTTCTCCAGTGGAGAGAAAACCAGGGTCAGCGCTTGGCCTGCTCCACATGGTGAGACAGGGAAAAACTGGGGGGTGGAAGAAGCAACTTCTGACAGGAGAGGGTCTGTCTGCTTGCAAGAGGGTGCTGTGTGAGTCAGGGCGGCTCACAGCTCAGAATCACCCCAGGGCATTTCTGTGAGACATTTCAAGTGGAAGATCAGGGCAGTGATTACACTGAAGATAAGTAACTTCCCAGACTCTGTGTTTTCAGTTCCCTGCACCCTGGGAATTTGGTGGGAGAAATGGAACCACAGGCTTTCACGCTTAAACAAATCACTGAGACTCCTGAGCAGTATCCGTCAGTGGTCAGTAGGTCCGATAGGAGCCTCCGAATATGTCTGCAGCTGGTCCTCTGCCCGTGGACAGCACCAGCATCACCTCTGCTGGACCCATCAGGCTCAGCCTCTTCTGTCCTTTTCTGCTTATCAACAAGACCCTGTGTCCAGCTTTACCTGGAAAACAGGCAGGTTTGTGTAGAGCCAGGGAGATGCAGAGAGGGTCAGATGGGGTCTGTGAGCACTGACAGGGAGAAGGCATGGGACAGGGAATCAACTCCATTGAGGAAAACCTCCAGATAGGATCAGAGAATGAGAGGAAACTTAAACCAGAGATGTTGATGGGAGGAGAATATATACAGCTCTGTGTGATCCTCTCCAGTGCAGCCCCTTCCTCTGAGCAAGCCCCCTTGCCTCCTCTCCCACCCTGCAAAGCCTCTGCCCTCAGGGCTCTAGGCTCCAAGGCTGAGCCCCCTCCTCTGCAGCCACAGCTCCAGTGCCCTCTCCAGAGCCCAGGGGCTGAGAGCAACTGCCCGGCAAGGTTGGTGTCTGGGAGGGGGTGAGCAAAGCTGGGGAGGGGGGACTCTGTCTGTGTGCCCGGCTGCCTCTGCCCTGGCTTCTCACAGCCAGACCCTCACTCAGTTTCTCCCTGTTTCTCCCCTTGTCTCCATTCTTGCTGTTGTTCTCTTGTTCTCTCTGCCAGGCTCTCTGGGGATGGGAGTTGCAGAGTCAGGCACTGATCTTCTGTGGGGCTTTGGGCAGTGCATTCCTGAGAAATTAATTATCTCGTCTGCTCTAAGATCTCATCGTTAGGACATTTGGCTTTTCTTGAGTTTTCCACGCAAGCACTATGCAGCCCTCACAGATGCAAACCTGTCCTGTCACATCTTTGTGTTACCTGCATGTCTGTGGAAAAGTATAGAGACTCTCCAGCCAAAGAAATGATGTTGGGTTTATGAAATGAGCCACGTGTCTGTCCTGGGCTGCAAGTGGAACGCTGAGACCTTGAGAAAGGGTTGGAAACTCAATGCTTGGCAGTGGGTTTGTCTACTTTCAGCAGATCCTGGTGGCTTTTAAGGTGAATACAAAAGTGTGATTGCTCTGCCTCTGAAAGGTTCAAGCCCAGGGTAGCTGGGAACAAGAGCAAGGGAGAAAGCAGCTCTCCTCCCTCTGCATAGAGCCACAGACAATGCTCTCACCTCACAGAACTCCCCCTGTTCTGCCTGAGAGCTGCAGAGATGCTGAGCATTTCTGACATCCAGGAACACTTCTGAGGGTGGCGAAGGACCTTTAGGCCTCCCAAACCTCTAAGCCTGCTGCCCTCTCAGTTCCTCATCCCTTGCAGTGCAGATGCTGCCAGCCCTTCTGCACCAGGAGCATTTCCCCAGGACAAAGCTGAACCCCAGCAGTGTCCCCTGTCTCCACCGTCCCCATGACCTGGTGCTGCAGAGCAGGGCTGACTCCTGGCAGCCAGTGGGCAGAGGCCCTGCTCCTCCTGGCACATTCAGCCAGCAACATGCAGGGCTCCAGGCACGGAGCTGAGGGAAGGGCTGAAAAAAGGTGACAAGGTGTGAGCAGGAGGGAGGGGAAGAAGAAATGGCTTTGATTTGGCTCAGAGCTTATCCTAACTTGTCACTGTCCTTCTCTCATATGACACTGTCCCGTGTCCAGAGGCAGCAGATGACCAACGGCAGCTCCATCACCCAGTTCCTCCTCCTGGCATTTGTAGACACACGAGAGCTGCAGCTCCTGCTCTTCTGGCTCTTCCTGGGCATCTACCTGGCTGCCCTGCTGGGAAATGGCCTCATCATCACCACCATCACCTGTGACCACCACCTCCACACCCCCATGTACTTCTTCCTCTTCAACCTCTCCCTCCTTGACCTGGGATCCATCTCCACCACTGTCCCCAAATCCATGGCCAATTCCCTCTGGGATACCAGGACCATCTCCTACTCAGGATGTGTTGCCCAAATGTTTCTATTCATCTTCTTGTTTGGTACAGAGTATTTTCTTCTCACGGTCATGTCCTACGACCGCTATGTTGCCATCTGCCAACCCCTGCACTACGGGACCCTCCTGGGCAGCAGAGCTTGTGTCCACATGGCAGCAGCTGCCTGGGGCGCTGGGTTTCTCCAAGCTCTGCTGCACACGGCCAATACATTTTCCCTGCCCCTCTGCCAGGGCAATGCTGTGGAACAGTTCTTCTGTGAAATCCCACAGATCCTCAAGCTCTCCTGCTCACCTGCCGACTTCACGGAAGTTGGACTCCTTGTGGTTAGTTTCTTAGTGGGCTTTGTCTGTTTTGTTTTCATTGTGGTGTCCTATGTGCAGATCTTCAGGGCTGTGCTGAGGATCCCCTCTGAGCAGGGACGGCACAAAGCCTTTTCCACCTGCCTCCCTCACCTGGCTGTCGTCTCCCTCTTTCTCAGTACTGACATGTTTACCTACCTTAAGCCTCCCTCCTTCTCCTCCCCATCCATGAATTTAGTTGTGTCATTTCTCTATGCAGTGGTGCCTCCAGCACTCAATCCCCTCATCTACAGCTTGAGGAACAAGGACCTCAAGGATGCACTGTGGGAACTTATAACTGGACAGATCTCTGATGCAATGAATTCCTGACCTTCTGCATAGCAGTTCTGATGTTACTCATGGCTCGTCTTACTGTCTTCTACAGTTTTTTTAATGTGTGATCATATTTTCAACTCTTTTCTAATTCATTATCTTCTCTTTTGACCCTGAGGGTTAAATAATGGCAACCCAAGCTATGTGTGCTTGTAAGCAAAATAAAGTCACAGCAGCACCTTGTCTCTTCCTCAGAGCCTTCCTCCAAGGCTTTCTGCAGCTTCAGGAACCATTCCTTTGCTCATGGCTGGAAAGGAAGAAAGTCCCAGCAGGGCAGCACTGCCAGGCACCAGCGCTTGATCTCACAGCACTCTTCTCTCTCCACTTGCACACTCTCCTCCTCACCCCTTGCCTGAGGGCTCTGAGCTTGGTGCCAGCCGTGCTGCGTGGCCGTGCTGTGCCCGTGGGCAGGGATGGGCAGTGGGCACTTGGGGACACAGCAGCCTTTCCATAAAGGGAGGGGATCTCCACAAACCAAGGTCCCCGTGTTCATTCCTCATGATGTGGGGCAAGCGTACTTTTACCTGTTCAGGTCCTGGGCCATGAGGAGGTGACAGATGAGTAGGGGGTTAGGATGTCAATTGTGTCTCAGAAACTCAGAATCCAGTAGGAAATATCTGAATGTGACGGGGCTGGTGAGGTCAGTTCTGTCTCTGGAGGTGTCAGGGAAGAAGCAGGAACATGACTGGGAAAGGACTTCTGCCCAAACCCCCACAGGACCTGTGCAGGGAGAGGGCTTGGGTCTGGGTGGAAAACACAGGGGAGCCTCCTCAGGCCAGGTCCTTGCTGGCAGCGTCACCAGGAAAATCCCTTACAGTATGGGGGCACCACGAGTCCTTCACACCTTAGCACCTGCCAGGATCTGCTGACAGTGTCTCTGAGGCAAATGCCTCCTGTTCCTTTTGTTGCTCCTGCAGTGACACAGACACAAATCCCTTACAGCCAGGGGACATCTCGGGCACTTTGCCATTTCTCCTTCCCACAGGGATTGCGTGAAGTTATTACAGTTTCTGGAAATTTCTAAATGTGCAGAAAAATTGATTTATTATAAAAAATTATGACTGGATAAGGGTTTAGTGGTGTCTGGGGATGATGTGCCATGTGCAGAAATACATCTCAAGCAGCCTGCAATCAAGCACCAAGTGCAGAGAGAAACAAATGCAGGTAGGTAGTGTAGAGGTAGAAACCAAGTACGGAAAGGTATGGAGATCTAGAATGATGTCAGGGGAGAGGAAAGAGTCACAAGGCGGAACTTGTCCAGAAGAATGAATGTCATGGGATGGGTAGACTATTTTTTGAGCTTGAATCTCACAGGCTTCTGGAATATCTTGGGGTGGAAGGGGCTGATGAGGAGCTGGAACTGCCAAAGGGAGAGCCCAGTGCCCTGGGCACCTTCCCAGTCTGTCCCTGACACCAAGGACACCCACCCGCCTCCTCTCTCCTGCTCCTGCATGGTTGGGCTCTGCCCCTCACACCCTCTACAGCCTGTTCTCCCCCTGCATGGTCACACAGCTCAGCCAGCACTGCTGGTGTCCTCTCCCGGGCACTTTCCAGCTCAGCCCAGCCGCTCCCAGCTCTCCCCACAACACTTTCTCTCCAGCCCCATGGAGCAGCCCAGTCTGGGCTGGCCCCACGGCAGTGCCCACCTCAGGGTGCAGCAGAGCTCTGGGCTCTCTCCACAGCCCCAGCCCCTCTGGAGGGCACGACAGCTGCTGCGGGACAGAGGTGGGTCTCAGCCTTCCCCACAGTCCCAGGACTGGAAGCTTGACCCGGCACAAGGACATGAAGAGCAGTGGAAATCCAAGACTCCTGGTTTCAATCTAGCAGATGCCACCACAGCCTGACTGTGTCTTCACCATTCCAGCCCCTCTGCCCAGGCCAGGACAAGAGTCTGAGCCCAGCAGCAGAGCAGCCCGGCCCACACGAGGACCTGCAGAAAGAGGATTCTCTTTCTTGTGGATTCTGCAGGCACAGAACTGCTCCCTTGCACTTCTCCAAGGACAACTCTTTCCTCAGCGGAGCATGTACGGCCTGGCCTGGCCTGGGTCCCTCTCTTTGCAGCCCACAAGGCCACTTTTGTGACCCAGATTTCTATGTTCAGGCCCTTCTATGTCCTGACGCTTGTATTATCCGACTCTTCTATCACTCTTCCCTAAACCTGTTCTTCTGTAATACAACTTTTCTATGACCTTTCTTTGACCTGCCTCTCCCATGACCCTACTTCTCCCCATCTGTGATCCAGCTCTTCTCTGACCCTTCCATGACACTTCCAAGATCACAGAATTATAGAACAGGTTGGGTTGGAAGGGACCTTCAAGATCATCTAGTTCCTACCCACCTGCCATGGTCAGGAACATCCCACTGGATCAGGCTGCCCAAGGCTCCATCCAACGTGGCCTTGAACACCTCCAGGGTCGGTGCAGTCACAACGACCCTGGGCAACGTGTGCCAGGGCTTCACCACTCCCATGGTGAAGAAATTCTTCCCTATTTCTAGTCTAAATCTGCCCCTCTCCTGTTTATACCCATTGCCCCCAGTCCCGTCACTACAAGCCTTTGTAAACAGTTCCTCCTCTTCTTTCCCCTTAAGGTACTAGAAGGCTGCTACAAGATCTCCTTGGAGCCTTCTCTTCTACAGGCTGAGCAAGCCCAACTCTCTCAGCCTGCCCTCATATGGAAGGTGCTCCAGCCCTCTGATCGTCTTCCTAGTCCTCCTCTGGACGCATTCCAACAGTTCCATATCCTTCTGATGTTGAGGGTTCCAAAGTTGCTAAGTCCAATTGGACATCATAGAAGAAAACAAAAATGTCAAATAAAATGAGTTGTCGGAAGGATCACTGGCGTTGTTTAATCGTAACGCGGACAAATAAAAATTGACGGATCTTCTAGGACCTCTAAAAGGGACGTAACATTTCCCTCCACTTCTCTTCTTTCCAATTTGGGTGAGCTGAGCTGGAGGGGTGGGCAGGTATCTGGGGCTGCTCCTCAGCAGCCTGGTCACTCTACTTGGTTGAGGCAAGGAAACGGGAATGACTTTTGTCTGTCTTTAGGAAACAGTTCCTTCTCGGGGAGAGAGGCGGCTCTGAACCCAAGTGCTCCTGTCCAGGAAGGGAAGGATTCGGGAGGGAGGACTCTTGCTGGGAGGAGTTTCTTGTACAAAGTTTCTCCTGCAGATTGGAAGCTTGTGAACAGAAACTTTTCCACGGAGCCTGGAAGAGGCCAGCAGAGGTCCTGGGTAGGCTTTCTCCAAGAAGGACATGTCCTCTGCCTGACCGCTCCCCAGAGCTCAGCCCCACGTGGTGAATCATAGAAAAACCAGGTTGGAAGAGACCCACTGGATCATTGAGTCCAACCACTCCTATCAAACACTAAACCATGCTCCTTAACACCTCGTCCACCCGTGCCTTAAACACCTCCAGGGAAGCCTGTTCTAGTGCCCAATGACACTTTCTGTGAAAAATTTTTCCTAATGTCCAGCCTAAACCTTTCCTGGCAGAGCTTGTGGCCGTTCCCTCTCATCCTGTCCCCTGGCCCTTGGGAGAAGAGCCCAGCTCCCTCCTCTCCACGACCTCCTTTCAGGCAGTTATAGAGAGCAATGAGGTGTCCCCTCAGCCTCCTCTTCTCCAGGCTAAACACCCCCAGCTCTCTCAGACGATCCTCATAAGGCCTGTTCTCCAGCCCCTTCACCAGCTTCGTTGCTCTTCTCTGGACTCGCTCCAGAGCCTCAATATCCTTCTTGTGGTGAGGGGCCCAGAACTGAACACAGTATTCAAGGTGAAGGTCAACATCAAGGAAAAATTGACCTCATGGCACTGCTTGGGGCACCTTCTCAGCCCTCAGGTGTCCCCAGCTCCGGGGACGGACACCAGGTCTACCGTGCACCAACCTGCTTAGCTGAGTAGACGTGGCGGCCAGAGTGGGTAAGACCTGGGACCCAGTGGGAAAGACCTGGTAGCCAGAACAGGATAGACCTGGGAGCCGGAGCTAGGTACACCAGGCAAACTGAGCTGGCTAGACCTGGTGGCCGGAGATGGGTTGACCTGTCAGCCACCCCTGCACTCCGGGAGACCTGGTGGTTTGTCCTGAAATTGATGTTCTCGCTCAAACATTGGCATTATGACCCCAATAATCAGGTAAGATCAGTGTTCTGGCCTTACAAATGGGAGTTGTAGCCCCAGAAGTGGGTGTGCTGGGTCCGCACAGCGGATCCTGTTTAATAAATAACAAATAACAAATAACAAATAACAAATAATAAACAATAAATAATAAATAATAAACAATAAATAATAAATAATAAATAATAAATAATAAATAATAAACAATAAACAATAAACAATAAACAATAAACAACAAATAATAAATAATAAATAATAAATAGTATATAATAAATAGTAAATAATTAATAGTATATAATAAATTGTAAATAATAAATCCTGGTTTGATATTCACCCTGGGAGTAACCTGATCAGCCTATGGATCCCACACAGACAAAGGAATCCAATTCCCCCCCCAGTCAGGGCTCGTGGGTCCCAGTTGTGACAGGGGTACAAGGGGACAGGGAGTGGGGAGAGGGAGTTGGGACATGGGGGAGATCGAGGGGGAATATAGGGGAGAGGGAGGGGAGGATATGGGGTAGAGGGAGGTGGGGGGACATGGGAACAAGGAGGGTGGGACATGGGGGAGAGGGAGGGGATACAGGGAGGGGGGACAAGGTGGGAGAGGGAGGGGGGTTATGGCAACAGAGAGGAGGGGACATGGGGACAGGGAGGGGGAGACATGGAGGAGACGGACGGGGGACAAGTGGACATGGGCCCCCCCCCCATGAAGTAGGGGAGACACCATAAGGCCACACAGATTTTATTGGGGGGAGGGGGAACAATGCACCCCACACACTGGAAGGTCCAGGGGGTTTTGGGTTGTCCAGGGCGTTTTTTGGAGGGTCCAGGGGCGTTGGAGGGGGTTGGAGGTGGGGGTCTGCGGTTTTTGGAGTGTCCTGGGGAGTTTGGGGTGTTGCAGGGGTTTTTGGGGTTCGGGGTGGGTTTTGGGGGTGTTCAGAGGTGTTGGGGGGGGAGGGGATTTTTGAGGTTCGAGGGGGGGTTTTGTGTTGTCCAGGAGTAGGAGTGTTTGGGGGTTTCAGGGGGTCCTGGGGGTTTTGAGGGGGGTATCCAAGGGGGGTTTCAGGGCGTCCAGGGTTGTATTGGGGGTGTCCAGGGGGTGGTTTTGGGGTTCGGGGTGGGTTTTGGGGGGGGATCCAGGAGCGATTGGAGGTTTTTGGAGCTCCAGGGCCTTTTGGGGAGGGGGGGTGTCTGAGGGGGTTGGGTGGGTTTTTAGTGTGTCCAAAGGGCTTTTTGGGGTTCTGGGGGTCAGGTTTGGGGGTCCATGCTGAACATGAGCAGCTGCAGAGCCCGCAGTCGCACATCGATCTCGGCCAGAGGCTCCTCGGGGAGATTTTCTGGGGGAGGGAGCAGGAAAAATGGGGTTCAAAACGAGCTTAACTGGGGTTAGGAGCACCCCAATAATGAGAGGAGCACCCCAAACGTGAGGGGGGCACCCCAAAAGGGAGAAAGGGAGGGGGTCTTACCTTTGCCAGGGCGCTGGGAGGGCAGCTTGGGGGCAGAAGTTGGGGTCTGTGGGTGGAAAATAAGGGGGTACAGGGTGTGTCCTGACCCCCCTTTTTGGGGTCCCCCTTTTTTGGGGATCCCCCCCAAAACTGGGTCCCCAAAAAGGTGTGGGACTCCAAATAAGGGGGGGAACACAAAGAAGGGAGGGACCTCAAAGAAAGGAGGGGGGACTCCAAAGAAGCGGATCCCAGTGAGAGGGGGGGACCCCAAATAAGGGGGGGTACCCCAAAGAGAGAGAGGGGACCCCAAGGCGGGGGGGCAAAACAGAAGAAGGGGAACCCCAAAAAAGGGGGGCTACCCCAAAAAAAGGGAAGGCACCACAAAAAGAAGGGGTGAGTACCCCAAAAAAGAGGTGGATACACAGAAAAAGGGGGGTACCCCAAAAAAGGGTATGGTTGATATCCCTAAAAATTTGGTGCATAACCTCCAAAAAAGGGGGATACCCTTAAAACAAGAGGGTGCTACCAAAAAAAATGGGTGGATACACCAAAAAAGGGTGTGGTGCCCCAAAACAGGGAGGGATACCCCCAAAAAATGAGTGTGGCTACCCTAAAAAAAGGGGCCTACCCCCAAATAAGAGGCAAGTACCACAAAAAAGGGGTGGGTGCCCCAAAAGATGGGGTTGGTATCTCAAAAAAATGGGAGGGGGGGAACCAAAGAGGGAGGGGTCGCTGCCTCTCACGGGACCCCGAGTCTGAGCTTTTGAGGGCTCTCAGATGGGGAGGGAGAGACAAGAGGAGGTGGGGGGGTATTTTTTGGGGGGGAGAACAACCAGGACACCCCAAACCTGCAGCCTCACCCTGATTTGCAGCTGCGAAGCTCGATCGTGAGCAGCTCCACACGACGTTGCAGCCGGCGCTGAGACTCCTGAGCCACCGCCAGCTGAGACCCCCCCAAAATCAACAGGGAACCCCCAAAAATTAACAGGGAACCCAACAAAATCAGCAGGGATCCCCTAAAATTTGAAAGGACCCCCCAAAAAAACTAACAGGGACCTTCCAAAATTGAAAGGATCCCCACAAATTGAAAGGATTCATCCCAAAATTGAAAGGAACACCCCAAGTTTAAAGGAACCCCGCAAAATTGAAAGGAACCCCCCAAAAAATTGAAAGGAACCCTGAAAATTGAAAGGAACACCCCAAAAAATTGAAAGGAACCCTGAAAATTGAAAAGAACCCCAAAAATAGAAAGGAACACCCCAAAATTTAAAGGAAGTCCACAAAATGCAAACATCACCCCCAAATTGAGAGGAACCCCCCCCAATTCCAACCCCCTCCAAACTGAGAGGATCCCCCCAAAATGTGACACCTCCCATAAATTGATAGGAGCCTCCCTCAATACCGACCCTCCCCCTCAAAACTCACAGGACCCCTCAATTCCAACCCCCTCTAAAATGAAAGGACCCCCCAAAAATACCGAGACCCCCCCCATAATTGATAGGAACCCCCCAAAATTAAAAGGACCTCTCAAAATCAATCCCCCCACCCATAAACAGATAGGATTCCTCCCCCCGAGCCACAACTCACCCACTCAAATTGAAAGGACCCCCTAAATACCACATTCCACTCCCGCAAATTGATAGGACCCCCCCATAATTTGCAGCCCCCGCCCCTCACCTGTTCCTGCAGGTCCCGGAGGTCACGCTGGTGCCGCTCTCGCTCCCCCCTGAGCTGCTCCCGAGCCGCCTGCAGTGCCCGAATCAGCCTCGACGCCTCCGACCCCTTCATTGGCACCTCCAACACCTTCATCGACGCCTCCGACCCCTTCCCGCCTCGCGGCTGTGACATCATCAACACCTCCATCACCTCCCTGCCTCGTGGATCCCACCTGTCACCAACGCCTCCATCCCTCCTCTCGGCTCCCACTACTCCTCGACGCCTCCTTCCCGCCCCTCAGCTCCCTTTGCAGCACCATCGCTGCCATCGATGCCTAGTTTGCTTTCCCGTCTCATGGCACCCAGGGCTCCATCATCGAGGACTCTTTCCCGCCATGTGCATCCCATGGCGCCATCGCCATCCTCGACACCTCAGCCCCTTCCCACCTCACGGCTCCCACTGTGACATCATCGACGCCTCAGCCCCTTCCCACCTCATGGCTCCCACTATGACATCCCCCAAAATCAACAGGAAACCCCCCAAAAATTAAAAAGGAAGCCCCAAAATCAGCAGGGAACCCCCAGATATTGAAAGGACCCCCCAAAAAAGACTAACAGGCACTGTCCAAAATTGAAAGGATCCCCACAAATCGAAACTATTCATCTCAAAATTGAAAGGAACCCCCCAAAATTGAAAGGAACCAGCCAAAAAATTGAAAGGAACCCTGAAAATTGAAAAGAACCCCCACTGCAAAATTGAAAAGAACTCCAAAAATTGAAAGGAACCACCAAACTTGAAATAAGTCCACAAAATGCAAACACGCACCCCAAAATTGAGAGGAAACCCCCCCAATTCCAACCCCCTCCAATCCAACCCCCCCCAATTCGAGAGGAACACCCCCGCCCTAGTTCAAAACCCCCCCCTAAAATTAAAGGACCACCTGTCGCCGATGACTCCTTCCCTCCTCTCAGATCCCTCTTCTCCTCGACGCTTCCTTCCTGCCCCTCAGCTCCCTCTCAGCGACATCGCTGTCATTGATGCCTCATTTGGTTTCCTGTCTCATGCCGCCCACGGATCCATCATCGAGGCCTCGGCTGCTTTCCCGCCATGTGCATCCCATGGCGCCATCTCCATCCTCAACGCCTCAGCCTCTTCCTGCCTCTCAGCTGCCACTGTGACATCATCAACCCTTCAACCCCTTCCCGCCTCTCAGCTCCCTCTGTGGCGCCATCTCTGTCATCGACAGCTTAGTTGCTATCCCGTGATGTGGCGCCATCCCCATCTTCAACACCTCAGCTGCCTTCCTGCCATGTGGCTCCTACTGTGACATCATCGACACCTCCTTCCTGCCTCTCAGCTCCTGTGGCACCATCACCATCATCGATGCCTCAGCCACATTCCTGCCACGTGGCTCCCAAGGCTCCATCACCGAGCCCCTCAGCCCCTTCCCGCCTTGTGGCTCCCTCTACGGTGCCATCGCTGTCATCGACACCTCAGTTGCCTTCCCGCCATGTGGCGCCATCCCCATCATTGAGCCCTCAGCCACCTTCCCACCATGTGGCTCCCACTGTGACATCATCGACACCTCAGCCTCTTCCTGCCTCTCAGCTTCCTCTGTGGCGCCATCACTGTCATTGACACCTCATTTGATTTCCCGCTTCATGATACCCACGGCTCCATCATCGAGGCCTCGGCTGCTTTCCCACCATGTGCATCCCATTGAGCCATCGCCATCTTCGACGCCTCAGCCCCTTCCTGCCTCGTGGCTCCTGTGGCACCATCGCCATCCTCCACCTTCCAGCCCCTCAGCTCCCCCGATGCCATCGCCGACTCCTCCTTCCCGCCTCTCAGCTCCCTCCTCTCCCTGACGCCTCAATCACCTTCCCCCTAGCGGCTCCCACAGCTCCATCCTTGACGCCCCCTTTACTTTCCCGCCCTGCGACGCCATCTTTGTCATCGACGCCTCCTCCTTCCCGCCCCTCAGCTGCTCCCGTATGGCCCGCAGCTGCTCCTGCGCCCCCAGGTTCTCATCCAGCACTCACTGCAGCCTCGGGGGGGGGAATATTTTTAATTTAGGGGGGTTGGGTCCCTCCTGGTTAAGGTTTTTGGGGTGCAGGGGTTGGGGGGGTCTCACTGGAGCCTCAGGCATTGCAGGTCGTGGGGACAGGAGGCGTCAAAGCTTGGAGCTCGCGGAGAGGCTAGAGACGCTCGTCCCACGTGGGGCAGAGGCAGCGGGTAGTGTATGCTGGGTGGGGATGGGGGTGAGGTCGGAAAGGGGGGGAAAAGGAGGTGAGGGGGTGTGACTCCAAAGAAGGGGGTGTACCCCAAAAAAGGCGGATTGATATCCCTAAAAAGGGGGGGCATACCCCCTCAAAAAGGGGGGTACCCTTAAAAAAAGACAGAAAAATAAGTTGTATACCCCAAAAAGGGGGTTGATGCCCCAAAACAGGAAGAAGTACCCCGTGATGTTACCTGGGGGGCTGGTGGGTTTTGGGGGGATGCTGGCCTATGGGGGGCTCCTAGTAGTCAGTGAGAGAGCTCAAGCGGCGGCTGTGGAAGCTTTGGGCTGTGGGGAGAAATGCGGGGGACCCCAAAATTATGGGGGGGCCTGAAAATATGGGGCGACCCCAAAGAGAAGAGGGGACACAAAGAGGAGGTGGGAACCAAAGAGAGGGGGGGACACAAAGAGAGAGGGGGAACCCAAGGTGGGGACACAAGGAGATATGGAACACGAAGTGGGAGGGAACCAAAGAGAGGGGTGGACAGGAAGAGAGGGGGGGACACGAAGAGAAGGGGGGACGACTCTAAAGAGAGGGGGTGGAACCAAAAGGGGGGTGACACACCAAAAACAGGGTGGGACCCCAAAAAATTCACTCAAGGAGCTTCTCCCGCAGCTCCTGGCAGGGCTGGTGCTGCTGGAATCCCTCATGTGGTGCCGGCTGCTCCCGAGGGGGATGGTGGCGAGTTTGGGGGGAGGTCGGGGAGGGGGTCCCCCATGTATTGGGGTGAGGCTTGGAGTCCCAACTCACCTGCGGAACTCGATCTCCTGCTACCGCTGCTGCCAGTCCCTAACAAAGGCCGTGGGGTCGAAACGAGGGTAGCGGGGGGCGAGGAATTAGGGGGGAGTTGGGGGGGTATAAGTTGGTGGCGCTGGGGGAAAGGGGGTGGATTCTGGGGGTGGAGTTGTGGGGAGTGGATTTGGGTGGGGAGTTGGGGGTCTGGAAGTTGAGAGGCTGGATTTGGGGGGCTGGATTGGGGGAGTGGAGTCGGGGGGCAGGAAGTTGGGGGGCTAGAAGCTAGGGGGCTTGGATTGGGGGCTAGAAGTTGGGATGCTGGGAGGAAAGGGGGTGGATTGGGGGATGGATTTGCAGCGGCTGTATTTGGGGGGGAGTTGGGAGGCTGGAAATTGGGGGCTAGATTGGGGGGTGAAAGTTGAGGGGCTGGATTTGGGGGTCTGGAAGTTAGGGGGCTAGATTGGGGGGCTGGAACTTGGGGGGGCTGGATTGGGGGTTGAAGTTGGGGAGCTGGATTTGAGGGGGTAGTTTGGGGGATAAATTGGGGGGGCTAGAACCTGGCTGTCTGGAACTTGGGGGGCTGGATTGGGGTAGCTGGAAGTTTGGGGGCCTGAACTTGTAAGGCTGGATTGGGGGTGCTGGAACTTGGGGGGATCCTCCCCCAAACTCTCCCCACCTGCAGGTGACGGCGACTGTCGCTGCCTCCCGTGGGACCCCGAGTCTGAGCGTTGGGGGGCTCTGAGGTGAGGAGGGAGAGACAAGAGGAGGTGGGGGGGGAAGTATTTTTGGGGGGACCTCCCCGGACATCCCAAACCTGCAGCCTCACCCAGATTTGCATTCGCGAAGCTGGATCGTGAGCAGCTCCATGCGACGTTGCAGACGGTGCTGAGACTCCTGAGCCGCCGCCAGCTGAGACCCCCCCAAAATCAACAGGAACCCCCCAAAAATTAACAGGGAACCGCCAAAAATCAGCAGGGAATTCCCAAAAATTGAAAGGACCCCCACCAAAAAAAATAAAAGGGACCCTCCAAAATTGAAAGTATCCCCACAAATTGAAAGGATTCACCCCAAAATTGAAAGGAACACCCCAAGTTGAAAGGAACCCCCCAAAATTGAAAGGAACTCCCAAAGAAATTGAATGGAACCCTGAAAATTGAAAAGAACCACCCCCAAAATTTAAAAGAACCCCAAAAATTGAAAGAAACCCCCCAAACTTGAAAGGAAGTCCACAAAATGCAAACACCCCACCCAAATTGAGAGGACCCCCCCCAAATCCAAACCCCTCCACACTGAAAGGATCCTCCCCAAAATGTGAACCCTCCCCTGAAACTGAGAGGAACACCCCAAAATTGAAAGGACACACCCAAAGCCAATAGCACCTCCCATAAATTGATAGGAGCCCACCTCAATACCAACCCTCCCCCTCAAAACTCACAGGACCTCCAATTCCAACCCCTCTTAAATTGAAAGGACACACAAAAAATCCCAGGACCCCCCCCTAAATTGATAGGAACCCCCCAAAATTAAAAGGACCTCCTGAAATCAATCCCCCCACCCATAATTAGAATGGATTACCCCCCGGAGCCACAACTCACCCACCCAAATTGAGAGGACCCCCCAAATACCACTGTCCCCTCCCCCAAATTTATAGGACCCCGGCAAAATTTGAAGCCCCCGCCCCTCACCTGTTCCTGCAGGTCCCGGAGGTCGCGCTGGTGCCGCTCTCGCTCCCCTCTGAGCTACTCCTGAGCCGCCTGCAGCACCCAACGCAGCCTCGACGCCTCCGACACCTTCATCGTTGCCTCCGACGCCTTCCCGCCTCGTGGCTGTGACATCATCAACACCTCCATCACCTCCGCGCCTCGTGGCTCCCACCTGTCACCAATGCCTCCTTCCCTCGCTCAGATCCCTCCTCTCTTCCATGCCTCAGACCCTTCCCGCCTCTCAGCTCCCCCCACGCCATCATCAACGCCTCCTTCCCGCCTCTCAGCTCCCTCTGCGGCACCATCGCTGTTGTCGAAGCCTCGTTTGCTTTCCCGCCTCATGGCGTACATGGGCTCCATCATCGAGGCCTCGGCTGCTTTCCCACCATGTGCATCCCATGGCGCCATCACCAACCTCGACGCCTCAGCCCCTTCCTGCCTCTCAGCTGCCACTGTGACATCATCGACCCTTCAACCCCTTCCTGCCTCTCAGCTCCCTCTGCGGCGCCATCTCTGTCATCGACATCTTGGTTGCTTTCATGCCATGTGGCGCCAGCCCCATCATCAACACCTCAGCCGACTTCCCGCCATGTGGCTCCCACTGTGACATCATCGACACCTCCTTCCCGCCTCTCAGGTCCTGTGGTGCCATCACCATCATCGATGCCTCATCCACGTTCCTACCACGTGGCTCCCAAGGCTCCATCATCAAGCCTCTCAGCCGCCTTCTCTCCTCTCAGCTCCCCCCACGCCATCATTGACGCCTCCTTCAAATCCCTCTGCAGCGCCATCACTGTCGTCGACGCCTCATTAGCTTTCCTGCCTCATGGCACCCCCGGCTCCATCATTGAGGCCTAGGCTGCTATCCCGCCATGTGCATCCCATGGCGCCATCACCAACCTCGACGCCTCAGCCCCTTCCCGCCTCACGGCTCCCACTGTGACATCATCGACGCCTCAGCCCCTTCCCGCCTCGAGGCTCCTGTGTAGCCATAGCCATCCTAGATGCCTCCTCTGCCTTCCCGCTCCTCAGTTCCCTCCTCTCCCCGACGCCGCAATCACCTTCCCGCCTCGCGGCTCCCACGGCTCCATCCTCGACACCCCCTTTCCTTTCCCGCCCTGCGGCGCCATCCTTGTTGCGACGCCTCCTCCTCCTTCCCACTCCTCATCTGCTCCCCTATCGCCCGCAGCTGCTCCTGCTCCTCCGGCTTCTCGTCCAGCGCTCACTGAAGCCTGGGGGTGGGGAATATTTTTAATTTAGTGAGATTGGGTCCCTCAAGGTTGTGGTTTTTGGCGAGCAGGGGGGCGTCTCACTGGAGCCTCTGGCATCGCAGGTCATGGGGGCTGGCGTCGAAGCTCGGAGCTCGCGGAGAGGTGGGAGACGCTCGTCCCACTTGGGGCAGAGGCAGCGGGTAGTGGATGCTGGGGTGGGGATGTGGGTGAGGGGGGGAAAGGGGGGAAAAGGGGGTGAGGGGGTGTGACTCCCCCTCCCCGTGACCCCCCCAGGGCCCCCCATGCCTGTGTCCCCTCCCGTGTCTTCCCCATGGCCTCTGACCCACTGGCCCTGCCCCACATCCTCCCTAGAGAATCAGGGCATGATGGAATTCTAGAATCGTGGAATTAGAGGGTTATAGGAATACAGAATCTTGGAATTATAGAATTAAACAATCGTAGAATCACAGAATTATAGAATCATGAAATAATAGAATCGTGGATTTACAGAATCAGAGAATCATGGATTTATAGAATCGTAGAACCAGGGAATCAGAGAATCAGAAAACCAGAGAATCATGGAATTGTAGAATTACAGAATCATGGAACCAAGGAATTAGGGAATCACAGAACCATAGAATTATAGAATCACAGAATCCTAATATCATGGAATTATTCACTCATAGAGCCACAGAATCATAGAATGTCTGAATCATAGAGTCTTGGGATCATGGAATCACGGAATCAGTCATAGAATGACAGAATCATAGAATCATGGAATTATAGAATCACGGAATTATAGAATCATGGAATCATAGAATTACAGAATCGCAGAATCATAGAACATAGAATTATAGAATCATAGAGTCATGGAATCATTATTGTAGGATGATGGAATGACAGAATCACAGGCCATTCCCTCTCGTCCTGTCCCCTGTCACTTGGGAGAAGAGCCCAGCTCCCTTCTCTCCACAAGCTCCTCTCAGGGAGTTTGAGAGAGCAACGAGGTCTCCCCTCAGCCTCCTCTTCTCCAGGCTGAACCCCCCCAGCTCTCTCAGCCACTCCTCTTCCCCAGCCCCTTCCCCAGCGGATCATGTTAATAATAAATAATAAATAATAAATCCTGGTTTGATATTCACCATGGGAGTGACCTGATCGGCCTCCGGATCCCACACAGACAAAGGAATCCAATTCCCCACCCAGTCAGGGCTCGTGGGTTCCAGTTGTGAGAGGGGGACGAGGGGGTTTTGGGGGTGTCCAGGAGTGTTTGGGGGTTTCAGGGGATCCTGGGGGTTTTGAGGGGGGGATCCAAGGGGGGTTTCAGGGGGTCCAGGGCGTTATTGGGGGTGTCCAGGGGATGTTTTTGGGGTACGGGGTGGGTTTTGGGGGGGCATCCAGGAGCGATTGGAGGTTTTGGGAGGTCCAGGGGCTTTTGGGGGGGGGTGTCCGGGGGGTTTTTGGGTGTGTCCAAGGGGGTTTTGGGGGTTCGGGGGGTCAGGTTTGGGGTTCCAGGCTGTCCATGAGCAGCTGCAGCGCCTGCAGTGGCGCATCGATCTTGGCCAGAGGCTCCTCGCAGAGATTTTTGGGGGGGGGGGAGGAAAAATGGGGTTCAAAACGAGCTTAACTGGGGTTAGGAGCACCCCAATAATGAGAGGAGCACGCCTCGGCTACTTTCCCATCATTTGCATCCCAGTGCGCAATCGCCATCCTCGACGCCTCAGCCCCTTCCTGCCTCTCAGCTGCCACTGTGACATCATCGACTCTTCAACCCCTTCCCGCCTCTCAGCTCCCTCTGTGGTGCCATCTCTGTCATCGACACCTCAGTTACCTTCCCGCCATGTGACTCCCACTGTGACACCATCGACACCTCAGGCGCGTTCCCTCCTCTCAGCTCCCCCAATGCCATCATCAACGCCTCCTTCCCTCCTCTCAACTCCCTCTGCGGCGCCACCACTGTTGTCTACACGTCATATGTTTTCCCGCCTAATGGCTCCCACGGCTCCGTCATCGACGCCTCGGCTGCTTTCCCGCAATGTGCATCCCATGGCGCCATCGCCATCCTTGACGCCTCAGCCGCCTTCCCGCCATGTGGATCCCAATGTGACATCCTTGATGCCCCAGCCCCTTCCCACCTCACAGCTCCTGTGGTGCCATCACTATCATCGACACCTCAGCCGCTTTCCCACCTCGCAGCTCCCTCGGCTCCATCATCCACACCTCAGCCACCTTCCCAATTCTCAGCTCCCCCTACCCCATCATTGACACCTTCATCAGCTCCCTCTGTGACGCCATCACTGTCATCGATGCCTCCTTTGCTTTAATGCCTCATGGTACCCACGGCTCCATCATCGAGGTCTCGGCTGCTTTCCTGCCATGTGCATCCCATGGCAACATCGGCATCCTCGACGCCTCAGCCCCTTCCCGCCTCGCGGCTCCTGTGGCACCATCGCCATCCTCAATGCCTCCTCCGCCTTCCTGCCCCTCAGCTCCCTCCTCTCCCCGACGCCTCAATCACCTTCCCGCCTCGTGGCTCCCACGGCTCCATCCTCGACGCCCCCTTTCCTTTCTTGCCCTGCGGAGCCATCTTTGTCGTCGATGCCTCCTCCTCCTTCCCGCCCCTCAGCTGCTCCCCTATCACCCGCAGCTGCTCCTGCGCCTCCAGCTTCTCGTGCAGCCTGGGGAGGGGGAATATTTTTAATTTAGGGGTGTTGGGTCCCTCCTGGTTGGGGTTCTTGGGGTGCAGGGGTAAGGGAGGAGTTCTCACTGGAGCCGCAGGCATCGCTGGTCGAGGGGGCATGAGATGTCAAAGCTCGGAGCTCATGGAGAGGTGGGTGATTCTCGTCCCATGTGGGGCAGAGGCAGTGGGAAGTAGCTGCTGGGGTGGGGATGGAAGTGAGGGGAGAAAGGGGGGGGAAAGTGGGTGAGGGGGGGTGACTCCCTTTCTCTGTGACTCCCCAGGGCCCCCCTAGCCTGTGTCCCCTCCCGTGTCTTCCCCATGGCCTCTGACCCACTGGCCCTGCCCCATTTCCACCCTAGAGAATCAGGGCATGATGGAATTCTAGAATCGTGGAATTAGAGGGTTATAGGATTACAGAATCATGGAATTATAGAATTAAACAATCATAGAATCACAGAATTATAGAATCATGAAATAATAGAATCGTGGAATACTAAGGAACCAGGAGCAGGAAATGAGGAACAAGAAACTGGTTAATGAATGGCTTAGGGACTGGTGTGAGAAGAGGGGCTTTGGGTTGTTTAATCATGGGGAGGCCCACGCACCCCCAGGCTTTCTTACTAGGGATGGGACACGCCTGTCTCCTAGGGGGACAAAAGCCCTCACCAAAAACCTAGTTAAGCTCATAAATCGAGCTTTAAAATAGATGTGAGGGGGGAGGGGATGGAGGCCAGGCAGGATGGGAGTAAGACTGGAGGGGAGACTTCAGAGGCAAAGGGGTGGTGTGCTGGCGATGCCTGCCGGTGTATCACCACTGAGCAAGAGGGGGTGAGTGCAGCTGGGGATGGTAGGCAGCAGACTGGCTCTGTGACCTTAGTTAAGTCAAGGACCGCTCAGTTGGGGAGAAGCCCTATTACGAAGGCTGAAGCTACGCCTGCCCAGCTGAAGTGCATTTACACCAATGCACGCAGCATGGGAAATACGGAGGAGGAGCTGGAAGCTGTGGTAGGGCAAGGAGACTACGATGTCGTTGCCATTGCGGAGACGTGGTGGGATGACTCGTACAACTGGAGCGTACCCATGGTGGGGTATAAACTCTTCAGGAAGGACAGGAAGGGCAGAAGAGGAGGCGGGGTAGCCCTCTATGTTAGAGAGGGCATTGATACCCTCGAACTGGACTATGGTCAGGATGTGACTGAGTGCCTGTGGGTGAAAACCAGAGGAGTCCATGGGCAGGAAGGGATTGTGATGGGAGTCTGCTATAGACCACCCAGCCAAGAAGAAGCAGCTGACGAGCCCTTCTACAAACAACTGAGTGTAGTCTCAAAATCGCTACCTCTAGTCCTTGTGGGAGACTTCAATTTCCCAGATACAGGCTGGGAGTATAATGCAACATCCTCGACGCCTCAGCCCCTTCCCACCTCTCAGCTCCCCCCTTGCTATCCCCGATGCCTCATTTGCTTTCCCACCTCACAGCTCCTGTGGTGCTATCACCATCCTCAACGCCTCAGCCCCTTCCCACCTCATGGCTCCCACTGCGACATCCTTGATGCATCAGCCCCTTCCCGCCTCTCAGCTCCCTCTTCGGCGCCATCGCTGTCATCAACATCTTGGTTGCTTTCCCACCATGTGGCACCATCCCCATCATTGACACCTCAGCCGCCTTCCCACCTCTCGGCTCCCACGGCTCCATCATCGAGCCCCTCAGCCGCCTTCCTGCCCCTCAGCTCACCCCACGCCATCACTGACGCCTCCTTCTCGCCTCTCAGCTCCCTCTGCGGCACCATCGCTCTCATTGACACCTCAGTTGCTTTCCCGCCATGTGGCACCATCCCCATAAGCCACCCCTTAGCCACCTTCCCGCCATGTGTCTCTCACTGTGACATCATTGACGCCTCAGTCGCCTTCCCGCCTCTCAGCTCCCCCCACACTATCCCCGACGCCTCATTTGCTTTCCTGCCTCGCAGCTCCTGTGGCGCCATTGCCATCCTCGACGCCTCAGCCCCTTCCCGCCTCACGGCTCCCACTGTGACATCATCAACGCCTCAGCCCCTTCCCGCCTCAGGGCTCCTGTGGCGCCATCACCAAATGACGGAGACCAGCTCACAAGGACTCCTTGATTAACAGACGGGCTACCGCTCTGGTGGCAAATAGCGAAACTTTACTTCAAGAGTGGCAATATATACATGCTCAGATAGTAGTTCAAAAAATAGGTTCACACACACAACAGCATCTGGACATAATCACTATCAACATTCATATCCTGGGAACACAGCTGAATTCACTGTCTCATCTCAGCTTAGCTCCAAACGTCCCCCCAGTGTTTACAGAACACATTATCTCAACCTGCAACTTTGCTTGCTCTTGATCACGGAATAAGGGAGCAACCATCAGGCATGCCAAGAGTTCCCAGGGCACCCCTCCCTTCCAGGAGGGGGGCCCCTTTTTTCCCTCCTGCAGCTCTAGCTTAACCCTTTCAGGCCAGCAGAACTGTGTGCAGCCTAATGGCTCTCGTCATCCCACCCTTTTTCTTTTTATTAGATAAACATTGGTGAAGGTTTTTCTTTGGACCTTGTAAAAGATCTTATATCTTATCCCAAGAAAACATGGTGCAATTATATGGAACCGGGATTAAACATATGGTACGATATTCAGCATGGCAAAGAAGGGATTGTCTAGTGGCTAAAATTTGCAACTGTCTTCCCAGGATATCAACTGTATCTTTGAGTGAATTGAGACGCAATTCTATCTTTTTATCCCAATTTTCCTGACTCTGCAATGCTCTAGATACATTGATAGACAATTCATTCACAAACGCAGCAGTCTGGATACTAGAGGCTAGAGATATAGAGGCTACTGTTGTTATTGCAATGGCAGCAATTAAGGCTGCAATCCCAGCTATATCACTTGCTGGTTCTCCTGAATCTCCTGCTGCAAATCCTGCTTAATCTCCTGCTGCTTAATCTCCTGCTGCTGCATCTCCTGCTGCTCTGTCTACTGCTGAATCTACTGATGCATCTGCTGCTGATGCATCCTGTTGCTGCATCTGCAGGGGCATCTGCTTCTTCATCTGCTGCTGCTGCATCTCCAGCGGCTGCATCTCCTGCTGCATCTCCTCCAGTACCTGCTGTATCTCCTCCTGCTGTATCTCCTGTTGCTGAATAATCTGCTTCTGTATATACTGCTGCATTTCCTGCTGCTCCATCTCCTGCTGCTGAATCTCTTTCTGCATCTTCTTCTTCTGCATCTTCTGCTCCTGTATTACCTGCTGCATCACCTCCAGCTGTGTCTCCTGCTGCATTTTTAGCAGCATCTACTTCTGCATCTCCTGCATTTGCTGCTTAAACCTTCTTCGGATTCATCTACTGCTGCATCTCCCTCTACATGTACTGCTGCTGCATCTCCTGCTGCTGCATCTCTTGAAGCTGGACCTCATCCTGCATCTCCTGCTGCTGCATATCCTGCTTCTGTATATAATGCTGCATTTCCTGCTGCTGCATCTCCTGCTGCTGAATCTCTTTCTACATATTCTTCTGAATCTCCTGCTGCTCTATTACTTTCTGCATCAACACCTGCTGCATGTCCTCATGCTGCATCTCCTGCTGATGCATCTCCTGCTAAATCTGCATCTCCTGCTGCATCTTCTACTACTGCATCTCCTGGTGATGCATCTCTTTCTGAAGATACTACTGCTGCATTTGCTGAATCTGCTGCTCCATCTGCTGCTGCTGAATCTACTGCTGCATCCCCTACTACAACTCCTGCTGGTGCATCTCATCCTTCTTCATCTGCTCTTGCATCTTCTGCTGCTGCATCTGCTGCTGCTTTCTCTCTTGCTGCATTTGCTGTGGCTGAATCTCCTGCTATATCTCCTTCTGCTGCATCTTCTCTGCATCTACTACTCTGCATCTATTGCTGCTTCATCTCCTCCCGCTGCATCTCCTGTAGCATCTCCTGCTTCTTCATCTCTTGCTGCTACATCTCTTACTGCATATGATGCTTCTGCATCTCCTGCTACATGTCCTGCTGCTGCATCTCCTGCTGCTGTATCTCTTGCAGCTGGATCTCATCCTGCATCTCCTGCTGCTGCATGACCTGCTATATCTCCTCCTACTGCATCTCCTCTTGCTGCATATCCTGCTTCTGTATACACTGCTGCATTTCCTACTGCTGCATCTCCCGCTGCTGAATCTCTTTCTGCATCTCCTTCTGAATGTCCTGCTGCTCTATTACTTTCTGCATCAACTCCTGCTGCGTGTCCTGCTGCTGAATCTCCTCCTGCTGAATCTGCTGCAGCATCTCCTGCTGATTCATCTAGTGCTAAATCTCCATCTTCTACAGCATCTGCTTCTGCATCTCCTGCTGCATTTTCTACTGCTGCATCTCCTACTGCTGCATCTCCTACTGCTGCATCTCCTGGTGACACATCTCTTTCTGAAGCTACTACTGCTGCATTTGCTGAATCTGCTACTGCATCTGCTTCTGCTAAATCTACTGCTGCATCTCCTACTGCATCTCCTGCTGGTGCATCTCCTGCTTCTGCATCTGCTCTTGCATCTTCTGCTGCAGCATCTGATGCTGCATCTGATGCTGCTTTCTCTTTTACTGCATTTACTGCGACTGAATCTCCTGCTATATCTCCTTCTGCTGCATATTCTTCTCTGCATCTACTACTCTGCATCTCCTGCTGCTTCATCTCCTCCCGCTGCATCTCCTGTAGCATCTCCTGCTTCTTCATCTCTTGCTGCTACATCTCCTACTGCATATGATGCTGCTGCATCTCCTGCTACATCTGCTGCTGCTGCATTCCCTGCTGCATCTCCTGCTGCTTCAACTCCTGCTGCTGCATCAAGTGCTGCATCTCCTGTTGCTACATTTCCTTCTGCATCTCCTGCTACTACATCACCTGCTGCTGCATTTCATGCTGCGTCTCCTGCTTCTGCATCTGCTCATGCTTCATCTCTTTTTGCATCTTCTGCTGCTCCATCTCCTGCTCAATATCCTGTGGAATATCCTCCTGCTGCATCTGCTGCAGCATGTTCTGCTGCTGCATCTCCTGCTAAATCTGCTTCTACATCTCCTGATGCATCTCCTACCGCCGCACCTCTTTCTGCTTCATCTCCTGCTTTATCTACTTCTTCTGCATATCCTGATACATTTCCTACTGCATCTCCTACGATATATCTTGCTACAGCTGCTGCCTCATCTTCTCCTGCATCTCCTGATGCATCTCCTGATGCATCTCGTACCACTGCATCTCCTTATATTTCATCACCTGCTGCATCTGCTGCTACTGCATCTCTTGCTGCATCTCCTCCTGATGCTTCTCCTGCTGTATATTCTTCTACATTTCCTGCTGCATCTCCTCCTCCTCCTGAACCTTCTGTTGCATATCCTCCTGCAAGTCCTCCTGCTGCATCTATTTTGGCCCATTTCCTGCTGCATCTCCTGCTCCTGCATGTCCTACTGTGATTCTGCTGCTGCATCTGCTGCTGCGGAATCTCCTGCTGCTGCTGAATCTCCTGCTGTATCTACTACTGATGCATTACCTGTTTCATCTGCTGCTTCTGCATCTCCTGCTGCTGCATCTGCTGTATCATCTCCTCCTGCCTCTCCTCCTACTGCATCTCCTGCTGAATCTCCTGTTCATCTCCTGATGCTGTATCATCTGAAGCATCTCTTCCTGCTGCATCTACTGCTTAATCTGCATCTCTTACTGCATCTGCTTCTGCATCTCATTTTGCTGTGTCTCCTGTGGCATTTACTGCTGAATCTGCTGCTGCATTCCCTGCTGCTGCACCTGCTGCTGCATCTCCTTCTACTGCATCTGCTGATGAATCTACTGATTCAGCTCCTCCGGCATCACCTGCGGCTGCATCTGCTGCTGCATCCCATGCTGCTGCATCGCCTGCTGCGTCTGCTGCTGCATCTCCTTCTACTGTATCTTCTGCTGAATCTGCTGATTCAACTCTTCCTGCATCTCCTGTGGATGCATCTGCTGCTGCATCTCCTCCTTGTGCATCTCTTGATGCATCTGCTGCTATATCTCCTGCTACATCTCCTTCTGCCTCTCCTGCTGTTGCATCACCTGATGCTGCATCCCGTGCTGCTGCATCTCCAGCTGCTGCACCTCCTACTTCATTACCTGTTGTGGCATCTCCTACTGCACATCCTGCTGATTTCCTGCTGCAACATCTACTCTATCTGCTGCTGCTTCATCCACTGCTGATTCTCCTGATTCACCTCCTGCTCCTGCATGTCCTGCTTTTGCATTTCCTGCTGCTTCGTCTGCTGCTGCATCTCCTGATGCATCTCCTCTTGCTGCATATCCTACTCTACCTCCTCCTGCATCTCCCGCTGGTGCATCTCCTGCTGATGCATATCTTGCTGGTGCATTTGCTGTTGCATCTCTTGCTGCTGCATCTCCTGCTACATATTCTGTTCCTGCATCTACTGCTGCTGAATCTGCTGCTGCATATTAGGCTACTGCATCTTCTTCTGAATCTGCATCTCCTGTTTTATCTGCTGCCTGCAACTCCTGCTGCTGCATCTCCTCCTTCATCTCTTTCTGATGCATCTCTTGAGGCTGCATCTCCTGCTGCATCGTCTACTGCTTCGTCTCCAGCTGCAGCACCTCATGATGTACCACCTCTTGCTCAATATCCTGCTGCATATCCTGCTGATACATCTCCTGATACTGTATCTACTTCTGCACCTCCTGCTGATGAATCTTCTCCTGAGGCATCTATCCATCATTTTCTGCTGCATCTTCTTCATTTCCTTCTGCATCTCTTCCTGCTGCATCTCCTGCTCCTGCATCCTCTTCTGTAACTCTTGTTGCTGCATCTCCAGCTCCATATCTTTCTGATGCATCTGTGGATTCATCTTATGATACTGCTATCTTGTAGGTTCTCCTGCTGCTGAATGTCCTGCTGCTGCAAACCCTGCTGCATCTACTGCTGCTGCATCTCCTGTTACTGCATCGTCTACTGCTGCATCTAGTGATTAATCTCCTACTGCTGCATCTGCATCATTTTCCGCTGCATCTGCTGCTGCTTTATCTAGTGCTGCATCTCCTTCTACATCTCCTGCTGCTGCATCTCATTCTGCATCTCCTCCTGCTGCGTCTCCTTTATCTGCTGCTGCATGTCTTCATGCTGAATGTCCAGCTGCTGCATCTCCTACTGCTGAATCTGCTGCTGCTTCATACACTGTTGTATCTACTGCTGCTGCATCTCCTGCTGCATCTCATGCTGCTGCATCTCATGCTGCTGCCTCTCCTGCCGAAGCCTCTTCTCCTGCTAAATCTCGTCCGGCATCTGCTGATGCATTTCATGCATCTCCTGCTGCTGCATGTCCTGCTTCTGCATATCCTTTTGCATGTCTTGCTGCTACATCTCCTGCTTCTGCCTCTCCTAATCCTGCATCGCTGCTGATGCATCTCCTGCTTCTGCATTTCCTGCTCCTGCTTCTCCTGATGCATCTGCTGCTCCATATCCTCCAGCATTTTCTATTGCTTGAACTGCAGATGCTGCATCTCCTGCTGCATCTGCTGGTATTGCATCTTATCCTGGCACATTTCGTCCTTCGTTTTCTTGTGCATCTGCTGCTTCATGTACTGCTGTAACTTCTGCTGCTGCATCTCCTGCTGCATCTCCTGCTGCTGCCATCTTCTTCTCTGCAGATCCTGCTGCTTCATCTCCTGCTGCAGAATCTCCTGCTGAATCCGCTGCTCATCTCCGGCTGCTGTATCTCCTGCTGCTGCATCTCCTGCTGCTGCATCTCCTGCTTCAGAATCTCCTGCTGCATGTTCTGCTTCTGCATCTCCTTCTACTGCATCGGCTGCGTCATCTACTCCTGCCTCTTGTCCTACAGCATCCCCTTCTGTATCTCGTGCTACATCTCATGAAGCTATACCTGTTGAAGCATCTCTTCCTGCTGCATCTCCTGATGAATATACATCTATTGATGCATCTGCTGCTGCATATCCTGATGCTGCATCTCCTGATGCTGCATCTCCTTCTGTATCTGCTGTTGAACCTGCTTTTGAAACTCCTGCTGCTGCACCTCCTACTTCTGCATCTGCTTCTGCAGCTCCTGTTGCTGCATCTCCTGCTTCTTCATCTCCTGCTCCTGAATCTTCTGCTGCTGTATCTCCTGCTAAAGCTCTTGCTTCATCTCCTGCTTCATATCCTGCTGCTGTATCTTCTGCTGCTGCATCTTCTGCTGCTGCATCTCCTGCTGCTTCATCTTGTGCTGCTGCATAATCAGCTGCATCTCCTCTTGCTGCATCTCCTGGTGCATTTCCTGCTGCTGAATCTCCTGCATCTCCTGCTGCATCACCTGCTACTGAATCTCCTCCTGAATTCCTTCTGCATCTCCTGCTGATGCGTCTCCTGCTGTTTGATCTCCTGGTGCTTCATCTCCTGCTGATGCATAACCTGCTGCATTTCTGACTGACGCATCTCCTGCTGATGCATCTCCTGCTGATGCATCTGCTGCTTCATCTCCTGCTGCTATTTCTGCTGGGGCTGCATATGCTATTGCATATGCTGCAGGATCTCCTTCTTCTGACTCTCATGCCACATCTCCCGCCGATTCATCTCTTGCTCAATCTACTGCTGCTGCATCTAAAGCTGCATCTCCTGCTGCTTCATCTCCTGCATCTTTTGGTGCATCTGCTGTAGATTAATCTACTGCTGCATCTCCTGTTGCTTCACCTGCTGATTTTTGATGTCCTCCTGCATCACCTGATGCTCCATCTGCTGCTGCTGCATACACTGCTGCATCTACTGCTGCTACATCTCCTGCTGCATCTCCTGCTGAATGTGCTTCTGTATCTGCTGAGTCTTAATCTCCTGCTGCTGCACCTCCTGCTGCTTTATCCCCTGTTCATATTCTACTGTTGCACCACCTGCTATTGAGTGTCCTGCTGCATCTCCTAATGCTGCATCTCCTGATGATTCACCTTTTGATGCATCTCCTGCTGCTGCATCTCCTGATGCATCTCCTGCTGAAACTCCTCTTGCTGCTTCTCTTTCTGCTGAATCTCCTGATCTGCTGCATCTGCTGCTGCATCCTCTGCTGAACCTCGTGATGCTGCATCTGTCTGCAACTACCTCTGATGCATCAGCGGATTTATCTGATGATGCATCTCCCCTGATTCATCTCCTGCTGCTGAATCTCCTGCTGCTGAATATCCTGCTATTGCATACCCTGCTACATCTCTTGCTGCTTCATACCCTTCTTCATCTACTGCTGCTGCATTACCTGCTGTTACTCCTGCTGCTGAGTCTGCTGCTGAATATCCTGCTGCTGCATCTCCTGGTGCTATATCTTTTGCTTATGAATCTCCTGCCACTGCATCTCTTACGGAATCTGCTGCTGAATCTGGTGCGGCTGCATCTCTTAAAGCATCTCCTGTAGCTTAATCTCCTCCTTTTGCATCTCCTGCTTTATTTCCTTCTGATGCATACCTTGCTGCTGCATCTCCTGCTGCTTCGTCTGCTTCTACATCTTTAACTGCATCTCCTGCTGCTGCGTCTCAGGGTACATCTCATCTTGCATAATCTCCTGCTGCATATCCTGGTGCTACATCTCCTGCTACTGCATCTCCTGCTAGTGCATCTCCTGCTGCATCTCCCTCTGCATCTCTTGAAACTGCATCTCCTGCTACATCTCCTGCTGGTGAATCTTCTCCTGATCGATCTCCTTAAGCATCTCTTTCTGCTGCATCTTCTGCGTTTCCTGCTGCATCTCTTCCTGCTGCATCTCCTGCTGAATCACTTACTGCTACATCTGCAGCATTTGCTGCTACATCTCCTGCTGCTTCACATACTTCTGCATCTGCTGCTGGTATATCTCTTGCTGCATCTACTGTGGCTTCATCTCTTGCTGCATCTCCTGCTCCTGCATCTGATGCTTCATCTCCTGCTGCTGCATCACCTGCTGCTAAATCTCCTGCATCTTTGGCTGCATCTGCTGTAGGTTCACCTACTGTTGCATCTCCTGCTGGTGGATGTCCTCGTGCATCTCCTGATGCTGCATCTGTTGCTGCATCTCCTGCAGCTGCATCTCCTGTGCCATCTCCTACTGCTGAATCTCGTGCTGCTCCATTCTCTGCTGCATCTACTGCTGCTGCATCGCCTGCTGCTGAATCTCCTAATGCATCTCTTCTTGCTTAGTCTCCTGATGCTTCATATCCTGCTTCATCTCCTTTTGCTGCATATATTGCTGCTGCATCTACTGCTGCTTCATCTGATGCTGCAACTCCTGCTCAGTCTCCTGCTGCGGAATCTCCTGCTGCATCTGCATCTCTTGCTGCTCCATTTGCTGCATCTGCATCATCAGGATATTGTGAAGGAGATGCAGCACCAGGATATGCACCCGCAGCACCAGGATATGCAGTCGCAGCACCAGGATATGCAGCCACAGCATGTGGCCGCAGATTCAGCTGCAGGAGATGCAGCCATAGGAGGAGAAGCAGGATTTTCAGCAGGAGATACAGCAGAAGGAGATGCAGCAGGAGATGCATCAGGAGGACATGCAGCAGCAGGAGATTCAGCAGCAGATGCACCAGCCAGATATGCAGAAGCAGGAGTTGCAGCAGCAGCAGATGCAGCGGGAGATTCAGCTGCAGATGCAGTAGCAGGAGATGTAGCAGAATAAGATGTAGCATGAAATTAAGAAGCAGTAGATGCAACCGGGTGTGCAAAAGCAGGTAATGAAGCAGCAGGAGATGCAGTAGGAGATGCAGCAGGAAGTGCAGCAATAGGTTAAGGTTCAGAAGCAGAAGATGTAGAGGGATATGAGGTAGCAGTACATACAAGAAAGGGTGGAGCAGCAGGGGATGCAGCAGCAGGAGATGCAGCAGCAGGAGATGCAGCAGCAGGAGAGTCATCAGCACAACATGCATCTGGAGATGCATCAAGAGGAGATGCAGCAAGAGGAGATGCAGCAAGAGGAGATGCAGTAGTAGGAGATGCTTCAGGAAATAAAGCAGGAGATGAATCAGGAGATGCAGTAGAAGACACAGCAGCAGGGGATGCAGCAGAAGGAGATGAAGCATTACGAGATGCAGCAGTTGGTATAGCAGAAGGCAATTCTTCAGCAGGAGATACAGCAGCAGGAGATGAGCAGATGCAGTAGAAGGAGATTCAACAGGAGATGCAGCAGGAAGAGATGCAGGAGGAGATGCAGAAGAAGAGGTGGCTACAAGAGATGCATCAGGAAATGCACCAGCAGGATATGCATCACCAGTAAAGGCAGCAGGATATGAACCAGCAGGAGATGCAGCAGGAAATGCAGCAGTATATTTAACAAGAGGAGATCCACCAGGAGATGCAGCAGTAGGAGATGCAGCATGAGATATAGCAGGAGATGCATCAAGAGATGAAGCACGAGGAGATGTAGGATGGAGAGGCAGCAGAAGGAGATGCAGAAGTGGATGCAACAGCAGTAGATGCAGCAGCTAATGAAAGAGGAGATGTGGAATCCATAGGAGATACATTAGCTAGAGATTGCACAGGAGATGCACCAGAAGGAGATGCAGAAACAGGAGATTCAGTAGCAGGATATGCAGCAGATGCATCTGCACGAGAAGCAGCAGGAGATGCAGCAGCAGAATGTTCATCAGCAGGAAATGCAGCAGGATATGCAGCAGTTAGGATATGCAGCATCAGGAAATGCAGCATGATATAAAGAAGCAGGATATGCAGCAGAAAGAAATACTGCAGCAGATGCAGTAGGAGGTGATGCAGCAGCAGAAAATTCAGGAACAGTTGCAGCAAGAGATTCAGGAAGTGATGAAGCAGCAGAAGTAGCAGAAGATGCAGGTGGAGGAGATACAGCAGCCCCAGATGCAGCAGGAGATGCAGAAACAGAAGATGCAGCAGCAGCAGATTCAGTAGGAGATGCAGGAGTATCTGAAGCAGTAGATGCAACGGGAGATTCAGCAGCAGGAGATAGATGAGGAAATGCAGCAGTAGATAGAGTACGAGATGAAGCAGCAGGAGATGCAGAAGCAGATGCAATTGGAGATGCATCAGGAGATGCATCAGAGATGCAGAGGCAGATACAGCATGTAATGCAGGAGGAGATGAAGCAGCAGAAGAAGCAGCAGGAGATGAAGAAGCAGGAGAAGCAGCAAGAGATGAAGAAGCAGGAGATGCAGCAGCAGCAGAATCAGCAGGAGGTGAAGCAGGAGAAGCGGTAGCAGGAGAAGCAGTAGGAGATGCAGCTGCAGGAGATGCAGATGTAGGAGATTCAGCAGCATGAGATGCAGAAGAAAGAGATGCAGCAGGATAGGAAGTAAAAAATTATGTAGCAGCAGATGTATCAGGACGAGATGCAGCTGGAAATGTATAAGCAGGAGATGCAGAAGCAGCAGATGCCGCAGGAGGTGCAGCAGGAGACGCAGCACCAAATGCAGCATCAGATACAAAAGAATGGCACCAACAGGAAGTGCAGCATCATGACACGCAGCAGGAGATAGAGCAGCAGAATGTGCAGCAGGAGATGCAGTAGGAGATACAGTATGATATGAAGAAGCAGCAGATTCAGCAGTTTGAATGAAGTAAGGGACGGTGCCCTTCTGGACCTGCTGTTGGTGAACAGAGAAGGACTGGTGGGGGATGTGAAGGTTGGAGGACGCTAAGGGCAAAGCGATCACGAGATGATAGAGTTCTCAGTGCAGGGTAAGATGAAGAAGGAGGTTAGCAGAACAGTCGCCCTCAACTTTCAGAGAGCAGACTTTGGGCTGTTCAGAAGGCTGGTCGGAAAAGTCCCGTGGGAGGTGCTCCTTGAAGGCAAAGGTGTCCATGAGGGCTGGGCGCTCTTCAAGAAGGAACTCCTGGCAGCTCAGGAGAAAGCCGTCCCCAAGTTCCGGAAAAGTAGCTGGAGGGGTAAGAAACCAGTGTGGTTGAGTAGGGAGGTCCTAAGAGACATCAATAGGAAGAGGAGGGTCTACGACCTCTGGAGAAAGGGGCAGGCATCCTGGGTGGACTATAGGGAGGAAGTGAGATTGTGCAGCGAAAAAGTCAGGAGGGCTAAGGCCCAACTAGAAATGCGATTGGCCAAGACTGTGAAAGACAACAAAAAGTCTTTCTACAAATACATCAACAGCAAAGGAGGGCTAGGGAGAATCTCCAGTCCCTGGTAGATGCAGAGGGAGCAAGAGTAACCGGGAACGAAGACAAGGCTGAAGTGCTCAATGCCTACTTTGCCTCAATCTTTAACAGTAAGGAAAATTGTTCCCTCTGTGCACAACCCCAAGGGTTGGATGAGAAGTATGAGATTCCCAAGGTCCAAGAGGAGGTGGTTAGAGACTTGCTTGCCCAGCCAGATACCCACAAGTCTATGGGGCTGGATGGAGTCCACCCAAGTGGTTTGAGGGAACTGGCGGATGTGCTGGCCAAACCCCTTTCCATCATCTTCCAGCAGTCCTGGATGACTGGGGAGGTTCCGCTGGACTGGAGGCTGGCTGATGTCGTGCCCATCTACAGGAAGGGGCACAGGGAGGATCCGGGGAACTACAGGCCTGTCAGCCTGACCTCGGTACCAGGGAAAGTCATGGAGCGGGTGATCTTGAGTGCGATCATGAAGCACTTGCAAGAGAACCGGGTGATCAGGCCCAGTCAACACGGGTTCATGAAAGGCAGGTCTTGCCAGACTAATCTGATCACCTTCTATGACCAAGTGACTAAACTCTTGGACGAGGGAAAGGCTGTGGATGTGGTTTTCTTGGACTTCAGTAAAGCCTTTGATACAGTTTCTCACAGCATTCTGCTTCGAAAACTGTCAGCCTCTGGCCTGGACGGGAGCACACACTCCTGGGTGAAAAACTGGTTGAATGACTGGGCCCAGAGGGTGGTGGTAAATGGAGTTAAATCCAGCTGGAGGCCAGTGACAAGTGGGGTTCCCCAGGGCTCAGTCCTGGGTCCAGTCCTGTTTAATGTCTTTATCAACGACCTAGATGAAGGCATTGAGTCCTCCCTTAGCAAGTTTGCAGATGACACCAAGCTGGGAGGAAGTGTGGATCTGCTGGAGAGTCGGGAGGTTCTGCAAAGGGATCTGAACAGGCTGGACTGCTGGGCTGAGACCAACGGCATGAGGTTTAACAAGGCCAAATGCCGGGTCCTGCACTTGGGGCACAACAACCCTAATCAGAGCTACAGAGTAGAAGAAACCTGGCTGGAAAGCTGCCAGGAGGAGAAGGACCTGGGGGTGCTGGTTGACAACCGACTGAACATGAGCCAGCAGTGTGCCCAGGTGGCCAAAAAGGCCAATGGCATCCTGGCTTGTATCAGAAATGGCGTGACCAGCAGGTCTAGGGAGGTTATTCTCCCCCTGTACTCGGCACTGGTGAGACCGCACCTCGAGTACTGTGTTCAGTTCTGGGCCCCTCACCACAAGAAGGATGCTGAGGCTCTGGAGCGAGTCCAGAGAAGGGCAACAAAGCTGGTGAAGGGGCTGGAGAACAAATCTTATGAGGAGCGGCGGAGAGAGCTGGGGTTGTTCAGCCTGGAGAAGAGGAGGCTGAGGGGAGACCTTATTACTCTCTACAACTACCTGAAGGGAGGTTGTGGAGAGGAGGGAGCTGGCCTCTTCTCCCAAGTGACAGGGGACAGGACGAGAGGGAATGGCCTCAAGCTCCGCCAGGGGAGATTTAGGCTTGAGATTAGGAAGAAATTCTTCACAGAGAGGGTGGTTAGGCATTGGAACGGTCTGCCCAGGGAGGTGGTTGAGTCACCGTCCCTGGAGGTGTTTAAGGTTAGGGTAGATGAGGTGCTTAGGAGCATGATTTAGGGATTGGTGGGAATGGTTGGACTCGACCATCCAGTGGGTCTCTTCTAACCTGGTCATTCTGTGTGATTCTGTGTGATTCTGTGTGATTCTGTGTAACAGAAGATTTTGTATCCGAGGCAGATAGAGCATCAGGATATGCAGCAGGAGGTGAAGCAGCAAGAATTGTAGAGGGAGATGTATATTCATAGGAAGATTCAGCATTATATTCAAAAGGAGATGCAGCAGCAGGAGATGCAGCAGCAGGAGATGCAGCAGCAGGAGATGCAGCAGCAGATGTAGCAGGAGATGCAGCAGTAGATGAATCAGCAGCAGATGCAGCAGCAAGAGATGCAACAGATGCAGGTGATGAGGCAGCAGCAGATGAAGAAGGAGATACAGCATGAGATGCAGCAGCAGGAGACTCATCAGCCAGAATAACAGCAGCAGGAGATACAGCGGCAGGAGATGAAGAAGGAGATGTAGCAGGATATGCAGTTGCAGGAGATCCAGGTGCAGGATATGCAACAACATGAGATGCAGTATCAAGAAATGCAGCAGTAGATGCAGGAGCATGAGATGTAAAAGCAGATGCAGCAGGAGGAGATGCAGCAGCATTTGCAGCAGCAGGAGATACTTTAGGAGATGCAGCAGCAGGATATGCAGCAGCAGGATATGCAGCTGGCGATAAAGAAGGAGAAAATGCAGCAGCATTTGCAGCAGCTGGAGATGAGTTAGGAGATACAGCAGCAGGAAGTGCAGCAGGCGATGAAGAAGAAGAGGATGCAGCAGCATTTGCAGCGGCAGGAGATGCTTTAGGAGATGCAGCAGCAGGAGATGCAGCAGACGATGATTAAGAAGGGGATGCAGCAGCATTTGCAGCAGCAGAAGATGCTTTAGTAGATGCAGCAGCAGGAGATGCAGCAGGCGATGCAGATAAAGGGGATGCAACAGCATTTGCAGCTGCAGGAGATGCAACAGGATAAGAAACAGCAGGACATACAGAAGCAGAGGATTCAGCAGCAGATGCAGCAGTATTAGATGGAGTAGTAGCAGATGCAGTAGCAGATGCAGCACCACATTTATAGGGAGATGCAGCAGCAGGAGGTGTAACAGGAGATACAAGAGCTGGAGATGCAGCAGCAGGAGATGCAGCAGCACGAGATGTAGGAATTGATGCAGCAGGAGACGCCACAGTAGATGCAGCAGGAGATATAGCAGCAGGAGATTTCGCTACAGGAGATGTAGAAGAGATGATGCAGCTGGAGATGCAGCAGATGCAGCAGTAGTTTTTAAAGCAGCAGGAGATGCAACAGCAGATGCAGCAGGAGATGCAGATTCAGTAGGAGAAGCAGGAACAGAAAATTCTGTGGAAGATGCAGAAGCCGGAGATGCTGCAGGGAATGCAGCACCAAGAGACGCAGCACCGGATAATGCAGTAGGAAGTGCAGTAGCAGGAGATGCAGCAGAAAATGAAGCCGCAAGAGAATCAACATCAGGAGATGCAATAGTATATGCTGCATCTGGATATGCAGCAGCAGGATATTCAGCAGTAGTTTATAAAGCAGCAGGAGATGCAGCAGATGCATCAGCAATGCAGCAGGAGATGAATCAGAGATTCAGCAGAAAGAGATGCCACAGCAGATGCAGCAGGAGATGGAGATTCAGCAGGAGATGTAGCAACAGCAGATGCTGCAGCAGATGCAGCAGCAGAAGATGCAGCAGCAGAAGATGTAAAAAGAAAGAAATGCACCAGGAAATGAAGCACCAGGAATTACCACAGCAGAAGATGCAGGATCAAGAGCTTCAGCACTAAGAGATGCAGGAGGAGACGCAGCAGAAGAGGATGCAGTAGAAGATGCAGCAGGAGGAGATGCAGCAGCAGATGATGTAACAGGAGATGCAGCAGGAAGAGATGCAGCAGCAGTATATGTAGCAGGCCAAGATGAAGCAGGATATATAGCAGCGGGAGATGCAGCAGGAGGAGATGCAGCAGGAGATGCAACAGCAGGAGATATAGCAGGAAATGCACCAGCAGGGAAAGTAATAGCATGAGATGCAGCAGGAGATGCAGCAGCAGGAGATTCAGCAGCAGCAGATGCAGCAGGAGATTCAGCAGGAAGAGATGAAGAGAAGGTGGTGCAGAAAATAAGATGCAACAGCTTGAGGTGCAGCAGCAGGAGATGTAGCTGGAGATGCAGCAGCAGCAGATGAAGCAGCAGATATAGTAGCAGGATAGGCAGATGGAAATTCAGCAGCCAGAGATGCAGCAGTAGGAGATATATCAGGAGATGCTGCAGGAATTGCAGCAGCATGAGATGAAATAACAGGAATTACAGCAGAAGGAGATTCAGAAGCAGCAGATGCAGTAGCAGGAGATGCAGCAAAAGATGAATCAGCAAGAGCTGATTTAACAGGAGATACATCAGCAGGATGTGAAGGAGGAGATGAATCAGCAGGAAATGCTTCATGTACTGCTGCATCTCCAGATAAAATTCCTGCTGATGCATCTCCTACTACTTGATGTCCTCCTGCATCTCCTACTGCTGCATCTGCTGCTTCATCTCCTGCTTCTGTATCTCCTGCTGCTACATCTCCTGCTATATCTCCTGCTGCATCCTCTGTTCATGCATCTGCGGATGCATCTCCTGATTCTACATTTCCTGTTGCATCTTCTGCAACATCCCCTGCTGCATCTCTTTCTGCTCCATCTGGTGCAACTGCTGCTGCATCTCAAGCTGCTTAATCTACTGCTGCATGTCCAGCTAAATCTCCTGCTACTGCATCTCCTGCTGCTTATGCATCCCCTGCTGCACCTCAAGCTGCTGCATCTACTGCTGCTGCATCTACTGCTGCAAATCCTACTGCATCCTCTGCTGCGTCATCTCTGATGCATCTCCTCCTACAGCATATCCTGCTGCATTTCCTTCTGCTGCATCTTCTGTTGGATCTCTTTCTGCGGCATCTCCTGCTGTGTCATCTGCAGCAGCATCTTTTGCTGCTACATCTCCTACTGAAACGGAATCTCCTGATGTGTTTGCTGCTGCATCTTTTGCAGCTGCATCTGCTTCCTCTGTAGCTGCAGCTGAATTCCCTGCTACTGCATCTCCTGCTACTGCATCTCCTGCTGCATCTCCTGCTGCATCTGATGTTGCCACATCTCTTGCTGTTGCATATACTGCTGCATTTAATGCAGCATTTCCTGCTGCTGCAATTCCTGCTGCATCTGCTGCTGCATATCCTGCTGCATCTCCAGCTGCATCTCCTGCTGCATTTGCTTCGGCATTTCTACTTTATCTCCAGCTTCATCTTCTGCTGCTGTATCTCCTTCTGTATCTTCTGATGTTTCATATCCTCCTGCATCTCCTCTGCTACATCTCCTGAATATGCTTTATATCTGCGGCTACCTGCTACTGAATCTCTGGCTGCGGCACCTCCTACTGCATATCCTGCTGAATGCATTTGAGGCTGCACCTAATGCTTCTGCATCTCCTGCTGCTTCTCCTGCTGCATTTCCAGCTGCAACTGCTGCTGCATCTACTGCTACTTCATCTACTGCTGCATCTCCTACTACATCTCATGCTGCCTCATATTTTTCTATTTATCCTGCTACATCTACTGCGGCTGCCTCTGCTGGTGCATCTGCAGCTGATCTATCTCCTGCTCCATCCCTTCCTGCTGCATCACCTCCTGCATCCCCTACTGCTGCATCTGCAGCATATGCTGCTTCATCTGGTGCTGCTTCACCTACTGCTGTAACCCCTGACACATCTCCTGCTGCTGCATCACCTGCTGCATCACCTGCTGCAGCATCTCCTGCTTAATCTCCTGAAGCATCTCCTGCTGCATTTTCTGCTGGTGCATGTCCTGCCTCATATCCTGCTGCTGTGTCTCCTGCTGATGTATGTTTTGCTGCACCTCCTGCTTCTGCAGCTACTTCTTCTGCATCTCCGGCTCCAGCATCTCCTGCTGCATCAATTGCTGCTGCATCTCTTATTCATCTCCTTCTGCTGCATATGCTGCTGCATCTGCTACTGCTGTACCTCCTCCTGCTGCATCTTATGTTACATCTCCTCCTGCTGTATTCCTGTTCCATCTTTTCCTGCTGCATCTCCTGCTGCATCTCCTGGTGCATCTCCTGGTGCATCATTTGCTGCATCTCTTTCTGCATCTCCTGATGCTATATTTCCTGCTTCTGCATCTCCTGCTGCATCCCCTGCTGCTTTACTTCATCCTGCTGCATCTCCTGCTGCATCTCCTGCTGCTATATCTCCTGCTTCTGCATCTCCTGATGCATCCCCTGCTGCTTCACTTCATCCTGATGCATCTCATGCTGCATCTCCTGCTGCTTCATCTCCTGCTGCTGCATCCCCTAATGAATCTCCTGCTGCTTCATCTTCTGCTTCTGTATCTCTTGCTCGATGTCTTGCTGCTGCATCTCCTGTTTCTGCATCTCCTTTTGCTTTGTCTGCTGCTGCATCTCCTGCTCTATCTCATGTTGCACCTTCTATTGAAGCATCTCCTGCATCATCTCCTTCTGCTGCATGTCCTGCTGCTGCATCTCGTTCTGCATCGTAAATCTCCTGCTGCATATTTTTGAGCATTACCTGCTACATCTCGTTCTGCATCACCTGCAGATGCATCTCCTGCTGTATCTCCTGCTGCTGCATATTCATCTGCGTTTCCTGCTGCAGGTCTTTCTGAATCTACTACTGCTGCATCTGCTGAATCTGCTGCTGTATCTGCTGCTGCTTCATCTACTGCTGCATCTCCTGATAGATCTCCTGTTGCTGCATCTCCTTCTGCTGCATCTGCTGTTGCATCCTCTGCTGCTGCATCTGATGCTGCTTTCTCTCTTGATGCATTTACTGTGGCTGAATCTCCTGCTATATTTCCTTCTGCTGCTGTCTTCGTATCTTCATCTACTACTCTGCACCTCCTGCTGCTGCATCTCCTCCTTCTGCATCTCCGGCTGAATCTCCTGTAGCATCTCCTGCAAGTCCGTTTCCTACTGCATATGATGCTGCTGCATCTCCTGTTACTGCTGCTGCTGCTGCATTCCCTGCTGCATCTCCTGATGCTGCAGCTCCTTCTGCATCTCCTTCTGCATCTCCTGCTACTACATCCCCTGCTGCTGCATTTCCTGCTTCATTCTCCTGATGCTTCTTCCCTTGCTGCATCTCCTGCTGATGCATCTCCTGCGGAATCTTCTGCTAAATCTGCTGCTGTATCTTCTGCAGCTGCGTCTCCTGCTGCATCTCCTGCTGCTCTATCTCCAGCTGCATCTCCTCCTGCTAATGCATCTCCTGCTATATCTCCTCTATATGTTCTGCTCATGCATCTCCTGCTTCTGTACCTCCTATTGCATCTCCTGCTGCTGAATCTCTTGTTGCTGCATTTTCTGCTCCTCAGTGTCCTGCTAATGCATCTCCTGTTGCTGCATCTCCTGCTGATGTATATCCTGCTGCATCTTCTGCTTCATATCCTGCTGCTGCATCTTCTGCTTCTGCATCTCCTGCTGCTGCATCTCCTGCTGAACCTGCTGCTGCTGCACCTCCTTCTGCTTCATCTCCTGCTACACCCACTTCTCCTGCATATCCTGCTGCATTTCGTGCTGATACATTTCCTGTTGCATCTCCTGCCGTATAACTTTCTACATTTGCTGCCTCATCTCCTGATGCACTTCATGCTCATGTACCTCGTGCTTCTGCATATCCTGCTTCATCTTCAGATGATACATCTGTGGCTTTATCACCTGCTATGACATCTCCTGCTGCATCTGCTCCAGTATTTCCTAATGCAGCATTTCCTGCTCCTTCATCTACTGCTAAATCTCCTGCTACATATCCTGTTGTTGCATATCCTGCTGCATCTCCTGCTGCTACATATCCTGCTGCTGCACCTCTTAATGCATCTCATGATAATTCTTCATCTCTTGCTACTGCATCTCCTGCTGCACCTACTGCTTCTGCATATCTTGCTGCATCTCCTGCTGCTGCATCTCCTGCTGCTGCATGTCTTGCTTCATCTCCTCCTGATGCTTCTGCTGTTTTTCCTTCTGAATTTTCTGCTGCATCTTCTGCTGCTGCATCTCCTGCTGCTGCATCTCCTGCTGCTGCATGTCTTGCTGCATCTCCTCCTGATGCTTCTCCTGCTGTTTTTCCTTCTGAATTTTCTGCTGCATCTCCTGCTCTGGAATCTTCAACTGCATCTCCTCCTGCTGCTTATTCTGCTGCATCAACTTCTGCCGCACCTCCTGCTGCATCTCCTGCTGCTGCAGTACCTGCTCTATCTTCTGTATCTCCTGCTGTATCTCCTGTTGCTGGAAATCCTGCTGCGGAATCTGCTGCTGCTGCATCCTCTGCTGTATCTACTACTGATGCATCTCCTGCTTCATCTTCTCCTTCTGCATCTACTGCTACATCCTCTGCTTCTGCATATTCTGCTGCTGTGTCTGTTGCATTTTCTCCTCTTGCCTCTCCTGCTACTGCGTCTCCTGCTGAATCTCCTGCTTAACCTCCTGATGCTGTATTATCTGAATCATCTCTTCCTGCTGCATCTCCTCCTGAATCTGCAGCCACTGCTGCATCTGCTTCTGCATTTCTTTCTGTTGCATCTCCTGCGGCATCTGCTCCTGCATCTGTATTCCTTTCTGCATCTCCTCCTGCTGCATCTCCTGCTCTGCATCTCTGTCTTCCGTATCTACTGCTGCGTTTCCTGTGGTTGCATCTCCCTCTGCCTCATCTGCTGGTACTTAATTTGCTGCTACATCTGCTGCTGCATCTCCTGCTGCTGCACCTCATGCTGCATCTCCTGCTGCTGGATTTCCTGCGGCTGCATCTCCTCCTGCATCTCCTGTTGCATTTCTTGATGCTGCATCTCCTGTTGCATTTCTTGATGCTGCATCTCCTGCTGCATCTCCTGCTTCTGCAACTCTTGATGCATCTGCTGCTGAATCTCCTGATAATGAATCTCCTCCTGCATTTCCTGCTGCATTTCTCATGATGCATCTCTTGCTGCATAACCTCCTGCTACATCTCCTACTGCTGCATCTCCTCCTGATATATCTGCTGCTTCATCTCCTGCTGCTGAATCTCCTCCTGCTACATCTCCTGCTGCTAGATTTCCTCCTGCATCTACTGCTGATGAATCTGATGCTGCATCTCTTGCTCTTGCAGCTCCAGCTGCCTCCTCTGCCGCTGCATTACATAATATAGGTCCTCCTACTGCATCTCCTCTTGCTGCATATCCTGCTTCTGTATATACTGCTGCCTTTATTGCTGCTGCATCTCCTGCTGCTGAATCTCCTGCTGCTGAATCTCTTTCTGAATCTCCTTCTTCTGAATCTCCTGCTGCTCTACTACTTTCTGCATCAACTCCCTCTGCGTATCCTGCTGCTGCATCTCCTCCTGCTCATCTGCTGCAGCATCTCCTGCTGATGCACCTCATGCTAAATCTGCATCTCCTGCTGCATATGCTGCATCTGCATCTCCTGCTACTTCATCTCCTGCTCTTGCATCTCCCTTTGCCTAATCTCTTCTGGAATATCCCGTGGGATCTCATGATGCTTCATATCCTGCTACATCTCCTGCTGCATCTCCTTCTGAATATGCATCTCCTGATGCATCTCCACCTGCTGCCACTCCTACTGCTGCGTTTGCTTCTGAATCTGCTGCAGCATCTCCTGCTGTGGCATCTTCTGCTTCATCTCCAGCTGCTGCATCTCCTGCTGCTATGTCTTCTGCTAAATAGCCAGCTGCATCTGCTGCTGATGCATCTGCTGCTGATGCATCTGCTTCTCCATATCATGCTCCTGCATCTCCTGCTGCATCTCCTGCTGATGCCTTTCCTGCTGCTGCCTCTCTTCCTGCTAAATCTCCTCCTGCATCTGCTGATGCATTTCCTGCATCTACTGCTGCTGCATCTCCTGCTTATGAATATCCTTTTGCATGTCTTGCTCCTACATCTCCTGCTTCTGTCTCTCCTACTCCGTCATCTCCCTTGCTGCATCTCCTGCTTCTTTATTTCCTGCTCCTGCTTCTCCTGATGCATCTGCTGCATCATCTCCTGCAGAATTTTCTATTGCTTGAACTCCAGATGCTGCATCTCCTACTGCATCTGCTGGTACTGCATCTTATCCTGCCGCATCTCCTGCTCCGTTTTCTTGTGCAACTGCTGCTTCATGTACTGCTGTATCTTCTTCTGCTGCATCTCCTGCTGATGCATCTGCTGTTACATCTCCTGCTGCTGCATCTTCTTCTCTGCAGATCCTGATGCTTCATCTCTTGCTGCAGAATCTCCTGCTGAATCAGCTGCTTATCTCCTGCGGCTGTATCTCCTGCTGCATCTCCTGCTGCTTCATGTCCTGCGGCTGAATCTCCAGCTGCATCTTCTGCTTCTGCATCTCCTGATACTGGGTCTGCTGCATCATCTACTCCTGCCTCTCCTCCTACGACATCTCCTTCTGTATCTCGTGCTACATCTCATGAAGCTGTACCTGCTGAAGCATCTCTTCCTGCTGCATCTCCTAACGAATATGCATCTATTGATGCATCTCCTGCTGCATCTCCTGATGCTACATCTCCTTCTGTATCTGCTGTTGAGCATGCTTTTGAAACTCCTGCTGCTGCACCTCCTACTTCTGCATCTGCTTCTGCATCTCCTGTTGCTACATCTCCTGCTTCTTCATCTCCTGCTTCATATCCTGCTGCTGCATCTTCTGCTGCAGCATCTCCTGCTGCTTCATCTCCTGCTGCTGCATAAACTGCTGCATCTCCACTTCCTGCATCTCCTTGTACATCTCCTGCTGCTACATCTCCTACTGCATCTCTGACTGTTACAACTCCTGCTGCTGCGTCGCCTGCTTCTGCTGCTGCAACTGCTGCTGCATCACCTGCTACTGAATCCCCTCCTGAATTCCTTCTGCATCTCCTAATGTGGCATCTCCTGATGCTGCATCTGCTGCTGCATCTCCTGCTGCTGAATATCCTACTGCTGTATCCCCTACTTTTTCAGAGTCGGTTTCATCTACTACTGCTGCATGTGCTGCTATATCTTCTGCTGCTGGATTTACTTCTGCTGCGTCTGCTGCTGCATCACTTGCTCCTGAATCCCCTGCTGCATTCCTGTTGCATCTCCTGTTGCTGTGCCTCCTGCTGCTGTATCTCAGGTGCATCACTTACTTCTGCATCTCCTGCTCTATCACCTTCTATTGAATCCCCTGCTGCATCTGTTAATGCTACATCTCATGATGCTTCATCTCTTGATGTATCTCCTGCTGCTGCATCTCCTGCTGCGTCTCCTGCTGAATCTCCTCCTGCTGCTTCTCCTGCTGCTTAATCTCCTGATCTGCTGCTGCATGTGCTGCTACATCTCCTGCTGCTCTATCTCCTCCTCCTGGATCTCCACCCGCATCCATTGCTGCTGCATCCTCTGTTGACCTCCTGCTGCTGCATCTCTGTCTGCAACTACCTCTGATGCATCAGCGGATTCATCTGATGATGCATCTCCTCTGATTCATCTCCTGCTGCTGAATCTCCTGCTGTTGCGTACCCTTCTACATCTACTTCTGCTTCATACCCTGCTTCATCTACTGCTGCTGCATTACCTTCTGTTTCTCCTGCTGCTGCACCTCCTACTGAATTTCCTGCTGCTGCATCTCCTGGTGCTATATCTTTTGCTTACGAATCTGCACTGCATCTCTTACTGAATCTGCTCCCAGATCTAGTTTGGCTGCATCTCCTGCTACTGCATGTCCTAATGCATCTCCTGTAGCTTAATCTCCTGCTTTTGCATCTCCTTCTTTATCTCCTTCAGATGCATCTCTTGCTACTGCATCTCCTGCTGCATCTCTTGCAGCTACGTGTCCTGCTACATCTCCTGTGGCTGCATCTCCTGCTGGTTAATCTTCTCCTGATCGATCTCCTTAAGCATCTCTTCCTGCTGCATCTCCTGCTGAATCAATTACTGTTGCATCTGCAGCATTTGCTGCTACATCTCCTGCTATTGCACATACTGCTGCATCTCCTACTACATATCCTGCTGCTGCATCTGATGCTGCTATATCTCTTGCTGCATCTACTGTGGCTTCATCTCCTGCTGCATCTCCTTCTGCTGCTTCTCATTCTCTGCATCTTCTTCTCTGCATCTCCTAATACTGCTTCACCTGCTGCTGCAAATCTTGTAGTGTCTAGTGCTCTATTTCCTGCTGCATCTCCTATTACATTTCATGCTGCTGCATCATCTGCTTCATCTCCTGCTGCTGTGTCTTCTGCTGAATCTACTGCTGCATCTGCTGCCACTGCATCTGCTGCTGATGCATCTGCTTCTGCATCTCATGCTGCTGCATCTCATACTGCATCTCATGCTGCTTCCTCTCGTGCTGCTGCCTCTCATCCTGCTAAATCTCCTCCTGCATCTGATGCATTTCCTGCTCCTGCTTCTCCTGATGCATCTGCTGCTGCATTTCCTGCAGCATTTTCTATTGCTTGAACTCCAGATGCTGCATCTCCTACTGCATCGGCTGGTACTGCATCTTATCCTGCTGCATCTCCTGCTCCATTTTCTTGTGCATCTGCTGCTTCATGTACTGCTGTATCTCCTGTTGCTGAATCTCCTGCTGCAGAATCTCCTGCTGAATCCGCTGCTTCTGCATCTCCTGGTACTGGGTCTGCTGCATCATCTACTCCTGCCTCTCCTCCTACAGCATCTCTTTCTGTATCTGGTGCTACATCTCATGAAGCTGTACCTGCTGAAGCATCTCTTCCTGCTGCATCTCCTGATGAATATGCATCTACTGATGCATCTGCTGCTGTATCTCCTGATGCTGCATCTTCTTCTGCATTTGCTGTTGAATTTGTTGTTGAAATTCCTGCTGCTGCACCTCCTACTTCTGCATAGGCTTCTGCAGCTTCTGTTGCTGCATCTCCTGCTTCTTCATCTCCTGCTCCTGAATCTTCTGCTGCTGTATCTCCTGCTAAAGCTCTTGCTTCATCTTCTGCTTCATATCCTGCTGCTGCATCTTCTGCTGCTGAATCTCCTGCTGCTTCATCTCCAGTTGCTGCATAATCTGCTGCATCTCCTCTTGCTGCATCTCCTGGGGCATCTCCTGCTGCTGAATCTCCTATTGCATCTCAAACCCTTGCATCTCCTACTGCTGCAGCTCCTGCATTTCCTGCTGCATCACCTACTGCTGAATCCACTCCTGAATTCCTGCTGCATCTACTGATGATGCATCTCCTGATGCATCTCCTGCTGCTGAATCTCCTGCTGATGCATCTTCTGCTGATGCATAACCTGCTGCATCTCCGACCGCATCTCCTGCTGCTGCATCTGCTGGTGCTGCATATGCTACTGCATCTGCTGCAGGATCTCCTTCTGCCTCTCATGCCACATCTCCCGCAGATGCATCTCCTGCTTCTGTATATCTTGCTCAATCTACTGCTGCTGCATCTCCAGCTGCATCTCCTGTTGCTGCATCTCCTGCATATTTTGGTGCATCTTCTGTAGATTAATCTACTGCTGCATCTCCTCTTGCTTCATCTTCTGATTTTTGATGTCCTCGTGCATCACCTGATGCTCCATCTGCTGCTGCTGCAAACACTGCTGCATCTCCTGCTGAATGTACTTCTGCATCTGCCGAGTATTAATCTCCTGCTGCTGAATCTCTTACTTCACCATCTTCTGCTGAATGTGCTGCTGAATATGCTGCTGCATCTCCTGCTGATGCATCTCCTGCTGCTCTATTCCCTGCTTCTTCATCCTCAGTTTCATTTACTACTGCTGCATATGCTGCTCCATCTTCTGCTACTGAATTTACTTCTTCTGCATCTGCTGCTGCATCACCTGCTACTGAATCCCCTGCTGCATTCCTGTTGCATCTCCTGCTGCAGCACCTCCTGCTGCTTTATCCCCTGTGCATCTCCTACTGCTGCACTACCTGCTATTGAATCTCCTGCTGCATCTCCTAATGCTGAATCTCCTGATGATGCATCACTTGATGCATCTCCTGCTGCTGCATCTCCTGATCTGCTGCTGCATGTGCTGCTACATCTCCTGCTGCTGAATTTATTGCTGCTGCATCTGCTGCTGCATGTATTGCTGCTGCATCTCTGCAACTACCTCTGATTCATCAGCGGATTTATCTAATGATCCATCTCCCCTGATTAATCTCCTGCTGCTGAATCTCCTGTTATTGCATACCCTGCTGTATCTACTACTGCTGCATTACCTTCTGTTTCTCCTTCTGCTGCGTCTCCTACTGAATATACTGCTCCTGCATCTCCTGGTGGTCTATCTTTTGCTTATGAATCTCCTGCCACTGCATCTCTTACTGAATCTGCTCCTGCATCTATTAAGGCTGCATTTCCTGTTGCTGCATCTCCTAATGCATTTCCTGTAGCTTATTCGCCTGCTTTTGCATCTCCTGCTTTATCTCCATCTGATGCATATGTTGCTTCTGCACCTCCTGCTGCTTCATCTTCTTCTACATCTTTCACTGCATCTCCTGCTGCTGCATCTCAGGGTACATCTCCTCTTGCTCAATCCCCTGCTGCATCTCCTGCTGCTACATCTCCTGCTACTGCATCTCCTGCTGCATCTCCTGCTGCATCTCCCGCTGCATCTCTTGCAGCTGCATCTCCTGCTGCATGTCTTGCTGCTGCATCTCTTGCTACATCTCCTGCTGGTGAATCTTCTGATCGATCTCCTTAAGCATCTCTTTCTGCTGCATCTTCTGCGTTTCCTGATGCATCTCTTCCTGCTACTGAATCTCCTGCTGAATCACTTACTGCTGCATCTGCAGCATTTGCTGCTACATGTACTGCTGCTTCAGATACTACTACATCTCCTGCTACATAGCCTGCTGCTGCAACTGCTGCTGCTATATCTCTTGCTGCATCTACTGTGGCTTCATCTCCTGCTGCATCTCGTTATGCTGCTTCTCATGCTCTGCATCTCCTGATACAGCTTCACCTGCTGCTGCAAATCTTGCTGCTTCAACTCTTGCTGCCCCATCTCCTGCTCCATATCCTTCTGATACATCTGCAGATTCATCTTATGATGGTGCTTTCTTGCTGGATCACCTGCTTCTGCATCTCCTGCTGCTGCAAACCCTGCTGCATCTACTGCTGCTACATTTCCAGCTGCATCTGCTGCTGCTCTATCTCCTGTGGCAGCGGCTGCTAGTGCATTTTCTGAAGCATTTCTTGCTGCTTCATCTCTTTCTGCTGCTTCATCTCTTTCTGCTGCATCTCTTGCTGCTTCATGTACTGCTGCCACTCATGCTGCATCTCCTATTTCTGCATTTCCTGCTGCTGCATATCCTGTTCCTGCATCTGATGATTCGTCTCCTGTGCTGCATCTCCTGCTGCATCTTCGGCTGCATCTCCCGTGTCTGCATCAAATGCCACAAGTCCTGCTGATGCATCTCCTGCTTCTGCATATCTTGCTGTATCTCCTGCTGCTGCATCGCTTGCTGGCGAATCTCTTGCATCTTTTGCTACATCTGCTGTAGATTCACCTACTGGTGCATCTCCTGCTGCTGCATCTCCTGCTGATGGATGTCCTCGTGCATCTCTTGATGCTGCATCTGTTGCTGCATCTCCTGCAGCTGCATCTCCTGTGGCATCTCTTACTGCTGAATCTCGTGCTGCTCCATTCTCTGCTGCATCTACTGCTGCTGCATCGCCTGCTGTGGAATCTCCTACTGCACCTCCTCTTGCTTAGTCTCCTGATGCTTCCTATCCTGCTTCATCTCCTTTTGCTGCATCACCTGCTACTGCTTCTCCTGCTGCATCTCCTGCTTATTCTGCAGCTGCTGCATCTCCTGCTTCTTCATCTCCTGCTGCATCTCCTGCTGCTCCATCTGCATCATGAGGATAATCTGAAGGAGATGCAGCAGCAAGATATGCAGCCACAGCAAGATATGCAGCCACAGCACTGCGGCAGCAGATTCAGCTGCAGGAGATGCAGCCATAGGAAATGAAGCAGCAGAAGAAGCAGTAGGAGATGAAGAGGCAGGACATGCAGCAGGAGATGAAGAAGCAGGAGATGCAGCAGCTGCAGAATAAGCAGGAGATGCAGCAGGAAAAGCAGTAGCAGGTGATGCAGCAGAATAAGATGTAGCAGGAAAAGAAGAAGAAGTAGATGCAGCCGGGGGTGCAAAACAGGTAATGCAGCAGCAGGAGATGCAGTAGGAGATGCAGCAAGAAATGCAGCAGAGGTTAAGCTTCAGAGGTAGAAGATGTAGAAGTATTTGAAGTAGCAGTATATGAAAAAGAGGATGGAGCAGCAGGGGATGCAGCAGCAGACACTGAATGAGATGCAGCAAAAGGAGATGAAGCAGCAGAAGGAGCGACAGGAAATGAAGACGCAGGAGAAACAGCAGCAGATGCAGCAGCAGCAGAATCAGCAGGATTTGAAGCAAAAGAAGCAGTAGCAGGAGATGCAGCAGAAGATGCATCAGAGTTGCAGCAGAATTTGCCGCAGGATATGTAGATGCAGCAGATGCAGGAGTAAGAGATGCAGCAGCAGATGCAGCAGGAATTGCAGCAGAATATACAGCAGGATATGTAGCTGCAGCAGATGCAGAAATAAGAGATGCAGCAGCAGATGAAGAAGGAATTGCAGCAGAAGAAGATGCAGCAGGAGAAGATGCAGCAGCAGCAGCAGAAGCAACTGCTGCAGCAGCAGATACATTAGCAGGATGAGATGCAACAGAGGTGCAGAAGAAGGTGCAGGATATGCAACAGCATGAGATGCAGTATCAAGAAATGCAGCAGGCGATGCAGAAGAAGGGGATGCAGCAGCATTTGCAGCAGCAGGAGATGCAACAGGATAAGCAACAGAAGGAGATACAGAATCAGTGGATTCAGCAGCAGGTGCAGCAGTATTGGAGTAGTAGCAGATGCAGTAGCAGATGCAGCACCACATTTTTCGAGAGATGCAGCAGCAGTATATGTAGTAGCAGGAGATGCAGCAGAAGGAGGTGTAACAGGGGATACAACAGCTGGAGATGCAGCGGCAGGAGATGCAGCAGCAGGAGACATAGGAATTGATGCAGCAGGAGATGCAGCAGTAGGTGCAGCAGGAGATATAGTAGCAGGAGATTTCGCAGCAGGAGATGTCAAAGAGATGATGCAGCTGGAGATGCAGCAGATGCAGCAGTAGTTTCTAAACCAGCAGGAGATGCAACGACAGATGCAGCAGGAGATGCAGATTCAGCAGGAGAATCAAGAAACAGGAGATTCTTCAGAAGATGCAGAAGCAGGAGATGCTGCAGGCAATGCAGCTTTAAGAGACACAACACCAGGAGATGCAGTTGGAAGTGCAGCAGCAGGAGGTGCACCAGAAAATGAAACAGCAAGAGAAGCAACACCAGGAGATGCAATAGGATATGCTGAATCGGATATGCAGCAGCATATAATATAATGCTGAATCTTCCGATGAATATACATCTCCCTCTACAATTCTTGCTGCTTCATCTCCTGCTGCACATCCTGATGCTCTATCTGCCTCGGATACAACATCTTCTGTTACACAGAATCACACAGAATGACCAGGTTAGAAGAGACCCACTGGATAGTCGAGTCCAACCATTCCCACCAATCCCTAAATCATGCTCCTAAGCACCTCATCTACCCTAACCTTAAACACCTCCAGGGACGGTGACTCAACCACCTCCCTGGGCAGACCGTTCCAATGCCTAACCACCCTCTCCGTGAAGAACTTTTTCCTAATCTCAAGCCTAAATCTCCCCTGGCGGAGCTTGAGGCCATTCCCTCTCGTCCTGTCCCCTTTCACTTGGGAGAAGAGGCCAGCTCCCTCCTCTCCACAACCTCCCTTCAGGTAGTTGTAAAGAGATAAAGCAGAAGTATATGCAGCAGGAGATGCAGCAGAAGGGGAGGTAGTAGCATGAATGCAGTAGCAGATGCAGCATAGGAAATGCAGCAGGAGATGCACCAGAAGGGGAGGTAGTAGTGTGAGATGCAGCAGAAGATGCAGCAGGAGATGCAGCAGCAGCAGATGCAGCAGGAGATTCAGCAGCAAGAGATGAAGAGAAGGTGATGCAGAAAATAAGATGCAGCAGCTTGAGGTGCAGCAGCAGGAGATGCAGCTGGAGATGCAGCAGCAGCAGATGAAGCAGCAGATATAGTACAGGAGAAGCAGCTGGAAATCCAGATGCAGCAGTAGGAGATAGGTGATGCTGCAGGAATTGCAGCAGCATGAGATGCAGTAGGAATTGCAGCAGGAGGAGATTCAGCAGCAGGAGAGGCAGTAGAAGGAGATGCAGCAAAAGATGCATCAGCAGGAATTGCTTCATGTACTGCTGCATCTCCAGACAAAATTCCTGCTTCTGCATCTCCTGCTACTTGATGTCCTCCTGTATCTCCTGCTGCTACATCTGCTGCTTCATCTCCTGCTTCTGTACCTCCTGCTGCTACATCTCCTGCTGCATCTCCTTCTCCTGTATCTCCTGATATTACATCTCCTGCTGCATTCTCTGCTCATGCATCTGTGGATGCATCTCCTGATGCTCCATTTCCAGTTGCATCTGCTGCTTTGTCCCCTGCTGCATCTCTATCTGCTCCATCTTGTGCATCTGCTGCTGCATATGCTACTGCTTCATCTACTGCTGCATCTCCTGCTAAATCTCCTGCTATATCTTCTGCTGCATATCCTGTTGAATATGCATCCCTTCCTGCATCTCCTGTTGCTGCATCTCCTGCTGCTGCATCTCCAGCTGCATCTGCTGCTGCTTCTGCTGCTGCATCTCCGGCTGCTGCATCTCATTTTTCTGCATCTCCTGCTGCATTTGCTTTTGCGTTTCTACTTCAGCTCTAGCTTCATCTTCGGCTGCTGCATCTCCTTCTGTATCTTCTGCCGTTTCATATCCTGCTGCACCTTCTCTGCTACATCTCCTGAATCTGCTGTTGTATCTGCTACTAGTTCATGTACTGCTGCATCTCATGCTACATCTCCTACTGCTGCATCGCTTGCTGCATTTGTTTCTACATTTCTGCTACATCTCCTTCTGCTGCATCGCTTGCTGCATTTGTTTCTACATTTCTACTACATCTCCTTCTGCATCTCCTGCTTCTGCATCTGCTGAATCTGCTGTTGTATCTACTGCTACTTCATGTACTGCTGCATCTCCTGCTGCTGCATCTCCTCCTGCATCTGCTGCCGCTGCATATGCTGCCGCTGCATCTGCTGCTTCATCTCCTGTTGATGCATCTGCGGATGCATCTACTGATGCTGCGTATCCTGCTACATCTGCTGCTGAATCTCTGGCTGCGGTATCTCCTACTGCATATCCTGCTGAATGCATTTGAGGCTGCACCTCATGCTGCTGCATCTCCTGCTGCTTCTCCTGCTGCATTTCCTGATGCAAATACTGCTGCACCTTTTACTACTTCATCTACTGCTGCATCTCCTACTACATTTCGTGCTGCCTCATACTTTTCTATATGTCCTGCTGCATCTACTGCTGCTGCCTCTGCTGGTGCATCTGCTGCTGATCTATCTCCTACTCCATCTCTTCCTGCTGCATCACCTGCTGCATCCTTTACTGCTGCATCTGCAGCATGTGCTGCTTCATCTGGTGCTGCTTCACCTACTGCTGCAACCCCTAACACATCTCTTGCTACAGCATCTCCTGCTTAATCTCCTGAAGCATCTCCTGCTGTATTTTCTGCTGGTGCATCTCCTGCCAAATATCCTGCTGCTGTGTCTCCTGCTGATGTATGTTTTGCTGCATCTCCTGCTGATGCATGTCCTGCTGCATCTCCTGCTTCTGCATCTACTTCTTCTGCATCTCCAGCTCCAGCATCTCCTGCTGCGTCATTTGCTGCTGCATCTCTTATTCATCTCCTCCTGCTGCATATACTGCTGCATCTGGTGCTGCTGTACCTCCTCCTGCTGCATGTCATGTTGCCTCTCCTGCTGCTGCATGTCATGTTGCATCTCTTGCTGCTGCATTTCCTGCTGTATCTGCTGCCTCTGCATCTCCTGATGCATTCTCTGCTGCTTCAATTCATCCTGCTGCATCTCCTGCTACCGCATCTCCTGCTGCTATATATCCTGCTTCTGCATCTCCTGCTGCTGCATCCCCTAATGAATCTCCTGCTGCTTCATCTTTTGGTCCTGCATCTCTTGATCCATGTCATTCTGCTGCATCTCCTGTGTCTGCATCTCCATCTGCTTCGTCTGCTGCTGCACCTCCTGCTTTATCTCATGTTGCACCTTCTATTGAAGCATCTCCGGCATCATCTCCTTCTGCTGTATCTCCTGGTGCTGCATCTCTGGCTGCTGCATATTCATCTGCATTTCCTGCTGCAGATTTTCTGAATCTACTACTGCTGCATCTGCTGAATCTGCTGCTGTATCTGCTGCTGCTTCATCTACTGCTACATCTCCTGATAGATCTCCTGCTGCTGCATCTCCTGCTGCTGCATCTGCTGTTGCATCCTCTGATGCTGCATTTGATGCTGCTTTCCCTCTTGCTGCATTTACTGCGGAAGAATCTCCTGCTATATGTCCTTCTGCTGCATCTTCTTCTCTTCATCTACTACTCTGCATCTCCTGCTGCTGCATCTCCTCCTTCTTCATCTCGTGATGAATCTCCTGTAGCATCTCCTGCTACTTCATCTCCTGCTACTCTGTCTCCTACTGCATATGATGCTGCTGCATCTCCTGCTACTACATCTGCTGCTGCTGCATTCCCTGCTGCATCTCCTGATGCTTCCTCCCTTGCTGCATCACCTGCTGATGCATTTGCTGTGGAATCTGCTGCTAAATCTGTTGCTGCATCTTCTGCTTCTTTCTCTCCTGCTGCATCTCCTACTTCTCTATCTCCAGCTGCATCCCCTCCTGCTGAATCTCCTGCTTAATCTCCTTTTGCATCTCCAGCTACTGAATCTCCTGCTGCTGCATTTTCTGCTCCTAAGTCTCCTGCTGCTGCATCTTCTGCTTCTGCATCTCCTCATTCTATATCTCCTGCTGAATCTGCTGCTGCTGCACCTCCTTCTGCTTCATCTCCTGCTAAACCCACTTCTCCTGCATCTCCTGCTGCATTTCTTGCTGATACATTTCCTGCTGCATCTCCTACTCTATACCTTTCTACATTTGCCGCCTCATCTCCTGATGCATCTGCTCATGTATTTCGTGCTGCTGCATCTCCTGCTTCATCTTCAGCTGATACATCTGTGGCTTCATCACATTCATCCTGCTGCATCTGCTGCAGTATTTCCTGCTGCAGTATTTCCTGCTGCAGCATCTCTTGCTCCTGCATCTACTGCTGCATTTCCTGCTGCATCTGTTGCTGCTCTGCTGCTACTTCATCTCCTGCTAAATCTCCAGCTACATATCCTGTTGCTGCATATCCTGCTGTATCTCCTGCTGCTACATATCCTGCTGCTGCACTTCTTAATCCATCTCATCATAATGCTTCATCTCTTGCTACACCTGCTGCTTCGGCATATCTTGCTGCATCTTCTGCTGCTGCATATCCTGCTGCTACATCTGCTGCTGCTGCATGTTTTGCTGCATCTCCTCCTGATGCTTCTCCTGCTGTTTTTCCTTCTGAATTTTCTGCTGCATCTCCTGCTCCGGCATCTTCTACTGCATCTCCTCCTGCTGCATCTACTTCTGCTGCACCTCCTGCTGCATCTCCTACTGTGAATCTACTGCAGCATCTCCTGCTGATGAATCTCCTGCTGAATCTGCATCTACTGCTGCATCTGCTTCTCCATCTCCACGTGCTGTTTCTGCTGCTTCTGCATTTGCTGCTTAATCTCCTGCTGCATTTCCTGTTGCTGCTTCTCCTCCTTCTGCATCTCCTACTGCTGCATCTCCTACTGAATCTCCTGCTGCATCTCCTGATACTGTACCACCTGAATCATCTCTTCCTGCTGCATCTTCTGCTGAATCTGCAGCTACTGCTGCATCTGCTTCTGCATCTTTCGTTGCATCTTCTGCGGCATTTGCTGCTGCATCGGCTGCTGCATCCCGTGCTGCTGCATCTGCTGCTGCATCTCCAGCTGATTATCCAATTGCAGAAATTCCTGCTGAATTTCCTGCTGAATCTGCTGCTAGATCTGCTGCGGCTGCATCTCCTGCTGCTTCATCTCCTGCTCTTGCATCTCCTACTGCTGAATCTCCTCCTGAATCTGCTGCAGAATCTCATGTTGCTACACATCCTGCTACATCTCCTGCTGCATCTCCTTCTGTATATGCAACTCCTGCTGCATCTCCTTCTGCTGCAACTCCTCCGTCTGCATCTCCTGCTGCAACTCCTGCTGCTGTATCCCCTGGTGCATCCCTTATTGCTTCATCTTTTGCTGCATCTCCTGCTGCACAGCCTGCTATTGAATACCCTGCTGCATCTCATAATGCTGCATGGCCTCATGCTGCATCTCTTCATGCATCTCCTGCTGCTGCATCTCCTGATATGTCTCCTGCTGTATCACCTCCTGCTGCTTCTCTTTTGCTTCATCTCCTGATCTGCTGCTGCATGTGCTGCTACATCTCCTGCTGCTGAATTTACTGCTGCTGCATCTGCTGCTGCATCTATTTCTGCTGTATCCTCTGCTGCATTCCTTTTACATCTACTGCTGATGCACCTCCTGCTGCTGTATCCCATGTTGCATCTCCTCCTGCTGCATCTCGTGCTGCTGCATTACCTGCTATATCTCCTCTTACTGCATCTCCTCCTGCTACATATTCTGCTTCTGTATATTCTGCTGCATTTCCTTCCACTGCATCTCCTTCCGCTGCATCTCCTGCTGCTGAATCTCTTTCTGCATGTCATTCTTCTGAATCTCCTGCTGCTCTATTACTTTCTGCATCAACTCTGCTGCGTATCCTGCTGCTGTATCTCCTCCTCGTGCATCTCCTGCTGCAGCTGCTGCAGCTGCATCTCCTGCTACTTCATCTCTTGCTCTTGCATCTCCTTCTTCTGAATCTTTTTTGGAGTATCCTGCAGCGTCTCATGCTGCTATATATCTTGCTACATCTCCTGCTGCATCTCCTACTGAATATGCATCTCTTGATGAATCTCCACCTGCTGCCACTCCTACTGCTGCGTTTGCTTCTGCATCTGCTGCTGAATCTCCTGCTGTTGAATCTCCTGATACCATGTCTGCCACTGAATATCCTGTGTCTGCCGCTGAATCTCGTGATGCTGAATCTCCTGCTGCATCTGCTGCTGCTGCATCACCTTCTGCACGTGCTGCTGCAGTATCTCCTGCTGCATCTCCTGCAGCATCTGCTGCGGCATGTCCTGCTGCATATCCTGCTGCTGAATCTCCTGCTGCATCTCCTGCTGAATATGCCTTCCCTGCTGCATCTCCTGCTGCAGTGTCTAAAGCTCTATCTCCTGCTGCATCCCCTACTACATCTCCTGCTACTGCTTCATCTCCAGCTGCTTCATCTACTGCTGCTGTGTCTTCTGCTGAATCTACTGATGCATCTGCTGCTGATGCATCTGCTGCTGCATATCATGCTGCTGCATCTCATGCTGCATCTCCTGCTTCTGACTCTCCTTCTTCTAAATCTCCTCCTGCATCAGCTGCTGCATTCCCTGCATCTTCTACTGCTGCATCTCCTGCTTCTGCATATACTTTTGCATGTCTTGCTGCTACATCTCCTGCTTCTGCGTCTCGTACTCCTGCATCTCTTCTGTTGCATCTCTTGCTGCTGCATTTCCTGCTCCTGCTTCTCCTGATGCATTTGCTGCTGCATCTCCTGCAGCATTTTCTATTGCTTGAACTCCAGATACTGCATCTCTTACTGCATCTGTTGGTACTGCATCATATCCTGCCGCATCTCCTGCTCCGTTTTCTTGTGCATCTGCTGCTTCCTGTACTGTTGTACTTTCTGCTGCTATATCTCCTTCTGAAGCATCTGCTGTTGCATCTCCTGCTGCTGCATCTTCTTCTCTGCAGATTATGCTGCTTCATCTCCTCCTGCATCTCTTGCTGCTGCATCTTCTCTGCAGATCCTGATGCTTCATCTCCTGCTGCTTCATCTCCTGCTGAATCCGCTGCTCATCTCCTGCTTCCTAATCTCCTGCTCCTGAATCTTCTGCTTCTGTATCTCCTGCTAAAGCTCTTGCTTCATCTCCTGCTCCATCTACTGCTGCTGCATCTCCTTCTACTTAATCCCTTCCTGAAATCCTGCTGCATCTCCTGCTGCTGAATCTCCTGCTAATGCATCTCCTGCTGATGCATAACGTGCTGCATCTCCGACTGCTGCATCTCCTGCTACTGAATCTCCTGCTCCTGCATCTGCTGGTGCTGTTTATGCTACTGCATCTGCTGCAGGATCTCCTTCTTCTGACTCTCATGCCACATCTCCTGCCGATGCATAACCTGCTTCTATATATCTTGCTCAATCTACTGCTGCTGCATCTCCAGCTGAATCTCCTGCTGCTGCATCTCCTGCATCTTTTGGTGCATCTGCTGTAGATTAATCTACTGCTTCATCTCCTGCTGCTTCACCTTCACATTTTTGATGTCCTCCTGCATCACCTGATGCTCCATCTCCTGCTGCTGCAAACACTGCTGCATCTCCTGCTGCTGCATCTCCTGCTGCATCTCCTACTGAACGTGCTTCTGTATCTGCCGAGTCTTAGTCTCCTGCTGCTGAATTTCCTGCTACAGCGTCGTCTGCTGAATGTGCTGCTAAATATTCTGCTGCATCTCCTGCTGCACCTCCTGCTTAATATGCATCTCCTGCTGCATCTCCCGCTGATGCATCTCCTGCTGCTGTATCTCCTGCTTCTTCATAGTCGGTTTCATCTACTACTGCTGCATGTGCTGCTACATCTTCTGCTGCTGGATTTACTTCTGCTGCATCTGCGGCTGCATCACCTGCTACTGAATCCCCTGCTTCATTCCTGTTGCATCTCCTGTTGCTGTGACTCCTGCTGCTGTATCTCAGGTGCATCCCCTACTGCTACATCTCCTGCAGCATCTCCTGCTGCATCACCTGCTATTGAATCCCCTGCTGCATCTCCTAATGCTGCATCTCCTGATGATGCGTCTCTTGATGCATCTCCTGCTGCTGCATCTCCTGATGCATCTCCTGCTGAATCTCCTCCTACTGCTTCTCCTGCTGCTTCATCCCCTGATCTGCTGCTGTATGTGCTGCTACATCTCCTACTGCTCTAGTTCCTCCACCAGGATCTCCTCCTACATCTATTGCTGCTGCATATTCTGTTGAACCTCCTGCTGCTGCATCTCTGTCTGCAACTACATCTGATGCATCAGCGGATTCATCTGATGATGCATATCCTCTGATTCATCTCCTGCTGCTGAATCCCCTGCTGTTGCACACCGTGCTGCATCTCCTGCTGCTGCATCTCGGGGTACATCTCCTCTTGCTCAATCCCCTACTGCATATCCTGGTGCTACATCTCCTTCTGCATCTCCTGATGCATCTCCTGCTACATGTCTTGAGGCTGCATCTTCTGCTCCCTCTATTGCTTGTGAATCTTCTGTTCGATCTCCTTAAGCATCTATTTCTTCTCCATCTTCTGTGTTTCCTGATGCATCTCTTCCTGCTGCATCTCTTGCTGAATCAATTACTGCTTCATCTGCAGCATTTGCTTCTACATCTCCTGCTGCTTCACATACTGCTGCATCTTCTTCTCTGCATCTCCTGATACTGCTTCACCTGTTGCTGCATCTGCTGCTGCAAATCTTGGATGCAACACTTGCTGCTCCATCTCCTGCTCCATCTCCTCCTGATACATTAACAGATTCATCTTATGATGGTGCTTTCTTCTGGATCTTCTGCTTCTGCATCTCCTGCTGCTGCAATCTCTGCTGCATCTACTGCTGCGGCATTTCCAGCTACATCTGCTGCTGCTCTATCTTCTGCGGCTGCAGCTGCAAGTGCATTTTCTGATGCTTTCTCTAATGCCTTATCTCCTTCTGCATCATCTCTTGCTGCTTCATTTACTGCTGCATCTCCTATTGCTGCATTTCCTGCTGCTTCATCTCTTTCTGGTGCATCTCTTCCTGCTTCATGTACTGCTGCATTTCCTGCTGCATCTCCTATTGCTGCATTTCCTGCTTCTGCATATCCTGCTCCTGCCTCTGATGCTTCATCTCCTGCTGCTGCATCTCCTGCTTCTGCATCTCATACCACATCTCCTGCTGATGCATCTCCTGCTTTTGCATATCTTGCTGCATCTCCTGCTGCTGCATCTTCTGCTGGCAAATCTTGTGCATCTTTTGCTGCATCTGCTGTAGATTCACCTACTGTTGCATCTCCAGCAGCTGCATCTCCTGCTAATAGATGTCCTCGTGCATCTCCTGATGCTGCATCTGTTGCTGCATCTCCTGCAGCTGCATCTCCTCTTTCATCTCCTACTGCTGAATCTCGTGCTAATGCATTCTCTGCTGCATCTACTGCTGCTGCATCGCCTGCTGCGGAATCTCCTAATGCATCTCCTCTTGCTTAGTCTCCTGATGCTTCCTATCCTGCTTCACCTCCTTTTGCTGCATCTATTGCTGCTGCATCTACTGCTGCTTCGTCTGATGCTACAAATCCTGCTCCGTCTCCTGCTGCGGAATCTCCTGCTGCACCTACGTCTGCATCTCCAGCTGCTCCATCTCCTGCATCTGCATCATCAGGATATTCTGAAGGAGATGCAGCAACAGAAGATGCAGCAGCAGGAGATGCAGCCACAGCACTGCGGCAGCAGATTCAGCTGCTGGACATACACCCATAGAAGATGCAGCAGGAGATTCAGTAGTAGATGCAGCAGAAGGATATGCAGCAGCAGGAAATGCAGCATGATATGAAGAAGCGGGATATGCAGAAGCAAGAAATACTGCAGCAGATGCAGTAGGAGATACAGCAGCAGGAAATTCAGAAGGAGATGCAGCAAGGGATTCAGCAAGTGATGCAGCAGTAGAAGTAGCAGAAGATGCAGGTGGGCGAGATACAGCAGCCCCAGATGCAGCAGGAGATGCAGAAAGAGAAGATGCAGCAGCTGCAGATGCAGTAGGAGATGCAGGAGTATCTGAAGCCTTAGATGCAGATAGAGGAGGAAATGCAGCAGTAGATAGAGTAGGAGATGTAGAATCAGATGCAATTGGAGATGCAGCAATGATGCAGCAGCAGATACTGCATGAGATGCAGCACAAGGAGATGCAGCAGCAGCAGATGCATTATGAGATGCAGTATGAGATGCAGAAGCAGATGCAGTAGCAGGAGATGCAGTAGCAGGAGATGCAGCAGCAGGAGATGCAGTAGCATGAGATGAAGAAGAACGAGATGCAGCAAGGGGAGATGCTGCAGTAGGAGGTGCAGAAGCAGGGGTTGCAGCTGCAGGTGATGGAAAATTGGATGCAGCAGGGTATGCTGTAGCAGAAGCAACAGGACATGCAGCAGCAAATGCATATTCAGCAGTAGACTGAGAAGGAGATTCAGCAGGAGATGCAGCATCAGAGATGTAGCAGGAGATTCAGCAAGAGATGCAGCAGCAGGAAATGCAGCAGCGGATGCAGCAGAAGGAGATGCAGCAGCAGGAAATGCAGCAGCGGATGCAGCAGAAGGAGATGCAGCAGAAGGAGAATCAACATATGATACAGCTGCAGGAGATTCAGCAGCAGATGCAGCAGCAGATGCAGCAGCAGATGCAGCATCAGGAGATGTAGCCGCATAGGCAGATTCAGCAGGAGGTGCAGGAGCAGAAAATGCAGCAGGAGATGGTACTGGATATGTAATAGCAGGAGATGCAGCAGCAGATGCACCAGCTGGAGATGCAGCAGGAGATGCTGTAGGCTCTTAAATTTTGAAGTGACGCTTTAATAGCCATTCTGATGTTACAGAAGACAAGACTAGACTGAAAGTTCTACATGTATTACTTTGCAGTAAAAGAGCTATAAGAGAAAAGATTCAGCGACAGCAGCATTCCATGCTAGCATCTTCCAGGCTGGAATTACTCACTTTTCCTAAAGAGCCTTCATAGGTGCAGTTAAGTCACAATTCCCTAATCTATACTAAACGTTCTGTTAGTCGTGCTTCACAGCTTGCAATGAAAGTGCTTCCAAAGAAGACTCTAACGAGAGCCAGTAGTTGATCATAGCAGCTTCTCTGAGATACTTGTTCTGAACTACTTGAAATTTGGATGGGACGCTTTAATAGCTGTTCTGATGTTACAGTACACAGACTGAAAGTTCTACAAGTGTTGATTGGCAGTGAAAGCACTCTAAGGGAGGACATTCAGAAGTAGCATCATTCCATGCTAGCATCTTCCCTTCGGGAGTTAGTAACTTTTTCTAAAGTGCCTTTCTAGGTGAAGATAAGTCACAATTCAGTACCCTACGCTAAAATGGTCCATAAGAAGTGCTTTGCAGCTTGCAGTGAATGCTCTTTCACAGAAGACTCTTAACGAGAGCCAGCATTTGATCGTAGCATCTTCCCTGCCGTACTTGTGCTGAACGAACTAAAAATTTTGAAGTGATGTTTTAATAGCCATTCTGATGTTGCAGCACACAAGCCTAGACTGAAACCTCTACAAGTTCTTCTTTGCAGTGAAAACTCTCTAAGAGAAGATATTCAGAAGCATGCTAGAGTCTTCCTTCAGGCAGTTACTCATTTTTCTTAAAGTGCAGTAATTTTTGAAATTATGTCACCATTCAGTGTACTATACTAAAACATCCTGTTAGTCATAATTTGCCGCTTGTAGTGAAAGCGTTTCCAGAGAAGACTCTAACGAGAGCCAATATTTCATGGTGGCATCTTACCTGCGGCACTTGTGCTGAACGCTCTGAAATTTTGAAGTGACGCCTTCATAGCTATTCTGATGGTACAATGTACAAGCCTAGACTGAAAGTTCTACAAGTCTTGCTTTGCAGTAAAAGAGCTCTAAGAGAAGACATTCAGAAGGAGCAGCATTCTGTGCTAGCGTCTTCACTGTTGGAGATATTCCTAAAGCGAGTTCTTAGTCGCTATTATATCACTATTCTTTAGCCTATACTTAAATGCTCTATTAGTCGTGTTTTGCACCTCTCAGTGAAAACGCTTCAAGAGAAGATTCTATTGAGAGCCATCATTTTATGCTAGTGGCTTTCTAGGGGTATTTGTGCTGAAAGCTTTCAAATCTTCAAGTGAAGCCTTACTAGCAATGCTGATGTTACAGTTCACTAGCCTATACCGAAAGTTCGATAAATCTTGGTTTGCAGTGAAAGCGCTCTAAGAGAAGACATTCACAAGCAGAAGCATTCCATGCCAACATCTTCCCCACTGGAGATATTCACTTTTCCTAAACTGCCTTATTATCCGCTATTAAGTCGCTATTCATTAGCCAAAACAATTATGTTGCGGTAGTCCTGCTCTGCATCTTGCATAGAAATCGCTTCCATAGAAGACTCTAACGAAAGCCAGCTTTTGATCGTTGCAGCTTTCCTGAGTTACTTGTGCTGAACGATCTGAAATTTTCAAGTGAAGCTTTAATAGCCATGCTGACATTACAGTTCACAACCGAAGAGTGAAAGTTCTACAAGTCTTGCTCTGCAGGGGAAGCTCTTTAAGAGAAGACACTCAGAAGCGGAGTCATTCCATGCTAACACCTTCTTGGCTGGTATATTCATTTTTACTAAAGCGCCTTAATAGGCGCTGTTAAGTCAGTATTCACATGCTTATACTAACACCTTCTTTCAGCCGTTGCCGCAGCTTGCAATGAAAGCACTTGCAGAGAAGATTCTAACGAGAGCCAGCATTGGATGGTAGCAGCTTCCCTGCAGTACTTGTGTTGAACGCTTTGAAATTTTGAAGCGACAATTTCATAGCTATTCTGATGTTACAGCACACAAGCCTAGACTGAAAGTTCTACATGTCGTGGTTTGCAGTGAACGCAGCCCTAAGAGAAAACATACGAAAGCAGAAGCATTCCATGATAGCATCTTCCCTGCTGGAGATAGTAATTTTTACTAAAGCACCTTAATAGGCGTTGTTAAGTCACTGTTTACTAGTCTATACTAAAACGTTCTTTTAGTCGTATCTGTAGCTTGCAGTGAAAGACTCACTAGAAAGACTCTAACGAGAGTCTACATTTGATGCAAGTAGATTCCCTGCGAAACTTCTGCTGAACGCTCCGAAATTTTGAACTGACACCTTAATAGCCACGTTGATGGTACATTTCACAAGCCTAGAGTGAAAGTTCTACAAGTTGTGCTCTGCAGAGAAAGCGCAATAAGAAAAGACATTCAGAAGCAGAAGCATTCCATTCTACCATCTTCCCTGCATCAGTTATTCACTTTTCCTATAGCGCTTTAATAGGCGTTATTAAGTCGCTATTACCTAGCCTACATGAAAACGTTGCTGTTTTCGTCCTTTGAAGCTGGCAGTGAAAGCGATGTAAGAGAAGACTCTATGGTGAGCCAAAATTAGATGGTAGCAGCTTCCCTGAGGTACTTGTGCTGAACTCTCTGAAATCTAGAAGTGAAGCTTTAATAGCCATGCTGATGTTACATTTCACAAGTTTAGACTGAAAGTTTGACAAACTGTGCTTTGTAGTTGAAGCTCTTTAAGAGAAAACATTCATAAGCAGCATCATTCCATGCTAGCATCGTCCTTGCTGGAGATATTAATTTCAACTATAGCGCCATAATAGGCGTTTTAAAGTCACTATTAACAAGCCTATACTAAAACATTCTTTTAGTCGTGTTTGCAGCTTACAGTGAAAGCTCTTCCAGAGAAGACTCTAACGAGAGCCAGCATTTGATGGTAGCAGATTTCCTGCTGTACTTAGGCTGAATGGTCTGAAATTTTGAAGTGACGCCTTCATAGCTATTCTGATGTTACAGTGTAGAAGCCTAGACTGAAAGTTCTACAAGTCTTGCTTTGCAGTGAAAGCGCTATAAGAGAAGACATTCCAAAGCAGCAGCATTCCATACTACCATCTTCCTTGCTCCTGATAGTCACTATTACTAAAGCACGTTATTAGGCGAAGTAAAGTAACTATTCAGTACCCTATACTAAAACTTTGTGTTAGTCGTGATTTGCACCATGCAGTGAAAGCGCTTCCAGAGAAGGCTTTAATGAGAGCCAGCATGTGATCGTAGCAGCTTCCTTGCCTTCTTGTTCTGAATGCTTTGATATTTTGAAGTGACGCTTTAATACCCATTCTGATGCTACAGTACACAAGCCTAGACTGAAAGTTCTACAAGTCCTGCTTTGCAGTGAACGTGCTCTAAGAGAAGACATTCAGAAGCAGCAGCATTCCATGCTAACATCTTCCCTTTGGGATTTACACACTTTTCCTAAAGTGCATTATTTTACCCATTTAAGTCACAATTCAGTAACTTATGTTAAAATGGTCTATATTCGTGCTTCACAGCTTGTAGTGAAAGCTCTTCAAGAGAAGACACTAAAGAAAGCTAGCATATGAGACTGCAGCAGCCGGAGATGAAACAGAAGGAGGTTCAGCATCAGGAGATGTAGAAGTAAATGGAGACACAGGAGATGAAGTAGGAGGTACAGCAGTAGCAGATGATGCAGCAGATGCAGAAGCAGTTGCAGCAGGAGATGCAGTAGCAGCAGATGCAGCAGATGCAGAAGCAGCAGATGCTAAAGCAGGATATGTTGCAGAATATGCAGCAGCAGGGGATAAGCCAGAGGTGCAGTAGGATGAGATGCAGCAATAGGAGATGCATCAGGAAATGCAACTGCAGAAGATGTAGGAGCTGCAAACGGAGATTCAGAACAAGAGACGCAGCTGGTGATGCTGCCTCATGAGATGAAAGAGGAGATTCAGAAGTAGATACAGCAGTAGGAGATGTAACAGGAGATGCTGCAGCAGGACATGAAGCAGGAGATGCAGCAACAAAAAAAATCAGGAAGATATAAATAGGCAGCAGATGCAGCAGCAGATGCAGCAGCAGGAGATTCAGAAGCAGGAATTGCAGCAGTATGAGATGCAGCAGCAGGAGATGCAGCAGGAGATATAGCAGGATATGCAGCTGCAAGAGATGCAGCTGATGCAGCGGCATGAGATTAAGAAGAAAGAGATGCAGCAGGGGAGATATAGCAGGATATGCAGCTGCAAGAGATGCAGCTGATGCAGCGGCATGAGATTAAGAAGAAAGAGATGCAGCAGGAGAGGCAGGAAAAATTGATGTATCAGCAGATACAGCGGGTGGAGATGAAACAGGATTTGCAGCAGTGGTAGATACAGCACTAGATGCAGCAGCAGCAGAAGCAGAAGGGGCAGGTGATGCAGCAGCCGATGCAGCAGCCTGAGATGCAGGGGATTCAGCAGGAGATGCAGCAGTAGGACATACAGCAGCAGGATATGGAGCAGCAGGAGATGTAGCAGTACATGCAGCAGCAGATGGAGGAGATCAAGCAGCAGGAGAAGCAGCAGGAGGAGATTCAGCAGGAGAAGCATCAGGAGATGCAGCATTACGAGATGCAACAGGGGATTCAATAGCAGGAGATGCAGCAGGAGATGCAGCAGTAGGAGATGAACCAGTGGATACAGCAGCAGGAGATGCAACAGGAATGCAGCAGGGGATTCAGTAGCAGGTGATGCAGCAGCAGATGCAGCAGAAGTAAATCCACCAGCAGAAGATGTAGCAGCACATGCAGCAGTAGTAGATGAAACCGAGGATGAAGAAGCAGGGGATACAGCAGCAGGAGCTAAATCAGCAGGAGATGCAGCAGGAGATGCATATTAAGCAGGAGATGCAGCAGGAGATGCATATTAAGCAGGACATGCAGCAGGAGATGCAGCAGCATATTCAGCAGAAGATGCAGAAGCAGGAGATTCAGAAGCAGGAGATTAAGACTCAGCAGATACAGAAGCACATTCAGCAGGAGATGCAGCAAGAGATGCAGCGACAGGAAATGCAGCAGGAGGTGAAGCAGCGGGTGATGAGAAGGAGAGCAGCTGGATGAGATGCAGCAGGAGATGAAGCAGCTGGAGATGCAAAAGGAGATGCAGCTGAATGAGATGCAGCAGGATACACAGCAGCAGGAGATGCAGCAGCAGCAGGTGCAGCAGGAGTTTCAGCAGCAAGAGATGAAGTGAAGCAGATGCAGAAAAAATATGCAGCAGGTTGAAGAGCAGCAGTAGCAGATGCAGCAGCAGATACATCAGCAGGACAGGCAGCTGGAGATCCAGCAGCAGGAGAAGCAGCAGTAGGAGATGCAGAATTAGAAGACATATCAGGAGATGCAGCAGCAGATGAAGCAGCAGGAGATGCAGCAGGAATTGCAGCAGAAGATGTAGCAGGAGATGCAGAACCAAGAGACGCAGCATCAGGAGATGCAGCGCCAGGAGATGCAGCTGGAGATGCATATTCATCAGGAGATGCAGCAGAAAGATATGCAGCAGGAGAAGCAGCAGCAGGAGATTCAGCAGCAGATTCAGCAGTAAATGTAGCAGCAGCATATTCAGCAGTAGGAGATTCAGCTGCAGGAGACGCAGTAGCAGGAGATGCAGCAAAAGATGCATCAGAAGAGATGAATCAACAGGAGATGCATTAACAGGATATGGAGCAGGAGATGCATCAGCAGGAAATGCTTCAGGTACTGCTGCATCTCCTGCTACATGTCCTGCTACTTGATGTCCTCCTGCATCTTCTGCTGCTATATCTGCTGCTGCATCCTCTGCTTTTGTATAACCTGCTGCTACATCTCCTGCTGCATCCTCTGCTTATGCATCTGCAGATGCATCTCCTGATGCTCCAGTTCCTGTTGCATCTGCTGCTTCATTTCCTGCTGCATCTGCTACTGCATATGTTGCTGCTTCATCTACTGCTGCATCTCCTGCTAAATCTCATGCTGCTGCATTTCCTTGTCTGAATTTCCACTGAATCTACTACTGAATATGCATCCCCTGCTGCATCTCCTGCTGCTGCTCTCCTGCTTCATATCCTACTGCATCTCCTCCTGTGCATTACCTGCTGCATCTCCTGCTGCTCTGTCTAGTGCTGCTCTGTCTACTGTTGAATCTACTGCTGCATCTACTGCTGCTGAATCTCCTGTTTCTGCACCTGCAGCGGCATCTGCTTCTGCATCTGCCTCTGCTGCATCTGCTGCTGCTGGATCTCCTGCTACTGCAGTACCTGCTGTATCTCCTGCTACTGCAGTACCTGCTGTATCTCCTCCAGCTGTATCTCCTGTTGCTGCATAACCTGCTTCTGTATATACTGCTGCATTTCCTGATTCTTCATCTTCTGCTGCTGAATCTCTTTCTGCATCTCCTGCTGCTGCTTCTCCTGCTACATGTCCTTCTGCTGCATCTCCTGCTGCTGCATCTCTTGCAGCTGGATCTCATCCTGCACCTCTTGCTGCTGCATTACCTGCTATTTCTCCTCCTACTGCATCTCATCTTGCTGCATATCCTGCATCCATATATACCGCTGCATTTCCTGCTGCTGTATCTCCTGCTACTTAATCTACTGCTGCATCTCCTACTACATCTCCTGCTGGTGCATCTGCTCTTGCATCTTCTGCTGCTGCATCTGCTGCTGCATCTGCTGCTGCTTTCTATCTTGCTGCATTTACTGCGGCTGAATCTCCAGCTATATCAACTTCTGCTGCATCTTCTTCTCTGCATCTACTACTTTGCATCTCCTACTGCTTGATCTCTTACCGCTGCATCTCCTGTAGCATTTCCTGCTTCTTCATCTCTTGCTGCTACATCTCCTACTGCATATGATGCTGCTGCATCTCCTGCTACATCTGCTGCTGCTACATTCCTAGCTGCATCTCCTGCTGCTTCAACTCCTGCTGCTGCATCAAGTGCTGCATCTCCTGCTGCTACATCTCCTTCTGCATCTCCTGCTACTACATCACCTGCTGCTGCATTTCATGCTGCGTCTCCTGCTTCTGCATCTGCTCATGCTTCATCTCTTTTTGCATCTTCTGCTGCTCCATCTCCTGCTCAATATCCTGTGGAATATCCTCCTGCTGCATCTGCTGCAGCATGTCCTGCTGCTGCATCTCCTGCTAAATCTGCATCTCCTGCTGCATCTGCTTCTACATCTCCTGATGCATCTCCTACTACTGCACCTCCTTCTGCTTCATGTCCTGCTTCATCTACTTCTCCTGCATACCATGATACATTTCCTGCTGCATCTCCTACGGTATATGTTGCTACATCTGCTGCCTCATCTTCTCCTGCATCTCCTGCTACATCTCCTACTGCATCTCGTACTGCTGCATCTCCTTATATTTCATCACCTGTTGCATCTGATGCTGCTCTGCTGCTGCTGCTTCATCTACTGCTGAATCTCCTGCTGCATATCCTGCTGCTGCATCTCCTGCTGTACCTCATACTGATTCTCCTCTTCATGCATATCCTCCTGCACCTCCTGTTGCCGCATATCCTGCTGCTGCATCTCTCAATGCATCTTATGATAATGCTACATCTCTTGCTACTCATCTCCTGCTGCATCTGCTGCTACTGCATCTCCTCATGATGCTTCTCCTGCTGTATATCCTTCTACAATTCCTGCTGCATCTCCTCCTCCTGAACCTTCTGTTGCATCTCCTCCTGCAGTTTCTCTTGCTTCATCTATTTTGGCCCATCTCCTGCTGCATCTCCTGCTCCTGCATGTCCTACTGTGAAGTTGCTGCAGCATCTCCTGCTGATGAATCTCCTGCTGAATTTCCATCTACTGCTGCATCTACTGCTGCTGCATCTCCTGCTGTGGAATCTCCTGCTACTGCATCCCCTGCTGTATCTACTATTGATGCATTACCTGTTTCATCTGCTGCTTCTGCATCTCCTGCTGCTGCATCTGCTGCATCATGTCCTCCTGCCTCTCCTCCTACTGCATCTCCTGCTGAATGTCCTGCTCATCTCCTGATGCTGTATCATCTGAAGCATCTCTTCCTGCTGCATCTACTGCTTAATCTGCATCTCTTACTGCATCTACTTCTGCATCTCATTTTGCTGCCTCTCCTGTGGCATTTGCTGCTGAATCTGCTGCTGCATTCCCTGCTGCTGCATCTCCTTCTACTGCATCTGCTGATGAATCAACTGCTTCAGCTCTTCCTGCATCACCTGCGGCTGCATCTGCTGCTGCATCCCATGCTGCTGCATCGCCTGCTGCATCTGCTGCTGCATCTCCTTCTACTGTATCTTTTGCTGAATCTGCTGCTGCTTCAGCCCCTCCTGCATCTCCTGTGGATGCATCTGCTGCTGCATCTCCTCCTTGTGGATCTCTTGATGCATCTGCTGCTATATCTCCTGCTACATCTCCTTCTGCCTCTCCTACTGTTGCATCACCTGATGCTGCATCCCGTGCTGCTGCATCTCCAGCTGCTGCACCTTATACTTTATTACATGATGCGGCATCTCCTACTGCACATCCTGCTGATTTCCTGCTGAAACATCTACTCTATCTGCTGCTGCTTCATCCACTGCTGAATCTCCTGATTCACCTCCTGCTGCTGCATGTCCTGCTTTTGCATTTCCTGCTGCTTCGTCTGCTGCTGCATCTCCTGATGCATCTCCTCTTGCTGCATATCCTACTCTACCTCCTCCTGCATCTCCCGCTGGTGCATCTCCTGATGATGCATATCTTGCTGGTGCATTTGCTGATGCATCTCTTGCTGCTGCATCTCCTGCTACATATTCTGCTCCTGCATCTACTGCTGCTGAATCTGCTGCTGCATATTAGGCTACTGCATCTTCTTCTGAATCTGCATCTCCTGTTTCATCTGCTGCCTGCATCTCATGCTGCTGCATCTCCTGCTTCTGCATCGGCCGCAACATTTACTCCTGCCTCTCGTCCTACAGCATCTCCTGTATCTCGTGCTACATCTCATGAAGCTGTACCTGCTGAAGCATCTCTTCCTGCTGCATCTCCTGATGAATATGCATCTATTGATGAATCTGCTGCTGCATCTCCTGATGCTGCATCTCCTGATGCTGTATCTGCTGTTGAACCTGTTGTTGAAACTCCTGCTGCTGCACCTCCTACTTCTGCATCTGCTTCTGGAGCTCCTGTTGCTGCATCTCCTGCTTCTTCATCTCCTGCTCTTGAATCTTCTGCTGCTGCATCTTCTGCTGCTGCATCTCCTGCTGCTTCATCTCCAGCTGCTGCATAATCTGCTGCATCTCCTCTTGCTGCATCTCCTGGGGCATCTCCTGCTGCTGAAACTCCTGCTGCGTCTCCAAATGTTGCATCTCCTGCTGCTGCATCTCCTGTATCTGCTGCTGCATCTGCTGCTACTGAATCCCCTCCTGATTTCCTTCTGCATCTCCTGATGCTGCATCTCTTGATGTATCTCCTGCTACTGAATCTCCTGGTGCTGCATCTCCTGCTGCATTTCCGACTGCTGCATCACCTGCTGCTGAATCTCCTGCTGCTGCATCTGCTGCTTCATCTCCTGCTGCTGCTTCTTCTGGTGCTGCATATGCTACTGCATCTGCTGCAGGATCTCCTTCTTCTGCCTCTCATGCCACATCTCCCGCCGATTCATCTCCTGCTTCTGTATTTCTTGCTCAATCTACTGCTGCTTCATCTCCTGCATCTTTTGGTGCATCTGCTGTAGATTAATCTACTGCTGCATCTCCTGTTGCTTCACCTTCTGATTTTTGATGTCCTCCTGCATCATCTGATGCTCCATCTGCTGCTGCTGCATACACTGCTGCATCTACTGCTGCTGCATCTTCTGCTGCATCTCCTCCTGAATGTGCTTCTGTATCTGCTGAGTCTTAATCTCCTGCTGCTGCACCTCCTGCTGCTTTATCCCCTGTACATCTCCTACTGCTTCACCACCTGCTGCTGCAACTCCTGCTGCATCTCCTAATGCTGCATCTCCTGCTGATGCATCTTTTGATGCATCTCCTGCTGAATCTCCTCCTGCTGCTTCTCCTGCTGCTACATCTCCTGATCTGCTGCTGAATGTGCTGCTAGATCTTCTACTGATGAATTTACTTCTGCTGCATCTGCTGTTGCATCTGACTGCAACTACCTCTGATGCATCAGTGGATTCAGCTGATGATGCATCTCCTCTGATTCATCTCCTGCTGCTGAATCTCCTGCTATTGCATACCCTGCTGCATCTACTGCTGCTTCATACCTTTCTTCATCTACTGCTGCTGCTGTTTCTCCTGCTGCTGCAGCTGCGGATGCATTTTCTGATGCATTGTCTGCTGCTTCATCTTTCTGCTGCATCTCTTGCTGATTCATGTACTGCTGCAATTCCTGCTGCATCTCCTATTGCTGCATTTCATGCTGATGCATCTCCTGCTCCTGCATCTGCTGCTGCTTCATCTTCGGCTGCATCTCCCGTGTCTGCATCTCATACCACATCTCTTGCTGATGCATCACCTGCTTCTGCATATCTTGCTGCATCTCCTGCTGCTGCATTGCCTGCTGGAAAATCTTGTGCATCTTTGGCTGCATCTGCTCTAGGTTCACCTACTGTTGCATCACCTGCTGCTGGATGTCCTCATGTATCTCCTGATGCTGCATCTGTTGCTGCATCTCTTGCAGCTGTATCTCCTGTTGCATCTCCTACTGCTGAATCTCATGCTACTACATTCTCTGCTGCATCGACTGCTGCTGCATCGCCTGGTGAGGAATCTCTTAATGTATCTCCTATTGCTTAGTCTCCTGATGCTTCATATCCTGCTTCATCTCATTTTGCTGCATATATTGCTGCTGCATCTACTGCTGCTTCATCTGATGTTGCAACTCCTGCCGCATCTCTTGTTGCAGAATCTCCTGCTGCATCTACGTCTGCATCTCCTGCTGCTCCATCTGCTGCATCTGCATCATCAATAAGATGCAGCAGCTTGAGGTGTAGCAGCAGGAGATGCAGCTGGAGATGCAGATGCAGCAGATGAAGCATCAGATATAGCAGCAGGAGAGGCAGCTGGAAATCTAGCATCCGGAGATGCAGAAGTAGGAGATATATCAGAAGATGCTGCAGGAATTGCAGCAGCATGAGATGCAGTAGGAATTGCAGCAGCAGGATATTCAGCAGCAGGAGATGCAGTAGCAGGAGATGCAGCAAAAGATGCATCATCAAGAGATGATTCAGCAGGAGATGCATCAGCAGGATATGCAGCAGGAGATGCATCAGCAGGAAATGCTTCATGTACTGTTGCATCTCCTGCTAAAATTCCTGCTGCTGCACCTCCTGCTACTTGATGTCCTCCTGCATCTCCTGCTACTGCATCTGTTACTTCATCTCCTGCTTCTTTATCTCCTGCTGCTACATCTCCTGCTGCATCCTCTGCTCATGCATTTGCGGATGCATCTCCTGTTGTTCCATTTCCTGTTGCATCAGCTGCTTCATCTCCTACTGCATCTCTTTCTGCTCCATCTGGTGCATCTGCTGCTGCATATGCTAGTACTTGATCTACTGCTGCATCTCCTGCTAAATCTCTTACTTCTGCACCTGCTGCTGCATCTTCTGCTGCATATCCTGTAGAAAATGCATCCCCTGCCGCATCTCCTGCTGCTGCATCTCCTGCTGCTGCATTACCTGCTGCATCTTCTCTTGCAGCATATTCTGCTGCATCTCCTTCTGTAGAATCTCCTGCTGCGTCATCTGCAGCAGCATCTTCCTACTGAATCTGCATCTCCTGATGCATCTGCTGCTGCATCTATATCTTCTGCATCTGCTGCTTCTACAGCTGCAGCTACATTTCCTGCTACTGTATCTCCTGCTGCATCTCCTCTTGCTGCATCTTCTGCTGAACTTCTGTCTACTGCATCTTCTTTAATCTGCTGCTGCATTTGCTGCTGTTTAATGTACTGCTGCATATTCTGCTGCATTTCCTTCTTATGCACCTCCTGCTGCATAATCTGCTGCATTACCTTCTGAATATGCATCTCCTGCTGCATCTCCTGATGCTGAACCTCATGCTGTTGCATCTCCTGCTGTTTATGGTGATTCTACACCACCTACCGCATCTGCTGCTGCATCTCCTGCTGCATCTTCTGCTGCTGCATCTCATCCTGCTGCATCTCCTGCTGCATTTGCTTTTGCAGTTCTACTTTATCTCCCGCTTAATCTTCTGCTGCTGCATCTCTTTCTGTATCTTCTGCTCTTTCATATCCTGCTGCATCTACTCTGCTACATCTCCTGAATCTGCTGTTCTATCTGCTGCTACTTCATGTACTGCTGCATCTCCTGCTACATCTCCAGCTACTGCATCTCCAGCTGCTGCATCTCCTGCTGCTGGATCTCCTCCTGCATCTGCTGCCGCTGCATCTGCTGCTTCATCTCCTGCTGCTGTATCTCCTGCTGCTTGATCTCCTCCTACATACTCTGCTGATGCACCTGTAAACGTATCTACTGATGCTGCATATCCTGCTACATCTGCTGCTGAATCCCCTAATACTGAATCTCCGGCTGCAGCATCTCCTACTGCATATCCTGATGAATGCATTTGTGGCTGCACCTCATGCTGCTGCATCTCCTGCTGCTTCTCCTGCTGCATGTCCTGATGCAAATACTGCTGCATCTACTGCTGCTTCATCTACTCCTGCATCTCCTTCTACATCTCCTGCTGCCTCATATTTTTCTGTATCTCCTGCTGCATTTACTGCTGCTGCCTCTGCTTATACATCTGCTTCTGATATATCTCCTGCTCCATCTCTTCCTGCTGCATCACCTGCTGCATCATCTACTGGTTCATCTGTGGCATTTGCTGCTTCATCTGGTGCTGCTTCACCTACTGCTAAAACCCCTGACACATCTCCTGCTGCTGCATCTCCTGCTTAATCTCCTGAAGCATCTCCTGATGCATTTTTTGCTGGTGCATCTCCTGCCTCATATCCTGCTGCTGTGTCTCCTGCTGATGTATGTTTTGCTGCATCTCCTGCTGATGCATCTACATTGAAGTGCAGATGTCCTGCTACATCTCCTGCTGAATCTCCTCCTACTGAATATCCTGCTGCTGCATCTCCTACTGCATATCATGCTGAATGCATTTGCGGCTGCATCTCCTGCTGCTGCAACTCCTGCTACATCTCCTTCGGCTGCATCTCCTGCTATATTTTTGGTGCATCTCATGCAGATCCAATTGCTGCTGCATCTGCTGCTGTTTATATCCTGCGGATGCATCTCCTGTTTGTGCATCACCTGCTGCATCACCTATTGCTGCATCTGCGGCATATGCTGCTTCATCTGGTGCTGATTCACCTACTGCTGCACCTCCTGCAACATCTCCTGCTGCAGCATCTCCTGTTTAATCTCCCTCTGCATTGCCGGCTCCAGGATCTCTTGCTGCATCAATTGCTGATGCATCTCTTATGTATCTCCTTCTGCTACATATGCTGCTGCATCTGCTGCTTCTATACCTCCTCCTGCTGCATCTCTTATTGCATCTTCTTCTGCTGCATCTTCTGCTGAATCTCCTCCTGCTGCATCTCCTGCTAAATCTCCCCGTGCTGCATATCATGTTGCATCTCCTCTTGCTACATCTCCTGTTGCATATCCTCCTGCTAAATCTCATTCTGAATCTCCTCCTGCTAAATCTCTTGGTGCGTCTCCTGCTACGGCATCTCCTGCTCTATCTGCTGCTTCTGCATCTCCTGATGCATCCCCTGCTGCTTCACTTCATCCTGCTGCATCTCATTTTGCATCTCCTGCTGCTATAGCTCCTTCTGTTGCATCCCCTAATGAATCTCCTGCTGCTTCATCTTCTGCTGCTGCATCTCTTGCTCCATGTCCTTTTGCTGCATCTCCTGTTTCTGCGTCTCCTTTTGCTTCGTCTGCTGCTGCATCTCCTGCTCTATGTCATGTTGCACCTTCTATTAAGGCATCTCCTGCATCATCTCTTTCTGCTGCATATCTTGCTGCTTCATCTCGTTCTGCATCTCCTGCTGCATCTCCTTGAGCATCACTTGCTGCATCTCCTTCTGCATCACCTGCGGATGCATCTCCTGCTGTATCTCCTGCTCCTGCATAGTCATCTGCATTTCCTGCTGCAGCTCTTTCTGAATCTACTACTGCTGCATCTGCTGAATTTGCTGCTGCATCTACTGCTGCTTCATCTACTGCTGCATCTACTGCTGCTTCATCTACTGCTGCATCTCCTGATAGATCTCCTGTTGCTGCATCTCCTGCTGCTGCATCTGCTGCTGGTACGTCTGCTGATGCATCTGATGCTGCTTTCTCTCCTGCTGCATGTACTGCCGATGAATCTCCTGCTTTATTTCCTTCTGCTGCATCTTCCTCTCTTCATCTACTACTCTGCATTTCCTTCTGCTGCATCTCCTTCTTCATGTCGTGATGAATCTCCTGTAGCATCTCCTGCTTCTTCGTCTCCTACTGCATATGATGCTGCTGCATCTCCTGCTACTACATCCACTCCTGCTGCATTTCCTGCTGCATCTCCTGCTGCTGCATCTCCTGAGGCATCCAGCCTATCTGCATCTCTTCCTGCTGCATCTCCTGCTGCTACGTCTCATTCTGCATCTCCTGCTACTACATCACCTGCTGCTGCATTTCCTGCTGCATCTCCTGCTGCTGTATCTCCTGATGCATCCTCCCTATCTGCATCTCTTCTTGCTGCATCTCCTGCTTCATTATATAATTCTGCATTTCCTGCTGCTGCTTCTCCTGTTGCTGAATCTCCTGCTGCATCTCCTGTTGCAATCCTGCTGCATCTGCTTCTTCATCACATGATGCATCTCCTACTGCTGCATCTCCTGCTGCTGCATCTCCTGCTGAATCTGCTACTAAATCTGCTGCTGCATTTTCTACTGCTTTATCTATGGCATTTCCTGCTGCTGTATATCCTGCTGCATCTCCTGCTGCTCTATCTCCTGCTACATCAGATGCTGTTGCATCTCCTGCTGTATCATCTGCGGCTGCATCTGATGATGATTCATCTCCTTCTGCTCCATTTCCTGCTTCATCTGCTGCTGCAAACCCTGCTGCATTTACTGCTGCTGCATCTCCTGTTGCTGCATCATCAACTGCTGCATCTAGTGATTAATCTCCTACTGCTACATCCACAGCATTTTCTGCTGCATATGCTACTGCTTCATCTAGTGCTGCACCTTCTGCATATTCTACTGCTGCATCTCCTGCTTCTGCATCTTCTACTGCTGCATCTAGTGATTAATCTCCTACTGCTTTAGAGACAGCATTTTCTGCTGCATCTGCTGCTCCTTCATATGCTGCTGCATCTCCTTCTACATCTCCTGCTGCTGCTGCACCTTCTTCTGCATCTCCTCCTGCTGCATCTCCTTTATCTGCTGCTGCATCTCCTCCATCTGGTGCTGCATCTGCTGCTTCACCAGCTGCTAACGAATCCCCTGCTGCATTCCTGCTGCATCTCCTGATGCTGCACCTCCATCTGCTGCATCTCCTGCTGCATCTTCTGCTGTATCTCCTGCTGACGCATCTCCTGCTGCACCTCCTGCTGCTGCATAACCTGCTGCTGCATGTCCTCTTACTGCATGTCCTGCTGCTGCATCTCCTGCTGCTTAAACTGCTTCTGCTTCATACACTTCTGTGTCTACTGCTATTGCATCTCCTGCTGTATCTTCTTCTGCCACATCTCCTGCTGTATTATTTTCTGCCACATCTCTTGCTGCATCTTCTTCTGCTGCATAGCTTGCTGCTGCATCTACTCCTGTTTCGTCTGCTGCTGCATCTCCAGCTGCAGCACCTCATGATGCATCACGTCTTTCTCGATCTCCTGCTGCATCCTTATGATGCATCACGTCTTGCTCGATCTCCTGCTGCATCTCCTGCTGCATCTCTTGCGGCTGCATCTCCTTCTCGATCTCCTGCTGGTTAATATTCTCCTGATCGATTTCCTTATGCACCTCTTTCTGCTGCATCTTCTGCCTTTCCTGATGCATCTCTTCCTGTTACATCTCCTGCTGCTTCATCCACTGCTGCATCTTCCCCTACACTCGTGCTGGTGTATCTACTGCTGCTGCATCTGTGGTTGCATCTCCTGCGGCACCTGCTGCTGCATCTGCTGATGCTGTATCTCTTGCTGCATCTCTCGCGGCTGCATCTCCTGCTGCATCTCCATCTGCTGCTTTTAATTCTCTACATCTTCTTCTCTGCATCTCCTGCTATTGGTACCCCTGCTTCTGCATCTCCTGCTGCATCTCATGCTGCTGCACCACCTGCTGCTGCGTCTCCTGCTGCATCTTTTGCTAATGCATCTCCTGCTGCTGCATCTCCTGGTGCATCTGCTGCTGATTCATCTACTGCTGCATCTCCTGCTATATCTCCTGCTTCTTCATCTTCTGCTTCTCGATCTCCTCATGCATCTCCTGCTGGTGCATCTGCTGCTGATTCATCTACTGCTGCATCTCCTGCTATATCTCCTGCTTCTTCATCTCCTGCTTCTCGATCTCCTCATGCATCTCCTGCTGCTGCATCTGCTGCTCCATATCCTTCTGATGCATCTGCGGATTCATATTATGATGCTAGTTCTCCTTCTGCTTAATCTCCTGCTGCTGCAATCCCTGCTGCATCTACGGCTGCTGCATACCCTACTTCATCTACTGCCGCTGCGTCTCCTGCTGCAGCATCATCTACTGCTGCATGTCTTGCATAACCTCCTCCTGCTGCATCTTTTCCTTCTGCATCATCTACTGCGGCATCTCCTGATGAATCTCCTAGTGCTGCATCTGCAGCATTTTCTGCTGCATCTGCTACTGCTTCATATATTGCTGCATCTCCTTCTGCATCTCCGTCCTGCTGCATCTCCTTCTGCTGCATCTCCTGCTGCATCACCTTCTACTGAGTCTCCTGCTGCATTCCTGCTGCATCTCCTGATGCTACAGCTCCATCTGCGGCATCTCCTGCTGCATCTCTTGCTGCTGAACCTCTTACTGCATCTCGTACTGAGTCAGCTGCTCCTGAATCATTGAGGCGTTCCAGATGCATCTCCTGCTCCTGCATCTCCTGCTGATGCATCTCCTGCTTCATCTCTTGATGCTGCACCTCTGGATGAATCTCCTGTTGAATTTAATCCTACCACATCTCCTGCTGCTTCATAACCTGATGCATCTCCTCTAGCTCAGTCTCTTGCTGCTGCATCTCCTGCTGCTATATCTGCTGCTTCATCTCCTGCTGCTGCATATGCTTGTGCTGCATTTGCTGCAAGATCTTCTGCTACTGCATCTCATGTCACATTACCTGGTGATGTATCTCCTGCTTCTGCATATCTTACTGCATCTCCTGCTGCTGCATGTCTTGCCGCACCTCATCCTGCTACATCTCCGGCATCTATTCATGCATCTGCTATAGATTCATCTATTACTGCATCTACTGCTGCTGCATCTCCTGCTTCTGGGTGTCGTCTTGTATCACCTGATGCTGCATCTCTTGATAGAACTCCTGCTTGTGTATATCTGGCAGCTGCTGTGGCATCTGCTGCTGCATCTGCTCCTGATTCATCTACTGCTACATCTCCTTCTTCTGCATCTACTGCTGCTGGATCTCTTCCTGCATCTCTTGCTTCTGCATCAGCTGCTTCATATCCATCTGATGCATCTGTGTATTCATATCATGATGCTATTGGATCTCCTGCTGCTGAAACTCCTGCTGCTGCTGCCACTGCTACATCTACTACTGCTTCATAACCTTCTGCATGTGCTGCTGCTGCATCTCTTGCTGCTTCGTCTGCTGATGCGTATCTAGAATTATCTTCTGATGCTGCATATCCTGCAGCTTCATCGCCTGCATAATCTTCTGCTGCTATATATGCTGGTGATGCATCTGCTGTTTCATCTCCACGTGCTGCATCTGCTGCTGAACCTGCTGCTGCATCTCCAGCTGCTGAATATCTTCGTGCATCATCTTCTACTACACCTGCTGCTATATCTCCCACTTACTCTCCTGCTGCATCTCCTACTGCTGCATCACCTTCTGCATGTATGGCTGAAGAATCTCCTTCTGCTGCATCTCCTGCTGCATCTCCGTCTGAATCTCTTGGTGCTGCATTTACTGCTGATGCATATTCTGCTTCAAATCCTGCTGCTGCATTACCTTCTGCATCCATTCCTGTTGTATTTCCTGCTGCTTAATCTCCTGCTGCTGCATCTGCTGATACTGCATGTGCTGCTGCATCCACTGCTGCATCTCGTGCATCATCATCTGCTTCTGTATCTCCTGCTGCTACATCTCCTGATGCATCCTCTGCTCATGCATCTGCAGATGCATCTCCTGATGCGCCATTACCCATTGCATCTGCTGCTCCATCCCCTGCTGCATCACTTTCTACTCCATCTGGTGCATCTGCTGTTGCATATGCTGCTGCTTCATCTACTGCTTCATCTCCTGCTAAATCTCCTGCTGCTGCATCTCCTTCTACATTTTCTGCTGAATCTACTGCTGAATATGCAGCCCCTTCTTCTGCTGCATCTCCTGCTGTATCATATGCTTCAGCATCTTCTGCTGCTACATCTCCTAATGAATCTGCATCTCCTGATGCACCTGCTGCTGCATATGCTGCCTCTGCAGCTGCAGCTGCATCACCTGCAGCTGCATCACCTGCTGCACTACATCTTGCTGCATATTCTGCTGCATTTCCTGCTGCTTCATGTACTGCTACATCTCCTCCTACATTTGCTGCTGCTGCATCTCCTTCTATATGATGTCCTCCTGCATCTCCTGCTGCTGCATCTGCTGCTTCATCTTCTGCTGCTGTATAGCTTTCTGCTTCATCTCCTGCTGCATCCTCTGCGGATGCATCTGCAGATGCATCTGCAGAAGCATCTCCATTTCCTGCTGCATCTGCTGCTCAATCTTCTATGGATGCATCTAGTGCTTCTGCATTTCAGCTACATATCCTGTTGAAGGCATCTGCGGCTGCATCTCCTGCTGAATCTCCTGCTGCACTTCCTGCTATAACTGCTGATGCATATGTTGCTATTTCATCTCCTGCTGCCTCTCCTGCTGAATCTTCTTCTGCAGAATCTCCTCCAGCATCTCCTGCTACAATTCCTACTGATCTATCTCCTGCTGCATCTTTTACTACACCTCCTGCCTCTGAATCTCCTTCTATATCTCCTGCTGCATTTTCTACTGAATCACCTGCTGCAGAATCTCTTACGGAATTTCCTGCTGCACAATGTGCTAATGCTTTTCCTGCTGATGCATCTCCTGCTGAATCTCCTGATGATGCATCTCATCCTGCTGAATCTCCTGCCTCTTCATCTCCTGCTGCTGCAACTCCTGATGAATCTGCTGCTGCATCTGGTGCGGCTGCATCTTCTTTTCCAGCATCTCCTGCTGCTGCATCTCCGGCTGATTTCCTGCTGCATTTCCTTCTGTTGCATCTCCTGCTGCATATCCTGGTGCATCACCTGCTGAATATGCATCTCCTGCTACATCTCCTGCTGATACACCTCATGCAGCTGCAGCTGCTGCTGCATATCCTGCTGCATCTGCTGTTGCCAAATCTCTTCCTGTTTCATATCCTACTGAATTTCCAGCAGCATCTCCTGCTGATGGAAATCTTGCTGCATCTCATCCTGCATCCTTTGCTCCTGCATCTGCTTCTGATTCTGGTGATGCTACATCTGCTACTTCATCTGCTGCTGTATCTCCTGCTGCATATGGTTCTGCATGTTCTGCTGCATATGGTTCTGCATCTTCTGCTGCATATAGTTCTGCATCTCCTGCTGCATATAGTTCTGCATGTTCTGCTGCATATGGTTCTTTATCTTCTGCTGCATATGGTGCTATATCTCCTGCTACTGCTTCTGCTGCTGGTGCATCTCCTGCCTCATATCCTGCTGCTGTCTCTCCTGCTGATGTATGTTTTGCTGCATCTCCTGCTGATATATATCCTGCTGCATGTCCTGCTTCTGTATGTACTTCTTCTGCGTCTCCGGCTCCAGCATCTCCTCCTGCATCAATTGCTGCTGCATCTCTTATTCATCTTATGCTGCATACACAGCTGCATCTGGTGCTGCTGTACCTCCTCTTGCTGCATTTCTGTTGCATCTCCTCCTGCTGCATCTCCTGCTGCATCTCCTGCTGTTGCATGTCCTGCTGCTGCATTTCCTGCTCAATCTCCTCCTACTGCATCTCCTGTTACATCTCCTGCTGCTGCATCTCCTGCTCCTACATCTCCTGCTCCTACATCTCCTTCTGCATCTCCTGCTACAGCATATCCTGCTATATCTGCTGCTTCTGCATCTCCTGATACATCCCCTGCTGCTTCATATCATCCTGCTGCATCTCATGCTGCATTTCTTGCTGCTATATCTCCTGCTATTTCATATCCTGCTGCTGCACTTCTTAATGCATCTCATGATAATGCTTCATCTCCTGCTGCTGCATCTCCTGCTGCACCTACTGCTGCTGCATCTCCTCTTTCTGCATCTCCTTTTATTTCGTCTGCTGCTGCAACTCCTGCTCTATCTCATGTTGCACCTTCTACTGAAGCATCTCCTGCGTCATCTCCTTCTGCTGCATATCTTGCTGCTTCATCTCGTTCTGCATCTCCTGCTGCATCTCCTTCTGCATCACCTGCAGATGCATCTCCTGCTGTATCTCCTGCTCCTGCATACTCATCTGCATTTCCTGCTGCAGCTCTTTATGAATCTACTACTGCTGCATCTGCTGAATTTGCTGCTGCATCTGCTGCTGCTTCATCTACTGCTGTATCTCCTGATAGATCTCCTGCTGCTGCATCTCCTGCTGCTGCATCTGCTGCTGGTACATCTGCTGATGCACCTGATGCTGCTTTCTCTCCTGCTGCATGTACTGTCGATGAATCTCCTGCTATATTTCCTTCTGCTGTATCTTCTTCTTTTCATCTACTACTCTGCAATTCCCGCTGCTGCATCTCCTCCTTCTCCATCTCCAGCTGAATCGCCTGTAGCATCTCCTGCTTCTTCATCGCCTGCTGCTACATTTTCTAGTGCATATGATGCTGCTGCATCTCCTGCTACTTCTGCTGCTGCTGCATTCCCTGCTGCATCTCCTGAAGCTGCAACTCTTTCTGCATCTCTTTCTGCATCTCTTTCTGCATCTCATTTCTCGATGCATCTCCTGCTGCATTTCCTGCTGATACATCTCCTGCTGCATCTCCTCCGTTATACCTTTCTACATTTGCTGCCTCATTTCCACATGCACCTGCTGATGCACCTCGTGCTGCTACATCTCCTGCTTCATCTTCAGCTGATGCATCTGTGGCTTCATCACCTGATATGTCATCTCCTGCTGCATCTGCTGCAGTATTTCCTGATGCAGTATCTGCTGATCCTGCATCTACTGCTGCATTTCCTGCTGCATCTGCTGCTGCTCTGCTGCTGCTTCATCTCCTGCCAAATCTCCTGCTACATATCCTGCTGCTGCACCTCCTAATGCATCTCATGATAATGCTTCATCTCCTGCTACTGCATCTCCTGCTGCACCTACTGCTGCTGCATTTCCTGCGGCATCTACTTCTGCTGATGCATCTCCTGCCGATGGGTCTGATGCTGCATCTCTTGCTCTTCCATCTCCTGCTGCATCTCCTGCTGCTGCATTACCTGCTCTATCTCCTCCTACTGCATCTCCTCCTGCTGCATATCCTGCTTCTCTATATACTGCTGCCTTTCCTGCTACTGCATCTGCTGCTGCTGAATCTCTTTCTGCATCTCATTCTTCTGAATCTCCTGCTGCTCTATTATCTTCTGCATCGACTCCTGCTGCATGTCCTGCTGCTGCATCGACTCCTGCTGCATCTGCTTCTGCATCTCCTGCTTCTGCATCTCCTGCTAAATCTGCATCTCCTGCTGTATCTGCTTCTGCATCTCCTGCTGATGCATCTCCTGCTCTTGCATCTCCTTCTGCTGAATCTCCTCCTGAATCTCCGGCGGCATCTCATGCTGCTACATATCCTGCTACATCTCCTGACGTATCTCCTTCTGAATATGCATCTTCTGCTGCATCTCCTGCTGCTGAATCCCCTGATACCCTGTCTGCCACTGAATATCCTTTGTCTCCTGCTGCATTTCCTGCTGCTGAATCTCCTGCTGCTTCATCTCCTACTGCTACTTCACCTTCTGCACGTGCTGCTTCAGCATCTCCTTCTGCTTCATCTCCTGATGCATCAGCTGCTGCATTTCTTACTGCTGCATCTCCTGCTGCTGCATCTCCTGCTTCATGTCCTGCTGCATTTCCTGCTGATGTATCTCCTGCTGAATCTCCTATATCTGCATCTCCTATTGCTGCTGCAACTGCTGCTGCTTGGCCTGCTGCTGTATCTCCTGCTCCATCTCCTGCTAGGGCTTCTCCTGCTGCATCTCCTGCATCTGCATCATCAGGATATTCTGAAGGAGATGCAGCAACAGGAGATGCAGCAGGAGGAGATGCAGCAACAGGAGATGTAGCAGCAGGAGATGCAACCACAGCACTGCGACAGCAGATGCAGATGCAGGAGATGCAGCCGTAGGAGATGCAGCAGGATTTTCAGCAGGAGATACAGCAGAAGGAGATGCAGCAGGACATGCAGTAGCACATGCAGCAGAAGGTAGCAGGATATGCAGCAGCAGTAGATGAAACAGACCATAAAGCAGCAAGATATGCAGAAGCAGGAGAATCAGCAGCAGGGGATGCAGCAGCAGAGATGCATCAGCAGGAGATTCAGCAGGAGATTCATATTCATCATGAGATGCAGCAGGAGATGCAGCAGCATATTCAGCAGCACATTCAGCAGGAGATGCAAAAGAAGGAGTTTCAGCAGCAGAAGATGCAGAAGCAGCAGATTCAGCAGGAGATTCAGCTGCAGAGTCCGTAGCAGAAGATGCAGCAGAATAAGATGTAGCAGGAAATGAAGAAGCAGTGGATGCAGCCGAGAGTGCAAATGCAGAAAGCACTTCCACAGAAGATTCTAACGAGAGACACCATTTGATGCTAGCAACTTCCCAGGAGTATTTCTTTTGAACGCTTTTAAAATCTTCAAGTGAAGCCTTACTAGCTTTGCTGATGTTACAGTTCACTAGCCTAGACTAAAAGCTCGATAAATCTTGGTTTGCAGTGATTGCGCTCTAAGAGAAGACATTCAGAAGCTGAAGCATTTTATGCTAACATCTTCCCTGCTGGAGATATTCACTTTTCCTAAAGCGCCTTAGTAGGCGCTATTAAGTCTCTATTAATTAGCTAACACAAGAATGTTGCGTTAGTCGTTCTCTGCATCTTGCAGAGAAACCACTTCCATAGAAGACACTAATGAAAGCCAGCTTTTGATGGTAAGAACTTCCCTGTGTTACTTGTGCTGAATGCTCTGAAATTTTGAAGTAACGCCTTCATAGCCATTCTGGTCTTACAGTACACAAGACTAGACTGAAAGTTCTACAAGTCGTGCTCTGCAGTGAAAGCGCTCTAAGAGAATACATCCACAAGCAGAAGCATTCCATGCTAACGTCTTCCCTGCTGGAGATATTCACTTTTCCTAAAAAGCGTTATTAGGCGTTATTAAGCCGCTAATACCTAGCCTACATGAAAACGTTGCGGTTTTTGTGCTTTGTGGCTGGCAGTGACAGCACTTCATGAAAGGATCCTATCGAGAGCCAAAATTTGATGGTAGCAGCTTCCCTGCTGTACTTGTGCTGAACGATCTCAACTCTTGAAATGAGGCTTTAATAGCCATTCTGATCTTACAGTTCATAAGCCTAGAGTTGGCGAGACGGAGGGAAGCAAGCAGCCGACTCAATGTGAGTGATAAAGCAAGCTTCAACTTTATTGTGCTGTGCAACTTCATTTATACTATTTTCTTACATACTTGACATAATATGATTGGTTTCTTACGGTTACTTGTATCATCTCTATTGGTCAAATACTACATAATGGCTATCTATGTGCAGTTTCACAAGCTCCTGGGTAGGCCTTGTTCCTCTCTTCTATCGCAAACTTTCCCACAGTGGTTTATCTAACTGTTCAAGGTTAGTATGCCTCTGTGCTTCTCCCATTATCAGCATGATTTACAGTTTATGCTAAGGCACAGCTCTTGCACAGAGACTTGCCCCTGCTCTGCAAGCCATTCTCCAACACAGAGTGAAAGTTCTACAAGTCGTCTTTTGCAGTAACAGCGCTCTAAGATAAAACATTAATAAGCGGTGTAATTTCATGCCAGCATTTGCACTGCCTGAAATACTTACTTTTCCATAAGCGCGTTAACAGGCGCAGTTAAGTCACAATTCATTACCCTAAACTAAAATGTGTTAGTCGTGCTTCACAGCCTGCAGTGAAAGCGCTATAAGAGAAGACTCTAACGAGAACCAGCATTTGATGGTAGAAGCTTCCCTGCGGTACTTGTGCTGAACGCTCTGAAATTTTGAAGTGACACTTTAGTAGCTGATGATACACTTCAGAAGACTAGAATGAAACTTCTAGAAGTCGTACTTTGCAGTGAAAGTGCTATAAGAGAAGACATTCAGAAGCAGCAGCATTCCATACTACCATCTTCCCTGCAGCCGATGTACACTATTCCTAAAGCGCGCTATTCGGCGAAGTAAAGTAACTGTTCTGTACCCTATTCAAAACTTTGTGTTACTCGTGCTTTGCAGGAGATGCATCAGCAGGAGATGCATCAGCAGATGCAGCAGGAGGAGATGCAGCAGCAGGAGATGAAGCAGGAGTCGATGCAGAAGGTAATAGAGCAGCAGGAGATTCAGAAGAAGGAGATGCAGAAAGAGATTCAGCAGCAGGAGATGCAGCAGCAGGAAAGGCAGTAGTATATACAGAAGCAGGATATGCAGCAGGAGGAGATGCAGTAGGAGGAGATAGAGCAGGCAATGCAGCAGCAGGAGTTGCAGCAGGAGATGGAAGAGCAAGAGATGCTGCATCAGACCCATCAGCAGGAGATGCAGCAGAAGTAGATGCCGCAGGAAATGCAGCAGCAGTGGGTGCAGCAGGAGATGCAGTAGCAGGAGATGAAGCATTATCATGAGATGCATTAGGAGGTGCAGCAGCAGGATATGTAGCAGGAGATTTGGCAGGAGATGAAGCAGCAGCAGAGCAGCAGCAGATGCAGCAGGAAATGCAGCAGTAGATGCAGGATCAGCAGATGCTGCAGCAGGAAATACTGCAGCAGATGCAGCAGGAGATGACATATGAGGTGATGAAGCCACAGATGCATCAGCTGAGGATGAAGCAGGAGATGCAGCAGCACGAGGTGTATCAGCAGGTGCATGAGGAAATGAGGCAGCAAATGTAGAAAGGTATAACGGAGGAGATGCAGCAGGAGATGTATCAGCAGGAAATGCAGCAGGAGATGCATCAAGAAATGAGATGCAGAAGGAGTTGCAGCTTCAGGAGATGAAGCAGGAAATGTAGCAGCAATGGATGTAGTAGCAGGAGATGCACAAGGAGTTACAGAATCAGGAGATGCAGCAGGGAATGCAGCAGCAGCAAAAGTAACAGGAGATGCAGCAGCATCATATGCACTAGGAGATATAGCAGCAGGAGATGAAGAAGCAGGAGATGCTACAGGCGATTCAGCTGCAGATGGAGAAGGAGGAGATGCAGCAGCAGGAAGTGCAGAGTAGTAGATGAAGAGAAGAAGATGCAGCAGAAGGAAATATAGCAGGAGATTCATCGACAGTACATGCAGCAGGAGAGAAAGCAGCATCAGATGCAGCATCAGATGCAGCAGGAGATGCACCAGCAGGAGAGAAGGCAGCATCAGATGCCTCAGCAGATGCAGCAGCAGATGCACCAGCAGGAGAGAAAGCAGCAGGAGATCTATCAGGAGATGCAGCAGTAGATGGAGCAGCAGCAGATGCAGCAGCAAATTCAGCAGATGCAGCAGTAGTAAATTCAGAAAGAGCTGCAGCAGGAAATGCAGATGACTATGCAGAAGCAGGAGATACAGCAGGAGATGCATCTGCAGGTGATGCAGAAGGAGATGCAGCAAGTGATGGTCAAGGAGATGCAGCAGGAGATGCAGAACGAGAAGAAGCAGCAAGATATGCAGCAGAAAGACATGACGCAGGAGATGCTTCAATAGAAGGTGCAACATGAGATACAGCATGAGATGCAGCAGCAGACAAAGCAAAAGGAGATGCAGAAACAGGAGATGCAGCAGCAGGACATGGATCAAGAGATGAAGCAGCAGAAGATGCAAAATGAGATGCAGTAGCAGGATATGAAACAGCAGGAGATATAGCAGCAGGAGATGCAGCATGAGATGCAGCAGGATGAGACGAAGCAGCAGGGGATGTATTAGGAGATGCAGAAGCAGCAGCTACAGCAGGAGATGCTGTAGAAGTAGATGAAGAAGGAGATGTAGCAGAAGGAGATGCAGCAGAAGGAGATGCAGCAGAAGATTCAGCAGGAGATGCAGCAGGAAGAGATTAAACAGGAGATTCAGTAGGAGGAGATTCAGCAGGAGATGCAGTAGGAGGAGATGTAACAGGAAATGCAGCAGGAGGAGGTACAGCAGCACCAGATGCAGCAGTATATGCAGGAGAAGGGGATTAATAAAAGATGCAGCAGCAATTGATGCAGCAGTAGATGCTGGTACTGGAGATGCAGAAGAAGTAGATGCAGAAGCAGGAGATGCAGCAAGACATGCATCAGCAGGAGACACAGCAGCAGGATATGAGGCAGGAGATGCCCCAGCAGCAGAAGCAGCACCATATGTAGCAGAAGATGCAGAACCATATGCAGCAGAAGATGCAGAACTATATGCAGCAGGAGATACAGCAGCAGATGAAGCAGCAGATGCAGCTGGAAATGTAGCATCACCAGAAGCAGCAGCAGATGAAGCAGCAAAGGATGCAGGATGAGATGCAGCAAGAAGTGCATCAGCAGGAGATACTGCTGGAAATTCAGTAGGATATGCAACAGCAAGAGATATGGCAACAGCAGACACAGCTGCATGAGGTGTATCAGCAGGAGATATAGCAGAAGATGCATATTCAGCAGGTGATGCACTAGGATATGCAGCAGGAGATTCAACAGAAGGAAATGCAGCAAGATATCAGCCGGAGATGCAGCAGAAGGAGATGCAACAGGAAATGCTGTAGGAGTAGGTACAGCAACACCAGATGCAGCAGTATATGCAGCAGAAAGAGATGAATAAGTCATGCAGCAGCAATTGATGCAGCAGGAGATACTGGAGCTGGAAATGCAGAAGAAGTAGATGCAGAAGGAGATGCAGCAGGAAATGCATCAGAAGATTCTTCAGTAGGAAATTCCATAGGAGATTCTGCAGCACGAGATTCAGTAGAAAACGCAGGAGAATCATTAGAAAATGCAGCAGGAGATACAGAAGGAGATTCAGCAGCAGGGGATGTAGTAGGAGATGCAGCAGGAGATATATCAGCAAGAATTGTAGCAGGAGATGCTGGAGGAGATTCTACAGAAGAAGATTCAGCAGGAGATGCAGCAGGAGATGAAATAGCAACATAGGCATCAGCAGTTACAGCAGAAAGTGCAGTAGGAGGTAATGCAGCAGGTGATGCAGCACCAAGGGATGCAGCTGCATCTTCAGAAGAAGCAGATGCAGCAGCAATAGATGCAGCAGCAGATGCATCAGGAGATGCAGATTCAGTAGGAGATGTAGCAGCAGAAGATGCTGCAGCAGATGATGCAGCAGGAGATGCAGCAGAAGGAAATGCAGCAAGATATGCTGCAGGAGGAGAGGCAGTAGGATATGAAGCAGGAGATGCAGCAGCAGGAGATGCAGCAGGGGATGCATATTCAGCAGTAGATTCAGCAGAAACTTCAGAAGAAGATGCAGCAGCAGGAGATTTAGCAGGAGATGCAGCAGTAGATAAAGCAGCAGCATATGCAACTACAGATGAACCAGATGGAGCAGAAAGAGATGCATCAGGGGATGGAGCAGCAGATGCAACAGGAAATGGTGCATCAGGAGATGCATCCGCAGATGCTTGAGCAGAGGATGCATCAGGAGATGTAGCAGCAGGAGATAACGAATCAGGAGATGAAGCAGCAGATGCAGCAGCAGGAGATTCAGGAGGACATCAAGTAACAGAGGCTGCTCCTGCTTCTGCAGTTTTTTCTATATCTCCCGCTGCATCTTCTGCTACTGCCTCTGCTGGTGCATTTTTTACTGATGCATCTCCTGCTGCATATCCTGCTGCTGCCTCTGCTGGTGGATTTTTTACTGATGCATCTCCTGCTGCATATCCTGCTGCTGTATCTACTGATTAATCTCTTGCTGATGCATCTTCTGCTGCATCTCCTGCTTCTGCATCTACTGTTGCTACATTTCCTGCTGAATCTGCTGCTGCATTCCCTGCTCCTGATTCTCCTGCTTCTGCATATCCTGCTGCTTTATGGTCTGTTTCATCTACTGCTGCTGCATATCCTCCTACATCTTCTGCTGCTACACTTCCTTCTACTGCATCTGCGGATGCATCTCCTGCTGCATCTCCTACTGCTTAATCTCCTTCTCAAAAAACTGCTGCATCTCCTACGGTTGCATCTCCTGCAGTTTAATATGCTGCCGCAGTGCTGTGGTTGCATCTCCTGCTGCTGCATCTCCTGCATCTCTTTCAGAATATCCTGATGATGCAGATGCAGCAGCTGGAGCAGCAGGAGATGCAGAAGGAGATGTAGCAGGAGATGCCCCAGCAGGAGATGGAGCAGGAGATAGAGCAGCAGACCAAGTAGCAGTAGATGCAGCAGCAATATATGCAGCAAAAGGAGATGAAGTAGGATAGGAAGCATCAGGAGACTAAGCAAGAGGAGATTAAGATTAAGATTAAGAGCAATTGATGCATTTTCTGCTGCTGTATCCCCTACTTCTGCATCCTCTCTTTTATCTACTACTGCTGCATGTCCTGCTACATCTTCTGCTGCTAAATTTACTTCTGCTGCATCTGCTGCTAATGAATCCCCTGCTACATTCCTGCTGCATTTCATGCTGCTGCACCCCCTGCTGCTGCATCTCCTGCTGCATCACCTGCTATTGAATCTCCTGCTGCACTTCCTAATACATCATCTCCTGATGCTTGCATCTCTTGATGCATCTCCTGATACATCTCCTGCTGAATCTCCTCCTGCTGCTTCATCTCTTGCATCTGCTGCTGCATGTGCATCTACACCTCCTGCTGCTCTATCTCCTCCTCCTGGATCTCCTCCTACATCTATTGCTGCTGCATCCTCTGATGAACCTCCTGCTGCTGAACCTCCGTCGGCGACTACCTCTGATGCATCAGCGGATTCATCTGATGATGCATCTCCCCTGCTTCATCTCCTGATGCTGAATCTCCTGCTCTTGCATACCCTGCTGCATCTACTGCTGCTTCCTACCCAACTTCATCTACTGCTGCTGCATTACCTGCTGCTTCTGTTGCTGCATCTCCTCCTGAATTTCCAGCTACTGCATCTCCTGGTGCTATATTTTGCTTATCAATCTCCTGCTGCTGCATCTCTTACGGAATCTGCTTCTGAATCTGCTGCTGCATCTGCTGTGGCTGCATCTCCTGATGACGCATCTCCTGCTGCTGCATCTCAGGGTACATCTCCTCTTGCTCAATCTCCTGCTACATATCCTGCTGCTACATCTCCTGCGACTGCAGCTCCTATTGCGTCTCCTGCTGCATCTCCTGCTACATCTCTTGGGGCTTTCTCTCCTGCTCTATCTCCTGCTGCATGTGTGACTGCAATCTTGCTGCTGCAAATCTTGCTGCTGCATCTCCTGCTCCATATCCTTCTGATACATCTGCAGATTCATCTTATGATGGTGCTTTCTTGCTGGATCTCCTGATTCTGCATCTCCTGCTGCTGCAAACTCTGCTGCATCTCCTGCTGCTGCCTTTCCAGCTGCAGCTGCTGCTGCTGCACCTACTGCTGCATCACCTGCTGCCGAATCTCCTCTATCTTTTGCCGCATCTGCAGTAGATCCACTTACTGTTGCATCTCCTGCTGCTGCATCTTCTGCTGATGGATGTCTTCGTGCATCTCCTGCTGCTGCATCTGCTGCTGCATCTACTGCTGATGAATGTCCTCCTGCATCTCCTGATGCTGCATCTGTTGCTGCATCTCCTGCAGCTGCATCTCCTGTGCCATCTCCTACTGCTGAATCTCGTGCTGCTCCATTCTCTGCTGCATCTATTGCTGCTGCATAGCCTGCTGCCAAATCTCCTAATGCATCTCCTCTTCCTCAGTCTCCTGATGCTTCCTATCCTGCTTCATCTACTTTTACTGCATATATTGCTGCTGCATCTACAGCTGCTTGGAACGCTGCTGTATCCCTTGCTCCATCTCCTGCTGAGGCATCTCCTTCTGCATCTCCTTCTGCATCTCCTGCTGCTCCAGCTGCTGCATCTGCATCATCAGGATATTCTGAAGGAGATGCAGCAACAGGAGATGCAGCAGCAGGAGATGCAACCACAGCACTGCGGCAGCAGATTCAGCTGCAGGAGATGCAGCAGGATTTTCAGCAGGAGATACAGCAGAAGGAGATGCAGCAGGAGATGCAACAGGAGGACATGCAGCAGTAGGAGATTCAGCAACAGATGCAGCAGAAGGAAGTATAACAGCAGATGTAGCAGGATATGCAGCAGAAGTAGATGAAACAGACAATAAAGCAGCAGGTTATGCAGCAGCAGAGGAAGCAGCAGCAGGGGATGCAGCAGCAGGAGGTGCATCAGCAGGAGATTCAGCAGGAGATGCAGCAGCAAAAATGCAACAGGACATACAGCAGAAGGAGATTCAGTAGAAGGAGAATCAGCACATGATACAGCTGCAGGAGATTCAGCAGCAGATTCAGCATCAGGAGATGCAGCTGCATAGGCAGATTCAGCAGGAGGTGCAGGAGCAGAAAATGCAGCAGGAGATGGTACTGGATATGCAAGAGCAGGAGATGCAGCAGCAGATGCAGCAGCTGGAGATGCAGCAGGAGATGCTGTAGGCTCTTAAATGTTGGAGTGACACTTTAATAGCCATTCTCATGTTACAGAACACAAGACTAGACTGAAAGGTCTACACGTATTGCTTTGCAGTAAAAGAGCTATAAGAGAAAAGATTCAGCAACAGCAGCATTCCATGCTAGCATCGTGCCTGCGGGAGTTGCTCACTTTTCCTAGAGCACATTGATAGGCACAGTAAAGACACAGTTCAGTACCCTATACTAAAACCTTCCATAACTCTTTCTTTGCTGCTTGTATTGAAATCGTTTCCACTGAAGGCTCTAAGGAGAGCCAGCATTTCATCGTAACAGCTTCTGAACGCTCTGAAATTTTGAAGTGACGCTTTAATAGCCATACGAATGTTGCAGTACATAAGCCTAGACTGAAAGTTCTACAAGTCTTTTTTTCCAGTAAAATCACTATACGAGAGCACATTCAGAAGCATCAGGATTCACTTCTAGCATCTTCCATGTGGGAATTACTCAGTTTTCCTAAAGAGCCTTCATAGGCGAAGATAGGTCACAATTCAGTACCCTATACTAAAACGGTCCATAAGTCTTGCTTAGCCGCTTGCAGTGAAAGCGCTTCCATAGAAGACTCAGACTAAAGCCAGCATTTGATGGTAGCAACTTCTCTACGTTACTCGTTCTGAACGATCTGAAAATATTGAAGTGATGCCTTAATAACAATTCTGAAGTTACAGTATACAAGCCCAGACTGAAATTTCTACAAGTCTTGCTTTGTAATAAAAGCGCTATGAGGGAGGACATTCTGAAGTAGCAGCATTCCATGCTAGCAACTTCCCTGAGGGCGTAATTTAATTTTCCTAAAGTGGGTTAATAGACGCAGTTAAGTCACTATTCAGTACCCTATACTAAAACGGTCCTTAAGTCGTGCTTTGCTGCTTGCAGTGAAATCTCTCCATAAAAGTCTCTTACGAGAGCCAGCATTTCATCGTAGCATGTTTCCCTCAGGTGCGTGTGTTAAATGCTCTGAAATTTTGAAGTGATGCTTGAATAGCAATTCTGATGTTACAGTACACAAGTCTACACTGAAAGCTCTACAAGTCTTGCTTTAGAGAAAAAACGCTCTAAGAGAAGACCTTCAGAAGAAGCAGCTTTCCATGCTAGCGTCTTCCCTGAGGGCGTATCTCCATTTTCCTAAAGCGCCGTAATAGGCGCAGTTACGTCACAATTCAGTACCCTACACTAAATCGTACTGTTAGTCGTGCTTTCCACGTTGCAATGAAAGAGCTTCCACAGAAGACTCTGACGAGAGTCAGTATTTGATCACAGCAGCTTCCCTGTGGTTCTTGTGCTGAACGATCTGAATTTTGGAAGTGACGCTTTATTTGCCGTTTATATGTTACGGTACGCAAGCTTATACTGATAGTTCTACAATTCTTCCTTTGTAGTGAAAGCACTCTAAGAGAACACATTGAGAAGCAGCAGCATTCCTTGCCAGCTTCTTTCCTGTGGGATTTACTCACTTTTCCTAAAGCGTCTTAAAAGGCGCAGTTAAATCACCATTCAGTACCCTATACTAAAATGGTCAACTAGTCGTGCTTTGCAGCTTGCAGTCAAAGCGCTTCAAAAGAAGACTCAAATGAGAGCCAGAATTTGATGGTAGCAGCTTTCCTGCCGTTCTTGGTCTGAACGATCTGAAAATATTGAAGTGACGCCTTAATAGCAATTCTGAAGTTACAGTATACAAGCCCAGACTGAAAGGTCTACACGTCTTGCTTTACAGAAAAAGCACTCTAAGAGAAGACATTCAGAAGAGGCATCGTTCCATGCTAGCATCTTCCCTCCAGCAGTTGCTCATTTTTTTTTAAAGTGCCGTAATTTGTGAATATTAAGATGCTATTTATTCTCTTACACTAAAACATCCTGTTAGTCGTGCTTTGCACCTTGCAGTGAAAGCGCATCTACAGAAGACTCTAACGAGAGCCAGCATTTCATGGTAGCATCTTACCTGCAGTACTGGTGCTGAACACTCTGAAATTTGGAAGTGACGCCTTCACAGCCATTCTGATGTTACCGTTCACAAGCTTAGACTGAAACTTCTACAAGTTTTGCTTTGCAGTGAAAGCGCTCTAAGAGAAGACATTCAGAAGCAGCAGCATTCCGTGCTAACATCTTCGCTGTTGGAGATAGTCACTTTTCCAAAAGCTCGTTATTAGTCGCTATTATGTCACTATTCTTTAACCTACACTTAAACACATTGTTAATCGTGTTTTGCACCTCTCAGTGAAAGCGCTTCCAGAGAAGATTCTAACGAGAGACACCATTTGATGCTAGCAACTTCCCAGGGGTATTTCTGTTGAAAACTTTTAAAATCTTCAAGTGAAGCCCTACTAGATTGCTGATGTTACAGTTCACTAGCCTAGAAGGAAAGCTCGATAAGTCTTGGTTTGCAGTTTGTGCGCTCTAAGAGAAGACATTCAGAAGCAGAAGCATTCCATGCTAACATCTTCCCTGCTGGAGATAGTCACTTTTCCTAAAGCGCCTTACTATGCGCTATTAAGTCTCTATTCATTTGCCAACACAAGAATGTTACGTTAGTCGTTCTCTACATCTTGCAGAGAAACCACTTCCATAGAAGACACTAACCAAAGCCAGCTTTTGATGGTAAGAACTTTCCTGTGTTACTTGTGCAGAATGCTCTGAAATTTTGAAGTAACGCCTTCATAGCCATTCTGGTCTTATAGTACACAAGACTAGACTGAAAGTTCTACAAGTCGTGCTCTGCAATAAAAGCTCTCTAAGAGAATACATCCACAAGCAGAAGCATTCCATGCTAACGTCTTCCCTGCTGGAGATATTCACTTTTCCTAAAGAGCGTTATTAGGCATTATTAAGTCGCTAATAACTAGCCTCCGCAAAAAAGTTGCATTTTTCGTGCTTTGCAGCTGGCAGTGACAGCGCTTCATGAAAGGATCCTAACGAAAGCCAAAATTTGATGGTAGCAGCTTCCCTGCGGTACCTGTGCTGAACTATCTCAAATCTTGAGATAGGCTTTAATAGCCATTCCGATCTTACAGCTCATAAGCCTAGAGTGAAACTTCTACGAGTCGTCTTTTGCAGTAACAGCGCTCTAAGAGAAAACATTAATAAGTGGTGTAGTTTCATGTCAGCATCTGCACTGCCTGAAATACTTACTTTTCCATAAGCGCATTAACAGGTACAGTAAAGTCACAATTCATTACCCTAAACTAAAATGTGTTAGTCGTGCTTCACAGCTTGCAGTGAAAGCGCTATAAGAGAAGACTCTAACGAGAACCAGCATTTAATGGTAGAAGCTTCCCTGCGGTACTTGTGCTGAATGCTCTGAAATTTTGAAGTGACACTTTACTAGCTGATGATATACTTCAGAAGACTAGAATGAAACTTCTAGAAGTCGTACTTTGCAGTGAAAGTGCTATAAGAGAAGACATTCAGAAGCAGCAGCATTTCATGCTACCACCTTCCCTGCAGCCGATGTACACTATTCCTGAACCGCGTTATTCGGCGAAGTAAAGTAACTGTTCTGTACCCTATTCAAAACTTTGTTGTAGTCGTGCTTTCCAGGAGATGCTGGAGGAGATTCTGCAGACCATTCAGCAGGAGATGAAATAGCAACATAGGCATCAGTAGCTACAGCAGGAAGTGTATCATGAGATGTAGCAGCAGGAGATGTAACAGCAGGAGATGCAGCCACAGATGCCTTCAACAGGATATGCAGCTGAAATGCAAAAGCACTAGGTGCATCCGTAGAAGATTTAGCAGCAGATGCAGCAGGAAATGGAGATGCTTCTGCAGATGCATCCGCAGATGCATACACAGAGAATGCAGCAGGAGATGAAGCAGCAGGCTATACAGCAGCTGTAGATGAAGCAGCAGATGCAGCAGCAGCAGATGCAGGAGGACATCAAATAGAAGGAGATGCAGAAGCAGCAAATGTAGCAGGAGATGCAGCAGTACATGAAGCATCAGGAAATGGAGGAGCAGATTAAGCAGCAGCAGTAAATGCAGCAGAGTATTCAGGAGGAGTTAATGCAGCAAGTGATGCATCAGCAGGTGATGCAGCTGCAGCTGCAGAGGCAGCAAGTGCAGCAGCAATAGATGCAGAAACAGATGCATCAGGAGATGCTGATTCAGTAGGAGATGTAGCAACAGAAGATGCTGCAGCAGATGATGCAGCAGGAGATGCAGCAGAAGGAAATGCAGCAAGATAATGCTGCAGGAGGAGATGCAGTAGAACATGAAGCAGGAGATGCAGCAGCAGGAGATGCAGCAGGGGATGCATATTCAGCAGTAGATTCAGCAGAATCTTCAGAAGGAGATGAAGCAGCAGGAGATTTAGCAGGAGGTGCAGCAGTATAATGAAGCAGCAGCATATGCAAGAGCAGATGCACCAGATGGAGTAGAAAGAGATGCATCAGGGGATGGAGCAGCAGATGCAACGGGAAATCATGGAGAGGGTGGTTAGGCATTGCAACGGTCTGCCAAGGGAGGTGGTTGAGTCATCGTCCCTGGAGGTGTTTAAGGTGAGGGTAGACGAGGTACTTAGGAGAATGATATAGGGATTGATGGGAATGGTTGGACTCGACGATCCAGTGGGTCTCTTCCAACCTGGTTTTTCTGTGATTCTGTGATTCTGTGATTCTGTGATTCTGTGAAATGGTGCATTAGGAGATGCATCCACAGATGCATGAACACAAGATGCAGCTGGAGATGTAGCAGCAGAAGATACAGGAGCAGGTGATGCCGCAGGAGATGCAGCAGGAGATGCAACACCCGAAGATGCAGCACCAAGACATGCAGCAGGAGATGCAGCAGCACATGCAGTATCAGCAGATGCAGCAGCAGGAGATAAAGCAGCAGATGCAGCAGAAGGAGATGAAGCAGCAGGAAATACAACAGGAATAGATGCAGAAGGTAATGCAGCAGCAGGATTTGAAGCACAATATGCATCAGTAAGAAAATGCAGCACCAAGAGATTCAGATGTAGATGCATCAGGAGATGCAGCAGCAGGTGATGAAGCACCAGATAAGCAGCAGGAGATGCAGCAGCAGACGCAGAAACAGGAGATGCAGCATTAGGAGATCCTGCAGCAGCACATGCAGCAGGTGATGCAGCATTAGGAGATGCAGCAGCAGCAGATGCAGTAGGAGATTCAGGAGCAGGAGATTCAGCATGATATGTAGAAGCATGAAATGCCACAGGAGATTGATCAGGAGATTAAGCAGCAAATGATGCAGCAACAGGAGAAGCAGCAGGAGATGCAGCAGCAGCAGGAGATGCAGAAGCAGATGCAGCAGGAAATGAAGATTCAGCAGAAGATGCAGTAGGAAGAGATTCTTCAACATCTGCATCAGCATTATATGATGCAGCAACAGGAGATACAGCACCTTATGGAGAAAGAGGAGATGATGCAGAAGACGCAGCAGCAGAAGGTTCAGCAGGAGAAGATGTAGCAGCAGGAGATTCAGCAGCAGGAGAAGCAGCAGGAGATGCATATTTAGAAGGAGATACGTCAGGAGATGTAACAGGATATGTAGCAGCATGAGATGCAGCCGGAGATTCAGGAGGAGATGCAGATTTAGTAGGAGATGCATCAGCAGGAGATGCAGAAGCAGATGCATCAGCAGGAGATGCAGAAGCAGATGCAGCAGGAGGAGATGCAGAAGGTAATAGAGCAGCAGGAGATTCAGAAAAAGGAGATGAAGTAGCAGGAGACGCAGTGGAAGAAGATGCAGCCGCAGCAGATGCAGGAGAAGCAGCAGCAAGAGATGAAGAGGCAGGAGATTCAGCAGGAGATGCATCAGCAGGAAATGTAGCAGGAGATTCTGCAGCAGGAAAGACCGTAGGAGAGTCTGCAGCAGGAGATTCAGTGGAAGATTCAGCAGAAGATGCAGCAGGAGATATAGAAGGAGATTCAGCAGAAGGAGATGTAGTAGAAGATACAGCAGGAGATACATCAGCAGGAGTTGCAGGTGGAGATTCTGCAGAAGAAGATTCAGCAGGAGATACAGTAGGAGATGCATCAGGAGATGAAGTAGCAACATATGCATCAGAGGTTACAGCAGGAAGGGCAACAGGAGATTCAGCAGGAGATGTAGCAGCAGGAGATGCAGCCGCAGATGCCTTCAGGAGGAAATGCAGAAGCACTAGATGCATCAGTAGAAGATTGAGCAGCAGATGCAGCAAGAAAATGGAGATACTTCTGCAGATGCATCAGGAGATGTAGCAGCAGGAATTGTAGCAGGAGATGCAGCAGTACATGAATCAGCAGCAGATGCAGCAGCAGATTAAGGAGATGCAGTAGCCAGAAATGCAGCAGAAGATGTAGCAAGAGGAGATGCATCAGCAGGACATGCAGGCAGCAGACGAAAGAGGAGATGCAGATTCAGCACCAGATGAAGTAACAGGAGATGCAGCAGCAGAAGAAGTAGTAGGAGTTGCAGCAGCAGATGCAATAGCGGGAGATGCAGCAATAGGTGAAGCAGCACCAGATGCAGCAGCATATGTTGATGATGTAGTAGGAGGAGATTAAGCAGGAGATCTACCAGGAAGAGATGCAGCAGGATATGCAGATTAAGATAAAGGAGAAAGAGATGCATCAGGAAAAAACAGCAGCAGGATATGCATCAGCAGGAAATGCAGCAGAACATGCACTAGCAGAAGATGCAGCAGGAGATGCAGCCGGAGATATAGAAGGAGATTCAGCAGCAGGGGATGTAGTAGGAGATGCAGCAGGAAAGACATCAGGAGGAATTGTAGCAGGAGATGCAGCAGGAGATTCTGCAGAAGAAGATTCAGCAGGAGATGCAGCAGGAGATGAAATAGTAAAATAGGCATCAGCAATTACAGCAGGAAGTGCAGCAGGAGATTCAGAAGGAGATGTAGCAGCAGAAGATGCAGCCGCAGATGCCTTCAAGAGGATATGCAGCTGAAATGCAGATGCATCTGCAGAGGATACAGCAGGAGATGAAGCAGCAGGCTATAGAGCAGCAGGAGATGAAGCAGCAGATGAAGCAGCAGGAGATGCAGGAGGACATCAAGTAAAAGGAGATGCAGCAGCAAATGTAGCAGGAGATGCAGCAGTCCATGAAGCATCAGGAAATGGAGTAGCAGATTAAGGAGATGCAGCAGCAGGAAATACAGCAGAATATGCAGCAGGAGGTAATGCAGCAGGTGATGCAGCAGCAGGTGATGCAGCTGCAGCTGAAGAGGCAGCAGATGCAGCAGTAATAGATGCAGCAGCAGATCCATCGGGAGATGCATATTCAGTAGGAGATGTTACAGCAGAAGATACTGCATCAGATGATGCAGCAGGAGATGCAGCCGGAGATGTAGCAAGAGGATATGCACCATGATATACAGCAGCAGGAGATGCAACAAAATATGAAACAGGAGGAGATGCAGTAGGAGAGGCAGCAGAGGAAACGCAGCAGAATCTACTGCTGAATCTACTGCTGCTGCCTCTTCTTTTGCTAAATATCCTCCTGCTAAATCTCCTCCTGCATCAGCTGATGCATTTCCTGCATCTCCTGCTGCTGTATCTCATGCTGCATCTCCTGCTGCTGCCTCTCCTCTTGCTAAATCTCCTCTTGCTAAAGCTTCTCCTGCATCAGCTGATGCATTTCCTGCATCTTCTGCGGCTGCATCTGCTGGTGCATCTCCTGCTTCTCTATCTTCTGCTGCATCTCCTGCTGAATCATATGGTGCCTCTCCTACTGCCGCATCTGTTACTTCTGCATATCCTTTTGCATGTCTTGCTGCCACATCTGTTTCTGCCTCTCCTACTCTCGCATCTCTGCTGCTGCATCTGCTGCTGCTGCATTTCCTCCTCCTGCTTCTCCTGATGCATCTGCTGGCACTGCATCTTATCCTGCTGCATCTCCTGCTCCATTTTCTTGTGCATCTACTGCTGCTGCTGTATCTTCTGATGCTGCATCTCCTGCTGATGCATCTGCTGGTGCATCTCCTGCTGCACCTCCTGCTGCTGCATCTTCTCTCTGCAGATCCTGAGGCTTCATCTCTTGCTTCAGAATATCCTGCTGAATCCGCTGCTCATCTCTTGCAACTGTATCTCCTGCCGCATCTCCTGCTCCATTTTCTTGTGCATCTGCTTCTGCTGTATCTTCTGCTGCTGCAACTCCTGCTGATGCGTCTTCTGTTGCATCTCCTGCTGCATCTCTTACTGCTGCATCTTCTTCTCTGCAGATTCTGAGTGTTCATCTCTTGCTTCAGAATCTCCTCCTGAATCCGCTGCTCATCTCTTGTGATAGTATCTCCTGCTGCATCTCCTGCTGCAAAGTCTCCGGCTCCATCTTCTGCTTCTGCATCTCCTGCTACTGGGTCTGCTGCATCATCGCCTCCTGCCTCTTCTCCTACAGCATCTCCTTCTCTATCTCGTGCTACATCTCATGAAGCTGTACCTGCTGAAGCATCTCTTCCTGCTGCATCTCCTGATGAATAGGCATCTATTGATGCATCTCCTGCTCCAGCTCCTACTGAATCTGCTGTTGAATATCTTCCTGCATCTGCAGCGGCTGCATCGCCTGCTGCTGCATCATCTACTGATGCATCTCCTGCGTAATCTCCTGCTGCTGCATCTATTCCTTCTGCATCATCTCCTGCTGCATCTCCTCATTCATCTCCTACTGCTGCATCTGCTGCTGCTCCATATACTGCTTCATCTCCTACTACTGCATCTCCTTCTGCTTCTCATTCTGTATCTCCTGATTCTACAGCTCCATCTGCATCATCTCCTGCTGCATCTCCTGATTCATCTACTACTGCTGCATCTGCAGTATTTTCTGCTGATTCTGCTGCTGCTTCATATACTGCTTCATCTCCTACTACTGCAAATCCTGCTGCTGCATCTCCTGCTGCATCTCCTGTTGAATCTAATCCTACCACATCTCCGGCTGCATCTCCTGCTGCTCCATAAACTGCTTCATTTCCTCTTGCAGCATCTCCTGCCGCTGCATTTACTGATGCAGCTCCTGATGCTTCACCTCCACCTGCTGCATCTCCTGCTGCTGAACACCTGCTGCTGCATCTTCTGCTGATGCATAACCTGCTGCATCTCTGACTGCTGCATCTCCTGCTGCTGAATCTCATGCTACTGCATCTGCTGGTGCTGCATATGTTACTGCATCTGCTGCAGGATCTTCTTCTTCTGCCTCTCATGCCACATCTCCCGCTGATACATCTCCTGCTTCTGTATATCTTGTTCAATCTCCTGCTGCTGCATCTCCTGCATCTTTTGGTGCATCTGCTGTAGATTAATCTACTGCTGCATCTCTTGTTGCTTCATCTTCTGATTTTTTAATGTCCTTCTGCATCACCTGATACTCCATCTGCTGCTGCTGCATACACTGCTGCATCTTCTGCTGCTGAATTCACTTCTGCTGCATCTGCTACTGCATCACCTTCTACTGAATACCTTGATGCATCTGCTGCTGCATCCACTGGTACATCTCCTAATCCTGCATCTCCTAATGCTGCATCTCCTGCTGCTGCACATCCTGATGCATCTCCTGCTCAATCTCCTCCTGCTGCTTCTCCTACTGCTTCATCTCCTGCATGTGCTGCTGCATGTGCTGCTGCATCTCCTGCTTCTCTATGTCCTCCTCCTGCATCACCACCTGCATCTATTGCTGCTGCATCCTATGCTGAACCTCCTGCTGCTGCATCTCCTTCTGCAACTTCCTCTGATGCATCAGCGGATTCATCTGATGATGCATCTCCCCTGCTTCATCTCCTGCTGCTGAATCTCCTGCTCTTGCATACCCTGCTGCATCTACAGCTGCTTCTAACCCTACTTCATCTACGGCTGCTGCATTACCTGCTGCTTCTGCTGCTGCATCTCCTCCTGAATTTCCAGCTGCTGCATCTTCTGCTGCTATATCTTTTGCTTATCAATCTCCTGCTGCTGCATCTCTTACGGAATCTGCTTCTGAATCTTCTCCTGTATCTAGTGCAGCTGAATCTCCTGATGCTGTATCTGCTGCTACTGCATCTCCTAATGCATCTACTGTAGCTTAATCTCCTGCTTTTGCATCTCCTGTTTTATCTCCTTCTGATGCCTATCTTGCTGCTGAATCTACTGCTGCTTCATCTGCTTCTACATCTCCCGCTGCATTTCCTGCTGCTGCATCTCAGGATACATCTCCTCTTCCTCAGTCTCTTGCTGCATATCCTGCTGCTACATCTCCTGCTGCTGCATCTCCTTCTGCATCTCCTGCTGCATGTCTTGCAGGTGCATCTCCTGCTCCATCTCTTGCCGCTGCATCTCCTGCTCCATCTCTTGCCGCTGCATCTCCTGCTCCATATCCTTCTGTTGCATCTGCAGATTCATCTTATGATGGTGCTTTCTTGCTGGATCTCCTGCTTCTGCATCTCCTGCTGCTGCATTTCAAGCTGCCCTTGCTGATGCTTTAACTCCTGCTACTGTGGCTGCTGATGCATTTCCTTTTTCTGCATTTCTTTCTGCTGCATTTCCTGCTCATGCATCTGACACTTCATCTCCTGCTTCTGCATCTGCTGGTGCTGCATCTGCTGCTGCATCTGCTGCTTCATCTGCTGCTGTATCTCCTGGTGCATATGGTTCTGCATCTTCTGCTGCATATGGTTCTGTATCTTCTGCTGCATATTGTGCTGCTTCACCTATTGCTGCATCAGTTACTGCTGAATCTACAGATGAATCTCCTGCAGCATCTCATGCTTCTACATATAATGCTGAATCTCCTTCTGAATATGCTTTACCTGATGCATCTCCACCTGCTGCCACAACTACTGCTGCGTTTGTTTCTGCATCTCCTGCTGCATCTCCTGCTGTTGAATCTCCTGCTGCCGTTTCTGCTTCTGAATATCCTTTGTCTGCTGATGAATATCATTTGTCTCCTGCTGAATATCCTGCTGCTGAATCTCCTGTTGCTGCATCTGCTGCTCCTGCATGTCCTAATGCTGCATCACCTTCTGCATGTGCTTCTGCAGCATCTCCTTCTGCTGCATCACCTGTTGCTTCATCTGCTGGTGCTACACCTGCTGACACATCTGCTTCTGCATCTCCTGCTGCTGTATCTCCTGCTGCATTTCTGTCTGAATCTCTTGGTGCTGCAGTCCTGCTGATGCATATTCTGCTTTAACTCCTGCTGCTGCATTACCTTCTGCATCTATTCCTGTTGTATTTCCTGCTACTGCATCTCCTGTTGCTGCATCTGCTGATACTGCATGTGCTGCTGCATCTCCTGCTGCATCTCTTGGTGCTGCATATTCTGGTGTTGCATCTCCTGCTATATCTCCTGTGGGATCACCTGATCCTGTATCTCCTGCTGCTACGTCTCCTGATGCATCCTCTGCTCATGCATCTGCGAATGCATCTCCTGATGCACCATTTCCCTTTGCATCTGCTGCTCCATCCACTGCTGCATCTCTTTCTGCTCCATCTGGTGCATCTGCTCTTGCATATGCTGCTGCTTCATCTACTGCTGCATCTCCTGCTAAATCTCCTGCTGCTGCATCTCCTTCTGAAGATTCTGCTGAATCTACTGCTGAATATGCATCCCCTGCTGCATCTCCTGATTCTTCATATCCTACTGCATCTCCTCCTGCAGCATATCTTGCTGCATTTCCTTCTGCTGTATCTCCTGCTGCATATCCTGCTTCTGTATCTTCTGATTCATCTCATGCTGATGCATCTTCTGCTGCATCTCCTGCTTCTGCATCTACTGTTGCTACATTTCCTGCTGAATTTGCTGCTGAATCTGCTGCTGCATCCCCTGCTGCTGATTCTCTTGCTTCTGCATATTCTGCTGTTTTATGGTCTGTTTCATCTACTGCTGCTGCATATCCTCCTACATCTTCTGCTGCTACACTTCCTTCTGCTGCATCTGCTTCTGCATCTCCTGCTTCATCTCCTTCTGCTGTACTCTCCTGTTGAAAATCCAGCTGCATCTCTTATGGCTGCATCTCCTGCAGCTGAATCTGCTGCCACAGTGCTGTGGTTGCATCTCCTGCTGCTGCATCTCCTCTTGCTGCATCTCCTTCAGAATATCCTGATGATGCAGATGCAGCAGCTGGAGCAGCAGGAGATGCAGAAGGAGATGCAGAAGGAGATGCCTCAGCAGGAGATGGAGCAAGGGATACAGCAGCGTTCCAAGCAGCTGTAGATGCAGCAGCAATATATGCAGCAAAAGTAGATGAAGCAGGATAGGAAGCATCAGGAGACTAAGCAAGAGGAGATGCATTAGGAGATTCCGCAGCAGGCTATGCAGCAGCAGTAGATGCAGCAGAGAATGGAGCGGAATGAGATTCAGCAGTAGGAGATGCTACAGGAAATGCAGCTGCAAGAGATGAGGCAGTAGATGAAGCATCAGGAGATGCACGAGGACATCTACTAGCAGGAGATGCAGCAGCAGGAGATGCACCAGTAGGTGAATTTAGAGCAGATGCAGCAAAAAATGCAGGAGATTCGGCAGCAGGTGATGCAGCAGGTGATGCAGCAGCAGGAGATGCAGCGAGATATGCAGAAGCAGGAGATGCAGCAGCAGGAGATGTGGTATGAGTTGCAGAGGTAAGTGAGTAAGCAGCAGATGCAGCAGGAGATGCAGCAGATGCAGCAGCAGGAGATGAAGTATCGGATGCAGGAGCAGGAAATGCAGCAGTAGGAAATGCAGCAAGAGGAGATGCAGCAGGAGTTGCAGCAGAAGGAGATGCAGCAGTAGAAAATGCATCAGGAGATGCAGAAGCAGCCGCAGCTGCAGGAGATACAGCAGCAGCAGCTGCAGCTGGAAATGCAGCAGCAGTAGATGCAGCAGAGTTTGCAGAAGCAAGAGATCCAACAAGATATCACCATCATAAGATGAATCCGCAGATGCAACAGAAGGATATGGAGCAGGAGATGCAGCCACAAGAGATGGAGCAGGAGATGCAGAAGGAGATGCAGTACCAGGAGATGTAGCAGCAGGATATGCAGCAAGAGAATGAGGAAGAGGAGATGTATCCTGAGATGCAGCAGCAGGAAATGTAGGAGGAGATGTAGAAGCAGACAAAGCAGCAGGAGATGCAGCAGCAAGATAGGCATCAGAAGGAGATAAAGCAGGAGATGCAAAAGCAGGAGATTAAGCTACAGGAGATGCATTAGGAGATGCAGTATCAGCAGACACAGCATCAGGAGATTCAGCTGCAGTAGATACAGGAGCAGATTCAGAAGCAGATTCCGTAAGAGATGAGCAGCAGGAGATGAAGTAGGTTTAGAAGCAGCTGTAGATGCAGCAGGGTATGCAAGAGCAGGATATTCAGCAGCAGGAGATGAAGCAGGGGAGATGCATCATCAGATGAATCTGCTGATGCATCAGAGGAAGTTGCAGAAGGAGATGCAGCAGCAATCAATGCAGGTGGAGATCCAGGAAGAGGACATAGAGAAGCAGGAGATGCAGCAGGGGATTCAGTAGAAGGTGATGCAGCAGCAGATGCAGCAGAAGTGAATTCAGCAGCAGAAGATGCAGCAGTGTATGCAGCAGCAGCAGATGGAGCATCAGGTAATGCAGAAGGACATAAAAAAATTAGAAGATGAAGCAACAGGAGATGCATTAGTAGATTAATCTACAGCAGATGCACCAAAATATGCAAGAGATGCAGCAGCAGGAGATGCAGCAGGAGATGCAGCAGCAGTAGATTGAGCAAAGTATACAGAAGCAGGAGATGCATCAGCGGGAAATGTGGCATGAGAGGAAGAAGAAGATAACTTGCTGCATTACCTTCTGCTGCATCTCCTGCTGCATCTCCTGCTGCAGCATCTTCTGCTGCTACATCTCCTACTGAATCAGCATCTCCTGATGCATCTGCTGCTGCATCTATTCCTGCTGCATCTGCTGCCTCTGCAGCTGCATCACCTGCTGATGCATAACCTGCTGCATTACCTCCTTCTGCATATTCTGCTGCATTTCCTGCTGCTGTTTCATTTGCTACTCGAATTCCTGACGCTTCATATACTGCTGCATCTCCTTAATCTGCTGCTCCATTTCCTGCTGTTTCATGTACTGCTGCATCTCCTGCTACATTGGCTGCTGCTGCATCTCCTTATACTTGATGTCCTCATGCATCTACTGCTGCTGCATCTGCTGCTTCATCTCCTGCTGCATCGTCTGCCGATGCATCTGCGGAAGCATCTGCAGAAGCATCTCCATTTCCTGCTGCATCTGCTGCTCAGTCTTCTACGGATGCATCTAGTGCTTCTGTATTTCAGCTGCATACCCTGTTGAAGGCATCTGCGACTGCATCTCCTGCTGCTACATCTCCTGCTGAATCTCCTGCTGCAATTCCTGCTGTAACTGTTAAAGTATATGTTGCTATTGCATCTCCTGCTCTATCTCCTGCTGAATCTTCTTCTGCAGAATCTCCTCCAGCATCTCCTGCTACAATTCCTGCTGATGTATCTCCTGCTGCATCTCCTCCTACATCCCCTGCTGCTGAATCTCCTTCTATATCTCTTGCTTCATCTCCTGTTTCTGCATCGCCATTTGCTTCATCTGCTGCTGCATCTCCTGTTCTATCTCATGATACACCTTCTATTGAAGCATCTCCTGCATCATCTCTTTCTGCTGCATATCTTGCTGCGTCATCTCGTTCTGCATCTCCTGCTGCATCTCCCTGAGCGTCACATGCTGCATCTCCTTCTGCATCACCTGCAGATAAATCTCCTGCTCCTGCATATTAATCTGCATTTCCTGCTGCAGCTCTTTATGAATGTACTACTGCTGCATCTGCTGAATTTGCTGTTGCATCTGCTGCTGCTTCATATACTGCTGCATCTCCTAATAGATCTCCAGCTGCTGCATCTCCTGCTGCTACACCTGCTGCTGCATCTCTTGCTGCTACACCTGATGATGGTCTGATGCTGCATCTGATACTACTTTCTCTCTTGATGCCTTTACTGCGGCTGTAACTCCTGCTATATTTCCTTCTGCTGCATCTTCTTCATCTACTACTCTGCACCTCCTGCTGCTGCATCTCCTCCTTCTGCATCTCCAGCTAAATCGCCTGTAGCATCTCCTGCTTCTTCATCTCCTGCGGCTACATCTCCTAGTGCTGCTGCATCTCCTGTTACTTCTGCTGCTGCTGCATTCCCTGCTGTATCTCCTGATGCTGCAGCTCCTTCTGCATCTCCTTCTGTGTCTCCTGCTACTACATCCCCTGCTGCTGCATTTCCTGCTTCATCTCCTGATGCTGCAACTCCTTCTGCATCTTCTGCTGATGCATCTCCTGCGGAATCTGCTGCTGCTTCATCTCCTGTTGCATCTGCTTCTGATGCATCTGTGGCTACATCTCTGCTGCTGCATCTCTTGCTGCATGTCCTGCTTCATCTGCTGATGCATCTGCTGGTGCTCTATGTTCTGCTACATCTCGTCATCCTGCACATCCTACTGCATCTGCTGAAGATTCTCTTCCTATTGCTTCTCCTGCTGAATCTGCATTTCCTGCTGCATCTGCTTCTGCATCTCCTGCGGCTGCATCTCCTGCTGAATTAGCTGCTGCTGCAACTGCTTCTACATGTATGTTATAACTTTCTACGTTTGCTGCATCATCTCCTGGTACATCTGCTAATGAACCTCCTGCTGCTGCATCTCTTGCTTCATCTTCAGCTGATGCATCTGTGGCTTCATCACCTCATATGTCATCTCCTGCTGCACTTGCTGCAGTATTTCCTGCTGCAGCATCTGCTGATCCTGCATCTACTGCTGCATTTCCTGCTGCATCTGCTGCTGCTCTGCTGCTGCTTCATCTCCTGCCAAATCTCCTGCTACATATCCTGCTGCTGCACCTCATAATGCATCTCATGATAATGCTTCTTCTCCTGCTACTGCATCTCCTGCTGCAGTACTGCTGCTGCATTTCCTGCTGCATCTCCTGGTACTGCATCTCCTGCTGCAATACTGCTGCTGCATTTCCTGCTGCTTCTCCTGGTGCTGAATCTCCTGCTGCTGCGTCTGCTGCATCATCTCCTCTTTCTCCATAACCTGCTGTATCTCCAGTTGCTGCATCATATCATGCTGCTGCATATGTTGAAGAATTTCTTCCTAATGCATCTTCTGCTGAATCTTCATTTCCTGCTGCATCTGCTTCTGCATCACCTGCTGCTGCTGCATCTCCTGCTGCTTCTCCTGCTGCTGCATCAGTTGCTGCTGAATCTCTTGATGAATCTCTTCCTGCATCTCATGCTTCTACGTATCATGCTGAATCTCCTGCTGCTGAATATCCTGCTGCATCTTCTGCTGCTGCATCTTCTACTGCTGCATCACCTTCTGCATGTGCTGCTGCAGCATCTCCTTCTGCTGCATCTCCTGTTGCTGCATCTGCTGCTGTATCTTCTGCTGCTGCATCTCCTGCTGCATCTACATCTGAATCTCTTGGTGTTGCATTTCCTGCTGATGCATATTCTGCTTCAACTCCTGCTGCTGCATTACCTTCTGCATCTATTCCTCTTGTATTTCCTGCTGCTGTATCTCCTGCTGCTGTATCTGCTTCTTCATCTCCTACTGCTGCATCTGCTGATATTGCATGTGCTGCTGCATCTCTTGGTGCTGCATCTTCTGTTGTTGCATCTCCTGCTGCATCTCCTGCGGCATCACCTGCTCCTGTATCTTCTGCTGCAACATCTGCTGATGCATCCTCTACTCATGCATCTGCGGATGAATCTCCTGATGCACCATTTCACGTTGCATCTGCTGCTCCATCCCATGCTGCATCTCTTCTGCTCCATCTGGTGCATCTGCTGTTGCATATGCTGCTGCTTCATCTACTGCTGCATCTCCTCCTTCATCTCCAGCTGCTGCATCAGTTGCTGCTGAATCTCCTGATGCCTTTGCTGCTGCTGCATCTCCTACAGCTTCATCACCTTCTGCATGTACTGCTGCAGTATCTCCTTCGGTTGCATCTTTTGTTGATGCATATGCTGGTGCTGCACCTGCTGCAACATCTGCTTCTGCATCTCTGTCTGAATCTCTTGACGCTACATCTCCTGCTGATGCATGTCCTGCTGCATCTCCTGCTTCTGCATCTAGTTCTTCTGCATCTCCGGATCCAGCATCTCCTGCTGAATCAGTTGCTGCTGCATCCCTTATTCATCTCCTACTTCTGCATATACTGCTGCATCTGGTGCTGCTGTACCTCTTCCTGCTGCATTTCCTGTTGCATCCCCTCCTGCTGCATCTCCCGCTGAATCTCCTCCTTATGCATCTCCTGTCCCATCTCCTGCTGCTACATCTCCTGCTGCATCTCCTTCTTCATCTCCTGCTTCTGCATCTCCTTCTGCTACATCTCCTTCTGCATCTCCTGCTACAAGATCTCCTGCTGCTGTATCTCCTGCTGCTGCATTCAGCAGGAGATGCAACAGGAGATGAAATAGCAACATAGGCATCATCATTTACAGCAGGAAGTGCAGCAGGAGATTCAGCAGGAGATGTAGCAGCAGGAGATGCAGCCTCAGATGCCTTCGACAGGATATGCAGCTGAAATGCAGAAGCACTAGGTGCATCCGTAGAAGATTGAGCAGCAGATGCAGCAGGAAATGGAGATACTTCTGCAGATGCATCCGCAGAGGATGCAGCAAGAGATGAAGCAGCAGGCTATACAGCAGCAAGAGATGAAGCAGCAGATGCAGCAGCAGGAGATGCAGGAGGACATCAAGTAGAAAGAGATGCAGCAGCAGCAAATGTAGAAGGAGATGCAGCAGTACATGAAACAGCAGGAAACGGAGCAGCAGAGTAAGGAGATGCATCAGCAGGAAATGCAGCAGAATATGCAGTAGAAGGTAATGCAGCAGGTGATGCAGCAGAAGGTGATGCAGCTCCAGCTGCAGAGGCAGCAGATGCAGCAGTAATAGATGCAGCAGCAGATGCATCATGAGATGCTGATTCAGTAGGAGATGTAGCAGCAGAAGATGTTGCAGCATATGATGCAGCATGAGATGCAGCATAAGGAAATGAAGCAAGACATGCTGCAGGACGAGATGCAGTAGAATATGAAGCAGGAGATGCAGCAGCAGGAGATGCAGCAGGGGATGCATATTCATCAGTAGATTCAGCAGGAACTTCAGAAGGAGATGCAGCAGCAGGAGATTTAGCAGGAGATGCAGCAGTAGATGAAGCAGCAGAACATGCTGCAGCAGATGCACCAGATGGAGCAGAAAGAGATGCATCAGGGGATGGAGCTGCAGATGCAACAGGAAATGACGCATGAGAGATGCATCCGCAGATGCATGATCAGAGGATGCATCAGGAGATGTAGCAGCAGGAGATGCAACCACAGCACTGCGGCAGCAGGTTCAGCTGCAGGAGATGCAGCCGTACGAGATGCAGCAGGATTTTCAGCAGGAGATACAGCAGAAGGAGATGCAGTAGCTAATGCAGCAGAAGGAAGTGTAGCAGCAGAAGATGTAGGAGGATATGCAGCAGCAGTAGATGAAACAGATCATAAGGCAGCAGGATATGCAGAAGCAGGAGAATCAGCAGCAGGGGATGCAGCAGCAGATACAGCAGCATATTCAGCAGGAAATGTAGCAAAAGTAGATGCAGAAGCATGAGATGCAACAGAAGATGCATCAACATGAGATGAATCAGAAGATACAGAATCAGGATATGTAGCAGGAGATGCATCAGCAGGAAATGCACCAGCAGAGGCAGCAGCAGAAGTTGCAGCTGGAGATATAGAAAAAAAATGAGGAAGCAGGAGCAGAACATATTACTTGATGTCCTCCTGCATCTACTGATGCTCCATTTTCTGCGGCATCACCTGCTCCTGTATCTACTGCTGCTACATCTCCTGATGCATCCTCTGCTAATGCATCTGCGACTGCATCTCCTGATGCACTATTTCCCGTTGCATCGGCTGCTTCATCACCTGCTGCATCTCTTTCTGCTCCATCTGGTGCATCTGCTGTTGCATATGCTGCTGCTTCATCTCCTGCTGCATCTCTGGCTAAATCTCCTGCTGCTGCATCTCCTTCTAAATCTTCTGCTGAATCACCTACTGAATATGCATCCCCTCCTGAATCTCCTGCTGCTGCATCTCCTGCTTCACATCCTACTGCATCTCCTTCTGCAGCAGATCTTGCTGCATTTCCTTCTGCTGCATCTCCTGCTGCATTATCTGCTGAAGCATCTTCTGCTGCTACATCTCCTACTGAATCTGCATCTTCTGATGCATCTGCTGCTGCATCTATTGCTGCTGCATCTGCTGCCTCTGCAGCTACAGCTGCATCACCTCCTGCTGCATATTCTGCTGCATTTCCTGCTGCTACTTAATCACCTGCTCCTTTTCCTGATGCTTCATGTACTGCTGCATCTCCTGCTACATTTGCTGCTGCTGCAACTCCTTCTACTTGATGCATCTCCTGCAGCTGCATCTGCTGCTTCATCTCCTGCTGCTGTACAGCCTGCTGCTTCATCTCTTGCTGCATCCTTTGCGGATGCATCTGCAGAAGCATCTCCATTTCCTGCTGCATCTGCTGCTCAATCTTCTATGGATGCATCTAGTGCTTCTGCATTTCAGCTGCATATCCTAATGAAGGCATCTGCGGCTGCATGTCCTGCTACATCTCCTGCTGAATCTCCTGCTGCACTTCCTGCTGTAAATACTGATGCCTATGTTGCTATTTCATCTCCTGCTCCATCTCCTGCTGAATCTTCTTCTGCAGAATCTCCTCCAGCATCTCCTGCTACAATTCCTGCTGATATATCTCCTGCTGCATCTCCTACTACATCCCATGCTGCTGAATCTCCTTCCATATCTCTTGCTGCATCTCCTGCTGCATTTTCTACTGAATCTCCTACCGCAGAATCACCTACGGAATTTCCTGCTGCAGAATCTGCTGATGCATTTCCTGCTGTTGTATCTCCTGCTGAATCTCCTGATGCTGCAACTCCTGCTGAATCTGCTGCTGCATCTGAACGTGGCTGCATCTTCTTTTCCTGCATCTCCTGCTTCTGCATCTCCAGCTGATTTCCTGCTTCATGCTGCATCTCTTGCTGCATATCCTGGTGCATCACCTGGTAAATATGCATTTCCTGCTATATCTCCTGCTGATACACCTCATGCACCTGCATCTGCTGCTGCATATCCTGCTGCATCTGCTCTTGCCAAATCGCTTGCTGTTGAATATCCGTTTGAATTTCCAGCAGCATCTCCTGCTGATGCAATTCCTGCTGCATCTCATCCTGCATCCTTTGCTGCTGCATCTGCTTTAGCTTTTGGTGATGCTACATCTCCAGCTGCATCTGCTGCTTCATCTGCTGCTGTATCTCCTGCTGCATATAGTTCTGTATGTTCTGCTGCCTATGGTTCTGCATCTGCTGCTGCATATGGTGCTGCATGTCCTGCTGCTTCTGCTGCTGGTGCATCTCCTGCTTCTGCATCTCCTTCTTCTACATCTCCTGCTGAATCTCCTGCTACAACATCTCCTGCTGTATCTGCTGCTTCTGCATCTCCTGATACATCCCGTGCTACTTCATCTCATCCTGCTGCATCTCAGGCTGCATCTCCTGCTGCTATATCTCCTGCTGTTTCATATCCTGCTACTGCATCTCCAAATGAATCTCCTGCTGCTTCATCTCTTGATCCATGTCCTGCTGCTGCATCTCCTGTTTCTGCATCTCATTTTACTTTGTCTGCTGCTGCATCTCCTGCTCTATCTCATGTTGCACCTTCTATTGAATCATCTCCTGCATCATCTCCTTCTGCTGCATATCTTGCTGCTTCATTTCGTTCTGCATCTCCTGCTGCATCTCCTTGAGCGTCACATGCTGCATCTCCTTCTGCATCACCTACAGATTCATCTCCTGCTGTATCTCCGGCTCCTGCATATTCATCTGCATTTCCTGCTGCAGCTCTTTATGAATCTACTACTGCTGCATCTGCTAAATTTGCTGCTGCATCTGCTGCTGCTTCATCTACTGCTGCATCTCCTGCTAAATCTCCTGCTGCTTCATCTCCTTCTGAAGTTTCTGCTGAATCTACTGCTGAATATGCATCCCCTGCTGCATCTCCTGCTGCTGCATCTCCTGCTTCATATCGTACTGCATCTCCTCCTGCAGCATATCTTGCTGCATTTCCTTCTGGTGCATCTCATGCTGCATCATCTGCTGCAGCATCTTCTGCTGCTACATCTCCTACTGAATCAGCATCTCATGATGCATCTGCTGCTGCATCTACTGCTGCTGTATCACCTGCTGCATTACCTCCTGCTGCATATTCTGCTGCAATTCCTGATGCTGCATCTCCTTATTCTGCTGCTCCATTTCCTGCTGCTTCATGTACTGCTGCATCTCCTACTACATTTGCTGCTGCTGCATCTCCTTCTACTTGATGTCTTCCTGCATTTCCTGCTGCTGCATCTGCTTCTACATCTCCTGCTGCTTCACCTCCTGCTCTTGCATCTCCTTTTACTGAATCTCCTCCTGAATCTCTGGTGGCATCTCATGCTTCTACATATCCTGCTACATCTCCTGACATATCTCCTTCTGAATATGCATCTCCTGTTGCTTCTCCTACTGCTGAATCTCCTGCTGCTGCGTCTGCTGCATCATCTCCTCTTTCTCCATAACCTGCTGTATCTCCTGCTGCTGCATCATAACATGCTGCTGCATATGTTGAAGAATCTCTTCCTACTGCATCTTCTGCTGAATCTTCATTTCCTGCTGCATCTGCTTCTGCATCTCCTGCTGCTGCTGCATCTCCTGCTGCTTCTCCTGCTGCTGCATCAGTTGCTGCTGAATCTCCTGATGAATCTCCTGTGGCATTACATGCTTCTACATATCATGCTGAATCTCCTGCTGCTGAATCTCCTGCTGCATCTGCTGCTGCTGCTGCATCTCCTACTGCTGCATCACCTTCTGCATGTGCTGCTGCAGGATCTCCTAATGCTGCATCTCCTGTTGCTGCATCTGCTGGTGCTGCACCTGCTGCAACATCTGCTTCTGCATCTCCTGCTGCTTCACCTCCTGCTGCATCTCCTGTGAATCTTTTGGTGCTGCATTTCCTGCTGATGCATATTCTGCTTCGACTTCTGTTGCTTCATTACCTTCTGCTGCATTTTCTACTGAATCTTCTGCTGTGTTTTCTACTGAATCTCCTGCTGCACAATCTCCTACGGAATTTTCTGCTGCAGAATCTGCTGATGCATTTCCTGCTGATGCATCTCCTGCTGAATCTCCTGATGCTGCATCTCCTGCTGCTGAATCTCCTGCTGCTGCGTCTTCTGCATCATCTCCTCTTTCTCCATAAACTGCTGTATCTCCTGTTGCTACATCATATCATGCTGCTGCATATCTTGAAGAATCTCTTCCTACAGCATCTTCTGCTAAATCTTCATTTCCTGCTGCATCTGCTTCTGCATCTCCTTCTGCTGCTGCATCTCCTGCTGCTTCTCCTGCTGCTTCTCCTGCTGCTGCATCAGTTCCTGCTGAATCTCCAGATGAATCTCCTGCGGCATCTCATGATTCTACATATCAAGCTGCATATCCTGCTGCATCTCCTTCTGAATATGCATTTCCTGATGCATCTCCACCTGCTGCCACTCCTACTGCTGCGTTTGCTTCTGCATCTCCTCCTGCACCTCCAGCTGCTGAATCTCCTGATTCCGTGTCTGCTGCTGAATATCCTTTGTCTGCTGCTGAATCTCCTGCTGCATCTGCTGCTGCTGCATCTCCTACTGCTGCATCTCCTGTTGCTTCATCTGCTGCTGCTGCAACTGCTGCAACATCTGCTTCTGCATCTCCTGCTGCTGCACCTCCTGCTGCATCTTCGTCTGAATCTTATGGTGCTGCATTTCCTGCTGATGTGTATTCTGCATCAACTCCTGCTGCTTCAGCTCCTTCTGCTACATCTCCTGCTGCTGCATCTGCTGCTTAATCTCCTGCTGCTGCATCTGCTGATACTGCATGTGCTGCTGCATTGCCTGATGTATCTCCTGCTGCTGCATATTCATCTGCATTTCCTGCTGCAGCTCTTTATGAATCTACTACTGTTGCATCTGCTGAATTTGCTGCTGCATCTCCTGATAGATCTCCTGATGCTGCATCTGATGCTGCATCTGATGCTACTTTCTCTCTTGCTGCATTTACTGTGGCTGCATATCCTGCTGTATTTATTTATGCTGCATCTTCTTCACTTCATCTACTACTCTGCACCTCCTGCTGCTGCATCTCCTCCTTCTGCATCTCCGGCTGAATCGCCTGTAGCAGCTCCTGCTTTTTCAGCTCCTGCTGCTACATCTCCTAGTGCATATGATACTGCTGCATCTCCTGTTACTTCTGCTGCTGCTGCATTCCCTGCTGCATCTCCTGATGCTGCAGCTCTTTCTGCATCTCCTTCTGTGTCTCCTGCTACTACATCCCCTGCTGCTGCATTTCCTGCTTCATCTCCTGATGCTGCAACTCCTTCTGCATCTTCTGCTGATGCATCTCCTGCGGAATCTGCTGCTGCTTCATCTCCTGTTGCATCTGCTTCTGATGCATCTGTGGCTACATCTCTGCTGCTGCATCTCTTGCTGCATGTCCTGCTTCATCTGCTGATGCATCTGCTGGTGCTCTATGTTCTGCTACATCTCGTCATCCTGCACATCCTACTGCATCTGCTGAAGATTCTCTTCCTATTGCTTCTCCTGCTGAATCTGCATTTCCTGCTGCATCTGCTTTTGCATCTCCTGCTGCTGCATCTCCTGCTGAATTAGCTGCTGCTGCATCTGCTTCTAGATGTATGTTATAACTTTCTAATTTTGCTGCCTCATCTCCTGATGCATCTGGTGATGCACCTCCTGCTGCTGCATCTCTTGCTTCATCTTCAGCTGATGCACCTCTGGCTTCATCACCTCATATGTCATCACCTGCTGCATCTGCTGCAGTATTTCCTGCTGCAGCATCTTCTGCTTCTGCATCTACTGCTGCATTTCCTGCTGCATCTCCTGCTGATGCATCTCCTGCTGATGCATCTCCTGCTTCTGCATCTACTGCTGCATTTCCTGCTACATCTCCTGCTGATGCATCTCCTGCTGATGCATCTCCTGCTTCTGCATCTACTGCTGCATTTCCTGCTGCATCTCCTGCTGATGCATCTCCTGCTGATGCATCTCCTGCTTCTGCATCTACTGCTGCATTTCCTGCTACATCTCCTGCTGATGCATCTCCTATTGCAAATCTGCTGATGCATCTCCTGCTTCTGAATCTCTTGCTGAATCTGCATCTACTGATGCATCTGCTGCAGCATCTCCTGCTTCTGAATCTCTTGCTGAATCTGCATCTACTGATGCATCTGCTGCTGCATCTCCACCTGCTGTATCTGATGCTTCATCTCCTGCTGCATTTCCTGTTGATGAATCTCCTTCTGCATCTCCTGCTGCTGTGCCTGCTGCTGCATAACCTGCTAAATCACCTGCTGCTGGATATGCTGCGACTGCATTTCCTGGTACTTCAGCTCCTTCTCTTGCATATCGATCTGCTATATCTCCTCCTATATCTCCCACGGCATCTCATGCTGCTACATATCCCGCTACATCTCCCTAAGAATACACATCTCCTGATGCATCACCTGCTACTACATCTCCTGACGCATATCCTGCTGAATATGTATATCCTGCTTCATCTCCTGCTGCTGCATCCGCTGTTGCTCTGTCTTCTTCTCTATCTCTTGTTTCATCTGCAGCTGCATCTCCTCCTGCATCTGCTGCTGCTGAATGTCCTGTTACTGCATCTCCTTCTGCATCTGCTGGTGCTGTATCTCCTGCTGCATCTCCTGCAGCTGCATTTCCTCCTGCTAAATCTCCTCCTGAAGCTCCTGCCACCTCTCCTGCTTCATCTGCTGCTGCTATATCTCCTGCTGCTGAATCTCCTGCTGCACCTCCTGCTGCTGAATTTCCTGCTGCTGCATCTCCTGCTGCATTTCTTGGCACTACATATCCTGCTGCTGCAACTCCTGCTGCATCTCCGGCTGAATCTCCTGCTATACAATCTCCTGCTGCATTTCCTGCTGAAACTCCTGTTCCAGAATCTCCTGCTGCATCTCCTGCTGCATAACCTCCTGCTAAGTCTCCTGCTGCTGCATCTCCCCTGATACATCTGCTGCAGCATCTTCTGCTGCTACATCACCTGCTGCTCATCTCCTGCTGCTACATATCCTGCTGCTGCATCTTCTGCTGCTGAATCTCATGCTGAAACTCCTGCTGCATCTCCTGCTACTGCATCCTCTGCTTCTTTATATACTGCTGCATTTCCTGCTGCTGTATCTCTAGCTGCATCTTTTGCTGCATCACCTCCTGCTGTATTACCTGCTGCATCACCTCCTGCTGTATTACCTGCTGCATCACCTCCTGCTGTGTCTCCTTGTGCTGTATCTCCTCCTGCTACATTTGCTGCAGCATCTCCTGCTGCTGCACCTCCTCCTGCTTCTCCTGCTGCATCTGCTTCTACATCTGCTGATGCATCTCCTACTGCTGCATCTCCTTCTGCTTCATCTCCAGCTTCATCTACTTCTCCTGCATAACCTGAATATATTTCCTGCTGCATCTTCTACGGTATTTCTTGCTACATCATCTGCCTCACCTCCTCTTGCATCTCCTGATGCATCTGCTGATTCATTTCCTTCTGCTGCATCTCCGGCTTCATCTTCAGCTGATGCATCTGTAGCTTCATCTCCTGATATTTCATCTCCTTCTGCATCTGCTGGGCATCTCCTGCTGCTGCATCTCCTGCTGCATTTCCTGCGGCATCTGCTGCTGCTCTGCTGCTGCTTCATCTACTGCTGAATCTCCAGCTACATATCCTGCTGCTGCATTTCCTGCTCTACCTCATACTGATTCTCCTGTTCATGGATATCCTCCTGCACCTCCTGCTGCTGCACCTCCTGCTGCTGCATCCTCTAATGCATCCTATGATAATGCTACATCTCTTGCTACTGCATCTCCTGCTGCAATTCCTGCTGCTATATATCTTGCTGCATCTTCTGCTGCTGCATCTCCTGCTGCTGTATCTGCTGCTACTGCATGTCTTGCTGCATCTCTTCCTGATGCTTCTCCTGCTGCATATCCTTCTGCATTTCCTGCTAAATCTCCTCCTCCTGCATCTGCTGTTGCATCTCCTACTGCAGCTTCTCCTGCTGCATCTATTTCTGCATCTCCTTCTGCATCTCCTGCTACTGCACCTCCTACTGTGAATCTGCTGCAGATTCTTCTGCTGATCAATCTCCTGCTGAATCTGCATCTACTGCTGTATCTCCTGCTGCTGCATCTCCTGCTGCTTCATCTCTTTTCTCTGCATCTCCTGCTGTATCTCCTGCCGCATCTCCTGCCGCCGAATCCCCTGCTGTATCTACTACCGATGCAACTCCTGCTTCTGTTTCTGCTTCTGCATCTCCTGCTGCATCTTCTGCGTCTGCATCTCCTGCTTCTCTTTCTGCTGCATCATCACCTCCTGCCTCGCCTCCTACTGCATCTCCTGCTCAATCTCCTGCTCATCTCCTGCTGCTGTATCAGCCGAAGCATCTTTTCCTGCTGAATCTACTGCTTAATCTGCATCTCTTACTGCATCTGCTTCTGTATCTCATTTTGCTGCATTTCCTGTGGAATTTGCTGCTGAATCTGCTGCTGCATCCCCTGCTGTTGCATCTCCTGCTTTATCTACTGATGCATATGCTGCTACTGCATTTCCTGCTGAATCTGCTGCTGAATCTGCTGCTGGATCTTTTGCGGTGACATCTCCTGCTCTTGCATCTCCTGCTGCTGAATCTCCGCCTGAATCTCCTGCGACATCTCATGCTGCTACATAACCTGTTACATCTCCTGATTCATCTCCTTCTGAATAGTCATCTCCTGATGCATCTCCTCCTGATGCATCTGCTGCAGCATCTCCTGCTGCATCTCCTGCTACTTCATCTCCTGCTGCAGTGTCTAACGCTCTATGTCCTACTGCATCTGCTGCTGATGCATCTCCTACTACATCTGCTGATGCATCTTCTGTTTCATCTCCAGCTGCTGCATCTCCTGCTGCATCTCCTGCCGAGTCAAATCCTACCACAACTCCTGCTGATGCATCTCCTGCTGATGCATCTCCTCCTACTGCATCTCCTGCATCTGCTGCTGCATCTGCTGCTACAGCACCTCCTATGGAATCCTCTCCTCAATTGCTGATGCATCTCCTGATGCTGCATCTCCTGCTGCTGAATCTCATGTTGCTGAATCTCCTGCTGATGCATCTGCTGTTTCATCTCCTGCTGATGCATCTTCTGGTGCTGTATATGCTACTGCATCTGCTGCAGGATCTCCTTCTTCTGCCTCTCATGCCACATCTCCCGCTGATGCATCTCCTGCTTCTGTACATCTTGCTCAATTTACTTCTGCTGCATCTCCAGCTGCATCTCCTGCTGCTGCATCTCCTGCGTATTTTGGTGCATCTGCTGTAGATGAATCTCCTGATGCATCTCCTGTTATTTCACCTTCTGATTTTTGATGTCCTCGTGCATCACCTGATGCTCCAGCTGCTGCTGCTGCATACACTGCTGTATCACCTGCTATTGTACCTCCTGCTGAATGTGCTTCTGTATATGCTGCGGCATCTGCTCATTCTTCATCTCCTGCTGCTGAATCTCCTGCTTCTGCATCTTCTGCTGAATGTGCTGCTGAATATGCTGCTGCATCTCCTGCTGCACCGCCTGCTGAATATGCCTCTTCTGCTGCTGTATCCCCTACTTCTGCATCCTCTCTTTTATCTACTACTGCTGCATGTCCTGCTACATCTTCTGCTGCTGCATCCCCTGCTGCATTCCTGCTGCATTTCATGCTGTTGCACCTCCTGCTGCTGCATCTCCTGCTGCACCTCCTGCTGCATCATCTGCTATTGAATCCCCTGCTGCACCTCCTAATACTTCATCTCCTGATGCTTGCATCTCTTGATGCATCTCCTGATGCATCTCCTGCTGAATCTCCTCCTGCAGCTTCATCTCTTGCATCTGCTGCTGCATGTGCAGCTACACCTCCTGCTGCTCTATCTCCTCCTCTTGGATCTCCTCCTACATCTATTGCTGCTGCATCCTCTGATGAACCTCCTGATGCTGCACCTCCGTCTGTGACTACCTCTGATGCATCAGCAGATTCATCTGATGATGCATCTCCCCTGCTTCATCTCCTGCTGCTGAATCTCCTGCTCTTGCATACCCTGCTGCATCTACTGCTGCTTCCTACCCTACTTCATCTACTGCTGCTGCATTACCTGCTGCTTCTGTTGCTGCATCTCCTCCTGAATTTCCAGCTACTGCATCTCCTGGTGCTATATTTTGCTTATGAATCTCCTGCTGCTGTATCTCTTAGAGAATCTGCTTCTGAATCTGCTGCTGCATCTGCTGCGGCTGCATCTCCTGATGATGCATCTCCTGCTGCTGCATCTCAGAGTACATCTCCTCTCGCTCAATCTCCTACTGCATATCCTGCTGCTACATCTCCTGCTACTGCAGCTCCTATTGCGTCTCCTGCTGCATCTCCTGCTACATCTCTTGCGTCTGCATCTCCTGCTCTATCTCCTGCTGCTGAATCTTCTCCTAATCGATCTCCTTAAGCATCTCTTTCTGCTGCATCTTCCGCCTTTCCTGAGGCATCTCTTCTTGCTGCATTTCCTGCTGAATCACTTACTGCTGCATCTGCAGCATTTGCTGCTACATCTACTGTTGCTTCTCATACTGCTGCATCTCCTACTACATATCCTGATGCTGCATCTGATGCTGTTATATCTCTTACTGCATCTACTGGGGCTACATCTCCTGCTGCATCTCCTTCAACTGCTTCTCATTCTCTGCATCTTCTTCTCTGCATCTCCTGATACTGCTTCAACTGCTGTTGCATCTCCTGCTGCTGAACCTCCTGCTGCATGTGTGACTGCAATCTTGCTGCTGCAAATCTTGCTGATGCATCTCCTGCTCCATATCCTTCTGATACATCTGCAGATTCATCTTATGATGGTGCTTTCTTGCTGGATCTCCTGCTTCTGCATCTCCTGCTGCTGCAAAATCTGAGCATCTCCAGCTGCTGCCTTTCCAGCTGCAGCTGCTGCTGCTGCATCTACTGCTGCATCACCTGCATGTTTTGCTCATCTGCTGTAGATTCACCTCCTGGTGCATCTCCTGCTGCTGCATCTCCTGCTGGGGCATCTCCTGCTTTCGTCTCCTTCTGCATCTCCTGCTGCTCCAGCTGCTGCATCTGCATCATCAGGATATTTTGAAGGAGATGCAGCAACAGGAGATGCCGCAGCAGGAGATGCAACCACAGCACTGCGGCAGCAAATTCAGCTGCAGGAGATGCAGCAGGATTTTCAGCAGGAGATACAGCAGAAGGAGATGCAGCAGCAGATGCAACAGGAGGACATGCAGCAGTAGGAGATTCAGCAACAGATGCAGCAGAAGGAATTGTAGCAGCAGAAGATGTAGCAGGTTATGCAGCAGCAGAGGAAGCAGCAGCAGGGGATCCAGCAGCAGGAGGTGCATCAGCAGGAGATTCAGCAGGAGTTGCAGCAGCAAAAATGCAGCAGGACATGCAGCAGAAGGATATTCAGTAGAAGGAAAATCAGCATATGATACAGCTGCAGAAGATTCAGCAGCAGATGCAGCAGCAGATTCAGCATCAGGAGATGTAGCCGCATAGGCAGATTCAGCAGGAGGTGCAGGAGCAGAAAATGCAGCAGGAGATGGTACTGGATATGCAATAGCAGGAGATGCAGCAGCAGATGCACCAGCTGGAGATGCAGCAGGAGATGTTGTAGGCTCTTAAAGTGACTCCTGGAGAAAAGGAAGCTAAAGGGAGACCTTAGTACGCTCTACAACTACCTGAAGGGAGGTTGTGGAGAGGAGGGAGCTGGCCTCTTCTCCCAAGTAACAGGGGACAGGACGAGAGGGAATGGCCTCAAACTCCACCAGGGGAGATTTAGGCTTGAGATTAGAAAAAAGTTCTTCATGGAGAGGGTGGTTAGGCATTGGAACGGTCTGCCCAGGGAGGTGGTTGAGTCATCGTCCCTAGAGGTGTTTAAGGTTAGGGTAGATGAGGTGCTTAGGAGCATGATTTAGGGATTGGTGGGAATGGTTTGACTCGACGATCCAGTGGGTCTCTTCCATCCTGGTTATTCTGTGATTCTGTGATTCTGTGATTCTGATGTTACAGAACACAAGACTAGACTGAAAGCTCTACACGTATTGCTTTGCAGTAAAAGAGCTATAAGAGAAAAGATTCAGCAACAGCAGCATTCCATGCTAGCATCTTGCCTGCGGGAGTTGCTCACTTTTCCTAGAGCACCTTAAGAGGCGCAATAAAGACACAATTCGGTACACTATACTAAAACGGTCCATAAATTGTTGCTGCTTGTATTGAAATCATTTCCACAGAAGACTCTAAGGAGAGCCAGCATTTGATCGTAACAGCTTCCTTGCGTTAATTGTTCTGAACGCTCTGAAATTTGGAAGTGACGCTTTAATAGCTATACGAATGTTACAGTACACAAGCCTAGACTGAAAGTTCTACAAGTCTTCTTTTGTAGTGAAAGCATTATAAGAGAGCACATTCAGAAGCATCAGCATTCCATTCTAGCATCTTCCATGTGGGAATTACTCCCTTTGCCTAAAGAGCTATCATAGGCGAAGATCAGTCACAATTCAGTACCCTATACTAAAACGGTCCATAAGTCTTGCTTGGCCGCTTGCAGTGAAAGCGCTTCCAGAGAAGACTCAGACTAAAGCCAGCATTTGATGGTAGCAACTTCTCTACGTTACTCGTTCTGAACGATCTGAAAATATTGAAGTGATGCCTTAATAGCAATTCTGAAGTTACAGTATACAAGCCCAGACTGAAATTTCTACAAGTCTTGCTTTGTATTAAAAGCGCTATGAGGGAGGACATTCATAAGTAGCAGCATTCCATTCTAGCAACTTCCCTGAGGGCGTAATTTAATTTTCCTAAAGCGGGTTAATAGACGCAGTTAAGTCACTATTCAGTACCCTATACTAAAACGGTCCTTAAGTCGTGCTATGCTGCTTGCAGTGAAATCTCTCCAGAAAAGTCTCTTACGAGAGCCAGCATTTCATCGTAGCATGTTTCCCTCAGGTGCGTGTGTTAAATGCTCTGAAATTTTGAAGTGACGCTTGAATAGCAATTCTGATGTTACAGTACACAAGTCTACACTGAAAGCTCTACAAGTCTTGCTTTAGAGAAAAAGCGCTCTAAGAGAAGACCTTCAGAAGAAGCAGCTTTCCATGCTAGCGTCTTCCCTGCGGGCGTATCTCCATTTTCCTAAAGCGCCGTAATAGGCGCAGTTACGTCACAATTCAGTACCCTACACTAAATCACACTGTTAGTCGTGCTTTCCACGTTGCAATGAAAGAGCTTCCACAGAAGACTCTATCGAGAGCCAGTATTTGATGGTAGCAGCTTCCCTGCGGTTCTTGTGCTGAACGATCAGAATTTTGGAAGTGACGCTTTATTTGCTCTTTATATGTTACGGTACGCAAGCTTATACTGATAGTTCTACAATTCTTCCTTTGTAGTGAAAGAGCTAAGAGAACACATTGAGAAGCAGCAGCATTCCTTGCCAGCTTCTTTCCTGCGGAATTTACTCACTTTTCCTAAAGCGTCTTACAAGGCGCAGTTAAATCACCATTCAGTACCCTATACTAAAACAGTCAACTAGTCGTGCTTTGCAGCTTGCAGTCAAAGCGCTTCAAGAGAAGACTCAAATGAGAGCCAGAATTTGATGGTAGCAGCTTTCCTGCCGTTCTTGGTCTGAACGATCTGAAAATATTGAAGTGACAACTTAATAGCAATTCTGAAGTTACAGTATACAAGCCCAGACTGAAATTTCTACAAATCTTGCTTTACAGAAAAAGCACTCTAAGAGAAGACATTCAGAAGAGGCATCGTTCCATGCTAGCATCTTCCCTCCGGCAGTTGCTTACTTTTTTTAAAGTGCTGTAATTTGTGAATATTAAGATGCCATTTCTTCTCTTACACTAAAACATCCTGTTAGTCGTTCTTTGCACCTTGCAGTGAAAGCGCATCTACAGAAGACTCTAACGAGAGCCAGTATTTCATGGTAGCATCTTACCTGCAGTACTTGTGCAGAACACTCTGAAATTTGGAAGTGACGCCTTCACAGCTATTCTGATGTTACAGTTCACAAGCTTAGACTGAAACTTCTACAAGTTTTGCTTTGCAGTGAAAGCGCTCTAAGAGAAGACATTCAGAAGCAGCAGCATTCCGTGCTAACATCTTCGCTGTTGGAGATAGTCACTTTTCCAAAAGCTCGTTATTAGTCGCTGTTATGTCACTATTCTTTAACCTACACTTAAACGCATTGTTAATCGTGTTTTGCACCTCTCAGTGAAAGCGCTTCCACAGAAGATTCTAACGAGAGACACCATTTGAGCAACTTCCCAGGGGTATTTCTGTTGAACGCTTTCAAAATCTTCAAGTGAAACCTTACTAGCTTTACTGATGTTACAGTTCACTAGCCTAGACGGAGAGTTTGATAAATCTTGGTTTGCAGTTGTTGCTCTCTATGAGAAGACATTCAGAAGCAGAAGCATTCCATGCTAACATCTTCCCTGCTGGAGATAGTCACTTTTCCTAAAGCACCTAAAGGTGATGTTAAGTCTCTATTCATTTGCCAACACAAGAACGTTGTGTTAGTCGTTCTCTGCATCTTGCAGAGAAACCACTTCCATAGAAGACACTAACCAAAGCCAGCTTTTGATGGTAACACCTTTCCTGTTTACTTGTGCTGAACGCTCTGAAATTTTGAAGTAACGCCGTCGTAGCCATTCTGGTCTTACAGTACACAAGACTAGACTGAAAGTTCTACAAGTCGTGCTCTGCAATGAAAGCTCTCTAAGAGAATACATCCACAAGCAGAAGCATTCCATGCTAACGTCTTCCCTGCTGGAGATATTCTTTTTTCCTAAAGAGCGTTATTAGGCGTTATTAAATCGCTAATAACTAGCCTCCACGAAACCATTGCGTTTTTCGCGCTTTACGGCTGGCAGTGACAGCGCTTCATGAAAGGATCCTATAGAGAGCCAAAATTTGATGATAGCAGCTTCCCTGCGGTACTTGTGCTGAACGATGCAGAAACAGGAGATGCAGCAGCAGAATTATATCATGCAAGAGATGCTTCAATAGAAGGCGCAACATGAGATACAGCAGGAGATGCAGCAGCAGACAAAGCAAAAGGAGATGCAGAAACAGGAGATGCAACAGAAGGTTATGACGTAGGAGGTGCTTCAATAGAAGGTGCAACATGAGATAAAGCAGGAGATGTAGCAGCAGACGAAGTAAAAGGAGATGCAGAAACAGGAGATGCAGCAGCAGGACATGGATCAAGAGATGAAGCAGCAGGAGATTCATTAGGAGGTGTAGTAGCAGGATATGAAAGAGCAGGAGATATAGCAGCAGGAGATGCAGCCTGAGATGCAGCAGGATGAGATGAAGCAGGAGGGCATGTATCAGGAGATGCAGAAGCAGCAGCTACAGCAGGAGATGCTGTAGCAGGAGATGCAGCAGGAGATGCAGCAGCAGGAGATATAGAAGGAGATTCAGAAGCAGGGGATGTAGTAGGAGATGCAGCAGGAGATACATCAGCAGGAATTGTAGCAGGAGATGCTGGAGGAGATACTGCAGAAAAAGATTCTGTAGGAGATGCAGCAGGAGATGAAATAGCAACATAGGCATCAGCAGTTACAGCAGGAAGTGCAACAGGAGATGTAGCAGCAGGAGATGTAGGAGCAGGAGATGCAGCCGCAGATGCCTTCAACAGGATATGCAGCTGAAATGCAGAACCACTAGGTGCATCTGTAGAAGACTGAGCAGCAGATGCAGCAGCAGATGGAGATGCTTCTTCAGGTGCATCCGCAGATGCATCCGCAGAGGATGCAGCAGGAGATGAAAAAGCAGGCTATACAGCAGCAGAAGATGAAGCAGCAGATGCAGCAGCAGGAGATGCAGGAGGACATGAAGTAGAAGGAGATGCAGAAGCAGCAAATGTAGCAGGAGATGCAGCAGTACATGAAGCATCAGGAAATGGAGCAGCAGATTAAGCAGCAGCAGGAAATGCAGCAGAATATGCAGCAGGAGGTAATGCAGCAGGTGATGCAGCAGCAGGTGATGCAGCTGTAGTTGCAGAGGCAGCAGATGCAGCAGCAAATGCATCATGAGATGCTGATTCAGTAGATGTAGCAGCAGAAGATGCTGCAGCAGATGATGCAGCAGGAGATGCAGCAGAAGGAAATGCAGCAAGAAATGCTGCAGAAGGAGATGCAGTAGGATATGAAGCAGGATATGCAGCAGCAGGAGATCCAGCAGGATATGCATATTCAGCATTAGATTCAGCAGGAACATCAGAAGAAGATGGAGCAGCAGGAGATTTAGCAAGAGATGCAGCAGTAGATGAAGCAGCAGCATATGCAACAGCAGATGAACTGAATGGAGCAGAAAGAGATGCAGCAGGGTATGGAGCAGCAGATGCAACGGGAAATGGTGCATCAGGAGATGTATCCACAGATGCAAGAGCAGAAGATGCATCAGGAGATTCAGCATGATATGTAGAAGCATGAGATGCCGCAGGAGATTCATCAGGAGATTCAGCAGCAACTGATGCAGCAGCAAGAGAAGCAGCAGGAGATGCAGCAACAGCAGGAGATGCAGAAGCAGATGCAGAAGGAAATGAAGATTCAGCAGAAGATGCAGTAGGAAGAGATTCTTCAACATATGCAGCAGCATGTTATGATGCAGCAACAGGAGATACAGCAGGTTATGGAGAAGGAGGAGATGATGCAGCAGACGCAGCTACAGGAGATTCAGCAGCAGGAGATTCAGCAACAGGAGATTCAGTAGCAGGAGAAGCAGCAAGAGATGCATATTTAGAAGGAGATAAATCAGGAGATGTAGCAGGAGATGTAGCAGCATGAGATGCCACCGGAAATTCAGGAGGAGATTCAGCATAAGGAGATGCAAGAGCAGGAGATGAAGCAGCAGGACATGCAGAAGCAGATGTAGCAGGAGGAGATGCAGCAACAGGACATGCAGCAGGAGACGATGCAGAATGTTATAGAGCAGCAGGGGATTCAGAAGAAGAAGATGCAGCCACAGCAGATGCATAAGGAGCAGCACCATGAGATGAGGAGCAGGAGATTCAGCAGGAGATGCATCAGCAGGAAATGTAGCATGAGATTCTGCAGCAGGAAACACAGTAGGATAGTCTGCAGCAGGAGATTCAGCGGAAGATTCAGCAGAAGATGCAGCAGGAGATGTGGGAGGACATCAAGTGGCAGGAGATGTAGCAGCAGGAATTGTAGAAGGAGATGCAGCAGTACATGAATCAGCAGCAGATGCAGCAGCAGATTAAGAAGATGCAGTATCCAGAAATGCAGCAGAAGATGCAGCAAGAGTAGATGCATCAGCAGGAGATGCAGGCAGCAGACAAAAGAGGAGATGCAGATTCAGCACCAGATGAAGTAACAGGAGATGCAGCAGCAGATGAAGTAGCAGGAGTTGCAGCAGCAGATGCAATAGCAGGAGATGCAGCAATATGTGAAGCAGCACCAGATGCAGCAGCATATGCTGAAGATGTAGTAGGAGGAGATTAAGCAGGAGATCCAGCAGGAAGAGAGGCAGCAGAATATGCCGGAAAAGATAAAACAGAAAGAGATGCATCAGGAAATACAGCAGCAGGATATGCATCAGCAGGAAATGCAGCAGAACATGCACTAGCAGAAGATGCAGCAGGAGATGCAGCCGGAGATATAGAAGGAGATTCAGCAGCAGGGGATGTAATAGGAGATGCAGCAGGTGATACATCAGCAGGAATTGTAGCAGGAGACGCTGGAGGAGATTCTGCAGAAGAAGATTCAGCAGGAGATGCAGCAGGAGATGAAATAGCAACATAGGCATCAGCAGTTACAGCAGGAATTGCAGCAGGAGATTCAGCAGGAGATGTAGCAGCAGGAGATGCAGCCACAGATGCCTTCAAGAAGATACGCAGCTGAAATGCAGAAGCACTAGATGCATCCGTAGAAGATTGAGCAGCAGATGCAGCAGGAAATGGAGATGCTACTGGAGATGCATCCGCAGATGCATCCACAGAGGATGCAGCAGGAGTTGAAGGAGCAGATGCAGCAGCAGGAGATGCAGGAGGACATCAAGTAGAAGGATATGCAGCAGCAGCAAATGTAGCAGGAGATGCAGCAGTACATGAAGAATCAGGAAATAGAGCAGCAGATTAAGCAGCAGCAGGAAATGCAGCAGAATACGCAGCAGGAGGTAATGCAGCAGGTGATGCAACAGCAGGTGATGCAGCTGCAGCTGCAGAGGCAGCAGATGCAGCAGTAACAGATGCAGCAGCAAATGCATCATGAGATGCAGATTCAGTATGAGATGATGCAGCAGATGATGCTGCAGCAGAGGATGCAGCAGGAGATGCAGCCGGAGATGTAGCAAGAGGATATGCACCATGATATACAGCAGCAGGAGATGCAACAAAAATGAAACAGGAGGAGATGCAGTAGGAGAGGCAGCAGAGGAGATGCAGCAGAATCTAATGCTGCATCTCCTGCTGCTGCATCTCCTGCTGCTGTCTCTCCTCCTGCTAAATCTCCTCCTGCTAAATCTCCTCCTGCTAAATCTCCTCCTGCATCAGCTGATGCATTTCCTGCATCTCCTGCGGCTGAATCTGCTGGTGCATCTCCTCCTTCTCTATCTTCTGCTGCATCTCTTGCTGAATCACATGGTGCCTCTCCTGCTGCCGCATCTCCTGTTACTGCATATACTGTTGCATGTCTTGCTGCCACATCTCCTGCTTCTGCCTCTCCTACTCCTGCATTTCTTCTACTGCATCTCCTGCTGCTGCATTTCCTGGTCCTGCTTCTCCTGATGCATCTGCTGCTGCATCTTCTGCTGCATCTTCTAGTGCTTCAGTTCCAGATGCTGCATCTCCTGCTGCATCTGCTGGTACTGCATCTTATCCTGCCACATCTCCTGCTCCATTTTCTTGTGCATCTTCTGCTGCTGCATCTCCTGCTGATGCGTCTGCTGTTGCATCTCCTGCTGCTGCATCTTCTTCTCTGCAGATCCTGAGGCTTCATCTCTTGCTGCAGAATCTCCTGCTGAATCCGCTGCTCATCTCTTGCCACTGTATCTCCTGCTGCATCTCCTGCTGCTGCATCTCCTGCTGCAGAATCTCCAGCTCTAGCTTCTGCTTCTGCATATCCTGCTACTGGGTCTGCTGCATCATCGCCTCCTGCCTCTTCTCCTACAGCATCTCCTTCTCTATCTCGTGCTACATCTCATGAAGCTGTACCTGCTGAAGCATCTCTTCCTGCTGCATCTCCTGATGAATAGGCATCTATTGATGCATCTCCTGCTCCAGCTCCTACTGAATCTGCTGTTGAATATCTTCCTGCATCTGCAGCGGCTGCATCTCCTGCTGCTGCATCATCTACTGATGCATCTCCTGCGTAATCTCCTGCTGCTGCATCTATTCCTTCTGCATCATCTCCTGCTGCATCTCCTCATTCATCTCCTACTGCTGCATCTGCTGCTGCTCCATATACTGCTTCATCTCCTACTACTGCATCTCCTTCTGCTTCTCATTCTGTATCTCCTGATTCTACAGCTCCATCTGCATCATCTCCTGCTGCATCTCCTGATTCATCTACTACTGCTGCATCTGCAGTATTTTCTGCTGATTCTGCTGCTGCTTCATATACTGCTTCATCTCCTACTACTGCAGCTCCTACTGCATCTCCTGCTGAATCTAATCCTACCACATCTCCTGCTGCATCTCCTGCTGCTGCATAAACTGCTGCATATCCTCTTGCTGCATCTCCTGCCACTGCATTTACTGATGCATCTCCTGATGCTGAATCTCCACCTGCTGCATCTCCTGCTGCTGAACACCTGCTGCTGCATCTTTTGCTGATGCATAACACGCTACATCTCTGACTCCTGCATCTTCTGCTGCTGAATCTCCTGCTGCTGCATCTGCTGGTGCTGCATAGGCTACTGCATCTGCTGCAGGATCTTCTTCTTCTGCCTCTCATGCCACATCTCCTGCTGATGCATCTCCTGCTTCTGTATATCTTGCTCAATCTACTGCTGCTGCATCTCCAGCTGCATCTCCTGCTGCTGCATCTCTTGCATCTTTTGGTGCATCTGCTGTAGATAAATCTACTGCTGCATCTCCTGTTGCTTCATCTTCTGATTTTTTTATGTCCTCCTGCATCACCTGATGCTCCATCTGCTGCTGCTGCATACATTGCTGCATCTTCTGCTGCTGAATTCACTTCTGCATCTGCTGCTGCATCACCTTCTACTGAATCTGCTGCTGCATCACCTTCTACTGAATCCCCTGCTGCATCTCCTGCTGCTGCACCTCCTGATGCATCTCCTGCTCAATCTCCTCCTGCTGCTTCTCCTACTGCTTCATCTCCTGCATCTGCTGCTGCATGTGCTGCTGCATCTCCTGCTTCTCTATGTCCTCCTCCTGCATCTCCATCTGCATCGATTGCTGCTGCATCCTCTGCTGAACCTCCAGCTGCTGCATCTCCTTCTGCAATTGCCTCTGATGCATCAGCAGATTCATCTGATGATGCATCTCCCCTGCTTCATCTCCTGCTGCTGAATCTCCTGCTCTTGCATACCCTGCTGCATCTACGGCTGCTTCTAACCCTACTTCATCTACGGCTGCTGCATTACCTTCTGCTTCTGCTGCTGCGTCTCCTCCTGAATTTCCTGCTACTGCATCTCCTGCTGCTATGTCTTTTGCTTATTAATCTCCTGCTGCTGAATCTCTTATGGAAACTGCTTCTGAATCTCTTACGGAATCTGCTTCTGAATCTGTTCCTGCACCTACTGCACCTGCATGTCCTGATGCTGTATCTCCTGATACTGCATCTCCTAATGCATCTCCTGTAGCTTAATCTCCTTCTTTTGCATCTCCTGTTTTATCTCCTTCTGATGCCTATCTTGCTGCTGCATCTACTGCTGCTTCGTCTGCTTCTATATCTCCCTCTGCATTTCCTGCTGCTGCATCTCAGGATACATCTCCTCTTGTTCAGTCTCTTTCTGCATATCCTGCTGCTACATCTCCTGCTACTGCATATCCTTCTGCATCTCCTGCTGCATCTCTTGCAGGTTCATCTCCTGCTCCATCTCTTGCGGCTGCATCTCCTGCTCCATATCCTTCTGTTGCATCTGCGGATACATCTTTTGATGGTGATTTCTTGCTGGATCTCCTGCTTCTGCATCTCCTGCTGCTGCAAACTCTGCTGCATCTCCTGCTGCTGCATTTCCAGACGCAGTTGCTGCTGCTGCATCTCCTGCGGCTGCGACTGCTGATGCATTTCCTGATGCATTTTCTACTGCTGCATCTCCTTCTGCTGCAACTCCTGCTGCATCTCCTCTTGCTGCATTTCCTTCTGCGGCATATCCTGCTCCTGCATCTGGTACCTCATCTCCTGCTGCTGCATCTGCAAATGCTGAATCTCCTGCTTCTGCATCTCATACCACATCTCCTGCTGCTGCATCACCTGCTGCATCACCTGCTACCGAATCTCCTGCATCTTTTGCTGCATCTGCTCTAGATTCGCTTACTGGTGCATCTCCTGCTGCTGCATCTCCTGCTGATGGATGTCCTCGTGCATCTCCTGATGCTGTATCTGCTTCTGCATCTCCTGCTACTTTATCTGCTGCTGCATCTCCTGCAGCTGCATCTCCTGTGCCATCTCCTACTGCTGAATCTCGTGCTGCTCCATTCTCTGCTGCATCTACTGCTGCTGCATAGCCTGCTGCCAAATCTCCTAATGCATCTCCTCTTGCTTAGTCTCCTGATGCTTCCTATCCTGCTTCATCTCCTTTTGCTGCATATATTGCTGCTGCATCTACTGCTGCTTGGCCTGATGCTGTATCCCCTGCTCCATCTCCTGCTGGGGCATCTCCTGCTGCATCTCCTTCTGCATCTCCTGCTGCTCCAGCTGCTGCATCTGCATCATCAGGATATTCTGAAGGAGATGCAGCAACAGGAGATAGCGCAGCAGGAGATGCAACCACAGCACTGCGGCAGCAGATTCAGCTGCAGGAGATGCAGCCGTAGGAGATGCAGCAGGATTTTCAGCAGGAGATAGAGCAGAAGGAGATGCAGCAGGAGATGCAGTAGCAGATGCAGCAGAAGGAAGTGTAGCAGCAGAAGATGTAGGAGGATATGCAGCAGCAGTAGATGAAACAGACCATAAACAGCAGGATATGCAGAAGCAGGAGAATCAGCAGCAGGGGATGCAGCAGCAGATTCAGCAGCAAATTCAGCAGGAAATGTAGCAACAGTAGATGCAGAAGAAGGATATGTAGCAGGAGATGCATCAGCAGGAAATGCGCCAGCAGAGGCAGCAGCAGAAGTTGCAGCGGGAGATATAGAAAAAAATGAGGAAGCAGGAGCAGCCCCTATTACTTGATGTCCTCATGCATCTCCTGATGCTGCATATGCTGCTTCATCTCCTGCTCCTATATCTCCTGCTTTTACATATCCTGAGGCATCCTCTGCTCATGCATCTGTGGATGCATCTCCTCATGTGTCATTTCCCGTTGCATCTGCTGCTCCATCCCCTGCTGAATCTCTTTCTGCTCCATCTGGTGCATCTGCTGTTGCATATGCTGCTGCTTCATCTACTGCTGCATCTCCCGCAAATCTCCTGCTGCTGAATCTCCTTCTGAATTTTCTGCTGAATCTATCGCTGAATATGCATCCCCTGCTGCATCTCCTGCTGCTGCATCTCCTGCTTCATATCCTACTTCATCTCATTCTGCAGCATATCTTGCTGCATTTCCTAATGCTGCATCTCCTAATGCTGCATCTCCTGCGGCATCATCTGCTCCTGTATCTCCTGCTGCTACATCTCCTGATGCATCCTCTGCTCATGCATCTGTGGATGCATCTCCTGATGCACCATTTCCTGTTGCATCTGCTGCTCCATCCCCTGCTGCATCTCTTTCTGCTCCATCTGGTGCTTCTGCTGTTGAATATGCTGCTGCTTCATCTACTGCTGCATCTCCTGCTAAGTCTCCTGCTGCTGCATCTCATTCTGAACTTGCTGCTGAATCTCCTGCAGAATTTGCATCCCCTGCTGCATCTCCTGCTGCTGCATTTCCTGCTTCATATCCTACTGCATCTCCTCCTGCAGCATTATCTTGCTGCATTTCCTTCTGCTGCATCTCCTGCTGCTGAATCTACTGCTGCACCTTCTGCTGCTACATCTCCTACTGAATCAACATCTCCTGCTGCATCTGCTGCTCAATCTTCTACAGATGCATCTAGTGCTTCTGCTTTTCAGCTGCATATCCTGTTGAAGGCCTCTGCGGCTGCATCTCCTGCTCCTACATCTCCTGCTGAATCTCCTGCTGCAATTCCTGCTGTAACTGCTGATGCTTAAGTTGCTATTTCAACTCCTGCTGTATCACATGCTGAATCTTCTTCTGCAGAATCTCCTCCAGCATCTCCTGCTACAATTCCTGCTGATGTATCTCCTGCTGCATCTCCTACTGCATTAACTACTGCTGAATCTCCTTCTATATCTCCTGCTGCATCTCCTGCTGCATTTTCCACTAAATCTCCTGCTGCACAATCTCCTACAGAATTTCCTGCTGCGCAATCTGCTGATATATTTCCTGCTGGTGCATCTCCTGCTGAATCTCCTGATGCTGCATCTCCTCCTGCTGAATCTATTGCATCTTCATCTCCTGCTGCTGCAACTCCTGCTGAATCTGCTGCTACCTCTGGTGTGGCTTCATCTTCTTTTCCTGCATCTCCTGCTGCTTCATCTCCGGCTGATTTCCTGCTGCATTTCTTTCTGTTGAATCTGCTGCTGCATATCCTAGTGCATCACCTGCTGAATATGCATCTCCTGCTACATCTCCTGCTGATACACCTCATGCAGCTGCAGCTGCTGCTGCATATCCTGCTGCATCTGCTGTTGCCAAATCGCTTGCTGTTGCATATCCTACTGAATTTCCAGAAGCATCTGCTACTGATGCAATTCCTGCTGCATCTCATCCTGCACCCTTTGCTGCTGCATCTACTGCTGCTTCTGCTGCTGGTGCATCCCCTGCCTCATATCCTGCTGCTGTGTCTCCTGCTGATGTATGTTTTGCTGCATCGCCTGTTGATGCATGTCCTGCTGCATCTCCTGCTTCTGCATCTCCTTCTTCTGCATATCCCGCTCCAGCATCTCCTGCTGCATCAATTGCTGCTTCACCTCTTATTCATCCTCTTCTGCTGCATATACTGCTGCATCTGGGGCTGCTGTACCTCCTCCTGCTGCATTTCCTGCTGAATCTCCTTTTGCTGCATCTCCTGTCCCATCCCTTCTTGCTGCATCTCCTGCTGCATCGCCTGCTGCATCTCCTGCTGCATCTCCTGCATCTGCATCTCCTTCTACTACATCTGCTGCATCTCCTGCTGCTGCATCTCCTGCTGCTGCATCTCCTTCTGCTACATCTCCTTCTGCATGTCCTGCTACATCATCTCCTGCTGTATCTGCTGATTCTGCATCTCCTGATACATCCCCTGCTGCTTCATCTCATCCTGCTGCATCTCATCCTGCTGCATCTCCTGGTCCTATAGTTCCTGCTCTTTCATATCCTGCTACTGCATCTCCAGATGTATCTCCTGCTGCTGCATCTCTTGATCCATGTCTTTCTGCTTCATCTCCTGTTTCTGCATCTCCTTTTGCCTTGTCTGCTGCTGCATCTCCTGCTGTATCTCATGTTGCACCTTCTATTGAATCTCCGGCTGAATTGCCTGTAGCATACCCTGATTCTTCATCCCCTGCTGCTACATCTCCTAGTGCTGCTGCATCTCCTGTTACTTCTCCTGCTGCTGCATTCCCTGCTGCATCCCCTGATGCTGCAGCTCCTGCATCTCCTTCTGTGTCTCCTGCTACTACATCCCCTGCTAATGCATTTCCTGCTTCATCTGCTGATGCATCTGCTGCTGCTCTAAGTCCTGCTACATCTCGTCATCCTTCACATCCTGCTCTATCTGCTGAAGATTCTCTTCCTATTGCTTCTCCTGCTGAATCTGCATTTCCTGCTGCATCTGCTTCTGCATCTCCTGCGGCTGCATCTCCTGCTGAAGTAGTTGCTGCTGCATCTGCTTCTACATTCTACGTTTGCTGCCTCATCTCCTGGTACATCTGCTGATGCACCTCCTGCTGCTGCATCTCCTGCTTCATCTTCAGATGTTGCATCTGTGGCTTCATCATCTCATATGTCATCGCCTACTGCATCTGCTGCAGTATTTCCTGCTGCAGTATCTGCTGATCCTGAATCTACTGATGCATTTCCTGCAGCATCTGATGCTGCTCTGCTGCTGCTTCATCTCCTGCTGCATCTCCTGCTACATATCCTGCTGCTGCACCGCCTAATGCATCTCATGATAATGCTTCATCTCCTGCTACTGCATCTCCTGCTGCACCTACTGCTGCTGCATTTCCTTCTGCATCTTCTGCTGCTGCATCTCCTGCTGATGGGTCTGATGCAGCATCTCTTGCTCTTGCATCTCCTGCTGGAAGTCCTCCTGCTGCACTACCTGCTCTATCTCCTCCTACTGCATCTCCTCCTGCTGAATCTCCTGCTGCTGCATTACTTGCTCTATCTCCTCCTACTGCATCTCCTCCTGCTGCATATCCTGCTTCTGTATATACTACTGTCTTTCCTGCTGCTACATCTCCTGATGCTGAATCTCTTTCTGCATCTCCTTCTTCTGAATCTCCTGCTGCTCTATTAACTTCTGCATCGATTCTTGCTGCATGTCCTGCTGCTGCATCGACTCCTGCTGCATCTGCTTCTGCATCTTTTGATGATGCATCTCCTGCTAAATCTGCATCTCCTGCTGCATCTGCTTCTGCATCTCCTGCTGATGCATCTCCTGCTCTTGCACCTCCTTATGCTGAATCTCCTCCTGAATCTCTGGCGGCATCTTATTCTGCTACATATCCTGCGACATATCCTGACATATCTCCTTCTGAATCTGCATCTCCTGCTGCTTCTATTGCAGTTGAATCTCCTGCTTCTTAATCTCCTGCTGCTGAATCTCCTGTAGCTGCGTCTGCTGCATCATCTCCTCTTTCTCCATAACCTGCTGTATCTCCAGTTGCTGCATCATAACATGCTGCTGCATATGTTGAAGAATCTCTTCCTACTGCATCTTCTGCTGAATCTTCATTTTCTGCTGCATCTGCTTCTGCATCTCCTGCTGCTGCTACATCTCCTGCTGCTTCTCCTGCTGCTGCATCAGTTGCTGCTGAATCTCCTGATGAATCTCCTGCTGTATCTCCTTCTGAATATGCATCTCCTCAGGCAACTCCACCTGCTGCCACTCCTACTGCTACATTTGCTTCTGCATCTCCAGCTGCACCTCCAGCTGCTGAATCTCCTGCTGCATTCTGCTGCAGCTGCATTACCTTCAGCTGCATTTTCTACTGAATCTCCTGCTGCCTTTTCTACTGAATCTCCTCCTGCACAATCTCCTACGGAATTTGCTGCTGCACAATCTTCTGATGCATTTCCTGCTGATGCATCTCGTGCTGAATCTCCTGCCTTTTCATCTCCTTCTGCTGAATCTCCTGATGCTGAATCTTCTGCTGCTTTAATTCCTGCATCTCCTGCTGCTGCCTCTGGTGCGGGTGCATCTTCTTTTCCTGCATCTCCTGATGCTGCATCTCCAGCTGATTTCCTGTAGCATTTCCTTCTGTTGAATCTCCTGCTGCATATCCTAGTGCATCAACTGCTGAATATGCATCTCCTGCTACATCTCCTGCTGATACACCTCATGCAGCTGCATCTGCTGCTGCATATCCTGCTGCCTCTGCTGTTGCCAAATCTCTTGCTGCTGCATATCCTACTGAATTTCCAGCAGCATCTCCTGCTGATGCAATTCTTGCTGCATCTGCTGCTGCTTCTGGTGATGCTACATCTCCAGTGCATCTGCTGCTTCATCTGCTGCTGTATCTCGTGCTGCATATGGTTCTGCATGTTCTGCTGCATATGGTTCTGCAGCATCTTCTGCATATGGTTCTGCTTCTCCTGCTGCTGCATCAGTTCCTGCTGAATCTCCAGATGAATCTCCTGCGGTATCTCCTGCTTCTACATATCATGCTGAATCTCCTTTTGCATCTCCTTCTGAATATGCATCTCCTGATGCATCTCCACCTGATGCCACTCCTACTGCTGCGTTTGCTTCTGCATCTCCTGCTGCACCTCCTGCTGCTTTATCTCCTGAGGCCGTTTCTGCTGCTGAATATCCTTTGCTGATGAATATCCTTTGTCTCCTGCTGAATCTCATGCTGTCGAATCTCCTGCTGCATCTGTTGCTGCTGCATGTCCTACAGCTGCATCACCTTTTGCATGTGCTCTTGCAGCATTTCCTTCTGCTGCATCTACTGTTGATGCATCTGCTGGTGCTGCACCTGCTGTAACATCTGCTTCTGCATCTCCTGCTGCTGCACCTCCTGCTGCATCTCTGTCTGAATCTTTTGGTGCTGCATTTCGTGCTGATGCATATTCTGCTTCAACTCCTGCAGCTGCATTACCTTCTGCATCTTCCTGTTGTATTTCCAGCTGCTGCATCTCCTACTGCTGCATCTGCTGATACTGCATGTGCTGCTGCATCTCCTGCTGCATCTCTTGGTGCTGCATCTTCTGGTGTTGCATCTCCTGCTGCACCTCCTGCGGCATCACCTGCTCCGGTATCTCCTGCTGCTACATCTCCTGAGGCATCCTCTGCTCATGCATCTGCAGATGCATCTGCAGAAGTATCTCCATCATCTCCAAGCATCTGCTACATCTCTTGGTGCTGCATCTCTTGCTCTTTCATCTCCTGCTGCATCTCCTGCTGCTGCATTACCTGCTCTATCTCCTCCTACTGCATCTCCTCCTGCTGCATATCCTGCTTCTGTATATACTGCTGCCTTTCCTGCTGCTACATCTCCTGCTGCTGAATCTCTTTCTGCATCTCCATCTTCTGAATCTCCTGCTGCTCTATTACCTTCTGCATCGACTCCGGCTGCATGTCCTGCTAATGCATCTCCTGGTCTTGCATCTCCTGCTGAATCTCCTCCTGAATCTCCGGCGGCATCTCATGCTGTTACATATCCTGCTACATATCCTGACATATCTCCTTCTGAATATGCATCTCCTTCTGCTTCTCCTGCTACTGAATCTACTGCTGCTGCGTCTGCTCCTGCTTAAACTCCTGCTGCTGCGTCTGCTGCATCATCTCCGCTTTCCCCATAACCTGCTGTATCTCCTGCTGCTGCATCATATCATGCTGATGCAGATGTTGAAGAATGTCTTCCTACTGCATCTTCTGCTGAATCTTCATTTCCTGCTGCATCTGCTTCTGCATCTCCTGCTGCTGCTGCATCTCCTCCTCCTTCTCCTTCTGAATATGCATCTCCTGATGCATCTCCACCTGCTGCCACTCCTACTGCTGCGTTTGCTTCTGCATCTCCTGCTGCACCTCCTGCTGCTGAATCTTCTGATGCCATGTCTGCAGCTGAATATCCTTTGTCTGCTGCTGCATCTCCTGCTGCTGAATCTATTGCTGCATCTGCTGCTGCTACATCTCCTACTGCTGCATCTCCTGTTACCTCATCTGCTGGTGCTGCACCTGCTGCAACATCTGCTTCTGCATCTCCTGCTGCTGCACCTCCTGCTGCATCTCCGTCTTAATCTCATGGTGCTGCATTTCCTGCTGATGCATATTCTGCTTCAACTCCTGCTGCTTCAACTCCCGCTGCTGCATCTCCTGCTGCTGCATCTCCTGCTGCTGCATCTCCTGCTGCTGCATCTGCTGATATTGCTTGTGCTGCTGCATCTCTTGGTGCTGCTTGTTCTGGAAATGCAGCAGGAAATCAGCTGGAGATGCAGCAGCAGGAGATGCAGGAAAAGAAGATGCACCCGCACCGGAGGCAAGAGCAGGAGATGCAGGAATTGCAGCAGCAGAAGATTCAGCATCAGGAGATTCAGCAGAAGGAGATGAAGAGGCAGGAGATTCAGCAGGAGATGCATCAGCAGGAAATGCATCAGAAGATTGTGCAGCAGCAAATTCCGTAGGAGATTGTGCAGGAGGAGATTCAGTAGAAAAGGCAGCAGGAGATTCAGTAGAAAATGCAGCTGAAGGTAATGCAGCAGCAGCAGATGCAGCAGGAGATTCAGCAGCTGGAGGTGCAGCAGGAGATGCAGAAGCAAACGCAGCAGTAGGAGTGGCAGCAGGTGGAGATGCCTGAGGAGATGCATATTCAGAAGGAGATACAGCCAGAGGTTCATCAGGAGATTCAGCAGCAACTGATGCAGCAGCAGGAGAAGCAGCAGGAGATGCAGCAGCAGCAGGAGATGCAGAAGCAGATGCAGAAGGAAATGAAGATTCAGCAGAAGATGCAGTAGGAAGAGATTCTTCAACATATGCAGCAGCATGTTATGATGCAGCAACTGGAGATACAGCAGGTTATGGAGAAAGAGGAGATGATGCAGCAGACGAAGCAGCGGAAGATTCAGCAGGAGAAGATGCAGCAGCAAGAGATTTAGCAGCAAGAGATTCAGCACCAGGAGAAGTAGCAGGAGATACATATTCAGAAGAAGATACGTCAGGATATGTAGCAGGATATGTAACAGCAGGAGCTATAGCAGCAGGAGATACAGCCTGAGACAGTAGGATGAGATGAAGCAGCAGGGGATGTATCAGGAAATGCAGAAGTAGAAAATACAGCAGGAGATGCTGTAGCAGGAGATGCAGGAGATGTAGCAGATGGAGATGCAGCAGCAGGAGATGCAGCAGGAGATGCAACAAAGGAGATTCAGCAGGAAATGGAGCAGGAGGAGGTACAGCAGCCCCAGATGCAGCAGTATATGCAGCAGAAGAGGATGAATAAGAGGTGAAGCAGCAATTGATGCAGCAGGAGATGCTGGAGCGGGATATGCAGAAGAAGGAGATGCAGAAGCAGGAGATGCAGCAGGACATGCATCAACATGTGATGCAGCAAAACATACATCAGCAGGAGACACAGCAGCAGGATATGAGGCAGGAGATGCACCAGCAGCAGAAGCAGCAGTAGATGCAGCAGCAAAGGGTGCAGGATGAGATGCAGCAGGAATTGCATCAGTAGCAGATGCTTCTGGAAATTCAGTAGGATATGCAACAGCAAGCGATTTGGCAACAGCAGATGCAGCAGGATATGCAGCAGCAGATGCAGCTGCATGAGGTGTATCAGCAGGAGATGTAGCAGGAGATGCATATTCAGCAGGTGATGCACCAGGATATGCAGCAGGAGATTCAACAGAAGGAAATGCAGGAGGAAATCAGCCGGAGATGAAGCAGCAGGAGATGCAGGAAAAGAAGATGCAGCCGCACCAGATGCAGCAGTAGATTCAGCATTAGTTGCAGCAGCAGGAGATGAAGAGGCAAGAGATTCAGCAGGAGGAGATGCAGCATCAGGAGATTCAGCAGGAGATGCACCAGCAGGAAATGCATCAGCAGATTCTGCAGCAGAAAATTCCGTAGGAGATTCTGCAGCAGGAGATTCAGTAGAAAAGGCAGCAGTAGATATAGAAGGAGATTCAGCAGCAGGGGATATTGTAGGAGATGCAGCAGGAGATACACCAGCAGGAATTGTAGCAGCAGATGCTGGAGGAGATTCTGCAGATGAAGATTCAGCAGGAGATGCATCAGGAGTTGAAATAGCAACTTAGGCATCAGCAGTTACTGCAGAAAGAGATTCAGCAGGAGATGTAGAAGCAGGAGATGCAGCCGCAGAGGCCTTCAACAGGATATGCAGCTGAAATGCAGAAGCACTAGATGCATCCGTAGAAGATTGAGCAGCAGATGCAGCAGGAAATGGAGATGTTTCTGGAGATGCATCCGCAGATGTATCCGCAGATGATGGAGCAGGAGATGAGGCAGCAGATGCAGCAGCAGGAGATGCAGGAGGACATTAAGTAGAAGGAGATGCAGCAGCAGGAAATGTAGTAGGAGATGCAGCAGTACATGATGCAGCAGGAAATGGAGGGGCATATTAAACAGCAGCAGGAAATGCAGCAGAATATGCAGCAGGAGGTAATGCAGCAGGTGATGCATTAGCAGGTGATGCAGCTGCAGCTGCAGAGGCAGCAGATGCAGCAGCAATAGATGCAGCAGATGCATCATGAGATGCTGATTCAGTAGGAGATGTAGCAGCAGAAGATGCTGCAGCAGATGATGCAGCAGGAGATGCAGCAGAAGGAAATGCAGCAAAATAATGCTGCAGGAGGAGCTGCAGTAGGATATGAAGCAGGAGATGCAGAAGCAGGAGATGCAGCCGTGGATGCATGTTCAGCAGGAGATTCAGCAGAAATTTCAGAATGAGATGGAGCAGCAGGAGATTTAGCAGGAGATGCAGCAGTAGATGAAGCAGCAGCATATGCAACAGCAGATGCACCAGATGGAGCAGAAGGAGATGCAGCAGGAGATGAAGCAGCAGATGCAGCAGCAGGAGATGCAGGAGGACATCAAGTAAAAGAGAAGCAGCAGCAGCAATTGTAGCAGGAGATGAAGCAGTACATGAAGCATCAGGATATGGAGCAGCAGATTAAGGAGATGCAGAAGTAAATGAAGCAGGTGTAGCTGCAGAAGCAGCAGATACAGCAGCAATACATGCAGCAGCAGATGCATCAGGAGATGTTGATTCAGTAGGAGATGTAGCAGCAGAAGATGCTGCAGCAGATGATACAGCAGGAGATGCAGCAGAATGAAATGCAGGAAGATATGCTGCAGAAGGACATGCAGTAGGATATGAAGAAGGATATGCAGCAGCAGGAGATGCAGCAGGAGATGCATATTAAGCATTAGATTCAGCAGGAACATCAGAAGAAGATGGAGCAGCAGGAGATTTAGCAGGAGATGCAGCAGTAGATGAAGCAGCAGCATATGCAACAGCAGAGGCACCAGATAAAGCAGAAAGAGATGCAGCAGGGGATGGACCAGCAGATGCAACGGGAAATGGTGCATCAGGAGATGTATACGCAGATGCATGAGAAGAGGATGCATCAGGAGATGTAGCAGCAGGAGATACAGAAGCAGGAGATGAAGCAGCAGATCCAGAAGCAGGAGATGCAGGAGGACATCAAGTAATAGGGGCTGCTCCTGCTTCCTCATTTTTTTTCTGTATCTCCCGCTGCAACTTCTGCTGCTGCCTCTGCTGGTGCATTTCCTGCTGATGCATCTCCTGCTACATATCCTTCTTCTGCATCTACTGTTGCTACATTTCCTGCTGAATTTGCTGCTGAATCTGCTGCTGCATCCCCTGCTGCTGATTCTCCTGCTTCTGCATATCCTGCTGCTTTATGGTCTGTTTCATCTACTGCTGCTGCATATCCTCCTACATCTTCTGCTGCTACACTTCCTTCTGCTGCATCTGCTACTGCATCTCCTGCTGCATCTCCTTCTGCTCTATCTCCTGCTGAAAATCCTGCTGCATCTCCTACAGCTGCATCTCCTGCAGCTGAATCTGCAGCCGCAGTGCTGTGGTTGCATCACCTGCTGCTGCATCTCCTGTTGCTGCATCTCCTTCAGAATATCCTGATGATGCAGATGCAGCAGCTGGAGCAGCAGGAGATGCAGCAGGAGATGCCCCAGCAGGCGATGGAGCAAGTGATACAGCAGCGTGCCAAGAAGCAGTAGATGCAGCAGCAATATATGCAGCAAAAGGAGATGAAGCAGAATAGGAAGCATCAGGAGACAAAGCAAGAGGAGATGCATTAGGAGATTCGGCAGCAGGCTATGCAGCAGCAGTAGATGCAGCAGAGAATGGAGCAGCACGAGATTCAGCAGTAGGAGATGGCACAGGAGATGCAGCTGCAGGAGATGCAGCAGCAGATAAAGCAGCAGGAGATGCAGAAGCAGATCAAGCAAGAAAGCACCATCATAAGATGAATCCGCAGATGCAACAGGAGGATATGGAGCAGGAGATGCAACCGCAAGAGTTGCAGCAGGAGATGCAGAAGGAGATGCAGTAGCAGGAGATGTAGCAGCAGGATATGAAGCAAGAGACTGAGCAAGAGGAGATGTATCCTGAGATGCAGCAGCAGGAGTTGCAGCAGGAGATGTAGAAGCAGACGAAGCAGCAGCAGATGCAGCAGCAAGATAGGCATCAGAAGGAGATAAAACAGGAGATGCAAAAGCAGGAGATTAAGCTACAGGAGATGCATTAGGAGATGCAGTAGCAGCAGATACAGCATCAGGAGATTCAGCCGCAGTAGATGCTGGAGCAGATTCAGAAGCAGATTCCGTAAGAGATGCAGCAACAGGAGATTGATAAGCAAATGATATATCAGCAGGAGATGCAGCAGCAGGAAATTCAGGAGGAGATGCAGCAGCAGAAGCAGCAGGTAATGCAGCAGCCGTAGATGAAGTAGGGTTAGAAGCAGCTGTAGATGCAGCAGGGTATGCAAGAGCAGGAGATTCAGCAGCAGGAGATGAAGCAGGGGAGATGCATCATCAGATGAATCTGCTGATGCATCAGAGGAAGTTGCAGAGGGAGATGCAGCAGCAGGAGGTTCAGCAGAGGATGCAGCAGCAATAGATGCAGGTGGAGATCCAGGAGGAGGACATAGAGAAGCAGGAGATGCAGCAGTACATGCAGCAGCAGATGCAGGAGATGAAGGAGTAGGAGAAGCAGCAAGAGGAGATTGAGCAGGAGATGCATCAGGAGGTGCAGCAGCAGGAGATGCAGCATTAGGAGATGTACCAGTGGATGCAGAATCAGGAGATGCATCAGGGGATTCCGTACAAGGTGATTCAGCAGCAGATGCAGCAGAAGTGAATTCAGCAGCAGAAGATGCAGCAGTGTATGCAGCAGCAGCAGATGGAGCATCAGGTGATGCAGGAGGACATCAAAAAATCAGAAGATGAAGCAACAGGAGATGCAGCAGTAGATTTATCTACAGCAGATGTACCAAAAGATGCAAGAGATGCAGCAGCAGGAGATGCAGCTGAAGATGCAGCAGCAGTAGATTGAGCAAGATATACAGAAGCAGGAGATGCATCAGCGGGAGATGTGGCATGAGAGGCAGAAGAATAAGCTCCTGCAGCAGATGCAGTAGCACATGCAGTAGCAGGAGATTCAGCAGCAGGAGATGCAGCAGCTGTAGATGCAGCAAGAGGAGATGCAGCAGTTTATGCAGCAGCAGGAGATGCAGCAGGAGATGTGGTAGGATTAGATTCAGCAGGAGATGCAGTAGGAGCCGCAGCAGCAGGAGATGCAGCAGGAGATGAAGTAGTAGGAGATGAGGCAGTATATGAAGCAGCAGCAGATGCAGCAGAAAATACTGGAGATGCAGCAGTAGGAGATGAATCAGGAGATGCAGCAGGAGATTCAGCAGCAGGAGATGCAGTAGGAGATGATGCAGATGGCGCTATAGCATCAGGAGCTGCAGAATGAGAAGCAGGAGATGCAGTAGTAGGAGATGAAGCAGTATATGAAGCAGCAGCAGATGCAGCAGCAGGAGATTACGCAGGAGATGCATCAGTAGATGATGCAGCAGCAGGAGATGCAGCCGCTGCAGATGCAGGAAGATATTCAACAGCAGATTCAGTAGGAGCTGCAGCAGCAGGAGATGAAGCAGCAGCAGATGCATCAATAGATGTCTATTCATCAGGAGATGCAGCAGGAAGAGATGCTTCAGCAGGTACAGCTTCATGAGATGTAGCACGAGATAAAGAAGGAGATGCTGTAGGAGAAGAGGCAGGAGGCGATGATGCAGCAGACCCAGTAGCAGGAGATGCAGAAGCAGAAGATGAAGCCGGAGATTCTGCAGCAGGAGATGCAGCAGCAGATATGCAGGAGTAGGAGAGGCAGAAGCAGGAGATGTGGCAGCAAGACATGCAAAAGGATATGCAGAAGCAGGAGATGCGGCAGCAGGAGAGGCACCATGTGATTCAGCAGGATGTACAGCAGAAGATAGAGAAGCAGGAGATGCACCAGCAGATGCAGCCGCAGGAGATGCAGGAAATGCAGCAGCTGATGCAGGAGGAGATTTAGCAGGAGGCGATTTAGCAGGAGGAGAGGCAGCAGCAGGAGATGCAGCAGTAGATTCATCTCCTCTGCTGCCTCTCCTACTGCATCTCCTCCTGTTTCATCTTTTGTTGCATCTCCTGCTGCTGTATATCATGGTACATATGCTCTTGCTACATCTCCGGCTGCACCTCCTGCTGCATCATCTGCTGCAGCAACTTCTGATGCTACATCTCCTACTGAATCAGCACCTCCTGATGTATCTGCTGCTGCATCTATTGCTGCTGCATCTGCTGCCTCTGCAGCTGCAGCTGCATCACCTGCTGATGCATCACCTGCTGCATTACCTCCTGCTGCATATTCTGCTGCATTTCCTTCTGCCTTTTAATCTGCTGCTCCATTTCCTGATGCTTCATGTACTGCTGCATCTCCTGCTACATTTGCTGCTGCTGCATCTCATTCTACTTGAAGTCCTCCTGCATCTCCTGCTGCTGCATCTGCTGCTTCATCTCCTGATGCATCCTCTGCGGAAGCATCTGCAGAAGCATCTCCATTTCCTACTGCATCTAATGCTCAATCTACGGATGCATCTAGTGCTTCTGCATTTCAGCTGCATATCCTGTTGAAGGCATCTGCGGCTGCATCTCCTGATGCTACATCTCCTGCTGAATCTCCTGCTGCACTTCCTGCTGTAACTGCTGATGTCTATGTTGCTATTTCATCTCCTGCTGCATCTCCTGCTGAATCTTCTTCTGCAGAATCTCCTGCTACATCTCTTGCTACAATTCCTGCTGATGTCTTTCCTGCTGCATCACCTACTACATCCCCTGCTGCTGAATCTCCTTCTATATCTCCTGCTGCATTTTCTACTGAAACTCCTGCTGCCTTTTCTACTGAATCTCCTGCTGCAGAATCTGCTGATGCATTTCCTGCTGATGCATCTCCTGCTCAATCTCCTGATGCTGCATCTCCTGCTGCTGAATCTCTTGCCTCTTCATCTCCTGCTGCTGACACTCCTGCTGAATCTACTGCTGCATCTGGTGCGGCTGCATCTTCTTTTCCTGCATCTCCTGCTGCTGCATCTCCGGCTGATTTCCTGCTGCATTTCCTTCTCTTGAATCTCCTGCTGCATATCCTGGTGCAACACCTGCTCAATATGCATCTCCTGCTACATCTCCTGCTGATACACCTCATGCAGCTGCATCTGCTGCTGCATATCCTGATGCATCTGCTGTTGACAAATCGCTTGCTGTTGCATATCCTACTGAATTTCCAACAGCATCTCCTACTGATATAATTTTTGCTGCATCTCATGCTGCATCTTTTCCTGCTGCATCTGATTCTGCTTCTGGTGTTGCTACATCTCCAGCTACGTCTTTTGCTTCATCTGCTTCTGTATCTCCTGCAGCATATGGTTCTGCATCTTCTGCTGCATATGTTTCTTCATCTTCTGCTGCATATGGTGCTGCATCTGCTGCTGTTTCTGTTGCTGGTGCATCTCCTGCCTCATATCCTGCTGCTGTGTCTCCTGCTGATGCATGTCCTGCTGCATCTCCTTCTTCTGCATCTGCTTCTTCTGCATCTCCGGCTCCAGCATCTCCTGCTGCATCAATTTCTGCTGCATCTCTTATTCATCTCTTTCTGCTGCATATACTGCTGCATCTGGTGCTGCTGTACCTCCTCCTGCTGCATCTCCTGTTCCATCTCCTCCTGCTGCATATTGTGCTGCATCTCCTGATACATCCCCTGCTACTGCATCTCCTTCTGCTACATCTCCTTCTGCATCTCCTGCTACAGCATCTCCTGCTGTATCTGCTGATTCTGCATCTCCTGATACATCCCCTCCTGCTTCGTCTCATCCTGCTGCATCTCCTGCTGCATCTCCTGCTGCTATATCTCCTGCTGTTTCATATCCTGCTACTGCATCTCCTAATGTATCTCCTGCTTCTTCATCTCTTGATCCATGTCCTGCTGCTTCATCTCCTGGTTTTGCATCTCCTTTTGCCTTGTCTGCTGCTGCATCTCTTGCTGTATCTCATGATGCACCTACTCTTGAAGCATCTCCTGTGTCATCTCCTTCTGCTGCATATCTTGCTGCTTCATCTCTTTCTGCATCTCCTGCTGCATCTCCTTGAGCATCACCTGCTGCATCTCCTTCTGCATCACCTGCAGAAGCATCTTCTGCTGCATCTCCTGCTCCTCCATATTCATCTGCATTAACTGCTGCAGCTATTTATGAATCTACTACTGCGGCATCTTACTGAATTTGCTTCTGCATCTGCTGCTGCTTCATCTACTGCTGCATCTCCTGCTAAGTCTCCTGCTGCTGCATCTCATTCTGAACTTGCTGCTGAATCTCCTGCTGAATTTGCATCCCCTGCTGCATCTCCTGCTGTTGCATTTCCTGCTTCATATCCTACTGCATCACCTCCTGCAGCATATCTTGCTTAATTTCGTTCTGCTGCATCTCCTGCTGCATCACCTGCTGCAGCATCTTCTGCTGCTACATCTTCTACTGAATCAGCATCTCATGATGCATCTGCTGCTGCATCTATTGCTGCTGCAGCTGCTGCCTCTGCAGCTGCATCACCTGCTGCTGCATCACCTGCTGCATTACATCCTGCTGCATATTCTGCTCCATTTCCTGATGCTGCATCTCCTTATTCTGCTGCTTCATATACTGCTGCATCTCCTGTTACATTTGCAGCTTCTGCATCTCCTTCTATTTGATGTCTTCCTGCATTTCTTGCTGCTGCATCTGCTGCTTCATCTTATGCTGCTGTATAGCCTGATTCTGCATTTCCTGCTGCTTCATCTCCTGCTCTTGCATCTCCTTATGCTGAATCTCCTCCTCAATCTCTGGTGGCATCTCATGCTGCTACATGTTCTGCTACATCTCCAGACGTATCTCCTTCTGAATATGCATCTCCTGCTGCTTCTCCTGCTGCTGAATCATCTCCTGCTGCTGCATATTCTCCTGCTGAATCTTCTGCTGCTGCGTCTGCTGCATCATCTCCTCTTTCTCCATAACCTGCTGTATCTCCTGTTGCTGCATCATAAGATGATGTTGCCTATGTTGAAGAATCTCTTCCTACTGCATCTTCTGCTGAATCTTCATTTCCTGCTGCATATGCTTCTGCATCTCCCGCTGCATCTCCTGCTGCTTCTCCTGCTGCTGCATCAGTTGCTGCTGAATCTCCTGATGAATCTCCTGATAAATCTCCTGTGGCATCTAATGCTTCTACATATCATGCAGAATCTCCTAATGCATCTCCACCTGCTGCATCTCCTTCTGCTGCATCTCCTACTGCTGCATCTCCTTCTGCATGTGCTGCTGCAGCATCTTCTTCTGCTGCACCTCCTACTTCTGCATCTCCTGCGGCATCTCCGTCTGAATTTCTTGCTGCTGCATTTCCTGCTGATGAATATTCTGCTTCAAATCCTGCTGCTGCATTACCTTCTGCATGTATTCATGTTGTATTTCCGGCTGCAGCAGCTCCTGCTGCATCTCTTGGTGCTGCATCTTCTGGTATTTCATCTCCTGCTGCATCTCCTGCGGCATCCTGTATCTCCTGTTGCTACATCTCCTGATGCATCCTCTGCTCATGCATCTGCGGTTACATCTCCTGATGCACCATTTTCCGTTTCATCTGCTGCTCCATACCCTGCTGCATCTCTTTTTGCTCCATCTGGTGCATCTGCTGTTGCATATGATGCTGCTTCATCTACTGCTGCATCTCCTGTTAAATCTCCTCCTTCATCTCCTTCTGATGTTCCTGCTGAATCTACTGCTGAACATGCATTTCCGGCTGCATCTCCTACTGCTGCATCTCCTGCTTCATATCCTACAGCATCTCCTCCTGCAGCATATCTTGATGCATTTCCATCAGTTGAATCTCATGCTGCATCATCTGCTGCAGCATTTTCTGCTGCATCATCTCCTACTGAATCTGCATCTCCTGATGCATCTCTTGGTGCTGCATCTTCTGGTGTTGCATCGCCTGCTGCATCTCCTGCAGCATCACCTCCTCCTGTATCTCCTGCTGCTATATCTCCTGAGGCATCCTCTGCTCATGCATCTGCAGATGCATCTGCAGAAGTATCTCCATTTCCTGCTGCATCTGCTGCTCAATCTTCTACTGATGTATCTAGTGTTTCTGCATTTCCTCCTGAAGGCATCTGCGGCTGCATCTCCTGCTGCTACATCACCTGTTGAATCTCCTGTTGCCCTTCCTGCTGTAACCTCTAATGCATATGTTGCTACTTAATCTCCTGCTGTATCTCCTACTACATCTCCTGCTCCTGAATCTCCTTCTATATCACCTGCTGCATCTCCTGCTGAATCTTCCGCTGAATCTCCTGCTGCAGACTCTCCTACGGTGTTTCCTGCTGCAGAATCTCCTGCTACGTTTCCTGCTGATCCATCTCCTGCTGAATCTCCTGCCTCTTCATCTCCTGGTGCTGCTTCTCCTGCATCTGCTGCGGCTGCATCATCTTCTACTGTGTCTCCTGCTACTGCGTCTCCTTCTTCTGAATCTCCTGCTGCTCTATTACCTTCTGCATCGAATCCTGCTGCATGTCCTGCTGCTGCATCGACTCCTGCTGCATTTGCTTCTACATCTCCTGCTGGTGCATCTCCTGCTAAATCTGCATCTTCTGCTGCATCTGCTTCTGCATCTCCTGCTGATGCATCTCCTGCTCTTGCATCTCCTTCTGCTGAATCTCCTCCTGAATCTCTGGAGGCATCTCATTCTGCTACATATCCTGCTACATCTCCTGACATATCTCCTTCTGAATCTGCATCTCCTGCTGCTTATTTTGCAGTACAATCTCCTGCTTCTTAATCTCCTGCTGTTGAATCTCCTGCTGCTACTTCTTCTGCATTATCTCCTCTTTCTTTATAACCTGCTCTATCGCCTGTTGCTGCAGCATGTCATGCTGCTGCATACGTTGAAGAATCTCTTCCTACTGCATCTTCTGCTGAATTTTCATTTCTTGCTGCATCTGCTTCTGTATCTCCTTCTGCTGCTGCGTCTCCTGCTGCTCCTCCTACTGCTGCATCAATTGCTGCTGAATCTCCTGATGAATCTCCTGCGGCATCTAAAGCTTCTACATTTCATGCTGAATCTCCTGCTGCTGAATCTCCTACAGCTGCATCTGCTGCTGATGCATCTCCTACAGCTGCATCACCTTCTGCATCTCCTGTTGCTGCATCTGCTGCTGCACCACCTGCTGCATCTCCTTCTGAATCTCTTGGTGCAGCATTTCCTGCTGATGCATAGTCTGTTTCAAATCCTGCTGCTGCATTATCTTCTGCATCTATTCTTCTTGTATTTCGTGCTGCTGCATCTCCTGCTGCTACATCTCCTGCTTCATATCCTGCTGCTGCATCTCCTGCTGCATCTCCATCTGAATCTCTTGGTGCAGCATTTTCTGCTGATGCATATTCTGCTTCAAATCCTGCTGCTGCATTACCTTCAGCGTCTATTCCTGTTGTATTTCTTGCTGCTGCACGTCCTGCTGCTGCATCTGCTGATACTGCATGTGCTGCTGCATCTTCTGGTGTTGCATCTCCTGCTGCATCTCCTGCTGCATCTCCTGCGGCATCACCTACTCCTGTATCTCCTGCTACTACATCTCCTGATGCATCCTCTGCTCATGCATCTGCGGATACATCTGCGGATACATCTCCTGATGCACCATTTCCCGTTGCATCTGCTGCTCCATCACCTGCTGCATCACTTTCTGCTCCATTTGGCGCATCTGCTCTTGCATATGCTGCTGCTTCATCTACTGCTGCATCTCCTGTTAAATCTCCTAATGCTGCATCTACTTCTGAAGTTTCTGCTGAATCTACTGATGAATATGCATCCCCTGCTGCATCTCCTGCTGCTGCATCTCCTGCTTCATATCCTACTGCATCTCCTCCTGCAGCATATCTTCCTGCATTTCCTTCTGCTGCATCTCCTGCTGCATCATCTGCTGCAGCATCTTCTGCTGCTACATCTCCTACTGAATCAGCATCTCATGATGCATCTGCTGCTGCATTTATTACTGCTGCATCTGCTGCCTCTGCAGCTGCAGCTGCATCACCTGCTCCTGCATCTACTGCTGCGTTACCTCCTGCTGCATATTCTGCTGCATTTCCTGCTGCTGTTTAATCTGCTGCTCCAATTCCTGATGCTTAATGTACTGCTGCTTCTCCTGCTACATTTGCTGCTTCTGCGTCTCCTTCTACTTGATGTCCTCCTGCATCTCCTGCTGCTGCATCTGCTGCTTCATCTCCTGCTCCGTCCTCTGTAGATGCATCTGCGGATGCATCTGCAGAAGCATCTCCATTTCCTGCTGCATCTGCTGGTCAATCTTCTAAGGATGCATCTAGTGCTTCTGAATTTCAGCTGCATATCCTGTTGAAGGCATCTCCGGCTGCATCTCCTGCTTCTACATCTCCTGCTGAATATCCTGCTGCAATTCCTGCTGTAACTACTGATGACTAAGTTGCTATTTCATCTCCTGCTGTATCTCCTGCTGAATCTTCTTTTGCAGAATCTCCTCCAGCATCTCCTGCTACAATTCCTGCTGATGTATCACCTGCTGCATCTCCTACTACATCCCCTGCTGCTGAAACTCCTTCTATATCTCCTGCTGCATCTCCTGCTGCATTTTCCACTGAATCTCCTGCTGCAGAATCTCCTACGGAATTTCCTGCTGAAGAATCTGCTGATGAATTTCCTGCTGATGCATCTCCTGCTGCTGCAACCCATACTGAACCTGCTAGCTATGGTGCGGCTGCATCTTCGTTTCCTACATCTCCTGCTGCTGCATCTCTGGCTGATTTCCTGCTGCATTTCCTTCTGTTGAATCTCCTGCTGCATATCCTGGTGCATCACCTGCTGTATATGCATCTCCTGCAACATCTCCTGCTGATACACCTCATGCAGCTGCATCTGCTGCTGCATATCCTGCTGCATCTGCTGTTGCCAAATCTCTTGCTGGTGCATATTCTACTGAATTTCCAGCCGCATCTCGTGCTGAAGCAATTCTTGCTGCATATCATCCTGCACCCTTTGCTGCTGCATCTGCTGCTGCTTCTGCTGCTGGTCCATCTCTTGCCTCATATCCTGCTGCTGTGTCTCCTGCTGATGTATGTTTTGCTGCATCGCTTGTTGATGCATGTCCTGCTGCATCTCCTGCTTCTGTATCTACTTCTTCTGCATCTCCGTCTCCAGCATCTCCTGCTGTATCAATTGCTGCAGCACCTCTTATTCATCTCCTTCTGCTGAATATACTGCTGCATCTGGTACTTCTGTACCTCCTCCTGCTGCATTTCCTGTTGCATCTCTTCCTGCTGCATCTCCTGCTGCTGTATCTCTTTCTGCTACATCTCCTGCTGCATCTCCTGCTGCTGCATCTCCTGCTGCTGCATCTCCTTCTGCTACATCTCCTGCTGCATCTCCTGCTGCTGCATCTCCTTCTGCTACATCTCCTTCTGCATCTCCTGCTATAGCATCTCCTGCTGCATCTCCTGCGGCTGTATCTTCTTCTGCTACATCTCCTGCTGCATCTCCTTCTGCTGCATCCCCTGCTGCTACATCTCCTTCTGCATCTCCTGCTACAGCATTTCCTGCTGTATGTGCTCCTTCTGCATCTCCTCATACATCCCCTGCTGCTTCATCTTATCCTGCTGCATCTCAGGCTGCATCTCCTGCTGCTATATCTCCTGCTGTTTCATATCCTGCTACTGCATCTTCTAATGAATCTCCTGCTGCTGCATCTCTTAATCCATGTCCTGCTGCTTCATCTCCTGTTTCTGCATCTACTTTTGTTTTGTCTGCTGCTGCATCTCCTGCTGTATCTCATGTTGCACCTTCTATTGAAGCATCTACTGCGTCAACTCCTTCTGCTGCATATTTTGCTGCTTCATCTCGTTCTGTATCTCCTGCTGCATCTCCTTGAGCATCACCTGCTGCATCTCCTTCTAGATCACCTTCAGATGCATCTCCTGCTCCTGCATACTCATCTGCATTTCCTGCTGCAGTTCTTTATGATTCTACTACTCGTGCATCTGGTGTATTTGCTGCTGCATCTGCTGCTGCTTCATCTACTGTGGCATCTCCTGATAGATGTCCTGCTGCTGCACCTGATGGTGCATCTGATGCTGCATCTGATGCTACTTTCTCTCTTGATGTGTTTACTGCGGCTGCATCTCCTGCTATTTTTTTTTTCTGCTGCATCTTCTTCACTTGATCTATTGCTCTGCACCTCCTGCTGCTGCATCTCCTCCTTCTGCAACTCTGGTTGAATCGCCTGTAGCATCTCCTGCTTCTTCATACCCTGCTGATACATCTCCTAGTGCTGCTTTATCTCCTGTTACTTCTGCTGCTGCTGCATTCCGTGCTGCATCTCCTGATGCTGCATCTCCTTCTGCATCTCCTTCTGTGTCTCCTGCTACTACATCCCCTGCTGCTGCATTTCCTGCTTCATCTCCTGATGCTGCAATTCCTTCTGCATCTTCTGCTGATGCATCTCCTGCAGAATATGCTGCTGCTGCATCTCCTGTTGAATCTGCTTCTGATGCATCTGCGGCTACATCTCTGCTGCTGCATCTCTTGCTGCATTTCCTACTTCATCTGCTGATGCATCTGCTGCTGTTCTGTGTCCTGCTACATCTCGTCATCCTTCACATCCTGCTGTATCTGCTCAAGATTCTCTTCCTATTGCTTCTCCTGCTGAATCTGCATTTCCTGCTGCTTCTGCTTCTGCATCTCCTGCTGCTGCATCTCCTGCTGAATTAGCTGCTGCTGCATCTGCTTCTACATGTACGTTATAACTTTCTACGTTTGCTGCCTCATCTCCTGATGCATCTGGTGATGCACATCCTGCTGCTGCATCTCATGCTTCATCTTCAGCTGCTGCATCTGTGGCTTCATCAACTCATATGTCATCTCCTGCTGCATCTGCTGCAGTATTTCCTGCTGCAGTATCTGCTGATCCTGCATCTACTGCGTCATTTCCTGCTCCATCTGCTGCTGCTCTGCTGCTGCTTCATCTCCTGCTAAATCTCCTGCTACATATCCTGCTGCTCACCTCCTAATGCATCTTATGATAATGCTTCATCTCCTGCTACTGCATCTCCTGCTGATGCATCTCCTGCTAAATCTGCATCTCCTGCTGCATCTGCTTCTGCATCTCCTGCTGATGCATCTCCTGCTCTTGCAAAGAGCTTCTGCTTCTGCTGAATTTCCTCCTGAATCTTTGGCGGCATCTCACGCTGCTACATATCCTGCTACATCTCCTGACGTTTCTCCTTCTATATATATGCTTCTCCTGCTGCTGAATCTCCTCCTGCTGAATCCGCTGCTGCTGCATCTCCTCTTGCTGCGTCAGCTGCTGCTGCGTCTTCTGCACCATCTCCTCTTCCTTTATAACCTGCTGTATCTCCGATTGCTGCATCATATCATGCTGCTTCATATATTGAAGAATCTCTTCCTACTGCATCTTCTGCTGAATTTTCATTTCCTGCTGCATCTGCTTATGCATGTTCTGCTACTGCTGCATCTCCTGCTGTTTCTCCTGCTGCTGCATCAGTTTCTGCTGAATCTACAAATGAATCTCCTGCGGCATCTCATGCTTCTACATACCATGCTGAATGTCCTCCTGCTGAATCTCCTGATGCCTCTGCTGCTGCTGCATCTCCTACTGCTGCATCTACTTCTGCATGTGCTGCTGCAAGCATCAAATTCTGCTGCATCTCCTTTTGCTGCATCTGCTGCTGCACCACCTGCTGCATCTCCTTCTGAATCTCTTGGTGCAGCATTTCCTGCTGATGCATAGTCTGTTTCAAATCCTGCTGCTGCATTATCTTCTGCATCTATTCTTCTTGTATTTCCTGCTGCTGCATCTCCTGCTGCTGCATCTCCTGCTGCTGCATCTTCTGCTTCATCTCCTACTGCTGCATCTGCTGATATTGCATGTGCTGCTGCATTTCTTGGTTCTGCATCTCCTGCTGTTGCATCTCCTGCTGCATGTCCTGCGGCATCATCTGCTCCTGTATCTCCTGCTGCTACATCTCCTGATGCATATTCAGCTCATGCATCTGCGGATACATCTCCTGATGCACCATTTCCCATTGCATCTGCTGCTCCATCCCCTTCTGCATCTTTTTCTGCTCCATCTGGTGCATCTGCTGTTGCATATGCTGTTGCTTCATCACTGCTGCATCTCATATTTCATCTCCAGCTGCTTCATCAGTTGCTGCTGAATCTCCTGATGAATATCCTGGGGCATCTCATGCTTCTACATATCATGCTGAATCTATTGCTGCTGAATCTCCTGATGCCTCTGCTGCTGCTTCATCTCCTACAGCTGCATCACCTTCTGCATGTACTGCTGCAGCACCTCCTTCTGTTTCATCTTCTATTGCTGCATCTTCTGCTATTGCATCTCCGTCTGAATCTCTTGGTGCTACATTTCCTGCTGATGCATATTCTGCTTCAACTCCTGCTGCTGCATTACCTTCTGCATCTGTTGCAGAAGAATTCCTGTTGTATTTCCTGCTTCTGCATCTCCTGCTGCTGCATCTCCGGCTCAACATCTCCTGCTGAATCAATTGCTGCATTCAGAAGGCTGAATCTCTTGGTGCTGCATCTCCTCCTGATGCATGTCCTGCTGCATCTCCTGCTTCTGCATCTATTTATTCTGCATCTGCGCTTCCAGAGAAGATTCTAACGAGAGCCACCATTTGATGCTAGCAACGTCCTGAGGGTAGTTCTGCTAAACGCTTTCAAATCTTCAGGTGAAGCTTTACTAGCCATGCTGATGTTACAGTTCTCTAGCCTAGACGGAAAGTTTGATAAATCTTGGTTTGCAGTGATTGCACTCGAAGAGAAGACATACAGAAGTAGAAGCATTCCATGATAACATCTTCCGTGCTGGAGATATTCTCTTTTCCTAAAGAGCGTTATTAGGCGTTATTAAGTCGCTAATAACTAGCCTATGCGAAAAGGTTGGGTTTTTCCTGATTTGTGGCTGGCAGTGAAAGCGCTTCATGAAAGGATCCTATAGAGAGCCAAAATTTGATGGTAGCAACTTCCCTGCGGTACTTGTGCTGAACGATCTCAACTCTTGAAATGAGGGTTTAATACCCATTCCGATCTTACAGCTCATAAGCCTAGAGTGAAACTTCTACCAGTCGTCTTTTGCAGTAACAGCGCTATAAGAGAAAACATTAATAAACGGTGTAGTTTCAGGCCAGCATCTGCACTGCCTGAAATACTTACTTTTCCACAAGCCCGTTAACAGGCGCAGTTAAGTCACAATTCATTACCCTAAACTAAAATGCGTTAGTCGTGCTTCACAGCTTGCAGTGAAAGCGCTCTAAGAGAAGACATTCAGTAGCAGCAGTATTCCACGCTAGCATCTTCACTGCGTCAGTTACTCACTTATCAGAAAGCACCTTCATAAGTCACAATTCAGTACCCTATACTAAAACCTTCTGTTAGTCATGCTTTGCAGCTTGCAGTGAAAACTTTTCCAGAGAAGACTCTAACGAGAGCCAGCATTTCATCGTAGCTTCTTCCCTGCGGTATTTGTGCTGAACGCTCTGATATTTTCAAGTGACGCTTTAATAGCCGTTCTGATGTTAAAGTACACAAGCGTATACTCAAACTTCTTACAAGGCTTGCTTTAAGAGAAGACATTCAGAAGCACAGCACTCCATGCTAGCATCTTCCCTGTGGGCGTTATTCGATTTCCCTAAAGCACCTCAATAGTGGCAGTTAAGTCATAATGAGATGAAGCAAGAGATGCAACACCAGAATATGCAGCACCAAGAGATACAGCAGGAGGTGCAGCAGCACATGCAGTATCAGCAGATGCAGCAGCAGAAAATGAAGCAGCAGGAGTTGAAGCAGATTATGCATCGGTAGGAAATGCAGCAGGAAGAGTTGCAGTAGGAGTATACAGAGCAGGTAATGCAGCAGCAGGTGATGCAGCGGGAGATGCAAGAGCAAGAGATCCAGCATCACACCCATCGGCAGGAGATGCAGCAGCAGAAGATGCAGCAGCAGGAAAGGCAGCAGTATATACAGAAGCAGGATATGCAGCAGGAGGACATACAGTAGGAGGAGATAGAGCAGGTAATGCAGCAGCAGGAGATGCAGAAGGAGATGCAAGAGAAAGAGATCCAGCATCAGACCCATCGGCAGGAGATGCAGCAGCAGAAGATGCAGCAGAAAAAGCAGCAACAGGAGATGAAGCATTACCATGAGATGCATTAAGAGATGCAGCAGCAGGATATGTAGCAGGAGTTTTGGAATGAGATGAAGCAGCAGCAGAGCAGCAGAAGATGCAGCAGGAAATGCAGCAGTAGATTCTAGGTCAGCAGATACTCCATCAGGAAATACTGCAGCAGATACAGCAGGAGATGACATATGAGGTGATGAAGCCACAGATGCATCAGTTGAAGATGAAGCAGGAGATGCAGCAGCACGAGGTGCATCAGCTGGTGCATGAGGAAATGAGGCAGCAAATGTAGAAAAGTATAACGGAGGAGATAGAGCAGGAGACGTTTCAACAGGAAATGCATCAGGACATGCATTAAGAAATGAGATGCAGTAGGAGATGGAGAAGGAGTTGCAGCATCAGGAGATGGAGCAGGAAATGCAGAATTAGAGGATGTAGTAGGAGGAGATGCAGGCGGAGTTGCAGCATCAGGAGATTCACCCGGTAACGCAGCAGAAGGGGATGTCGTAGCAGGAAACACAGAAGGAGTTGCAGAATCAGGGAATGCAGCAGCATCAGAAGTTACAGGAGATGCAGCAGCATCATATGCACTAGGAGATGTAGCAGCAGGAGATGAAGAAGCAGGAGATGCTACAGGCGATTCAGCCAGAAATGCAGAAGGAGAAGATGCAGCAGCAGGAGGTGCAGAGTAGTAGGTGAAGTGAAGAAGATGCAGCAGAAGGAAATATAGCAGGAGATACTGCCGCAGTAAATGCATCAAGAGAAAAAGTAGCATCAGATGAAGCATCTGATGCAGCAGCAGGAGATCTATCAGGAGATGCAGCAGTAGATGAAGCAGCAGCAGATGCAGCAGCAAATTCAGCAGGTGCCGCAGTAGTAGATTCATAAAGAGCTGCAGCAGGAAATGCAGATGAATATACAGGAGCAGGAGATACAGCAGGAGATGCATCTGCAGGTGATGCAGAAGGAGATACAGCAGGAGATGCATCTGCAGGTGATGCAGAAGGAGATGCAGCAGGTGACGCTCAAGGAGATGCAGCAAGAGATGCAGCAGAAGGAGATGAAGCAGGAGATGCTTCAATAGAAGGTGCAATATGAGATACAGCAGGAGATGCAGTAACAGACGAAGCAAAAGGAGATGCAGCAGCAGGATATGGATCTAGAGAAGAAGCAGCAGGAGATTCATCAAGAGATGCAATAGCAGGATATGAAACAGCTCGAGATATAGCAGCAGGAGATGCAGCAAGATGAGATGAAGCAGCAGGGGATGTATCAGGAAATGCAGTAGCAGCAGATACAGCAGGAGATGCTGTAGCAGGAGATGCAGAAGGAGATGAAGCAGAAGGAGATGCAGCAGCAGGAGATGAAGCAGGAGATGCAGCAGGAGATGCAGCAGGAGGAGATGGGACATGAGATGCAGAAGGAGGAGATTCAGCTGAGATGCAGCAGGAGGGTATGCAAGAGGAAATGCATCAGGAGGAGGTACAGCAGCACCAGATGCAGCAGTATATGCAGCACTTGGAGATGAGTAAGGTATGCAGCAGTAATTGATTCAGCAGGAGATGCTGGAGCCGGAGATGCAGAAGAAGTAGATGCAGAAGCAGGAGATGCAGCAGGACATGCATCAGCAGGAGATGCAGAACCAAGAGATTCAGACGGAGATGCAGCAACAGGAGATGCAGAAGCAGGAAATACAACAGGAATAGATGCAGAATGTGGTGCAGCAGCATGAATTTAAGCAGAATATGAATCAGAAGGAAATGCAGCACCAAGGGATTCAGACGGAGATGCAGCAGCAGGAGATGCAGAAGCAGATGTTGCAGCAGGTGCAGCACCAGCAGATGCAGCAACAGGAGATGCAGCAGAAGGAGATGCTGCAGCAGCACATGCAGAAGGTGATGCAGATGTAGGAGATACAGCAGCAGCTGAGGCATCAGGAGATTCAGCAGCAATAGATTCAGCATGATATGTAGAAGCATGAGATGCCCCAGGATATTCATCAGGAGATTCAGCAGCAACTGATGAAGCAGCTGGAGATGAAGCAGGAGATGCAGCAGTAGATGATGCAGAAGAATATGCCACAGCAGGTACACTAGATGGAGGAGAAAGAGATGCAGCAAAACATACATCAGCAGGAGACACAGCAGCAGGATATGAGGCAGGAGATGCACCAGCAGCAGAAGCAGGAGAAGATGCAGCAGCAAAGGGTGCAGGATGAGATGCAGCAAGAATTGCATCAGCATGGAGATGCTGCTGGAAATTCAGTAGACTATGCAACGGGATGAGATTTGGCAACAGCAGATGCAGCAGGATATGCAGCAGCAGCTGCAGCTGCATGAGGTGTATCAGCAGGAGATGTAGCAAGAGATGCATATTCAGCAGGTGATGCACCAGCATATGCAGCAGCAGATTCAACAGAAGGAAATGCAGCAGGAAGGTGCAGCAGCAGGAGATGCAGGAAAAGAAGATGCAGGCGAACCAGAGGCAGCAGCAGGTTCAGCAGGATTTGATGCAGCAGAGATAAAGATGCAGAAGATTCAGCAGCAGGAGATGCAGAATCAGGAGATTCAGCAGGAGATGCATCAGCAGGAAAAGCATCAGAAGATTGTGCAGCAGGAAATTCCGTAGGAGATTATGCAGCAGGATATTCAGTAGAAAATGCATCAGGAGTTGCAGCAGGACATATAGAAGTAGATTCATCAGCAGGGGATGTTGTAGGAGATACATCAGCAGGAATTGTACCAGGAGATGCTGGAGGAGATTCTGAAGAAGATTCAGTAGGATATGAAGCAGAGATGAAATAGCAACATATGCATCAGCAGTACTGCAGGAAGTGCAGCAGGAAATTCAGCAGGTGATATAGGAGCAGGAGATGCAGCCGCAGATGCCTTCAACAGGATATGCAGCTGAAATGCAGAAGCACTAGATGCATCCGTAGAAGATTGAGCAGCAGATGCAGCAGGAAATGGAGATGCTTCTGCAGATGCATCTGCAGATGCATGAGCAGAAGATGTAGCAGCAGGAATTGTAGCAGAAGATGCAGCAGTACATGTATCAGCAGCAGATGCATCAGCAGATTAAGGAGATGTAGTAGCGAGAAATGTAGCAGAAGATGCAGCAAGAGGAGATGCATCAGCAGGAGATGCAGGCAGCAGACGAAAGAGGAGATGCAGATTCAGCAGCAGATGAAGTAACAGGAGATGCAGCAATAGGTGAAGCAGCACCAGATGCAGCAGCATATTCTGAAGATGTAGTAGTAGGAGATTAAGCAGGAGATCCAGCAGGAAGAGTTGCAGCCAGATATGCAGAAAAAGATAAAGTAGAAAGAGATGCATCAGGAAATAGAGCAGCAGGATATGCATCAGCAGGAAATGCAGCAGAATATGAACTAGGAGAAGATGCAGCAGGAGATGCAGCCGGAGATATAGAAGGAGATTCAGCAGCACGGGATGTAGTAGGAGATGCAGCAGGAGATACATCAGCCGGAATTGTAGCAGGAGATGCAGCAAGAGATTCTGCAGAAGATAATTCAGCAGGAGATGCAGCACAAGATGAAATAGCAACATAGGTATCCGCAGTTACAGCAGGAAGTGCAGCAGGAGATTCAGCAGGAGATGTTGCAGCAGGAGATGCAGCCACAGATGCCTTCAACAGGATATGCAGCTGAAATGCAGAAGCACTAGAATCATCCGTAGAAGATTGAGCAGCAAATGCAGAAGGAAATGGAGATACTTCTGCAGATGAATCTGCAGATGCATCCGCAGAGGATGCAGACGGAGATGATGCAGCAGGCTATACAGCAGCAGGAGATAAAGCAGCAGATGCAGCAGCAGGAGATGCAGGAGGACATCAAGAAGAAGGAGATGCAGAAGCAGCAAATGTAGCAGGAGATGCAGGTGTCCATGAAGGAGCAGGAAATGCAGAAGATTAAGAAGATGCAGCAGTACATGAAGCATCAGGAAATGGAGCAGCAGATTATGGAGCAGAGGGTATGCAGCAGAATATGCAGCAGGAGGTAATGCAGCGGGTGATGCATCAGCAGGTGATGCAGCTGCAGATGCAGAGGCAGCAGATGCAGCAGCAATAGTTGCAGCAGCAGATGCATCATGAGATGCTGATTCAGTAGGAGATGTAGCAGCAGAAGATGCTGCAGTAGATGATGCAGCATGAGATGCAGCAGAAGGAAATGCAGCAAGATATGCTGCAGGAGGAGATGCAGTACGATATGAAGGAGGAGATGCAGCAGCATAAGATGCAGCAGGGGATGCATATTCAGCAGTAGATTCAGCAGAAACTTCAGAAGGAGATGAAGCAGCAGGAGATTTAGCAGGAGATGCAGCAGTGGATGAAGCAGCAGCATATTCAACAGCATATGCAGCAGATGGAGCAGAAAGAGATGCAGCAGGTGATCGAGCAGCAGATGTAACGGGAAATGGTGCATCAGGAGATGCATCCGCCGATGCATGAGCGGAGGATGCATCACGAGGTGTAGCAGCAGGAGATACAGGAGCAGGTGATGCCGCAGGAGATGCAACACCAGAAGATGCAGCACCAAGAGATGCAGCAAAAGATGCAGCAGCACTTGCAGTATCAGCAGATGCAGCAGCAGATGAAGCAGGAGATGCAGCAGCAAGAGATGCAGCAGCAAGAAATACAACAGGAATAGATGCAGAATGTAATGCAGCAGCAGGAGTTGAAGCAGAATATGCAGCAGCTGGAAATGTAGTACCAAGATTAAGACGGAGATGCTGCAGGAGGTGCAGCTGCAGGAGATGCAGAAGCAGAAGTTGCAGCATGTGTAGCATTAGCAAATGCTGCAACAGGAGATGCAGCAGAAGGAGAGGCTGCAGCAGCACATGCAGAAGGTGATACAGCAGTAGGAGATGCGGCAGCAGCAGGAGATTCAGCATGATATGTAGAAGCATGAGATGCCGCAGGAGATTCATCAGGAGATTCAGCAGCAACTGATGTAGCAGCAGGAGAAGCAGCAGGACATGCAGCAGCAGCAGGAGATGCAGAAGCAGATGCAGCAGGAAATACATATTCAGCAGAAGATTCAGTAGGAAGTGATTCTTCAATATATGCAGCAGCATGATATGATGCAGCAACTGCAGATACAGCAGGTTATGGAGAAAGAGGAGATGATGCAGTAGACGGAGATGCAGCAGACGCAGCAGCAGGAGATTAAGAAGAAGGAGATAGAGCATGTAATGCAGCAGCAGGAGATGTAGCAGGAGATTCAAGTGCAAGAGATGCTGCATCAGACCCATCAGCAAGAGATGCAGCAGCAGAAGATGCAGCAGGAAATGCAGCAGGAGTAGGTGCAGCAGGAGATGCAGTAGCAGGAGATGAAGCATTATCTTGAGATGCATTAGGAGGTGCAGCAGCAGGATATGTAGCAGGAGATGCAGCAGGAGATGAAGCAGCAGCAGAGCAGCAGCAGATGCAGCAGGAAATGACGCAGTAGATGCAGGATCAGCAGATACTGCAGCAGGAAATACTGCAGCAGATGCAGCAGGAGATGACATATGAGGTGATGAAGCCACAGATGCATCAGTTGAAGATGAAGCAGGAGATGCAGCAGCAAGAGGTTCATTAGCAGATGTACCAAGAGATGATGCAGCAAACGTAGAAAGTTATAACGTACATGTAGAAGCAGATGCAGCAGCAGCTAATTCAGCAGGAGATGCAGCAGCAGGAGATGCAAAAGCAGATGCAGCAGGAAATGCAGATTCAGCAGGAGAAGCAATAGGAAGAGAATCTTCAGCAGATGCAGCAGGATGTGAAGGATGACGAGATGTAGCAGGACATAGAGCAGCAGCAGATGCATCAGCAGATGAAGCAGGACATGCAGCAAGAGATGCAGCAGCAGAGATGTAGCCGCAGATGCATCAGAAGCAGATTCAACAGGAGATGCAGCAGCAGCATATTCTGCAGGAGATGCATCAGCAGAAGATGCAGAAGGAATTGCAGCATCAGGAGATGAAGCAGGAAATGCAGCAGCAGGGGATGTAGTAGCAGGAGACACAGAAGGAGATGCAGAAGGAGATGCAGCATCAGGAGATGCAGCACGGAATGCAGCAGCAGCAGAAGTAACAGGAGATGAAGCAGCACTAGGAGATGTAACAGCAGGGGATGAAGAAGCAGGAGATGCTACAGGCGATTCAACCAGAGTTGCAGAAGGAGGAGATGCAGCAGCAGGAGGTGCAGAGGAAAAGATGAAGTGCAGAAGATGTAGCAGAAAAAAAAATAGCAGGAGATGCAGCCGCAGTAAATGCATCTAGAGAGAAAGTAGCATCAGATGCAGCATCAGATGCACCATGAGATGCACCATCAGGTGCAGCAGCAGGAGATGCAGCAGCAGGAAATCTATCAGGATATGCAGCAGTAGATGAAGCAGCAGCAGATGCAGCAGCAAATACACCAGATGCACGAGTAGTAGAATAATAAAGAGTTGCAGCAGGAAATGCAGATGAGAATGCAGGAGCAGGAGATGCATCTGCAGGTGATCTATAAGGAGATGCAACAGGTGACGCTCAAGGAGATGCAGCAGGAGATGCAGAACGAGATGAAGCAGCAAGATATGCAGCAGAAGGAAATGATACAGGAGATGTTTCAATAGAAGGTGCAACATGAGATACAGCAGGAGATGCAGCAGCAGACAAGGCAAAAGGAGATGCAGAAACAGGAGATGAAGCAGCAGGACATGGATCAAGATATGCAGCAGCAGGAGATTCATTAGGAGATGCAGTAGAAGGATATGAAGCAGCAGGAGCTATAGCAGCAGGACATGCAGCCTGAGATGCAGCAGGATAAGATGAAGCAGGAGGGGATGTATCAGGAGATGCAGAATCAGCAGATACAGCAGGATATGCTGTAGCAGGAGATGCAGCAGGAGATGTAGCAGCAGGAGATGCAGCAGGAAGAGATGCAACAGGAAATGCAGCAGGAGGAGGTACAGAAGTACCAGATGCAGCAGTATATTCAGCAGAGGGAGATGAATAAGAGGTGCAGCATCAGTTGATGCAGCAGGAGATCCTGGAGCCGGAGGTGCAGAAGAAGTAGATGCAGAAGCAGGAGATGCAGCAGGACATGAATCAACAGGCAATGCAGCAAAACATACATCAGCAAGAGACACAGCAGCAGGATATGAGGCAGGAGATGGACCAGTAGATGCATCAGCAGTAAATGCATCAGCAGATTCTTCAGCAGGAAATTCCGTAGGAGATTCTGCAGCAGGAGATTCAGCAGAAAAGGCAGCAGGAGATTCAGCAGGAGATGTAGAAGGAGATTCAGCAGCAGGGGATGTAGTAGGAGATGCAGCAGCAGATACAACAGCAGGAATTGTGGCAGGAGATGCTGGAGGAGATTCTGCAGATGAAGATGCAGCAGGAGATGCATCAGGAGTTGAAATAGCAACTTAGGCATCAGCAGTTACAGCAGGAAGTGCAGCAGGAGATTCAGCAGGAGTTTTAGAAGCAGGAGATGCAGTCGCAGATTCCTTCAACAGGATATGCAGCTGAAATGCAGAAGCACTAGATGCATCTGTAGAAGATTGAGCAGCAGATGCAGCAGGAAATGGAGATGGTTCTGCAGATGCTTCTGCAGATGCATTCGCAGAGGATGGAGCAGGAGATGAAGCAGCAGATGCAGCAGCAGGAGATGCAGGAGGACATCAAGTAGAAGGAGATGCAGAAGCAGCAAATGTAGCAGGAGAAGCAGCAGTACATGAAGCAGCAGGAAATGGAGCAGCAGATTAAGGAGATGCAGCAGTACATTAAGCATCAGGAATTGGAGCAGCAGATTAAACAGCAGCAGGAAATGCAGCAGAATATGCAGCAGGAGGTAACGCAGCAGGAGATGCAGGAGCAGGTGATGCAGCTGCAGCTGCAGAGGCAGCAGATGCAGCAGTAATAAATACAGCAGCAGATGCATCATGAGATGCTGATTCAGTAGGAGATGTAGCAGCAGAAGATGCTGCAGCAGATGATGCAGCAGGAGATGCAGCAGAAGGAAATGCAGGAAGATATGCTGCAGGAGGTGATGCTGTAGGATATGAAGCAGGAGATGCAGAAGCAGGAGATGCAGCAGGGGATGCATATTCATCAGTAGATTCAGCAGAAACTTCAGAAGGAGATGCAGCAGCAGGAGATTTAGCAGGAGATGCAGCAGTAGATGAAGTAGCAGCATATGCAAGAGCATATGCACCAGATGGAGCAGAAAGAGATGCAGCAGGTGATGGAGCAGCAGATGCAACGGGAAATGGTGCATCAGGAGATGTATCCGCAGATGTATCCACAGATGCATGAGCAAAGGATGCATCAGGAGATGTAGCAGCAGGAGATACAGGAGCAGGTGATGCCGCAGGAGATGCAGCAGGAGATGCAACACCAGAAGATGCAGCAGCACATGCACTATCAGCAGATGCAGCAGCAGGAAATGAAGCAGCAGATGCAGCAGCAAGAAATACAACAGGAATAGACGCAGAAGGTAATGCAGCAGCAGGATTTGAAGCAGAATATGCATTTAGCAGGAAATGCAGCACCAAGAGATTCAGATGGAGATGCAGCAGGATATGCTGCAGCAGGATATGAAGCAGGAGATGCAGCAGCAGGATATGAAGCAGGAGATGCAGCAACAGGAGATGCAGCATTAGGAGATGCTGTAGCAGCACATGCAGAAGGTGATGCAGCTGTAGGAGATGCATCAGCAGCAGATGCAGCTGTAGGAGATTCAGCATGATATGTAGAAACTTTAGATGCCACAGGAGATTCATCAGGAGATTCAGCAGCAACTGATGCAGCAGCAGGAGAAGCAGCAGGAGATGTAGCAGCAGCAGGAGATGCAGAAGCAGATGCAGCAGGAAATGAAGATTCAGCAGAAGATGCAGTAGGAAGAGATTCTTCAACATATGCAGCAGCATGTTATGATGCAGCAACTGGAGATACAGCAGGTTATGGAGAAAGAGGAGATGATGCAGCAGACGCAGCAGCAGGAGATGCAGCAGCAGGAGATTCAGCAGCAGGGGATTCAACTGCAAAAGAAGCAGCAGGAGATGCAGATTAAGAAGGAGATATGTCAGGAGATGTAGCAGGATATGTAGCAGAATAAGATGCCGCCGGAGATTCAGGAGGAGATTCAGCAGAAGGAGATGCAGAAGCAGATGCAGCAGAAGATGCAGATTTAGCAGGAGATGCACCAGCAGAAGATGCAGAAGCAGATGCATCAAGAGTCGATGCAGCAGCAGGACATGCAGCAGGATTCGATGCAGAAGGTAATAGAGCAGCAGGAGATTCAGAAGAAGGAGACGCAGTAGCAGGAGACACAGTAGAAGATGATGCAGCCGCAGCAGATGCAGGAGAAGCAGCACCAGGAGATGAAGAGGCAGGAGATTCAGCAGGAGATGCATCAGCAGGAAACGTAGCAGGAGATTCTGCAGCAGGAAACACCGTAGGAGAGTCTGCAGCAGGAGATTCAGCGGAAGATTCAGCAGGAGATGCAGCAGGTGATATAGAAGGAGATTCAGCAGCAGGAGATGTAGTGGGAGATGCAGCAGGAGATACATCAGCAGGAGTTGCAGGTGGAGATTCTGCAGAAGAAGATTCAGCAGGAGATACAGTAAGAGATGCATCAGGAGATGAAGTAGCAACATATGCATCAGAGGTTACAGCAGGAAGTGCAACAGGAAATTCAGCAGGTGATGTAGCAGCAGGAGATGGAGCTGCAGATGCCTTCAGGAGGAAATGCAGAAGCACTAGATGCATCAGTAGAAGATTGAGCAGCAGATGCAGCAGGAAATGGAGATACTTCTGCAGATGCATCTGCAGATGCATGAGCAGAGGATGCCTCAGGAGATATAGCAGCAGGAGATACAGGAGCAGGTGATGCTGCAGGAGATGCAGCAGGCGATGCAACACCAGAAGATGCAGCACCAAGAGATGCAGCAGGAGATGCAGCAGCACATGCAGTATCAGCAGATGCAGCAGCAGGAGATGCAGCAGCCGGAAATACAACAGGAATAGATGCAGAAGGTAATGCAGCAGCAGGAGTTGAAGCAGAATATGCATCAGCAGGAAATTCTGCACCAAAAGATTCAGACAGAGATGCAGCAGGAGATGCAGCAGCAGGAGATGCAGAAGCAGATGTTACAGCAGGTGCAGCACCAACAGATGCAGCAACAGGAGATGCAGCAGAAGGAGATGCTGCAACAGCACGTGCAAAAGGTGATGCAGCTGTAGGAGATGCAGCAGCAGCAGATGCAGCAGGAGATTCAGCAGCAGGAAATTCAGCAGCAGGAGATTCAGCAGGAGACAAAGGATATTCATTAGCAGACAAAGGATATTCATTAGCAGTCAAAGGACATTCAGCAGCAGAAACGGCATCAGGAGATTCAGCAGCAGGAGATGCAGAAACAAACGCAGCAGTAGGAGTGGCAGCAGGCGGAGATGCATCAGGAGATGCATATTCAGAAGGAGATGCAAAAGGAGCATCAGCATGATATGTAGAAGCAGGAGATGCCGCAGGAGATTCATCTGGAGATTCAGCAGGAATTAATGCAGCATCAGGAGAAGCAGCACCATATGCAGAAGATGCTGCAGAACCATATGCAGCAGGAGATAAAGCAGCAGATGAAGCAGCAGATGCAGCTGGAGATGTAGCATCACCAGAAGCAGCAGCAGATGCAGCAGCAAAGGATGCAGGATGAGATGCAGCAAGAATTGCATCAGCACGAGATGCTGCTGGAAATTCAGTATGATATGTAACAGCAAGAGATTTGGTAACAGCAGATGCAGCAGGATATGCAGCAGCAGATGCAGCTGCATGAGGTGTATCAGCAGGAGATGTAGCAGGAGATGCATATTCAGCAGGTGATGCACCAGGTTATGCAGCAGGAGATTCAACAGAAGGAAACGCAGCAGGAAATCAGTCGGAGATGCAGCAGCAGGAGATGCAGTAAAAGAAGATGCAGCCGCACCAGAGACAGCAGCAGGTTCAGCAGGAATTGCAGCAGCAGGAGATGAAGAGGCAGGAGATTCAGCAGGAGATGCATCAGCAGGAAATGCATCAGCAGATTGTGCAGCAGGAAATTCCATAGGAGATTCTGCAGCAGGAGGTTCAGTAGAAAAGGCAGCAGGAGATTCAGTAGAAAATACAGCTGAAGGTAATGCAGCAGCAGGAGTTGAAGGAGAATATGCATCAGCAGGAAATGCAGCACCAAATAATTCAGACGAAGATGCAGCAAGAGGTGCAGCAGCAGGAGATGCAGAAGCAGATGTTGCAGCAGGTGCAGCATCAGCAGATGCAGCAAGAGGAGATGCAGCATTAGGAGATGCTGCAGCAGCACATGGAGAAAGTGATGCAGCAGTAGGAGATGCAGCAGCAGCATATGCAGCAGTAGATTCAGCAGCAGGAGATTCAGCAGCAGACAAAGGATATTCAGTAGCAGACACGGCATCAGGAGATTCAGCAGCAGGAGGTGCAGCAGGAGATGCAGAAGCAAACGCAGCAGTAGGAGTGGCATCAGGTGGAGATGCCTGAGGATATGCATATTCAGAAGGAGATACAGCAGGAGATTCATCAGGAGATTCAGCAGCAACTGATGCAGCAGCAGGAGAAGCAGCAGGAGATGTAGCAGCAGCAGGAGATGCAGAAGCAGATGCAGCAGGAAATGAAGATTCAGCAGAAGATGCAGTAGGAAGAGATTCTTCAACATATGCAGCAGCATGTTATGATGCAGCAACTGGAGATACAGCAGGTTATGGAGAAAGAGGAGATGATGCAGCAGACGCAGCAGCAGGAGATGCAGCATCAGGAGATTCAGCAGCAGGAGATTCAACTGCAAAAGAAGCAGCAGGAGATGCAGATTAAGAAGGAGATATGTCAGGAGATGTAGCAGGATATGTAGCAGAATAAGATGCCGCCGGAAATTCAGGAGGAGATTCAGCAGAAGGAGATGCAAGAGCAGGAGATGAAGCAGCTGACGATGCAGAAGCAGATGCAGCAGGAGATGCAGATTTAACAGGAGATGCATCAGCAAAAGATGCAGAAGCAGATGCAGCAGGAGTCGATGCAGCAGCAGGACATGCAGCAAGAATCGATGCAGGAGGTAATAGAGCAGCTAGAGATTCAGAAGAAGGAGATGCAGAAAGAGATTCAGCAGCAGGAGATGCAGTAGCAGGAAAGGGAGCAGGATATAGAGAAGCAGGATATGCAGCAGGAGGAGATGCAGCAGGAGGAGATAGAGCAGGTAATGCAGCAGCAGGAGATGCAGCAGGAGATGCAAGAGCAAGAGATGTTGCATGAGACCCATCAGCAAGAGATGCAGCAGCAGAAGATGCAGCAGTAAATGCAGCAGAGGTAGGTGCAGCAGGAGATGCAGTAGCAGGAGATGAAGCATTATCATGAGAGGCATTAGAAGGTGCAGCATCAGGATATGTAGCAGGAGACTTGGCAGGAGATGAAGCAGCAGCAGAGCAGCAGCAGATGTAGCAAGAAAATGCAGCAGTAGATGCAGGATCAGCAGATGCTGCAGCAGGAAATACTGCAGCAGATGCAGCAGGCGATAACATATGAGGTGATGAAGCCACAGATGCATCAGTTGAAGATGAAGCAGGAGAAGCAGCAGCAGGATGTTCATTAGCAGATGTACCAGGAGATGATGCAGCAAACATAGAAAGTTATAACGTACATGTAGAAGCAGATGCAGCAGCAGCTAATTCAGCAGGAGATGCAGCATCAGGAAATGCAGAAGCAGATGCAGCAGGAAATGCAGATTCAGCAGGAGAAGCAATAGGAAGAGAATCTTCAGCAGATGCAGCAGGATGTGAAGGATGACGAGATGTAGCAGGATATAGAGCAGCAGCAGATGAATCAGCAGATGAAGCAGGAAATGCAGCAAGAGATGCAGATTGAAAAGGAGATGCAGCAGCAGCATATTCTGCAGGAGATGCATCAGCAGAAGATGTAGAAGGAGTTACAGCATCAGAAGATTCAGCAGGAAATGCAGCAGCAGGGGATGTAGTAGCAGGAGACACAGAAGGAGATGCAGAAGGAGCTGCAGCATCAGGAGATGCAGCAGGGAATGCAGCAGCAGCAGAACTAACAGGAGATGCAGCAGCATCATATAAACAAGGAGATGTAGCAGCAGGAGATGAAGAAGCATAGGATGCTACAGGCGATTCAGCCGGAGATGCAGAAGGAGGAGATGCAGCAGCAGGAAGTGCAGAGTAGTAGATGAATTAAAGAAGATGCAGGAGAAGGAAATATAGCAGGAGATGCAGTCGCAGTAAATGCAGCAAAAGAGAAAGTATCATCAGATGTAGCAGCAGATGCAGTGGAAGAGGATGCAAAAGCAGATGCAGCAGCATGAGATCTATCAGGAGATGCAGCAGTAGATGAAGCAGCAGCAGATGCAGCAGCAAATTCAGCAAATACAGCAGGAGATGCCGTAGCAGGAGATACAGAAGGAGATGTAGCAGAACGAGATGCAGCAGCCTGAGATGCAGCTGCAGGATATGCAGAAAAAGAAGATGCACCCGCACCAGAGGCAGCACCAGATTCAGCAGGAGTTGCAGCAGCAAGAGATTCAGCAGCAGGAGATGCAGCATCAGGAGATTGAGCAGGAGATGCATCAGCAGGTAATGCATCAGCAGATTCTTCAGCAGGATATTTCGTAGGAGATTCTGCAGCAGGAGATGAAGCAGCAGGCTATACAGCAGCAGGAGATGCTGCAGCAGATGCAGCAGCAGGAGATACAGCAGGAAAGACATCAAGTAGAAGGAGATGCAGCAGCAGCAACTGTAGCAGGAGATGCAGCAGTACATGAAGCATCAGGAAATGGAGCACCAGATTAAGGAGATGAAGCAGTACATGAAGCATCAGAAAATGGAACAGCAGATTAAGCAGCAGGAGGTAATGCAGCAGGTGATGCATCAGCAGGTGATGCAGCTGCAGCTGCAGAGGCAGCAGATGTAGCAGCAATTGATGAAGCAGCAGATGCTTCAGGAGATGCAGATGCAGTAGGAGATGATGCAGTAGAAGGTGCTGCAGCAGATGATGCAGCAGGAGATGCAACAGAAGGAAATGCATCAAGATATGCTGCAGGAGGAGATGCAGTAGGATATGAAGCAGGAGATGCAGCAGGGGATGCATGTTCAGCAGTAGATTCAGCAGAAACTTCAGAAGGAGATGAAGCAGGAGATTTAACAGGAGATGCAGCAGTAGATGAAGCAGCAGCACATGCAAGAATAGATGCAGCAGATGGAGCAGAAAGAGATGCAGCAGGGGATGGAGCAGCAGATGCAACGGGAAATGGTGCATCAGGAGAAGCATCTGCAGATGAATGAGCAGAAGATGCATCAGGAGATGTAGCAGCAGGAGATACAGGAGAAGGTGATGCCGCAGGAGATGCAGCAGGATGAGACAAAGCAGCAGGGGATGTATGAGGAGATGCAGAATCAGCAGAAACAGCAGGAGATGCTGTAGCAGGAGATGCAGAAGGAGATGTAGCAGAAGGAGATGCAGCAGCAGGAGATGCAGCAGCAGGAGATGCAGCACAATATGCAGCAAGAGAAGATGGAACAGGAGATGAAGTAGGAGGATGTACAGCAGGACCAGATGCAGCAGTATATGCAGCAGAAGGAGATGAATAAGAAATGCAGCAGCAATTGATGCAGCAGGAGACGCTGGAGCTGTAGATGTAGAAGAAGTAGATGCAGAAGCAGGAAATGCAGCAGGACATGCATCAGCAGGAGACACAGCAGCAGGATATGAGGCAGGAGATGAGCCAGCAACAGAAACAGCAGCAGATGCAGCACTATATGCAGCAGAAGATGCAGAACCATATGCAGCAGAAGATGCAGAACCATATGCAGCAGGAGATAAAGAAGCAGAAGAAACAGCAGACGCAGCTGGAGATGTAGCAACACCAGAAGCAGAAGGTGATGCAGCAGCAAAGGATGTAGGATGAGATGCAGCAGGAATTGCATCAGCAGGAGATGCTGCTGGAAATTCAGTAGGATATGCAACAGCAAGCGATTTGGCAACAGCAGATGAAGCAAAACTTACATCAGCAGGAGACACAGCAGCAGGATATGAGACAGGAGATGCAGCAGCAGCAGAAGCAGCAGCAGATGCAGCAGCAAAGTGTACAGGAGGAGATGCAGCAAGAATTGCATCAGCAGGAGATGCTGCTGGAATTTCGGTACGATATGTAAGAGCAAGAAATTTAGCAAAAGCAGATGCAGCAGGATATGCAGCAGCAGATGCAGCTGCATGAGGTGTATCAGCAGGAGATGCAGCAGGGGATGCATATTTAGCGATAGATTCAGCAGAAATTCAGAAGGAGATTCAGCAGCAGGAGATTTGCAGGAGATGCAGCAGTATATGAAGCAGCAGCATATGCAACAGCAGATGCAGCAGATGGAGCAGAAGGAGATGCAGCAGGGGATGGAGCAGCAGTTGCAACGGGAAATGATGCATGAGAGATGCATCCGCAGATGCATGAGAAGAGGATGCATCAGGAGATATAGCAGCAGGAGATACAGAAGCAGGAGATGCAGCAGCAGATGCAGCATCAGGAGATGCATGAGGACATCAAGTAATAGGGCTGCTCCTGCTTCCTCATTTTTTTCTACATCTCCCGCTGAAAATTCTGCTGCTGCCTCTGCTGGCGCATTTCCTGCTGATGCATCTCCTGCTACATATCCTTCTTCTGCATCTACTGTTGCTACATTTCCTGCTGAATTTGCTGCTGAATCTGGTGCTGCATCCCCTGCTGCTGATTCTCCTGCTTCTGCATATCCTGCTGCTTTATGGTCTGTTTCATCTACTGCTGCTGCATATCCTCCTACATCTTCTGCTGCTACACTTCCTTCTGCTGCATCTGCTACTGCATCTCCTGCTGCATCTCCTTCTGCTCTATCTCCTGATGAAAATCCTGCTGCATCTCCTACGGCTGCATCTCCTGCAGCTGAATCTGCTGCTGCAGTACTGTGCTTGCATCTCCTGCTGCTGCATCTCCTGTTGCTGCATCTCCTTCAGAATATCCGGATGATGCAGAGGCAGCAGCTGGAGCAGCAGGAGATGCAGAAGGAGATGCAGCAGGAGATGGCCCAGAAGGAGATGGAGCAGGAAAGACAGCATCAAGATAAGCAGCAGTAGATGCAGCAGCAATATATGCAGCAAAAGGAGATGAAGCAGGATAGGAAGCATCAGGAGACTAAGCAAGAGGAGATGCATTAGGAGATTTGGCAGCAGGCTATGCAGCAGCAGTAGATGCAGCAGAGAATGGAGCAGCACAAGATTCAGCAGTAGGAGATGGCACAGGAAATACAGCTGCAGGAGTTGCAGCAGAGTTTGCAGCAGCAGGAGATGCAGAAGCAGGAGATCCAGCAAGAAAGCACCATCATAAGATGAATCCGCAGACGCAACAGGAGGATATGGAGCAGGAGATGCAGCCGCAAGAGATGGAGCAGGCGACGCAGAAGGAGATGCAGTAGCAGGAGATGTAGCAGCAGGATATGCAGCAAGGAACTGAGCAAGAGGAGATGTATCCTGAGATGCAGCAGCAGGAAATGCAGAGGGAGATGTAGAAGAAGACGAAGCAGCAGTAGATGCAGCAGCAAGATAGGCATCAGAAGGAGATAAAGCAGGAGATGCAAAAGCAGGAGATTAAGCTACAGGAGATGCATTAAGAGATGCAGTAGCAGCAGATACAGCATCAGGAGATTCAGCAGCAGTAGATGCAGGAGCAGATTCAGAAGCAAATTCCGTAAGAGATGCAGCAACAGGAGATTGATAAGCAAAAGATATAGCAGCAGGAGATGCAGCAGCATGAAATTCAGGAGGAGATGCAGCAGCAGAAGCAGCAGGTAATGCAGCAGCCGTAGATGAAGTAGGCTTAGAAGCAGCTGTAGATGTGGCAGGGTATGCAAGAGCAGGAGATTCAGCATCAGGAGATGAAGTGAGGAGATGGATCATCAGATGAATCTGCTAATGCATCAGAGGAAGTTGCAGAAGGAGATGCAGCAGCAGGAGGTTCAGCAGAGGATGCAGCAGCAATAGATGCAGGTGGAGATCCAGGAGGAGGACATAGAGAAGCAGGAGATGCAGCAGCACATGCAGGAGATGAAGGAGTAGGAGAAGCAGCAGGAGGAGATTCAGCAGGAGATGCATCACGAGGTGCATCAGCAGGAGATGCAGCATTAGGAGATGTACCAGTGGATGCAGCAGCAGGAGATGCAGCAGGGGATTCAGTAGAAGGTGATGCAGCAGCAGATGCAGCAGAAGTGAATTCAGCAGCAGAAGATGCAGCAGTCTATGCAGCAGCAGCAGATGGAGCATCAGGTGATGCAGGAAGACATCAAAAAATCAGAAGATCAACAGGAGATGCAGCAGTAGATTTATCTACAGTAGATGTACCAAAAGATGCAAGAGATGCAGCAGCAGGAGATGCAGCTGGAGATGCAGCAGCAGTAGATTGAGCAAGATATACAGTAGCAGGAGATGCATCAGCAGGAGATGTGGCATGAGAGGCAGAAGAAGAAGATCCTGCAGCAGATGTAGTAGCAGATGCAGCAGCAGGAGATTCGGCAGTCAAGGATGCAGCAGTAAGAGATGCAGCAGGTTATGCATCAGCAGAAGACGCTGCAGCAGGAGTTCAGCAGCAGGAGATGTAGCAGGTGAAGATGCAGCATCAGGCGATGCATCAGTAAATGCAGAGGCAGGAGATGCAGCAGGAGATGCAGTAGTAGGAGATGAAGCAGTATATGAAGCTGCAGCAGATGCAGCAGAAAATACTGCAGATGCAGCAGTAGGAGATGAAGCAGGAGATGCAGCAGGAGATTCAGCAGCAGGAGATGCAGTAGGAGATGATGCAGAATGAGCTGTAGCATCAGGAGATGCAGAATGAGAAGCAGAAGGAGATGCAGTAGTAGGAGATGAAGCAGTATATGAAGCAGCAGCAGATGCAGCAGTAGGAGATGAATGAGGAGATGCAGCAGGAGATGATGCAGAAGCAAGAGATGCAGCAGCAGGAGATGCAGCCGCTGCAGATGCAGGAAGATATTCAACAGCAGATTCAGTAGGAGCTGCAGCAGCAGGAGATGAAGCAGCAGCAGATGCATCAATAGATGCCTATTCATCAGGAGATGCAGCAGGAAGAGATGCTTCAGCAGGTACAGCTTCATGAGATGTAGCACGAGATACAGAAGGAGATGCTGTAAGAGAAGAGGCAGGAGGAGATGATGCAGCAGACCCAGTAGCAGGAGATGCAGAAGCAGAAGATGAAGCCGGAGATTCTGCAGCAGGAGATGCAGCAGGAGATAGAGTCGCAAGAGAGGAGCAGCGGATTCAGCAAGAGATACTGCAGCAAGAGATGAAGCCTCAGGATCTGCAGAGAAGAAGATGCAGCAATAGGAGATGCAGCAGGAGATGCAGTACCAGCAGACGCATCAGCAAGAGATGCAGCAGCAGAAGATAGAGCAGCAGCAGCAGATGCGCAAGAAAATGGAGCAGGAGATGCGGCAGGATAAGATGCAGTACCAGCAGATGCAGCAGGAGATGCAGCGTCTGGAGTTGAAGCACTAGAAGATGCTGCAGAAGATGCTGTAGAAGATGCAGCAGCAGATGCATCAGGAGAAGCAGGAGCAGTAAATGCAGCAGCAGGAGATGCAGCAGCAGAGATGCAGGAGTAGGAGAGGCACAAGCAGGAGATGTGGCAGCAAGATATGCAAAAGGATATGCAGAAGCAGGAGATGTGGCAGCAGGAGAGGCACCATGTGATTCAGCAGGAGATGCAGCAGAAGATAGAGAAGCAGGAGATGCAGCAGGAGATGCAGCCGCAGGACATGCAGGAAATGCATCAGCTGATGCAGGAGGAGATTTAGCAGGAGGAGAGGCAGCAGCAGGAAATGCAGCAGTAGATTCATCTCTGCTGCCTCTCCTACTGCATCTCCTCCTGTTTCATCTTTTGTTGCATCTCCTGCTGCTGTATATGATGGTGCATATCCTCTTGCTAAATCTCAGGCTTAATCTCCTGCTGCATCCTCTGCGGATGCATCTGCGGATGCATCTGCAGAAGCATCTCCATTTCCTGCTGCATCTGATGCTCAATCTACGGATGCATCTAGTGCTTCTGCATTTCAGCTGCTTCATCTCTTGCTGCTGTATAGCCTGCTGCGTCATCTCTTGATGCATTTCAGTTGCATAACCTGTTGAACGCATTTGCTCCTGCATCTCCTGCTGCTACATCTCCTGCTGAATCTCCTGTTGCACTTCCTGCTCTAACTGTGGATGCATATGTTGCTATTTCATCTCCTGCTGCATCTCCTAGAGAATCTTCTTCTGCAGAATAACCTCCAGCTTCTCCTGCTACAGATCCTGCTGATGTATCTCCTGCTGCATCTCCTACTACATCCCCTGCTGCTGAATCTCCTTCTATATCTCCTGCTGCATCTCCTGCTGAATCTTCTGCTAGTGCATGTTCTGCTGCATTTCCTGCTGATGCTTATCCTGCTGCTGTATTTCCTGATGCATCTCTTTCTGCTTTATCTTTTTCTGAATATCCTTCCTGTTGCATCTCCTCTTGCATCTCCTGTGGCATCACCTGCTCCTGTATCTCCTGCTGCTACATCTCCTGGTGCATCCTCTGCTCATGCATCGGCGAGTACATCTCCTGATGCACCATTTCCCGTTGCATCTGCTGCTCCATCCCCTTCTGCATCTCTTTCTGCTCCATCTGGTGCATCTGCTGTTGCATATGCTGCTGCTTCATCTACTGCTGCATCTCCTGCTGCTTCTCCTTCTGCTGCATCAGTTGCTGCTGAATCTCCTGATGAATCTCCTGGGGCATCTCATGCTTCTACATATCATACTGAATCTCCTGCTGCTGAATCTCCTGAAGCCTCTGCTGCTGCTGCATCTCCTACAGCCGCATCACCTTCTGCATGTGCTGCTGCAGCATCTCCTTCTGCTGCATCTCCTGTTGCAGCATCTGCTGGTGCTGCGCCTGCTGCAACATCTGCTTCTGCATCTCCTGCTGCTGCATCTTCGTCGGAATCTCTCGGTGCTGCATTTCCTGCTGATGCATATTCTGCTTCAACTCCTGCTGCTGCATTACATTCTGCATCTATTCCTGTTGTATTTCCTGCTTCTGCATCACCTGCTGCTGCATCTCCGTCTGAATCTCTTGGTGCTGCATCTCCTGCTGATGCATGTCCTGCTGCATCTCCTGCTTCTGCATCTACTTCTTCTGCATCTCCGGCTCCAGCATCTCCTTGCTGCTGCATCCCTTATTCATCTCCTACTGCTGCATATACTGCTGCATCTGGTGCTGCTGTACCTCCTCCTGCTGCATTTCCTGTTGCTTATCCTCCTGCTGCATCTCCTGCTGAATCTCCTCCTTCTGCATCTCCTGTCCCATCTTCTCCTGCTGCATCTCCTTCTGTTACATCTCCTGCTACAGCATCTCCTGCTGTAGCTGCTGTTTCTGCATCTCCTCATACATCTCTTCTGCTTCGTCTCATCCTGCTGCATCTCCTGCTGCTATATCTCCTGCTGTTTCATATCCTGCTACTGCATCTCCAAATAAATCTCCTGCTGCTGCATCTCTTGATCGATATTATGCTGCTGCATCTCCCTTTACTGCATCTCCTTTTGCCTTGTCTGCTGCTGCATCTCCTACTCTATCTAATTATGCACCTACTATTGAAGCATCTCCTGTGTCATCTCCTTCTGCTGCATATCTTCCTGCTTCATCTCGTTCTGCATCTCCTGCTGCATCTCCTTGAGCGTCACCTGCTGCATCTCCTTCTGCATCACCTGCACATGCATCTCCTGCTGCATCTCGTGCTCCTCCATATTCATCTGCATTTCCTGCTGCAGCTCTTTATGAATCTACTACTGCTGCATCTGCTGAATTTGCTGCTGCATCTGCTGCTGCTTCATCTACTGCTGCATCTCCTGCTAGATCTCCTGCTGCTGCATCTCCTGCTGCTGCACCTGATGCTGGATCTGATGCTGCATCTGATGCTAGTTTCTCTCTTGCTGCATTTACTGTGGCTGAATCTCCTGCTATATTACATTCTGCTGCATCTTCTTCACTTCATCTATTACTCTGCACCTCCTGCTGCTGCATCTCCTCCTTCTGCATCTCAGGCTGAATTGCCTGTAGCATCTCATGCTTCTTCATCTCCTGCTGTCCTGCTGCTCCTAGTGCATATGATGCTGCTCAATTTCCTGTTACTTCTGCTGCTGCTGCATTCCCTGATTCTGCAACTCCTTCTGTGTCTCCTGCTACGACATGACCTGCTGCTGCATTTCCGTCTGAATCTCCTGATGCTGCAACTGGTTCTCCATCTACTTGTGCATCTTATTTCTTAATGCATTTCCTGCTGAATTTCCTGTTGAAACGTCTCCTGCTCTATCTCTTCCTTTATACCTTTCTACATTTGCTGCCTCATTTCCTCATGCACCTGCTGATGCACCTCGTGCTGCTGCATCTCCTGCTTCATCTTCAACTGATGCATCTGTGGCTTCATCACATGATATGTCATCTCCTGCTGCATCTGCTTCAGTATTTCCTGAATGAGTATCTGCTGATCCTGCATCTACTGCTGCATTTCCTGATGCTCTGCTGCTGATTCATGTCCTGCCAAAACTCCTGCTACATATCCTGCTGCTGCATCTCTTAATGTATCTCATGGTAATGCTTAATCTCCTGTTGCTGCATTTCCTGCTGCATCTTCTGCTGTTGCATCTCCTGCTGATGGGTCTGATGCTGCATCTCTTGCTCTTGCATCTCCTGCTGCATCTCCTGCTGCTGCATTACCTGCTCTATCTCCTCCTACTGCATCTCCTCCTGCTGCATATCCTGCTTCTCTATATACTGCATCCTTTCCTGCTGCTGTATCTCCTGCTGCTGAATCTCTTTCTGCATCTCCTTCTTCTGAATCTCCTGCTGCTCTATTACCTTCTGCATCGACTCCGGCTGCATCTCCTGCTGATGCATCTCCTGCTCTTGCATTTCCTTCTGCTGAATCTCCTTCTGAATCTCTGATGGCATCTCATGCTTCTACATATCCTGCTACATCTCCTGACGTATCTCCTTCTGAATGTGCATCTCCTGCTGCTTCTCCTGCTGCTGAATCTCCTGCTGCTGCATCTTCTCCTGCTGAATCTTCTGCTGCTGCGTCTGCTGCATCATCTCCTCTTTCTCCATAACCTGCTGTATCTCCTGTTGCTGCATCATATCATGCATCTGCATATGTTGAAGAAACTCTTCCTACTGCATCTTCTGCTGAATCTTCATTTCATGCTGCATCTGCTTCTGCATCTCCTGCTGCTTCTCCTTCTGAATATGCATCTCCTGATGCATCTCAACACGCTGCCACTCCTACTGCAGCGTTTGCTTCTGCATCTCCTGCTGTACCTCCTGCTGTTGAATCTTCTTATGCCGTGTCTGCTGCTGAATATCCTTTGTCTGCTGCTGCATCTCCTGCTACTGAATCTCCTGCTCCATCTGCTGCTGCTACATCTCCTACTGCTGCATCACCTTCTGCATCTGCTGCTGCAGCATCTCCTTCTGCTGCATCTCCTGTTGCTTCGTCTGCTGGTGCTGCATCTGCTGCAACATCTGCTTCTTCATCTCCTGCTGCTGCACCTCCTGCTGCATCTCCGTCTTAATCTCATGGTGCTGCATTTCCTGCTGATGCATATTCTGCTTCAACTCCTGCTGCTTCATCTCCTGCTGCTGCATCTGCTGATACTGCATGTGCTGCTGCAGCTCCTGCTGCATCTCTTGGTGCTGCATCTCCTGCTTCATCTCAGTATGACTTAACTGCCACTATTGAGGCGCTTTAGGGAAATTGAATAACGCCCACAGGGAAGATGCTAGCATGGAATGCTGCTGCTTCTGAATGTCTTCTCTTAAAGCACTTTCACTGTAAAGCGAGACTTGTAAGAGGTTTGAGTATACGCTTGTGTACTTTAACATCAGAACGGCTATTAAAGTGTCATTTGAAAATAGCAGAGCGTTCAGCACAAATACCGCAGGGAAGAAGCGACGATGAAATGCTGGCTCTCGTTAGAGTCTTCTCTGGAAACGCTTTCACTGCAAGCTGCAAAGCATGACTAACAGAAGGTTTTAGTATAGGGTACTGAATTGTGATTTATGAAGGTGCTTTCTGATAAGTGAGTAACTGACGCAGTGAAGATGCTAGCGTGGAATACTGCTGCTACTGAATGTCTTCTCTTAGAGCGCTTTCACTGCAAAGCAAAACTTGTAGAAGTTTCAGTCTAGGCTTGTACATTGCAACATCAGAATGGCTATTAAAGCATCACTTCAAAATCTTTAGCACTTTCACTGCAAGGCAAGACTTGTTGAACTTTTAGTCTAGGCTTATGTACTGCAACATCAGAATGGCTATTAAAGCGTCGCTTCAAAATATCAGGGTGTTCAGCGCAAATAGCGCAGGGAAGATGCTTTGATCAAATATTGAAATTCGTATAATTCTTCTCTGGATGCGCTTTCACTGCAAAGAAAGACTTGTAGAACTTTCAGTTTAGGCTCGTCTCCTGTAACATCAGAATAGGTATTAAAGCGTCACTTCAAAAATTTCAAATCGTTCAGCACAAGTACGGCAGGGAAGCTGCTACGATCACATGCTCGCTCTCCTTAGTCTTCTCTTGAAGCGCTTTCACTGCAAGCTGCGAAGCATGACTAACACAAAATTTTAGTATAGGGTACAGAACAGTTACTTTGCTTTGCCGAATAACACGCTTTAGGAACAGATAACATCAGCTGCAGGGAAGATGGTAGTATGGAATGCTGCTGCTTCTGAATGTCTTCTCTTATAGCACTTTCACTGCAAAGTACGACTTCTAGAACTTTCATTCTAGTCTTCTGAAGTATATCATCAGCTAGTACAGTGTCACTTCAAAATTTCAGAGCGTTCAGCAAAAGAACCGCAAGGGAAGCTTCTACCATCAAATGCTGGTTCTCGTTAGAGTCTTCTCTAATAGCGCTTTCACTGCAAGCTGTGAAGCACGACTAACACATTTTAGTTTAGGGTAATGAATTGTGACTTAACTGCGCCTGTTAACACTCTCATGGAAAAGTAAGTATTTCAGGCAGTGCAGATGCTGACATGAAACTACACTGCTTATTAATGTTTTCTCTTATAGCGCTGTTACTGCAAAAGACGACTTGTAGAACTTTCACTCTAGGCTTATGAGCTGTAAGATCAGAATGGCTCTTAAAGCCTCATTTCAAGAGTTGAGATCGTTCAGCACAAGTACCGCAGGGAAGCTGCTACCATCAAGTTTTGGCTCTTGTTAGGATCCTTTCATGAAGCGCTGTCACTGCCAGCCGCAAAGCACGAAAAACGCAACCTTTTCGCGTAGGCTAGTTATTAGCGACTTAATAACGCCTAATAATGAGCTTTATAAAAAGAGAATATCTCCAGCAGGGAAGATGTTACCATGGAATGCTTCTGCTTCTGAATGTCTTCTCTTAGAGCGTAATCACTGCAAACCAAAATTTATCTAACTTTCCGTCTAGGCTAGTGAACTGTAACATCAGCATGGCTAGTAAAGATTCACTTGAAGATTTGAAAGCGTTTAGCAGAACTACCCTCGGGAAGTTGCTAGCATCAAATGGTGGCTCTCGTTAGAATCTTCTTGGGGAGTGCTTTCACTGAGAGGTGCAAAACAAGATTAACAATGCGTTTAAGACTAGGTTAAAGAATAGTGACACAACAGCGACTAATAACGAGCTTTAGGAAAAGTGACTATCTCTAACAGCGAAGTCGTTAGCACAGAATGCTGCTGCTTCTGAATGTCGTCTCTTATAGCACTTTCACTGGAAAGCGAGACTTGTCGAACTTTCAGTCTAGGCTAGTGAGCGGTAACATCAACATGGCTATTGAGGCATCACGTCAAGATTTTAGACATTTCTGCTCAAGTACCGCATGGAAGCTGCTACCATCAAATTCTGGCTCTCGTTAGGATCTTTTCATGAGGAGCTTTCACTGTCAGCTGCAAAGACCGCAAAACGCAACATTTTCGCGGAGGCTAGTTATTAGCAACTTAATAACTCCTAACAACGCTCTTTAGGAAAAGAGAATATCTTCTGCAGGGAAGATGTTAACATGGAATGCTTCTGCTTGTGGATGTATTCTCTTAGAGCGCTTTTATTGCAGAGCACGACTTGTAGAACTTTCCGTCTAGTCTTGTGTACTGTCAGATCAGAATGACCGCTTGTGCTTCTGAATGTCTTCGCTTAGAGCGCAATCATGAAAACCAAGATTTATCTAACTTTCCTTCTAGGCTTGTGAATGGTCTAACAGCGGAGATGTTAGCACGGAATGCTGCTGCTTCTGAATGTCTTCTCTTATAGCGCTTTCACTGGAAAGGGAGACTTGTAGCACTTTCATTCTCAGTTTGTGAACGGTAACATCAAAATAGCTATGAAGGCGTCACGTCAAAATTTCAGAGCATTCAGCATAAGTACCGCAGGAAAGCTGCTACCATCCAATACTGGCTCACGTTAGAGTCTTCCTAGACAGACTTTCACTGCAAGTTGCAAACACGACTAAAATAATGTTTTAGTTTAGGCTTGTTAAGAGTGACTTTAAAACGCCTATTACGTCGCTGTAGTTGGAATTAATATCTCCAGCAAGGACGATGCTAGCATGAAATGATTCCGCTTATGAACGTGTTCTCTTAAAGCGCTACAACTACAAAGCACGTATGTCAAACTTTCACTCTAGGCTTGTGAAAAGTAACATCAGCATGGCTATTGAAGCATCACATCAAGATTTTAGAGATTTCTGCTCAAGTACCTCACGGAAGCTGCTACCATCAAATTCTGGCTCTTTTCAGGATCTTTTCATGAGGAGCTTTCACTGTCAGCAGCAAAGACCGAAAAACACAACGTTTTCGTGGAGGCTAGTTATGAGCGACTTAATAACTCCTAATAACGCGCTTTAGGAAAAGAGAATATCTCCAGCAGGGAAGATGTTAGCATGGAATGCTTCTGCTTGTGGATGTATTCTCTTGGAGCGCAATCACTACAGAGCACGACTTGTAGAACTTTCCGTCTAGGCTAGAGAACAGTAACATCAGAATGGCTAGTAAGGCTTCACTTGAAGATTTGAAAGCGTTTATCAGAAATACCCCTGAAAGTTCTACAAGTTGTGCTCTGCAGTGAAAGCGCTCTAAGAGAATACATCCGCAAACAGAAGCATTCCATGCTAGCATCTTCCCTGCTGGAGATGTGAATTTTTACTAAAACTCCATAATAGATGGTGTTAAGTCCCTATTCACTAGCCTATGCTAATAAGTTCTTTTAGTCATGTTTGAAGCTTGCAGTGAAAGCGTTCCAGAGAAGATTCTAACGAGAGACACCATTTGATGGTTTCAGCATTCCCTCGGTAGTTGTGCTAAACGTTCTGAAATTTAAAGTAGTCATTCCGATCTGACAGTACACAAGACTAGACTGAAAGTTCTACAAGTCGTGCTCTGCAATGAAAGCGCTCTAAGAGAATACATCCACAAGCAGAAACATTCCATGCTAACATCTTCCCTGCTGGAGATATTCACTTTTCCTGAAGCACATTATTAGGCATTATTAAGTCACTAATAACTAGCCTACGCGAAAAGGTTGCGTTTTTCCTGCTTTGCGGCTGACAGTGAAAGCTCCTCATGAAAAGATCCTAACGAGAGCCAGAATTTGATGGTAGCAGCTTCCTTGCGGTACTTGTGCTGAACGATCTCAAATCTTGAAATGAGGCTTTAATAGCCATTCCGATCTTACAGCTCATAAGCCTAGAGTGAAACTTCTACAAGTCATCTTTTGCAGTAACAGCGCTATAAGAGAAAACATTAATAAGCGGTGTAGTTTCATGTCAGCATCTGCACTGCCTGAAATACTTGCTTTTCCACAAGTGCGTTAACAGGCGCTTTGAAGTGACACTTTACTAGCTGATGATATAATTCAGAAGACTAGAATGAAAGTTCTAGAAGTCGTACTTTGCAGTGAAAGTGCTATAAGAGAAGACATTCAGAAGCAGCAGCATTCCATACTACCATCTTCCCTGTGGGCATTATTCGATTTCCCTAAAGCGCCTCAATAGTGGCTGTTACGTCATGATGAGATGAAGCAGGAGATGCAACAGCAGAAGATGCAGCACCAAGAGATGCAGCAGGAGATGCAGCAGCATACAGTATCAGAAGATGCAGCAGCAGGAGATGAAGCAGCAGATGCAGCAGCAGGAAATACAACAGGAATAAATGCAGAGGGTAATGCATCAGCAGGAAATGCAGCACCAAGTGATTAAGACGGAAATGCAGCAGGAGGTACAACAGCAGGAGATGCAGAAGGAGATGTTCTAGCAGGTGCAGCACCAGCAGATGAAGCAACAGAAGATGCAGCAGAAGCAGATGCTGCAGCACCACATGCAGAAGGTGAGGAAGCAGTAGGAGATGTAGCAGCAGGAGATGCAGCAGAAGCAGATACTGCAGCAAAACATGCAGAAGGTGAGGAAGCAGTAGGAGATGTAGCAGCAGGAGATGCAGCAGCAGATGCATCAGGAGATGCAGATTCAGTAGGAGATGTAGCAGCAGAAGATGCTGCAGCAGATGATGCAGCAGAAGATGTAGAAGAAGGAAATGCAGCAAGATATGCTGCAGGAGGAGATGCAGTAGGATATGAAGCAGGAGATGCAGCAGCAGGAGATGCAGCAGGGGATGCATATTCAGCAGTAGATTTAGCAGGAACTTCAGAAGGAGATGCAGCAGCAGGAGATTTATCAGGAGATGCAGCAGTAGATGAAGCAGCAGCATATGCAACAGCAGATGCACCAGATGGAGCAGAAAGAGATTCAGCAGGGGATGGAGCAGCAGATGCAACGAGAAATGGTACATCAAGAGATGCATCTGCAGATGCATGAGCAGAAGATGCATCAGGAGATGTAGCAGCAGGAGATACAGGAGTAGGTGATGCCGCAGGAGATGCAGCAGGAGATGCAACATCAGAAGATGCAGCACCAAGAGATGCAGCAGAAGATGCAGCAGCACATGCAGTATCAGCAGATGCAGCAGCAAAAGATGAAGCAGGAGATGCAGCAACAGGAGTTGCAGCAGCAAGAAATACAACAGGAATAGATTCAGAAGGTAATGCAACAGCAGGATTTGAAGCAGAATATGCATCAGAAGGAAATGCAGCACCAAAAGGTTCAGACGGAGATGCAGCAGGAGGTGCAGCAGCAGGACATTCAGCATGATATGTAGAAGCATGAGATGCCGCAGGAGATTCATCAGGAGATTCAGCAGCAAATGATGCAGCGGCATAAGAAGCAGCAGGAGATGCAGGAGGAGATGCAGAAGCAGATGCAGCAGGAAATGAAGATTCAGCAGAAGATGCAGTAGGAAGAGATTCTTCAACATATGCAGCAGCATGATATGATGCAGCAACAGGAGATACAGCAGGTTATGGAGAAAGCATAGAGGAGATGATGCAGCAGATGCAGCATCAGGAGATTCAGCAGCAGGAGATGCATCAGCAGATGAAGCAGGAAATGCAGCAAGAGATGCAGCAGCAGAGATGTAGCCGCAGATGCATCAGAGGCAGATGCAACAGGAGATGCAGCAGCAGTAGATTCCGCAGGAGATGCATCAGCAGAAGATGCAGAAGGAGTTGCAGCATCAGGAGATGCAACAGGGAATGCAGCAGCAGCAGAAGTAACAGGAGATGCAGCAGCATCATATGCAATAGGAGATGTAGCAGCAGGAGATGAAGAAGCATAGGATGCTACAGGCGATTCAGCCATAGATACAGAAGGAGGAGATGCAGCAGCAGGAGGTGCAGCGTAGTAGATGAAGTGATGAAGATGCAGCAAAAGGAAATATAGCAGGAGATGCAGCCGCAGTAAATGCATCAAGAAAGAAAGTATAATCAGACGCAGCATCAGATGCAGCATCAGGAGATGCATCAGCAGGAGATGCATCAACAGGAGATGCATCAACAGGAGATCTATCAGGAGATGCAGCAGCAAATTCAGCAGATGAAGCAGTAGTAGATTCATAAAGAGCTGCAGCAGGAAATGGAGATGAATATGCAGCAGCAGGAGATGCGTCTGCAGGTGATGCAGAAGGAGATCCAGTAGGTGACTCTCAAAGAAATGCAGAACGAGATGCAGCAGCAGGATATGCAGCAGAAGGAGATGACGCAGGAGATGCTTCAATAGAAGGTGCAACATGAGATACAGAGGATAAAGATGCAGCAGCAGACGAAGCAGAAGGAGATGCAGAAACAGGAGATGCAGCAGCAAGACATGGATCAAGAGATGCAGCAGCAGGAGATGAAGCTTCTGGAGATTAATTAGGAGATGCAGTATAGGAGCAGGACATGCAGCATGAGATGCAGCAGTATGAGATGAAGCAGCAGGGGATGTATCAGGAAATGCAGAATCAGCAGATACAGCCGGAGATGCCATAGCAGGAGATGCAAAAGGAGATGATGCAGCAGCAGGAAGAGATTAAGCAGGAGATGCAGCAGGAAGAGCTTAAGCAGGAGATGCAGCAGGAGAAGGTGGAACAAAAGATGAAGCAGGAGGAGGTACAGCAGCAGAAGATGCAGCAGTAGATGCAGCAGAAGGAGATGCATAAGAGATGCAGCAGCAATTGATGAAGCAGGAGATGCTGGAGCCAGAGATGCCGAAGAAGTAGATGCAGAAGAATTAGATTCAGAAGCCAGAGATGCAGGAGTAGATGCATCAGCAGGAGCTGCAGGAGTAGATGCATCAGCAGGAGATGCAGCAAAACATACATCAGCAGGAGACACACCAGCAGCATATGAGGCAGGAGATGAACCAGCAGGAAATGCAGCAGGAGATGCACCAGCAGAAAATGCAGCAGGAGATGCTTCAGGTGATTAAACAGGAGATGCTGCAGCAGGTGCTGCAGCAGCAGATGCAGCAGCAGCAAATTTTGCAGGGCTTGCAGCAGTAGGTGAAGCAGCACTAGATGAAGCAGCATATGCTGCAGATGCAGCAGTAGGAGATGCAGCAGGGGATACAGCAGGAAGAGAAGGAGTAGGAGATAGATCAGCAGCAGATGCCCCAGCAGAGGCAGCAGCAGTAGATGCAGCAGGACATATAGAAAAGTATGAGGCAGCAGGAGATGTAGGAGATGCAGCAGTAGATGAAATAGCAGTAGATGCAGCATGAGATGCAGCAGCAGGAAATGCAACAGCAGGATATGCAGCTGCAAATGCATTCAGCAGCATATGCAGTAGGAGATGCAGCAGCAGGCGATTCAGTAGCAGGAGATTCAGCAGCAGATGTAGCAGGATATTCAGAATCAGTAGATGCATCCGCAGATGCATCAGCAGAGCATGTAGCATGAGATAGGTCAGCAGGAGATGCAGGAGTACATGAAATAGCAGTAGCTACAAGAGCAGATTCAGGAAATGCAGCAGCAGGAGATGCAGCAGGAGATGAAGTAGAAATGTAGATACAAGTGAAGCAGGAGATGCAGCAGCAGGAGATGTAGCAGGAGATGCAGCAGTACATGAAGTAGCAGCAGATACAACAACAGATTCAGGAGATGTAGCAGAGTAGATGCAGCAGGATATGACACAGCAGAAGATACAGAAGGAGATGCAGCAGCAGCATATGCAGCTGGAGATGCAGCAGGAGATGCAGCAGCAGGTGCAGCAGGAGATGTAGCAACACCAGAAGCAGCAGCAGAGGCAGCAGCAGGAGATGCAGGATGAGATGCAGCAGGAACTGCAGCAGCAGGAGATGCCGCAAAAGATGCAGCAGGATATGCAAGAGCAGATGCAGCAGCATGAGGTGCATAGCAGGAGATGCAGCATGAGATGAAGTAGCAGGAGATGCAGAAGCAGGAAATGCAGAAGTAGCAACGGGAGATGCAGAAAGAGATGGAGTAGCAGGACACGCAGTAGAAGAAGATGCAGCCGAAGCAGATGCAGGAGAAGCAGCACCAGGAGATGAAGATGCAGGAGATTCAGCAGGAGATGCATCAGCAGGAAATGTAGCAGGAGATTCTGCAGCAGGAAACACCGTAGGAGAGTCTGCAGCAGGAGATTCAGCGGAAGATTTAGCAGAAGATGTAGCAGGAGATATAGAAGGAGATTCAGCAGCAGGAGATATAGTAGGAGATGCAGCAAGAGATATATCAGCAGGAGTGGCAGGTGGAGATTCTGCAGAAGAAGATTCAGCAGGAGATACAGTAGGAGATGCATCAGGAGATGAAGTAGCAACATATGCATCAGAGGTTACAGCAGGAAGGGCAAGAGGATATTCAGCAGGAGATGTAGCAGCAGGAGATGCAGCCGCAGATGCCTTCAGGAGGAAATGCAAAAGCACTAGATGCATCAGTATAAGACTGAGCAGCAGATGCAGCAGGAAATGGAGATACTTCTGCAGATGCATCTACAGATGCACGAGCAGAGGATGCAGCAGCAGTAGATGCTGGAGGACATTAAGTGGCAGGAGATGTAGCAGCAGGAATTGTAGCAGCAGATGCAGCAGTACATGAATCAGCAGCAGATGCAGCAGCAAATTAAGAAGATGCAGTATCCAGAAATGCAGCAGAAGATGCAGCAAGAGGAGATGCATCAGCAGGAGATGCAGGCAGTAGACGAAAGAGGAGATGCAGATGCAGCAGCAGATGAAGTAGCAGGAGTTGCAGCAGCAGATGCAATAGCGGGAGATGCAGCAATAGGTGAAGCAGCACCAGATGCAGCAGCATATGCTGAAGATGTAGTAGGAGGAGATTAAGCAGGAGATCCAGCACGAAGAGATGCAACAGGATATGGAGAAAAAGATAAAGCAGAAAGAGATGCATCAGGAAATACAGCAGTAGGATATGCATCAGCAGAAAATGCAGCAGAACATGCACTGGCAGAAGATGCAGCAGGAGATATAGAAGGAGATTCAGCAACAGGGGATGTAGTATGAGATGCAGCAGGAGATACATCAGCAGGAATTGTAGCAGGAGATGCAGCAGGAGATTCTGCAGAAGAAGATTCAGCAGGAGATGCAGCAGGAGATGAAATAGCAACATATGCATCAGCAGTTACAGCAGGATGTGCAGCAGGAGATTCAGCAGGAGATGTAGCAGCAGGAGATGCAGCCGCAGATGCCTTCAACAGGATATGCAGCTGAAATACAGAAGCAGTAGATGCATCCATAGAAGATTGAGCAGCAGATGCAGCAGGAAATGGAGATGCATCCTCAGATGCATCCGCAGAGGATGCAGCAGGAAATGAAGCAGCAAATGCAGCAGAAGGAGGTGCAGGAGGACATCAAGTATAAGGAGATGCAGCAGCAGAAAATTTGGCAGGAGATGCAGCAGTACATGAAGCATCAGGAAATGGAGCAGCAGATTAAGCAGCAGCAGGAAATGCAGCAGAATATGCAGCAGGAGGTAATGCAGCAGGTGATGCAGCAGGAGGTGATGCAGCTAAAGCTGCAGAGGCAGCAGATGCAGCAGCAATAGATGCAGCAGCAGATGCATCATGAGATGCTGATGCACTACGAGATGTAACAGCAGAAGATGCTGCAGCAGATGATGCAGCAGGAGATGCAGCAGAAGGAAATGCAGCAAGATATGTTGTAGGAGGAGATGCAGTAGGATATGAAGCAGGAGATGCAGCAGCAGGAGACGCAGCAGGGGATGCATATTCAGCAGTAGATTCAGCAGAAACTTTAGAAGGAGATGCAGCAGCAGGAGATTTATCAGGAGATGCAGCAGTAGATGAAGCAGCAGCATATGCAACAGCAGATGCAGCAGATGGAGCAGAAAGACATGCATCAGGGGATGGAGCAGCAGATGCAAAGGGAAATGGTGCATCAGGAGATGCATCCACAGATGCATGAGCAGAGGATGCATCAGGAGATGTAGCAGCAGGAGATACAGCAGCAGGTGATGCAACATCAGAAGATGCAGCACCAAGAGACGCAGCAGAAGATGCAGCAGCAGGAGATGCAGCAGCAGGAAATACAACAGGATTAGATGCAGAAGTTAATGCATAAGCAGGAGTTGAAGCAGAATATGCATCAGCAGGAAAAGCAGCACAAAGAGATTCAGACGGAGATGGAGCAGGAGTTGTAACATCAGAAGATGCAGCACCAAGAGACGCAGCAGAAGATGCAGCAGCACATGCAGTATCAGCAGATGCAGCAGCAGGAGATGAAGCAGCAGAAGCAGCAGCAGGAGATGCAGCAGCAGGAAATAAAAGAGGAATAGATGCAGAAGGTAATGTAGTAGCAGGAGTTGAAGCACAATATGCAGCAGCTGGAAATGCAGCACCAAAAGGTTTAGACAGAGGTGCAGCAGGAGGTGCAGCACCAGCAGATGCAGCAACAGGAGTTGCAGCAGAAGGAGATGCTGCAGCAGGACATGCAGAAGGTGATGTAGCTGTAGGAGATGCAGAGCAGGAGATGCAGCAGGAGATTCAGCAGCAGGATATTCAGCATGATATTTAGAAGCATGAGATGCCCCAGGAGATTCATCAGGACATTCAGCAGTAACTGATGCAGCATCAGGAGAAGCAGCACCATATGCAGAAGATACTGCAGAACCATATGCAGCAGGAGATACAGCAGCAGATGAAGCAGCAGATGCAGCTGGAGATGTAGCATCACCAGAAGCAGCAGCAGATGCAGCAGCAAAGGATGCAGGATGAGATGCAGCAAGAATTGCATCAGCACGAGATGCTGCTGGAAATTCAGTATGATATGTAACAGCAAGAGATTTGGTAACAGCAGATGCATCAGGATATGCAGCAGCAGATGCAGCTGCATGAGGTGTATCAGCAGGAGATGTAGCAGGAGATGCATATTCAGCAGGTGATGCACCAGGTTATGCAGCAGGAGATTCAACAGAAGGAAATATAGCAGGAAATCAGTCGGAGATGCAGCAGCAGGAGATGCATAAGCAGATGCAGCAGGAAATGCAGATTCAGCAGGAGAAGCAATAGGAATGCATCAGAGATGTAGCAGGACATAGCGCAGCAGCAGATGCATCAACAGATGAAGCAGGAAATGCAGCAAGTGATGCAGCAGCAGATGCGTCAGAAGAAGATGCAACAGGAGATGCTGCAGCAGTAGATTCCACAGGAGATGCATCAGCAGAAAATGCATTAGGAGTTGCAGCATCAGGAGATGCAACAGGGAATACAGCAGCAGCAGAAGTAACAGGAGATGCAGCAGCATCATATGCAATAGGAGATGTAGCAGCAGGAGAGGAAGAAGCAGGAGATGCTACAGGCGATTCAGCCGGAGATGCAGAAGGAAGAGATGCAGTAGCAGGAGGTGCAGAATAGTAGATGAAGTGAAGAAGATGCAGCAGACTGAAATATAGAAGGAGATGCAGCCGCAGTAAATGCATCAAGAGAAAAAGTAGCATCAGATGCAGAAGCAGGAGATGCAGCAGCAGATGATGCAGCAGGACATGAAGCAGCAGCTGATGCAGCAGAATATTCAGGAGATGCAGCTGTAGTAGATTCGTAAAGAGCTGCAGCAGGAAATGCAGATGAATATACAGGAGTAGGAGATGCATCTGCAGGTTATGGAGAAGGAGATGCAGCAGGTGACGCTCAAGGAGATGCAGCAGGAGATGCAGAACGAGATGAAGCAGAAAGATATGCAGCAGAAAGTCATGACGCAGAAGATGCTTCAATAGAAAGTGTAACATGAGATACAGCTGGAGATGCAGCAGCAGACGAAGCAAAAGGAGATGCAGTAAAGGGAGATGTAGCAGCATAATATCGATCAAGAGATGAAGCAGCAGGAGATTCATTAAGAGATGCAGTAGCAGGATATGAAACAGCAGGAGATATAGCAGAAGGAGATGCAGCATGAGATGCAGCAGGATGAGATGAAGCAGCAGGGGATGTACCAGGAGATGCAGAAGCAGCAGATACAGCAGGAGATGCTGTAGCAGGAGATGCAGAAGGAGATGTAACAGAAGGAGATGCAGCAGCAGGAGATGCAGCAGGAGGAGATGGGAGAGGAGATGCAGAAGGAGGAGATTCAGTGGGAGATGCAGCAGGAGGGTATGCAACAGGAAATGCAGCAGGAGAAGTTATAGCAGAACCAGATGCAGCAGTATATGCTGCAGAAGGAGATGAATAAGAGATGCAGTAGCAATTGATGCAGCAGGAGATGCTGGAGCCTGAGATACAGGAGTAAATACAGAAACAGGAGATGCAGCAGGACATGCATCAGCAGGAGATGCAGCAGCAGGATATGAGGCAGGAGATGCACCAGCAGCAGATGAAACAGCAGATGCATGTGGAAATGTAGCATCACCAGAAGCAGCAGCAGATGCAGCAGCAAAGGATGCAGGATGAGATGCAGCAAGAATTGCATCAGCACGAGATGCTGCTGGAAATTCAGTAGGATATGCACCAGCAAGCGATTTGGCAACAGCAGATGCAGCAGGATATGCAACAGCAGATGCAGCTGCATGAGGTGTATCAGCAGTAGATGTAGCAGGAGATGCATATTCAGCAGGTGATACACCAGGATATACAGCAGGAGATTCAACAGAAGGAAATGCAGCAATAAATCATCCCGAGATGCAGCAGCAGGATATGCAGTAAAAGAAGATGCATCCGCACAAGAGGCAGCAGCAAATTCAGCAGGAGGAGATGCAGCATCAGGAGATTCAGCAGGAGATGCATCAGCAGGAAATTCATCAGCAGATTCTGCAGCAGGAAATTCCGTTAGAGATTCTGCAGCAGGTGATTCAGTAGAAAAGGCAGAAGGAGATTCAGTAGAAAATGCATCAGGAGATGCAGCCAGAGGTATAGAAGGAGTTTCAGCAGCAGGGGATGTAGTAGGAGATGCAGCTGGAGATACATCAGCAGGAATTATAGCAAGAGATGCTGGAGGAGATTCTGCAGAAGATTCAGCAGGAGATGCAGCAGGAGATGAAATAGCAACATAGTCATCAGCAGTTACAGCAGGAAGTGCAGCAGGAGATTCAGCAGGAGATGTAGCAGCAGGAGATGCAGCCGCAGATGCCTTCAACAGGGTATGCAGCTGAAATGCAGAAGCACTAGATGCATCCGTAGAAGACTGAGCAGCAAATGCAGCAGGAAATGGAGATGCTTCTGCAGATGCATCCACAGAGGATGCAGCAAGAGATGAAGCAGGAGGCTATACAGCAGCAGGAGATGAAGCAGCCGATGTTCACTATTTCGAAATAGCGTTATTCGGCGAAGTAAAGTAACTGTTCTGTACCCTATACTAAAATTTTGTGTTAGTCGTGCTTTGCAGCTTGCAGTGAAAGCGCTTCCAGAGAAGACTAACGAGAGCCAGCATGTGATCGTAGCAGCTTCCCTGCCATACTTGTGCTGAACGATTTGAAATTTTGAAGTGACGCTTTAATACCCATTTGATGTTACAGGACACGAGCCTAGACTGAAAGTTCTACAAGTCTTTCTTTGCAGTGAAAGCTCTATAAGAGAAGAAATTCAGAAGCAGCAGCATTCCATGCTAGCATCTTCCATACGGGCTTTACTCACTTTTCGTAAAGCTCCTCAAGAGTTAAATCACAATTCCGTAATCAATACTAAACGTTTTGTTAGACGTGCTTTGCAGCTTGCAGTGAAAGCGTTTCCAGAGACGACTCTAACGAGAGCCAGTATTTCATCGTAGCTTCTTCCCTGCGGTATTTGTGCTGAACGCTCTGCTATTTTCAAATGACGCTTTAATAGCCCTTCTGATGTTAAAGTACACAAGCGTATACTCAAACTTCTACAAGTCTCGCTTTGCAATGAAAGCGCTTTAAGAGAAGACATTCAGAAGCAGCAGCATTCCATGCTAGCATCTTCCCTGTGGGCGTTATTCGATTTCCCTAAAGCGCCTCAACAGTGGCAGTTAAGTCATAATATGATGAAGCAGGAGATGCAACAGCAGAAGATGCAGCACCAAGAGATACAGCAGGAGCTGCAGCAGCACATGCAGTATCAGCAGATGCAGCAGCAGGAGATGAAGCAGCAGATGCAGCAGCAGGAGATTCAGCAACAGGAGTTGAAGCAGAATATTCATCAGCACAAAATGCAGCACCATGAGATTCAGATGGAGATGCAATAGGAGATGCAGCAGCAGGAGATGCAGAAGGAGATTTTGCAGAAGGTGCAGCACCAGCAGATGAAGCAACAAGAGATACAGCAGAAGGAGATGCTGCAGGAGCACATGCAGAAGGTGATGCAGCAGTAGGAGATGTAGCAGCAATAGATGGAGCAGGAGGTTCAGCAGCAGGAGATTCAGCAGCAGACACGGCATAAAGAGATTCAGTAGCAGGAGATGCAGCAGGAGATGCAGAAGCAAACGCAGCAGTAGGAGAGGCAGCAGGTGGAGATGCATTAGGAGATGCATATTCAGAAAGAGAAGCAGCAGGAGATGCAGCAGCAGCAGGAGATGCGGAAGCAAATGCAGCAGGACATGAAGATTAAGCAGAAGATGCAGTAGGAAGAGATTTTTCAACATATGAAGCAGCATGATATGATGCAGCAACAGGAGATACAGCAGGTTATGGAGAAAGCATAGAGGAGATGATGCAGAAGACTCAGCAGCAGGAGATTCAGCAGCAGGAGAAGCAGCAGGAGATATAGAAAGAGATTCAGCAGCAGGGCATGTAGTAGGAGATGCAGCAGGAGATACATCAGCAGGAATTGTAGCAGGAGATGCTGGAGGAGATTCTGCAGAAAAAGATTCAGCAGGAGATACAGCAGGAGATGAAATAGCAACATATGCATCAGCAGTTACAGGAAGAATTGCAGCAGGAGATTCAGCAGGAGATGTAGCAGCAGGAGATGTAGGAGCAGGAGATGCAGCCACAGATGCCTTCAACAGGATATGCAGCTGAAATGCAGAAACATTAGGTGCATCTGTAAAAGATTGAGCAGCAGATACAGCAGGAAATGGAGATGCTTCTGCAGATGCATCCGCAGAGGATGCAACAGGAGATGCTGCAGCACGCTATATAGCAGCAGGAGATGAAGCAGCAGATGCAGCAGCAGGAGATGCAGGAGGACATCAAGTAGTAGGCGATGCAGAAGCAGCAAATGTAGCATGAGATGCAGCAGTACATGAGGCATCAGGAAATGGAGCAGCAGATTAAGCAGCAGCAGGAAATGCAGCAGGAGATGCAGCAGAAGGAAATGCAGCAGTTGATGCAGCAAAAGGTGATGCAGAAGGAGATGCAGTAGGTTATGAAGGAGGAGATGCAGCAGCAGGAGGTACAGCAGGGGATGCATGTTCAGCAGTAGATTCAGCAAAAACTTCAGAAGGAGGTGCAGCAGCAGGAGATTTAGCAGGAGATGCAGCAGTAGATGAAGCAGCAGCATATGCAACAGCAGAAGCACCAGATGGAGCAGAAAGAGATGCATCAGGGGATGGAGCAGCAGATGCAACGGGAAATGGTGCATGAGGAGATGCATCCACAGATGCATGAGCAGAAGATGCATCAGGAGATGTAGCAGCAGGAGATACAGGAGCAGGTGATGCTGCAGGAGATGCAGCAGGAGATGCAACACCAGAAGATGCCGCACCAAGACATGCAGCAAGAGAGACAACAGCACATGCACTATCAGCAGATGCAGCAGTAGCTAGTAATGAAGCAGCAGATGCAGCAGTAGCTAGTAATGAAGCAGCAGATGCAGCAGCAGAAGATGCAGCAGCAGGAACTACAACAGGAATAGATGCAGAAGGTAATGCAGCAGCAGGAGTTGAAGCAGAATATGCATCAGCAGGAAATGCAGCACCAGGAGATTCAGATGGACATGCAGCAGGAGATGCAGCAGCAGGAGATGAAGCAGCAGCACATGCAGAAGGTGATGCAGGATTAAGAGATGCAGCAGGAGGACATGCAGCAGGAAATTCAGCATGTTATGTAGAAGCATGAGATGCTGCAAGAGATTCATCAGGAGATTCAGCAGCAACTGATGCAGCAGCAGGAGAAGCAGCAGGAGACGCTTCAGCAGCAGGTGATGCAGAAGCAGATGCAGCAGGAAATGAAGATTCAGCAGAAGATGCAGTAGGAAGAGTTTCTGCAACATATGCAGCAGCATGATATGATGCAACAACAGGAGATACAGCAGGTTATGGAGAAAGAGGAGATGATGCAGCAGACGCAGCAGCAGGAGATACAGCAGCAGGAGATTCAGCAGCAGGGGATTCAGTAGCAGGAGAAGCAGCAGGAGATGCATATTCCGAAGGAGATACATCAGGAGATGTAGCAGGATATGTAGCAGCATGAGATGCCACCGGAGATTCAGGAGGAGATTCAGCAGAAGGAGATGCAAGAGCAGGAGATGAAGCAGCAGGAGATGCAGAAGCAGATGCAGCAGGAGATGCAGATTTAGTAGGAGATGCATCAGCAGGAAATGCAGAAGCAGATGCAGCAAGAGTCGATGCAGGAGCAGGACATGCTGCACGAGTCGATGCAGAAGGTAATAGAGCAGCAGGAGATTCAGAAGAAGGAGATGCAGTAGCAGGAGACACAGGAGAAGAAGATGCAGCCACAGCAGATGCAGGAGAAGCAGCATCAGGAGATGAAGAGGCAGGAAATTCAGCAGGAGATTCATCAGCAGGAAATGTAGCAGGAGATTCTGCAGCAGGAAACACTTCAGGAGAGTCTGCAGCAGGAGATTCAGTGGAAGATTCAGCAGGAGATATAGAAGGACATGAAGCAGCAGGAGATGCAGGAGGACACCAAGTGGCAGGAGATGTAGCAGAAGGAATTGTAGCAGGAGATGCAGCAGTACATGAATAAGCAGCAGATGCAGCAGCAGATTAAGGAGATGCAGTATCCAGAAATGCAGAAGAAGATGCAGCAAGAGTAGATGCATCAGCAGGAGATGCAGGCAGCAGACAAAAGAGGAGATGCAGATTCAGCAGCAGATGAAGTAACAGGAGATGCAGCAGCAGATGAAGTAGCAGGAGATGCAGCAGCTGATGCAATAGCAGGAGATGCAGCAATATGTGAAGCAGCACCAGATGCAGCAGCATATGCTGAAGATGTAGTAGGAGGAGATTAAGGAGCAGATCCAGCAGGAAGAGATGCAGCAGGATATGCAGAAAAAGATAAAGCAGAAGGAGATACATCAGGAAATACAGCAGCAGGATATGCATCAGCAGGAAATGCAGCAGAACATGCACTAGCAGAAGATGCAACAAGAGATGAAGCAGGAGATGCAGCCGGAGATACAGAAGGAGATTCAGCAGCAGGGGATGTAGTAGGAGATGCAGCAGGAGATACATCAGCAGGAATTGTAGCAGGAGATACTGGAGGAGATTCTGCAGAAGATAATTCAGCAGGAGATACAGTAGGAGATGAAAAAGCAACATAGGCATTAGCAATTACAGCATGAAGTGCAGCAGGAGATTCAGCAGGAGATGTAGCAGCAGGAGATGCAGCCGCAGATGCCTTCAACAGGATATGCAGCTGAAATGCAGAAGCACTAGATGCATCCGTAGAAGACTGAGCAGCAGATGCAGCAGGCAATGGAGATGCTTCTGCAGATGCATGAGCAGAGGATGAAGCAGGAGATGAAGCAGCAGGCTATACAGCAGCAGGAGATGAAGCAGCAGATGCAGCAGCAGGAGATGCAGGAGGACATCGAGTAGAAGGAGATGCAGCAGCAGCAAATATAGCAGGAGATGCAGCAGTACATGAAGCATCAGGAAATGGAGCAGCAGATTCAGCAGCAGGAAATGCAGCAAAATATGCAGCAGGAAGTGATGCAGCTGTAGCTGCAGAGGCAGCAGATGCAGCAGAAGATGCATCATGAGATGCTGAATCAGTAGGAGATGTAGCAGCAGAAGATGCTGCAGCAGATGATGCAGCAGAAGGAAATGCAGCAAGATATGCTGCAGAAGGAGATGCAGTAGGATATGAAGCAGGAGATGCAGCAGCAGGAGATGCAGCAGGGGATGCATATTCAGCGGTAGATTCAGCAGAAACTTCAGAAGGAGATGCAGAAGCAGGAGATTTAGCAGGAGATGCAGCAGTAGATGAAGCAGCAGCATATGCAACAGCAGATGCACCAGATGGAGCATAAAGAGATGCAGCAGGGGATGGAGCAGCAGATGCAATGGGAAATGGTGCATCAGGAGATTCATCCGCAGATGCATGAGCAGAAGATGCATCAGGAGATGAAGCAGCAGGAGATACAGAAGAAGGAGATGAAGCAGGAGATGCAGCATCAGGAGATGCAGGAGGACATAAAGTAATAGGGCTGCTCCTGCTTCCTCTTTTTTTTCTATATCTCCCGCTGCAACTTCTGCTGCTGCCTCTGCTGGTGCATTTCCTGCTGATGCATCTCCTGCTACATCTCTTTCTTCTGCACCTACTGTTGCTACATTTCCTGCTGAATTTGCTGCTGAATCTGGTGCTGCATCCCCTGCTGCTGATTCTCCTGCTTCTGCATATCCTGCTGCTTTATGGTCTGTTTCATCTACTGCTGCTGCATATCCTCCTACATCTTCTGCTGCTACACTTCCTTCTGCTGCATCTGCTACTGCATCTCCTGCTGCATCTCCTTCTGCTCTAACTCCTGCTGAAAATCCTGCTGCATCTCCTACAGCTGCATCTCCTGCAGCTGAATTTGCTGCCACAGTGCTGTTGTTGCATCTCCTGCTGCTGCATCTCCTCTTGCTGCATCTCCTTTAGAATATCCTGATGATGCAGATGCAGCAGCTGGAGCAGCAGGAGATGTAGAAGGAGATGCAGCAGGAGATGCCCCAGCAGGAGATGGAGCAAAGGATACAGCAGCGTGCCAAGCAGCAGTAGATGCAGCAGCAATATATGCAGCAAAAGGAGATGAAGCAGAATAGGAAGCATCAGGAGACTAAGCAAGAGGAGATGCATTAGGAGATTCGGCAGCAGGCTATGCAGCAGCAGTAGATGCAGCAGAGAATGGAGCAGCACGAGATTCAGCAGTAGGAGATGGCACAGGAGATGCAGCTGCAGGTAATGTAGCAGCAGATGCAGCATCAGGAGATGCACGAGGACATCTCTCAGCAGAAGATGCAGCAGCTGGAGATGCACCAGGAGGCGAATCTACAGCAGATGCAGCCAAAGATGCAATAGATACGGCAGCAGGTAATGCAGCAGCAGGAGATGCAGCGAAATATGCAGAAGCAGGAGATGCAGTAGCAGGAGATTCAGCAGCATATGCAGCAGGAGATGCAGCAGTAAGATAGTCATCAGAAGGAGATAAAACAGGAGATGCAAAAGCAGGAGATTAAGCTACAGGAGATACATTAGGAGATGCAGTAGCAGCAGATACAGTATCAGGAGATGCAGGTGCAGTAGGTGCAGGAGCAGATTCAGAAGCAGATTCCGTAAGAGATGCAGCAGCAGGAGATTGATAAGCAAAAGATATAGCAGCAGGAGATGCAGCAGCATGAAATTCAGGAGGAGATGCAGCAGCAGAAGCAGCAGGTAATGCAGCAGCAGTAGATGAAGTGGCTTAGAAGCAGCTGTAGATGCAGCAGGGTATGCAAGAGCAGGAGATTCAGCATTAGTAGATGAAGCAGGGGAGATGCATCATCAGATGAATTTGCTGATGCATCAGAGGAAGTTGCAGAAGGAGATGCAGCAGCAGGAGGTTCAGCAGAGGATGCAGCAGCAATAGATGCAGGTGGAGATCCAGGAGGAGGACATAGAGAAGCAGGAGATGCAGCAGCACATGCAGCAGCAGATGCAGGAGATGAAGCAGTAGGAGAAGCAGCAGGAGGAGATTGAGCAGGAGATGCATCAGGAGGTGCATCAGCAGGAGATGCAGCATTAGGAGATGTACCAGTGGATGCAGCAGCAGGAGATGCAGCAGGAGATTCAGTAGAAGGTGATGCAGCAGCAGATGCAGCAGAAGTGAATTCAGCAGCAGAAGATGCAGCAGTGTATGCAGCAGCAGCAGATGGAGCATCAGGTGATGCAGGAGGACATCAAAAAATCAGGAGATGAAGCAACAGGAGATGCAGCAGTAGATTAATCTACAGCAGATGCACCAAAAGATGCAAGAGATGCAGCAGCTGGAGATGCAGCAGCAGAAGATTGAGCAAGATATACAGAAGCAGGAGATGCATCAGTGGGAGATGTGGCATGAGAGTCAGAAGAAGAAGATCCTGCAGCAGATGCAGTAGCATACGCAGCACCAGCAGATGCAGCAGCAGGAGATTCAGCAGCAGGAGACAGCATGTGGAGATGCAGCAGGTTATGCATCAGCAGAAGATGCATCAGCAGGAGTTCAGTATCAGGAGATACAGCAGGTGGAGATGCAGCATCAGGAGATGCATCAGCAAAAGCAGCGGCAGGAGATGCAGCTGCAAGAGATGCAGCATTTTATGCAGCAGCAGGAGATGCAGCAGGAGATGTGGTAGGATTAGATTCAGCAAGAGATGCAGTAGGAGCTGCAGCAGCAGGAGATGCAGCAAGAGAGGTAGTAGTAGAAGATGAAGCAGTACATGAAGGAGCAGCAGATGCAGCAAAAAATACTGCAGATGCAGCAGTAGGAGATGAATCAGGAGATGCAGCAGGAGATGATGCAGCAGGAGATGCAGTAGGAGATGATGCAGAATGAGCTGTACCATCAGGAGATGCAGAATGAGAAGCAGAAGGAGATGCAGTAGTAGGAGATGAAGCAGTATATGAAGCAGCAGCAGATGCAGCAGTAGGAGATGAATGAGGAGATGCAGCAGGAGATTATGCAGAAGCAAGAGATGCAGCAGCAGGAGATGAAGCAGCAGCAGATGCATCAATAGATACCTATTCATCAAGAGATTAAGCAGGAAGAGATGCTTCAGCAGGTACAGCTTCATGAGATGTAGCACGAGATACAGAAGGAGATGCTGTAGGAGAAGAGGCAGGAGGAGATGACTCAGCAGACCCAGTAGCAGGAGATGCAGAAGCAGAATATGCAGCCGAAGATTCTGCAGCAAGAGATGCACCAGCAGGGGATGCAGCAGGAGATACAGTCGCAAGAGATGAGCAGCGGATTCAGCAGGAGATTCTGCAGCAAGAGATGAAGCATCAGGATCTGCAGAGAAAAAGATGCAGCAGTAGGAAGTGCAGCAGGAGATGCAACAGCAAAAGATACAGCAGCAGCAGCAGATGCACAAAAAAATGGAGGAGGAGATGCGGCAGGATAAGATGCAGTACCAGCAGATGCAGAAGGAGATGCAGCGTCTGGAGTTTAAGCAGTAGAAGATGCTGCAGGAGATGCAGCGTCTGGAGTTAAAGCACTAGAAGATGCTGCAGAAGATGCAGCAGCAGATGTATCAGGAGAAGCAGGAGCAGGAAATGCAGCAGCAGGAGATGCAGCAGCAGAGATGCAGGAGTAGGAGAGATAAGCAGGAGATGTGGCAGCAAGACATGCAAAAGGATATGCAGAAGCAGGAGATGCGGCAGCAGGAGAGGCGCCATGTGATTCAGCAGGAGATGCAGCAGAAGATAGAGAAGCAGGAGATGCACCAGCAGATGCAGCCGCAAGAGTTGCAGGAAATGCATCAGCTGATGCAGGAGGAGATTTAGCAGGAGGAGAGGCAGCAGGAGGAGAGGCAGCAGCAGGAGAGGCAGCAGTAGATTCTGCTGCAACTCCTCTGCTGCCTCTCCTACTGCATCTCCTCCTGTTTCATCTTTTGTTGCATCTCCTGCTGCTGTATATCATGGTGCATATCCTCTTGCTACATCTCCGGCTGCATCTCCTCCTGCATGATCTGCTGCAGCATCTTCTGCTGCATCATCTCATACTGAATCTGCATCTCCTGATGCATCTGCTGCATCTATTACTGCTGCATCTGCTGCCTCTGCAGCTGCAGCTGCATCACCTGCTGCTGCATCACCTGCTGCATTACATCCTGCTGCATATTCTGCTGCATTTCCTGCTGCTGCTTAATCTGGTGCTCCATTTCCTGATGCTTCATGTACTGCTGCATCTCCTGCTACATTTGCTGCTGCTGCATCTCATTCTACTTGATGTCCTCCTGCATCTCCTGCTGCTGCATCTGCTGCTTCATCTCCGGCTGCTGTATAGCCTGCTGTATCATCTCCTGCTCCATCCTCTGCGGATGCATCTGCAGTAGCATCTCCATTTCCTGCTGCATCTGCTGCTCAGTCTTCTACGGATGCATCTAGTGCTTCTGCATTTCAGCTGCATATCCTGTTGAGGGCATCTGCGGCTGCATCTCCTGCTGAATCTCCTGCTGCACTTCCTGCTGTAACTGTTGATGCCTATGTTGCTATTTCATCTTGTGCTGCATCTCCTGCTGAATTATCTTCTGCAGAATCTCCTCCAGTATCTCCTGCTACAATTCCTGCTGATGTATCTCCTGCTGCATCTCATACTACATCCCCTTCTGCTGAATCTCCTTCTGTATCTCCGGATGCATCTCCTGCTTCATCTCCTGCTGCATCTTCTGCTAGTGCATGTCCTGCTGCATTTCCTGCTGATGCATATCCTGCTGCTGTATTTCCTGATGCATCTCTTTCTGCTTTATCTTTTTCTGCATATCCTGCTGCATCTCTTCCTGCTGGATCTGCTCCTTAATCTCCTCCTACTACATCTTCAGCATATGCTGCTGCATCTGGTGCTGCTTCACATATTGCTGCATCTCCTGCTAGTACATCTGCTGCTGCAACTCCTGCTACTTCATCTGCTGCTGAATCTGCATCTCCTCTTTCGTCTGCTGCCTGCATCTCCTGCTGATGCATCTCCTCTTGCTGCACCTTCTGCTGCATTTCTGGCTACTGCATCTCCTTAATCTGCTGCTGCATCTGCTGCTGATTCATGTACTGCTGCATCTGCTGCTACAATTCCTGCTGCTACATCTCCTGCCACTTGGTGTCCTCCCGCATCTCCTGCTGCTGCATGTCCTTCTATATCTCCTGCTGCATCTTCTGCTGAATCTTCCTCTTGAATCTCCTGCTGCAGACTCTCCTACGGTGTTTCCTGCTGCAGAATCTCCTGCTACGTTTCCTGCTGATGCATCTCCTGCTGAATCTCCTGCCTCTTCATCTCCTGGTGCTGATTCTACTGCATCTGCTGCGGCTGCATCATCTTCTACTGCATCTCCTGCTACTGCGTCTCCTTCTTCTGAATCTCCTGCTGCTCTATTACCTTCTGCATCAACTCCTCCTGCATGTCCTGCTGCTGCATCGACTCCTGCTGCATCTGCTTCTGCATCTCCTGCTGCTGCATCTCCTGGTAAATCTGCATCTCCTGCTGCATCTGCTTCTGCATCTCCTCCTGCTTCATCTCCTGCTCTTGCATCTCCTTCTACTGAATCTCCTCCTGAATTTTAGGCGGCATCTGCTGTCGCATATGCTGCTGCTTCATCTACTGCTGCATCTCCTGCTAAATCTCCTGCTGCTGCATTTCTTTCTGAAGTTTCTGCTGAATCTACTGCTGAATATGCATCCCCTGCTGCATGTCCTGCTGCTGCATCTCCTGCTACATATCCTACTGCATCTCCTCCTGCAGCATATGCTGCTGCATTTCCTTCTGCTGCATCTCCTGCTGCATTTCCTGCTGCTTCTTAATCTTCTGCTCCATTTCCTGATGCCTCATGTACTGCTGCATCTCCTGCTACATTTGCTGCTTCTGCACCGCCTTCTACTTGATGTCCTCCTGCATCTCCTGCTGCTGTATAGCGTGCTGCTTCATCTCCTGCTGCATCCTCTGCGGATGCATCTGTGGTTGCATCTGCAGAAGCATCTCCATTTCCTGATGCATCTGCTGCTCAATCTTCTACGGATGCATCTAGTGCTTCTGCATTTCAGCTGCATATCCTCCTGAAGGCATCTGTGGCTGCATCTCCTGCTGATACATCTCCTGCTGAACTTCCTGCTGTAACTGCGGATGCATATGTTGCTATTTCATCTCCTGCTGTATCTCCTGCTGAATCTTCTACTGTAGAATCTCCTGCTGCATCTCCTGCTACAATTCCTGCTGATGTATATCCTGCTGCATCTCTTACTACATCCCCTGCTCCTGAATCTCTTTCTATATCTCCTGCTGCATCTCCTGCTGCCTTTTCTACTGAATCTCCTGCTACAGAATCTCCTACGGAATTTCTTGATGCAGTATCTGCTGATGCATTTCCTGCTGAATCTCCTGATGCTGCATCTCCTGATGCTGAATCTCTTGCCTCTTCTCCTCTTGCTGCTGTAACTCCTGCTGAATCTGTTGCTGCATCTTGTGCGGCTGCATCTTCTTTTCCTGCATCTCCTGCTGCTGCATCTCCGGCTGATTTCCTGCTGCATTTCCTTCTCTTGAATCTCCTGCTGCATATCCTGGTGCATCACCTGCTGAATATGCATCTCCTGCTACATCTCCTGCTGATACACCTTATGCAGCTGCATCTGCTGCTGCATATCCTGATGCATCTGCTGTTGCCAAATCGCTTGCTGTTGCATATCCTACTGAATCTCCAGCAGCATCTCCTGCTGATGCAATTCCAGCTGCATCTCCTCCTGCATCCTTTGCTGCTGCATCTGCTTCTGCTTCTGGTGATGCTACATCTCCAGCTGCATCTGCTGCTTCATCTGCTGCTGTATCTCCTGCTGCATATGGTTCTGCATGTTCTACTGCTTATGGTTCTGCATCTTCTGCTGCATATGGTGCTGCATCTGGTGCTGCTGTACCTACTCCTACTTCATTTCCTGTTTCATCTCCTCCTGCTGAATCTTCTGCTGCATCTCCTGCTGCTGCATCTCCTGCTGCTACATCTCATTCTGCATCTCCTGCTACAGCATTTCCTGCTGTATCTGCTGCTTCTGCATCTCCCTATACATCCCCTGCTGCTTCATCTCATCCTGCTGCATCTCAGGCTGCATCTCCTGATGCTATATCTCCTGCTCTTTCATATCCTGCTACTGCATCTCCTAATGAATCTCCTACTGCTTCATCTCTTGATCCATGTCCTGCTGCTGCATCTCTTGTTTCTGCATCTCATTTTGCTTCGTCTGCTGCTGCATCTCCTGCTCTATCTCATGTTGCGCCTTCTATTGAAGCATCTCCTGCGTCATCTCCTTCTGCTGCATATCTTGCTGCTTCATCTCGTTCTGCATCTCCTGCTGCATCTCCTTCTGCATCTCCTGCTGTATCTCCTGTTCCTGCATATTCATCTGCATTTCCTGCTGCAGCACTTTATGTATCTACTACTGCTGCATCTGCTGAATCTGCTGCTGCATCTGCTGCTGCTTCATCTACTTCTGCATCTCCTGATATATCTCCTGCTGCTGCATCTCCTGCTGCTGCATCTGATGCTGCGTCTGATGCTGCTGCATCTCCTGCTGCAGGTGCTGCCGATGAATCTCCTGCTATATTTCCTTCTGCTGCATCTGCTTCTCTTCATATACTACTCTGCACCTCCTGCTGCTGCATCTCCTCCTTCTGAATCTCCTTCTGAATCGCCTGTAGCATCTCCTGCTTCTTCATCTCTTGCTGCTTCATCACCTAGTGCATATGATGCTGCTGCATCTCATGCGGAATCTGCTACTGCTGTATTCCCTGCTGCATCTTCTGATTCTACAACTCCTGCCTCTCCTCCTCTTACATCCCCTGCTGCTGCATTTCCTGCTGCATCTCCTAATGCTGCAACTCCTTCTGCATCTCATTTCTTGATGCATCTCCTGCTGCATCTCCTCCGTTATACCTTTCTACATTTGCTGCCTCATTTCCTCATGCACCTGCTGATGCCCCTCGTGCTGCTGCATCTCCTGCTTCATCTTCAACTGATGCATCTGTGGCTTTATCACCTGATATGTCATGTCCTGCTCCATCTGCTGCAGTATTACCTGATGCAGTATCTGCTGATCCTGCATCTACTGCTGCATTTCGTACTGCATCTGCATTTGCTCTGCTGCTGCTTCATCTCCTGCCAAATCTCCTGCTACATATCCTGCTGCTACACCTCTTAATGCATCTCATGATAATGCTTCATCTCCTGCTGCTGCATTTCTTGCTGCATCTTCTGCTGCTGCATCTCCTGCTGATTGGTCTGATGCTGCATCTCTTGCTCTTGCATCTCCTGCTGTATCTTCTACTGCTGCATTACGTGGTCTATCTCCTCATACTGCATCTCCTCCTGCTGCATATCCTGCTTCTGTATATAGTGCTGCCTTTCCTGCTGCTGCATATCCTGCTCCTGAATCCCTTTCTGAATCTCCTGCTGCTCTATTACCTTCTGCATCGACTCCTGCTTCATCTCCTGCTGCTGCATCTCCTCCTGCTGCATCTGCTTCTGCATCTCCTGCTGATGCATCTCCTGCAAAGCACGACTAACACAAAGTTTTGAATAGGGTACAGAACAGTTACTTTACTTCGCTGAATAACGCGCTTTAGGAACAGTGAACATCGGCTGCAGGGAAGATGGTAGCATGGAATGCTGCTGCTTCTGAATGTCTTCTCTTATAGCACTTTCACTGCAAAGTACGACTTCTAGAACTTTCATTCTAGTCTTCTGAAGTATATCATCAGCTAGTAGAGTGTCACTTCAAAATTTCAGAGCGTTCAGCACAAGTACCGCAAGGGAAGCTTCTACCATCAAATGCTGGTTCTCGTTAGAGTCTTCTCTTATAGCGCTTTCACTGCAAGCTCTGAAGCACGACTAACACATTTTAGTTTAGGGTAATGAATTGTGACTTAACTGCGCCTGTTAACGCGCTTATGGAAAAGTAAGTATTTCAGGCAGTGCAGATGCTGGCCTGAAACTACACCGCTTGCTAATGTTTTCTCTTCTAGCGCTGTTACTGCAAAAGACGACTTGTAGAACTTTCACTCTAGGCTTATGAGCTGTAAGATCAGAATGGCTATTAAAGCCTCATTTCAAGAGTTGAGATCGTTCAGCACAAGTACCGCAGGGAAGCTGCTACCATCAAATTTTGGCTCTCATTAGGATCCTTTCATGAAGTGCTGTCACTGCCAGACGCTAAGCACGAAAAACGCAACGTTTTCGTGTAGGCTAGTTATTAGCGACTTAATAACGCCTAATAACGCTCTTTAGGAAAAGTGAATATCTCCAGCAGGGAAGACGTTAGCATGGAATGCTTCTGCTTGTGGATGTATTCTCTTAGAGAGCTTTTATTGCAGAGCACGACTTGTAGAACTTTCAGTCTAGTCTTGTGTACTATAAGACCAGAATGGCTATGAAGGCGTTACTTCAAAATTTCAGAGCATTCTGCACAAGTAACACAGGAAAGTTCTTACCATCAAAAGCTGGCTTTGGTTAGTGTCTTCTAAGGAAGTGGTTTCTCTGCAAGATGTAGAGAACGACTAACGTAACATTCTTGTGTTGGCAAATGAATAGAGACTTAATAGCGCATAGTAAGGCGCTTTAGGAAAAGTGACTATCTCCAGCAGGGAAGATGTTAGCATGGAATGCTTCTGCTTCTGAATGTCTTCTCTTAGAGCGCACAAACTGCAAACCAAGACTTATCGAGCTTTCCTTCTAGGCTAGTGAACTGTAACATCAGCAATCTAGTAGGGCTTCACTTGAAGATTTTAAAAGTTTTCAACAGAAATACCCCTGGGAAGTTGCTAGCATCAAATGGTGTCTCTCGTTAGAATCTTCTCTGGAAGCGCTTTCACTGAGAGGTGCAAAACACGATTAACAATGCGTTTAAGTGTAGGTTAAAGAATAGTGAAATAACAGCAACTAATAACGAGCTTTTGGAAAAGTGACTATCTCTAACAGTGAAGATGTTAGCACGGAATGCTGCTGCTTCTGAATGTCTTCTCTTAGAGCGCTTTCACTGCAAAGCAAAACTTGTAGAAGTTTCAGTCTAAGCTTGTGAACTGTAACATCAGAATGGCTGTGAAGGCGTCACTTCCAAATTTCAGAGTGTTCAGCACAAGTACTGCAGGTAAGATGCTACCATGAAATGCTGGCTCTCGTTAGAGTCTTCTGTAGATGCGCTTTCACTGCAAGGTGCAAAGCACGACTAACAGGATGTTTTAATGTAAGAGAATAAATGGCATCTTAATATTCACAAATTACGGCACTTTAAAAAAAGTGAGCAACTGCCGGAGGGAAGATGCTAGCATGGAACGATGCCTCTTCTGAATGTCTTCTCTTAGAGTGCTTTTTCTGTAAAGCAAGACGTGTAGACCTTTCAGTCTAGTCTTGTATACTGTAACTTCAGAATTGCTATTAAGTTGTCACTTCAATATTTTCAGATCGTTCAGACCAAGAACGGCAGGAAAGCTGCTACCATCAAATTCTGGCTCTCATTTGAGTCTTCTCTTGAAGCGCTTTGACTGTAAGCTGCAAAGCACAACTATTTGACCGTTTTAGTATAGGGTACTGAATGGTGATTTAACTGCGCCTTGTAAGACGCTTTAGGAAAAGTGAGTAAATTCTGCAGGAAAGAAGCTGGCAAGGAATGCTGCTGCTTCTCAATGTGTTCTCTTAGAGTGATTTCACTACAAAGGAAGAATTGTAGAACTATCAGTATAAGCTTGCATACCGTAACATATAAACGGCAAATAAAGCGTCACTTCCAAAATTCTGATTGTTCAGCACAAGAACCGCAGGGAAGCTGCTACCATCAAATACTGGCTCTCGTTAGAGTCTTCTGTGGAAGTTCTTTCATTGCAACGTGGAAAGCACGACTAACAGTACGATTTAGTGTAGGGTACTGAATTGTGACGTAACTGCGCCTATTACTGCGCTTTAGGAAAATGGAAATGCGCCCGCAGGGAAGACGCTAGCATGGAAAGCTGCTTCTTCTGAAGGTCTTCTCTTAGAGCGCTTTTTCTCTAAAGCAAGACTTGTAGAGCTTTCAGTGTAGACTTGTGTACTGTAACATCAGAATTGCTATTCAAGCGTCACTTCAAAATTTCAGAGCATTTAACACACGCACCTGAGGGAAACATGCTACGATTAAATGCTGGCTCTCGTAAAAGACTTTTGTGGAGAGATTTCACTGCAAGCAGCATAGCACGACTTAAGGACCGTTTTAGTATAGGGTACTGAATAGTGACTTAACTGCGTCTATTAACCCGCTTTAGGAAAATTAAATTACGCCCTCAGGGAAGTTGCTAGCATGGAATGCTGCTACTTCAGAATGTCCTCCCTCATAGCGCTTTTATTACAAAGCAAGACTTGTAGAAATTTCAGTCTGGACTTGTATACTGTAACTTCAGAATTGCTATTAAGGCATCACTTCAATATTTTCAGATCGTTCAGAACGAGTAACGTAGAGAAGATGCTACGATCAAATGCTGGCTTTAGTCTGAGTCTTCTATGGAAGCGTGACCTATCTTCGCCTATGAAGGCTCTTTAGGAAAAGTGAGTAATTCCCACATGGAAGATCCTAGAATGGAATGCTGATGCTTCTGAATGTGCTCGCTTATAGTGCTTTCACTGCAAAAGAAGACTTGTAGAACTTTCAGTCTAGGCTTGTGTACTGCAACATTCGTATGGCTATTAAAGCGTCACTTCCAAATTTCAGAGCGTTCAGAACAAGTAACGCAAGGAAGCTGTTACGATCAAATGCTGGCTCTCCTTAGAGTCTTCTGTGGAAACGATTTCAATACAAGCAGCAACGATTTATGGACCGTTTTAGTATAGGGTACCGAATTGTGTCTTTATTGCGCCTATTAAGGTGCTCTAGGAAAAGTGAGCAACTCCCACAGGCAAGATGCTAGCATGGAATGCTGCTGTTGCTGAATCTTTTCTCTTATAGCTCTTTTACTGCAAAGCAATACGTGTAGAACTTTCAGTCTCGTCTTGTGTTCTGTAACATCAGAATCACAGAATCACAGAATGACCAGGTTGGAAGAGACCCACTGGATCGTCAAGTCCGACCATTCCCACCAATCCCTAAATCATGCTCCTAAGCACCTCATCTACCCTAACCTTAAACACCTCCAGGGAGGGTGACTCAACCACCTCCCTGGGCAGACCGTTCCAATGCCTAACCACCCTCTCCGTGAAGAACTTTTTCCTAATCTCAAGCCTAAATCTCCCCTGGCGGAGCTTGAGGCCATTCCCTCTCGTCCTGTCCCCTGTCACTTGGGAGAAGAGGCCAGCACCCTCCTCTCCACAACCTCCCTTCAGTTAGTTGTAGAGCGTACTAAGGTCTCCCCTCAGCCTCCTCTTCTCCAGGCGTCACTTTAAGAGCCTACAACATCTCCAGCTGCATCTCCAGCTGGTGCATCTGCTGCTGCATCTCCTGCTATTGCATATCCAGTACCATCTCCTGCTGCATTTTCTGCTCCTGCACCTCCTGCTGAATCTGCCTATGCGGCTACATCTCCTGATGCTGAATCTGCTGCTGCATCTGCTGCTGAATCTCCTGCAGCTGTATCATGTGCTGATTCTCCTTCTACTGAATCTCCTTCTGCTGCATCTCCTGCTGCATTTTTGCTGCTGCATATCCTGCTGAATCTCCTGCTGATGCACCTCCTGCTGCTGCATCCCCTGCTGCTGCTTCCTCTGCTGCTGCATAACCTGCTGCTTTATTGTCTGTTTCATCTACTTCTGCTGCATATCCTGCTACATCTTCTGCTGCTACACTTCCTTCTGCTGCATCTGTTGCTGAATCTCCTACTGCTGCATGCCCTCCTGTTGCATCTCCTGCTGCATCTCCTTCTGCTCTATCTCCTGCTGAAAATCCTGCTGCATCTCCTGCAGCTGAATCTGCTGCCTCAGTGCTGTGGTTGCATCACCTGCTGCTGCATCTCCTGTTGCTGCATCTCCTTCAGAATATCCTGATGATGCAGATGCAGCAGCTGGAGCAGCAGGAGATGCAGAAGGAGATGCCCCAGCAGGAGATGGAGCAGGGGATACAGCAGCGTGCCAAGCAGCAGTAGATGCAGCAGCAATATATGCAGCAAAAGGAGGTGAAGCAGGATAGGAAGCATCAGGAGACTAAGCAAGAGGAGATGCATTAGGAGATTTGGCAGCAGGCTATGCAGCAGCAGTAGATGCAGCAGAGAATGGAGCAGCACGAGATTCAGCAGTAGGAGATGGCACAGGACATCCATCAGCAGGAGATGCAGCAGCAGGAGATGCACCAGGAGGTGAATCTACAGCAGATGCAGCAAAAGATGCAGGAGATTCGGCAGCAGGTAATGCAGCAGTAGATGCAGCAGCAGCAGCTGCAGCTGGAAAGGCAGCAGCAGGAGATGCAGAAGCAGGAGATCCAGCAAGAAAGCACCATCATAAGATGAATCCGCAGATGTATCAGAAGGATATGGAGCAGGAGATGCAGCAGCAAGATTTGCAGCAGCAAGATTTGCAGTCGCAGATGCAGCAGGAGGTGAAGCAGCAGGAGATGCAACAGCAGTGGAAGCAGTATCAGGATATGCAGTGAAGAAGATGCAGAGAATGAGAAGCAGCAGAAGGAGATGCAGCAGGAGATGTAGCCCCAGTAGATGCAGCAAGAGATATAGCAGCAGCAGATGCAGCAGCAGGATATGTAGTAGGAGATGCAGCAGTATGTGAAGCAGCAGTAGATGTAGCAGCAAATGCTGCAGATGCAGCAGTAAGTGATTCAGCAGGAAATGCAGCAAGAAGAGATGCCTCAGGAAAGGCGGAAGATGCAGCAGAAAGAGATGCTTAAGGAGATGGATTAGGAGAAGATTCAGCAGCAGGAGATAGAGCAGGAGAGAAAGGTGCAAGAGATGTAGCAGGAGATGCAGCAGGAGACGCAATAGGAGCTGCAGTAGCAGAAGATGTAGCAGCAGGATATGCAGCAGGAGATTGAGCGGGAGGAGATGTACCCTGAGATTCAGCAGCAAGAGATGCGTCATCAGGAGATGCAGCCGCAGCAGATGCAGCAGCAGATTCAGAAGCAGATTCTGTAAGAGATACAGCAGCAGGAGATTGATAAGCAAAATATAGCACCAGGAGATGCAGTAGCTGGAAATTCAGGAGGACACGTAGCAGCAGCAGAAGCAGCAGGTAATGCAGCAGCAGTAGATGAAGTTGGGTAGGAAGCAGCAGTAGATGCAGCAGGGTATGCAAGAGCAGGAGATTCAGCAGCAGGAGATGAAGCAGGGGAGATGCATCATCAGATGAATCCGCTGATGCATCAGAGGTAGTCACCGACGGAGGTGCAGCAGCAGGAGGTTCATCAGAGGATGCAGCAGCAATAGATGTAGGAGGAGATCCAGGAGGAGGAGATAGAGCAGCAGGAGGTGTAGCTGCACATGCAGCAGCAGATGCAGGAGATGAAGCAGCAGGAGAAGCAGGAGGAGATTCGGCAGGAGAAGCATCAGGAGATGCATCAAGAGATGCAAGCATCAGGCGATGAAGTATTAGGAGGTGCAGCAGAGGATTCAATAGCAGGTGATGCAGCAGGAGGTGGCAGCAGGAGATGCAGCAGCAAGAGGTGCAGCAGCATGAAATGCAGCAGGAATGCAGGAAGGGATTCAGTAGCAGCAGATGCAGTAGCAGATGCAGCAGAAGATGTAGCAGGACATGCAGCAGTAGTAGATAAAAGAGAGGATGCAGAAGTAGGGGATACAGCAGCAGAAGATGCATATTCAGCAGGCGGTGCAGCAGGAGATGCAGCAGCATATTCAGCAGCACATTCATCAGAAGATGCAGAAGCAGGAGATTCAGCAGCAGGAGATGTGAAATCAGCAGATGCCGCAGCAGATACAGAAGCACATTCAGCAGGAGATGCAGTAGCAGGAGATGCAGCAGTGTATGCAGCAGCAGCAGATGGAGCATCAGGTGATGGACGAGGACATCAAAAATCAGAAGGTGAAATAACAGGAGATGCAGCAGTAGATTAATCTACAGCAGATGCAAAAAAAGTCGCAGGAGATGCAGCAGCAAAAGATGCAGCTGGAGATGCAGCAGAAGTAAATTGAGCAAGATATACAGAAGCAGGATATGAATCAGCGGGAGATGTGGCATGAGAGGCAGAAGAAGGAGATCCTGCAGCAGATGCAGTAGCATATACAGCACCAGCAGATGCAGCAGCAGGAGATGAAACAGCAGATGCAGCAGCAGGAGATTCAGCAGCAGGAGATGCAGCAGTCAGAGATGCAGCAGGTTAAGGATCAGCGGGAGATGCATCAGCAGGAGTTGTGGTAGGATTTGATTCGGCAGGAGATGCAGCAGGAGATGCAGCAGCTGGAGATGAAGCAGAAGATGCATCAGCAGAAGATGTAGTAGGAGATGCAGCAGCAGCAGATGCAGCAGCAGCAGATGCAGCAGGAGATAGAGCGTTAGACACTGCAGCAGGAGATGAAGTAGCAGGAGATGCAGCAGGAGATGCTGCAGCAGATGCATCAAAAGGAGATGCATCAGGAGATGACTATTCAGAAGGAGATGCATCAGGAGATGTAACAGGTTATGTAGCAGCATGAGATGTCGTAGGAGATTCAGGCGGAGATTCAGCAGCAGGAGATGCAAGAGCAGGAGATGCCACCGCAAAAGATCCAGCAGCAGATTCAGCAGGAAATGCAGTAGCAGCATATGCAGCAGTAGATAAAGCAGGAGATGCAACAGCAGTGGATGCAGCAGCAGATTCAGCAGCAAATTCCACAGGAAATGCAGCAAAATGAGATACAGAAGCAGATGCAGTAAGAGATGCAGATTAAGCAGTAGATGCAGCAGGAAAAGATGCTTCGGCTAATACAGCAGCAGGAGATGAGCAGGAGATTAAGCAGGAGATGCAGTAGGAGGCGAGGCAGGAGGTGATGATGCAACAGAAAGAGAAGCAGGAGATGCAGACGCAGAAGAAGCAGCAGGAGATGCAGAAGCAGAAACAGAAGCAGGAGGTGCATCGGTAGTAGATACAGCACGGGATTCGGCGGCAGGAGATGCGGCAGGAGATACAGCAAGAGATGCAGAGAAAAGAGATGAAGCAGCAGGAGATGCAGCAGCTGGAGATGCAGCAGTAGATGCAGATTCAGCAGGAGATTGATCAGCAGAAGAATCTGCAGCAGATTCACAGTAGGAGGTGCAGGAGCAGGAGATGCAGAAGGAGATGGGCAGAAATAGATGCAGCAGGAGAAGCCGCAGTAGGAGATGCAACAGAAGATGCAGGAGGAGGAGATGCAGGAGCAGGAAATGCAGAAGGATATGCAGCAGGAGAAGCATCAGGAAGAGATGCAGCAAGACATGCAGTAGCAGCAGATACAGCAGCAGGAGATGCAGCAGCAGAAGATGCAGCAAGATATATAGCAGCAGGAATTGCAGCAGGAGATGCAGTAGCAAGAGATGTAGCATTATCATAGGATGCATTAGAGGATGCAGCAGCAGGAGGTGCAGCAGCAGGAGGTGCAGGAGGATATGCATGAACAGGAGAATCAGTATGAGGTAGAGCAGGAAATGCAGCAGCAGGATATGTAGCTGGAGATTCAGCAGTAGATGAAGCAGCAGCAGAGCAGCAGCAGATGCAGCAGGAAATGCAGCAGGAGATGCAGCAGCAGGAGATGCCCAGCAGATGCAGAAGGAGATGAAATATCAGGAGATGAAGCTACAGATGCATCAGCTGAAGATGAAGCCGGAGATGCAGCAGAAGGAAATGAATCAGCAGATGCATCAGGAGATGCAAGAGGAGGTGAGGCAGATGATGTAGCAAGAAATACCGTAGAAGATGCAGCAGGAAATATATTCAGGATATGCAGGAGAAGTAAATGAAGCAGGAGATGAATCAGAAGGAGATGCAGCAGTAGGAGATACATCAGCAGATGTAGAAGCAGATGCAGCAGGAGAAGCAGGAGGAGATGCAGCAGCAGGAGATGCTGCAGTAGATGTAGCAGGAGGAGATGCAGCACCAGGAGACACAGCAGGAGTTGATGCAGCAGGTAATACAGCAGCAGGAGATGCAGCAAAAGATGCAGCTAGAGATACAGCAGCAGGAAATGCAGCAGTATATAAAGAAGCAGAGGATGCAGTAGCAGGAGATGCAGCAGGAGTTTCAGCATGAGATTCAGCAGCAGAAGATGCAGCAGCAGGATATGTAGCAGCAGGAGATGAGCAGCAGGTGATGTAGCAGCAGAAGATGCTGCAGCAGATGTATCAGGAGGAGATGCAGCAGCGGGAGACTTAGCAGGAGGTTATGCAGCAGGAGATGCAGCAGGAGATTCTATAGCAGGAGTTTCAGCAGGAGATGCAGCAGGAGATTCTATAGCAGGAGATTCAGCCGGAGATGCAGCAGGAGTTGCAGCAGCAGGATATGTAGCACCAAGAAATGCAGCAGGAGATGCAGGAGGAGATGCAGCAGCAGGAGATGCAGCAGGAAATTTAGCAGGAGGAAATGCAGCAGCAGGAGGTGCAGCAGGAGATTCAGCAGCAGGAGATACAGCAGCAGCAGATAAAGCAGGAGAGGTGGCAGGAGCTTCAGGAGGAGATTTAGCAGGAGGAAATGCAGCTGCAGGAGATGCAGCAGGAGATACAGCAGCAGGAGATACAGCACCAGCAGATGCAGAAGGAGATGCCGCTGCAGATGCAGAAGGAGATGAGTAACAGGACATTCAGCAAAAGCAGATGCAGCAGGAGATGTAACAGCAGATGAAGCAAGAGATAGAGAAGAAGACAGAGCAAGAGCGGATGCAGCAGCAGGAGATGCAGGAGGATATACATATTCAGCAGGAGATGCATCAGGAGATGTAGTAGCAGGAGATGCATCAGGAGATGCGTATTCTTAGGGAGATGTAGCGTATATGTAGCAGCATGAGATGCCGTGGGAGATATATGAGGAGATACAGCAGATCGAGATGCAAGAGCAGGAGTTGAAGTAGCAGGAAATGCAGTCACAGCAGATCCAGCAGCAGGTGATTCAGCATGTTATGCAGCAGCAGGCACAGCAGCAGGAGATGCAGAAGGAGATTCATCAACAGGAAATGGAGCAGGAGATGAAGCATCAGATACAGCAGGTGGAGATGCAGCAGCAGATGCAGCAGCAGGAGATGCAGCAGCATGAGCTGAAGCAGCAGGATTTGAAGCAGAATATGCATCAGCAGGAAATGCAGCACCAAGAGATTCAGACTGAGATGCAGCAGGAGGTGAAGCAGCAGGAGATGCAGAAGCAGATGTTGCAGCAGATGCAGCACCAGCAGATGAAGCAACAAGAGATGCAGCAGAAGGAGATGCTGCAGCAGCACATGCAGAAGGTGATGCAGCAGTAGGAGATGCAGCAGCAGCAGATGCAGTAAGAGAATAAGCAGCAGAAGATTCAGCAGCAAGAGATGCAGCAGGAGATGCAGAAGCAAACACAGCAGTAGGAGTGCAATCAGGTTGAGATGCATCAGGAGATGCATATTCAGAAGGACATGCAGCAGGAGATTCAGCATGATATGTAGAAGCATGAGATGCCGCACGAGATTCAGCAGCAACTGATGCAGCAGCAGGAGAAGCAGCAGCAGTAGAAGGAGATGCAGAAGCAGATGCAGCAGGAAATGAAGATTCAGCAGAAGATGCATTAGGAAGAGATTCTTCAACATATGCAGCAGCATGATATGATGCATCAACATGAGACACAAGCAGGTTATGGAGAAAAAGGAGATGATGCAGCAGACGCAGCAGTAGGAGATTCAGAAGCAGGAGATGCAGCAGCAGGAGATTCAGCAGTAGGAGAAGCAATAGGAGATGCATATTCAGAAGGAGATACGTCAGGAGATGTAGCAGGATATGCAGCAGCATGAGATGCCACCAGAGATTCAGGAGGAGATTCAGCAGAAGGAGATGCAAGAGCAGGAGATGAAGCAGCAGGAGATGTAGAAGCAGGATATACAGCAGCAGGAGATGAAGCAGCAGATGCAGCAGCAGGAAATGCAGGAAGACATTAAGTAGAAGGAGATGCAGCAGCAGCAATGTAGCAGGAGATGCAGCAGTACATGAAGCATCAGGAAATGGAGCAGCAGATTAAGGAGATGCAGCATCAGGAATTGCAGCAAAATATGCAGCAGGAGGTAATGCAGCAGATGATGAAGCAGCAGGTGATGCAGCTGCAGCTGCAGAGGCAGAAGATGCAGCAGCAATATCTGCAGCAGCAGATGCATCAGGAGATGCAGATTCAGTAGGAGATGTAGCAGCAGAAGATGCTTCAGCAGATGATGCAGCAGGAGATGCAGCAGAAGGAAATGCAGCAAGATATGATGCAGGAGGAGATACAGCAGGATATGAAGCAGGAGATGTAGAAGCAAGAGATGCAGCAGGGGATGCATATTCAGCAGTAGATTCAGCAGGAACATCAGAAGAAGATGCAGCAGCAGGAGATTTGGCAGGAGATGCATCAGTATATGAAGCAGCAGTAGATGCAGCAGCAAATTCAGCAGATGCAGCAGTAGAGGATTCAGAAAGAGCTGCAGCAGGAAATGCAGATGAATATGCAGGAGCAGGAGATACAGCAGGAGATGAATCTGCAGGTGATGCAGAAGGAGATGCAGCAGGTGACGCTCAAGGAGATGCAGTAGGTGACACTCAAGGAGGTGAAGCAGCAAGATATGCAGCAGAAGGAGATGATGCAGGAGATCCTTCAATAGAAGGTGCAACATGAGATAAAGCAAGAGATGCAGCAGCAAACAAAGCAAAAGGAGATGCAGAAACAGGAGATGCAGCAACAGGACATGGATCAAGAGATGAAATAGTAGGAGATTCATTATGAGATGCAGTAGCAGGATATGAAAGAGCAGGAGATATAGCATCAGGAGATGCAGCCTGAGATGAAGCAGGATGAGATAAAGCAGCAGGGGATGTATCAGGAAATGCAGAAGCAGCAGATACAGCAGGAGATGCTGCAGCAAGAGATGCAGTAGGAGATGTAGCAGCAGGAGATGCAGCAGCAGGAGATGCAGCAGCAGGAGATTCAGTAAAATATGCAGAAGGAAATGCAGCAGGAGGAGATGGAACAGGAGATGCAGTAGGAGGAGATTCAGCAGGAGATGAAGCAGGAGGAGATGCAACAGGAAATGCAGCAGGAGGAGGTACAGCAGCACCAGATGCAGCAGTATATGCAGCAGGAGGAGATGAATAAGAGATGCAGCAGCAATTGATGCAGAACGAGGTTTTGAAGTCGGAGATGCAGAAGAAGTAGATGCAGAAGCAGGAGATGCAGCAGGACATGCATCAGCAGGAGATGCAGTAAAACATAAATCAGCAGGAGACACAACAGCAAGATATGAGGCAGGAGATGCACCAGTAGCAGAAGCAGCAGCAGATGCAGCACCATATGCAGCAGAACATGCAGAACCATATGTAGCAGGAGATACAGCAGCAGATGAAGCAGCAGATACAGCTGGAGATGTAGCATCACCAGAAGCAGAAACAGATGCAGCAGCAAGGGATGCAGGATGAGATGCAGCAGGAATTGCATCAGCAGGAGAAGCTGCTGGAAATTCAGTAGGATATGCAACAGCAAGAGATTTGGCAACAGCAGATGCAGCAGGATATGCAGCAGCAGATGCAGGTGCATGAGGTGTATCAGCAGGAGGTGTAGCAGGAGATGCATATTCAGCAGGTGATGCAGCAGGATATGCAGCAGGAGATTCAGCAGAAGGAAATGCAGCAGGAAATCAGCCAGAGATGCAGCAGCAGGAGATCATAGAATCACAGAATGACCAGGTTGGAAGAGACCCACTGGATCGTCGAGTCCAACCATTCCCACCAATCCATAAATCATGCTCCTAAGCATCTACCTTAACCTTAAACACCTCCAGGGAGGGTGACTCAACCACCTCCCTGGGCAGACCGTTCCAATGCCTAACCACCCTCTCTGTGAAGAATTTCTTCCTAATCTCAAGCCTAAATCTCCCCTGGCGGAGCTTGAGGCCATTCCCTCTCATCCTGTCCCCTGTCACTTGGGAGAAGAGGCCAGCTCCCTCCTCTCCACAACCTCCCTTCAGGTAGTTGTAGAGAGTAATAAGGTCTCCCCTCAGCCTCCTCTTCTCCAGGCTGAACATCCCCAGCTCTCTCAGCCGCTCCTCGTAAGATTTGTTCTCCAGCCCCTTCACTATCTTTGCTGCCCTTCTCTGGACTCGCTCCAGAGCCTCAGCATTCTTCTTGTGGTGAGGGGCCCAGAACTGAACACAGTACTCGAGGTGCGGTCTCACCAGTGCCGAGTACAGGGGGAGAATAACCTCCCTGGAGTTGCTGGTCACGCCGTTCCTGATACAAGCCAGGATGCCACTGGCCTTTTTGGCCACCTGGGCACACTGCTGGCTCATGTTCAGTCGGTTGTCAACCAACACTCCCAGGTCCTTCTCCACCTGGCAGCTTTCTAGCCAGGCTTCTTTTAGTCTGTACCTCTGCTTAGGGTGCAGCAAGTGCAGCAAAAAATTCAGAAGGAGATGTAGCAGCAGGACATGCAGCCGCAGATGCCTTCAACAAGATATGCAACTGAAATGCAGAAGCAATAGATGCATCCGTAGAAGACTGAGCAGCAGATGCAGCAGGAAATGGAGATGCTTCTGCAGATGCATCCGCAGATGCAAATGCAGAGGATGCAGCAAGAGATGAAGCAGCAGGCTATACAGCAGCAGATGATGAAGCAGCAGATGCAGCAGCAGGAGGACATCAAGTAGAAGGAGATGCGGCAGCAGCAAATGTAGCAGGAGATGCAGCAGTACATGAAGCAGCAGGAAATGGAGCAGCAGATTAAGCAGCAGAAGGAAATGCAGCAGAATATGGAGTTAATGCAGCTGTAGCTGCAGAGGCAGCAGATGCAGCAGCTATAGATGCAGCAGCAGATGCATCAGGAGATGCAGATTCAGTAGGAGATGATGCAGCAGAAGATGCTTCAGCAGATGATGCAGCAGGTGATACAGCAGAAGGAAATGGAGCAAGATATGCTGAAGGAGGAGATGCAGTAGGATATGAAGCAGGAGATGCAGCAGCACGAGATGCAGCAGGGGATGCATATTCAGCAGTAGATTCTGCAGAAACTTCAGAAGGAGATGCAGCAGAAGGAGATTTAGCAGGAGATGCATTAGTAGATGAAGCAGCTGCATATGCAACAGCAGATGCACCAGATGGAGCAGAAAGAGATGCAGCAGGGGATGGAGTAGCAGATGCAACGCGAAATGGTGCATCAGGAGATGCATCCGCAGATGCATGAGCAGAGGATGCATCAGGAGATGTAGCAGCAGGAGATACAGGAGTAGGTGACGCTGCAGAAAATGCAGCATCAGTGAATGCAGGAGGAATTCAAGTAATAGGGGCTGATATGCTTCCTCATTTTTTTCTATATCTCCCGCTGCAACTTCTGCTGCTGCCTGTTCTGGTGCATTTCCTGCTGATGCATCTCCTGCTACATATCCTGATTCTGTATCTTCTGATTCATCTCATGCTGATGCATCTTCTGCTGCATCTCCTGCTTCTGTATCTACTATGGCTACATTTCCTGCTGAAAGTGCTGCTGAATCTGCTGCTGCATCCCCTGCTGCTGATTCTCCTGCTTCTGCATATTCTGCTGCTTTATGGTCTGTTTCATCTACTGCTGCTGCATATCCTCCTACATCTTCTGCTGCTACACTTCCTTCTGCGGCATCTGCTACTGCATCTCCTGCTGCATCTCCTTCTGCTCTATCTCCTGATGAAAATCCTGCTGCATCTCCTACGGCTGCATCTCCTGCAGCTGAATCTGCTGCCGCAGTGCTGTGGTTGCATCTCCTACTGCAGCATCTCCTGTTGCTGCATCTCCTTCAGAATATCCTGATGATGCAGATGCAGCAGCTGGATCAGCAGGAGATGCAGAAGGAGATGCAGCAGGAGATGCCCCAGCAGGAGATGGAGCAGGAGATACAGCAGCAGGACAAGCAGCAGCAGTTGCAGCAGCAATATATGCAGCAAAAGGAGATGAAGCAGGATAGGAAGCATCAGGAGACTAAGCAAGAGGAGATGCATTAGGAGATTCGGCAGCAGGCTATGCAGCAGCAGTAGACGCAGCAAAGAATGGAGCAGCACGAGATTCAGCAGTAGGAGATGGCACAGGAGATGCAGCTGCAGGAGATGCAGCAGCAGATGCAGCATCAGGAGATGCACGAGGACATCCATCAGCAGGAGATGCAGCAGCTGGAGATGCACCAGGAGGCGAATCTACAGCAGATGCAGCAAAAGATGCAGGAGATTCGGCAGCAGGTGATGCAGCAGCAGGAGATGCAGCAGCAGGAGATGCGGTATGAGATGCAGAAGCAGGAGATTCAGCAGCAGATGCAGCAAGAGATGCAGCACCTGCAGTTGCAGCAGCAGGAGATGAAGTATCAGATGCAGGAGCAGGAAATGCAGCAGTAGGAAATGCAGCAAGAGGGGATGCAGCAGGAGTTGCAGCAGAAGGAATGCAGCAGTACAAAATGCATCAGGAAATGCATCAGCAGCCGCAGGAAATAAAGCAGCAGCAGCTACAGCTGGAAATGCAGCAGCAGGAGATGCAGAAGCAGGAGATCGAGCAAGAAAGCACCAACATAATTTGAATCCGCAGATGCAACTGAAGTATATGGGCAGGATATGCAGCCGCAATAGATGCAGCAGGAGATGCAGAAGGAGATGCAGTAGCCGGAGATGTAGCAGCAGGATATGCAGCAAGAGACTGAACAAGAGGAGATGTACCCTGAGATGCAGCAGCAGGAAATGCAGCAGGAGATGTAGAAGCAGACGAAGCAGCAGTAGATGCAGCAGCAAGATAGGCATCAGAAGGAGATAAAGCAGGAGATGCAAAAGCAGGAGATTGAGCTACAGGAGATGCATTTGGAGATGCAGTATCAGGAGATACAGCATCAGGAGATGCAGCCGCAGTAGAGGCAGGAGCAGATTCAGAAGCAGATTCTGTAATAGATTCAGCATCAGGAGATGAAGCAGGGGAGACGCATCAGGAGATGAATCTGCTGATGCATCAGAGGAAGTTGCAGAAGGAGATGCAACAGCAGGAGGTTCAGCAGAGGATGCAGCAGCAATAGATGCAGGTGTAGATCCAGGAGGAGGACATAGAGAAGCAGGAGACGCAGCATCACATGCAGCAGCAGATGCAGGAGATGAAGCAGTAGGAGAAGCAGCAGGAGGAGATTGAGCAGGAGATGCATCAGGAGGTGCAGCAAGCAGGAGGTGCAGCAGGACATGCATCAGCAGGAGATGCAGCAAAACATACATCAGCAGGAGACACAGCAGCAGGATATGAGGCAGGCGATGCACCAGCAGCAGAAGCAGCAGGAGATGCAGCACCATATGCAGCAGAAGATGCAGAACCATATGCAACAGGAGATACAGCAGCAGATGAAGCAGCAGATACAGCTGGAGATGTAGCATCACCAGAAGCAGAAAGAGATGCAGCAGCAAATGATGCAGGATGAGATGCAGCAAGAATTGCATCAGCAGGAGAAGCTGCTGGAAATTCAGTAGGATATGCAACAGCAAGAGATATGGCAACAGCAGATGCAGCTGCATGAGGTGTATCAGCAGGAGATCACAGAATCACAGAATCACAGAATGACCAGGTTGGAAGAGACCCACTGGATCGTCGAGTCCAACCATTCCCACCAATCCATAAATCATGCTCCTAAGCACCTCGTCTACCCTAACCTTAAACACCTCCTGGGAGGGTGACTCAACCACCTCCCTTGGCAGACTGTTCCAATGCCTAACCACCCTCTCCGTGAAGAATTTCTTCCTAATCTCAAGCCTAAATCTCCCCTGGCAGAGCTTGAGGCCATTCCCTCTCGTCCTGTCCCCTGTCACTTGGGAGAAGAGGCCAGCTCCCTCCTCTCCACAACCTCCTTTCAGGTAGTTGTAGAGAGTAATAAAGTCTCCCCTCAGCCTCCTCTTCTCCAGGCTGAACACCCCCAGCTCTCTCAGCCGCTCCTCGTAAGATTTGTTCTCCAGCCCCCTCACCAGCTTTGTTGCCCTTCTCTGGACTCACTCCACAGCCACAACATCCTTCTTGTGGTGAGGGGCCCAGAACTGAACACAGGACTCGAGGTGAGGTCTCACCAGTGCCGAGTACAGGGGGAGAATAACCTCCCTGGACCTGCTGGTCACGCCGTTCCTGATACAAGCCAAGATGCCATTGGCCTTTTTGGCCACCTGGGCACACTGCTGGCTCATGTTCAGTCGGTTGTCAACCAACACCCCCAGGTCCTTCTCCTCCTGGCAGCTTTCCAGCCAGGTTTCTCCTAGTCTGTACCTCTGCTTAGGGTTGTTGTGCCCCAAGTGCAGGACCCGGCATTTGGCCTTGTTAAACCTCATGCCGTTGGTCTCAGCCCAGCAGTCCAGCCTGTTCAGGTCCCTTTGCAGAGCCTCCCGACCCTCCAGCAGATTGACACTTCCTCCCAGCTTGGTGTCATCTGCAAACTTGCTAAGGGAGGACTCAATGCCTTCATCCAGGTCGTTGATAAAGACATTAAACAGGACTGGACCCAGCACCGAGCCCTGGGGAACCCCACTTGGCACTGGCCTCCAGCTGGATTTAACTCCATTTACTACCACCCTCTGGGCCCTGTCATTCAACCAGTTTTTCACCCAGGAGAGTGTTCGCCTGTCCAGGCCAGAGGCCGACAGTTTCCGAAGCAGAATGCTGTGAGAAACTGTATCAAAGGCTTTACTGAAGTCCAGGAAGATACATCCACAGCCTTTCCCTCGTCCAAGAGTTTAGTCACTTGGTCATAGAAGGTGATCAGATTAGTCTGGCAAGACCTGCCTTTCATGAACCCGTGTTGACTGGGCCTGATCACCCGGTTCTCTTGCAAGTGCTTCATGATCACACTCAAGATCACCCGCTCCATGACTTTCCCCGGTACCGAGGTCAGGCTGACAGGCCTGTAGTTCCCCGGATCCTCCCTGCACCCCTTCTTATAGATGGGCACGACATCAGCCAGCCTCCAGTCCAGCGGAACCTCCCCAGTCATCCAGGACTGCTGGAAGATGATGGAAAGGGGTTTGGCCAGCACACCCGCCAGTTCCCTCAAAACTCTTGGGTGGACTCCATCCAGCCCCATAGACTTGTGGGCATCTAGCTGGGCAAGCAAGTCTCTAACCACCTCCTCTTGGACCTTGGGAATCTCATACTTCTCATCCAACCCTTGGGGTTGTGCACAGAGGGATCAATTTTCCTTACTGTTAAAGACTGAGGCAAAGTAGGCATTGAGCACTTCAGCCTTGTCTTCGTCCCCTGTTACTCTTGTTCCCTCTGCATCTACTAGGACTGGAGATTCTCCCTAGCCCTCCTTTTGCTGTTGACGTATTTGTAGAAAGACTTTTTGTTGTCTTTCACAGTCTTGGCCAATCGCATTTCTAGTTGGGCCTTAGCCCTCCTGATTTTTTCCCTGCACGTTCTCGCTTCCTCCCTATAGTCCACCCAGTATGCCTGTCCCTTCCTCCAGAGGTCATAGACCCTCCTCTTCCTATTGATGTCTCTTAGGACCTCCCTACTCAACCCTGCTGGTTTCTTACCCCGCCGGCTACTTTTCCGGAACTTGGGGACGGCTTTCTCCGGAGCTGCTAGGAGTTCCTTCTTGAAGAGCGCCCAGCCCTCATGGACACCTTTGCCCTCAAGGAGCGCCTCCCATGGGACTTTTCCGACCAGCCTTCTGAACAGTCCAAAGTCTGCTCTCTGAATGTTGAGGGCGACTGTTCTGCTAACCTCCTTCTTCATTTTACCCCGCACTGAGAACTCTATCATCTCATGATCGCTTTGCCCCAAGCGTCCTCCAACCTTCACATCCCCCACCAGTCCTTCTCTGTTCACAAACAGCAGGTCCAGGAGGGCGCCGTCCCTTGTCGGTTCGCTCCCCAGCTGTGTGAGGAAGTTGTCTTCCACACACTCCAGGAACCTCCGGGACTGCTTCCTTTCTGCTGTATTATACTCCCAGCCTACATCTGGGAAATTGAAGTCTCCCACAAGGACTAGAGGTAGTGATCTTGAGACTACACTCAGTTGTTTGTAGATGAGCTCATCAGCTGCTTCTTCTTGGCTGGGTGGTCGATAGCAGACTCCCATCACAATCCCTTCCTGCCCATGGACTCCTCTGATTTTCACCCACAGGCACTCAGTCCCATCCTGACCGTAGTCCAGATCGAGGGTATCAATGCCCTCTCTAACATAGAGGGCTACCCCGCCTCCTCTTCTGCCCTTTCTGTCCTTCCTAAAGAGTTTATACCCCACCATGGGTACGCTCCAGTCGTACGAGTCATCCCACCACGTCTCCGCAATGGCAATGACATCGTAGTCTCCCTGCCCTACCACAGCTTCCAGCTCCTCCTCCTTATTTCCCATGCTGCGTGCATTGGTGTAAATGCACTTGAGCTGGGCAGGCGTAGCTTCAGCCTTCGTAATAGGGCTTCTCCCCAACTGAGCAGTCCTTGACTTAACTAAGGCCACAGTGCCAGTTTGCTGCCTACCATCCTCAGCTGTACTCACCCCCTCTTGCTTAGTGGTGATATACCGGCAGGCATCGCCAGCACACCACCCCTTTGCCACTGAAGTGTCACCTCCAGGCTCACTCCCATCCTGCCTGGCCTCCATCCCCTCCCCCCTCACATCTAGTTTAAAGCTCGATTTATGAGCTTAACTAGGTTTTTGGTGAGGGCTTTTGTCCCCCTAGCAGACAGGCGTGTCCCATCCCTGGTAAGAAAGCCTGGGGGTGCGTGGGCCTCCCCATGATTAAAGAACCCAAAGCCCCTCTTCTCACACCAGTCCCTAAGCCATTCATTAACCCGTTTCTTAGCCCTCAGTTCCTGCTCCTGGTTCCTTAGTATTGGGATGGAGTTGAATATTACCTGTGCCCCAGAGCCCTCGATCATTCTTCCAAGTGCCTTCAAGTCCCTTTTGATGGCTTTAAGCCTTCTATGTTCTATTTCGTCATTACCAATTTGAAAAACTAAAAGCGAGTAGTAGTCAGTGTCTTTGACCAGGGAAGGGAGCTTTCTAGTAACGTCCCTCACTGATGCTCCCGGCAAGCAGCAGACCTCCCTATGGAGCGGGTCCGTCCTACAGATGGGACCCTCCATTCCTTTGAGAATGGAATCCCCCAAGACAATCACCCTCCTCTTTTTTTTAACCGAGGATGTTTTTAAGGTTGTGGGAAGATGATAGGGTTTCGGAAACATTTCTAGGCTGTGGGTGCAGCCCTCTTCATCTTTAGGGCTAGGCTGCACCATCAGCCCCTCATATTTGTTTCCCAGATAGATCTGGGGGTTAATTGCCTGGGTGGGGGGAGCAGGTTTCCTTATCCAGGCAGGAACCTGCTGCCATTCCCCCTCTCTGTCTCTCCCATCCTTGCAGCTTACCGGTGGGTGGTGCTCAGTTTCACTGGCTCCAGCAGCCTGTGAGAGGATCCTGCTCCACTCGTCTATCTCCCTCTCACACTCCCTGATTGCCCTCAGCCTATCCACTTCCTTCCTCAGCTATTCCACCATATGAAGCAGTTCCCCTACCCGAGCACAGCTTCCACAGGTGGAGCCTGAGCCAGAGGCATGATCCACTACAGGAGGGGGGCACTGTTTGCACCCCAGGGTCTGGGTAGCTGCATGTGCTCACCGGGGCTCTGTCTGGGTGGCAGCCTCCACCACGCTTGGTGCGGCTTTAATGTAGCAGGAGATGCATATTCAGCAGGTGATGCACCAGGATATGCAGCAGGAGATTCAAGAGAAGGAAATGCATCAGGAAATCAGCCAGAGATGCAGCAGCAGGAGATGCAGGAAAGTAAGATGAAGCCGCACCAGATGCAGCAGCAGTTTCAGCAGGATTTGCAGCAGCAGGAGATGAAGAGGCAGGAGATTCAGCATCAGGAGATGCAGCATCAGGAGATGCATCAGCAGATTGTGCAGCAGGAAATTCCATAGGAGATTCTGCAGCAGGAGATTCAGTAGAAAAGGCAGCAGGAGATGCAGCAGGAGATATAAAGGAGATTCAGCAGCAGGGGATGTAGTAGGAGATGCAGCAGGAGATACATCAGCAGGAATTGTAGCAGGAGATGCTGAAGGAGATTCTGCAGAAGAAGATTCTGCACAAGAAGATTCAGCAGGAGATGCAGCACAAGATGAAATAGCAACATAGGCATCAGCAGTTACAGCAGGAAGTGCAGCAGGAGATTCAGCAGGAGATGCAGCGGGAGGAGGTGGAACAGGAGATGACGCAGGAGGAGGTACAGCAGAGGCAGATGCAGCAGTAGATGCAGGAGAAGGAGATGCATAAGAGATGCAGCAGCAATTGATGAAGCAGGAGATGCTGGAGCCAGAGTTGCCGAAAAAGTAGATGCAGAAAAAGTAGATGCAGAAGCAGGAGATGCAGGAGTAGATGCATCAGCAGGAGATGCAGCAAAACATACAGCAGCAGCATATGAGGCAGGAAATGAACCAGCCGGAAATGCAGCAGGAGATGCACCAGCAGAAAATGCAGCAGGAGATGCACCAGCAGAAAATGCAGCAGGAGATGCTTCAGGAGATTAAACAGGAGATGCTGTAGCAGGTGATGCAGCAGCAGATGCAGCAGCAGGAATTTTTGCAGGGCTTGCAGCAGTAGGTGAAGAAGCACTAGGTAAGGCAGCATACGCCGCAGATGCAGCAGAAGGGGATGCAGCAGGGGATGCAGCAGGAAGAGATGGAGCAGGAGATAGATCAGCAGCAGATGCACCAGCAGAGGCAGCAGCAGTAGATGCAGCAGGACATAGAGAAAAGTATGAGGCAGCAGGAGATGTAGGAGATGCAGCACTAGATGAAGAAGCCGTAGATGCAGCAGCCGTTGCAGCAGGAAATGCAGAAGGAGACGCAGCAGGAGATGCAGCAGCAGGAGGTGCAGCCGCAAATGCATTCAGCAGCATATGCAGTAGGAGATGCAGCAGCAGGTTATTCAGTAGCAGGAGATTAAGCAGCAGATGTAGCAGGATATTCAGCATCAGTAGATGCATCCGCAGATGCATCAGCCAAGCATGTAGCAGGAGGTACGGCAGCAGGAGATGCAGGAGTACATGAAATAGCAGCAGCTACAAGAGCAGATTCAGGAAACGCAGCAGCAGGAGATGCAGCAGGAGACGCAGCAGGAGATGAAGTAGAAATGTAGATGCAAGTGCAGCAGGAGGTGCAGCAGCAGGAGATGTAGCAGGAGATGCAGCAGTAGATGAAGTAGCAGCAGATACAACAGCAGATTCAGGAGATGTAGCAGAGTAGATGCAGCAGGATATGAAACTGCAGAAGATACAGAAGGAGATGCAGCAGAATGAGATGCAGCAGCAGATGCAGTAACAGATGCAGCAGGAGATATAGCAACACCAGAAGCAGCAGCAGATGCAGCAGCAGGTGATGAAGGATGAGATGCAGCAGGAACTGCAGCAGCAGGAGATGCTGCAGGAGATACAGCAGGATATGCATGAGCAGATGCAGCAGCATGAGGTGCATAGCAGGAGATGCAGCATGACATGAAGTAGCAGGAGATGCAGAAGCAGGAAATGCAGAAGATGTAGCAACGGAGATGCAGAAGGAGATGGAGTAGCAGGACACGCAGTAGAAGAAGATGCAGCTGCAGCAGATGCAGGAGAAGCAGCAGCAGGAGATGAAGAGGCAGGAAATTCAGCAGGAGATTCATCAGCAGGAAATGTAGCAGGAGATTCTGCAGTAGGAAATGGAGATACTTCTGCAGATACATCTGCAGATGCATAAGCAGAGGATGCAGCAGTAGGAGATTCTGGAGGACATCGAGTGGCGGGAGGCGTAGCAGCAGGAATTGTAGCAGGAGATGCAGCAGTACATGAATCAGCAGCAGATGCAGCAGCAGATTAAGGAGATGCAGTAGCCAGAAATGCAGCAGAAGGTGCAGCAAGAGGAGATGCATCAGCAGGAGATGCAAGCAGCAGACGAAAGAGGAGATGCAGATTCAGCAGCAGATGAAGTAACAGGAGATGCAGCAGCAGATGAAGTAGCAGGAGTTGCAGCAGCAGATGTACTAGCAGGAGATGCAGCAATATGTGAAGCAGCACCAGATGCAGCAGCATATGCTGAAGATGTAGTAGGAGGAGATTAAGCAGGAGATCCAGCAGGAAGAGATGCAGCAGGATATGCAGAAAAAGATAAAGCAGAAAGAGATGCATCAGGAAATACAGCAGCAGGATATGCATCAGCTGGAAATGCAGCAGAACATGCACTAGCAGAAGATGCAGCAGGAGATGCAGCCGGAGATATAGAAGGAGATTCAGCAGCAGGGGATGTAGTAGGAGATGCAGCAGGAGATACATCAGCAGGAATTGTAGCAGGAGATGCAGCAGGAGATTCTGCAGAAGAAGATTCTGCACAAGAAGATTCAGCAGGAGATGCAGCACAAGATGAAATAGCAACATAGGCATCAGCAGTTACAGCAGGAAGTGCAGCAGGAGATTCAGCAGGAGATGTAGCAGCAGGAGATGCAGCCGCAGATGCCTTCAACAGGATATGCAGCTGAAATGCAGAAGTACTAGATGCATCCGTAGATGATTGAGCAGCAGATGCAGCAGGAAATGGAGATGCTTCTGGAGATGCATCCGCAGATGCATCCGCAGAGGATGCAGCAGGAGATGAAGCAGCAGGGTATAGAGCAGCAGGAGATGCGGGAGGACATCAAGTAGAAAGAGATGCAACAGCAGCAAATGTAGCAGGAGATGCAGCAGTACATGAAGCATCAGGAAATGGTGCAGCAGATTAAGCAGCAGCAGGAAATGCAGCAGAATATGCAACAGCAGGTGATGCAGCTGCAGCTGAAGAGGTAGCAGATGCAGCAGCAATAGTTGCAGATTCAGTAGGAGATGTAGCAGCAGAAGATCCTGCAGCAGAAGATGAAATAGCAAAATATGCATCAGCAGTTACAGCAGGAAGTGCAGCAGGAGATTCAGCAGGAGATGGTATTGTAGCAGCAGGAGATGCAGCCGCAGATGCCTTCAGGAGGAAATGCAGAAGCACTAGATGCATCCGTGGAAGATTGAGCATCAGATGCATCAGGAAATGGAGATACTTCTCCAGATGCATCCGTAGATGCATGAGCAGAGGATGCAGCAGCAGGAGATGGTGGAGGACATCGAGTGGCAGGAGGTGTAGCAGCAGGAATTGTAGCAGGAGATGCAGCAGTACATGAATCAGCAGCAGATGCAGCAGCAGATTAAGGAGATGCAGGTGCCAGAAATTCAGCAGAAGATGCAGCAGCAGAATATGCATCAGCAGGAGATGCAGCTGCAGAGGCAGAGGCAGCAGATGCATCAGCAGATGCAGATTCAGTAGGAGATGCAGCAGCAGAATATGCTGCTGCAGATGACACAGCAGGAGATGCCACATAAGGAGATGCAGCAGGAGATGCTACAGAAGGAAATGCAGCAAGATATGCTGCAGGAGGAGATTGCAGCAGGTAATGCAGCAGCAGTAGATTCAGCATCACATTCAGAAGGAGATGCAGCAGCAGGAGATATAGCAGAAGGCGATTCTTCAGCAGGAGATACAGCAGCAGGAGATGAACCCACAAAACATGCAGTAGAGGATGCAGAAGGAAATGCAGCAGAATATACCTCAAGAGATGCAGAAGAAGGAGATGCAAGAGTAGATGCTGCAGAAGGAGTTGTAGCAGGAGATGCATCAGCAGGAGATGCATCAGCAGGAGATGCAGGCAGCAGATGAAAGAGGAGATGTAGATTCAGCAGCAGATGAAGTAGCAGTAGTTGCAGCAGCAGATGCAATAGCAGGAGATGCAGCAATAGGTGAAGCAGCACATGATGCAGCAGCATATGCTGAAGATGTAGTAGGAGGAGAGTAAGCAGGAGATCCAGCAGGAAGAGATGCAGCAGGATATGCAGAAAAAGATAAAGCAGAAAGAGATGCATCAGGAACTACGGCAGCAGGATATGCATCAGCAGGAATTGCAGCAGAACATGCACTAGCAGAAGATGCAGCAGGAGATGAAGGCAGAGATGTAGCAAGAATATGTGCACCATGATGTACAGCAGCAGGAGATGCTACAAAAGATGAAACAGAAGGAGATGCAGTAGGAGAGGCAGTAAAGGAGATGCAGCACAATCTACTGCTGCATCTCCTGCTGCTGCGTCTCATGCTGCATCTCCTGCTGCTGCATCTCCTGCTGCTGCCTCTCCTTCTGCTAAATCTCCTCCTGATTCAGCTGATGCATTTCCTGCATCTCCTGCGGCTGCATCTTCTGCTTGTGCATTTCCTGCTACTGGGTCTGCTGCATCATCTCCTCCTGCCTCTTCTCCTACAGCATCTCCTTCTGTATCTCGTGCTACATCACATGAATCTGTACCTGCTGAGGCATCTCTTCCTGCTGCATCTCCTGATGAATAGGCATCTATTGATGCATCTGCAGCAGCTGCATCTCCTGCTGCTGCATCATCTACTGATGCATGTCCTGAGTAATCCCCTGCTGCTGCACCCTTTACTTCTGCATCATCTCCTCCTGCATATCCTGATTCATCTCCTACTGGTGTATCTGCAGTATTTTCTGCTGCATCTGCTGCTGCTTCATATACTGCTTCATCTCCTACTACTGCATCTCCTGTTGCATCTCCTGCTGCATCTCCTGCTGCTGCAACTCCATCTGCATCATCTCCTGCTGCATCTCCACGTGCTGAATCTCCTGCTGCATCTCCTGCTGAATCTAATCCTACCATATCTCCTGCTGCATCTCCTGCTGCTGCATAATCTGCTGCGTCTCCTCTTGCTGCATATCTTGCCGCTGCATTTACTGATGCATCTCCTGCTGCTGCATCTCCACATGCTGCATCTCCTGCTGCTGAATCTCCTGCTGCTGCATCTGCTGGTGCTGCGTATGCTACTGCATCTGCTGCAGGATCTTCTTCTTCTGCCTCTCATGCCACATCTCCCGCTGATGCATCTCCTGCTTCTCTATATCTTGCTCAATCTACTACTGCTGCATCTCCAGCTGCATCTCCTGCTGCTGCATCTCTTGCATCTTTTGGTGCATCTGCTGTAGATTAATCTTCTGCTGCATCTCCTCTTGTTTCATCATCTGATTTTTTGATGTCCTGCATCACCTGATGCTCCATCTGCTGCTGCTGCATACACTGCTGCATCTTCTGCTGCTGAATTCACTTCTGCTGCATCTGCTGCTGCATCACCTTCTACTGAATCTCCTGCTGCATCTTCTGCTGCTGCATCCACTGGTACATCTCCTAATGCTGCACCTCCTGCTTGCTGCACCTCCTGATGCATCTCCTGCTCAATCTCCTCCTGCTGCTTCTCCTACTGCTTCATCTCCTGCATCTGCTGCTGCATGTGATGCTGCGTCTCCTGCTTCTCTATGTCCTCCTCCTGGATCTACACCTGCATCTATTGCTGCTGCATCCTCTGCTGAACCTCCTGCTGCTGCATCTCCTTCTGCAACTTCCTCTGATGCATCAGCAGATTCATCTCCTGATGCGTCTCCCCTGCTTCATCTCCTGATGCTGAATCTATTACAGAATCTGCTTCTGAATCTGCTCCTGCCTCTACTGCGGCTGCATCTCCTGATGCTGTATCTCCTGATACTGCATCTCCAAATGCATCTCCTGTAGCTCAATCTCCTGCTTTTGCATCTCCTGCTTTATCTCCTTCTGATGCCTATCTTGCTGCTGCATCTACTGCTGCTTCGTCTGCTTCTACATCTCCTGCTGCATTTCCTGCTGCTGCATCTCAGGGTACATCTCCTCTTGTTCAGTCTCTTGCTGCATATCCTGCTGCTACATCTCCGGCTACTGCATCTCCTTCTGCATCTCCTGCTGCATCTATTGCGGCTGCATATCCTGCCCATATACTTCAGTTGCATCTGCGGATTCAAATTATGTTGGTGCTTTCTTGCTCGATCTCCTGCTTCTGCATCTCCTGCTGCTGCATTTCCAGCTGTAGCTGCTGCTGCTTTATTTCCTGCGGCTGCTGATGCATTTCCTGATGCATTTTGTACTGCTGCATTCCTTCTGCTGCAACTCCTGCTGCATCCCCTCTTGCTGCATTTCCTACTGCTGCATTTCCTGCTCCTGCATCTGATACTTCATCTCCTGCTGCTGCAACTGCAGGTGCTGCATCTCTTGCTGCATCTGCTGCTGAATCTCCTGCTTCTGCATCTCATACCGCATCTCCTGCTGCTGCATCTCCTGCTGCTGCATCACCTGCTGCCGAATCTCCTGCATCTTTTGCTGCATCTGCTGTAGATTCGCCTCCTGGTGCATCTCCAGCTGCTGCATCTCCTGCTGATGGATGTCCTCGTGCATCTCCTGATGCTGCATCTGCTGCTGCATCTCCTGCAGCTGCATCTCCTGTGCCATCTCCTACTGCTGAATCTCGTGCTGCTCCATTCTTTGCTGCGTCTACTGCTGCTGCATAGCCTGCTGCCGAATCTCCTAATGCATCTCCTCTTGCTTAGTCTCCTGATGCTTCCTATCCTGCTTCATCTCCTTTTGCTGCATATATTGCTGCTGCAACTGCTGCTGCTTGTCCTGCTGCTGTATCTCCTGCTCCATCTCCTGCTGGGGCATCTCCTGCTGCATCTCCTTCTGCATCTCCTGCTGCTCCAGCTGCTGCATCTGCATCATCAGGATATTCTGAAGGAGATGCAGCAACAGGAGATGCAGCAGCAGGTGATGCAACCACAGCACTGTGGCAGCAGATTCAGCTGCAGGAGATGCAGCCGTAGGAGATGCAGCAGGATTTTCATCAGGAGATAGAGCAGAAGGAGATGCAGCAGGAGATGCAGTAGCAGATGCCGCAGAAGGAAGTGTAGCAGCAGAAGATGTAGGAGGATATGCAGCAGCAGTAGATGAAACAGACCATAAAGCAGCAGAATATGCAGAAGCAGGAGAATCAGCAGCAGGGGATGCAGCAGCAGATTCAGCAGCACTTTCAGCAGGAAATGTAGCCATAGTAGATACAGAAGCAGGAGATGCAGCAGAAGATGCATCAGCATGAGATGAATCAGAAGATACAGAATCAGGATATGTAGCAGGAGATGCATCAGCAGGAAATGCACCAGAACAGGCAGCAGCAGAAGTTGCAGCGGGAGATATAGAAAAAAATGAGGAAGCATATCAGCCCCTATTACTTGAATTCCTCCTGCATTCACTGATGCTGCATTTTCTGCAGCGTCACCTACTCCTGTATCTCCTGCTGCTACATCTCCTGATGCATCCTCTGCTCATGCATCTGCGGATGCATCTCCTGATGCACCATTTCGCGTTGCATCTGCTACTCCATCCCCTGCTGCATCTCTTTCTGCTCCATCTGGTGCATCTGCTGTTGCATATGCAGCTGCTTCATCTACTAATGCATCTCCTGCTAAATCTCCTTCTGCTGCATCTCCTTCTGAAGTTTCTGCAGAATCTACTGCTGAATATGCATCCCCTGCTGCATCTCGTGCTGCTGCATCTCCTGCTTCATATCCTACTGCATCTCCTCCTTCAGCATATCTTGCTCCATTTCCTTCTGCTGTATCACCTGCTGCATCATCTGCTGAAGCATCTTCTGCTGCATCATCTCCTACTGAATCTGCATCTCCTGATGCATCTGCTGCTGCATCTATAGCTGCTGCATCTGCTGCCTCTGCAGCTACAGCTGCATTAACTCCATATTCTGCTGCATTTCCTTCTGCTGCTTAATCTGCTGCTCCATTTCCTGCTGCTTCATGTACTGCTGCATCTCCTGCTACATTTGCTGCTGCCGCATCTCCTTCTACTTGATGTCCTCCTGCTGCTGCATCTGCTGCTTCATCATCTGCTGCTGTATAGCCTGCTGCTTCATCTCTTGCTGCATCCTCTGCATTTGCATCTGCGGATGCATCTGCAGAAGCATCTCCATTTCCTGCTGCATCTGCTGCTCAGTCTTCTACGGATGCATCTATTGCTTCTGCATTTCAGTTGCATATCTTGTTGAAGGCATCTGCGGCTGCATGTCCTGCTGCTACATCTCCTTCTGAATTTTTTGCTGCACTTGCTGCACCCTAAGCAGAGGTACAGACTAAAAGAAGCCTGGCTAGAAAGCTGCCAGGTGGAGAAGGACCTGGGAGTGTTGGTTGACAACCGACTGAACATGAGCCAGCAGTGTGCCCAGGTGGCCAAAAAGGCCAGTGGCATCCTGGCTTGTATCAGGAACGGCGTGACCAGCAACTCCAGGGAGGTTATTCTCCCCCTGTACTCGGCACTGGTGAGACCGCACCTCGAGTACTGTGTTCAGTTCTGGGCCCCTCACCACAAGAAGAATGCTGAGGCTCTGGAGCGAGTCCAGAGAAGGGCAGCAAAGATAGTGAAGGGGCTGGAGAACAAATCTTACGAGGAGCGGCTGAGAGAGCTGGGGATGTTCAGCCTGGAGAAGAGGAGGCTGAGGGGAGACCTTATTACTCTCTACAACTACCTGAAGGGAGGTTGTGGAGAGGAGGGAGCTGGCCTCTTCTCCCAAGTGACAGGGGACAGGATGAGAGGGAATGGCCTCAAGCTCCGCCAGGGGAGATTTAGGCTTGAGATTAGGAAGAAATTCTTCACAGAGAGGGTGGTTAGGCATTGGAACGGTCTGCCCAGGGAGGTGGTTGAGTCACCCTCCCTGGAGGTGTTTAAGGTTAAGGTAGATGCTTAGGAGCATGATTTAGGGATTGGTGGGAATGGTTGGACTCGACGATCCAGTGGGTCTCTTCCAACCTGGTCATTCTGTGATTCTATGATCTCCTGCTGCTGCATCTCTGGCTGATTTCCTGCTGCATTTCCTTCTGCTGAATCTCCTGCTGCATATCCTGCTGCATCACCTGCTGAATATGCATCTCCTGCTACACCTCCTGCTGATACACCTCATGCACCTGCATCTGCTGCTGCATATCCTGCTGCATCTGCTGTTGCCAAATCTCTTGCTGTTGCATATCCTACTGAATTTCCAGCAGCTTCTCCTGCTGATGCAATTCCTGCTGCATCTCATCCTGCATCCCTTGCTGCTGCATCTGTTTCTGCTTCTGGTGATGCTACATCTCCAGCTGTATCTGCTGCTTCATCTGCTGCTGTATCTCCTGCTACATATGGTTCTGCATGTTCTGCTGCATATGGTGCTGCATCTGCTGCTGCTTCTGCTACTGGTGCATCTCCTGCCTCATATCTTGCTGTTGTGTCTCCTGCTGATTTATGTTTTACTGCATCTCCTGCTGATGCATGTCCTGCTGCATCTCCTGCTTCTGCATCTACTTCTTCTGCATCTCCGACTTCAAAACCTCGTTCTGCATCAATTGCTGCTGCATCTCTTATTCATCTCCTCCTGCTGCATATACTGCTGCATCTGGTGCTGCTGTACCTCCTCCTGCTGCATTTCCTGTTGCATCTCCTCCTGCTTCATCTCCTGCTGAATCTCCTCCTACTGCATCTCCTGTTCCATCTCCTCCTGCTGCATTTCCTTCTGCATATTTTACTGCATCTCCTGCTGCTGCATCTCCTGCTGCTGCATCTCCTGCTGCTACATCTCCTACTGCATCTCTTGCTGCAGCATCTCCTGCTGTATCTGCTGCTTCTGCATTTCCTGATACATCCCCTGCTGCTTTATCTCATCCTGCTTCATCTCAGGCTGCATCTCCTGATGAGATCATGAGATGCAGATTCAGTAGGAGATGTAGCAGCAGAAGGTGCTGCAGCAGATGATGCAGCACGAGATGCAGCAGAAGGAAATGCAGCAAGATATGCTGCAGGAGGAGATGCAGTAGGATATGAAGCAGGAGATGCAGCAGCAGGGGATGCAGCTGGGGATGCATGTTCAGCAGTAGATTCAGCAGAAACTTCAGAAGGAGATGAAGCAGCAGCATATGCAAAAGCAGATGCACGAGATGGAGCAGAAAGAGATGCAGCAGGGGATGGAGCAGCAGATGCAACAAGAAATGGTGCATCAGGATATGCATCTACATATGCATGAGCAGAGGATGCATCAGGAGATGTAGCAGCAGGAGATACAGGATTCCGCAGGCGATGCAGCAGGAGATGCAACACCAGAAGATGCAGCACCAAGAGATGCTGCAGGAGATGCTGCAGCACATGCAGTATCAGCAGATGCAGGAGCAGGAAATACAGCAGAAATAGATGCAGAAGGTAATGCAGCAGCAGGAGTTGAAGCAGAATAAGCATCAGCAGGAAATGCAGCAGCAAGAAATTCAGACGGAGATGTAGCAGGTGATGCAGAATTAGGAGATGCAGCAGAAGAAGATGCTGCAGCAGCACATGCAGAATGAGATGCAGCAGTAGGAGATGCAGCAGAAGATTCAGCAGCAGGAGATTCAGCAGCAGACAAAGGATATTCAGTAGCAGACACGGCATCAGGAGATTCAGCAGCTGGAGGTGCAGCAGGAGATGCAGAAGCAAACGCAGCAGTTGGAGTGCAGTAGGTGGAGATGCATTAGGAGATTCAGCATGATATGTAGAAGCATGAGATGCCACAGGAGATTCATCAAGAGATTCAGCAGCAAATGATGCAGCAGCAGGAGAAGCAGTAGGAGATGCAGCAGCAGCAGGAGATGCAGAAGCAGATGCAGCAGGAAATGAAGATTCAGCAGAAGATGCAGTAGGAAGAGATTCTTCAACATCTGCAGCAGCATGATATGATGCAGCAACAGGAGATACAGCAGGTTATGGAAGAAGAGGCGATGATGCAGCAGCAGGAGATTCAGCAGCAGGAGATGCATATTCAGAAGGAGATACGTCAGGAGATGTAGCAGGATATGTAGCAGCAAGAGATGCCACCAGAGATTCAGGAGGAGATTCAGCAGAAGGAGATGCAAGAGCAGGAGATGAAGTAGCAGGAGATGCAGAAGCAGGCTATACAGCAGCAGGAGACAAAGCAGCAGATGCAGCAGCAGGAAATGCAGGAAGACATCAAGTAGAAGGAGATGCAAAAGAAGCAAATGTAGCAGGAGATGCAGCAGTATATGAAGCAGCAGGAAATAGAGCAGCAGAATATGCAGCAGGAGGTAATGCAGCAGGTGATGCAGCAGCAGGTGATGCAGCTGAAGCTGCAGAGGCAGCAGATGCAGCAGCTATAGATGCAGCAGCAGATGCATCATGAGATGCTCTTTCAGTAGGAGATGTAGCAGCAGAAGATGCTGCAGCAGATGATGCAGCAGGAGATGCAGCAGAAGGAAATGCAGCAAGATATGCTGCAGGAGGAGATGCAGTAGGATATGAAGCAGGAGATGCAGCAGCAAGAGATGCAGCAGGGGATGCATATTCAGCAGTAGATTCATCAGGAACATCAGAAGAAGATTCAGCAGCAGGAGATCTAGCAGGAGATGCAGCAGTAGATGAAGCAGCAGCAGATGCAACAGCAGATGCACCAGATGGAGCAGAAAGAGATGCAGCAGGGGATGGAGCAGCAGATGCAACGGGAAATGGTGCATCAGGAGATGTATCTGCAGATGCATGAGCAGAGGATGCATCAGGAGATGTAGCAGCAGAAGATACAGGAGCAAATTCAGCAGATGCAGCAGTAGTAGATACATGAATAGCTGCAGCAGGAAATGCAGATGAATATGCAGCAGCAGGATATACAGCAGGAGATGCATCTGCAGGTGATGCAGAAGGAGATGCAGCAGGAGATGCAGAACGACATGAAGCAGGAGAAGAGGAGGCTGAGGGGAGACCTTATTACTCTGTACAACTACCTGAAGGGAGGTTGTGGAGAGGAGGGAGCTGGCCTCTTCTCCCAAGTGACAGGGGACAGGATGAGAGGGAATGGCCTCAAGCTCTGCCAGGGGAGATTTAGGCTTGAGATTAGGAAGAAATTCTTCACAGAGAGGGTGGTTAGGCATTGGAACGGTCTGCCCAGGGAGGTGGTTGAGTCACCCTCCCTGGAGGTGTTTAAGGTTGGGGTAGATGAGGTGCTTAGGAGCATGATTTATGGATTGGTGGGAATGGTTGGACTCGACGATCCAGTGGGTCTCTTCCAACCTGGTCATTCTGTGATTCTGTGATTCTGTGTGATTCTGTAAAGCAGCAAGATATGCAGCAGAAGGAGATGACGCAGGAGATGCTTCAATAGAAGGTGCATCATGAGATAGAGAATGAGATGCAGCAGCAGACGAAGCAAAAGGAGATGCAGTAACAGGAGATGCAGCAGCAGGACATGGATCAAGAGATGAAGGAGATTCATTAGGATATGCTGTAGCAAAATATGAAACAACAGGCGATAGAGCAGCAGGAGATGCAGCATGAGATGCAGCAGGATGAGAAGAAGCAGCAGGGGATATATCAGGAGATGCAGAATCAGCAGATACAGCAGGAGATTCTGTAGCAGGAGATGCAGTAGGAGATGTAGCAGAAGGAGATGCAGCAGCCGGAGATGCAGCAGCACGAGATGCAGCAGCAGGAGATGCCACAGGAGTTACAGCAGGATGAGATGGAATAGGAGATGCAGTAGGAGGAGGTACAGCAGCACCAGATGCAGTAGTATATGCAGCAGAAGGAGATGAATAAGAGATGCAGCAGCAATTGATGCAGGAGGAGATGCTGGAGCCAGAGATGCAGAAGAAGTAGATGCATCAGCAGGAGATGCAGCAGGACATGCATCAGCAGGAGATACAGCAGCAGGATATGAGGCAGGAGATGCACCAGCAAGATACACCAAGGAGATGCAGCAGTCAGAGATGCAGCAGGTTATGCATCAGCAGAATATGCAGCAGCAGGAATTCAGCATCAAGAGATGCAGCAGGTGGAGATGCAGCATCAGGAGATGCATCAGTAAACGCAGCGGCAGGAGATGCAGCAAGAGGAGATGCAGCATTTTATGCAGCAGCAGGAGATGCAACAGGAGATGTCGTACGATCAGATTCAACAGGAGGTGCAGCAGGAGATGCAGTAGTAGGAGATGAAGCAGTATATGAAGCAGTAGCAGATGCAGCAGGAAATACTGCAGATGCAGCAGTAGGAGATGAATCAGGAGATGCAGCAGGAGATTCAGCAGCAGGAGATGCAGTAGGAGATGGTGCAGATGGAGCTGTAGCCTCAGAAGGTGCAGAATGAGAAGCAGAAGGAGATGCGGTAGTAGGAGATGAAGCAGTATATGAAGCAGCAGCAGATGCAGCAGTAAGAGATGAATGAGGAGATGCAGCAGGAGATGATGCAGAAGCAAGAGATGTAGCAGCAGGAGATTAATCAGGAGATGCAGCAGGAGATGATGCAGCAGCAGGAGATGCAGCCGCTGCAGATGCAGGAAGATATTCAACAGCAGATTCAGTAGGAGCTGCAGCAGCAGGAGATGAAGCAGCAGCAGATGCATCAATAGATGCCTATTCATCAGGAGATGCAGCAGGAAGAGATGCTTCAGCAGGTACAGCTTCATGAGATGTAGCACGAGATAGAGAAGGAGATGCTGTAGGAGAAGAGGCAGGAGGAGATGATGCAGCAGACCCATTAGCAGGAGATGCAGAAGCAGAAGCTGGAGCCGGAGATTCTGCAGCAGGAGATGCAGCAGCAAGAGATGCAGCAGAAGATACAGTCGCAAGAGATGAGCAGCAGATTCAGCAGGAGATTCTGCAGCAGGAGATGAAGCCTCAGGATCTGCAGAGAAGAAGATGCAGCAGTAGGAGATGCAGCAGGAGATGCAACAGCAGACGCATCAGCAGAAGATGCAGCACCAGCAGATGCAGCAGGAGATGCGGTGTTTGGAGTTAAAGCACTAGAAGATGCTGCAGAAGATGCAGCAGCAGATGCATCAGGAGAAGCAGGAGCAGGAAATGCAGCAGCAGGAGATGCAGCAGCAGAGATGCAGGAGTAGGAGAGGCAGAAGCAGGAGATGTGGCAGCAAGACATGCAAAAGGATATGCAGAAGCAGGAGATGCGGCAGCAGGAGAGGCACCATGTGATTCAGCAAGAGATGCAGGAGAAGATAGAGAAGCAGAAGATGCACCAGCAGATGCAGCCGCAGGAGATGCAGGAAATGCATCAGCTGATGCAGGAGGAGCTTTAGCAGGAGGAGCTTTAGCAGGAAGAGAGGCAGCAGCAGGAGATGTTGCAGTAGATTCAGCTGCAACTCCTCTGCTGCCTCTCCTACTGCATCTCCTCCTGTTTCATCTTTTGTTGCATCTCCTGCTGCTGTATATCATGGTGCATATCCTCTTGCTACATCTCTGGCTGCATCTCCTGCTGCATAAACTACTGCAGCAACTTCTGCTGCTACATCTCCTACTGAATCTGCATCTCCTGATGCATCTGCTGCTGCATCTATTGCTGCTGTATCTGCTGCCTCTGCAGCTGCAGCTGCATCACCTGCTGCTGCATCACCTTCTGCATTACCTCCTGCTGCATATTCTGCTGTATTGATGCTGCTGCTTAATCTGCTGCTCCATTTCCTGATGTTTCCTGTACTGCTGCATCTCCTTAATCTGCTGCTCCATTTCCTAAATGCTTCATGTACTGCTACATCTCCTGCTACACTTGCTGCTGCTGCATCTTCTTCTACTTGATGTCCTCCTGCATCTCCTGCTGCTGCATCTGCTGCTTCATCTCCTGCTGCATCTTCTGCGGATGCATCTGAGGATGCATCTCCTGAATCATCTTAATTTCCTGCTGCATCTGCTGCTCAATCTTCTACAGATGCATCTATTGCTTCTGCATTTCAGCTGCATATCCTGTTGAAGGCATCTGCGGCTGCATCTCCTGCTGCTACATCTCCTGCTGAATCACCTGCTGCACTTCCTGCTGTAACTCCTGATGCCTATGTTGCTATTTCATCTCCTGCTGCATCTCCTGCTGCTGCATCACCTGCTGCAGAATCTCCTGCTGCATCTCCTGCTACAATTCCTGCTGATGTATCTCCTGCTGCATCTCCTACTACATCCCGTGCTGCTGAATCTCCTTCTATATCTCAGGTTGCATCTCCTGCTTCATCTCCTGCTGCATCTTGTGCTAGTGCATGTTCTGCTGCATTTCCTGCTAATGCATATCCTGCTGCTGTATTTCCTGATGCATCTCTTTCTGCTTTATCTTTTTCTGCATATCCTGCTGCATCTCTTCCTGCTGGATCTCCTGCTAATCTCCTCCTACTACATCTTCAGCATATGCTGCTGCATCTGGTGCTGCTTCACATATTGCTGCATCTCCTGCTATTGCACCTGCTGCTGCATCTCCGGCTGCATCATCTGCTGCAGCATCTTCTGATGCTACATCTCCTACTGAATCTGCATCTCCTGATGCATCTGCTGCTGCATCTATTACTGCTGCATCTGCTGCCTCTGCAGCTGCATCACCTTTTGCTGCATCAACTGCTGCATTACCTCCTTCTGCATATTCTGCTGCATTTCCTGCTGCTGCTTAATCAACTGCTCCATTTCCTGATGCTTCATGTACTGCTGCATCTCCTGCTACATTTGCTGCTGCGGCATAGCCTTCTACTTGATGTCCTCCTGCATCTCCTGCTGCTGCATCTGCTGCTTCATCTCCTGCTGCAACCTCTGTGGATGCATCTGCAGAAGTATCTCCATTTCCTGCTGCATCTGCTGCTCAATCTTCTACGGATGCATCTAGTGCTTCTGCATTTCAGGTGCATGTCAACTTATAGGCATCTGCGGCTGCATGTCCTGCTGCTACATTGAGATTGCTGACTCTCCTACTGCACTTCCTGCTGTAACTGCTGATGCATATGTTGCTATTTCATCTCCTGCTGCACCTCCTACTGAATCTTCTTATTCAGAATCTCCTCCAGCATCTCCTTCTACAATTCCTGCTGATGTATCTCCTGCTGCATCTCCTACTACATCCTCTGCTGCTGAATCTCCTTTTATATCTTCTACTGCATCCCCTGCTGCATTTTCTATTGAATTTCCTGCTGCAGAATTCCCTACGGAATTTCCTGCTGCAGAATCTGCTGATACATTTCCTGCTGATGCATCTCCTTCTGAATCTCCTGATGCTCCATCTCCTGCTGCTGAATCTCTTGCCTTTTCATCTCCTGCTGCTGCAACTCCTGATGAACCTGCTGCTGCCTCTGGTTCGCCTGCATCTTCTTTTCCTGCATCTCCTGCTGCTGCATCTCCGGCTGATTTCCTGCTGCATTTCCTTCTCTTCAATCTCCTGCTGCATATCCTGGTGCATCACCTGCTGAATATGCATCTCCTGCAACATTTCCTGCTGATACACCTCATATAGTTGCATCTGCTGCTGCATATCTTGCTGCATCTCCTGGTGCCAAATCGCTTGCTGTTGCATATCCTACTGAATTTCCAGCAGCATCTCCTGCTGATGCAATTACTGCTGCATCTCTTTCTGCACCCTTTGCTGCTGCATCTGCTGCTGCTTCTGCTGCTGGAGCATCTCCTGCCTCATATCCTGCTGATGTATGTTTTGCTGTATCTCCTCCTGATGCATATCCTGCTCCATCTCCTGCTTCTGCATCTACTTCTTCTGCATCCCCGGCTCCAGCATCTCCTGCTGCATCAATTGCTACTGCACGTCTTATTCATCTCCTTCTGCTGCATATACTGCTGCATCTGATGTTGCTGTACCTCCTCCTGATTCATCTCCTTCTGCATCTCCTGACCCATTTCCTCCTGTTGCATCAATTACTGTATCTCCTGCTGCTGCATCTCCTTCTGCTACATCTCCTGCTGCATCTCCTGCTGCTACATCTCCTTCTGCATCTCCTGCTGCAGCATCTCCTGCTCTATCTGCTGCTTTTGCATCTCCAGATACATCCCCTGCTGCTTCATCTCATCCTGCTGCATCTCATGCTGCATCTTCTGCTGCTCTATTTCCTGCTGTTTCATATCCTGCTACTGCATCTCCAAATGTATCTCCTGCTGCTTCATCTCTTGATCCATGTCTTGCTGCTGCATCTCCTGTTTCTGCATCTCCTTTTACTTCTTCTGCTGCTGCATCTCCTGCTGTATCTCATGTTGCACCTTCTATTGAATCATCTCCTCCATCATCTCTTTCTGCTGCATATCTTCCTATTTCATCTCGTTCTGCATCTGCTGCTGCATCTCCTTGAGCGTCACCTGCTGCATCTCCTCTGCATCTCCTCTGCATCACCTGCAGATGCATCTCCTGTTGTATCTCCTGCTCCTGCATAGTCATCTGCATTTCCTGCTGCAGCTCTTTATGAATCTACTACTTCTGCATCTGCTGAATTTGCTGCTGCATCTCCTGCTACTGCATCTGCTGCTGCATTGATGCTGCATCTGATGCTACTTTCTCTCTTGCTGCATTTACTGCGGCTGCATCTCCTGCTATATTTCCTTCTGCTGCATCTTCTTTACTTCATCTACTACTCTGCACTTCCTGCTGCTGCATCTCCTCCTTCTGCATCTCCCGCTGAATCGCCTGTAGCATCTCCTGGTTCTTCATCTCCTGCTGCTACATCTCCTAGTGCATATGATGCTGCTGCATCTCCTGTTACTTCTTCTGCTGCTTCATCTCCTGCCAAATCTCCTGCTACATATCTTGCTGCTGCACCTCCTAATGCATCTCATGATAATGCTTCATCTCCTGCTACTGCATCTCCTGCTGCACCTTCTGCTGCTGCATTTCCTGCTGCATGTTCTGCTGCTGCGTCTCCTGCTGATGGGTCTGATGCAGCACCTCTTGCTCTTGCATCTCCTGCTGCATCTCCTGCTGCTGCATTACCTGCTCTATCTCCTCCTACTGCATCTACTCCTGCTGCATATCCTGCTTCTCTATATACTGCTGCCTCTCCTGCTGCTGCATCTGCTGCTGCTGAATCTCTTTCTGCATCTCATTCTTCTGAATCTCCTGCTGCTCTATGACCTTCTGCATCGACTCCTGCTGCATCTGCTTCTGCATCTCCTTCTTCTGAATCTCTTGCTAAATCTGCATCTTCTGCTGCTTCATCTCCTGCTTTTGTATCTCCTTCTGCTGAATCTCCGGCGGTATCTCATGCTGCTACATATCCTGCTACATCTCCTGACATATCTCCTTCTAAATATGCATCTCCTGCTGCTTCTACTGCTGCAGAATTTCCTTCTGCTGAATCTCCTGCTGCTGCATCTCCTGCTGTTGAATCTCCTATTGCTGCGTCTGCTGCATCATCTCCTCTTTCTCCATAACCTGCTGTATCTCCAGTTGCTGCAACATATCATGCTGCTGCATATGTTGAGGAATCTCTTCCTACTGCATCTTCTGCTGAATCTTCATTTCCTGCTGCATCTGCTTCTGCATCTCCTGCTGCATCTCCTGCTGCTTCTTCTGCTGCTACATCAGTTGCTGCTGAATCTCCGGATGAATCTCCTGCGGCATCTCATGCTTCTACATATCATGCTGAATCTCCTGCTGCTGAATCTCCTGCTGCATCTGCTGCTGCTGCATCTCTAACTGCTGCATCACCTTCTGCATGTGCTGCTGCAGCATCTCCTTCTGCTGCATCTCCTGCTGCTGCATCTGATGGTGCATCTGATGCTACTTTCTCTCTTGCTGCATTTACTGTGGCTGCATCTCCTGCTATATTTCCTTCTGCTGTATCTTCTTCACTTCATCTATTACTCTGCACATCGTCCTGCTGCATCTCCTCCTTCTGCATCTCCGGCTGAATCGCCTATTGCATCTCCTGCTCCTTCATCTCCTGCTTCTTCATCTCCTAGTGCATATGATGCTGCTGCATCTCCTGTTACTTCTGCTGCTGCTGCATTCCCTGATTCTGCAACTCCTTCTGCATCACCTGCTACGACATCTCCTGCTGCTGCATTTCTGGCTGAATCTCCTGATGCTGCAACTGATCCTGCATGTCCTCCTACTACATCCCCTGCTGCTGCATTTCCTGCTACATCTCCTGATGCTGCAACTCCTTCTCCATCTCATACTGCATCTCATTTCTTAATGCATGTCCTGCTGCATTTCCTGTTGAAACGTCTCCTGCTCTATCTCCACCGTTATACCTTTCTACATTTGCTGCCTCATTTCCTCATGCACCTGCTGATGCCCCTCGTGCTGCTGCATCTCCTGCTTCATCTTCAACTGATGCATCTGTGGCTACATCACATGATATGTCATCTCCTGCTGCATCCGCTTCAGTATTTCCTGATGGAGTATCTGCTGACCTAGAATCTACTGCTGCATTTCCTGCTGCATCTTCTGCTGTTTCATCTCCTGCTGCTGCATCTCTTAATGCATCTCATGGTAATGCTTCATCTCCTGTTGCTGCTTTTCTTGCTGCATCTTCTGCTGCTGCATCTCCTGCTGATGGGTCTGATGCTGCATCTCTTGCTCTTGCATCTCCTGCTGCATCTCTTGTTGCTGCATTACCTGCTCTATTTCCTCCTACTGCATCTCCTCCTGCTGCATATCCTGCTTCTCTATATACTGCTACATTCCCTGCTACTGCATCTCCTGCTGCTGAATCTCTTTCTGAATCTTCTTCTTCAGAATCTCCTGCTGCTCTATTACCTTCTGCATCGACTCCTGCTGCATGTCCTGCTGATGCATCTCCTGCTCTTCCATCTCCTTCTGCTGAATCTCCTCCTGAATCTCCGGCGGCATCTCATGCTGTAAACATATCCTACTACATATCTTGACGTATCTCCTTATGAATATGCATCTCCTTCTGCATCTCCTGCTGCTGAATCTCCTGCTGTTGCGTCTGATACAGCTGAATCTCCTGCTGCTGCGTCTGCTGCATCATCTCCTGTTTCTCCATAACCTGCTGTATCTCCTGTTGCTGCACTATATCATGCTGCTGCATATCTTGAAGAATCTCTTCCTACTGCATCTTCTGCTGAATCTTCATTTCCTGCTGCTTCTGCTTCTGCATCTCCTGCTGCTGCTGCATCTCCTACTGCTTCTCCTTCTGAATATGCATCTCCTCAGGCAACTCCACGTGCTGCCACTCCTACTACAGCGTTTGCTTCTGCATCTCCTGCTGCAACTCCTGCTGCTGAATCTCCTGCTGCTGCACCTCCGTCTTAATTTCATGGTGCTGTATTTCCTGCTGATGCATATTCTGCTTATACGCCTTCTGCTTCAACTCCTGCTGCTGCATCTCCTGCTGCTGCATCTGCTGATACTGCATGTGCTGCTGCAGCTCCTGCTGTATCTCTTGGTGCTGCATCTTCTGCTTCATCTCATTATGACTTAACTGCCACTATTGAGGTGCTTTAGGGAAATCGAATAACGACCACAGGGAAGATGCTAGCATGGAATGCTGCTGCTTCTGAATGTCTTCTCTTAAAGCACATTCACTGCAAAGCGAGACTTGTAAGAAGTTTGAGTATACGCTTGTGTACTTTAACATCAGAACGGCTATTAAAGCATCACTTGAAAGTAGCAGAGCGTTCAGCACAAATACCGTAGGGAAGAAGCTACGATGAAATGCTGGCTCTCGTTAGAGTCTTCTCTGGAAACGCTTTCACTGCAAGCTGCAAAGCATGACTAACAGAACGTTTTAGTATAGGGTACTGAATTGTGATTTATGAAGGTGCTTTCTGATAAGTGAGTAACTGACGCAGTGAAGATGCTAGCGTGGAATACTGCTGCTACTTAATGTCTTCTCTTAGAGCGCTTTCACTGCAAAGCAAAACTTGTAGAAGTTTCAGTCTAGGCTTGTACACTGCAACATCAGAATGGCTATTAAAGCATCACTTCAAAATCTTTAGCGCTTTCACTGCAAGGCAAGACTTGTTGAACTTTTAGTCTGGGCTTATGTACTGCAACATCAGAATGGCTATTAAAGCGTCGCTTCAAAATATCAGAGTGTTCAGAGCAAATACCGCAGGGAAGATACTACGATCAAATATTGACATTCATATAATTCTTCTCTGGATGTGCTTTCACTGCAAGGTAAGACTTGTAGAACTCTCAGTCTAGGCTCGTGTACTGCATCATCAGAATGGCTATTAAAGCATCACTGCAAAAATTGAAGACGTTTAGAAAAAGTACCGCAAGGGCGCTGCTACGATCAAATGCTAGCTCTCGTTAGAATCTTCTCTTGAAGCGCTTTCACTGCAAGCTGGAAAGCACGTCTAACAAAACGTTTAGTATTGATTACGGAATTGTGATTTAAATATTGAGGAGCTTTAGGAAAAGTGAGTAAAGCCCGTATGGAGGATGTTAGCATGGAATGCTGCTGCTTCTGAATGTCTTCTCTTATAGCACTTTCACTGCAAAGTACGGATTCTAGAAGTTTCATTCTAGTCTTCTGAAGTATATCATCAGCTACTAAAGTGTCGCTTCAAAATTTCAGAGAGTTCAGCACAAGTACCTCAGGGAAGCGTCTACCATCAAATGCTGGTTCTCGATAGAGTCTTCTATTATAGCGTTTTCTCTACAAGCTGTGAAGCGCGACTAACACATTTTAGTTTAGGGTAATAAATTGTGACTTAATTGCTCCTAATAACTCTCTTTAGGAAAAGAGAATATCTCCAGCAGGGAAGATGTTACCATGGAATGCTTATGCTTCTGTATGTCTTCTCTTAGAGCGCAATCACTGCAAACCAAGATTTATCGAACTTTCCGTCTAGGCTAGGGAACTGTAACGTCAGCATATCTAGTAAAGCTTCACCTGAACATTTGAAAGTGTTTAGCAGAACTACCCTCGGGAAGTTGCTAGAATCAAATGGTGGCTCTCGTTAGAATCTTCTCTGGAAGCGCTTTCACTGCAAGCTGCAAACACAAAAGTATTAGCATAAGCTAGTGACTAGGGACTTTTTAGCGTAGGCTAGTGAATAGGGACTCTAAACCGTCTATTACGGCGTTGTAGTAAAAATTCAAATCTGCAGCAGGGAAGATGCTAGCATGGAATGCTTCTGCTTGTGGATGTATTGTCTTGGAGAGCTTTCATTGCAGAGCACGACTTGTAGAACTTTCAGTCTAGTCTTGTGTACTCTAAGACCAGAATGGCTACGAAGGCATTACTTCAAAATTTCAGAGTGTTCAGCACAAGTAAACAGGAAAGGTGTTACCATCAAAAGCTGGCTTTCGTTAGCATCTTCTATGGAAGCGGTTTCTCTGCAAGATGCAGCGAACGACTAACGCAACGTTCTTGTGTTGGCAAATGAATAGAGACTTAATAGCGCCTAATAAGGCGCTTTAGGAAAAGTGAATATCTCCAGCAGGGAAGATGTTACCATGGAATGCTTCTGCTTCTGAATGTCTCCTCTTAGAGCGCAATCACTGCAAACCAAGATTTATCCAACTTTCTGTCTAGGCTAGTGAATGGTAACATCAGCATTGCTAGTAAAGTTTCACCTGAAGATTTGAAAGCATTAAAAAGAAACACCCATGGGAAGTTGCTAGCATCAAATGGTGTCTCTCGTTAGAGTCTTCTCTGCAAGCACTTTCACTGAGAGGTGCAAAACACGATTAACACTGCGTTTAAGGGTAGGTTAAAGAATAGTGAAATAACAGCGACTAATAACGAGCTTTAGGAAAAGTGACTGTCTCCAACAGCGAAGACGTTAGCATGGAATGCTGCTGCTTATGAATGTCGTCTCTTATAGCACTTTCACTGGAAAGCGAGACCTATCGAACTTTCAGTCTAGACTAGTGAACGGTAACATCAGCATGGCTATTGAGGCATCACGTCAAGATTTTAGAGATTTCTGCTCAAGTACCTCAAGGAAGCTGCTACCAGCAAATTCTGGATCTCGTTAGGATATTTTCATGAAGCGCTTTTACTGTCAGACCAAAGCAGGGAAAAAAGGCAATGTTTTCGCAGAGGCTAGTTATTAGCGACTTAATAACTCCTAACAACGCTCTTTAGGAAAAGAGAATATCTCGTGCAAGGAAGATGTTAGCATATGATGCTTCTGCTTGTGGATGTATTCTCTTAGAGCGCATTTATTGTAGAGCTCGACTTGTAGAACTTTCCCGTCTAGTCTTGCATACTGTCAGATCAGAATGACTGCTTGTGCTTCTGAAAGTCTTCTCTTAGAGCGCAATCACTGCAAACCAAGATTTATCGAACTTTCCGTCTAGGCTAGTGAACTGTAACATCAGCATATCTAGTAAAGCTTCACCTGAACATTTGAAAGCGTTTAGCAGAACTACCCTCGGGAAGTTGGTAGATTCAAATGTGGCTCTTGTTAGAATCTTCTCTGGAAGCGCTTTCACTGCAAGCGGCAAACACGACAGTATTAGCATAGGCTAGTGACTAGGGACTTTTTAGCGTAGGCTAGTGAATAGGGACTTAACACCGTCTATTACGGCGTTGCAGTACGAATTCATATCTCCAGCATGGAAGATGCTAGCATGGAATTCTTCTGCTTGTGGATGTATTGTCTTAGAGAGCTTTCATTGCAGAGCACGACTTGTAGAACTTTCAGTCTAGTCTTGTGTACTCTAAGACCAGAATGGCTACGAAGGCATTACTTCAAAATTTCAGAGCGTTCAGCACAAGTAAACAGGAAAGGTGTTACCATCAAAAGCTGGCTTTCGTTAGCATCTTCTATGGAAGCGGTTTCTCTGCAAGATGCAGAGAACGACTAACGCAACGTTCTTGTATTGGCAAATGAATAGAGACTTAATAGCGCCTAATAAGGCGCTTTAGGAAAAGTGAATATATCCAGCAGGGAAGATGCTAGCATGGAATGCTTCTGCTTCTGAATGTCTTCTCTTAGAGCGCAATCACTGCAAACCAAGATTTATCGAACTTTCTGTCTAGGCTAGTGAATGGTAACATCAGCATTGCTAGTAAAGTTTCACCTGAAGATTTGAAAGCGTTAAACAGAAACACCCATGGGAAGTTGCTAGCATCAAATGGTGTCTCTCGTTAGAGTCTTCTCTGGAAGCGCTTTCACTGAGAGGTGCAAAACACGATTAACACTGCGTTTAAGTGTAGGTTAAAGAATAGTGACATAACAGCGACTAATAACGAGCTTTAGGAAAAGTGACTATCTCCAACAGCGAAGATGTTAGCACGGAATGCTGCTGCTTCTGAATGTTGTCTCTTATAGCACTACTACAGTGGGAATGCTGAAACCATCACATGGTGTCTTTCGTTAGGATCTTCTCTGGAAGAGCTTTCACTGCAAGCTGCAAACAGGAAAGTATTAGCATAGGCTAGTGACTAGGGACTTTTTAGCGTAGGCTAGTGAATAGGGACTTAACACCGTCTATTACGGAGTTTTAGTGAAAATTCACATCTCCAGCAGTGAAGATGCTAGCATGGAATGCTTCTGCTTATGGATGTATTCTCTTAGAGAGCTTTCACTGCAGAGCACGACTTGTAGAACTTTCTACAAGTATATCTGCTAAACGCTTTCAAATCTTCAAGTGAAGCCTTACTAGCCATGCTGATGTTACTGTTCACTAGTCTAGACGGAAAGTTCTGCAAGTCCTGCTCTGCAGTGATTGCGCTCTAAGAGAATACATCCATAAGAAGTATCCATTCTACTCAGACATCTTCCCTGCTGGAGATCTTCTCTTCTCCTAAAGCAGCTTATTAGTCGTTATTAAGTCGCTAATAACTAGCCTCCGCTAAAAGGTTGCGTTTTTCCTTTGCGCCTGACAGTGAAAGCGCTTCATGCAAAGACCTAACGTGAGCCAGAATTTGATGGTAGCAGCTTCTGTGAGGTCCTTGAGCAGAAATCTCTAAAATCTTGACGTAATGTCTCAATAGCCATGCTGATGTTACTTTTCACAAGACTAGAGTGAAAGTTCGACAAGTCTTGCTTTGTAGTTGTAGCGCTTTAAGAGAACACGTTCGTAAGCGGAATCATTCCATGCTAGCATCGTGTTGCTGGAGATATTAATTCCAACTATAGCAACGTAATAGGCGTTTTAAAGTCACTATTAACAAGCCTAAACTAAAACATTTTTTAGTCGTGTTTGCAACTTGCAGTGAAAGTCTTTCTAGGAAGACTCTAACATAAGCCAGTATTGGATAGTAGCAGCTTTCCTGCGGTACTTATGCCCAATGCTCTGAAATTTTGACGTGACTTCTTCATAGCTATTTTGATGTTACCGTTCACAAACCGAGAATGATAGTTCTACAAGTCTCCCTTTCCAGTGAAAGCGCTATAAGAGAAGACATTAAGAAGCAGCAGCATTCCGTGCTAACATCTTCGCAGTTAGACCGTTCACTAGCCTAGACGGAATGTTCGATAAATCTTGGTTTGCATGATTGTGCTCTAAGAGAAGACATTCAGAAGCACAAGCAGTCATTCTGATCTGACAGTACACAAGACTAGACTGAAAGTTCTACAAGTCGTGCTCTGCAAAAAAGCGCTCTAAGAGAATACATCCACAAGCAGAAGCATTCCATGTTAACATCTTCCCTGCAGGAGATGTTCTCTTTTCCTAAAGAGCGTTGTTAGGAGTTATTAAGTCCCTAACAACTAGCCTCCGCGAAAACGTTGCCTTTTTCGGGCTTTGCGGCTGACAGTAAAAGCGCTTCATGAAAAGATCCTAACGAGAGCCAGAATTTGATGGTAGCAGCTTCCGTGAGGTACTTGAGCAGAAATCTCTAAAATCTTGACGTGATGCCTCAATAGCCGTGTTGATGTTACCGTTCACTAGTCTAGACTGAAAGTTTGATAGGTCTCGCTTTCCAGTGAAAGTGCTATAAGAGGCGACATTCTGAAGCAGCAGCATTCTGTGCTAAAGTCTTCGCTGTTGGAGATAGTGACTTTTCCTCAAGCTCGTTATTAGTCGCTATTATGTCACTATTCTTTAAACTACACTTAAACGCATTGTTAATCATTTTTTGCACCTCTCAGTGAAAGCGCTTCCAGAGAAGATTCGAACGAGAGACACCATTTGATGCTAGCAACTTCCCAGGGTTATTTCTGTTGAAAGCTTTCAAATCTTCAGGAGAAGCTTTACTAGCAATGCTGATGTTACCATTTAATAGCCTAGACGGAAAGTTCGATAAATCTTGGTTTGCAGTGATTGCGCTCTAAGAGGAGACATACAGAAGCAGAAGCATTCCATGCTAACATCTTCCCTGCTGGATATATTTACTTTTCCTAAAGCGCCTTATTAGGCGCTATTAAGTCTCTATTCATTTGCCGACACAAGAACGTTGCGTTAGTCGTTCTCTGCATCTTGCAGAGAAACCACTTCCATAGAAGATGCTAACGAATCCAGCTTTTGATGGTAACACCTTTCCTGTTTACTTGTGCTGAACGCTCTGAAATTTTGAAGTAACGCCTTCGTAGCCATTCTGGTCTTAGAGTACACAAGACTAGACTGAAAGTTCTACAAGTCGTGCTCTGCAATGAAAGCTCTCCAAGACAATACATCCACAAGCAGAAGCATTCCATGCTAGCATCTTCCCTGCTGCAGATATGAATTTTTACTACAACGCCGTAATAGACGGTTTAGAGTCCCTATTCACTAGCCTACGCTAAAAAGTCCCTAGTCACTAGTCTAATACTTTCGTGTTTGCAGCATGCAGTGAAAGCGCTTCCAGAGAAGATTCTAACGAGAGCCACCATTTGATTCTAGCAACTTCCCGAGGGTAGTTCTGCTAAACGCTTTCAAATGTTCAGGTGAAGCTTTACTAGATATGCTGATGTTACAGTTCACTAGCCTAGACGGAAAGGTTGATAAATCTTGGTTTGCAGTGATTGTGCTCTAAGAGAAGACATTCAGATACAGAAGCAATCCATGCTAACATCTTCCCTGCTGGAGATATTCTCTTTTCCTAAAGAGCGTTATTAGGCGTTATTAAGTCGCTAATAACTAGCCTACGCGAAAACGTTGCGTTTTTTGTGCTTTGCGGCTGGCAGTGACAGCACTTCATGAAAGGATCCTATAGAGAGCCAAAATTTGATGGTAGCAGCTTTCCTACGGTACTTGTGCTGAACGATGTCAACTCTTGAAATGAGGCTTTAATACCCATTCTGATCTTACAGCTCATAAGCCTAGAGTGAAAGTTCTACAAGTCGTCTTTTGCAGTAACAGCACTATAAGAGAAAACATTAATAAACGGTGTAGTTTCAGGCCCGCATCTGCACTGCCTGAAATACTTACTTTTCCATAAGCCCGTTAACAGGCGCAGTTAAGTCACAATTCATTACCCTAAACTAAAATGTGTTAGTCGTGCTTCAGAGCTTGCAGTGAAAGCGCTATAAGAGAAGACTCTAACGAGAACCAGCATTTGATGGTAGAAGCATCCCTGCGGTACTTGTGCTGAACGCTCTGAAATTTTGAAGTGACACTGTACTAGCTGATGATATACTTCAGAAGACTAGAATGAAAGTTCTAGAAGTCGTACTTTGCAGTGAAAGTGCTATAAGAGAAGACATTCAGAAGCAGCAGCATTCCATACTACCATCTTCCCTACAGCCGATGTTCACTGTTACTAATGCGCGTTATTCGGCGAAGTAAAGTAACTGTTCTATACCCTATACTAAAATTTTGTGTTAGTCGTGCTTTGCAGCTTACAGTGAAAGCGCTTCCAGAGAAGACTAAGGAGAGCCAGCATGTGATCGTAGCTTCTTCCCTGCCGTACTTGTGCTGAACGATTTGAAATTTTGCAGTGATGCTTTAATACCCATTCTGATGTTACAGGACACGAGCCTAGACTGAAAGTTCTACAAGTCTTTCTCTGCAGTGAAAGCGCTATAAGAGAAGACATTCAGAAGCAGCAGCATACCAAGCTAGCATCTTCCATACGGGCTTTACTCACTTTTCCTAAAGCTCCTCAATAGTTAAATCACAATTCCTTAATCAATACTAAACGTTTTGTTAGACGTGCTTTGCAGCTTGCAGTGAAAGCGCTTCAAGAGAAGATTCTAACGAGAGCCAGCATTTGATCGTAGCAGCGCCCTTGCGGTACTTTTTCTAAACGTCTTCATATTTTGCAGTGACGCTTTAATAGCCATTCTGATGATGCAATACACGAGCCTAGACTGAAAGTTCTACAGGTCTTACCCGGCAGTGAAAGCGCATCCAGAGAAGAATTATACGAATTTCAATATTTGATCGTAGCATCTTCCCTGCGGCATTTGCGCTGAACACTGATATTTTGAAGCGACGCTTTAATAGCCATTCTGATGTTGCAGTACATAAGCCCAGACTAAAAGTTCAACAAGTCTTGCCTTGCAGTGAAAGCACTCAAGATTTTGAAGTGATGCTTTAATAGCCATTCTGATGTTGCAGTGTACAAGCCTAGACTGAAACTTCTACAAGTTTTGCTTTGCAGTGAAAGCGCTCTAAGAGAAGACATTCAGTAGCAGCAGTATTCCACGCTAGCATCTTCACTGCGTCAGTTACTCACTTATCAGAAAGCACCTTCATAAGTCACAATTCAGTACCCTATACTAAAACGTTCTGTTAGTCATGCTTTGCAGCTTGCAGTGAAAGCGTTTCCAGAGACGACTCTAACGAGAGCCAGTATTTCATTGTAGCTTCTTCCCTGCGGTATTTGTGCTGAACGCTCTGCTACTTTCAAGTGATGCTTTAATAGCCGTTCTGATGTTAAAGTACACAAGCGTATACTCAAACTTCTTACAAGTCTCGCTTTGCAGTGAATGTGCTTTAAGAGAAGACATTCAGAAGCAGCAGCATTCCATGCTAGCATCTTCCCTGTGGGTGTTATTCGATTTCCCTAAAGCGCCTCAATAGTGGCAGTTAAGTCATAATGAGATGAAGCAAGAGATGCAACAGCAGAAGATGCAGCACCAAGAGATACAGCAGGAGGTGCAGCAGCACATGCAGAATCAGCATATGCAGCAGCAGGAGATGAAGCAGCAGATGCAGCAGCAGGAGATTCAGCAGCAGGAGTTGAAGCAGCGGGAGTTGAAGCATAATATGAATCAGCAGGAAACGCAGCACCATGAGATTAAGACGGAGATGAAGCAGAACGCGTAGCAGCAAGAGATGCAGAAGCAGTTGTTGCAGCAGGAGTTGCAGCAGGAGATGCAGAAGCAGTTGTTGCAGCAGGTGCAGCACCAGCAGATGAAGCAACTGGAGATGCAGTAGAAGGAGATGCTGCAGCAGCACATGCAGAAGGTGTTGCAGCAGTTGTAGATGTAGCAGCAGCAGGATATTCAGCAGCCTGAGATGCAGCAGTAGACAAAGGATATTCAGCAGCAGAGACGGCATCAGGAGATTCAGCAGCAGGAGCTGTAGTAGGAGATGCATAAGCAAATGCTGCAGTAGGAGTGGCAGCAGGTGGAGATGCATCAGGAGATGCATATTCAGAAGGAGAAGCAGCAGGAGATGCAGCAGCAGCAGGAGATGCAGAAGCAGATGCAGCAGGAAATGAAGATTCAGCAGAAGATGCAGTAGGAAGAGATTCTTCAACATCTGCAGCAGGATATGATGCAGCAACAGGAGATACAGCAGGTTATGGAGAAAGAGGAGATGATGCAGTAGACTCAGCAGCAGGAGGTTCAGCCGTATCAGACGCAGCAGCAGGAGAAGCTGAAAGAGATGCATATTCAGAAGGAGATACGTCAGGAGATGTAGCAGGATATGTAGCAGCATGAGATGCTGCTGGAGATTCAGAAGGATATTCAGCAGAAGGAGATGCAACAGCAGGAGATGCATCTGCAGGACATGCAGCCGGAATCGCTGCAAAAGGTAATAGAGCAGCAGGGGATTCAGAAGAAGGAGATACAGAAAGGGATTCAGCAGCAGGAGATGCAGCATGAGGAAAGGCAGCAGTATATAGAGAAGCAGGATATGCATTTGGAGGAGATGCAGTAGGACGAGATAGAGTAGGTAATGCAGCAGCAGGAGATGCAGCAGGAGATGCAAGAGCAAGGGATGCAGCATCAGATGCATCAGCAGGAGATGAAGCAGCAGGAGATGCAGCAGAAGGAGACGAAGTATTATCATGAGATGCATTAGGAGGTGCAGCAGCAGAGCAGCAGCAGCATTTGCAGCAGGAAATGCAGCAGTAGATACAGGATCAGCAGATACTGCAGCAGGAGATGACATATGAGAAGATGAAGCCACAGATGAAGCAGATGAAGATGAAGCAGGAGATGCAGCAGCAGGAGGTGCATCAGCAGATATACCACGAGATGAGGCAGCAAACTTAGAAAGTTATAACGTACATGTAGAATAAGATGCAGAAGCAGCTAAATCAGCAGGAGATGCAGCAGCAGGAGATGCAGAAGCAGATGCAGCAGGAAATGCAGATTCAGCAGGAGAAGCAATAGGAAGAGAACCTTCAGCAGATGCAGCAGGATGTGAATGATGACGAGATGTAGCAGGACATAGAGCAGCCACAGATGCGTTAGCAGATGAAGCATGCAGTGCAGAAAGAGATGCAGCAGCAGAGATGTAGCTGCAGATGCATCAGAAGCAGATTCAACAGCAGCAGCAGATTCTGCAGGAGATGCATCAGCAGGAGATGCAGAAGGAGTTGCTGCATCAGGAGATTCAGCAGGAAATGCAGCAGTAGGGGATGTAGTAGCAGGAGACACAGAAGGAGATGCAGAAGGAGCTGCAGCATCAGGAGATGCAGCAGGGAATGCAGCAGCAGCAGAAGTAACAGGAGATGCAGCAGCATCATATGCACTAGGAGATGTAGCATCAGGAGATGAAGAAGCAGGAGATGCTACAGGCGATTCAGCCGTAGATGCAGGAGGAGATGCAGCAGCAGGAAGTGCAGAGTAGTAGATGAAGTTAAGAAGATGCAGCAGAAGGAAATATAGCAGGAGATGTAGCCGCATTAAATGCAGCAAAAGAGAAAGTAGCATCAGATACAGCATCAGATGAGGTAGCAGGAGATATAGAAGCTGGAGATCTATCAGGAGATGCAGCAGTAGATGAAGCAGAAGCAGATGCAGCAGCAAATTCAGCAGATGCAGCAATAGTAGAATCATAAAGAGCTGCAGCAGGAAATGCAGATGAATATGCAGAAACAGGAGATACAGCAGGAGATGCATCTGCAGGTGATGTAGAGGAGATGCAGGAAGTGACGCTAAAGGATATGCATCAGGAGATGCAGAACGAGATGAAGCAGCAAGATATGCCACAGTAAGAGATGATGCAGGAGATGCTTCAATAGAAGGTGCAACATGAGATACAGGAGGAGATGCAGCAGCAGACGAAGCAAAAGGAGATGCAGAAACAGGAGATGTAGCAGCAGGACATGGATCAAGAGATGAAGCAGCAGGAGATTAATTTGGAGATGCTGTAGCAGGAGATGCAGAAGGAGATGTAGCAGAAGGAGATGCAGCAGCAGGAGATGCAGCAGGAGATGTAGCAGAAGGAGATGCAGCAGCAGAAGATGCAGTAGCAGGAGATACAACAGGTGATGCAACAGGAGGAGATGAGTCAGGAGATGCAGAAGAAGGAGATTCAGCTGGAGATGCAGCAGGAGGAGATGCAACAGGCTATGAATCAGGAGGAGGTACAGCAGCACCAGATGCACCAGTATATGCAGCAGAAGGAGATGAAAAAGACGTGCAGCAGCAATTGATGCAGCAGGAGATGCTGGAGTGGAAAATGCAGAAGAAGGAGATGCAGAAGCAGGAGATGCAGCAGGATATGCATCAGCAGGAGATGCAGCAAAACATACATCAGCAGGAGACACAGCAGCAGGATATGAGGCAGGAGATGCACCAGCAGCAGAAGCAAAAGCAGAAGCAGATGCAGCAGCAAAGGGTGCAGGATGAGATGCAGCAAGAATTGCATCAGCAGGAGATGCTGCTGGAAATTCAGTAAGATATGCAGCAGCAAGCGATTTGGCAACAGCAAATGCAGCAGGATATGCAGCAGCAGATGCAGCTGCATGAGGTGTATCAGCAGGAGATGTAGCAAGATATGCATATTCAGCAGGTGATGCAGCAGGATATGCAGCAGGAGATTCAACAGAAGGAAATGCAGCAGGAAATCAGCCGGAGATGCAGCAGCAGGAGATGCAGGAAAAGAAGATGCAGGCGAACCAGAGGCAGCAGCAGAATCAGATAGATTTGCAGCAGCAGGAGATGAAGAGACAGGAGATTCAGCATCAGGAGATGCAGCATCAGGAGATTCAGCAGGAGATGCATCAGCAGGAAATGCATCAGCAGATTCTGCAGCAGAAAATTCCGTAGGAGATTCTGCAGCAGGAGATTCAGTGGAAAATGCAGCAGGAGATATAGAAGGAGATTAAGCAGCAGGTAATGCAGTAGGAGATGCAGCAGGAGATACATAAGCAGGAATTGTAGCAGGAGATGCTGGAGGAGATTCTGCAGAATAAGATTCAGCAGAAGATGCAGCAGGAGATGAAATAACAACTTAGGCATCAGCGGTTACAGCAGGAATTGCAGCAGGAGATTCAGAAGGAGATGTAGAAGCAGGAGATGCAGCCGCAGATGCCTTCAACAGGATATGCAGCAGAAATGCAGAAGCAATAGATGCATCCGTAGAAGATTTAGCAGCAGATGCAGCAAGAAATGGAGATGATTCTGCAGATGCTTCCGCAGATGCATCCGCAGAGGATGCAGCAGGAGATGAAGCAGCAGATGCAGCAGCAGCAGATGCAGGAGGACATCAAGTAGAAGGAGATGCAGCAGTAGCAAATGTAGCACGAGATGCAGGAGCACATGAAGCATCAGGAATTGGAGCAACAGATTAAGGAGATGCAGCAGTACATGAAGCATCAGTAATTGAAGCAGCAGATTAAACAGCAGCAGGAAATGCAGCAGAATATGCAGCAGGAGGTAATGCAGAAGGTGATGCAGCAGCAGGTGATGCAGCTGCAACTGCAGAGGAAGAAGATGCTGCAGCAGATGATGCAGCAGAAGGAAATGCAGCAAAATATGCTGCAGGAGGAGATGCAGTAGGATATGAAGCAGGAGATGCAGCAGGAGAAGATGCACTAGGGGATGCATATTCAGCAGGAGATTCAGCAGAAAGTTCAGAAAGAGATGCAGCAGCAGGAGATTTAGCAGGAGATGCAGCAGTAGATGAAGCAGAAGCATATGCAACAGCAGATGCACCAGATGGAGCAGAAAAAGATGCAGCAGAGGATGGAACAGCAGGTACAACGGGAAATGGTGCATCAGGAGATGTATCCGCAGATGCATGACCAGAGGATGCATCAGGAGATGTAGCAGGAGGAGATACAGGAGCAGGTGATGCTGCAGGAGATGCAGCAGGTGATGCAACACCAGAAGATGCAGCACCAAGAGATGCATCAGGAGATGCAGTAGCACATGCAGTATCAGCAGATGCAGCAGCAGGAAATGAAGCAGGAGATGCAGCAGCAGGAAATACAACAGGAATAGATGCAGAAGGTAATGCAGCAGCAGGAGTTGAAGCAGAATATGCATCAGCAGGAAATGCAGCACCAAGAGATTAAGATGGAGATGCAGCAGGAGATGCAGCAGCAGGAAATGAAGCAAGAGATGCAGCAGCAGATGCAGTAACAGGAGATGCAGCAGAAGGAGATGCTGCAGCAGCACATGCAGAGGGTGATGCAGCTGTAGGAGGTGCATCAGCAGCAGATGCAGCAGGAGATTCAGCAGCAGGAGATTCAGCATGATATGTAGAAGCTTGAGATGCCACAGGAGATTCATCAAGAGATTCAGCAGCAACTGATGCAGCAGCAGGAGAAGCAGCAGGAGATGCAGCAGCAGCAGGAGATACAGAAGCAGATGCAGTAGGAAATGAAGATTCAGCAGAAGATGCAGTAGGAAGAGATTCTTCAACATATGCAGCAGCATGATATGATGCAGCAACTGGAGATACAGCAGGTTATGGAGAAAGAGGAGATGATGCAGAAGACGCAGCAGCAGGAGATTCAGCAGCAGGAGATTAAGAAGCAGGAGATTCAACTGCAAAATAAGCAGCAGGAGATGCATATTCAGAAGGAGATATGTCAGGAGATATAGCAGGATATGTAGCAGCATGAGATGCCGCCGGAGATTCAGGAGGAGATGCAAGAGCAGGAGATGAAGCAGCTGGAGATGCAGAAGCAGATGCAGCAGGAATCGATGCAGCAGCAGGACATGCTGCAGGAGTCGATGCAGAAGGTGATAGAGCAGCAGGAGATTCAGAAGAAGGAGACGCAGTAGCAGGAGACACAGTAGAAGATGATGCAGCCGCAGCAGATGCAGGAGAAGCAGCAGCAGGAGATGAAGAGGCAGGAGATTCAGCAGGAGATGCATCAGCAGGAAACGTAGCAGGAGATTCTGCAGCAGGGAACACCGTAGGAGAGTCTGCAGCAGGAGATTCAAGAGGAAGATTCAGCAGAAGATGTAGCAGGAGATATAGAAGGAGATTCAGCAGCAGGAGATATAGTAGGAGATGCAGCAGGAGATACATCAGCAGGAGTGGCAGGAGGAGATTCTGCAGAAGAAGATTCAGCAGGAGATACAGTAGGAGATGCATCAGGAGATGAAGTAGCAACATATGCATCAGAGGTTACAGCAGGAGTTGCAGGAGGAGATTCAGCAGGTGATGTAGCAGCAGGAGATGCAGCCTCAGATGCCTTCAGGAGGAAATGCAGAAGCAATAGATGCATCAAAAGAAGATTGAGCAGCAGATGCAGCAGGAAATGGAGATACTTCTGCAGATTTATCCGCAGATGCATGAGCAGAGGATGCATCAGGAGATGTAGCAGCAGGACATACAGGAGCAGGTGATGCCACAGGAGATGCAGCAGGAGATGCAACATCAGAAGATGCAGCACCAAGAGATGCAGCACCAAGAGATGCAGCACCAAGAGATGCATCAGGAGATGCAGCAGCACATGCAGTATCAGCAGATGCAGCAGCAGGAGATGCAGCAGCTGGAAATACAACAGGAATAAATGCGGAAGGTAATGCAGCAGCAGGAGTTGAAGCAGAATATGCATCAGCAGGAAATGCAGCACCAAAATGTTCAGACAGAGGTGCAGCAGGAGGTGCAGCAGCAGATTATACAGAAGCAGATGTTGCAGAAGGTGCAGCAGCAGCAGATGCAGCAACAGGAGATGCAGCAGAAGGAGATGCTGCAACAGCACATGCAAAAGGTGATGCAGATGTAGGAGATGCTGCAGCAGCAGATGCATCAGGAGATTCATTAGCAGGAGATTCAGCAGGAGAGAAAGGATATTCATCAGCAGACAAAGGATATTCATCAGCAGACAAGGCATAAGGATATTTAGCAGCAGGAGGTGCAGCAGGAGATGCAGAAGCAAACGCAGCAGTAGGAGTGGCAGCAGGTGGAGATGCATCAGGAGATGCATATGCAGAAGGAGATGCAAAAGGAGATTCATCTGGCGATTCCGCAGGAAATGATGCAGCAGCAGGAAAAGCAGCACCATATGCAGCAGGAGATAAAGCAGCAGATGAAGCAGCAGATGCAGCTGGAGATGTAGCATCACCAGAAGCAGCAGCAGATGCAGCAGCAAAGGATGCAGGATGAGATGCAGCAAGAATTGCATCAGCACGAGATGCTGCTGGAAATTCAGTAGGATATGCAGCAGCAAGAGATTTGGCAACAGCAGATGCATCAGGATATGCAGCAGCAGATGCAGCTGTATGAGGTGTATCAGCAGGAGATGTAGCAGGAGATGCATATTCAGCAGGTGATGCAGCAGGATATGCAGCAGGAGATTCAAGAGAAGGAAATGCAGCAGGAAATCAGCTGGAGATGCAGCAGCAGGAGATGCAGTAAAAGAAGATGCAGGCGCACCAGAGGCAGCAGCCGATTCAGCAGGAATTGCAGCAGCAGGAGATGAAGAGGCAGGAGATTCAGCAGAAGGAGATGAAGAGGCAGGAGATTCAACAGAAGGAAATGCAGCAGGAAATCAGCCGGAGATGAAGCAGCAGGAGATGCAGGAAAAGAAGATGCAGCCGCACCAGATGCAGCAGTAGATTCAGCAGGAGTGTCAGCAGCAGGAGATGAAGAGACAAGAGATTCAGCAGCAGGAGATGCAGTATCAGGAGATTGAGCAGGAGATGCATCAGCAGGAAATGCATCAGCAGATTCTGCAGCAGGAAATTCCGTAGGAGATTGTGCAGCAGGAGATTCAGTAGAAAATGCAGCGGAAGGTAATGCAGCAGAAGGAGTTGAAGTAGAATATGCATCAGCAGGAAATGCAGCACCAAAAGATTCAGACGAAGATGCAGCAGGAGGTGCAGCAGCAGGAGATGCAGAAGCAGATGTTGCAGCAGGTGCAGCACCAGGAGATGCAGCAAGAGGAGATGCAGCATTAGGAGATGGTGCAGCAGCACATGCAGAAGGTGATGCAGCAGCAGGAGATGCAGCAGCAGCAGATGTAGCAGGACATTCAGATGCAGGAGATTCAGCAGCAGACAAAGGATATTTAGTAGCAGACACGGCATCAGGAGATTCAGCAGCTGGAGGTGCAGCAGGAGATACAGAAGCAAACGCAGGAGTAGGAGTGGCAGCAGGTGGAGATGCCTGAGGAGATGCATATTCAGAAGGAGATGCCGCAGGAGATTCATCAGGAAATTCAGCAGCAACTGATGCAGCAGCAGGAGAAGCAGCAATAGATGCAGCAGCAGCAGGAGATGCAGAAGCAGATGCAGCAGGAAATAAAGATTCAGGAGAAGATGCAGTAGGAAGAGATTCTTCAGCATATGCAGCAGCATGATAAGATGCAGCAACTGGAGATAGAGCAGGTTATGGAGAAAGAGGAGACGATGAAGCAGACGCAGCAGCAGGAGATTCAGCAGCAGGAGATTAAGAAAACAGGAGATGACTCTGCAAAGTAAGCAGCAGGATATGCATATTCAGAAGGAGATATGTCAGGAGATGTAGCAGGATATGTAGCAGAATGAGATGCCGCCAGAGATTCAGGAGGATATGCAAGAGCAGGAGATGAAGCAGCTGGAGATGCAGAAGCAGATGCAGCAGGAGTCGATGCAGCAGCAGGACATGCAGCAGGAATCGATGCAGAAAGCAATAGAGCAGCAGGAGAATCAGAAGTAGGAGATAGAGAAAGAGATTCAGCAGCAGGAGATGCAGCAGCAATAAAGGCAGCAGTATATACAGAAGCAGGATATGCAGCATGAGGAGATGCAGTAGGAGGAGATAGAGCAGGTAATGCAGCAGCAAGAGATGCAGCAGGAGATGCAAGAGCAAGAGATGCTGCATCAGACCCATCAGCAGGAGATGCAGCAGCAGAAGATGCAGCAGGAAATGCAGCAGCAGTAGGTGCAGCAGGAGATGCAGTAGCAGGAGATGAAGCATTATCATGAGATGCATTAGGAGGTGCAGCAGCAGGATATGTAGCAGGAGATTTGGCAGGAGATGAAGCAGCAGCAGATGCAGCAGGAGATGACATATAAGGTGATGAAGCCACAGATGCATCAGTTAAAGATGAAGCAGGAAATGCAGCAGAAGGAGGTTCATTTGCAGATGTACCAGGAGATGAGGCAGCAAACGTAGAAAGTTATAACGTACATGTAGAAGCAGATGCAGCAGCAACTAATTCAGCAGGAGATGCAGCAGCAGAAGCAGCAGGAAATGCAGATTCAGCAGGAGAAGCGATAGGAAGAGAATCTTCAGCAGATGCAGCAGGATGTGAAGGATGACGAGATGTAGCAGGACACAGAGCAGCAGCAGATGCATCAGCAGATGAAGCAGGACATGCAGCAAGAGATGCAGCAGCAGAGATGTAGCCGCAGATGCATCAGAAGCAGATTCAACAGGAGATGCAGCAGCAGCATATTCTGCAGGAGATGCATCAGCAGAAGATGCAGAAGGAGTTGCAGCATCAGTGGATTCAGCAGGAAATGCAGCAGTAGGGGATGTAGTAGCAGGAGACACAGAAGGAGATGCAGAAGGAGCTGCAGCATCAGGAGATGCAGCAGGGAATGCAGCAGCAGCAGAAATAACAGGAGATGCAGCAGCATCATATGCACTTGGAGATGTAGCAGCAGGAGTTGAAGAAGCAGGAGATGCTACAGGCGATTCAGCCGTAGATGCAGAAGGAGGAGATGCAGCAGCAGGAAGTGCAGAGTAGTAGATGAAGTGAAGAAGATGCAGCAGAAGGAAATATAGCAGGAGATGCAGTCGCAGTAAATGCAGCAAGAGAGAAAGTAGCAGCTGATGCAGCAGCAGATTCAGTGGAAGAGTATGCAACAGCAGATGCAGCAGGAGGAGACCTATCAGGAGATGCAGCAGTAGATGAAGCAGCAGCAGATGCAGCAGGAAATTCAGCAGATAGAGCAGGAGATGCTGTAGCAGGAGATGCAGGAGATGTAGCAGAACGAGATGAGGCAGCCAGAGATGCAGCAGCAGGATATGCAGTAAAAGAAGATGCAGCATCAGGAGATTGAGCAGCAGATGCATCAGCAGGAAATGCATCAGCAGATTCTGCAGCAGTAAATTCCGTAGGAGATTCTGCAGCAGGAGATTCAGTAGAAAATGCAGCAGGAGATGCAGCAGGAGATATAGAAGGAGATTCAGCAGCAGGGGATGCAGTAGGAGATGCAGCAGGAGATACATCAGCAGGAACTGTAGCAGGAGATGCTGGAGGAGATTCTGCAGAAGAAGATTCAGTAGGAGATGCAGGAAGAGATGAAGTAGCAACATATGCATCAGCAGTTACAGCAGGAATTGCAGCAGGAGATTCAGCAGAAGATGCAGCCGCAGATGCCTTCAACAGGATATGCAGCTGAAATGCAGATGAACTAGATGCATCTGTAGAAGATTGAGCAGCAGATGCAGCAGGAAATGGAGATGCATCTGCAGAGGATGCAGCAGGAGATGAAGCAGCAGGCTATACAGCAGCAGGAGATGCTGCAGCAGATGCAGCAGTAGGAGATGCAGGAGGACATCAAGTAGAAGGAGATGCAGCAGCAGCAAGTGTAGCAAGAGATGTAGCAGTACATGAAGCATCAGAAAATGGAGCAGCTGATTAAGGAGATGCAGCAGTACATGAAGCATCAGAAAAAGGAGGAGGAGATTAAGCAGCAGGAGGTAATGCAAGAGGTGATGCAGCAACAGGTGATGCAGCTGCAGAGGCAGCAGATGTAGCAGCAATAGATGCAGCAGCAGATGCATCAGGAGATGCAGCAGCAGGAGATGCAGCCGGGGATGCATGTTCAGCAGTAGATTCAGCAAAAACTTCAGAAGGAGATGCAGCAGCAGGAGATTTAGCAGGAGATGCAGTAGTAGATCAAGCAGCAGCATATGCAACAGCAGATGCACCAGATGGAGCAGAAAGAGATGGAGCAGAAAGAGATGCAGCAGGGGATGGAGCAGCAGACGCAACGGGAAATGGTGCATCAGGAGAAGCATCCGCAGATGCATGATCAGAGGATCCATCAGGAGATGTAGCAGGAGGAGATACAGGAGCAGGTGATGCTGCAGGAGATGCAGCAGGTGATGCAACACCAGAAGATGCAGCACCAAGAGATGCATCAGGAGATGCAGTAGCACATGCAGTATCAGCAGATGCAGCAGAAGGAAATAAAACAGGAATAGATGCAGAATGTAATGCAGCAGCAGGAGTTGAAGGAGAATATGCATCAGCAGGAAATGCAGCAGCAAGAAATTCAGACGGAGATGCAACAGGAGATGCAGCAGAAGGAGATGCAGCAGCAGGACATGCAGAAGTAGGAAATGCAGCTGAAGAAGATGCTGCAGCAGCACATGCAGAAGGAGATGCAGCAGTAGGAGATGCAGCAGGAGATGCAGCAGCAGGCGATTCAGCAGCAGACAAAGGATATTCAGCAGCAGACACGGCATCAGGAGATTCAGCAGCAGGAGGTGCAGCAGGAGATGCAGAAGCAAACGCAGCAGTAGGAGTGGCAGCAGGTGGAGATGCATTAGGAGATTCAGCATGATATGTAGAAGCTTTATATGCCACAGTAGATTCATCAGGAGATTCAGCAGCAACTGATGCAGCAGCAGGAGAAGCAGCAGGAGATGCAGCAGCAGCAGGAGATGCAGAAGCAGATGCAGCAGGAAATGAAGATTCAGCAGAAGATGCAGTAGGAAGAGATTCTTCAACATATGCAGCAGCAGGATATGATGCAGCAACAGGAGATACAGCAGGTTATGGAGAAAGAGGAGATGATGCAGCAGACACAGCAGCAGAAGATTCAGCAGGAGAAGATGCAGCAGTAGGAGGTTCAGCAGTAGGAGGTTCAGCAGCAGGAGATTCAGCAGCAGGAGAATCAGCCGCAGATGCATATTCAGAAGGAGATACTTCAGGAGATGTAGCAGGATATGTGGCAGCATGAGATGCCACCAGAGATTCAGGAGGAGATTCAACAGAAGGAGATGCCAGAGCAGGAGATGAAGCAACAGGAGATGCAGAAGCAGGCTATACAGCAGCAGGAGATGAAGCAGCAGATGCAGCAGCAGGAAATGCAGGAAGACATCAAGTAGAAGGAGATGCAGCCGTAGCACATGTAGCAGGAGACGCAGCAGTACATGAAGCAGCAGGAAATGCAGCAACAGATTAAGGAGATGCAGCATCAGGAATTGCAGCAGAATTTGCAGCAGGATGTAATGCAGCAGGTGATGAAGCAGCAGGTGAGGCAGCTGCAGAGGCAGCAGATGAAGCAGCAATAGATGCAGCAGTAGATGCATCATGAGATGCTGATTCAGTAGGAGATGTAGCAGCAGAAGATGCTGCAGCAGGTGATGCAGCAGGAGACGTAGCAGAACGAAATGCAGTAAGATATGCTGCAAGAGGAGATGCAGTAGGATATGAAGCAGGAGATGCAGCAGCAAGAGATGCAGCAGGAGATGCATATTCAGCAGTAGATTCAGCAGGAACATCAGAAGAAGATGCAGCAGCAGGTGATTTAGCAGCAGATGCATCAGTAGATGAAGCAGCAGCAGATGCAGCAGCAAATTCAGCGGATGCCGCAGTAGTAGATTCATAAAGAGCTGCAGCAGGAAATGCAGATGAATATGGAGGAGCACGAGATGCAGCAGCAGATGCATGTGCAGGTTATGCAGAAGGAGATGCAGCAGGTGACGCTCAAGGAGATGCAGCAGGAGATGCAGAACGAGATGAAGCAGCAAGATATGCAGCAGAAGGAGATGACGCAGTAGATGCTTCAATAGAAAGTGCAACATGAGATACAGCAGGAGATGTAGCAGCAGACAAAGCAAAAGGAGATGCAGAAACGAGATGCAGCAGCAGGACATGGATCAAGAGATGAAGCAGCAGGAGATTCATTTGGAGATGCAATAGCAGGATATGAAAGAGCAGGAGATATAGCAGCAGGAGATGCAGCCTGAGATGCAGCAGGATGTGATGAAGCAGCAGGGGATGTATCAGGAGATGCAGAATCAGCAGACAGAGCAATAGATGCTGTAGCAGGAGATGCAGAAGGAAATGCAGCAGAAGGAGATGCAGCAGCAGGAGATGCAGCACAATATGAAGCAGGATGAGACTGAACAGGAAATGCAGCAGGAGGAGGTACAGCAGCACCAGATGCAGCAGTATATGCAGCAGAAGGAGATGAATAAGAGATGCAGCAGCAATTGATGCAGCGGGAGATGCTGGAGCCGGAGATGCAGAAAAAGTAGATGCAGAAGCAGGAGATGCAGCAGGACATGCATCAGCAGGAGACACAGCAGCAGGATATGAGGCAGGAGATGCACCAGCAGAAGAAGCAGCAGCAGATGCAGCAAATTATGCAGCAGAAGATGCAGAACCATATGCAGCAGGAGATACAGAAGCAGATGAAGCAGCAGACGCAGCTGGAGATGCAGCAACTCCAGAAGCAGAAGCAAATGCAGCAGCAAAGGATGCAGGATGAGATGCAGCAGGAATTGCATCAGTAGAGATGCATCTGGAAATTCAGTAGGATATGCAACCACAAAAGATTTGACAACAGCAGATGCAGCAGGATATGCAGCAGCAGATGCAGCTGCATGAGATGTATCAGCAGGAGATGTAGCAGGAGATGCATATTCAGCAGGTGATGCACCAGGATATGCAGCAGGAGATTCAACAGAAGGAAATGCAGCAGGAAATCAGCCGGAGATGAAGCAGCAGGAGATGCAGAAAAAGAAGATGCAGCCGCACCAGATGCAGCAGCAGATTCAGCAGGAGTTGCAGCAGTAGGAGATGAAGAGGCAAGAGATTCAGCATCAGGAGATGCAGCATCAGGAGATTCAGCAGGAGATGCATCAGCAGGAAAAGCATCAGCAGATTCTGCATCAGGAAATTCCGTAGGAGATTTTGCAGCTGAGATTCAGTAGAAAATGCAGCAGGAGATGCATCAGCAGGAAAAGCATCAGCAGATTCTGCAGCAGGAAATTGCGTAGGACATTTTGCAGCTGAGATTCAGTAGAAAATGCAGCAGGAGATTCAGTAGAAAATGTAGCAGGAGATACAGAAGGAGATTCAGCAGCAGGAGATGTAGTAGCATATGCAGCAGGAGATTCAACAGAAGGAAATGCAGCAGGAAATCAGCCAGAGATGAAGCAGCAGGAGATGCAGAAAAAGAAGATGCAGCCGCACCAGATGCAGCAGCAGATTCAGCAGGAGTTGCAGCAGTAGGAGATGAAGAGGCAAGAGATTCAGCAGCAGGAGATGCAGCATCAGGAGATTCAGCAGGAGATGCATCAGCAGGAAAAGCATCAGCAGATTCTGCATCAGGAAATTCCGTAGGAGATTTTGCAGCTGAGATTCAGTAGAAAAGGCAGCAGGAGATTCAGTAGAAAATGTAGCAGGAGATACAGAAGGAGATTCAGCAGCAGGAGATGTAGTAGGATATGCAGCAGGAGATTCAACAGAAGGAAATGCAGCAGGAAATCAGCCAGAGATGAAGCAGCAGGAGATGCAGAAAAAGAAGATGCAGCCGCACCAGATGCAGCAGCAGATTCAGCAGGAGTTGCAGCAGTAGGAGATGAAGAGGCAAGAGATGAAGCAGCAGGAGATGCAGCATCAGGAGATTCAGCAGGAGATGCATCAGCAGGAAAAGCATCAGCAGATTCTGCATCAGGAAATTCCGTAGGAGATTTTGCAGCTGAGATTCAGTAGAAAAGGCAGCAGGAGATTCAGTAGAAAATGTAGCAGGAGATACAGAAGGAGACTCAGCAGCAGGGGATGTAGTAGGAGATGCAGCAGGAGATTCTGCAGAAGAAGATTCAGCAGGAGGTGAAATAGCAATATATGCATTAGCAGTTTCAGCAGGAAGTGCAGCAGGAGATTCAGCAGGAGATGCAGCAGCAGGAGATGCAACCGGGGATGCATATTCAGCAGTAGATTCAGCAGAAACTTCAGAAATAGATGCAGCAGCAGGAGATTTAGCCGGAGATGCAGCAGTAGATGAAGCAGCAGCATATGCAACAGCAGATGCACCAGATGGAGCAGAAAGAGATGCAGCAGGGGATGGAGCAGCAGGTACAACGGGAAATGGTGCATCAGGAGATGCATCCGCAGATGCATGAGCAGAGGATGCATCAGGAGATGTAGCAGCAGGAGATACAGAAGCAGGAGATGAAGCAGCAGATGCAGCATCAGGAGATGCAGGAGGACATCAAGTAATAGGGCTGCTCCTGCTTCGTCATTTTTTTTATATCTCCCGCTGCAACTTCTGCTGCTGCCTCTGCTGCTGCATTTCCTGCTGATGCATCTCCTGCTACATATCCTTCTTCTGCATCTACTGTTGCTACATTTCCTGCTGAATTTGCTGCTGAATCTGCTGCTGCATCCCCTGCTGCTGATTCTCCTGCTTCTGCATATCCTGCTGCTTTATGGTCTGTTTCATCTACTGCTGCTGCATATCCTCCTACATCTTCTGCTGCTACACTTCCTTCTGCTGCATCTGCTACTGCATCTCCTGCTGCATCTCCTTCTGCTCTATCTCCTGCTGAAAATCCTGCTGCATCTCCTACGGCTGCATCTCCTGCAGCTGAATCTGCTGCCACAGTGCTGTGGTTGCATCTCCTGCTGCTGCATCTCCTGTTGCTGCATCTCCTTCAAAATATCCTGATGATGCAGGAGATGCAGCAGCTGGATCAGCAGGAGATGGAGCAGGAGATGCAGCAGGAGATGCCCCAGCAGGAGGTGGAGCAGGGGATACAGCAGCGTGCCAAGCAGCAGTAGATGCAGCAGCAATATATGCAGCAAAAAGAGGATGAAGCAGGATAGGAAGCATCAGGAGACTAAGTTAGAGGAGATGCATTAGGAGATTCGGCAGCAGGCTATGCAGCAGCAGTAGATGCAGCAGAGAATGGAGCAGCACGAGATTCAGCAGTAGGAGATGACACAGGAAATGCAGCTGCAGGAGATGCAGCAGAGTTTGCAGCAGCAGGAGATGCAGAAGCAGGAGATCCAGCAAAAAAGCACCATCATAAGATGAATACACAGATGCAAGAGAAAGATATGGAGCAGGAGATGCAGCTGCAAGAGATGGAGCAGGAGATGCAGCCGCAAGAGATGCACAGCAGGATATGCAGTATATGAAGCAGCAGCAGATGCAGCAGTAGGAGATGAATGAGGAGATGCAGCAGGAGATGATGCAGAAGCAAGAGATGCAGCAGCAGGAGATTACGCAGGAGATGCAGCAGGAGATGATGCAGCAGCAGGAGATGCAGCCGCTGCAGATGCAGGAAGATATTCAACAGCAGATTCAGTAGGAGCTGCAGCAGCAGGAGATGAAGCAGCAGCAGATGCATGAATAGATGCCTATTCATCAGGAGATGCAGCAGGAAGAGATGCTTCAGCAGGTACAGCTTCATGAGATGTAGCACGAGATAGAGAAGGAGGTGCTGTAGGAGAAGAGGCAGGAGGAGATGATGCAGCAGACCCAGTAGCAGGAGATGCAGCAGCAGGAGATGCAGCAGGAGATACAGTCGCAAGAGATGAGCAGCGGATTCAGCCAGAGATTCTGCAGCAAGAGATGAAGCATCAGGATCTGCAGAGAAGAAAATGCAGCAGTAGGAGATGCAGCAGGAGAAGATACAGCAGCAGCAGGAGATGCACAAGAAAATGGAGCAGGAGATGCGGCAGGATAAGATGTAGTACCAGCAGATGCAGCAGCAGATGCAGTGTCTAGAGTTGAATCAATAGAAGATGCTGCAGAAGTTGCAGCAGCAGATGCATCAGGAGAAGCAGGAGCAGGAAATGCAGCAGCAGGAGATGCAGCAGCAGAGATGCAGGAGTAAGAGAGGCAGAAGCAGGAGATGTGGACGTAAGACATGCAAAAGGATATGCAGAAGCAGGAGATGCGGCAGCAGGAGATGCACCATGTGATTCAGCAGGAGATGCAGCAGAAGATAGAGAAGCAGCAGATGCAGCAGCAGATGCAGCTGCAGGAGATGCAGGAAATGCATCAGCTGATGCAGGAGGAGCTTTAGCAGGAGGAGATTTAGCAGGAGGAGAGGCAGCAGCAGGAGATGCAGCAGTAGATTCTGCTGCAACTCTTCTGCTGCCTCTCCTACTGCATCACCTCCTGTTTCATCTTTTGTTGCATCTCCTGCTGCTGTATATGATGGTGCATATCCTCTTGCTACATCTCCGGCTGCATCTCCTGCTGCATCATCTGCTGCAGCATCTTCTGATGCTACATCTCCTACTGAATCTGCATCTCCTGATGCATCTGCTGCTGCATCTATTACGGCTGCATCTGCTGCCTCTGCAGCTGCATCACCTGCTGCTGCATCACCTGCTGCATTACCTCCTGCTGCATATTCTGCTGCATTTCCTGCTGCTGCTTAATCTGCTGCTTCATTTCCTGATGCTTCATGTACTGCTGCATCTCCTGCTACATTTGCTGCTGCTGCATCTCCTTCTACTTGATGTCCTCCTGCATCTCCTGCTGCTGCATCTGCTGCTTCATCTCCTGCTGCTGTATAGCCTGCTGATTCATCTCCTGCTGCTTCTTCTACGGATGCATCTAGTGCTTCTGCATTTCAGCTGCATATCCTGTTGAAGGCATCTGCGGCTGCATGTCCTGCTGAATCTCCTGCTGCACTTTCTGCTGTAACTGCTGATGCATATGTTGCTATTTCATGTCCTGCTGCATCTCCTGCTGAATCTTCTTCTGCAGAATCTCCTCCAGCATCTCCTGCTAGAATTCCTGCTGATGTATCTCTTCCTGCAGAATCTCCTACGGACTTTCCTGCTGCAGAATCTGCTGATGCATTTCCTGCTGATGCATCTCCTGCTGAATATCCTGATGCTGCATCTCCTGCTGCTGAATCTCTTGCCTCTTCATCTCCTGCTGCTGTAACTCCTGCTGAATCTGATGCTTCCTCTGGTGCGGCTGCAACTTCTTTTCCTGCATCTCTTGTTGCTGCATCTACGGCTGATTTCCTGCTGCATGTCCTTCTCTTGGACCTCCTGCTGCATATCCTGCTGCATCACCTGCTGAATATGCATCTCCTGCTACATCTTTTGCTGATACACCTCATGTAGCTGCATATCCTGCTGCATCTGCTGTTGCCAAATCTCTTGCTGTTGCATATCCTACTGAATTTCCAGCAGTATCTCCTGCTGATGCAATTCCTGCTGCATCTCATCCTGCATCCCTTGCTGCTGCATCTGCTTCTGCTTCTGGTGATGCTACATCTCCTGCTGCATCTGCTGCTGTATCTCCTGCAGCATATGGTTCTGCATCTTCTGATGCATATCGTGTTGCATCTGCTGCTGCTTCTGCTGCTGGTGCATCTCCTGCCTCATATCCTGCTGCTGTGTCTCCTGCTGATGTATGTTTTGCTGTATCTCCTGCTGATGCATATCCTGCTGCATCTCCTGCTTCTGCATCTACTTCTTCTGCATCTCCGGCTCCAGCATCTACTGCTGCATCAATTGCTGCTGCACCTCTTATTCATCTCCTTCTGCTGCATACACTGCTGCATCTGGTGCTGCTGTGCCTACTCCTACTGCATTTCCTGTTGCATCTCCTCCTGCTGCATCTCCTGTTGAATCTTTTCCTACTGCATCACCTGTTCTATCTCCTCCTGCTGCATATGGTGCTGCATCTCCTTCTGCTGCATCTCCTTCTGCTGCTGCATCTCCTTCTGCTGCTACATCTCCTGCTGCATCTCCTGCTACAGCATCTCCTGTTGTATCTGCTGCTTCTGCATCTCCTGATACATCCCCTGCTGCTTCATCTCATCCTGCTGCATCTCAGGCTGCATCTCCTGCTGATATATCTCCTGCTCTTTCATATCATGCTATTGCATCACCTAATGAATCACCTGCTGCTTCATCTCTTGATCCATGTCCTGCTGCTGCATCTCCTGTTTCTGCATCTCCTTTTGCTTTTTCTGCTGCTGCATCTCCTGCTGTATCTCATGTTGCACCTTCTATTGAAGCATCTCTTGCATGATATAATTCTGCTGCTGCATCTCCTTTTTCTGCATCGCCTTTTGCTTCTTTTGCTGCTGCATCTCCTGCTGTATCTCATGTTGCACCATCTGTTGAAGTCATCTTCTTCTGCTGCAAATCTTGCTGCTTCATCTCGTTCTGTACCTCCTGTTGCTACATGTCCAGCTGCATCTGCTGCTTCATCTGCTGCTGTATCTAGTGCTCCTGCATATTCATCTGCATTTCCTGCTGCAGTTCTTTATGAATCTACTACTGCGGCATCTGCTGAATTTGCTGCCGCATCTGCTGCTGCTTCATCTACTGCTGCATCTCCTGATAGATCTCCTGCTGCTGCATCTCCTGCTGCTGCATCTGATGCTGCGTCTGTTGCTGCTTTCCTGCTGCAGGTACTGCTGATGAATCTCCTGCTATATTTCCTTCTGCCGCACCTTCTTCACTTCATCTACTACTCTGCACCTCCTGCTGCTGCATCTCCTCCTTCTGCATCTCCTTCTGAATCGCCTGTAGCATCTCCTGCTTCTTCATCTCTTGCTGCTACATCACCTAGTGCATATGATGCTGCTGCAGCTCATGCGGAATCTGCTGCTGCTTCATTCCCTGCTCCATCTCTTGATACTGCAACTCCTGCCTCTCCTGCTACTACATCCTCTGCTGCTGCATTTCCTACTGCATCTCCTGATGCTGCAACTCCTTCTGCATCTCATTTCTTGATGCATCTCCTGTTGCATCTCCTCCGTTATACCTTTCTACATTTGCTGCCTCATTTCCTCATGCACCTGCTGATGCACCTCTTGCTGCTGCATCTCCTGCTTCATCTTCAACTGATGCATCTGTGGCTTTATCACCTGATATGTCATGTCCTGCTGCATCTGCTACAGTATTAACTGATGCAGTATCTGCTGATCCTGCATCTACTGCTGCATTTCGTACTGCATCTGCATTTGCTCTGCTGCTGCTTCATCTCCTGCCAAATCTCCTGCTACATATCCTGCTGCTACATCTCTTAATGCATCTCAGGATAATGCTTCATCTCCTGCTGCTGCATTTCCTGCTTCATCTCCTGCTGCTGCATCTCCTGCTGATTGGTCTGATGCTGCATCTCTTGCTCTTGCATCTCCTGCTGTATCTCCTGCTGCTGCATTACGTGGTCTATCTCCTCATACTGCATCTCCTCCTGCTGCATATCCTGCTTCTGTATATAGTGCTGCCTTTCCTGCTGCTGCATATCCTGCTCCTGAATCCCTTTCTGAATCTCCTGCTGCTCTATTACCTTCTGCATCGACTCCTGCTTCATCTCCTGCTGCTGCATCTCCTCCTGCTGCATCTGCTTCTGCATCTCCTGCTGATGCATCTCCTGCAAAGCACGAATAACACAAAGTTTTGAATAGGGTACAGAACAGTTACTTTACTTGGCTGAATAACGCGCTTTAGGAATAGTGTACTTCGATTGCAGGGAAGGTGGTAGCATGAAATGCTGCTGCTTCTGAACGTCTTCTTTTATAGCACTTTCACTGCAAAGTACGACTTCTAGAAGTTTCATTCTAGTCTTCTGAAGTATATCATCAGCTAGTACAGTGTCACTTCAAAATTTCAGAGCGTTCAGCAAAAGTACCGCAAGGGAAGCTTCTACCATCAAATGCTGGTTCTCATTAGAGTCTTCTCTTATAGCGCTTTCGCTGAAGGCTCTGAAGCACGACTAACACATTTTAGTTTAGGGTGATGAATTGTGACTTAACTGCACCTGTTAATGCGCTTATGGAAAAGTAAGTATTTCAGGCAGTGCAGATGCTGACATGAAACTACACCGCTTATTAATGTTTTCTCTTAGAGCGCTGTTACTGCAAAAGACGACTTGTAGAACTTTCACTCTAGACTTATGAGCTGTAAGATCAGAATGGGTATTAAAGCCTCATTTCAAGAGTTGAGATCGTTCAGCACAAGTACCGTAGGGAAACTGCTACCATCAAATTTTGGCTCTCTATAGGATCCTTTCATGAAGCGCTGTCACTGCCAGCCGCAAAGCACAAAAAACGCAACTTTTTCGCGGAGGCTAGTTACTAGCAACTTAATAACGCCTAATAACGCTTTTTAGGAAATGAGAATATCTCCAGCCGGGAAGATGTTTGCATGGAATGCTTCTGCTTGTGGATGTATTCTCTTAGAGCGCTTTCATTGCAGAGCACGACTTGTAGAACTTTCAGTCTAGTCTTGTGTACTGTAAGACCAGAATGGCTACGACGGCGTTACTTCAAAATTTCAGAGCGTTCAGCACAAGTAACACAGGAAAGTTGTTACCATCAAAAGTTGGCTTTCGTTAGTGTCTTCTATGGAAGTGGTTTCTCTGCAAGATGCAGAGAATGACTAATGCAACGTTCTTTTGTTGGCAAATGAATAGAGACTTAATAGCACCTAATAAGGCGCTTTAGGAAAAGAGAATATCTCCAGCAGGGAAGATGTTAGCATGGAATGCTTCTGCTTCTGAATATCTTCTCTTAGAGTGCAATCACTGCAAACCATGATTTATTGAACTTTCCGTCTAGGCTAGTGAACTGTAACATCAGCAAGGCTAGTAAGGCTTCACTTGAAGATTTTGAAAGCGTTCAACAGAAATACCCCTGGGAAGTTGCTAGCATCAAATGGTGTCTCTCGTTAGAATCTTCTCTGGAAGCGCTTTCACTGAGAGGTGCAAAACACGATTAACTATGCGTTTAAGTGTAGGTTAAAGAATACTGAAATAAGAGCGAGCCATTGGAAAAGTGACTATCTCTAACAGTGAAGATGTTAGCACAGAATGCTGCTGCTTCTGAATGTCTTCTCTTAGAGCTCTTTCACTGCAAAGGAAAACTTGTAGAAGTTTCAGTCTAAGCTTGTGAACTGTAACATCAGAATGGCTGTGAAGGCGTCACTTCCAAATTTCAGAGTGTTCAGCACAAGTACTGCAGGTAAGATGCTACCATGAAATGCTGGCTCTCGTTAGAGTCTTCTGTAGATGTGCTTTCACTGCAAGGTGCAAAGCACGACTAACAGGATGTTTTAGTGTAAGAGAATAAATGGCATCTTAATATTCACAAATTACGGCACTTTAAAAAAGTGAGCAACTGCCAGAGGGAAGATGCTAGCATGGAACGATGCCTCTTCTGAATGTCTTCTCTTAGAGTGCTTTTTCTGTAAAGCAAGACGTGTAGACCTTTCAGTCTAGTCTTGTATACTGTAAATTCAGAATTGCTATTAAGTTGTCACTTCAATATTTTCAGATCGTTCAGACCAAGAACGGCAGGAAAGCTGCTACCATCAAATTCTGGCTCTCATTTGAGTCTTCTCTTGAAGCGCTTTGACTGCAAGCTGCAAAGCACAACTAGTTGACTGTTTTAGTATAGGGTACTGAATGGTGATTTAACTGCGCCTTGTAAGACGCTTTAGGAAAAGTGAGTAAATTCCGCAGGAAAGAAGCTGGCAAGGAATGCTGCTGCTTCTCAATGTGTTCTCTTAGCTCTTTCACTACAAAGGAAGAATTGTAGAACTATCAGTATAAGCTTGCGTACCGTAACATATAAAGAGCAAATAAAGCGTCACTTCCAAAATTCTGATCGTTCAGCACAAGAATCGCAGGGAAGCTGCTACCATCAAATACTGGCTCTCGATAGAGTCTTCTGTGGAAGCTCTTTCATTGCAACGTGGAAAGCACGACTAACAGTGTGATTTAGTGTAGGGTACTGAATTGTGACGTAACTGCGCCTATTACGGCGCTTTAGGAAAATGGAGATACTCCCGCAGGGAAGACGCTAGCATGGAAAGCTGCTTCTTCTGAAGGTCTTCTCTTAGAGCGCTTTTTCTCTAAAGCAAGACTTGTAGAGCTTTCAGTGTAGACTTGCGTACTGTAACATCAGAATTGCTATTCAAGCGTCACTTCAAAATTTCAGAGCATTTAACACACGCACCTGAGGGAAACATGCTACTATTAAATGCTGGCTCTCGTAAAAGACTTTTGTGGAGAGATTTCACTGCAAGCAGCAAAGCACGACTTAAGGACCGTTTTAGTATAGGGTACTGAATAGTGACTTAACTGCGTCTATTAACCTGCTTTAGGAAAATTAAATTACGCCCTCAGGGAAGTTGCTAGCATGGAATGCTGCTACTTCAGAATGTCCTCCCTCATAGCGCTTTTATTACAAAGCAAGACTTGTAGAAATTTCAGTCTGGACTTGTATACTGTAACTTCAGAATTGCTATTAAGGCATCACTTCAATATTTTCAGATCGTTCAGAACGAGTAACGTAGAGAAGTTGCTACCATCAAATGCTGGCTTTAGTCTGAGTCTTCTCTGGAAGCGCTTTCACTGCAAGCGGCCAAGCAAGACTTATGGACCGTTTTAGTATAGGGTACTGAATTGTGACTGATCTTCGCCTATGATAGCTCTTTAGGCAAAGGGAGTAATTCCCACATGGAAGATGCTAGAATGGAATGCTGATGCTTCTGAATGTGCTCTCATATAGTGCTTTCACTGCAAAAGAAGACTTGTAGAACTTTCAGTCTAGTCTTGTGTACTGCAACATTTGTATGGCTATTAAAGCGTCACTTCCAAATTTCAGAGCGTTCAGAACAAGTAACGCAAGGAAGCTGTTACGATCAAATGCTGGCTCTCCTTAGAGTCTTCTGTGAAAACGATTTTAATAGAAGCAGCAACGATTTATGGACCGTTTTAGTATAGGGTACTGAATTGTGTCTTTATTGCGCCTATTAAGGTGCTCTAGGAAAAGTGAGCAACTCCCGCAGGCAAGATGCTAGCATGGAATGCTGCTGTTGCTGAATCTTTTCTCTTATAGCTCTTTCACTGCAAAGCAATACGTGTAGAACTTTCAGTCTCGTCTTGTGTTCTGTAACATCAGAATCACAGAATCACAGAATGACCAGGTTGGAAGAGACCCACTGGATCGTCGAGTCCAACCATTCCCACCAATCCCTAAATCATGCTCCTAAGCACCTCATCTACCCTATCCTTAAACACCTCCAGGGAGGGTGACTCAACCACCTCCCTGGGCAGACCGTTCCAATGCCTAACCACCCTCTCCGTGAAGAACTTTTTCCTAATCTCAAGCCTAAATCTCCCCTGGCGGAGCTTGAGGCCATTCCCTCTCGTCCTGTCCCCTGTCACTTGGGAGAAGAGGCCAGCATCCTCCTCTCCACAACCTCCCTTCAGGTAGTTGTAGAGAGTAATAAGGTCTCCCCTCAGCCTCCTCTTCTCCAGGCGTGACTTTAAGAGCCTACAACATCTCCAGCTGCATCTCCAGCTGGTGCATCTGCTGCTGCATCTCCTGCTCTTGCATATCCAGTACCATCTCCTGCTGCATTTTCTACTCCTGCACCTCCTGCTGAATCTGCCTATGCGGCTACATCTCCTGATGCTGAATCTGCTGCTGCATCTGCTGCTGAATCTTCTGCAGCTGTATCATATGCTGATTCTCCTTCTACTGAATCTCCTTCTGCTGCATCTCCTGCTGCATTTTTGCTGCTGCATATCCTGCTGAATCTCCTGCTGATGCACCTCCTGCTGCTGCATCCCCTGCTGCTGCTTCCTCTGCTGCTGCATAACCTGCTGCTTTATTGTCTGTTTCATCTACTTCTGCTGCATATCCTGCTACATCTGCTGTTACACTTCCTTCTGCTGCATCTGTTGCTGAATCTCCTACTCTGCATGCCCTCCTGTTGCATCTCCTGCTGCATCTCCTTCTGCTGTATCTCCTGCTGAAAATCCTGCTGCATCTCCTGCTGAAAATCCTGCTGCATCTCCTGCAGCTGAATCTGCTGCCACAGTGCTGTGGTTGCATCTCCTGCTGCTGCATCTCCTGTTTCTGCATCTCCTTCAGAATATCTTGATGATGCAGATGCAGCAGCTGGAGAAGCAGGAGATGCCCCAGCAGTAGATGCAGCAGCAGCAGCTGCAGCTGGAAAGGCAGCAGCAGGAGATGCAGCAGAGTTTGCAGCAGCAGGAGATGCAGAAGCAGGAGATCCAGCAAGAAAGCACCATCATAAGATGAATCTGCAGATGTATCAGAAGGATATGGAGCAGGAGTTGCAGCAGCAAGATTTGCAGCAGCAAGATTTGCAGTCGCAGATGCAGCAGGAGGTGAAGCAGCAGTAGATGTAGCAGCAAATGCTGCAGATGCAGCAGTAAGTGATTCAGCAGGAAATGCAGCAAGAAGAGATGCCTCAGGAATTGCGGAAGATGCAGCAGAAAGAGATGCTTAAGGAGATCGATTAGGAGAAGATTCAGCATCAGGAGATAGAGCAGGAGATGCAGCCGCAAGAGATGTACCAGGAGATGCAGCAGGAGACACAATAGGAGTTGCAGTATCAGGAGATGTAGCAGCAGGATATGCAGCAGGAGACTGAGCGAGAGGAGATGTACCCTGAGATTCAGCAGCAGGAGATGCATCAACAGGAGATGCAGCCGCAGCAGATGCAGCAGCAGATTCAGAAGCAGATTCTCTAAGAGATACAGCAGCAGGAGATTGATAAGCAAAATATAGCACCAGGAGATGCAGTAGCTGGAAATTCAGGAGGAGACGTAGCAGCAGCAGAAGCAGCAGGTAATGCAGCAGCAGTAGATGAAGTAGGGTTAGAAGCAGCAGTAGATGCAGGAGGGTATGCAAGAGCAGGAGATCCAGCAGCAGGAGATGAAGCAGGGGAGATGCATCATCAGATGAATCTGCTGATGCATCAGAGGAAGTTGCAGAAGGAGATGCAGCAGCAGGAGGTCCATCAGAGGATGCAGCAGCAATAGATGTAGGAGGAGATCCAGGAGGAGGAGATAGAGCAGCAGGAGATGTAGCAGTAGATGCAGCAGCAGATGCAGATGAAGCAGCAGGCAAAGCAGCAGGAGGAGATTCAGCAGGAGATGCATCAGGAGATGTATCAAGAGATGCAAGCATCAGGCGATGAAGTATTAGGAGGTGCAGCAGGGGATTTAATAGCAGGTGATGCAGCAGGAGGTGCAGCAGCATGAAATGCAGCAGGAATGCAGCAGGGGATGCAAGAGCAGCAGATGTAGTAGCAGATGCAGCAGAAGTAAATTCAGCAGCAGAAGATGTAGCAGGACATGCAGCAGTAGTAGATAAAAGAGAGGATGCAGAAGTAGGGGATACAGCAGCAGAAGATGCATATTCAGCAGGCGGTGCAGCAGGAGATGCAGCAGCATATTCAGCAGCACATTCAGCAGAAGATGCAGAAGCAGGAGATTCAGCAGCAGGAGATGTGAAATCAGCAGATGCCGCAGCAGATACAGAAGCACATTCAGCAGGAGATGCAGTAGCAGGAGATGCAGCAGTGTATGCAGCAGCAGCAGATGGAGCATCAGGTGATGTACGAGGACATCAAAAATCAGAAAGTGAAATAACAGGAGATGCAGCAGTAGATTAATCTACAGCAGATGCACCAAAAGTCGCAGGAGATGCAGCAGCAAAAGATGCAGCTGGAGATGCAGCAGAAGTAAATTGAGCAAGATATACAGAAGCAGGATATGAATCAGCGGGAGATGTGGCATGAGAGGCAGAAGAAGGAGATCCTGCAGCAGATGCAGTAGCATATACAGCACCAGCAGATGCAGCAGCAGGAGATGAAACAGCAGATGCAGCAGCAGGAGATTCAGCAGCAGGAGATGCAGCAGCAGGACATGCAGCAGGTTAAGGATCAGCGGGAGATGCATCAGCAGGAGTTGTGGTAGGATTTGATTCGGCAGGAGATGCAGCAGGAGATGCAGCAGCTGGAGATGAAGCAGAAGATGCATCAGCAGAAGATGTAGTAGGAGATGCAGCAGCAGCAGATGCAGCAGCAGCAGATGCAGCAGGAGATAGAGCGTTAGACACTGCAGCAGGAGATGAAGTAGCAGGAGATGCAGCAGGAGATGCTGCAGGAGATGCATCAAAAGGAGATGCATCAGGAGATGACTATTCAGAAGGAGATGCATCAGGAGATGACTATTCAGAAGGAGATGCATCAGGAGATGTAACAGGTTATGTAGCAGCATGAGATGTCGTAGGAGATTCAGGCGGAGATTCAGCAGCAGGAGATGCAAGAGCAGGAGATGCCACCGCAAAAGATCCAGCAGCAGATTCAGCAGCAGATTCAGCAGGAAATGCAGTAGCAGCATATGCAGCAGTAGATAAAGCAGGAGATGCAACAGGAGGGGATGCAGCAGCAGATTCAGCAGCAAATTCCACAGGAAATGCAGCAAAATGAGATACAGAAGCAGATGCAGTAAGAGATGCAGATTAAGCAGTAGATGCAGCAGGAAAAGATGCTTCGGCTGATACAGCAGCAGGAGATGAGCAGGAGATTGAGCAGGAGATGCAGTAGGAGGCGAGGCAGGAGGTGATGATGCAGCAGAAAGAGAAGCAGGAGATGCAGACGCAGAAGATGCAGCAGGAGATGCAGAAGCAGAAACAGAAGCAGGAGTTGCATCGGTAGTAGATACAGCAGGGGATTCGGCAGCAGGAGATGCGGCAGGAGATACAGCAGGAGATGCAGAGAAAAGAGATGAAGCAGCAGGAGATGCAGCGGCAGGAGATGCAGCAGTAGATGCAGATTCAGCAGGAGATTGATCAGCAGAAGAATCTGCAGCAGATTCACAGTAGGAGGTGCAGGAGCAGGAGATGCAGAAGGAGATGGGCAGAAATAGATGCAGCAGGAGAAGCCGCAGTAGGAGATGCAACAGAAGATGCAGGAGGAGGAGATGCAGGAGCAGGAAATGCATAAGGATATGCAGCAGGAGAAGCATCAGGAAGAGATGCAGCAAGACATGCAGTAGCAGCAGATACAGCAGCAGGAGATGCAGCAGCAGAAGATGCAGCAAGATATATAGCAGCAGGAATTGCAGCAGGAGATGCAGTAGCAAGAGATGTAGCATTATCATAGGATGCATTAGAGGATGCAGCAGCAGGAGGTGCAGCAGCAGGAGGTGCAGGAGGATATGCATGAACAGGAGAATCAGTATGAGGTAGAGCAGGAAATGCAGCAGCAGGATATGTAGCTGGAGATTCAGCAGTAGATGAAGCAGCAGCAGAGCAGCAGCAGATGCAGCAGGAAATGCAGCAGGAGATGCAGCAGCAGGAGATGCCCAGCAGATGCAGAAGGAGATGAAATATCAGGAGATGAAGCTACAGATGCATCAGCTGAAGATGAAGCAGGAGATGCAGCAGAAGGAGATGCATCAGCAGACGCAGCAGGAGATGCAAGAGGAGGTGAGGCAGATGATGTAGCAAGAAATACCGTAGAAAATGCAGCAGGAAATATATTCAGGATATGCAGGAGAAGTAGATGAAGCAGGAGATGAATCAGAAGGAGATGCAGCAGTAGGAGATGCATCAGCAGATGTAGAAGCAGATGCAGCAGGAGAAGCAGGAGGAGATGCAGCAGCAGGAGATGTAGCAGCAGGAGATGAGCAGCAGGTGATGTAGCAGCAGAAGATGCTGCAGCAGATGTATCAGGAGGAGATGCAGCAGCGGGAGACAGCAGGAGGTTAAGCAGCGGGAGATGCAGCAGGAGATTCTGGAACAGGAGTTTCAGCAGGAGATGCAGCAGGAGATTCTATAGCAGGAGATTCAGCAGGAGATGCAGCAGGAGTTGCAGCAACAGGATATGTAGCACCAAGAAATGCAGCAGGAGATGCAGGAGGAGATGCAGCAGCAGGAGATGCAGAAGCAGCAGATGAAGCAGGAGAGGTGACAGGAGCTTCAGGAGGAGATTTAGCAGGAGGAAATGCAGCTGCAAGAGATGCAGCAGGAGATACAGCAGCAGGAGATACAGCAGGAGATTCTGCAGCAGGAGATACAGCACCAGCAGATGCAGAAGGAGATGCAGTAACAGGACATTCAGCAGAAGCAGATGCAGCAGGAAATGCATCAGCAGATGAAGCAAGAGATAGAGAAGAAGACAGAGCAAGAGCGGATGCAGCAGCAGGAGATGCAGCAGGATGTACATATTCAGCAGGAGATGCATCAGGAGATGTGTATTCCTAGGGAATATGCCGTGGGAGATATAGGAGGAGATACAGCAGATCGAGATGCAAGAGCAAGAGTTGAAGTAGCAGGAAATGCAGTCGCAGGAGATCCAGAAGCAGGTGATTCAGCAGGTTATGCAGCAGCAGGCACAGCAGCAGGAGATGCAGGAGATTCATCAACAGGAAATGCAGCAGGAGATGAAGCATCAGATACAGCAGGTGGAGATGCAGCAGCAGATGCATCAGTAGATGCAGATTCAGCAAGAGATTCAGAAGCAGGAGATGCTGCAGCAGATTCGCAATAGGAGATGCATCAGCAGGAGATGCAGCAGGAAATGCAACAGTAGATGCAGAAGCAGGAGATGCTGCAGCAGGAAATACTGCAGCAGATGCAGTAGGAGATGACATATCAGGTGATGAAGCCACAGATGCATCAGCTGAAGATGAAGCAGGAGATGCAGCAGCAGGAGGTGCATCAGCAGATGCATCAGGAGATGAGGCAGCAAATGTAGAAATTTTTAACATACATGTAGAAGCAGATGCAGCAGCAGCTAATTCAGCAGGAGATGCAGCAGCAGGAGATACAGAAGCAGAAACATCAGGAAATGCAGATTCAGCAGGAGAAGCAATAGGAAGAGAATCTTCAGCAGATGCAGCAGGATGTGAAGGATGACGAGATGTAGCAGAACATATAGCAGCCACAGATGCATCAGCAGATGAAGCAGGAAATGCAGCAAGTGATGCAGCAGCAGAATTGTAGCTGCAGATGCATCAGAAGCAGATTCAACAGGAGATGCAGCAGCAGCAGATTCTGCAGGAGATGCATCAGCAGAAGATGCAGAAGGAATTGCAGCATCAGGAGATGCAGAAGGAAATGCAGCAGCAGGGGATGTAGTAGCAGGAGACACAGAAGGAGCTGCAGCATCAGGAGCTGCAGCAGGGAATGCGGCAGCAGCAGAAGTAACAGGAGATGCAGCAGCATCATATGCACTAGGAGATGTAGCAGCAAGAGATGAAGAAGCAGGAGATTCTACAGGCGATTCAGTCGGAGATGTAGAAGGAGGAGATGAAGCAGCAGGTAGTGCAGAGTAGTAGATGAAGTGAAGAAGATGCAGCAGAAGAAAATACAGCAGGATATGCAGCCGCAGTAAATGCAGCAAGAGAGAAAGTAGCATCAGATGCAGCATCAGATGCAGCATCAGGAGATGCAGCAGCAGGAGATCTATCGGGATATGCAGCAGCAACTTCAGCTGATGCAGCAGTAGTAGATTCATAAAAAGCTGCAGCAGGAAATGCAGATGAATATGGAGGAGCAGGAGATTGAGCAGGAGATGCAGCAGCACATGCAGTATCAGCAGATGCAGCAGCAGGAGATGAAGCAGCAGATGCAGCAGCAGGAGTTGCAGCAGCAGGAGCTGAAGCAGCAGGATTTGAAGCAGAATATGCATCAGCAGGAAATGCAGCACCATGAGATTAAGACGGAGATACAGCAGGAGGTGCAGCAGCAGGAGATGAAGAAGCAGATGTTGCAGCAGATGCAGCACCAGCAGATGAAGCAACAGGATATTCAGCAGCAGCAGATGCTGTAGCAGCACATGCAGAAGGTGATGCAGCAGTAGGAGATGCAGCAGCAGCAGATGCAGCAGGAGATCAAGCAGCAGGAGATACAGCAGCAGGAGATTCAGCAGCAGACAAAGGATATTCAGCAGTAGACACTAAATCAGCAGATTCAGCAGCAGGACATGCAGCAGGAGATGCAGAAGCAAACACAGCAGTAGGAGTGGCATCAGGTGGAGATGCATCAGGAGATGCATATTCAGAAGGAGATGCAGCAGGAGATTCAGCATGATATGTAGAAGCATGAGATGCCGCAGGAGATTGATCAGGAGATTCATCAGCAACTGATGCAGCAGCAGGAGAAGCAGCAGGAGATGCAGCAGCAGCAGGAGATGCAGAAGCAGATGCAGCAGGAAATGAAGATTCAGCAGAAGATGCAGTAGGAAGAGATTCTTCAACATATGCAGCAGCATGATAAGATGCAGCAACTGGAGATAGAGCAGGTTATGGAGAAAGAGGAGACGATGCAGAAGATGCAGCAGCAGCTAACGCAGCAGGAAGAGATTCAGCAGCAGGAGATGCAGCATATAGAGATTCAGCAGGAGATGCATCAGCAGGAAATGCATCAGCAGGTTCTGCAGCAGGAAATTCCGTTAGAGATTCTGCAGCAGAAGATTCAGTAGAAAACGCAGCAGGAGATTTAGTAGAAAATGCAGCAGAAGGTAATGCAGCAGCAGGAGTTGAAGCAGAATATGCATCAGCAGGAAATGCAGCACCAAAAGATTCAGATGGAGATGCAGCAGCAGGAGATGCAGAAGCAGATGTTGCAGCAGGTGCAGCAACAGGAGATGCAGCAGAAGGAGATGCTGCAACAGCACATGTACAAGGTAATGCAGCAGTAGGAGATGCAGCAGCAGCACATGTACAAGGTAATGCAGCAGTAGGAGATGCAGCAGCAGCACATGCAGAAGGAGATTCAGCAGCAGGACATTCAGCATGATATGTAGAAGTATGAGATGCCACAGGAGATTCATCAGGAGATTCAGCAGCAACTGATGCAGCAGCAGGGGAAGCAGCAAAAGAAGAAGCAGCATCAAGAGATGCAGAAGCAGATGCAGCAGGAAATGAAGATTCAGCAGAAGATGCAGTAGGAAGAGATTCTTCAACATATGCAGCAGCAACAGGAGACACAGCAGGTTATGGAGAAAGAGGAGATGATGCAGAAGACGCAGCAGGAGGAGATTCAGCAGCAGGAGATTCAGCGGTAGGAGAAGCAATAGGAGATGCATATTCAGAAGGAGATACATCAGGAGATGTAGCAGGATATGCAGCAGCATGAGATACCACCAGAGGAGATTCAGCAGAATGAGATGCAAGAGCAGGAGATGAAGCAACAGGAGATGCAGAAGCAGGATATACAGCAGTAGGAGATGAAGCAGCAGATGCAGCAGCAGGAAACGCAGGAAGACATCAAGTAGAAGGAGATGCAGCCATAGCACATATAGCAGGGAACGCAGCAGTACATGAAGCAGCAGGAAATGGAGCAGCAGAATAAGGAGATGCAGCATCAGGAATTGCAGCAGAATATGCAGCAGGATGTAATGCAGCAGGTGATGAAGCAGCAGGTGAGGCAGCTGCAGAGGCAGCAGATGAAGCAGCAATAGATGCAGCAGTAGATGCATCATGAGATGCTGATTCAGTAGGAGATGTAGCAGCAGAAGATGCTGCAGCAGGTGATGCAGCAGGAGACGTAGCAGAACGAAATGCAGTAAGATATGCTGCAAGAGGAGATGCAGTAGGATATGAAGCAGGAGATGCAGCAGCAAGAGATGCAGCAGGGGATGTATATTCAGCAGTAGATTCAGCAGGAACATCAGAAGAAGATGCAGCAGCAGGTGATTTAGCAGCAGATGCATCAGTAGATGAAGCAGCAGCAGATGCAGCAGCAAATTCAGCAGATGCAGCAGTAGTAGATTCATAAAGAGCTGCAGCAGGAAATGCAGATGAATATGGAGGAGCAGGAGATACAGCAGGAGATGCATCTGCAGGTGATGCAGAAGGAGATGCAGCAGGTGACGCTCAAGGAGATGCAGCAGGAGATGCAGAACGAGATGAAGCAGAAAGATATGCAGCAGAAGGAGATGACGCAGTAGATGCTTCAATAGAAAGTGCAACATGAGATACAGCAGGAGATATAGCAGCAAACAAAGCAAAAGGTGATGCAGAAACAGGAGATGCAGCAGCAGGACATGGATCAAGAGATGAAGCAACAGGAGATTCATTCGGAGATGCAGTAGCAGGATATGAAAGAGCAGGAGATATAGCATCAGGAGATGCAGCATGAGATGCAGCAGGATGAGATGAAGCAGCAGGGGATGTATCAGGAGATGCACAAGCAGCAGATAGAGCAGGAGATGCTGTAGCAGGATATGCAGAAAGAGATGTAGCAGAAGGAGATGCAGCAGAAGGAGATGCAGCAGCAGGAGAAGCAGTAAAATATGCAACAGGAGATGCAGCAGGAGGAGATGGAACAGGAGATGCAGAAGGAGGAGATTCAGCAGGATATGCAGCAGGAGGAGATGCAACAGGAAATGCAACAGTAGGAGGTACAGCAGAACCAGATGCAGCAGTATATGCTGCAGAAAGAGATGAATATGAGATGCAGCAGCAATTGATGCAGAAGTAGGTGTTGGAACCGGAGATGCAGAAGCAGGAGATGCAGAAGCAGGAGATGCAGCAGGACATGCATCAGCAAGAGATACAGCAAAACATACATCAGCAGGAGACACAGCAGCAGGATATGAGGCAGGAGATGCACCAGCAGCAGAAGCAGCAGCAGATGCAGCACCATATGCAGCAGAAGATGCAGAACCATATGCTGCAGGAGATACAGCAGCAGATGAAGCAGCAGTTGCAGCTGGAGATGTAGCATCACCAGAAGCAGAAGCAAATGCAACAGCAAAGGATGCAGGATGAGATGCAGCAGCAATTGCATCAGCAGGAGATGCTGCTGGAAATTCAGTAGGATATGCAGCAGCAAGAGATTTGGCATCAGAAGATGCAGCGGATATGCAGCAGCAGATGCAGCTGCATGAAGTGTATCAGCAGGAGATGTAGCAGGAGATGCATATTCAGCAGGTGGTGCACCAGGATATGCAGCAGGAGATTCAACGGAAGGAAATGCAGCAGGAAAGCAGCCGGATATGCAGCAGCAGGAGGTGCAGGAAAAGAGGATGCAGCCGCACCAGAGGCAGCAGCAGACTGAGCAGGAGTTGCAGCATCAGGAGATACACCAGGTGACGTTATCAGCAGGAAATGCATCAGCAGATTGTGCAGCAGGAAATTCCGTAGGAGATTCTGCAGTAGGAGATTCAGTAGAAAATGCAGCAGGAGATGCAGCAGGAGATATAGAAGGAGATTAAGCATCAGGGGATGTAGTAGGAGATGCAGCAGGAGATACATCAGCAGGAATTGTAGCAGGAGATGCAGCAGGAGATTCTGCAGAAGAAGATTCAGCAGGAGATGCAGCAGAGATGAAATAGCAACATAGGCATCAGCCGTTATAGCAGGAAGTGCAGCAGGAGATTCAGCAGGAGATGTAGCAGCAGGAGATGCAGCCGCAGATGCCTTCAACAGGATATGCAGCTGAAATGCAGAAGCACTAGATGCATCTGTAGAAGACTGAGCAGCAGATGCAGCAGGAAATGGAGATGCTCCTGCAGATGCATCTTCATAGGCATCCACAGAGGATGCAGCAAGAGATGAAGCAGCAGATTAAGCAGCAGCAGGAGATGAAGCAGCAGATGCAGCAGCAGGAGATGCAGCGAGATATGCAGAGGCAGGAGATGCAGCAGCAGGAGATGTGGTATGAGATGCAGAAGCAGAAGAGTCAGTAGCAGATGCAGCAGCAGGAAATGCAGTAGTAGGAAATGCAGCAAGAGGAGATACAGCAGGAGTTGCTACAGAAGGAGATGTAGCAGTAGAAAATGCACCAGGAAATGCATCAGCAGCCGCAGCCACAGGAGATGCAGCAGCAGCAGCTGCAGCTGCAAATGCAACAGCAGGAGATGCAGCAGAGTTTTCAGCAGCAGGAGATGCAGAAGCAGGAGATCCAGCAAGAAAACACCATTATGAGATGAATCCGCAGATGCAACAGAAGGATATGGAGCAGGAGATGCAGCCGCAAGAGATGCAGCAGGAGATGCAGAAGGAGATGCAGTAGCAGGAGATGTAGCAGCAGGATATGCAGCAAGAGACTGAGCAAGAGGAGATGTATCCTGAGATGCAGCAGCAGGAAATGCAGCGGGAGATGTAGAAGCAGATGAAGCATCAGTAGATGCAGCAGCAAGATAGGCATCAGAAGGAGATAAAACAGGAGATGCAAAAGTAGGAGATTAAGCTACAGGAGATGCATTAGGAGATGCATTATCAGCAGATACAGTATCAGGAGACAGCTACAGTAGATGCAGGAGCAGATTCAGAAGCAGATTCCGTAAGTGATTCAGCATCAGGAGATGAAGCAGGGGAGATGCATCATCAGATGAATCTGATGCATTAGAGGAAGTTGCAGGAGATGCAGCAGCAGGAGGTTCAGCAGAGAATGCAGCAGCAATGGATGCAGGTGTAGATCCAGGAGGAGGACATAGAGAAGCAGGAGATGCAGTAGCACATGCAGCAGCAGATGCAGAGAATGAAGCAGTAGGAGAAGAATCAGGAGGAGATTGAGCAGGAGATGCATCAGGAGGTGCAGCAGCAGGAGATGCAGCATTAGGAGATGTACCAGTGGATGCAGCGTATGTATCTCCTGATGTGCCATTTCCCGTTGCATCTGCTGCTCCATCCCCTGCTGCATCTCTTTCTGCTCCATCTGGTGCATCTGCTGTTGCATATACTGCTGCTTCATCTACTGCTGCATCTCCTGCTTAATCTCCTCCTACTACATCTTCAGCATATGCTGCTGCATCTGGTGCTGCCTAACATATTGCTGCATCTCCTGCTATTACATCTGCTGCTGCATCTCCTGCTACTTCATCTGCTGCTGCATCTCCTGTTACTTCATCTGCTGCTGAATCTGCATCTCCTCTTTCGTCTGCTGCCTGCATCTCCTGCTGATGCATCTCCTCTTGCTGCATCTTCTGCTGCATTTCTGGCTACTGCATCTCCTTAATGTGCTGCTGCATCTGCTGCTTATTCATGTACTGCTGCATCTCCTGCTACAATTCCTGCTGCTACATCTCCTGCCACTTGGTGTCCTCCTGCACCTCCTGCTGCTGCATCCTCTGATCATGCATCTGCAGATGCTTCTGCAGAAGTATCTCCATTTCCTGCTACATCTGCTGCTCAGTCTTCTTCGGATGCATCTAGTGCTTCTGCATTTCCTCCTGGAAGCACCTGCGGCTGCATCTCCTGCTGCTACATCACCTCCTGAATCTCCTGTTTCTTTTCCTGCTGTAACCTCTTATGCATATGTTGCTATTTCATCTCTTGCTGCATCTCCTACTGAATCTTCTTCTGCAGAATCTCCACCTGCTACTCCTGTTGATGTATCTCCTGCTGCATCTCCTGCTACATGTCCGGCTGCTGTATATCCTTCTATATCTCCTGCTGCATCTTCTGCTGAATATTCTGCTGCAGACTTTCCTACGGTGTCTCCTGGTGCAGAATCTCCTGCTACATTTCCTGCTGATGCATCTCCTGCTGAATTTCCTGCCTCTTCATCTCCTGCTGCTGCTTCTCCTGCATCTGCTGCAGCTGCATCTTCTTCTACTGCTTCTCCTGCTACTGCATCTCCTTCTGTATCTCCCGTTGCTACATCTTCTTCTGCATTTCCTGCTTCTGCATCTCCTTCTACTTCATCTCATGCTGCATCTCCTGCTATGCACCTCATGCTGCTGCATCTGCTCTTGCATATCCTGCTGCATCTCCTGCAGCATCTCCTGCTGCTGCAGTTCCTGCTGCATCTCATCCTGCATCACCTGCTGCTGCATCTGCTGCTGCTTCTGGTGTTGCTATATCTCCTGCTGCACCTGCTGCTGCATCTCCTGCTGCATCTCCAGCTTCATCTTCTGCTGCTGCATCTCCTTCTGTATCTCTGCAGTTTCATATCCTGCTGCATCTACTCTGCTACATCTCCTGAATCTGCTCTTGTATCTGCTGCTACTTCATCTACTGCTGCATCTCCTGCTACATCTCCTACTGCTGCATCTCCTGCTTCACTTGTATCTACATTTCTACTTCATCTCCTGCTGCATCTCCTGCTGCTGCGTTTCCTGAATCTGCTCTTGTAGCTGCTGCTATTTCATGTACTCCTGCATCTCCTGCTGCCGTATCTCCTGCTACATGCTTGGCTGATGCATCTGCGGATGCATCTACTGATGCTGAATATCCTGCTACATCTGCTTCTGAATCTCCTGCTACTGAATCACCTGCTGCTGCATCTCCTACTGCATATGCTGCTGAATGCGTTTGCAGCTGCCCCTCCTGCTGCTGCATCTCCTGCTGCAACGGCTGCTGCATCTACTGCTACTTTATCTACTGCTGCATCTCCTACATCTCCTGCTGCCTCATACTTTTCTATATGTCCTGCTGCATCTACTGCTGCTGCCTCTGCTGGTGCATCTGCTGCTGATCTATCTCCTGCTCCATCTCTTCCTGCTGCATCCCCTGCGGCATCCCCTTCTGCTGCATCTGCAGCATATGCTGCTTCATCTAGTGCTTCTTCACCTACTGCTGCAAGCCCTGCAAAAATTCCTGCTGCTGCATCTGCTGCTGCATCACCTGCTGCAGCATCTCCTGTTTAATCTCCTGAAGCATCTTATGCTGCATTTTCTGCTGGTGCATCTCCTGCCTCATATGCTGCTGGTGTGTCTCCTGCTGATGTATGTTTTGCTGCATCTCCTGCTGATGCATCTACTCCTGCATCTCCTGCTTCTGCATCTACTTCTTCTGCATCTACTTTTTCGGCATCTCTGGCTCCAGCATCTCCTGCTTCATGAATTGCTGCTGCATCTCTTATGCATCTCCTTCTGCTGCATCTACTGCTGCATCCGCTGCTGCTGTACCTCCTCCTGTTTCATCTCCTGTTCCACCTTTTCCTGCTGCATCTCCTGCTTAATCTCTTCCTGCTGCTGCATCATCTCCTTTTGCATCTCCTGCTATGGCATCTCCGGCTGTATCTGCTGCTTCTGCATCTCCTGATACATCCCCTGCTGCTTCATCTCATCCTGCTTCATCTCATGCTGCATGTCCTGCTCCTATATCTCCTGCTGCTTCATATCCTGCTATTGCATCTCCTAATTAATCTCCAGAAGCTTCATCTTCTGCTGCTGCATCTCTTGATCCACGTCTTGCTGCTGCATCTCCTGTTTCTGCATCTCCTTCTGCTTCGTCTGCTGCTGCATCTTAATCTGCTGTACTTCATGTTGCACCTTCTATTGAAGCATCTCCTGTGTCATCTCCTTCTGCTGCATATCCTGCTGCTGAATCTCGTTCTGCATCTCCTGCTGCATCTCCTTGAGTGTCACCTACTGCATCTCCTTCTGCATCACCTGCAGATGCATCTCCTGCTGCTGCATCTCCTGCCGAATTAGCTGCTGCTGCATATCCTTCTACATGTACGTTATAAGTTTCTGCTTTTGCTGCCTCATTTCCTGATGCATCTGCTGATGCACCTTCTGCTGCTGCATCTCCTGCTTCATCTTCAACTGATGCATCTGTGGCTTCATCACATGATAGGTCATCTTCTGCTTCATGTGCTACAGTATTTCCTGCGGCAGCATCTCCTGTATCTGCATCTGCTGTTGCATTTCCTGCTGCATCTGCATTTGCTCTGCTGCTGCTTCATCTCCTGCCAAGTCTCCTGCTACATATCCTGCTGCTGCACCTCTTAATGCATCTGATGATAATGCTTCATCTCCTGTTGCTGCATCTCTTGCTGCACCTATTGCTGCTGCATTGCCTGCTTCATCTCCTGCTGCTGCATCTCCTGCTGCTGAATTTCCTGCTGCTGCGTCTGCTGCATCATCTCCTCTTTCTCCATAACCTGCTGTATCTCCAGTTGCTGCATCATATCATGCTGCTGCATATCTTGAAGAATCTCTTCCTACTGCATCTTCTGCTGAATCTTCATTTCCTGCTGCATCTGCTTCTGCATCTCCTGTTGCTGCTGCATCTTCTGCTGCTTCTCCTGCTGCTGCATCAGTTGCTGATGAATCTCCTGATGAATCTCCTGTGGCATCTCATGCTTCTACATATCATGCTGAATTTCCTGCTGCTGAATCTCCTGCGGCATCTCATGCTTCTACATATCATGCTGAATCTCCTGCTCCTGAATCTCCTGCTGCATCTGTAGCTGCTGCATCTCCTACTGCTGCATCACCTACTGCATGTGCTTCTGTAGCATCTCCTTCTGCTTCATCTCCTGCTGCTGCATCTCCTGCTGCATATCCATCTGAATCTCTAGGTGCTGCATTTCCTGCTGATGCATATTGTGCTTCAAATCCTGCTGCTGCATTACCTTCTGCATCTATTCCTGTTGTATTTTTGGCTGCTACATCTCCTGCTGCTGCATCTCCTGCTTCATCTCCTGCGGCATCACCTGCTCTTGTATCTCCTGCTTCTACATCTCCTGATGGATCCTCTGATCATGCATCTGCGTATGTATCTCCTGATGTGCCATTTCCCGTTGCATCTGCTGCTCCATCCCCTGCTGCATCTCTTTCTGCTCCATCTGGTGCATCTGCTGTTGCATATACTGCTGCTTCATCTACTGCTGCATCTCCTGCTAAATCTCCTGCTGCTGCATCTCCTTCTGAAGATCCTGCTGAATCTACTGCTGAATATGCATCCCCTGCTGCATCTCCTGCTGCTGCATCTCCTGCTTCATATCCTACCGCATTTCCTCCTGCAGCATATCTTGCTGCATTTCTTTCTGCTGCATCTCCTGCTGCATCATCTGCTGCAGCATCTTCTGCTGCTACATCTCCTAATAAATCTGCATCTCATGATGCATCTGCTGCTGCATCTATTGCTGCTGCATCTGCTGCCTCTGCATCTGCATCTGCATCACTTTCTGATGCATCAACTGCTGCATTACCTCTTGCTGCATATTCTGCTGCATTTCCTGCTGCTGCTTAATCTTCTGCTCCGTTTCCTGCTGCTTCATGTACTGCTGCATCTCCTGCTACATTTGCTGCTGCTGCATCTCCTTCTACTTTATGTCCTCCTGCATCTCCTGCTGCTGCATCTCCTGCTTCATATCCTGCTGCCTGATGCTTCATCTCTTGCTGCATCCTCTGTGGATGCATCTGCGGATTCATCTGCAGAAGCATCTCCATTTCCTGCTGCATCTGCTGCTCAATTTCAGCTGCATATCCTGTTGAAGGCATCTGCGGCTGCATCTCCTGCTACTACATCTCCTGCTGAGTCTCCTGCTGCACTTCCTGCTGTAACTAATGATGCATATGTTGCTATTTCATCTTGTGCTGCATCTCCTGATGAATCTTCTTCTGCAGAATCTCCTGCTGCATCTCCTGCTACAATTCCTGCTGATGTATCTCCTGCGGCATCTCCTACTACATCCCCTGATGCTGAATCTCCTTCTATATATCCTATTGAATCTCCTGCTGCCTTTTCTACTGAATCTCCTGCTGCAGAATCTCACAGGAATTTCCTGCTGCATCACTTCTTGTTGGATTTCCTGGTGCTGAATCTCCTGCCTCTTCATCTCCTGCTGGTGCAACTCCTGCTGAATCTGCTGCTGCATCTGGTGCGGCTTCATCTTCTTTTCCTGCATCTCCTGCTGCTGCATCTCCGGCTGATTTCCTGCTGCATGTCCTTCTCTTGGATCTCCTGCTGCATATCCTGGTGCATCACCTGCTGAATATGCATCTGTTGCTACATCTCCTGCTGATACACCTCATGCAGATGCATCTGCTGCTGCATATCCTGCTGCATCTGCTGTTGCCTAATCTCTTGCTGTTGCATATCCTACAGAATTTCCAGCAGCTTCTCCTGCTGATGCAATTCCTGCTGCTTCTCATCCTGCATCCTTTGCTGCTGCATTTGCTTCTGCTTCTGGTGTTGCTACATTTCCAGCTGCATCTGCTGCTTCATCTGCTGCTGTATCTCCTGCTGCATATGGTTCTGGATGTTCTGCTGCATATGGTGCTGCATCTTCTGCTGCTTCTGCTGCTGGTGCATCTCCTGCCTCATATCCTGCTGCTGTCTCTCCTGCTGATGTATGTTTTGCTGCATCTGCTGCTGATGCATGTCCTACTGCATCTCCTGCTGCTGCATCTGCTTCTGCATCTCCTCCTGCATCTCCTGCTGCTTCTCCTTCCGAATCTGCATCAGTTGCTGCTGAATCTCCTGATGAATCTCCTGCGGCATCTCATGCTTCTACATATCATGCTGAATTTCCTGCTCCTGAATCTCCTGATGCATCTACTGCTGCTGCATCTCCTACTGCTGCATCACCTTCTGCATGTGCTGCTGCAGCATCTCCTTCGGCTGCATCTCCTGTAGCTGCATCTTCTGGGGCTGCACCTGCTGCAACATCTGCTTCTGCATCTCCTGCTGCTGCACCTCCTGCTATTTCTCTGTTTGAATCATTTGGTGCTGCATTTCCTGCTGATGTATATTCTCCTTCAACTCCTGCTGCTGCATTACCTTCTGCATCTATTTCTGTTGTATTTCCTGCTGCTGCATCTCCTTCTGCTGCATCTCCTGCTTCATCTCCTGCTGCTGCATCTGCTGATACTGCATGTGCTGCTGCATCTTCTACTGCATCTCTTGGTTCTGCATCTTCTGATGTTGCATCTCCTGCTGCATCTCCTGCGGCATCACCTGCTCCTGTATCTCCTGCTGCTACATCTCCTAATGCATCTTCTGCTCATGCATCTGTGGATGCATCTCCTGATGCACCATTTCCCGTTGCATCTGCTGCTCGATCTCCTGCTGCATCTTTCTGCTCCATCTGGTACTTCTGCTGTTGCATATACTGCTACTTCATCTACTGCTGCATCTCCTGCTAAATCTCCTGCTGCTGCATCTTATTCTGAAATTTCTGCTGAATCTACTGCTGAATATGCATTCCCTACTGCATCTCCTGCTGCTGCATCTCCTGCTTCATACCCTACTGCATCTCCTCCTGCAGCATTATCTTGCTGCATTTCCTTCTGCTGCATCTCCTGTTGCAGCATCTGCTGCAGCATCTTCTGCTGCTACATCTCCTACTGAATCTGCATCTCCTGATGCATCTGCTGCTGCAACTATTGATGCTATTACTGCTGACTCTGCATCTGCATCTGCATCACCTTTTGATGCATCACCTGCTGCATTACCTACTGCTGCATATTCTGCTGCATTTCCTGCTGCTGCTTAATATTCTGCTCCATTTCCTTATGCTTCATGTACTGCTGCATCTCCTGCTACATTTGCTGCTGCTGCATCTCCTTCTACTTGATGTCCTCCTGCATCTCCTGCTGCTGCATCTGCTGCTTCATCTCCTTCTGCTGTATAGCCTGATGCTTCATCTCCTTCTATATCCTCTGCGGATGCATCTGCAGAAGCATCTCCATTTCCTGCTGCATCTGCTGCTCAATTTCTACAGATGCATCTAGTGCTTCTGCATTTCAGCTGCATATCTTGTTGAAGGCATCTGTGGCTGCATCTCCTGCTGCTACATCTCCTGCTGAATCTCCTGCTGCACTTCCTGCTGTAACTGCTGATGCATATGTTGCTATTTCAACTCCTGCTTCATCTCCTGCTGAATCTTATTCTGCAGAATCTCCTGCTTCATCTCCTGCTACAATTCCTGCTGATGTATCTCCTACTGCATCTCCTACTACAACCCCTGCTGCTGAATCTCCTTCTATATCTCCTGCTGCATCTCATGCTGCTGCATCTCCTTCTTGTACATCTCCTTCTGAATCTCTTGCTACAGCATCTCCTGCTGAATCTCCTCCTACTGCATCTCCTGTCCCATGTCCTGCTGAATCTCCTGCTGCATCTCCTGCTGCTGCATCTCCTGCTCTTGCATCTCCTTTTGCTGAATCTCCTCCTGAATCTCCGGCTGCATCTCATGCTGCTTCATATCCTTCTACATCTCCTGACGTATTTCCTTCTGAATATGCACCTCTTGCTGCTTCTCCTGCTTCTGAATCTCCTGCTGCTGAGTCTGCTGCATCATATCCTCTTTCTCCTTAACCTGCTGTATCTCCTGTTACTGCATAATATCATGCTGATGCAGATGTTGAAGAATCTCTTCCTACTGCATCTTCTGCTCAATCTTCATTTCCTGCTGCATCTGCTTCTGCATCTCCTGCTGCTGCATCTCCTGATGCATCTCCATCTGCTGCCACTCCTACTGCAGCGTTTCCTTTTGCATCTCCTGCTGCATCTCCTGCTGCTGAATCTCCTGCTGTATCTGCTGCTGCTGCATCTCCTACTGCTGCATCACCGTCTGCATTTGCTGCTGCAGCATCTCCTTCTGCTGCATCTTCTGTTGCTGCATCTGCTGGTGCTGCACCTGCTGCAACATCTCCTGCTTCATCTCCTGCTGTTGTACCTCCTGCTGCATCTCTTGGTGCTGCATCTTCTGCTGTTTCATCTACTGCTTCATCTCATTAGGACTTAACTGCCACTATTGAGGTTCTTTAGGGAAATCGAATAACGCCCACAGGGAAGATGCTAGCACGGAATGCTGCTGCTTCTGAATGTCTTCTCTTATAGCGCTTTCACTGGAAAGGGAGACTTGTAGAACTTTCATTCTCGGTTTGTGAACGGTAACATCAAAATAGCTATGAAGGCGTCACGACATAATTTCAGAGCATTCGCCATAAGTACCGCAGGAAAGCTGCTACCATCCAATACTGGCTCACGTTAGAGTCTTCCTGGAAAGGCTTTAACTGCAAGTTGCAAACACGACTAAAAGAATGTTTTAGTTTGGGCTTGTTAATAATAACTAGCCTACGTGAAAACATTGCGTTTTTCATACTTTGCGGCTGGCAGTGACAGCGCTTCATGAAAGGATCCTATAGAGAGCCAAAATCTGATGGTAGCAACTTCCCTGCGGTACTTGTGCTGAACGATCTCAACTCTTGAAATGAGGGTTTAATACCCATTCTGATCTTACAGCTCATAAGCCTAGAGTGAAAGTTCTACAAGTCGTCTTTTGCAGTAACAGCACTATAAGAGAAAACATTAATAAGCAGTGTAGTTTCAGGCCAGCATCTGCACTGCCTGAAATACTTACTTTTCCATAAGCGCGTTAACAGGTGCAGTTAAGTCACAATTCATTACCCTAAACTAAAATGTGTTAGTCGTGCTTCACAGCTTGCAGTGAAAGCGCTATAAGAGAAGACTCTAACGAGAACCAGCATTTGATGGTAGAAGCTTCCCTGTGGTACTTGTGCTGAACGCTCTGAAATTTTGAAGCGACACTTTAGTAGCTGATGATATACTTCAGAAGACCAGAATGAATCTTCTAGAAGTCGTACTTTGCAGTGAAAGTGCTGTAAGAGAAGAATTCAGAAGCAGCAGCATTCCATACTACTAATGCGTGTTATTCGGCGAAGTAAAGTAACTGTTCTGTACCCTGTACTAAAATTTTGTGTTAGTCGTGCTTTGCAGCTTGCAGTGAAAGCGCTTCCAGAGAAGACTAACGAGAGCCAGCATGTGATCGTAGCAGCTTCCCTGCCATACTTGTGCTGAACGATTTGAAATTTTGAAGTGACGCTTTAATATCCATTCTGATGTTACAGGACACGAGCCTAGACTGAAAGTTCTACAAGTCTTTCTTTGCAGTAAAAGTGCTATAAGAGAAGACATTCAGAAGCAGCAGCATTCCATGCTAGCATCTTCCATACAGGCTTAACTCACTTTTCCTAAAGCTCCTCAATAGTTAAATCACAATTCCGTAATCAATACTAAACGTTTTGTTAGACGTGCTTTCCAGCTTGCAGTGAAAGCGTTTCAAGAGAAGATTCTAACGAGAGCTAGCATTGATCGTAGCAAAGCCCTTGCGGTACTTTTTCTAAACGTCTTCAATTTTTGCAGTGACGCTTTAATAGCCATTCTGATGATGCAGTACACGAGCCTAGACTGAGAGTTCTACAAGTCTTTCTTTGCAGTGAAAGCGCATCCATAGAAGAATTATATGAATTTCAATATTTGATCGTAGTATCTTCCGTGCGGTATTTGCGCTGAACACTCTGCTATTTTGAAGTGACGCTTTAATAGCCATTCTGATGTTGCAGTGCATAAGCCCAGACTAAAAGTTCAACAAGTCTTGCCTTGCAGTGAAAGCGCTAAAGATTTTGAAGTGGTGCTTTAATAGCCATTCTGATGTTGCAATGTACAAGCCTAGACTGAAACTTCTACAAGTTTTGCTTTGCAGTGAAAGCGCTCTAAGAGAAGACATTCAGTAGCATCAGTATTCCACGCTAGCATCTTCACTGCGTCAGTTACTCACTTATCAGAAAGCACCTTCATAAATCACAATTCAGTACCCTATACTAAAACCTTCTGTTAGTCATGCTTTGCAGCTTGCAGTGAAAGCGTTTCCAGAGAAGACTCTAACGAGAGCCAGCGTTTCATCGTAGCTTCTTCCCTGCGGTATTTGTGCTGAATGCTCTGCTGTTTTCAAGTGACGCTTTAATAACCGTTCTGATGTTAAAGTACACAAGCGTATACTCAAACCTCTTACAAGTCTCGCTTTACAGTGAAAGTGCTTTAAGAGAAGACATTCAGAAGCAGCAGCATTCCATGCTAGCATCTTCCCTGTGGGCGTTATTCAATTTCCCTAAAGCGCCTCAATAGTGGCAGTTAAGTCATAATGAGATGAAGCAGTAGATGCAATAGCAGAAGATGCAGCACCAAGATATGCAGCAGGAGCTGCAGCAGCACATGCAGTATCAGCAGATGCAGCAGCAGGAGATGAAGCAGCAGGAGTTGAAGCAGAATATGCATCAGCAGGAAATGCAGCACCATGAGATTAAGACAGAGGTGCAGCAGCAGGAGATGCAGAAGCAGATGTTGCAGCTACAGCAGCACCAGCAGATGAAGCAACAGGGGATGCAGCAGAAGGAGATGCATCAGCAGGACATGCAGCAGGAGTCGATGCAGAAGGTAATAGAGCAGCAGGAGATTCAGAAGAAGGAGATGTAGAAAGAGATTCAGCAGCAGGAGATGCAGTAGCAGGGAATGTAGCAGTATATAGAGAAGCAGGATATGCAGCAGAAGGAGATGCAGCAGGAGATGTAAGAGCAAGAGATGCAGCATCAGACCCATCGGCAGGAGATGCAACAGCAGAAGATGCAGCAAGAAAAGCAGCAACAGGAGATGAAGCATTACCATGAGATGCATTAAGAGATGCAGCAGCAGGATATGTAGCAGTGGTTTTGGCAGGAGATGAAGCAGCAGCAGAGCAGCAGCAGATGCAGCAGGAAATGCAGCAGTAGATTCTAGGTCAGCAGATACTCCATCAGGAAATACTGAAGCAGATACAGCAGGAGATGACATATCATGTGATGAAGCCACAGATGCATCAGTTGAAGATGAAGCAGGAGATGCAGCAGCACGAGGGGCATCAGCAGGTGCATGAGGAAATGAGGCAGCAAATGTAGAAAGGTATAACGGAGGAGATAGAGCAGGAGACGTTTCAACAGCAAATGCACCAGGACATGCATTAAGAAATGAGATGCAGTAGGAGATGGAGAAGGAGTTGCAGCATCAGGAGATGTAGCAGGAAATGCAGCATCAGGGGATGTAGTAGGAGGAGATGCAGGAGCAGTTGCAGCATCAGGAGATTCAGCCGGAAATGCCGCAGCAGGGGATGTCGTAGCAGGAGATGCAGAAGGAGTTGCAGAATCAGGGAATGCAGCAGCAGCAGAAGTAACAGGAGATGCAGCAGAATCATATGCACTAGGAGATATAGCAGCAGGAGATGAAGAAACATAGGATGCTACAGGCGATTCAGCCGGACATGCAGAAGGAGGAGATGCAGCAGCACGATGTGCAGAGTAATAGATGAAGTGAAGATGATGCAGCAGAAGAAAATATAGCAGGAGATGCAGCAGCAGTAAATGCATCAAGAGAGAAAGTAGCATCAGATGCACCATCAGATGCAGCATCAGATGCAGCAGCGGCTGCAGCAGGAGGAGAAGCAGCAGTAGGAGATGCAGCAGCAAGAGATCTATCAGGAGATGCAGCAGTAGATGAAGCAGCAGCAGATGCAGCAGCAAATTCAGCAGATGCAGCAGTAGTAGAATCATAAAGATCTGCAGCAGGAAATACAGATGAATATGCAGGAGCAGGAGATACAGCAGGAGATGCAGCAGCAGGTGATACAGAAGGAGATGCAGCAGGTGACCCTCAAGGAGATGCAGCAGGAGATGCAGAACTAGATGAAGCAGCAAGATATGCAGCAGAAGGAAATGAAACAGGATATGCTTCAATAGAAAGTGCAACATGAGATAGAGTAGGAGATGTAGCAGCAGACGAAGAAAAGGAGATGCAGAAAGAGTAGATGCAAGAGCAGGACATAGATCAAGAAATGAAGCAGCAGGAGTTTGATTAGGAGATGCAGTGGCAGGATATGAAACAGCAGGAGATATAGCAGCAGGAGATGCAGCAGGAGATGCAGCAGGATGAGACGAAGCAGCAGGGGATATATCAGGAGATGCAGAAGCAGCAGCTACAGCAGGAGATGCTGTAGCAGGAGATGCAGAAGGAGATGTAGCAGAAGGAGATGCAGCAGCAGGAGATGAAGCAGGAGATTCAGCAGGAGATGCAGCAGCAGGAGTTGGGACAGGAGATGCAGAAGGAGGAGATGAAGCGGGAGATGCAGCAGGAGGGTATGCAAGAGGAAATGCAGCAGGAGAAGGTATAGCAGCACCAGATGCAGCAGTATATGCAGCAGTAGGAGATGAATAAAGGATGCAGCAGCAATTGATTCAGCAGGAGATGCTGGAGCCGGAGCTGCAGAAGAAGTAGATGCAGAAGCAGGTGATGCAGCAGGACATGCATCAGCAGGAAATGCGGCACCAAGAGGTTCAGACGGAGATGCAGCAGCAGAAGATGCAGAAGCAGGAAATACAACAGGAATAGATGCAGAAGGTGGTGCAGCACAGGAGTTGAAGCAGAATATGCATCAGCAGGAAATGCAGCACCAAAGGATTCAGACGGAGATGCAGCAGCAGGAGATGCAGAAGCAGATGTTGCAGCAGGTGCAGCAGCAGCAGATGCAGCAACAGGAGATGCAGCAGAATGAGATGCTGCAGCAGCACATGCAGAAGGTTATGAAGCTGTAGGAGATGCAGCAGCAGCTGAGGCATCAGGAGATTCAGCAGCAGGAGATTCAGCATGATATGTAGAAGCATGAGATGCTGCAGGAGATTCATCAGGAGATTCAGCAGCAACTGATGCAGCAGCTGAAGATGAAGCAAGAGATGCAGCAGTAGATGAAGCAGAAGCATATGCAACAGCAGATGCAACAGATGGAGCAAAAAGAGATGCAGAAGGGGATGGAGCAGCAGATGCAACGGGAAATGGTGCATCAGGAGATGTATCCGCCGATGCATGAGCAGAGGATGCATCAGGAGATGTAGCAGCAGGAGATACAGGAGCAGGTGATGCCGCAGGAGATGCAGCAGGAGATGCAACAGCAGAAGATGCAGCACCAAGAGATGCAGCAGCACATGCAATATCAGCAGATGCAGCAGTAGGAAATGAAGCAGCAGATGCAGCAGCAGGAGATGCAGCAGCAGGAACTACAACAGGAATAGATGCAGAAGGCAATGCAGCAGCAGGATGTGACGCAGAATATGCAGCAGCAGAAAATGCTGCACCAAGTGATTCAGACGGATATGCAGCAGGAGGTGCAGCAGCAGAAAATGAAGCAGCACATGCAGAAGGTGATGCAGCTGTAGGAGATGCAGCAGCAGCAGATGCAGCAGGAGATTCAGTAGCAGGATATTCAGCATGATATGTAGAAGCATGAGATGCCGCAGGAGATTCATCAGGAGATTCAGCAGCAACTGATGCAGCAGCAGGAGAATCAGCAGGAGATGCAGCAGCAGAAGGAGATGCAGAAGCAGATGCAGCAGGAAATGAAGATTCAGCAGAAGATGCAGTAGGAAGAGATTCTTCAACACATGCAGCAGCATGATATGATGCAGCAACAGGAGATACAGCAGGTTATGGAGAAAGAGGCGATGATGCATAAGATGCAGCAGCAGGAGACGCAGCAGGAGGAGATGCAGTAGAAGATTCAACAGAAGGAAATTCTGCAGCAGGAGAAGCAGCAGGAGATGCATATTTAGAAGGAGATACGTCAGGAAATGTAGCAGGATATGTAGCAGCATGAGATGCCGCCGGAGATTCAGGAGGAGATTCAGCAGAAGGAGATGCAAGAGCAGGAGATGAAGCAGCAGGAGATGCAGATTTAGCAGGAGATACATCAGCAGGAGATGCAGAAACAGATGCATCAGCAGGACATGCAGCAGGAGTCGATGCAGAAGGTAATAGAGCAGCAGGAGAATGAGATGAAGGACATGCTAAAAGAGATTCAGCAGCAGGAGATGCAGCAGCAAGAAAGGCAGCAGTATCTACAGAAGCAGGATATGCAGCAGGAGGAGATGCAGTAGGAGGAGATAGAGCAGGTAATGCAGTAGCAGGAGATGCCGCAGGAGATGAAAAAGCAAGAGATACTGCATCAGACCAATCAGCAAGAGATGTAGCTGCAGAAGATGCAGCAACAGTAGGTGCAGCAGCAGTAGGTGCAGCAGCAGTAGGTGCAGCATGAGATGCAGTAGCAGGAGATGAAGCATTATCATGAGATGCATTAGGCGGTGCAGGAGCAGGATATGTAGCAGGAGATTTGGCAGGAGATGAAGCAATAGCAGATGCAGCAGCAGATGCAGAAGAAAATGCAGCAGTAGATGCAGGATCAGCAGATACTACAGCAGGAAATACTGCAGCAAGTGCAGCAGGATATGACATATGAGGTGATGAAGCCACAGATGCAGCAGCTGAAGATGAAGCAGGAGATGCAGCAGGAGGAGGTGAATCAGTAGATGAATCAGGAGATGAGGCAGCAAACATAGAATTTTATAACGTAAATGAAGATGTAGATGCAGCAGCAGCTAATCCAGCAGGAGATGCAGCAGTAGGAGATGTGGAAGCAGATGCAGCAGGAAATGCAGATTCAGCAGGAGAAGCAATAGGAAGAGAATTTTCAGCAGATGCAGCAGGATGTGAAGAATGACGAGATGTAGCAGGACATAGAGCAGCCACAGATGCATCAGCAGATGAAGCAGGAAATGCAGCAAGAGATGCAGCAGCAGAGATGTAGCCGCAGATGCAGCAGAAGCAGATTCAACAGGAGATGCAGCAGCAGCAGATTCTGCAGGAGATGCATCAGCAGAAGATGCAGAAGGAGTTGCAGCATCAGTGGATTCAGCAGGAAATGCAGCAGTAGGGGATGTAGTAGCAGGAGACACAGAAGGAGATGCAGAAGGAGCTGCAGCATCAGGAGATGCAGCAGGGAATGCAGCAGCAGCAGAAGTAACAGGAGATGCAGCAGCATCATATGCACTAGGAGATGTAGCAGCAGGAGATGAAGAAGCAGGAGATGCTACAGGCGATTCAGCTGTAGATGTAGAAGGAGGAGATGCAGCAGCAGGAGGTGCAGAGTAGTAGATGAAGTGAAGAAGATGCAGCAGCAGGAATTATAGCAGGATATGCAGCCGCAGTAAATGCAGCAAGAGAGAAAGTAGCATCAGATGCAGCATCAGATGCAGTAGCAGTAGATGCAGCAGCAGGAGACCTATCAGGAGATGCAGCTGTAGAAGAAGCAGCAGCAGATGCAGCAGGAAATTCAGCAGATGCAGCAGTAGTGGAAGCATAAAGATCTGCAGCAGGAAATGCAGATGACTATGCTGGAGCAGGAGTTGCATCTGCATGTGATGCAGAAGGAGATGCAGCAGGTGAAGCTCAAGGAGATGCAGCAGGAGATGCAGAAAGAGATGAAGCGGGAAGATATGCAGCAGAAAGAGATGATGCAGGAGAAGGTGCAACATGAGATACAGCAGGAGATGCAGCATCAGAAGAAGCAAAAGGAGATGCAGAAACGGGAGATGCAGCAGCAAGAAATGGATCAAGAGATGAAGCAGCAGGAGATTCATTAAGAGATGCAGTAGCGGGATATGAAAGAGCAGGAGCTATAGCAGCAGGAGATGCAGCCTGAGATGCAGCAGGATGAGACGAAGCAGCAGGGGATGTATCAGGAGATGCAGAAGCAGCAGATACTGCAGGAGATGCTGTAGCACGATATGCATAAGGAGATGTAGCAGAAAGAGATGCAGCAGCAGGAGATGCAGCAGCAGGAGATGCAGCAGGTGATGAAACAGGAGGAGATGGTTCAGGAGATGCAGGAGGAGATTCAGCAGGAGATGAATCAGGAGGAGGTACAGCAACATCAGATGCAGCAGTATATGCAGCAGAAGGAGATGAATAAGACGTGCAGCAGCAATTGATGCAGCCATGTGCTGGAGCCGGAGATGCAGAAGTAGATGCAGAAGCAGGAGATCCAGCAGGACATGCATCAGCAGGAGATGCAGCAATACATACATCAGCAGGAGACACAGCTGCAGGATATGAGGCAAAAGATGCACCAGCAGCAGAAGCAGCAGCAGATGCAGCAGCAAAGGGTGCAGGATGAGATGCAGCAGGAGTTGCATCAGCATGGAGATGCTGCTGGAAATTCAGTAGGATATGTAACAGCAAGTGAATTGGCAACAGCAGATGCAGCAGGATATGCAGCAGTAGATGCAGCTGGATGAGGTGTATCATCAGGAGATGTAGCAAGATATGCATATTCAGCAGGTGATGCACAAAGATATGCAGCAAGAGATTCAACAGAAGGAAATGCAACAGGAAATCAGCCAGAGATGCAGCAGCAGGAGATGCAGGAAAAGAAGATGCAGGCGAACCAGAGACAGCAGCATCTTCAGCAGGAGTTGCAGCAGCTGGAGATGAAGAGGCAAGAGATTCAGTAGCAGGAGATGCAGCATCTGGAGATTCAGCAGGAGATTCATCAGCAGGAAATGATCAGCAGATTCTGCAGCAGGAAATTCCATAGGAGATTCTGCAGGAGGAGATTCAGTAGAAAAAGCAGCAGGAGTAGCAGCAGGAGATATAGAAGGAGATTCATCAGCAGGGGATGCAGTAAGAGATGCAGCAGGAGATACATTAGCAGGAATTGTAGCAGGAGATCCTGGAGGAGATTCTGCAGAAGAAGATTCAGCAGGAGATGCAGCACAAGATGAGATAGCAACATATGCATCAGCAGTTACAGCAGGAATTGCAGCAGGAGATTCAGGAGGAGACGCAGCCGCAGATGCCTTCAACAGGATATGCAGCTGAAATGCAGAAGCACTAGATGCATCAGTAGAAGATTGAGCAGCAGATGCAGCAGGAAATGGAGATAATTCTGCAGATGCATCTGCAGATGCATGAGCAGAGGATGCAGCAGCAGGAGGTGCAGGAGGACACCAAGTGGAAGAAGATGTAGCAGCAGGAATTGTAGCAGGAGATGCAGCAGTACATGAATAAGCAGCAGATGCAGCAGCATATTAAGGAGATACAGTCTCCAGAAATGCAGCAGAAGATTCAGCAGCAGATGATGTAACAGGAGATGCAGCAGCAGATGAAGTAGCAGGAGTTGCAGCAGCAGATGCAATAGCAGGAGATGCAGCAATATGTGAAGCAGCACCAGATGCAGCAGCATATGCTGAAGATGTAGGAGGAGGAGATTAAGCAGGAGATCCAACAAGAAGAGATGCAGCAGCAGATGCAGAAAAAGATAAAGCAGAAAGAGATGCATTTGGAAATAGAGCAGCAGGATATGCATCAGCAGGAAATGCAGCAGAACATGCACTAGCAGAAGATGCAGCAGGAGATGCAGCAGGAGATGCAGCAGGAGATTCAGCAGCAGAGGATGTAGTAGGAGATGCAGCAGGAGATACATCAGCAAGAATTGTAGCAGGAGATGCTGGAAGAGATTCTGCAGAAGACAATTCAGCAGGAGATGCAGCAGGAGATGAAATAGCAACATATGCATCAGCAGTTACAGCAGGAAGTGCAGCAGAAGATGCATCCGCAGATGCCTTCAACAGGATATGCAGCTGAAATGCAGAAGCACTAGATGCATCTGTAGAAGATTGAGCAGCAGATGCAGCAGGAAATAGAGATGCTTCTGGAGATGCATCCGCAGAGGATACAGCAGGAGTTGAAGCAGCAGGCTATACAGCAGCATGAGATGAAGCAGCAGATACAGCAGCAGTAGATGCAGGAGGACATAAAGTAGAAGGCGATGCAGCAGCAGCAAGTGTAGCAGGAGATGCAGCAGTAAATGAAGCATCAAAAAATGGAGCAGCAGATTAAGCAGGAGGAGGTAATGCAGCAGAATATGCAGCAGGAGCTGATGCTGCTGTAGCCTCAGAGGCAGAAGATGTGGCAGCAATAGATGCAGCAGCAGATGCAGCAGGAGATGGAGATTTAGTAGGAGATGAAGCAGCAGAAAGTGCTGCAGCAGATGATGCAGCAGGAGATGCAGCAGAGGAAATGCATCAAGATATGCTGCAGCAGGAGATGCAGTAGGATATGAAGCAGGAGGTGCAGCAGCAGGAGATGCAGCTGGGAATGCATATTCAGCAGTAGATTCAGCAGAAACTTCAGAAGGAGATGAAGCAGGAGATTTAACAGGAGATGCATCAGTAGATGAAGCAGAAGCATATGCAACAGCAGAAGCAGCAGATGGAGCAGAAAGAGATGCAGCAGGGGATGGAGCAGCAGATGCAACGGAAAATGACGCATGAGGAGATGCATTCGCAGATGCATGAGCAGAGGATGCATCAGAAGATATAGTAGCAGGAGATACAGAAGCAGGAGATGAAGCAGCAGATGCAGCATCAGGAGATGCAGGAGGACATCAAGTAATAGGGGCTGCTCCTGCTTCCTCATTTTTTTCTATATCTCCCGCTGCATTTTCTGCTGCTGCCTCTGCTGCTGCATTTCCTGCTGATGCATCTCCTGCTACATCTCCTTCTTCTGCATCTACTGTTGCTACATTTCCTGTTGAATTGGCTGCTGAATCTGGTGCTGCATCCCCTGCTGCTGATTCTCCTGCTTCTGCATATCCTGCTGCTTTATGGTCTGTTTCATCTACTGCTGTTGAATATCCTCCTACATCTTCTGCTGCTACACTTCCTTCTGCTGCTTCTGCTACTGCATCTCCTGCTGCATCTCCTTCTGCTCTATCTCCTGCTGAAAATCCTACTACATCTCCTACGGCTGCATCTCCTGCAGCTGAATCTGCTGCCGCAGTGCTGTGGTTGCATCTCCTGCTGCTGCATCTCCTGTTGCTGCATCTCCTTCAGAATATCCTGATGATGCAGATGCAGCAGCTGGATCAGCAGGAGATGCAGAAGGAGATGCAGCAGGAGATGCCCCAGCAGGAGATGGAGCAGGGGATACAGCAGCGTGCCAAGCAGCAGTAGATGCAGCAGCAATATATGCAGCAAAAGGAGATGAAGCAGGATAGGAATCCTCAGGAGACTAAGCAAGAGGAGATGCATTAGGAGATTCCACAGCAGGCTATGCAGCAGCAGTAGATGCAGCAGAGAATGGAGCAGCACGAGATTCAGCAGTAAGAGATGGCACAGGAGATGCAGCTGCAGGAGATGCAGCAGCAGATGCAGGATCAGGAGATGCACGAGGACATCCATCAGCAGGAGATGCAGCAGCTGGAGATGCACCAGGAGGCGAATCTACAGTAGATGCAGCAAAAGATGCAGGAGATTCGGCAGCAGGTGATGCAGCAGGTGATGCAGCAGCAGGAGATGCAGCGAGATATGCAGAAGCAGGAGATGCAGCAGCAGGAGATGTGGTATGAGATGCAGAAGCAGGAGATTTAGTAGCAGATGCAGCAGGAGATGCAGCACCAGCACATGCAGCAGCAGGAGATGAAGTATCAGATGCAGGAGCAGGAAATGCAGGAGAAGGAAATGCAGCAAGAGGAGATGCAGCAGGAGTTGCATCAGAAGGAAATGCAGCAGTAGAAAATGCATCAGGAAATGCATCAGCAGCCGCAGCCTCAGGAGATGCAGCAGAAGCAACTGCAGCTGGAAATGCAGCAGCAGGAGATGCAGCAGAGTTTGCAGCCGCAGTAGATGCAGAAGCAGGAGATCCAGCAAGAATGCACCATCATAAGTTGAATCCGCAGATGCAACAGAAGGATATGGAGCAGGAGATGCAGCAGCAAGAGATGCAGCAGGAGATGCAGAAGGAGATGCAGTAGCAGGAGATGAAGCAGCAGGATATGCAGCAAGAGACTGAGCAAGAGGTGATGTATCCTGAGATGCAGCAGCAGGAAACGCAGCGGGAGATGTAGAAGCAGACGAAGCAGCAGCAGATGCAGCAGCAAGATAGGCATCAGAAGGAGATAAAACAGGAGATGCAAAAGCAGGAGATTAAGCTACAACAGATGCATTAGGAGATGCATTATCAGCAGACAGAGCATCAGGAGATTCAGCTGCAGTAGATGCAGGAGCAGATTCAGAAGCAGATTCCGTAAGAGATGCAGCAGCAGGAGATTGATAAGCAAAAGATATAGCAGCAGGAGATGCAGCAGCAGGAAATTCAGGAGGAGATGCAGAAGCAGAAGCAGCAGGTAATTCAGTAGCAGTAGATGAAGTAGGGTTAGAAGCAGCTGTAGATGCAGCAGGGTATGCAAGAGCAGGAGATTCAGCAGCAGGAAATGAAGCAGGGGAGATGCATCATCAGATGAATCTGCTGATGCATCAGAGGAAGTTGCAGAAGGAGATGCAGCAGCAGGAGGTTCAGAAGAGGATGCAGCAGCAATAGATGCAGGTGTAGATCCAGGAGGAGGACATAGAGAAGCAGGAGATGCAGCAGCACATGCAGCAGCAAATGCAGGAGATGAAGCAGTAGGAGAAGCAGCAGGAAGATATTCAGCAGGAGATGCATCAGGAGGTGTAGCAGCCAGAGATGCAGCATTAGGAGATGTACCAGTGGATGCAGCAGCAGGAGATGAAGCAGAGGATTCCGTAGAAGGTGATGCAGCAGCAGATGCAGCAGAAATAAATTCAGCAGCAGAAGATGCAGCAGTGTATGCAGCAGCAGGAGATTCAGCAGCAGGAGATGCAGGCAGCAGACGAAAGAGGAGATGCAGATTCAGCAGCAGATAAAGTAACAGGAGATGCAGCAGAACATGCACTAGCAGAAGATGCAGCAGCAGGAGATGCCGCTGGAGATGCAGCAGAAGTAGATTGTGCAAGATATACAGAAGCAGGAGATTCATCAGCGGGAGATGTGGCATGAGAGGCAGAAGAAGAAGATCCTGCAGCAGATGCAGCAGCATATGCAGCACCAGCAGATGCAGCAGCAGGAGATGCAGGCAGCAGACAAAAGAGGAGATGCAGATTCAGCAGCAGATGAAGTAACAGGAGATGCAGCACAACATGCACTAACAAAAGATGCAGCAGGAGATGCAGCCGTAGATATAGAAGGAGATTCAGCAGCAGGGGATGTAGTAGGAGATGCAGCAGGATACACATCAGCAGGAATTGTAGCAGGAGATGCAGCAGGAGATTCTGCAGATGTAGATTCAGGGGGAGATGCAGCAGGAGATGAAATAGCAACATATGCATCAGCAGTTACAGCAGGAAGTGCAGCAGGAGATTCAGCAGGAGATGTAGCAGCAGGAGATGCAGCCACAGATGCCTTCAACAGGATATGCAGCTGAAATGCAGAAGCACTAGGTGCATCCGTAGAAGATTGAGCAGCAGATGCAGCAGGAAATGGAGATGCTTCTGCAGATGCTTCCGCAGATGCATCTGCAGAAGATGCAGCAGGAGATGAAGCAGCAGATGCAGTAGCAGGAGATGCAGGAGGACATGAAATAGAAGGAGATGCAGCAGCAGCAAATGTAGCAGGGGATGCAGAAGTCCATGAAGCAGCAGGCTATACAGCAGCTGGAGATGAAGCAGCAGATGTAGGAGCAGGAGATGCAGGAAGACATGAAATAGAAGGGGATGCAGCAGCAGCAAATGTAGCAGGGGATGCAGAAGTCCATGAAGCAGCAGGCTATACAGCAGCTGGAGATGAAGCAGCAGATGCAGGAGCAGGAGATGCAGGAGAACATCAAGTAGAAGGAGATGCAGCAGCAGCAAATGTAGCAGGAGATGCAGCAGTACATGAAGCAGCAGGAAATGGAGCAGCAGATGAAGTAGAATCAGCAGTACATGAAGTATCAGGAAATGGAGCAGCAGATTAAGCAGCAGCAGGAAATGCAGCTGAATATGCAGCAGGAGGTAATGCAGCAGGTGATGCATCAGCAGGTGATGCAGCTGCAGCTGCAGGGGCAGCAGATGCAGCAGTAATAGATGCAGCAGCAGATGCATCAGGAGATGCAGATTCAGTAGGAGATGTAGCAGCAGAAGTTGCTGCAGCAGATGATGCAGAAGGAGATGCAGCCGGAGATGTAGCAAGAGGATATGCACCATCATATACAGCAGCAGGAGATGCAACAAAAGATGAAACAGGAGGAGATGCAGTAGGAGAGGCAGCAGAAGAGTTGCAGCAGAATCTACTGCTGCATCTCCTGCTGCTGCCTTTCTTCCTGCTAAATCTCTTCCTGCTAAAGCTCCTCCTGCATCAGCTGATGCATTTCCTGCATCTCCTGCGGCTGCATGTGCCTGTGCATCTCCTGCTTCTCTATCTTCTGCTGCATCTCCTGCTGAATCACATGGTGCCTCTCCTGCTGCCGCATCTCCTGCTTCTGCATATCCTTTTGCATGTCTTACGTCCACATCTCCTGCTTCTGCCTCTCTTACTCCTGCATCTCTGCTGCTGCATTTCCTGCTGCTGCATTTACTGCTCCTGCTTCTCCTGATGCATCTGCTGCTGCATCTTCTGCAGCATCTTCTATTGATTCAACTCTAGACACTGCATCTCCTGCTGCATCTGCTGGTACTACATCTTATCCTGCTGCATCTCCTGCTCCATTTTCTTGTGCATCTGCTGCTGCTGCTGTATCTTCTACTGCTGCATCTCTTGCTGATGCGTCTGCTGCTGCATCTCCTACTGCTGCATTTTCTTCTCTGCAGATCCTGAGGCTTCATCTCTTGCTGCAGAATCTCCTGCTGAATCCGCTGCTCCTCTCTTGCGAATCTATGTCCTGGTGCTGCATCTCCTGCTGCAGAATCTCCGGCTGCATCTCCTGCTTCTGCATTTCCTGCTACTGGGTCTGCTGCATCATCTCCTCCTGCCTCTTCTCCTACAGCATCTCCTTCTGTATCTCGTGCTACATCTCATGAAGCTGTACCTGCTGAAGCATCTCTTCCTGCTGCATCTCCTGATGAATAGGCATCTATTGATGCATCTGCTGCTGCTTCATCTCCTGCTGCTGCAGCTCCTACTGAATCTGCTGTTGAATATCTTCCTGCATCTGCAGCGGCTGCATCTCCTGCTGCTGCATCATCTACTGATGCATCTCCTGCGTAATCTCCTGCTGCTGCATCTCTTGCTTCTGCATCATCTCGTGCTGCATCTCCTCGTTCATCTCCTACTGCTGCATCTGCTGCTGCGTCATATACTGCTTCATCTCCTACTACTGCATCTCCTTCTGCTTCTCATTCTGCACCTCCTGATGCTACACCTCCATCTGCACCATCTCCTGCTGCTGAATCTCCTGCTGCATCTCTTGCTTCATCTCCTACTGCTGCATCTGCAGTATTTTCTGCTGCATCTGCTACTGCTTCATTTACTGCTTCATCTCCTACTACTGCATCTCCTGCTGCTGCAGCTCCTACTGCATCTCCTGCTGAATCTAATCCTACCACATTTCCTCTTGCTGCATCTCCTGCTTCTGCATTTACTGATGCATCTTGTGATGCTGCATCTCCACCTGCTGCATCTCTTGCTGCTGCATCTCCTGTTTCTGAATCTTCTGCTGCTGCATCTGCTGCAGGATCTTCTTCTGCCTCTCATGCTACATCTCCTGCTGATGCATCTCCTGATTGTGTATATCTTGCTCAATCTATTGCTGCTGCATCTCCAGCTGCATCTCCTGCTGCTGCATCTCTTGCATCTTTAGGTGCATCTTCTGTAGATTAATCTTCCTGGTCTTGCATCTCCTTCTGCTGAATCTCCTCCTGAATCTCTGGTGGCATCTCATGCTGCTACATATCCTGCTACAACTCCTGACGTATCTCCTTCTGTATATATGCTTCTCCTGCTGCTCTATCTCCTGCTTCTTAATCTCCTGCTGTTGCATCTCCTCATGCTGCGTCTGCTGATGCTGCGTCTTCTTCATCATCTCCTCTTTCTCCATAACCTGCTGTATCTCCAGTTGCTGCATCATATCATGCTGCTGCATATCTTGAAGAATCTCTTCCTACTGCATCTTCTGCTGAATCTTCATTTCCTGCTGCATCTGCTTCTGCATCTCTTGATGCTGCTGCATCTCCTGCTGCTTCTCCTGCTGCTGCATCAGTTGCTGCTGAATCTCCTGATCAATCTCCTGTGGCATCTAATGCTTCTACATATCATGCTGAATCTCCTAATGCATCTCCACCTGATGCCACTCCTACTGCTGCGTTTGCTCTTGCATCTCCAGCTGCTGAATCTCCTAATGACGTGTCTGCTACTGAATATCATGTCTGCTGCTAAATCTCCTGCTGCTGAATCTTCTGCTGCATCTCCTACTGCTGCATCTCCTTCTTCATATGCTGCTGCAGCATCTTCTTCTGCTGCATCTTTTAATTCTGCATCTCCTGCTGCATCTCCGTCTGAATTTCTTGCTGCTGCATTTCCTGCTGATGCATATTCTTCTTCAACTCCTGCTGCTGCATTACCTTCTGCATCTATTCCTGTTGTATTTTCTGTTGCATCTCCTGCTGCTGCATCTGTTGCTTCATCTCGTGCTGCATCTCTTGGTGCTACACCTTCTGGTGTTGCATCTCCTGCTGCATCTCCTGCGGCATCCTATATCTCCTGCTGCTTCATCTCCTGATGCATTCTCTGCTCATGCATCTGCGGATGCATCTCCTGATGCACTATTTCCCGTTGCATCTGCTGCTCCATCCCCTGCTGCATCTCTTTATGCTCCATCTGGTGCATCTGCTGTTGCATATGCTGCTGCTTCATCTACTGATGCATCTCCTGTTAAATCTCCTGCTGCTGCATCTCCTTCTGAAGTTTCAGCTGAATCTACTGCTGAACATGCATCCCCGTCTGCATCTCCTGCTGCTGCATCTCCTGCTTCATATCCAACTGCATCTCCTGCTGCAGCATATCTTGATGCATTTCCTTCTGCTACATATCCTGCTGCATCATCTGCTGCAGCATCTTCTGATGCTACATCTCCTACTGAATCAGCATCTCATGATGCATCTGCTGCTGCATCTATTGCTGCTACATCTGCTGTCTCTGCAGCTGCAGCTGCATGACCTTTTGCTGCATATTCTGCTGCATTTCCTGATGCTTCATGTACTGCTGCACATCCTTAATCTGCTGCTCCATTTCCTGATGCTTCATATACTGCTGCATCTCCTGCTACAATTGCTGCTGCTGCATCTCCTTCTACTTGATGTCCTCCTGCATCTCCTGCTGCTGCATCTGCAATTTCATCTCCTGCTGCTGTATAGCCTGCTGCTTCATCTCCTGCTGCATGCTCTGCAGATGCATCTGAGGATGCATCTGCAAAATTACCTCCATTTCCTGCTGCATCTGCTGCTCAATCTTCTACGGATGCATCTAGTGCTTCTGCATTTCAGCTGCATGACCTGTTGAAGGCAGCTGCGAATGCATCTCCTGCTGAGTCTCCTGCTGCACTTCCTGCTGTAACTGCTGATGCATATGTTGCTATTTCATCTCCTGCTGCATCTCCTGCTGAATCTTCTTCTGCAGAATCTCCTCCAGCATCTCCTGCTACAATTCCTCCTGATGTATCTCCTGCTGCATCTCGTACTGCATCCCCTGCTGCTGAATCTCCTTCCATATCTCCTGCTGCATATCCTGCTATAATTTTCTACTGAATCTCCTGCTGCAGAATATCTTAAGGAATTTCCTGCTGCAGAATCTGCTGATGCATTTCCTGCTGCTGCATCTCCTGCTCAGTCTCCTGATGATGCATATCCTGCTGCTGAGTCTCCTGCGGCTGCAACTCCTGCTGAATCTGCTGCTGCCTCTGTTGCGGCTGCATCTTCTTTTACTGCATATCCTGCTGCTGCATCTCCGGCTTTAGCATCTCGTTCTTCTACATCTCCTTCTGCATCTCCTGCTATAGCATCTCCTGCTATATCTGCTGAATTTGCTGCTGCATCTGCTGCTGCTTCATCTACTGCTGCATCTCCAGATAAGTCTCCTGCTGCATCTTCTGTTGCATCCTCTTCCTCCGCATCTGTGCTGCATCTGCTGCTACTTTGTCTCTTGATGCATTTACCGCTGCTGCATCTCCTGCTATATTTCTTTCTGCTGCATCTTCTTCACTTCATCTACTATACTGCACTTCCTGCTGCTGCATCTCCTCCTTCTGCATGTCCGGCTGAATCACCTGTAGCAGCTCCTGCTTTTTCATTTCCTGCTGCTACATCTCCTAGTGCATATGATGCTGCTGCGTCTCCTCTTACTTCTGCTGCTGCTGCATTCCCTGCTGCATCTCCTGATGCTGCAGCTCCTTCTGCATCTCCCTCTGTGTCTCCTGCTACTACATCCCCTGCTGCTGCATTTCCTGCTTCATCTCCTGATGCTGCAATTCCTTCTGCATCTTCTGCTGATGCATCTCCTGCAGAATATGCTGCTGCTGCATCTCCTGTTGCATCTGCTTCAGATGCATCTGCGGCTACACCTCTGCTGCTGCATCTCTTGCTGCATTTCCTAGTTCATCTGCTGATGCATCTGCTGCTGCTCTATGTCCTGCTACATCTCGTCATGCTGCACAACCTGCTGCATCTGCTGAAGATTCTCTTCCTATTGCTTCTCCTGCTGAATCTGCATTTCCTGCTGCATCTGCTGCTGCATCTCCTGCGGCTGCATCTCCTGCTGAATTAGCTGCTGCTGCATCTGCTTCTACATGTACGTTATAACTTTCTACGTTTGCTGCCTCATCACCTGGTACATCTGCAAATGAGCATCCTGCTGCTGCATTTCCTGCTTCATCTTCAACTGATGCCTCTGTGGCTTCATCACCTCATATGTCATCTCCTGCTGCATCTGCTGCAGTATTTCCTGCTGCAGTATCTGCTGATCCTGCATCTACTGCTGCATTTCCTGCTGCATCTGCTGCTGCTCTGCTGCTGCTTCATCTCCTGCCAAATCTCCTGCTACATATCCTGCTGCTGCACCTCCTAATGCATCTCATGATAATGCTTCATCTCCTGCTACTGCATCTCCTGCTGCACCTACTGCTGCTGCAATTCCTGCTGCATCTTCTGCTGCTGCATCTCCTGCTGATGGGTCTGATGCAGCATCTCTTGCTCTTGCATCTCCTGCTGCATCTCTTGCTGCTACATTACCTGCTCTATCTCCTCCTACTGCATCTCCTCCTGCTGCATATCCTGCTTCGGTATATACTGCTGCCTTTCCTGCTGCTACATCTGCTGCTGCTGAATCGCTTTCTGCATCTCCTTCGTCTGAATCTCCTGCTGCTCTATTAATTTCTGCATCGACTCCTGCTGATTGTCCTGCTGCTCCATCGACTCCTGCTGCATCTGCTCTTGCATCTTTTGCTGATGCATCTCCTGCTAAATCTACATCTCCTGCTGCATCTGCTTCTGCATCTCCTGCTGATGCATCTCCTGCTCTTGCATCTCCTTCTGTTGAATCTCCTCCTGAATCTCCGGCGGCATCTCATGCTGCTACATATCCTGCTACAACTGACATATCTCCTTCTGAATCTGCATCTCCTGCTGCTTCTTTTGCAGTTGAATCTCCTGCTGCTGCATCTCCTGCTGCTGAATCTCCCGCTGCACCTACTGATGATGAATTTCTTGCTGCATCTTCTGCTGCTGCATCTCTTGCTGATGGGTCTGATGCAGCATCTCTTGCTCTTGCCTCTCCTGCTGCATCTCTTGCTGCTGCATTACCTGCTCTATCTCCTCCTACTGCATCTCCTCCTACTGCATATCCTGCTTCTGTATATACTGCTGCCTTTCTTGCTGCTGCATCTCCTGCTGCTGAATCTCTTTCTGCATCTCCTTCTTCTGATTCTCCTGCTGCTCTATTACTTTCTGCATCGATTCCTGCTGCATGTCCTGCTGCTGCATCGACTCCTGCTGCATCTGCTTCTGCATATTTTACTGATGCATCTCCTGCTAAATCTGCATCTCCTGCTGATGCATCTCCTGCTCTTGCATCTCCTCCTGAATCTCCTGCGGCATCTCATTCTGCTACATATCCTGCTACATCTCCTGACATATCTCCTTCTGAATCTGCATCTCCTGCTACTCTTTTGCAGTTGAATCTCCTGCTGCTGAATCTCCTGCTGCTGCTTCTGCTGCATCATCTCCTCTTTCTCCATAACCTGCTGTATCTCCTGTTGCTGCATCATATAATGCTGCTGCATATCTTGAAGAATCTCTTCCTACTGCATCTTCTGCTGAACCTTCATTTCCTGCTGCATCTGCTTCTGCATCTCCTGCTGCTGCTGCATTTCCTGCTGCTTCTCCTGCTGCTGCATCAGTTGCTGCTGAATCTCCTCATGAATCTCCTGCTGCATCTCCTTCTGAATATGCATCTCCTAAGTCATCTCCACCTGCTGGCACTCCTACTGCTGCGTTTGCTTCTGCATCTCCTGCTGCATCTCCAGCTGCTGAATCTCCAGATGCCGTGTCTGCTACTGAATATCCTTTGTCTGCTGCTGAATCTCCTGCTGCTGAATCTACTGCTGCATATGCTGCTGCTGCATCTCCTACTGCTGCATCACCTTCTGCATGTGATGCTGCACCATCTCCTAATGCTGCATCTCCTCTTGCTGCATCTGCTGGTGCTGCACCTGCTGCAACATCTGCTTCTGCATCTCCTGCTGCTGCAATTCCTGCTGCATCTTTTGGTGCTGCATTTCCTGCTGCTGCATATTCTTCTTCAACTCCTGCTGCTGCATTACCTTCAGCTGCATTTTCTACTGAATCTCCTGCTGCACAATCGCCTAAGGAATTTCGTGCTGCACAATCTGCTGATGCATTTCCTTCTGATGCATCTTCTGCTGAATCTCCTGATGCTGCATCTCCTGCTGCTGAATCTCCTGCCTCTTCATCTCCTGCTGCTGCAATACCTGCTGAATCTGCTGCTGCCTCTGGTGCACCTGCATCTTCTTTTCCTGCATATCCTGCTGCTGTATCTCCGGCTGATTTCCTGCTGCAGTTCTTTCTGTTGAATCTCCTGCTGCATATCCTGGTGCATCACCTGCTGAATATGCATCTCCTGCTACATCTCCTGCTGATACACCTCATGCAGCTGCATCTGCTGCATATCCTGCTGCATCTGCTGTTACCAAATCGCTGATCTCCTGATGCTGCAGCTCCTTCTGCATCTCCTTCTGTGTCTCCTGCTACTACATCCCCTACTGCTGCATTTCCTGCGAAATCTCCTGTTTCTGCATCTCCTTCTACTTGAAGTCTTCCTGCATTTCCTGCTGCTGCATCTCCTGCTTCATCTCTTACTGCTGTATAGCCTGCTTCTGCATCTCCTGCTGCTTCATCTCCTGCTCTTGCATCTCCTTCTGCTGAGTCTCCTCCTGAATCTGCGGCGGCATCTCATGCTGCTACATATCCTGCTACATCTCCTGACGTATCTCTTTCTGAATATGCATCTCCTGCTGCTTCTCCTGCTGCTGAATCTCCTGCTGCTGCATCTTCTCCTGCTGAATCTTCTGCTGCTCCATTTCATGATGCTTCATGTACTGCTGCATCTCCTGCTACATTTGCTGCTTTTGCATCTCCATCTTGGTGTCCTCCTGCACCTCCTGCTGCTGAATCCTCTGCTCATGCATCTGCAGATACATCTGCAGAAGTATCTACATTTCCTGCTGCATCTGCTACTCAATCTTCTACAGATGCATCTAGTGCTTCTGCATTTCAGCTGCATATCCTGCTGAAGGCATCTGCGGCTGCATCTCCTGCTGCTACATCTCCTGCTGAATCTCCTGCTGCACTTCCTGCTGTAACTGCTGATGCATATGTTGCTATTTCATCTACTGCTGCATCTCCTGCTGAATCTACTTCTTCAGAATCTCGTCCAGAATCTCCTGCTACAATTCCTGCTGATGTATCTCCTACAACATCTCCTGCTGCTGAATCTCCTTCTATATCTCCTGCTGCAACTCCTGCTGCATTTTCTACTGAATCTCCTCCTGCAGAATCTCCTACGGAATTTCCTGCTGCAGAATCTGCTGATGCATTTCTTGCTGATGCATCTCCTTCTCAATCTCCTGATGCTGCATCTCCTCCTGCTGAATCTCTTGCCTCTTCATCTCCTGCTGCAACTCCTGCTGAACCTGCTGCTTCCTCTGGTTCGCCTGCATCTTCTTTTCCTGCATCTCTTGCTGCTGCATCTCTGGCTGATTTCCTGCTGCATTTCCTTCTGTGGAATCTCCTGCTGCATATCCTGGTGCATCACATGCTGAATATGCATCTGTTGCTACATCTCCTGCTGATACACCTCATGCGGCTGCATCTGCTGCTGCATATCCTGCAGCATCTGCTGTTACCAAATCGCTTGCTGTTGCATATCCTACTGAATTTCCAGCAGCATCTCCTGCTGATGCAATTCTTGCTGGGTCTCATCCTGCATCCTTTGCTGCTGCATCTGCTGCTGCTTCTGCTGCTGGTGCATCTCCTGCCTCATATCCTGCTGCTGTGTCTCCTGCTGATGTATGTTTTGCTTCATCTCCTGCTGATGCATGTCCTGCTGCATCTCCTGCTTCTGCATCTACTTCTTCTGCATCTCCCACTCCAGCATCTACTGCTGCGTCAATTGCTGCTGCACGTCTTATTCATCTTTTTCTGCTGCATATACTGCTGCATCTGATGTTGTTGTACCTCCTCCTGATTCATTTCCTGTTGCATCTCCTCTTGCTACATTTCCTGCTGAATCTCCTGCTGCTGCATCTCCTGCTGCTGCATCTCCTGCTGCTGCATCTCCTTCTGCTACATCTCCTTCTGCATCTCCTGCTACAGCATCTCCTGCTCTATCTGCTGCTTCTGCATCTCCTGATACATCCCCTGCTGCTTCATCTCATCCTGCTGCATCTCAGGCTGCAACTCCTGCTGATATATCTCCTGCTGTTTCATATCCTGCTACTGCATCTCCAAATGAATCTCCTGCTGCTTCATCACTTGATCCATGTCTTGCTGCTGCATCTCCTGATGCTGCAGCTCCTTCTGCATCTCCGTCTGTGTCTCCTGCTACTACATCCCATGATGCTGCATTTCCTGTTTAATCTCCTGATGCTGCAACTCCTTCTGCATCTTCTGCTGATGCATATCCTACGGAATCTGCTGCTGCTGCATCTCCTGTTGAATCTGCTTCTGCTGCATCTGCGGCTACATCTCTGCTGCTGCATCACTTGCTGCATTTCCTGCTTCATCTGCTGATGCATCTGCTGCTGCTCTATGTCCTGCTACATCTCGTCATCCTTCACATCCTGCTGCATCTGCTGAAGATTCTCTTCCTATTGCTTCTCCTGCTGAAACTGCATTTCCTGCTGCTTCTGCTTCTGCATCTCCTGCATATTCAGAAGGACATGCTGCAGGAGATTCAGCATGATATGTAGAAGCATGAGATGCCGCAAGAGATTGATCAGGAGATTCAGCAGCAACTGATGCAGCAGCAGGAGAAGCAGCAGGAGATGCAGCAGCAGAAGGAGATGCAGAAGCAGATGCAGCAGGAAATGAAGATTCAGCAGAAGATGCACTAAGAAGAAATTCTTCAAGACATGCAGCAGCATGATATGATGCAGCAACAGGAGATACAGCAGGTTATGGAGAAAGCGGAGATGATGCAGAAGACGCAGCAGCAGGAGATGCAGCATCAGGAGATTCAGCAGGAGATGCATCAGCAGGAAATGCATCAGCAGATTCTGGAGCAGGAAATTCCATAGGAGATTCTGCAGCAGAAGATACAGTAGAAAACGCAGCAGGAGATTCAGTAGAAAATGCCGCAGAAGGTAATGCAGCAGCAGGAGTTGAAGCAGAATATGCATCAGCAGGAAATGCAGCACCAAAAGATTCAGACTGAGATGCAGTTGGAGGTGCAGAAGCAGATGTTGCAGCAGGTGCAGCACCAGCAGATGCAGAAACAGGAGATGCAGCAGAAGGAGATGCTGCAACAGCTCATGTACAAGATAATGCAGCAGTAGGAGATGCAGCAGCAGCAGATGCAGCAGGAGATTCAGCAGCAGGAGATTCAGCGAGATATGTAGAAGCATGAGATGCCGCAGGAGATTCATCAGGAGATTCAGCAGCAACTGATGCAGCAGCAGGAGAAGCAGCAGGAGATGCAGCAGCAGAAGGAGATGCAGAAGCAGATGCAGCAGGAAATGAAGATTCAGCAGAAGATGCAGTAGGAAGAGATTCTTCAACATATGCAGCAGCAGGATATGATGCAGCAACTGGAGATACAGCAGGTTATGGAGAAAGAGGAGATGATGCAGAAGACGCAGCAGCAGGAGATTCAGCAGCAGGAGATTCAGCAGCAGGAGAAGCAGCAGGAGATGCATATTCAGAAGGAGATATGTCAGGAGATGTAGCAGGATATGCAGCAGCATGAGATGCCACCAGAGATTCAGGAGGAGATTCAGCAGAAGGAGATGCAGTAGCAGCAAATGTAGCAGGAGATGCAGCAGTACATGAAGCAGCAGGAAATGTAGCAACAGATTAAGGAGATGCAGCATCAGGAATTTCAGCAGAATATGCAGCAGGAGGTAATGCAGCAGGTGATGAAGCAGCAGGTGATGCAGCTGCAGCTGCAGATGCAGCAGAGGCAGCAGCAGTAGATGCAGCAGCAGATGCATCAGGAGATGCAGGTTCAGTGTGAGATTTACCAGCAGAAGGTGCTGCAGCAGATGATGCAGCAGGAGATGCAGCAGAAGGAAATGCAGCAAGATATGCTGCAGGAGGAGATGCAGTAGGATATGAAGCAGGAGATGCAGCAGCAGGAGATGCAGCAGGGGATGCATATTCAGCAGTAGATTCAGCAGGAACATCAGAAGAAGATGCAGTAGCAGGAGATTTATCAGGAGATGCAGCAGTAGATGAAGCATCCGCAGATGCAGCAGCAAATTCAGCAGATGCAGCAGTAGTAGATTCATAAAGAGCTGCTGCAGGAAATGCAGATGAATATGAAGGAGCAGGAAATACTACAGGAGATGAATCTGCAGGTGATGCAGAAGGAGTTACAGCAGGTGACGCTCAAAAAGATGAAGCAGCAATATATGCAGCAGAAGGAGATGACGCAGGAGATGCTTCAATAGAAGGTGCAATATGAGATACAGCAAGAGATGCGGCAGCAAACAAAGCAAAAGGAGATGCAAAAACATGAGATGCAGCAGCAGGACACGGATCAAGAGATGAAACAGCAGGAGATTCATTAGGAGATGCAGCAAGAGGAGATAAAGCAGCAGGAGATATAGCAGGAGGAGATGCAGCCTGAGATGCAGCAGGATGAGATGAAGCAGCAGGGGATGTATCAGGAGATGCAGAAGGAGCAGATACAGCTGGAGATGCAGCAGCAGGAGATGCAGAAGGAGATGTAGCAGAAGAAGATGCAGCAGCAGGAGGTGCAGCAGCAGGAGATGCAGTAAAATATGCAGCAGGAGATGCAGCAGGAGGAGGTGGAACAGGAGATGCAGTAGGAGGAGATTCAGCAGGAGATGCAGCAGGAGGAGATGCAACAGGAAATGCAACAGTAGGAGGTACAGCAGAACCAGATGCAGCAGTATATGCAGCAGAAGGAGATGAATAAGAGATGCACAGAAGAGATGAATAAGCGATGCAGCAGCAATTGATGTAGAAGGAGGTGTTGGAGCCGTAGATGCAGAAGCAGGAGATGCAGCATGACATGCATCAGCAGCAGATGCAGCAAAACATACATCAGCAGGAGACACAACAGCAAGATATGAGGCAGGAGATGCACCAGCAGCAGAAGCAGCAGCAGATGCAGCACCATATGCAGCAGAAGATGCAGAACCATATGCAGCAGGAGATACAGCAGCAGATGAAGCAGCAGATGCAGCAGCAGATGAAGCAGCAGATGCAGATTGAGATGTAGCATCACCAGGAGCAGAAGCAGATGCACCAGCAAAGGATGCAGGATGAGATGCAGCAGCAATTTCATCAGCAGGAGATGCTGCTGGGGATTCAGTAGGATATGCACCAGCAAGAGATTTGGAAACAGCAGATGCAGCAGGATATGCAGCAGCAGATGCAGCTGCATGAGGTATATCAGAAGGAGATGTATCAGGAGATGCATATTCAGCAGGTGATGCACCAGGATATGCAGCATCAGATTCAAGAGAAGGAAATGCAGCAGGAAATCAGCCGGAGATGCAGCAGCAGGATATGCAGGAAAAGAGGATGCAGGCGAACCAGATGCAGCAGCAGATTCAGCAGGATTTGCAGCAGCAGGAGATTCAGCAGGAGATCCATCAGCAGGAAATGCATCAGCAGATTCTGCAGCAGGAAATTCCGTAGGAGATTCTGCAGCAGGAGATTCAGTAGAAAATGCAGCAGGAGATGCAGCAGGAGATATAGAAGGAGATTCAGCAGCAGGGGATGTAGTAGGAGATGCAGCAGGAGATACATGAGCAGGAATTGTAGCAGGAGATGCAGCAGGAGATTCTGCAGAAGAAGATTCAACAGGGGATGCAGCACAAGATGAAATAGCAACATAGCCATCAGCAGTTACAGCAGGAAGTGCAGCAGGAGATTCAGCAGGAGATGTAGAAGCAGGAGATGCAGCCGCAGATGCTTTCAACAGGATATGCAGCTGAAATGCAGAAGCACTAGTTGCATCTGTAGAAGACTGAGCAGCAGATGCAGCAGGAAATGGAGATTCTCCTGCAGATGCATCCGCAGATGCATTAGCAGAGGAGGCAGCAAGAGATGAAGCAGCAGGCTATACAGCAGCAGGAGATGAAGCAGCAAATGCAGCAGTAGGAGATGCAGGAGGACATCAAGTAGAAGGAGATGCAGCAGCAGCAAATGTAGCAGAAGATGCAGCAGTACATGAAGCAGCAGGATATGGAGCAGCAGATCAAGCAGCAGCAGGAAATGCAGCACAATATGGAGTTAATGCAGCTGTAGCTGCAGAGGCAGCAGATACAGCAGGAATAGATGCAGTAGCAGATGCATCAGGAGATGCAGATTCAGTAGGAGATGATGCAGCAGAAGATGCTTCAGCAGATAATTCAGCAGGAGATGCAGCAGAAGAAAATGCAGCAAGATATGCTGCAGGAAGAGATGCAGTATGTTATGAAGCAGGAGATGCAGCAGTAGGAGATGCAGCAGGGGATGAATTTTCAGCAGTAGATTCAGCAGGATCTTCAGAAGGAGATGCAGCAGCAGGAGATTTAGCAGGAGATGCAGCAGTAGATGAACCAGATGGAGCAGAAAGAGATGCAGAAGGGGATGGAGCAGCAGATGCTACGGGAAATGGTGCATCAGGAGATGCATCCGCAGATGCATGAGCAGAGGATGCATCAGGAGATGTAGCAGCAGGAGATACAGGAGCAGGTGATGCTGCAGAAAATGCAGCATCAGTAAATGCAGGAAGGATTCAAGTAATAGGGACTGCTATTGCTTCCTCATTTTTTTCTATATCTATCGCTGCATCTTCTGCTGCTGCCTTTTCTGGTGCATTTCAAGCTGATGCATCTCCTGCTACATATCCTCCTGCTGTATCTTCTGATTCATCTCATGCTGATGCATCTTGTGCTGCATCTCCTGCTTCTGCATCTACTGTTGCTACATTTCCTGCTGAATTTGCTGCTGAATCTGGTGCTGCATCCCCTGCTGCTCATTCTCCTGCTTCTGCATATCCTGCTGCTTTATGGTCTGTTTCATCTACTGCTGCTGCATATCCTCCTACATCTTCTGCTGCTACACTTCCTTCTGCTGCATCTACTACTGCATCTCCTGCTGCATCTCCTTCTGCTCTATCTCCTGATGAAAATCCTACTACATCTCCTACGGCTGCATCTCCTGCAGCTGAATCTGCTGCCGCAGTGCTGTGGTTGCATCACCTGCTGCTGCATCTCCTGTTGCTGCATCTCCTTCAGAATATCCTGATGATGCAGATGCAGCAGCTGGAGCAGCAGGAGATGCAGCAGGAGAAGCAGCAGGAGATGCCCCAGCAGGAGATGGAGCAGGAGATACAGCATCAGGCCAAGCAGCAGTAGATGCAGCAGCAATATATGCAGCAAAAGGAGATGAAGCAGGATAGGAAGCATCAGGAGACTAAGCAAGAGGAGATGCATTAGGAGATTCCACAGCAGGCTATGCAGCAGCAGTAGATGCAGCAGAGAATGGAGCAGCACGAGATTCAGCAGTAAGAGATGGCACAGGAGATGCAGCTGCAGGAGATGCAGCAGCAGATGCAGCATCAGGAGATGCACGAGGACATCCATCAGCAGGAGATGCAGCATCTGGAGATGCACCAGGAGGCGAATCTACAGCAGATGCAGCAAAAGATGCAGGAGATTCGGCAGCAGGTGATGCAGCAGGTGATGCAGCAGCAGGAGATATGGTATGAGATGCAGAAGCAGGAGATTCAGCAGCAGATGCCGCAGGAGATGCAGCACCAGCACATGCAGCAGCAGGAGATGAAGTATCAGATGCAGGAGCAGGAAATGCAGCAGAAGGGAATGCAGTCGGAGTTGCTACAGAAGGAAATGCAGCAGTAGAAAATGCATCAGGAAATGCATCAGCAGCCGCAGCCGATGAAACAGAAGCAACTGCAGCTGGAAATGTAGCAGCAGGAGATGCAGCAGAGTTTGCAGCAGCAGGAGATGCAGAAGCAGGAGATCCAGCAAGAAAGCACCATCATAAGATGAATCCGCAGATGCAACAGAAGGATATGGAGCAGGAGATGAAGCTGCAGGAGATGCAGCAGGAGAGGCAGTAGCAGGAGATGTAGCAGCAGGATAATCAGCAAGAGACTGAGCAAGAGGAGATGTACCCTGAGATGCAGCAGCAGGAAATTCCGCGGTAGATATAGAAGCAGACGAAGCAGCAGTAGATGCAGCAGCAAGATAGGCATCAGCAGGAGATAAAGCAGGAGATGCAAAAGCAGGAGATTAAGCTACAGCAGATGAATTAGGAGATGCAGTATCAGCAAATAGAGCATCAGGAGATGCAGCTGCAGTATATGCAGGAGCAGATTCAGAAGCAGATTCCGTAAGAGATTCAGCATCAGGAGATGAAGCAGGGGAGATGCATCATCAGATGAATCTGCTGATGCATCAGAGGAAGTTGTAGAAGGAGATGCAGCAGCAGGAGGTGCAGCAGAGAATGCAGCAGCAATAGATGCAGGTGTAGATCCAGGAGGAGGACATAGAGAACAGGAGATGCAGCAGCACATGCAGCAGCAGATGCAGGAGATGAAGCAGTAGGAGAAGCAGCAGGAGGAATTTCAGCAGGAGATTAATCAGGAGGTGCAGCAGCAGGAGAAGCAGCGTTAGGAGATGTACCAGTGGATGCAGCAGCAGGAGATGCAGCAGGGCATTCAGTAGAAGGTGATGCAGCAGCAGATGCAGCAGAAGTGAATTCAGCAGCAGAAGATGCAGCAGTGTATGCAGCAGCAGCAGATGGAGCATCAGGTGATGCAGAAGGACATCAAAAATCAGAAGATGAAGCAACAGGAGAGGCATCAGTAGATTAATCTACATCAGATGCACCAAAAGATGCAACTGGAGAAGCAGCAGCAGTAGATTGAGCAAGATATACAGAAGCAGGAGATGCATCAGCGGGAGATGTGGCATGAGAGGCAGAAGAAGATCCTGCAGCAGATGCAGTAACAAATGCAGCACCAGCAGATGCAGCATCAGGAGTTCAGCAGCAGGAGATGCAGCAGGGGGAGATTCAGCATCAGGAGATGCATCAGTAAATGCAGCGGCAGGATATGCTGCAAGAGGAGACGCAGCAGATTATGTAGCAGCAGGAGATGCAGCAGGAGATTCAGCACGTGGAGATGCAGCAGGAGATGATGCAGATGGAGCTGCAGCAGCAGGAGATGCAGCAGGAGATGCAGCAGGAGATGCAGTAGTAGGAGATGAAGCAGTATATGAAGCAGCAGCAGATGCAGCAGATAATACTGCAGATACACCAGGAGGAGATGAATCAGGATATGCAGGAGGAGATGATGCAGGAGCAAAGGGTGCAGCAGCAGGGGATTACGTAGGACATGCATCAGTAGATGATGCAGCAGCAGGAGATGCAGCCGCTGCAGATGCATCAATAGATGCCTATTCATCAGGAGATGCATCAGGATGAGATGCTTCAGCAGGTACAGCTTCATGAGATGTAGCACGAGATACAGAAGGAGATGCTGTAGGAGAAGAGGCAGGAGGAGATGATGCAGCAGACCCAGTAGAAGGAGATGCACAAGCAGAAGATGCAGCCACAGGAGATGCAGGAAATGAATCAGCTGATGCAGGAGGAGATTTAGCAGGAGGAGATTTAGCAGGAGGAGATTCTGCTGTATCTCCTCTGCTGCCTCTCCTACTGCATCTCCTCCTGTTTCATCTTTTGTTGCATCTCCTGCTGCTGTATATCATGGTGCATATCCTCTTGCTACATCTCTGCCTGCATCTCCTGCTGCATCTCCTGCTGCATCTTCTGCTAGTGCATGTTCTGCTGCATTTCCTGCTGATGCATATCCTGCTGCTGTATTTCCTGATACATCTCTTTCTGCTTTATCTTTTTCTGCATATCCTGCTGCATCTCTTCCTGCTGGATCTCCTGCTTAATCTCCTCCTACTACATCTTCAGCATATGCTGCTGCACCTGGTGCTGCTTCACATATTGCTGCATCTCCTGCTATTGCATCTGCTACTGCATCTCCTGCTACTTCATCTGCTGCTGCATCTCCTGTTACTTCATCTGCTGCTGAATCTGCATCTCCTCTTTCGTCTGCTGCCTGCATCTCCTGCTGATGCATCTCCTCTTGCTGCATCTTCTGCTGCATTTCTGGCTACTGCATCTTCTTAATCTGCTGGGGAATCTGCTGCAGATTCATGTACTGCTGCATCTCCTGCTACAATTCCTGCTGCTACATTTCCTGCCACTTGGTGTCCTCCAGAATCTCCTGCTGCTGCATCCTCTGCTCGTGCTTCTGTAGATGCATCTGCAGAAGTATCTCCATTTCCTGCTGCATCTGCTGCTCAATCTTCTACTGATGCATCTAGTGCTTCTGCATTTCCTCCTGAAGGCATCTGCGGCTGCATCTCCTGCTGCTACATCACCTGCTGAATCTCCTGCTGCCCTTCCTGCTGTAACTGCTGATGCATATGTTGCTATTTCATCTCCTGATGCATCTCCTACTGTATCTCCTGCTGAATCTTCTTCAGCAGAATCTCCACCTGCCACTCCTGCTGATGTATCTCCTGCTGCATCTCCTACTACATCTCCTGCTGCTGATTCTGCTTCTATATCACCTGCTGTATCTTCTGCTGAATCTTCTGCTGAATTTCCTGCTGCAGACTCTCCTATGGTGTTTCCTGCTGCAGAATCTCCTGCTACATTTCCTGCTGATGCATCTCCTGCTGAATCTCCTGCCTCTTCATCTCCTGCTGCTGCTTCTCCTGCATCTGCTGCGGCTGCATTTTCTTCTACTGCTTCTCCTGCTACTGCATCTCCTTCTGCATCTCCCGCTGCTACATCTCCTTCTGCATTTCCTGCTTCTGCATCTCCTTCTACTTCATCTCATGCTGCATCTCCTATTATGCACCTCATGCTGCTGCATCTGCTCTTGCATATCCTGCTGCATCTCCTGCTGCATCTCCTGCAGCATCTCCTGCTGCTGGAGTTCCTGCTGCATCTCATCCTGCATCACCTGCTGCTGCCTCTGCTGCTGCTTCTGGTGTTGCTATATCTCCTGCTGCACCTGCTGCTGCATCTCCTGCTGCATCTCCAGCTTCATCTTCTGCTGCTGCATCTCCTTCTGTATCTTCTGCAGTTTCATATTCTGCTGCATCTACTCTGCTACATCTCCTGAATCTGCTGTTGTATCTGCTGCTACTTCATCTACTGCTGCATCTCCTGCTACATCTCCTACTGCTGCATCTCCTGCTTCACTTGTATCTACATTTCTACTTCATCTCCTGCTGCATCTCCTACTGCTGCATTTCCTGAATCTGCTCTTGTAGCTGCTGCTATTTCATGTACTCCTGCATCTCCTGCTGCCGTATCTCCTGCTACATGCTTGGCTGATGCATCTGCAGATGCATCTACTGATGCTGAATATCCTGCTACATCTGCTGCTGAATCTCCTGCTACTGAATCACCTGCTGCTGCGTCTCCTACTGCATATGCTGCTGAATGCATTTGCGGCTGCACCTCCTGCTGCTGCATCTCCTGCTGCTTCTCCTGCTGCATTTCCTGCTGCAACGGCTGCTGCATCTACTGCTTCTTCATCTAGTGCTGCATTTCCTGCATCTCCTGCAACCTTATACTTTTCTATATGTCCTGCTGCATCTACTGCTGCTGCCTCTGCTGGTGCATCTGCTGCTGATCTATCTCCTGCTCCATCTCTTCCTGCTGCATCCCCTGGGGCATCCCCTTCTGCTGCATCTGCAGCATATGCTGCTTCATCTAGTGCTGCTTCACCTACTGCTGCAAGCCCTGCAAAATTTGCTGCTGCTGCAGCACCTGCTGCAGCACCTGCTGCAGCATCTCCTGTTTAATTTTCTGAAGCATCTCCTGCTGCATTTCCTGCTGGTTCATCTCCTGCCTCATATGCTGCTGGTGTGTCTCCTGCTGATGTATGTTTTGCTGCATCTCCTGCTGATGCATCTACTCCTGCATCTCCTGCTTCTGCATCTACTTCTTCTGCATCTACTTTTTCGGCATCTCTGGCTCCAGCATCTCCTGCTTCATCAATTGCTGCTGCATCTCTTATGCATCTCCTTCTGCTGCATCTACTGCTGCATCCGCTGCTGCTGTACCTCCTCCTGCTTCATCTCCTGTTCCACCTCCTCCTGCTGCATCTCCTGCCTAATCTCTTCTTGCTGCATCTCCTGCTTGATCTCTTCCTGCTGCTGCATCATCTCCTTTTGCATCTCCTTCTATGGCATCTCAGGCTGTATCTGCTGATTCTGCATCTCCTGATACATCCCCTTCTGCTTCATATCATACTGCTGCATCTCATGCTGCATGTCCTGCTGCTATATCTCCTGCTGCTTCATATCCTGATACTGCATATCCTAATTAATCTCTAGAAGCTTCATCTCCTGCTGCTGCATCTCTTGATCCATGTCTTGCTGCTGCATCTCCTGTTTCTGCATCTCCTTCTGCTTCGTCGGCTGCTGCATCTTAATCTGATGTATCTCATGTGGCACTTTCTATTGAAGCATCTCCTGTGTCATCTCCTTCTGCTGCATATCTTGCTGCTTCATCTCGTTCTGCATCTCCTGCTGCATCTCCTAGAGCGTCACCTGCTGCATCTCCTTGAGCGTCACCTGCTGCATCTCCTTCTGCATCACCTGCAGATGTATCTCCTCCTGCTGCATCTCCTGCAGCTGTATCTCCTCCTGCTGCATCTCCTGCCGAATTAGCTGCTGCTGCATCTGCTTCTAAATGTACGTTATAAAATTCTACTTTTGCTGCCGCACCTCCTGGTGCATGTGCTGATGCACCTCCTGTTGCTGCATCTCCCTCTTCATCTTCAACTGATGCATCTGTGGCTTCATCACATGATATGTCATCTCCTGCTTCATGTGCTGCAGTATTTCCTGCGGCAGCATCTCCTGTATCTGCATCTGCTGTTGCATTTCCTGCTGCATCTGCTGCTGCTCTGCTGCTGCTTCATCTCCTGTCATATCTCCTGCTACATATCCTGCTGCTGCACCTGTTAATGCATCTGATGATAATGCTTCATCTCCTGTTGCTGCATCTCCTGCTGCACCTACTGCTGCTGCATTTCCTGTTGAATCTCCTGTTGCTGAATCTCCTGCTGCTGCGTATGCTGCATCATCTCCTCTTTCTCCATAAACTGCTGTATCTCATGTTGCTGCATCATATCATGCTGCTGCATATGTTGAAAATCTCTTCCTACTGCATCTTCTGCTGAATCTTCATTTCCTGCTGCATCTGCTTCTGCATCTCCTTCTGCTGCTGCATCTCCTGCTGCTTCTCCTGCTGCTGCATCAGTTGCTGCTGAATCTCCTTATGAATCTCCTGCAGCATCTCATGCTTCTACATATCATGCAGAATCTCCTGCTGCTTAATATCTTGCTGCATCTGCTGCTGCAGCATCTCCTTCTGCTGCATCTCTTGTTGCTTCATCTGCTGCTTCATCTCCTGCTGTGGCATCTGCTGCTTCATCTCCTGCTGCTGCATATCCATCTGAATCTCTAGGTGCTGCATTTCCTGCTGATGCATATTCTGCTTAAACTCCTGCTGCTGCATTACATTCTGCATCTATTCCTGTTGTATTTTTGCCTGCTGCATCTCCTGCTGATGCATCTGTTGCTTCATCTCCTGCTGCTGCATCTGCTGATACTGCATGTGCTGTTGCATTCCTTCTGCATCTCTTGGTGCTGCACCTTCTGGTGTTGCATCTCCTGCGGCATCACCTGCTCCTGTATCTTCTGCTGCTACATATACTGATGCATCCTCTGGTCATGCATCTGCGGATGCATCTCCTGATGCACCATTTCCCGTTGCATCTGCTGCTCCATCCCCTGCTGCATCTCTTTATGCTCCATCTGCTGCATCTGCTGTTACATATGCTTCTGCTTCATCTACTGCTGCATGTCCTGCTAAATCTCCTGCAACTGCATCTCCTTCTGAAGATCCTGCTGAATCTACTGCTGAATATGCATCCCCTGCTGCATCTCCTGCTGCTGCATCTCCTGCTTCATATCCTACTGCATCTCCTCCTGCAGCATATCTTGCTGCATTTCCTTCTGCTGCATCTCCTGCTGCATCATCTGCTGCAGCATCTTCTGCTGCTACATCTCCCACTGAAAGTGCATCTCATGATGCATCTGCTGCTGCATCTATTGCTGCTTCATCTGCTGTCTCTGCAGCTGCATCACCTTTTGCTGCATCAACTGCTGCATTACCTCCTGCTGCATATTCTGCTGCATTTCCTGCTGCTGCTTAATCTGCTGCTTCATTTCCTGCTGCTTCATGTACTGCTGCATCTCCTGCTACATTTGCTGCTGCTGCATCTCATTCTACTTGATGTCCTCCTGCATCTCCTGCTGCTGCATCAGCTGCTTCATCTCCTGCTGCTGTATAGCCTGCTGCTTCATCTCTTTCTGCATCCTCTGCGGATGCATCTGCAGGAGCATCTCCATTTCCTGCTGCATCTGCTGCTCAATCTTCTACGGATGCATCTATTGCTTCTGCATTTCAGCTGCATATCTTGTTGAAGGCATCTGCGGCTGCATCTCCTGCAGCTACATCTCCTGCTGAATCTCCTGCTGCACTTCATGCTGTAACTGCTGATGCATATGTTGCTATTTCATCTCCTGCTTCATCTTCTGCTGAATCTTCTTCTGCAGAATCTCCTGCTGCATCTCCTGCTACAATTCCGGCTGATGTATCTCCTGCTGCATCTCCTACTACATCCCCTGCTGCTGAATCTCCTTCTATATCTCCTGCTGCATCTCCTGCTGCATTTTCTACTGAATCTCCTGCTGCAGAATCTCCTACGGAATTTCCTGCTGCAGAATCTGCTGATGCATTTCCTGCTGATGCATCTCCTGCTGAATCTCCTGATGCTGCATCTCCTGCTGCTGAATGTCCTGCATCTTCATTTCCTGCTGCTGCAAATCCTGCTGAATCTGCTGCTGCCTCTGGTGCGGATGCATCTTCTTTTCCTGCATCTCCTGCTGCTGCATCTCCGGCTGATTTCCTGCTGCATTTCCTTCTCTTGAATCTGATGCTGCATATCCTGGTGCATCACCTGCTGAATATGCATCTCTTGCTACATCTCCTTCTGATACACCTGCTGCTGCATATCCTGCTGCATCTGCTGTTGCCAAATCGCTTGTTGTTGCATATTCTACTGAATTTCCAGCAGCTTCTCCTGCTGATGCAATTCTTGCTGCATCTCATCCTGCATCCTTTGCTGCTGCATCTGCTGCTGCTTCTGGTGATGCTACATTTCTAGATGCATCTGATGCTTCATCTGCTGCTATATCTCCTGCTGCTTATGGTTCTGCATTTTCTGCTGCATATGGTTCTGCATCTGCTGCTGCTTCTGCTGCTGATGCATCTCCTGCCTTATATCCTGCTGCTGTGTCTCCTGCTGATGTATGTTTTGCTGCATCTCCTGCTGATGCATATCCTGCCGCATCTCCTGCATCTCCATCTATTTCTGCATCTCCGGCTCCAGCATCTCCTGTTTCATCTCTTATTCATCTCTTTCTGCTGCATATACTGCTGCATCTGGTGCTGCTGTACCTCCTCCTTCTGCATTTCCTGTTGCATCTCCTCCTGCTTCATCTCCTGCTGAATTTCTTCCTACTGCATCTCCTGTTCCAACTCCTCCTGCTGCATCTTCTGCTGCTGCATCTCCTTTTGCTACATCTCCTTCTGCATCTCCTGCTACAGCATCTCCTGCTCTATCTGCTGCTTCTGTATCTCCTGATACATCCCCTGCTGCTTCATCTCATCCTGCTGCATCTCCTGCTGTATCTCCTGCTGCTGTATCTTCTGATGTTTCATATCCTGCTACTGCATCTCTTAATGAATCTCCTGCTGCTTCATCTCTTGATCCATGTCCTGCTGCTGCATCTCGTTTCTGCATCTCCTTTTGCTTCGTCTGCTGCTGCACCTCCTGCTGTATCTCATATTGCACTTTCTATTGAAGCATCTCCTGCCTCATTTCCTTCTGCTGCATATCTTGCTGCTTCATCTCGTTCTGCATCTCCTGCTGCATCTCCTTGAGCGTCACCTGCTGCACCTCCTTCTGCATCACCTGCAGATTCATCTCCTGCTCCTGCATATTCATCTGCATTTCCTGCTGCAGCTCTTTATGAATCTACTACTGCTGCATCTGCTGAATTTGCTGCTGCATCTGCTGCTGCTTCATCTACTGCTGCATCTCCTGATAGATCTCTTGCTGCTGCATCTCCTGCAGAATTAGCTGCTGCTGCATCTGATGCTACATGTATGTTATAACTTTCTACATTTGCTACCTCATCTCCCGGTGCATCTGCTGCTGCACCTCCTGCTGCTGCATCTCCTGCTTCATCTTCACCTGCTGCATCTGTGGCTTCATCACCTCATGTGTCATCTCCTGCTGCATCTGCTGCAGTATTTCCTGCTGCAGTATCTGCTGATCCTGCATCTACTGCTGCATTTCCTGCAAAACAAATCTTACGAGGAGCGGCTGAGAGAGCTGGGGTTGTTCAGCCTGGAGAAGAGGAGGCTGAGGGGAGACCTTATTACTCTCTACAACTAACTGAGGGGAGGTTGTGGAGAGGAGGGAGCTGGCTTCTTCTCCCAAGTGACAGGGGACAGAACGAGAGGGAATGGCCTCAAGCTCCACCAGGGGAGATTTAGGCTTGAGATTAGGAAAAAGTTCTTCACGGAGAGGTTGATTAGGCATTGGAACGGTCTGCCAAGGGAGGTGGTTGAGTCACCGTCCTTGGAGGTGTTTAAGGTTAGGGTAGACGAGGTGCTTAGGAGCATGATTTAGGGATTGGTGGGAATGGTTGGACTCGACGATCCAGTGGGTCTCTTCCAACCTGGTTATTCTGTAATTCTGTGATCTGCTGCTGCTCTGCTGCTGCTTCATCTCCTGCCAAATCTCCTGCTACATATCCTGCTGCTGCACCTCCTAATGCATCTCATAATAATGCTTCATCTCCTGCTGCTGCATCTCCTGCTGATGGGTCTGATGCTGCATCTCTTGCTCTTGCATCTCCTGCTGCATCTCCTGATGCTGCATTACGTGGTCTATCTCCTCATACTGCATCTCCTGCTTCTGTATATAGTGCTGCCTTTCCTGCTGCTGCATCTCCTGTTGCTGAATCTCCTGCTCTTGCATCTCCTTCTGCTGAATCGCCTCCTGAATCTCCGGCGGCATCTCATGCTGCTACATATCCTACTACATCTCCTGAGGTATCTTCTTCTGAATATGCATCTCCTGCTGCTTCTCCTACTGCTGCATCTCCTTCTGCTACATCTCCTTCTGTATCTCCTGCTACAGCATCTCCTGCTGAATCTCTTCCTACTGCATCTCCTGTCCCATCTCACCCTGCTGTATGTCCTGCTGAATCTCCTGCTGCATCTCCTGCTGCTGCATCTCCTGCTCTTGCATCTCCTTCTGCTGAATCGCCTCCTGAATCTCCGGCGGCATCTCATGCTGCTTCATATCCTTCTACATCTCTTGACTTATTTCCTTCTCAATATGCATCTCCTGCTGCTTCTACTGCTGCTCAATCTTCTGCTGCTGAGTCTGCTGCATCATCTCCTCTTTCTCCATAACCTTCTGTATCTCCTGATGCTTCATCATATCATGCTGATGCAGATGTTGAAGAATCTCTTCCTACTGCATCTTCTGCTGAATCTTCATTTCCTGCTGCATCTGCTTCTGCATCTCCTGCTGCTTCTCCTTCTGAGTATGCATCTCCTGATGCATCTCCATCTGCTGCCACTCCTACTGCAGCGTTTGCTTCTGCATGTCCTACTGCACCTCCTGCTGCCGAATCTCCTGATGCCGTGTCTACTGCTGAATATCCTTTGCCTGCTGCTGCATCTCCTGCTGCTGAATATCCTGCTGCATCTGCTGCTGCTACATCTCCTACTGCTGCATCACCTTCTGCATGTGCTGCTGCAGCATCTCCTATGCTGCATCTCCTGTTGCTGCATCTGCTGGTGCTGCACCTGCTGCAACTTCTCCTTCTGCATCTCCTGCTGTTGTACCTCCTGCTGCATTACCTTCTGCATGTATTCCTGTTGTACTTCCTGCTGCTGCATTTGCTGCTTCATCTCCTGCTACTGCATCTGCTGATACTGCATGTGCTGCACCTCGTGCTGCATCTTCTGCTGTTGCATCTACTGCTTCATCTCATTATGACTTAACTACCACTATTGAAGTGCTTTAGGGAAATCGAATAACGCCCACAGGGAAGATGCTAGCACGGAATGCTGCTGCTTCTGAATGTCTTCTCTTGTAGCGGTTTCATTGGAAAGGGAGACTTGTAGAATTTTCATTCTCGGTTTGTGAACGGTAACATCAAAATAGCTATGAAGGCGTCACAACAAAATTTCAGAGCATTCGCCATAAGTACCAGCAGGAAAGCTGCTACCATCCAATACTGGCTCACGTTAGAGTCTTCCTGGAAAGATTTTCACTGCAAGTTGCAAACATGACTAAAAGAATGTTTTAGTTTAGGCTTGTTAATAATAACTAGCCTAGTGAAAACATTGCGTTTTTCGTGCTTTGCAGCTGGCAGTGACAGCGCTTCATGAAAGGATCCTATAGAGAGCCAAAATTTGATGGTAGCAGCTTCCCTGCGGTACTTGTGCTGAACGATCTCAACTCTTGAAATGAGGCTTTAATGCCCATTCCTGTCTTACAGCTCATAAGCCTAGAGTGAAAGTTCTACAAGTCGTCTTTTGCAGTAACAGCACTATAAGAGAAAACATTAATAAGCGGTGTAGTTTCAGGCCAGCATCTGCACTGCCTGAAATACTTACTTTTCCACAAGCCCGTTAACAGGCACAGTTAAGTCACAATTCATTACCCTAAACTAAAATGTGTTAGTCGTGCTTCACAGCTTGTAGAGAAAGCGCTATAAGAGAAGACTCTAACGAGAACCAGCATTTGATGGTAGAAGCTTCCCTGCAGTACTTGTGCTGAACGCTCTGAAATTTTGAAGCGACACTTTAGTAGCTGATGATATACTTCAGAAGACTAGAATGAAAGTTCTAGAAGTCGTACTTTGCAGTGAAAGTGCTATAAGAGAAGACATTCAGAAGCAGCAGCATTCCATACTACCATCTTCCCTGCAGCCGATGTTCACTAGTCTGAAAGCGCGTTAATTGGTGAAGTAAAGTAACTGTTCTATACCCTATACTAAAATTTTGTGTTAGTCGTGCTTTGCAGCTTGCAGTGAAAGCGCTTCCAGAGAAAACTAAGGAGAGCCAGCATGTGATCGTAGCAGCTTCCCTGCCGTACTTGTGCTGAAAGATTTGAAATTTTGCAGTGACGCTGTAATACCCATTCTGATGTTACAGGACACGAGCCTAGACTGAAAGTTCTACAAGTCTTTCTCTGCAGTGAAAGCGCTATAAGAGAAGACATTCAGAAGCAGCAGCATTCCATGCTAGCATCTTCCATACGGGCTTTACTCACTTTTCCTAAAGCTCCTCAATAGTTAAATCACAATTCCGTAATCAATACTAAACGTTTTGTTAGACGTGCTTTGCAGCTTGCAGTGAAAGCGCTTCAAGAGAAGATTCTAACGAGAGCTAGCATTTGATCGTAGCAGCGCCCTTGCGGTACTTCTTCTAAATGTCTTCAAATTTTGCAGTGACGCTTTAATAGCCATTCTGATGATGCAGTACACGAGCCTAGACTGAATGTTCTACAAGTCTTGCCTTGCAGTCAAAGCGCATCCAGAGAAGAATTATACGAATTTCAATATTTGATCGTAGTATTTTCCCTGCGGTATTTGCGCTGAACACTCTGATATTTTGAAGCGACGCTTTAATAGCCATTCTGATGTTGCAGTACATAAGCCCAGACTAAAAGTTCAACAAGTCTTGCCTTGCAGTGAAAGCGCTAAAGACTTTGAAGTGATGCTTTAATAGCCATTCTGATGTTGCAATGTACAAGCCTAGACTGAAACTTCTACAAGTTTTGCTTTGCAGTGAAAGCGCTCTAAGAGAAGACATTCAGTAGCAGCAGTATTCCACGCTAGCATCTTCATTGTGTCAGTTACTCACTTATCAGAAAGCACCTTCATAAGTCACGATTCAGTACCCTATACTCAAACGTTCTGTTAGTCATGCTTTGCAGCTTGCAGTGAAAGCGTTTCCAGAGAAGACTCTAACGAGAGCCAGCGTTTCATCGTAGCTTCTTCCCTGCGGTATTTGTGCTGAACGCTCTGCTATTTCAAGTGACGCTTTAATAGCCGTTCTGATGTTAAAGTACACAAGCGTATACTCAAACTTCTTACAAGTCTCACAGTGAAAGCGCGTTTAGAGAGACATTCAGAAGCAGCAGCATTCCATCTTCCCTGTGGGCGTTATTCGATTTGCCTAAAAGCACCTCAATAGTGGCAGTTAAGTGATAATGAGATGAAGCAGGAGATGCAACACGAGAATATGCAGCACCAAGAGATACAGCAGGAGCTGCAGCAGCACATGCAGTATCAGCAGATGCAGCAGCAGGAGATGAAGCAGCAGATGCATCAGCAGCAAACGCAGCACCATGAGATTAAGACAGAGATGCAGCAGGAGGTGCAGCAGCAGGAGATGCAGAAGCAGTTGTTGCAGCAGGTGCAGAACCAGCAGATGAAGCAACAGGAGATGCAGTAGAAGGAGATGCTGCAGCAGCACATGCAGAAGGTGATGCAGCAGTAGGAGATGTAGCAGCAGCAGATGCAGCAGGATATTCAGCAGCAGGAGATGCAGCAGCAGGCAAAGGATATTCAGCAGTAGACACGGCATCAGGAGATTCGGCAGCAGGAGGTGCAGTAGGACATGCAGAAGCAAACGCTGCAGTAGGAGTGGCAGCAGGTGGAGATGCATATTCAGAAGGAGAAGCATCAGGAGATGCAGCAGCAGCAGGAGATGCAAAAGCAGATGCAGCAGGAAATGAAGATTCAGCATAAGATGCAGTAGGAAGAGTTTCTTCAACATCTGCATCAGCATGATATGATGCAGCAGCAGGAGATACAGCAGGTTATGGAGAAAGAGGAGATGATGCAGCAGACGCAGCAGCAGGAGATTCAGGAGGAGCAGAAGCAGCATCAGTAGATTCAGCAGCAGGAGAAGCAGAAGGAGATGCATATTCAGAAGAAGATACGTCAGGAGATGTAGCAGGATATGTAGCAGCATGAGATGCCGCTGGAGATTCAGGAGGAGATTCAGCAGAAGGAGATTCAAGAGCAGGAGATGCATCAGCAGGACATGCAGCAGGAGTCGATGCAGAAGGTAATAGAGCAGCATAAGATTTAGAAGAAGGAGATGTAGAAAGCGATTCAGCAGCAGGAGATGCAGCAGCAGGAAAGGCAGCAGTATATACAGAAGCAGGATATGCAGCAGGAGGACATACAGTAGGAGGAGATAGAGCAGGTAATGCAGCAGCAGGAGATGCAGCAGGAGATGCAAGAGCAAGAGATGCAGCATCAGACCCATCGGCAGGAGATGCAGCAGCAGAAGATGCAGCAAGAAAAGCAGCAACAGGAGATGAAGCATTACCATGAGATGCATTAAGAGATGCAGCAGCAGGATATGTAGCAGGAGTTTTGGCAGGAGATGAAGCAGCAGCAGAGCAGCAGCAGATGCAGCAGGAAATGCAGCAGTAGATTCTAGGTCAGCAGATACTCCATCAGGAAATACTGCAGCAGATACAGCAGGAGATGACATATCATGTGATGAAGCCACAGATGCATCAGTTGAAGATGAAGCAGGAGATGCAGCAGCACGAGGGGCATCAGCAGGTGCATGAGGAAATGAGGCAGCAAATGTAGAAAGGTATAACGGAGGAGATAGAGCAGGAGACGTTTCAACAGCAAATGCACCAGGACATGCATTATGAAATGAGATGCAGTAGGAGATGGAGAAGGAGTTGCAGCATCAGGAGATGTAGTAGGAGAAGGTGCAGAAGCACTGGCAGAAACAGGAGATTCACCCGGAAATGCAGCAGCAGGGGATGTCGTAGCAGGAGACACAGAAGGATTTGCAGAATCAGGGAATGCAGCAGCAGCAGAAGTAACAGGAGATGCAGCAGCATCATATGCACTAGGAGATGTAGCAGCAAGAGATGAAGAAGCAGGAGATGCTACAGACGATTCAACCGTAGATGCAGAAGGAGGAGAAGCAGCAGCAGGAATTGCAGAGTAGTATGAAGTGAAGAAGATGCAGCAGAAGGAAATATAGCAGGAGATGCAGCCGTAGTAAATGCAGCAAGAGTAAAAGTAGCATCAGATGCAGTATCAGATGCAGCAGCAGGAGATGCAGCAGCAGGAGATGCAGCAGTAGATGAAGCAGCAGTATATGCAGCAGCAAATTCAGCAGATGCAGCAGTAGTAGATTCATAAAGAGCTGCAGCAGGAAATGCAGATTAATATGCAGCAGCAGGAGATACAGCAGGAGATGCATCCGCAGGTGATGCAGAAGGAGATGCAGTGGGAGATGCAGAACGAGATGAAGCAGCAAAATATGCAGCAGAAGGAGATGACGCAGGAGATGATTCAATAGAAGGTGCAACATGAGATACAGCAGGAGATGCAGCAGCAGATGAAGCAAAAGGAGATTGAATCACAGAATCACAAAATCACAGAATAACCAGGTTGGATGAGACCCACTGGATCGTCGAGTCCAACCATTCCCACCAATCCCTAAATCATGCTCCTAAGCACCTCATCTACCCTAACCTTAAACACCTCCAGGGACAGTGACTCAACCACCTCCCTGGGCACACCGTTCCAATGCCTAACCAACCTCTCTGTGAAGAATTTCTTCCTAATCTCAAGCCTAAATCTCCCCTGGCAGAGCTTGAGGCCATTCCCTCTCGTCCTGTCCCCTGTCACTTGGGAGAAGAGGCCAGCTCCCTCCTCTCCACAACCTCCCTTCAGGTAGTTGTAGAGAGTAATAAGGTCTCTCCTCAGCCTCCTCTTCTCCAGGCTGAACAACCCCAGCTCTCTCAGCCGCTCCTCGTAAGATTTGTTCTCCAGCCCCTTCACCAGCTTTGTTGCCCTTCTCTGGACTCGCTCCAGAGCCTCAGCATCCTTCTTGTGGTGAGGGGCCCAGAACTGAACACAGTACTCGAGGTGCAGTCTCACTAATGCCGAGTACAGGGGGAGAATAACCTCCCTGGACCTGCTGGTCACGCCGTTCCTGATACAAGCCAGGATGCCATTGGTCTTTTTGGCCACCTGGGCACACTGCTGGCTCATGTTCAGTCAGCTGTCAACCAGCACCCCCAGGTCCTTCTCCTCCTGGCAGCTTTCCAGCCAGGTTTCTCCTAGTCTGTACCTCTGATTAGGGTTGTTGTGCCCCAAGTGCAGGACCCGGCATTTGGCCTTGTTAAACCTCATGCCATTGGTCTCAGCCCAGCAGTCCAGCCTGTTCAGAGAAACAGGAGATGCAGCAGCAGGACATGGATCAAGAGATGAAGCAGCAGGAGATTCATTTGGAGATGCAGTAGCAGGATATGAAACAGCAGGAGATATAGCAGCAGGAGATGCAGCATGAGATGCAGCAGGATGAGATGAAGCAGCAGGGGATGTATCAGGAGATGCAGTAGCAGCAGATAAAGCAGGAGATGCTGTAGCAGGAGATGCAGAAAGAGATGTAGCAGGAGGAGATGCAGCAGCAGTAAATGCAGCAGCAGGAGATGCAGCAGAAGATTCAGCAGGAGATTCAGCAGGAGGAGATGCAACAGAAAATGCAATAGGAGTAGGTACAGCAGCACCAGATGCAGCAGTGTATGCAGCAGAGGAGATCAATAAGAGATGCAGCAGCAATTGATGCAGCAGGAGATGCTGTAGCCAGAGATGCAGAAGAAGTAAATGCAGAAGCAGGAGATGCAGCAGGACATGCATCAGCAGGAGATGCAGCAGGATATGAGGCAGGAGATGCACGAGCAGCAGAAGCAGCAGCAGATGCAGCACCATATGCAGCAGATGATGCAGAACCATATGGAGCAGAACATGCAGAACCATATGCACCAGGAGATACAGAAGCAAATGAAGCAGCAGATGCAGCTGGAGATGTAGCATCTCCAGAAGCAGAAGCAGATGTAGCAGCAAAGGATGCAGGATGAGATGCAGCAGGAATTGCATCAGTAGCAGATGCTGCTGGAAATTCAGTAGGATATGCAACAGCAAGAGAATGGGCAACAGCATATGCAGCAGGGTATGCAGCAGCAGATGCAGCTGCATGAGCTGTATCAGCAGTAGATGTATCAGGAGATGCATATTCAGCAGGTGATGCACGAGGATATGCAGCATGAGATTCAAGAGAAGAAAATGCAGCAGGAAATCAGCCGGAGATGCAGTAGCTGGAGATTCCGGAAAAGAAGATGCAGGCTCACCAGAGGCAGCATCAGATTCAGCAGGAGGAGATGCATCAGCAGGAAATGCATCAGCAGATTCTGCAGCAGGAAATTCCGTAGGAGATTCTGCAGCAGGAGATTCAGTAGAAATTGTAGCAGGAGATGCAGCAAGAGATTTTGCAGAAGATTCAGCAAGAGATGCAGCAGGAGATGAAATAGCAACATAGGCATCAGCAGTTACAGCAGGAAGTGCAGCAGGAGATTCAGCAGGAGATGTAGCAGCAGGAGATGCAGCCGCAGATGCCTTTAGCAGGATATGCAGCTGAAATGCAGAAGCACTAAATGCATCCGTAGAAGATTGAGCAGCAGATGCAGTAGGAAATGGAGATGCTTCTGCAGATGCATCTGCAAAGGATGCAGCAGGAGATGAAGCAGCAGATGCAGCAGCAGCAGATGTGGCAGGAGTTGCAGCAGTACATGAAGCATCAGGAAATGGAGCAACAGATTATGGAGATGCAACATCAGGAATTGCAGCAGAATATGCAGCAGGAGGTAATGCAGCAGGTGATGAAGCAGCAGGTGATGCACCTGCAGCTGCAGAGGTAGCAGATGCAGCAGTAATAAATGCAGCAGCAGATGCATCAGGAGATGCAGATTCAGTAGGAGATGTAGCAGCAGAAGATGCTGCAGCAGATGATGCAGCAGGAGATGCAGCAGAAGGAAATGCAGCAAGATATGCTGCAGCATGGGATGCAGTAGGATATGAAGCAGGAGATGCAGCAGCAGGAGATTTAGCAGGAGATGCAGCAGTAGATGAAGCAGCAGTAGATGAAGCAGCAGCATATGCAACAGCAGATGCACCAGATGGAGTAGAAAGAGATGCAGGAGGGGACGGAGCAGCATATGCAAGGGGAAATTGTGCATCAGGAGATGCATCTGCAGAAGCATGAGCAGAGGATGCATCAGGAGATGTAGCAGCAGGAAATACAGGAGCAGGTGATGCCGCAGGAGATACAGCAGGAGATGCAACACCAGAAGATGCAGTACCAAGGGATGCAGCAGGAGATGCAGCAGCACATGCAGTATCAGCAGATGCAGCAGCAGGAGATGAAGCAAGAGAGGCAGCAGCAGGAGATGCGGCAGCAGCAGGAAATACAACAGGAATAGATGCAGAAGGTAATGCAGCAGCAGGAGATGAAGCAGAATATGCAGCAGCAGGAAATGCAGCAGCAAGAGATTCAGACGGAGATGCAGCAGGAGATGCAGCAGCAGGAGATGCAGAAGCAGATGCAGCAGCAGATGCAGCAACAGGAGATGCAGCAATAGGAGATACTGCAGCAGCAGATGCAGAAAATGATGCAGCATTAGGAGATGTAGCAGCAGCAGATGCAGCAGGAGATTCAGCAGCAGGAGATGCAGCAGGATATGCAGAAGCAAACGCAGCAGTATGAGTGGTAGCAAGTGGAGATGCATCAGGAGATGCATATTCCGAAGGAGATGCAGCAGGAGATTCAGCATGATATGTAGAGGCATGAGATGCCGCAGGAGATTCATCAGAAGATTCAGCAGCAACTGATGCAGCAGCAGGAGAAGCAGCAGGATATGCAGCAGTAGCAGGAGATGCAGAAACAGATGCAGCAGGAAATGAAGATTAGAGCAGAAGATGCAGTAGGAAGAGATTCTTAAATATATGCAGCAGCATGATATGGTACAGCAACTGGAGATATAGTAGGTTATGGAGAAAGAGGAGATGATGCAGCAGACGCAGCAGCAGGAGATTCAGCAGCAGGTGATGCTGCAGCAGGAGATGAAGCAGAAGGAGATGCATATTCAGAAGGAGATACATCAGGAGATGTAGCAGGATATGTAGCAGCATAAGATGCCATAGTAGATTCAGGAGGAGATTCAGCAGAAAGAGATGTATGAGCAGAAGATGCAGAAGCAGATGCAGCAGGCGATGCAGATTTAGCAGGAGATGATTCAGCTGGACATGCTGAAGGAGATGCAAGAGATGCAGCATCAGACCCATCAGCAGCAAATGCTGCAAGAAATGCATCAGCAGAAGATGCAGCAGGAAATGCAGCAGCAGTAGGTGCAGCAGGAGATGCCGTAGCAGGAGATGAAGCTATATCTTGAGATGCATTAAAAGGTGCAGCAGCAGGATACGTAGCAGGAGATTTGGCAGGAGATTACGCAGCAGCAGCAGAGCAGCAGCAGATGCAGCAGGAAATGCAGCAGCAGCATCAGGTGCTGCATCTCCAGCTTCATCTTCTGCTGCTGCATCTCCTTCTGTATCTTCTGCAGTTTCATATTCTGCTGCATCTACTCTGCTACATCTCCTGAATCTGCTGTTGTATCTGCTGCTACTTCATCTACTGCTGCATCTCCTGCTACATCTCCTACTGCTGCATCTCCTGCTTCACTTGTATCTACATTTCTACTTCATCTCCTGCTGCATCTCCTACTGCTGCATTTCCTGAATCTGCTCTTGTAGCTGCTGCTATTTCATGTACTCCTGCATCTCCTGCTGCCGTATCTCCTGCTACATGCTTGGCTGATGCATCTGCAGATGCATCTACTGATGCTGAATATCCTGCTACATCTGCTGCTGAATCTCCTGCTACTGAATCACCTGCTGCTGCGTCTCCTACTGCATATGCTGCTGAATGCATTTGCGGCTGCACCTCCTGCTGCTGCATCTCCTGCTGCTTCTCCTGCTGCATTTCCTGCTGCAACGGCTGCTGCATCTACTGCTTCTTCATCTAGTGCTGCATTTCCTGCATCTCCTGCAACCTTATACTTTTCTATATGTCCTGCTGCATCTACTGCTGCTGCCTCTGCTGGTGCATCTGCTGCTGATCTATCTCCTGCTCCATCTCTTCCTGCTGCATCCCCTGGGGCATCCCCTTCTGCTGCATCTGCAGCATATGCTGCTTCATCTAGTGCTGCTTCACCTACTGCTGCAAGCCCTGCAAAATTTGCTGCTGCTGCAGCACCTGCTGCAGCACCTGCTGCAGCATCTCCTGTTTAATTTTCTGAAGCATCTCCTGCTGCATTTCCTGCTGGTTCATCTCCTGCCTCATATGCTGCTGGTGTGTCTCCTGCTGATGTATGTTTTGCTGCATCTCCTGCTGATGCATCTACTCCTGCATCTCCTGCTTCTGCATCTACTTCTTCTGCATCTACTTTTTCGGCATCTCTGGCTCCAGCATCTCCTGCTTCATCAATTGCTGCTGCATCTCTTATGCATCTCCTTCTGCTGCATCTACTGCTGCATCCGCTGCTGCTGTACCTCCTCCTGCTTCATCTCCTGTTCCACCTCCTCCTGCTGCATCTCCTGCCTAATCTCTTCTTGCTGCATCTCCTGCTTGATCTCTTCCTGCTGCTGCATCATCTCCTTTTGCATCTCCTTCTATGGCATCTCAGGCTGTATCTGCTGATTCTGCATCTCCTGATACATCCCCTTCTGCTTCATATCATACTGCTGCATCTCATGCTGCATGTCCTGCTGCTATATCTCCTGCTGCTTCATATCCTGATACTGCATATCCTAATTAATCTCTAGAAGCTTCATCTCCTGCTGCTGCATCTCTTGATCCATGTCTTGCTGCTGCATCTCCTGTTTCTGCATCTCCTTCTGCTTCGTCGGCTGCTGCATCTTAATCTGATGTATCTCATGTGGCACTTTCTATTGAAGCATCTCCTGTGTCATCTCCTTCTGCTGCATATCTTGCTGCTTCATCTCGTTCTGCATCTCCTGCTGCATCTCCTAGAGCGTCACCTGCTGCATCTCCTTGAGCGTCACCTGCTGCATCTCCTTCTGCATCACCTGCAGATGTATCTCCTCCTGCTGCATCTCCTGCAGCTGTATCTCCTCCTGCTGCATCTCCTGCCGAATTAGCTGCTGCTGCATCTGCTTCTAAATGTACGTTATAAAATTCTACTTTTGCTGCCGCACCTCCTGGTGCATGTGCTGATGCACCTCCTGTTGCTGCATCTCCCTCTTCATCTTCAACTGATGCATCTGTGGCTTCATCACATGATATGTCATCTCCTGCTTCATGTGCTGCAGTATTTCCTGCGGCAGCATCTCCTGTATCTGCATCTGCTGTTGCATTTCCTGCTGCATCTGCTGCTGCTCTGCTGCTGCTTCATCTCCTGTCATATCTCCTGCTACATATCCTGCTGCTGCACCTGTTAATGCATCTGATGATAATGCTTCATCTCCTGTTGCTGCATCTCCTGCTGCACCTACTGCTGCTGCATTTCCTGTTGAATCTCCTGTTGCTGAATCTCCTGCTGCTGCGTATGCTGCATCATCTCCTCTTTCTCCATAAACTGCTGTATCTCATGTTGCTGCATCATATCATGCTGCTGCATATGTTGAAAATCTCTTCCTACTGCATCTTCTGCTGAATCTTCATTTCCTGCTGCATCTGCTTCTGCATCTCCTTCTGCTGCTGCATCTCCTGCTGCTTCTCCTGCTGCTGCATCAGTTGCTGCTGAATCTCCTTATGAATCTCCTGCAGCATCTCATGCTTCTACATATCATGCAGAATCTCCTGCTGCTTAATATCTTGCTGCATCTGCTGCTGCAGCATCTCCTTCTGCTGCATCTCTTGTTGCTTCATCTGCTGCTTCATCTCCTGCTGTGGCATCTGCTGCTTCATCTCCTGCTGCTGCATATCCATCTGAATCTCTAGGTGCTGCATTTCCTGCTGATGCATATTCTGCTTAAACTCCTGCTGCTGCATTACATTCTGCATCTATTCCTGTTGTATTTTTGCCTGCTGCATCTCCTGCTGATGCATCTGTTGCTTCATCTCCTGCTGCTGCATCTGCTGATACTGCATGTGCTGTTGCATTCCTTCTGCATCTCTTGGTGCTGCACCTTCTGGTGTTGCATCTCCTGCGGCATCACCTGCTCCTGTATCTTCTGCTGCTACATATACTGATGCATCCTCTGGTCATGCATCTGCGGATGCATCTCCTGATGCACCATTTCCCGTTGCATCTGCTGCTCCATCCCCTGCTGCATCTCTTTATGCTCCATCTGCTGCATCTGCTGTTACATATGCTTCTGCTTCATCTACTGCTGCATGTCCTGCTAAATCTCCTGCAACTGCATCTCCTTCTGAAGATCCTGCTGAATCTACTGCTGAATATGCATCCCCTGCTGCATCTCCTGCTGCTGCATCTCCTGCTTCATATCCTACTGCATCTCCTCCTGCAGCATATCTTGCTGCATTTCCTTCTGCTGCATCTCCTGCTGCATCATCTGCTGCAGCATCTTCTGCTGCTACATCTCCCACTGAAAGTGCATCTCATGATGCATCTGCTGCTGCATCTATTGCTGCTTCATCTGCTGTCTCTGCAGCTGCATCACCTTTTGCTGCATCAACTGCTGCATTACCTCCTGCTGCATATTCTGCTGCATTTCCTGCTGCTGCTTAATCTGCTGCTTCATTTCCTGCTGCTTCATGTACTGCTGCATCTCCTGCTACATTTGCTGCTGCTGCATCTCATTCTACTTGATGTCCTCCTGCATCTCCTGCTGCTGCATCAGCTGCTTCATCTCCTGCTGCTGTATAGCCTGCTGCTTCATCTCTTTCTGCATCCTCTGCGGATGCATCTGCAGGAGCATCTCCATTTCCTGCTGCATCTGCTGCTCAATCTTCTACGGATGCATCTATTGCTTCTGCATTTCAGCTGCATATCTTGTTGAAGGCATCTGCGGCTGCATCTCCTGCAGCTACATCTCCTGCTGAATCTCCTGCTGCACTTCATGCTGTAACTGCTGATGCATATGTTGCTATTTCATCTCCTGCTTCATCTTCTGCTGAATCTTCTTCTGCAGAATCTCCTGCTGCATCTCCTGCTACAATTCCGGCTGATGTATCTCCTGCTGCATCTCCTACTACATCCCCTGCTGCTGAATCTCCTTCTATATCTCCTGCTGCATCTCCTGCTGCATTTTCTACTGAATCTCCTGCTGCAGAATCTCCTACGGAATTTCCTGCTGCAGAATCTGCTGATGCATTTCCTGCTGATGCATCTCCTGCTGAATCTCCTGATGCTGCATCTCCTGCTGCTGAATGTCCTGCATCTTCATTTCCTGCTGCTGCAAATCCTGCTGAATCTGCTGCTGCCTCTGGTGCGGATGCATCTTCTTTTCCTGCATCTCCTGCTGCTGCATCTCCGGCTGATTTCCTGCTGCATTTCCTTCTCTTGAATCTGATGCTGCATATCCTGGTGCATCACCTGCTGAATATGCATCTCTTGCTACATCTCCTTCTGATACACCTGCTGCTGCATATCCTGCTGCATCTGCTGTTGCCAAATCGCTTGTTGTTGCATATTCTACTGAATTTCCAGCAGCTTCTCCTGCTGATGCAATTCTTGCTGCATCTCATCCTGCATCCTTTGCTGCTGCATCTGCTGCTGCTTCTGGTGATGCTACATTTCTAGATGCATCTGATGCTTCATCTGCTGCTATATCTCCTGCTGCTTATGGTTCTGCATTTTCTGCTGCATATGGTTCTGCATCTGCTGCTGCTTCTGCTGCTGATGCATCTCCTGCCTTATATCCTGCTGCTGTGTCTCCTGCTGATGTATGTTTTGCTGCATCTCCTGCTGATGCATATCCTGCCGCATCTCCTGCATCTCCATCTATTTCTGCATCTCCGGCTCCAGCATCTCCTGTTTCATCTCTTATTCATCTCTTTCTGCTGCATATACTGCTGCATCTGGTGCTGCTGTACCTCCTCCTTCTGCATTTCCTGTTGCATCTCCTCCTGCTTCATCTCCTGCTGAATTTCTTCCTACTGCATCTCCTGTTCCAACTCCTCCTGCTGCATCTTCTGCTGCTGCATCTCCTTTTGCTACATCTCCTTCTGCATCTCCTGCTACAGCATCTCCTGCTCTATCTGCTGCTTCTGTATCTCCTGATACATCCCCTGCTGCTTCATCTCATCCTGCTGCATCTCCTGCTGTATCTCCTGCTGCTGTATCTTCTGATGTTTCATATCCTGCTACTGCATCTCTTAATGAATCTCCTGCTGCTTCATCTCTTGATCCATGTCCTGCTGCTGCATCTCGTTTCTGCATCTCCTTTTGCTTCGTCTGCTGCTGCACCTCCTGCTGTATCTCATATTGCACTTTCTATTGAAGCATCTCCTGCCTCATTTCCTTCTGCTGCATATCTTGCTGCTTCATCTCGTTCTGCATCTCCTGCTGCATCTCCTTGAGCGTCACCTGCTGCACCTCCTTCTGCATCACCTGCAGATTCATCTCCTGCTCCTGCATATTCATCTGCATTTCCTGCTGCAGCTCTTTATGAATCTACTACTGCTGCATCTGCTGAATTTGCTGCTGCATCTGCTGCTGCTTCATCTACTGCTGCATCTCCTGATAGATCTCTTGCTGCTGCATCTCCTGCAGAATTAGCTGCTGCTGCATCTGATGCTACATGTATGTTATAACTTTCTACATTTGCTACCTCATCTCCCGGTGCATCTGCTGCTGCACCTCCTGCTGCTGCATCTCCTGCTTCATCTTCACCTGCTGCATCTGTGGCTTCATCACCTCATGTGTCATCTCCTGCTGCATCTGCTGCAGTATTTCCTGCTGCAGTATCTGCTGATCCTGCATCTACTGCTGCATTTCCTGCAAAACAAATCTTACGAGGAGCGGCTGAGAGAGCTGGGGTTGTTCAGCCTGGAGAAGAGGAGGCTGAGGGGAGACCTTATTACTCTCTACAACTAACTGAGGGGAGGTTGTGGAGAGGAGGGAGCTGGCTTCTTCTCCCAAGTGACAGGGGACAGAACGAGAGGGAATGGCCTCAAGCTCCACCAGGGGAGATTTAGGCTTGAGATTAGGAAAAAGTTCTTCACGGAGAGGTTGATTAGGCATTGGAACGGTCTGCCAAGGGAGGTGGTTGAGTCACCGTCCTTGGAGGTGTTTAAGGTTAGGGTAGACGAGGTGCTTAGGAGCATGATTTAGGGATTGGTGGGAATGGTTGGACTCGACGATCCAGTGGGTCTCTTCCAACCTGGTTATTCTGTAATTCTGTGATCTGCTGCTGCTCTGCTGCTGCTTCATCTCCTGCCAAATCTCCTGCTACATATCCTGCTGCTGCACCTCCTAATGCATCTCATAATAATGCTTCATCTCCTGCTGCTGCATCTCCTGCTGATGGGTCTGATGCTGCATCTCTTGCTCTTGCATCTCCTGCTGCATCTCCTGATGCTGCATTACGTGGTCTATCTCCTCATACTGCATCTCCTGCTTCTGTATATAGTGCTGCCTTTCCTGCTGCTGCATCTCCTGTTGCTGAATCTCCTGCTCTTGCATCTCCTTCTGCTGAATCGCCTCCTGAATCTCCGGCGGCATCTCATGCTGCTACATATCCTACTACATCTCCTGAGGTATCTTCTTCTGAATATGCATCTCCTGCTGCTTCTCCTACTGCTGCATCTCCTTCTGCTACATCTCCTTCTGTATCTCCTGCTACAGCATCTCCTGCTGAATCTCTTCCTACTGCATCTCCTGTCCCATCTCACCCTGCTGTATGTCCTGCTGAATCTCCTGCTGCATCTCCTGCTGCTGCATCTCCTGCTCTTGCATCTCCTTCTGCTGAATCGCCTCCTGAATCTCCGGCGGCATCTCATGCTGCTTCATATCCTTCTACATCTCTTGACTTATTTCCTTCTCAATATGCATCTCCTGCTGCTTCTACTGCTGCTCAATCTTCTGCTGCTGAGTCTGCTGCATCATCTCCTCTTTCTCCATAACCTTCTGTATCTCCTGATGCTTCATCATATCATGCTGATGCAGATGTTGAAGAATCTCTTCCTACTGCATCTTCTGCTGAATCTTCATTTCCTGCTGCATCTGCTTCTGCATCTCCTGCTGCTTCTCCTTCTGAGTATGCATCTCCTGATGCATCTCCATCTGCTGCCACTCCTACTGCAGCGTTTGCTTCTGCATGTCCTACTGCACCTCCTGCTGCCGAATCTCCTGATGCCGTGTCTACTGCTGAATATCCTTTGCCTGCTGCTGCATCTCCTGCTGCTGAATATCCTGCTGCATCTGCTGCTGCTACATCTCCTACTGCTGCATCACCTTCTGCATGTGCTGCTGCAGCATCTCCTATGCTGCATCTCCTGTTGCTGCATCTGCTGGTGCTGCACCTGCTGCAACTTCTCCTTCTGCATCTCCTGCTGTTGTACCTCCTGCTGCATTACCTTCTGCATGTATTCCTGTTGTACTTCCTGCTGCTGCATTTGCTGCTTCATCTCCTGCTACTGCATCTGCTGATACTGCATGTGCTGCACCTCGTGCTGCATCTTCTGCTGTTGCATCTACTGCTTCATCTCATTATGACTTAACTACCACTATTGAAGTGCTTTAGGGAAATCGAATAACGCCCACAGGGAAGATGCTAGCACGGAATGCTGCTGCTTCTGAATGTCTTCTCTTGTAGCGGTTTCATTGGAAAGGGAGACTTGTAGAATTTTCATTCTCGGTTTGTGAACGGTAACATCAAAATAGCTATGAAGGCGTCACAACAAAATTTCAGAGCATTCGCCATAAGTACCAGCAGGAAAGCTGCTACCATCCAATACTGGCTCACGTTAGAGTCTTCCTGGAAAGATTTTCACTGCAAGTTGCAAACATGACTAAAAGAATGTTTTAGTTTAGGCTTGTTAATAATAACTAGCCTAGTGAAAACATTGCGTTTTTCGTGCTTTGCAGCTGGCAGTGACAGCGCTTCATGAAAGGATCCTATAGAGAGCCAAAATTTGATGGTAGCAGCTTCCCTGCGGTACTTGTGCTGAACGATCTCAACTCTTGAAATGAGGCTTTAATGCCCATTCCTGTCTTACAGCTCATAAGCCTAGAGTGAAAGTTCTACAAGTCGTCTTTTGCAGTAACAGCACTATAAGAGAAAACATTAATAAGCGGTGTAGTTTCAGGCCAGCATCTGCACTGCCTGAAATACTTACTTTTCCACAAGCCCGTTAACAGGCACAGTTAAGTCACAATTCATTACCCTAAACTAAAATGTGTTAGTCGTGCTTCACAGCTTGTAGAGAAAGCGCTATAAGAGAAGACTCTAACGAGAACCAGCATTTGATGGTAGAAGCTTCCCTGCAGTACTTGTGCTGAACGCTCTGAAATTTTGAAGCGACACTTTAGTAGCTGATGATATACTTCAGAAGACTAGAATGAAAGTTCTAGAAGTCGTACTTTGCAGTGAAAGTGCTATAAGAGAAGACATTCAGAAGCAGCAGCATTCCATACTACCATCTTCCCTGCAGCCGATGTTCACTAGTCTGAAAGCGCGTTAATTGGTGAAGTAAAGTAACTGTTCTATACCCTATACTAAAATTTTGTGTTAGTCGTGCTTTGCAGCTTGCAGTGAAAGCGCTTCCAGAGAAAACTAAGGAGAGCCAGCATGTGATCGTAGCAGCTTCCCTGCCGTACTTGTGCTGAAAGATTTGAAATTTTGCAGTGACGCTGTAATACCCATTCTGATGTTACAGGACACGAGCCTAGACTGAAAGTTCTACAAGTCTTTCTCTGCAGTGAAAGCGCTATAAGAGAAGACATTCAGAAGCAGCAGCATTCCATGCTAGCATCTTCCATACGGGCTTTACTCACTTTTCCTAAAGCTCCTCAATAGTTAAATCACAATTCCGTAATCAATACTAAACGTTTTGTTAGACGTGCTTTGCAGCTTGCAGTGAAAGCGCTTCAAGAGAAGATTCTAACGAGAGCTAGCATTTGATCGTAGCAGCGCCCTTGCGGTACTTCTTCTAAATGTCTTCAAATTTTGCAGTGACGCTTTAATAGCCATTCTGATGATGCAGTACACGAGCCTAGACTGAATGTTCTACAAGTCTTGCCTTGCAGTCAAAGCGCATCCAGAGAAGAATTATACGAATTTCAATATTTGATCGTAGTATTTTCCCTGCGGTATTTGCGCTGAACACTCTGATATTTTGAAGCGACGCTTTAATAGCCATTCTGATGTTGCAGTACATAAGCCCAGACTAAAAGTTCAACAAGTCTTGCCTTGCAGTGAAAGCGCTAAAGACTTTGAAGTGATGCTTTAATAGCCATTCTGATGTTGCAATGTACAAGCCTAGACTGAAACTTCTACAAGTTTTGCTTTGCAGTGAAAGCGCTCTAAGAGAAGACATTCAGTAGCAGCAGTATTCCACGCTAGCATCTTCACTGCGTCAGTTACTCACTTATCAGAAAGCACCTTCATAAGTCACGATTCAGTACCCTATACTCAAACGTTCTGTTAGTCATGCTTTGCAGCTTGCAGTGAAAGCGTTTCCAGAGAAGACTCTAACGAGAGCCAGCGTTTCATCGTAGCTTCTTCCCTGCGGTATTTGTGCTGAACGCTCTGCTATTTCAAGTGACGCTTTAATAGCCGTTCTGATGTTAAAGTACACAAGCGTATACTCAAACTTCTTACAAGTCTCACAGTGAAAGCGCGTTTAGAGAGACATTCAGAAGCAGCAGCATTCCATCTTCCCTGTGGGCGTTATTCGATTTGCCTAAAAGCACCTCAATAGTGGCAGTTAAGTGATAATGAGATGAAGCAGGAGATGCAACACGAGAATATGCAGCACCAAGAGATACAGCAGGAGCTGCAGCAGCACATGCAGTATCAGCAGATGCAGCAGCAGGAGATGAAGCAGCAGATGCATCAGCAGCAAACGCAGCACCATGAGATTAAGACAGAGATGCAGCAGGAGGTGCAGCAGCAGGAGATGCAGAAGCAGTTGTTGCAGCAGGTGCAGAACCAGCAGATGAAGCAACAGGAGATGCAGTAGAAGGAGATGCTGCAGCAGCACATGCAGAAGGTGATGCAGCAGTAGGAGATGTAGCAGCAGCAGATGCAGCAGGATATTCAGCAGCAGGAGATGCAGCAGCAGGCAAAGGATATTCAGCAGTAGACACGGCATCAGGAGATTCGGCAGCAGGAGGTGCAGTAGGACATGCAGAAGCAAACGCTGCAGTAGGAGTGGCAGCAGGTGGAGATGCATATTCAGAAGGAGAAGCATCAGGAGATGCAGCAGCAGCAGGAGATGCAAAAGCAGATGCAGCAGGAAATGAAGATTCAGCATAAGATGCAGTAGGAAGAGTTTCTTCAACATCTGCATCAGCATGATATGATGCAGCAGCAGGAGATACAGCAGGTTATGGAGAAAGAGGAGATGATGCAGCAGACGCAGCAGCAGGAGATTCAGGAGGAGCAGAAGCAGCATCAGTAGATTCAGCAGCAGGAGAAGCAGAAGGAGATGCATATTCAGAAGAAGATACGTCAGGAGATGTAGCAGGATATGTAGCAGCATGAGATGCCGCTGGAGATTCAGGAGGAGATTCAGCAGAAGGAGATTCAAGAGCAGGAGATGCATCAGCAGGACATGCAGCAGGAGTCGATGCAGAAGGTAATAGAGCAGCATAAGATTTAGAAGAAGGAGATGTAGAAAGCGATTCAGCAGCAGGAGATGCAGCAGCAGGAAAGGCAGCAGTATATACAGAAGCAGGATATGCAGCAGGAGGACATACAGTAGGAGGAGATAGAGCAGGTAATGCAGCAGCAGGAGATGCAGCAGGAGATGCAAGAGCAAGAGATGCAGCATCAGACCCATCGGCAGGAGATGCAGCAGCAGAAGATGCAGCAAGAAAAGCAGCAACAGGAGATGAAGCATTACCATGAGATGCATTAAGAGATGCAGCAGCAGGATATGTAGCAGGAGTTTTGGCAGGAGATGAAGCAGCAGCAGAGCAGCAGCAGATGCAGCAGGAAATGCAGCAGTAGATTCTAGGTCAGCAGATACTCCATCAGGAAATACTGCAGCAGATACAGCAGGAGATGACATATCATGTGATGAAGCCACAGATGCATCAGTTGAAGATGAAGCAGGAGATGCAGCAGCACGAGGGGCATCAGCAGGTGCATGAGGAAATGAGGCAGCAAATGTAGAAAGGTATAACGGAGGAGATAGAGCAGGAGACGTTTCAACAGCAAATGCACCAGGACATGCATTATGAAATGAGATGCAGTAGGAGATGGAGAAGGAGTTGCAGCATCAGGAGATGTAGTAGGAGAAGGTGCAGAAGCACTGGCAGAAACAGGAGATTCACCCGGAAATGCAGCAGCAGGGGATGTCGTAGCAGGAGACACAGAAGGATTTGCAGAATCAGGGAATGCAGCAGCAGCAGAAGTAACAGGAGATGCAGCAGCATCATATGCACTAGGAGATGTAGCAGCAAGAGATGAAGAAGCAGGAGATGCTACAGACGATTCAACCGTAGATGCAGAAGGAGGAGAAGCAGCAGCAGGAATTGCAGAGTAGTATGAAGTGAAGAAGATGCAGCAGAAGGAAATATAGCAGGAGATGCAGCCGTAGTAAATGCAGCAAGAGTAAAAGTAGCATCAGATGCAGTATCAGATGCAGCAGCAGGAGATGCAGCAGCAGGAGATGCAGCAGTAGATGAAGCAGCAGTATATGCAGCAGCAAATTCAGCAGATGCAGCAGTAGTAGATTCATAAAGAGCTGCAGCAGGAAATGCAGATTAATATGCAGCAGCAGGAGATACAGCAGGAGATGCATCCGCAGGTGATGCAGAAGGAGATGCAGTGGGAGATGCAGAACGAGATGAAGCAGCAAAATATGCAGCAGAAGGAGATGACGCAGGAGATGATTCAATAGAAGGTGCAACATGAGATACAGCAGGAGATGCAGCAGCAGATGAAGCAAAAGGAGATTGAATCACAGAATCACAAAATCACAGAATAACCAGGTTGGATGAGACCCACTGGATCGTCGAGTCCAACCATTCCCACCAATCCCTAAATCATGCTCCTAAGCACCTCATCTACCCTAACCTTAAACACCTCCAGGGACAGTGACTCAACCACCTCCCTGGGCACACCGTTCCAATGCCTAACCAACCTCTCTGTGAAGAATTTCTTCCTAATCTCAAGCCTAAATCTCCCCTGGCAGAGCTTGAGGCCATTCCCTCTCGTCCTGTCCCCTGTCACTTGGGAGAAGAGGCCAGCTCCCTCCTCTCCACAACCTCCCTTCAGGTAGTTGTAGAGAGTAATAAGGTCTCTCCTCAGCCTCCTCTTCTCCAGGCTGAACAACCCCAGCTCTCTCAGCCGCTCCTCGTAAGATTTGTTCTCCAGCCCCTTCACCAGCTTTGTTGCCCTTCTCTGGACTCGCTCCAGAGCCTCAGCATCCTTCTTGTGGTGAGGGGCCCAGAACTGAACACAGTACTCGAGGTGCAGTCTCACTAATGCCGAGTACAGGGGGAGAATAACCTCCCTGGACCTGCTGGTCACGCCGTTCCTGATACAAGCCAGGATGCCATTGGTCTTTTTGGCCACCTGGGCACACTGCTGGCTCATGTTCAGTCAGCTGTCAACCAGCACCCCCAGGTCCTTCTCCTCCTGGCAGCTTTCCAGCCAGGTTTCTCCTAGTCTGTACCTCTGATTAGGGTTGTTGTGCCCCAAGTGCAGGACCCGGCATTTGGCCTTGTTAAACCTCATGCCATTGGTCTCAGCCCAGCAGTCCAGCCTGTTCAGAGAAACAGGAGATGCAGCAGCAGGACATGGATCAAGAGATGAAGCAGCAGGAGATTCATTTGGAGATGCAGTAGCAGGATATGAAACAGCAGGAGATATAGCAGCAGGAGATGCAGCATGAGATGCAGCAGGATGAGATGAAGCAGCAGGGGATGTATCAGGAGATGCAGTAGCAGCAGATAAAGCAGGAGATGCTGTAGCAGGAGATGCAGAAAGAGATGTAGCAGGAGGAGATGCAGCAGCAGTAAATGCAGCAGCAGGAGATGCAGCAGAAGATTCAGCAGGAGATTCAGCAGGAGGAGATGCAACAGAAAATGCAATAGGAGTAGGTACAGCAGCACCAGATGCAGCAGTGTATGCAGCAGAGGAGATCAATAAGAGATGCAGCAGCAATTGATGCAGCAGGAGATGCTGTAGCCAGAGATGCAGAAGAAGTAAATGCAGAAGCAGGAGATGCAGCAGGACATGCATCAGCAGGAGATGCAGCAGGATATGAGGCAGGAGATGCACGAGCAGCAGAAGCAGCAGCAGATGCAGCACCATATGCAGCAGATGATGCAGAACCATATGGAGCAGAACATGCAGAACCATATGCACCAGGAGATACAGAAGCAAATGAAGCAGCAGATGCAGCTGGAGATGTAGCATCTCCAGAAGCAGAAGCAGATGTAGCAGCAAAGGATGCAGGATGAGATGCAGCAGGAATTGCATCAGTAGCAGATGCTGCTGGAAATTCAGTAGGATATGCAACAGCAAGAGAATGGGCAACAGCATATGCAGCAGGGTATGCAGCAGCAGATGCAGCTGCATGAGCTGTATCAGCAGTAGATGTATCAGGAGATGCATATTCAGCAGGTGATGCACGAGGATATGCAGCATGAGATTCAAGAGAAGAAAATGCAGCAGGAAATCAGCCGGAGATGCAGTAGCTGGAGATTCCGGAAAAGAAGATGCAGGCTCACCAGAGGCAGCATCAGATTCAGCAGGAGGAGATGCATCAGCAGGAAATGCATCAGCAGATTCTGCAGCAGGAAATTCCGTAGGAGATTCTGCAGCAGGAGATTCAGTAGAAATTGTAGCAGGAGATGCAGCAAGAGATTTTGCAGAAGATTCAGCAAGAGATGCAGCAGGAGATGAAATAGCAACATAGGCATCAGCAGTTACAGCAGGAAGTGCAGCAGGAGATTCAGCAGGAGATGTAGCAGCAGGAGATGCAGCCGCAGATGCCTTTAGCAGGATATGCAGCTGAAATGCAGAAGCACTAAATGCATCCGTAGAAGATTGAGCAGCAGATGCAGTAGGAAATGGAGATGCTTCTGCAGATGCATCTGCAAAGGATGCAGCAGGAGATGAAGCAGCAGATGCAGCAGCAGCAGATGTGGCAGGAGTTGCAGCAGTACATGAAGCATCAGGAAATGGAGCAACAGATTATGGAGATGCAACATCAGGAATTGCAGCAGAATATGCAGCAGGAGGTAATGCAGCAGGTGATGAAGCAGCAGGTGATGCACCTGCAGCTGCAGAGGTAGCAGATGCAGCAGTAATAAATGCAGCAGCAGATGCATCAGGAGATGCAGATTCAGTAGGAGATGTAGCAGCAGAAGATGCTGCAGCAGATGATGCAGCAGGAGATGCAGCAGAAGGAAATGCAGCAAGATATGCTGCAGCATGGGATGCAGTAGGATATGAAGCAGGAGATGCAGCAGCAGGAGATTTAGCAGGAGATGCAGCAGTAGATGAAGCAGCAGTAGATGAAGCAGCAGCATATGCAACAGCAGATGCACCAGATGGAGTAGAAAGAGATGCAGGAGGGGACGGAGCAGCATATGCAAGGGGAAATTGTGCATCAGGAGATGCATCTGCAGAAGCATGAGCAGAGGATGCATCAGGAGATGTAGCAGCAGGAAATACAGGAGCAGGTGATGCCGCAGGAGATACAGCAGGAGATGCAACACCAGAAGATGCAGTACCAAGGGATGCAGCAGGAGATGCAGCAGCACATGCAGTATCAGCAGATGCAGCAGCAGGAGATGAAGCAAGAGAGGCAGCAGCAGGAGATGCGGCAGCAGCAGGAAATACAACAGGAATAGATGCAGAAGGTAATGCAGCAGCAGGAGATGAAGCAGAATATGCAGCAGCAGGAAATGCAGCAGCAAGAGATTCAGACGGAGATGCAGCAGGAGATGCAGCAGCAGGAGATGCAGAAGCAGATGCAGCAGCAGATGCAGCAACAGGAGATGCAGCAATAGGAGATACTGCAGCAGCAGATGCAGAAAATGATGCAGCATTAGGAGATGTAGCAGCAGCAGATGCAGCAGGAGATTCAGCAGCAGGAGATGCAGCAGGATATGCAGAAGCAAACGCAGCAGTATGAGTGGTAGCAAGTGGAGATGCATCAGGAGATGCATATTCCGAAGGAGATGCAGCAGGAGATTCAGCATGATATGTAGAGGCATGAGATGCCGCAGGAGATTCATCAGAAGATTCAGCAGCAACTGATGCAGCAGCAGGAGAAGCAGCAGGATATGCAGCAGTAGCAGGAGATGCAGAAACAGATGCAGCAGGAAATGAAGATTAGAGCAGAAGATGCAGTAGGAAGAGATTCTTAAATATATGCAGCAGCATGATATGGTACAGCAACTGGAGATATAGTAGGTTATGGAGAAAGAGGAGATGATGCAGCAGACGCAGCAGCAGGAGATTCAGCAGCAGGTGATGCTGCAGCAGGAGATGAAGCAGAAGGAGATGCATATTCAGAAGGAGATACATCAGGAGATGTAGCAGGATATGTAGCAGCATAAGATGCCATAGTAGATTCAGGAGGAGATTCAGCAGAAAGAGATGTATGAGCAGAAGATGCAGAAGCAGATGCAGCAGGCGATGCAGATTTAGCAGGAGATGATTCAGCTGGACATGCTGAAGGAGATGCAAGAGATGCAGCATCAGACCCATCAGCAGCAAATGCTGCAAGAAATGCATCAGCAGAAGATGCAGCAGGAAATGCAGCAGCAGTAGGTGCAGCAGGAGATGCCGTAGCAGGAGATGAAGCTATATCTTGAGATGCATTAAAAGGTGCAGCAGCAGGATACGTAGCAGGAGATTTGGCAGGAGATTACGCAGCAGCAGCAGAGCAGCAGCAGATGCAGCAGGAAATGCAGCAGTAGATGCAGTATCAGCAGGAAATACTGCAGCAGATGCAGCAGGAGATGACATATCAGGTGATGAAGCCATAGATGCGTCAGTTGAAGTTGAAGCAGTAGATGCAGCAGCACGAGGGTCATCAACAGGTGCATAAGAAAATGAGGCAGCAAATGCAGAAAGATATAACAGAGGAGATGCAGCAGGAGATGTATCAGCAGGAAACGCAGCAGGAGATGCATCAAGAAATGAGATACAGAAGGAGTTGCAGCATCAGGAGATGCAGCAGGGAATTCAGCAGCAGCAGAAGTAACAGGAGATGCAGCGGCATCATATGCACTAGGAGATGTAGCAGCAAGAGATGAAGAAGCAGGAGGTGCTATGGGCGATTCAGAAGGAGATGCAGAAGGAGGAGATGCAGCAGCAGGAAGTGCAGAGTAGTAGATGATGAGAAGAAAATGCAGCAGAAGGAAATATAGCAGGAGATTCATCGGCAGTACCTGCAGCAGGAGAGAAAGCAGCATCAGACGCAGCATCAGATGCAGCAGCAGGTGCAGTAGCAGGAGATGCACCAGCAGGAAATCTAATCAGGAGATGCAGCAGTAGATGAAGCAGCAGCAGATGCAGCAGCAGGAGATTCAGCAGTAGGAGATATTTAAAGAGCTGCAGCAGGAAATGCAGAGCAATTTGCAGGAGCAGAAGATACAGCAGGACATGCATCTGTAGGTGACGCTCAAGAAGGTGCAACAGGAGATGCAGAAAGAGATGAAGCAGCAAGATATGCATCAGAAGGAGATGACGCAGGAGATGCTTCAATAGAAGGTGCAACATGAGATACAGCAGGAGATGCAGCAGCAAATGAAGCAAAAGGCGATGCAGAAACAGGAGAAACAGCAGGAATATATCATGCAAGACATGCTTCAATAGAAGGCAAAACATGAGATACAGCAGGAGATGCAGCAGCAAAGCAAAAGGAGATGCAGAAACAGGAGATGCAGCAGAAGGTTATGACGCAGGAGATGCTTCAATAGAATGTGCAACATGAGATACAGCAGGAAGTGCAGCAGCATACAAAGCAAAAGGATATGCCGAAACAGAAGATGAAGCAGCAGGACATGGATCAAGAGATGAAGCTGCAGGAACTATAGCAGCAGGAGATGCAGCGTGAGATGCAGCAGAATGAGACGAAGCTACAGGGGATGTATCAGGAGATGTAGAAGAAGCAGACAAATCAGGAGATGCTGTAGCAGGAGATGCAGAAGGAGATTCAGCAGGAGGAGATAGAACAGGAGATGCAATAGGAAAAGATTCAACAGGGTATGCAGCAGGAGGAGATAGAACAGGAGATGCAATAGGAAAAGATTCAACAGGGTATGCAGCAGGAGGAGATGCAACAGGAAATGTAGTAGGAGTAGGTACAGCAGCACCAGATGCAGCAGTGTATGCAGCAGAGGATATCAATAAGAGATGCAGCAGCAATTGATGCAGCAGTAGATGCTGGAGCCGGAGATGCAGAAGAAGTAGATGCAGAAGCAGGAGATGCAGCAGGACATGCATCAGCAGGAGATGCAACAAAACATACATCAGCAGGAGACACAGCAGCAGGATATGAGGCAGGAGATGCACCAGCAGCAGAAGCAGCAGCAGATGCAGGAGGATATGCAGCAGCAGATGCAGGAGGATATGCAGCAGAAGATGCAGAACCATATGCAGCAGGAGATACAGCAGCAGATGAAGCAGCAGATGCAGCTGGATATGTAGCATCTCCAGAAGCAGAAGCAGATGCAGCAGCAAAGGATGCACGAAGAGATGCAGCAAGAATTGCATCAGCATGAGAAGCTGCTGGAAATTCAGTAGGATATGCAACAGCAATCGATTTGGCAACAGCAGATACAGCAGGATATGCAGCAGGTGATTCAAGAGAAGGAAATGCAGCAGGAAATCAGCCGGACATGCAGTACTAGGAGATGTAGGAAAAGAAGATGCAGCAACACCAGAGGCAGCAGCAGATTCAGCAGGAGTTGCAGCAGCAGGAGATGAAGAGGCAAGACATTCAGCAGCAGGAGATGCATCAGCAGGAAATTCAGTAGGAGATTCTGCAGCAGGAAATTCAGTAGGAGATTCTGCAGCAGGAAATTCAGTAGGAGATTCTGCAGGAGGAGATTCAGTAGAAAAGGCAGCAGGAGATGCACCTGGAGATACAGAAGGAGATTCAGCAGCAGGGCATCTACTAGGATATGCAGCAGGAGAGACATCAGCAGGAATTGTTGCAGGAGATGCTGGAGGATATTCTGCAGAAGATAATTCAGCAGGAGATGCAGCAGGACATGAAATAGCAACATATGCATCAGCAGTTACAGCAGGAAGTGCAACAGGAGATGTAGCAGCAGGAGATGCAGCCGCAGATGCCTTCAAAAGGATATGCAGCTGAAATGCCGAAGCACTACGTGCATCAGTAGAAGATTCAGCAGCAGATGCAGCAGGAAAAGGAGATGCTTCTGCAGATGCAACCGCAGATGCATTCACACAGGATGCAGCAGGGGATGAAGCAGGAGGCTATACAGTAGCTGGAGATGAAGCAGCAGATGCAGCAGCAGGAGATGCAGGAGGACATCAAGTAGAAGGAGAAGCAGCAGCAGCAAATATAGCAGGAGATGCAGCAGTACATGAAGCATCAGGAAATGAAGCAGCAGATTAAGCAGCAGCAGGAAATGCAGCAGAATATTCAGCAGGAGGTAATGCAGCAGGTGATGCAGCAGCAAGTGATGCAGCTGCAGCTGCAGAGGCAGCAGATGCAGCAGCAATAGATGCAGCAGCAGATGCGTCAGGAGATGCAGATTCAGTAGGAGATGTAGCATCAGAAGATGCTGCAGCAGATGATGCAGAAGGAGATGTAGTCGGAGATGTAGCAAGAGGATATGCCCCATGATATACAGCAGCAGGAGATGCAACAAAAGATGAAACAGGAGGAGATGCAGTAGGAGAGGCAGCAGAGGAGATGTAGCAGAATCTACTGCTGCATCTCCTGCTGCTGCCTCTCCTCCTGCTAAATCTCCTCCTGCTAAAGCTCCTCTTGCATCAGCTGATGCATTTCCTGCATCTCCTGCGGCTGCATCTCCTGCTGCATCTCCTGCTTCTCTATCTTCTGCTGCATCTCCTGCTGAATCACATGGTGCATCTCCTACTGCCACATCTCCTGCTTCTGCATATCCTTTTGCATGTCTTGCTGCCACATCTCCTGCTTCTGCCTCTCCTACTCCTGCATCTCTGCTGCTGCATCTCCTGCTGCTGTATTTCCTGCTCCTGCTTCTCCTGATGCATCTGCTGCTGCATCTTCTGCAGCATCTTCTAGTGCTTCAACTCCAGACGCAGCATCTCCTGCTGCATCTGCTGGTACTGCATCTTATCCTGCCGCATCTCCTGCTCCATTTTCTTGTGCATCTGCTGCTGCTGCTGTATCTTCTGCTGATGCATCTCCTGCTGATGCGTCTGCTGTTGCATCTCCTGCTGCATCTCCTACTGCTGCATCTTCTTCTCTGCAGATCCTGAGGCTTCATCTCTTGCTGCAGAATCTCCTGCTGAATCCGCTGCTCATGTCTTGCGACTGTATCTCCTGCTGCATCTCCTGCTGCTGCATCTCCTGCTGCAGAATCTCCGTCTGCATCTTCTGCTTCTGCATCTCCTGCTACTGGGTCTGCTGCATCATCTCCTCCTGCCTCTTCTCCTACAGCATCTCCTTCTCTATCTCGTGCTACATCTCCTGAAGCTGTACCTGCTGAAGCATCTCTTCCTGCTGCATCTCCTGCTGCTGCATCATCTACTGATGCATCTCCTGCGTAATCTCCTGCTGCTGCATCTCTTGCTTCTGCATCATCTCCTGCTGCATCTCCTCATTTCTCTCCTACTGCTGCATCTGCTGCTGCTTCATATACTGCTTCATCTCCTACTACTGCATCTCCTTCTGCTTCTCATTCTGCATCTCCTGATGCTACAGCTCATTCTGCATCATCTCCTACTGCATCTCCTGCTGCTGAATCTCCTGCTGCATCTCCTGCTTTATCTCCTACTGCTGCATCTGCAGTATTTTCTGCTGCATCTGCTGCTGCTTCATATACTGCTTCATCTCCTACTACTGCATCTCCTGCTGCATCTCCTGCTGCTGCATAATCTGCTGCATCTCCTCTTGATGCATCTGCTGCTGCTGCATTTACTGATGCACCTCCTTCTGCTGAACTCCTGCTGCTGAATTCCTGCTGCTGCACATGCTGCTGAACTCATGCTGCTGCATTTTCTGCTGATGCATAACTTGCTGCATCTCTGACTGCTGCATCTCCTACTGCTGAACTCCTGATGCTGCATCTGCTGGTGCTGCATATGCTACTGCATCTGCTGCAGGATCTTCTTCTTCTGCCTCTCATGTCACATCTCCCGCTGATGCATCTCCTGCTTCTCTATATCTTGCTCAATCTACTACTGCTGCATCTCCAGCTGCATCTCCTGCTGCTGCATCTCTTGCATCTTTTGGTGCATCTTCTCTAGATTAATCTACTGCTGCATCTCCTGTTGCTTCATCTTCTGATTTTTGATGTCCTTCTGCATCACCTGATGCTCCATCTGCTGCTGCTGCATACACTGCTGCATCTTCTGCTGCTGAATTCACTTCTGCTGCATCTGCTGCTGCATCACCTTCTACTGAATCCCCTGCTGCATCTCCTGCTGCTGCATCCACTGGTACATCTCCTAATGCTGCATCTCCTGCTGCTGCACCTCCTGATGCATCTCCTGCTGAATATCTCCCTGCTTCTTCTCTTACTGCTTCATCTCCTGCATCTGCTGCTGCATGTGTTGCTGCATCTCTTGCTTCTCTATGTCCTCTTCCTGGATCTCCACCTGCATCGATTGCTGCTGCATCCTCTGCTGAACCTCCTGCTGCTGCATCTCCTTCTGCAACTTCCTCTGATGCATCAGCAGATTCATCTCTCCTGCTTCATCTCCTGCTGCTGAATCTCCTGCTTTTGCATATCCTGCTGCATCTACAGCTGCTTCTAAGCCTACTTCATCTACTGCTGCTGCATTACCTGCTGCTTCTGCTGCTGCATCTCCTCCTGAATTTCCTGCTGCTGCATCTCCTGCTGCTATATCTTTTGCTTATTAATCTCCTGCTGCTTAATCTCTTACGGTATCTGCTTCTGAATCTGCTCCTGCACCTACTGCACCTGCATCTCCTGATGTTGTATCTGCTGCTACTGCATCTCCTAATTCATCTCCTGTAGCTTAATCTCCTGCTTTTGCATCTCCTGCTTTATCTCCTGCTGATGCCTATCTTACTGCTGCGTCTCCTGCTGCTTCGTCTGCTTCTACATCTTCCACTGCATTTCCTGCTGCTGCATCTCAGGGTACATCTCCTCTTGTTCAGTCTCTTGCTGCATAACCTGCTGCTACATCTCCTGCTACTGTATCTCCTGCATCTCCTGCTCCATCTCTTGCAGCTGCATCTTCTGCTCCACAACCTTCTGATGCATCTGCAGATTCATCTTATGATGGTGCTTTTTTGCTTGATCTCCTGCTTCTGCATCTCCTGCTGCTGCAAACTCTGCTGCATCTCCTGCTGCTGCATTTACAGCTGCAGTTGCTGCTGCTGTATCTCCTGCCACTGAGTCTGCTGATGCATTTTTTGATGCATTTTATACTTCTGCATCTCCTTCTCTAGCATCTCCTGCTGCATCTCCTCTTGCTGAATTTCCTTCTGCTGCATTTCCTGCTCCTGCATCTGATACTTTATCTCCTGCTGCTGCATCTGGAGGTGCTGCATCTCCTGCTGACTCTCCTGCTTTAGCATCTCATATCACATCTGCTGCTGCTTCTCCTGTTTCTGCATATCTCGCTGCATCTCCTGCTGCTGCATCACCTGCTGCATCACCTGCTGCCAAATCTCCTGCATCTTTTGCTGCATCTGCTGTAGATTCGCCTCTTGGTGCATCTCCAGCTGCTGCATCTCCTGCTGATGGATGTCCTCGTGCATCTCCTAATGCTGCATCTGCTGCTGCATCTCCTGCAGCTGCATCTCCTGTGCCATCTCTTACTGCTGAATCTGGTGCGGCTCCATTCTCTGCTGCATCTACTGCTGCTGCATAGCCTGCTGCGTAATCTCCTAATGCATCTCCTCTTGCTTAGTCTCCTGATGCTCCCTATCGTGCTACATCTCCTTTTGCTGCATATATTGCTGCTGCATCTACTGCTGCTTGGCACGCTGCTGCATCTTATGCTGTTCATTACCTGCTCTATCTCCTCCTACTTCATCCCCTCCTGCTGTGTATCCTGCCTCCGTATATACTGCTGCCTTTCCTGTTGCTGCATCTCCTGGTTCTTCTGCTGCTGCTTCAATTGCTGATGAATCTGGTGATAAATCTCCTGCGACATCTCATGCTTTTAAATATCATGCTGAATCTTCTGCTGCTGAATCTCCTGCTGCATCTGCTGCTGCTGCATCTCCTACTGCTAATTCACCTTCTGCATGTGCTGCTTCAGCATCTCCTGCTGCATCTCCTGCTGCTGCATTTGCTGCTTCATCTCATGCTGCTGCATCGCTTGCTGCATCTCCGTCTGAATCTCTTGGCGCTGCATTTCCTGCTGATGCATATTCTGCTTCAAATCCTGCTGCTGCTTTACCTTCTGCATCTGTTCCTGTTGTATTTCCGTCTGCTGTATCTCCTGCTGCTGCATCTGCTGATACTGCATGTGCTGCGGCATTTCCTGCTGCATCTCTTGGTGCTGCATCTTCTGGTGTTGCATCTCCTGCTGCATCTGCTGCTTCATCTCCTGCTTCTGTATCTCCTGCTGATGCATCTCCTGATGCATCCTCTGCTCATGCATCTACAGATACATCTCTTGATGCAGCATTTCTCGTTGCATCTGCTGCTCCATCCCCTGCTGCATCTCATTCTGCTCCATCTGATGCATCTCCTGTTGCATATGCTTCTGCTTCATCTACTGCTGCATCTCCTGCCAAATCTCCTGCTGCTGCATCTTCTTCTGATGTTCCTGCTGAATCTACTGCTGAATATGCATCCCCTGCTGCATCTTCTGCTGCTGCATCTCCTGCCTCATGTCCTACTTCATGTCCTCCTGCAGCATATCTTGCTGTATTTCATTCTGCTGCATCTCCTGCTGCATCATCTGCTGCAGCATCTTCTGCTACTAAAACTCCTACTGAATCAGCATCTCATGATGCATCTGCTGCTGCATCTATTGCTACTGCATCTGCTGCTTCTGCAGCTGCAGCTGCATCACCTCCTGTTGCATCACCTGCTGCATTACCTCCTGCTGCATATATTGCTGCATTTCCTGCTGCTGCTTAATCTGCCGCTCCACTTCCTGATTCTTCATGTACTGCTGCATTTCCTTCTACATTTGCTGCTGCTGCATCTCCTTCTACTTGATGTCCTCCTGCATCTCCTGGTGCTGCATCTGTTGCTTCATCTCTTGCTGGTGTAGAGCCTGCTGCTTCATCTCCTGCTGCATCCTCTGCGGATGCATCTGCGGTTGCATCAGCAGAAGCATCTCCATTTCCTGCTGCATCTGCTTCTCAAACTAGATGCATCTAGTGCTTCTGCATTTCAGCTGCATATCCTGTTGAAGGCATCTGCGGCTGCATCTCCTGCTGCTACATCTCCTGCTTAATCTCCTGCTGCACTTCCTGCTGTAACTGCTGATGCCTATGTTGCTATTTCATCTCCTGCTGCATGTCCTGCTGAATCTTCTTCTGATGAATATCCTCCAGCATCTCCTGCAACAATTCCTGCTGATGTCTCTCCTGCTGCATATCCTAGTAGATGCCCTGCTGCTGAATCTCCTTCTATATCTCTGGCTGCATCTCCTGCTGAATTTTCTACTGAATACCCTGCTGCCTTTTCTATAGAATCTCCTGCTGCAGAATCTCCTACGGAATTTCCTGCTGCAGAATCTGATGATGCATTTCCTGCTGATGCATCTCCTGCTGAATCTCCTGATGCTGCATCTCCTGCTGAATCTGCTGCTGCCTCTGGTGCGGTTGCATCTTCTTTTCCTACATCTCCTGCTACTCCATCTCCTGCTGATTTCCTGCTGCATTTCCTTCTTTTGAATCTCCTGCTGCATATCCTGGTGCATCACCTGCTGTATATGCATCTCCTGCTACATCTCCTGCTGATACACCTCATGCAGCTGCATCTGCTGCTGCATATCCTGCTGCATCTGCTTTTGCCAAATCTCTTGCTCTTACATATCGTACCGAAATTCCAGCAGCATCTCCTGCTGATGCAATTCTTGCTGCATCTCATCCTGCACCCTTTGCTGCTGCATCTGCTGCTGCTTCTGGTGTTGCTACATCTCCTGCTGCATCTGCTGCTGCATCTGCTGCTGTATCTCTTGCTGCATCTGCTTCTGCATCTCCTGCTCTTGTATCTCCTTCTGCTGAATCTCCTCCTGAATCTCCGGCAGCATCTCATGCTGCTACATATCCTGCTACATCTCCTGATGTATCTCCTTCTGAATATGCATATCCTTCTGCTTCTCCTGCTGCTGAATCTCCTGCTGCTAAATCTCCTGCTGCTGCATCTCCTGCTGTTGAATCTCCTGCTGCTGCGTCTGCTGCATCATCTCCTCTTTCTCCATAACCTGCTCTATCTCCTGGTGCTGCATCATATCATGCTGCTGCATATGTTGAAGAATCTCTTCCTACGGCATCTTCTGCTGAATCTTCATTTCCTGCTGCATCTTCATTTCCTGCTGCATCTTCTTCTGCATCTCCGGCTGTTGCTGCATCTCCTGCTGCTTCTCCTGCTGCTGCATCTGTTGCTGCTGAATCTCCTGCTGAATCTCCTGTGGCATCTCATGCTTCTACATATCATGCCGAATATCCTAATGCATCTCCTTCTGAATATGCATCTCCTGATGCATATCCACCTGCTGCCACTCCTACTACTGCGTTTGCTTCTGCATCTCCTGCTGCATCTCCTGCTGTTGAATCTCCTGCTGCCGTGTCTGCTGCTGAATATCCTTTGTCTGCTGTTGAATTACCTGCTGCTGAATCTCCTGCTGCATCTGCTGCTTCTGCATCTCCTGTTGCTGCATCACCTTCTGCATGTGCTGCTGCAGCATCTCCTTCTGCTGCATCTTCTGTTGCTGCATCTGCTGCTGCATCTAATGCTGCTGCATCTCATGCTGCATCTTCTGCTGCTGCATCTCTTGCCGCATCTCTGTCTGAGTCTCTTGGTGATGCATATTGTGCTTCAGCTCCTGCTGCTTCAACTACTGCTGCTGCATCTCCTGCTAATAACTAGCCTACGAGAAATCGTTGCGTTTTTCCTGCTTTGCGGCTGACAGTGAAAGCGCTTCATAAAAAGATCCTAACGAGAGCCAGAATTTGATGGTAGCAGCTTCCCTGCAGTACTTGAGCAGAAATCTCTAAAATCTCGACGTGATGCCTCAATAGCCCTGCAGATGTTACTGTTCACTATCCTAAACTGAAACTTCTACAAGTCTTGCTTTGGAGTGAAAGCGCTCTAAGGGAAGATATTCAGAAGCAGCAGCATTCCATGCTAGCATCTTCCCTGTGGGCATTATTCGATTTCCCAAAAGCGCCTCAATAATTCTGTTAAGTCATAATGAGATGAAGAGAGATGCAACAGCAGAAGATGCAGCACCAAGAGATGCAGCAGAAGATGCAGCAGCACATGCAGTATCATCAGATGCAGCAGCAGGAGATGCAGCAGCAGGAGATGAAGCATAAGGAAATACAACAAGAATAAATGCAGAAGGTAATGCAGCAGCAGGAGTTGGATCAGAATATGCATCAGCAGGAAATGCAGCACCATGTGATACAGACAGAGATGCAGCAGGAGATGAAATAGCAACATATGCATCAGCAGTTACAGCAGGAAGTGCAGCAGGAGATTCAGCAGGAGATGTAGCAGCAGGAGATGCAGCCGCAGATGCCTTTAGCAGGATATGCAGCTGAAATGCAGAAGCACTAGGTGCTTCCGTAGAAGATTGAGCAGCAGATGCAGCAGGAAATGGAGATGCTTCTGGAGATGCATCGGCAGAAGCATCCGCAGAGGATGCAGCAGGAGATGAAGCAGCAAGCTATACAGGAGGAATTCAAATAGAATGAGATGCAGCAGCAGCAAATGTAGCAGGAGATGCAGCAGTATATGAAGCAGCAGGAAATGGAGCAGCAGAATAAGCATCAGGAGATAATGCAGCAGGTGATGCAACAGGAGATGATACAGCTGCAGCTGCAGAGGCAGCAGATGCAGCAGCAATAGATGCAGCAGCAGATGATGCAGCAGGGGAGGCAGCAGAAGGAAATGCAGCAAGCTATGCTGGAGGAGGAGATGCAGTAGGATATGAAGCAGGAGATGCAGCAGCAAGAGATGCAGCAGGGGATGCATATTCAGCAGTAGATTCAGCAGGAACTTCAGAAGGAGATGCAGTAGCAGATTTAGCAGGAGATGCAGCAGTAGATGAAGCAGCAGCATAGCAAGAGCAGATGCACCAGATGGAGCAGAAAGAGATGCAGCAGGGGATGGAGCAGCAGATGCAACGGGAAATGGTGAAGATGCATGAGAGAGGATGCATCAGGAGATGTAGCAGCAGATGCAGCAGCAGGTGATGCAGGAGCAGATGCAACAGGAGATGCAGCAGCAGCAGATTCCGCAGGAGATGCATCAGCAGGGGATGTAGTAGCAGGAGACACAGAAAAAGATGCAGAAGGAGCTGCAGCATCAGGAGATGCAGCAGGGAATGCAGCAGCAGCAGAAGTAACAGGAGATGCATAAGCATCATATTCACTAGGAGATGCAGCAGCAGGATATGAAAAAACAGGAGATACTACAGAAGATTCAGCTGGAGACGCAGAAGGATGAGATGCAGCAGCAGGAGGTGCAAAGTAGTACATGAAGTGAAGAAGATGCAGTAGAAGGAAATAAAGCAGGCGATACAGCTGCAGTAAATGCAGCACAAGAGAAAGTAGCATCAGATGCAGCAACAGGACATGTAGCAGAAGGAGCTCTATCAGGAGATGCAGTAGTAGATGAAGTAGCAGCAGATGCAGCAGCAAATTCAGAAGATACAGCAGGAGATGCAGAAGGAGATGTAGCAGAAGGAGATATAGCAGCAGGAGATGCAGCAGGAGATGAAACAGGAAATGTAGTAGGAGTAGGTACAGCAGTACCAGATGCAGCAGTGTATGCAGCAGAGGAGATCAATAAGAGATGCAGCAGCAATTGATGCAGCAGTAGATGCTAGAGCCGGAGATGCAGAAGATGTAGATGCAGAAGCAGGAGATGCAGCAGAACATGCATCAGCAGGAGATGCAGGAAAACATACATCAGAAGGAGACACAGCAAAAGGATATGAGGTAGGAGATGCACCAGCAGCACCAGATGCAGCACCATATGCAGCAGAAGATGCAGAACCATATGGAGCAGAACATGCAGAACCATATGCAGCAGGAGATGTAGCAGCAGATGAAGCAGCAGATGCAGCTGGGGAAGTAGCATCTCCAGAAGCAGCAGCAGATGCAGCAGCAAATAATGCAGGATGAGATGCAGCAGGAATTGTATCAGCAGGAGATGCTACTGGAAATTCAGTAGGATATGCAACAGCAAGAGATTTGGCAACAGCAGATGCAGCAGGATATGCAGCAGCAGCTGCAGCTGCATGAGGTTTATCAGCAGGAGATGTAGCAGGAGATGCATATTCAGCAGGTGATGCACCAGGATGCAGGAGGAGACTCAACAGAAGGAAATGCAGCAGAGAAACAGCTGGAGATGCAGCAGCAAGAGATGCAGCAGCAGATTCAGGAGGAGTTGCAGCAGCAGGGGATGAAGAGGCAGGAGATTCAGCAGCAGGAGATGCAGCATCAGGAGATTCAGCAGGAGATGTAGCAGCAGAAGATGCATCCGCAGATGCCTTCAACAGGATATGCAGCTGAAATGCAGAAGCACTAGATGCATCTGTAGAAGACTGAGCAGCAGATGCAGCAGGAAATGGAGATGCTTCTGCAGATGCATCCGCATATGCATTTGCAGAAGATGCAGCAAGAGATGAAGCAGAAGGCTATACCCCAGAAGGAGACGAGGCAGCAGATGCAGCAGCAGGAGATGCAGGAGGACATCAAATTAGAAGGAGATGCAGCAGCAGCAAATGTAGCAGGAGATGCATCAGCAGGAGATGCATCAGTAGGAGATGCAGAAGCAGATGCAGCAGGAGGACATGCAGCAGCAGGACATGCAGCAGGAGTCGATGCAGAAGGTAACAGAGCAGCAGGAGATTCAGAAGAAGGAGATGCAGAAAGAGATTCAGCAGCAGCAGATGCAGCAGCAGGAAAGGCAGCAGTATATACAGAAGCAGGATATGCAGCAGGAGGAGATGCAGTAGGAGGAGATAGAGCAGGTAATGAAACAGCAAGAGATGCAGCAGGAGATGCAAGAACAAGAGATGCAGCATCAGACCCATCAGCAGGAGATGCAGCAGCAGAAGATGCAGCAGAAAATGCAGCAGCCAAAGTGCAGCAGGAGATGCTTCAATAGAAGGTGCAACATGAGATACAGCAGGAGATGCAGCAGCAGACGAAGCAAAAGGAGATGCAGAAACAGGAGATGCAGCAGCAGGACATGGATCTAGAGATGCAGCAGCAGGAGATTCATTAGGATATGTAGTAGCAGGATATGAAACAGCAGGAGCTATAGCAGCAGGAGATGCAGCATCAGGAGATGCAGCAGGAGATTCAGCAGGAGATGCAGCAGGAGGATAGAGAACAGAAGATGCAGTAGGGGGAGATTCAGCAGAAGATGCAGTAGGAAGAGATTCTTCAACATATGCAGCAGCATGATATGATGCAGCAACAGGAGATACGGCAACAAGGGAAGCAGCAGGACATGAACATTAAGAAGGAGATACCTCATGAGATTTAGCAGGATATGTAGCAGCATGAGATGCTGCCAGAGATTCAGGAGGAGATTCAGCAGAAAGATATGCAAAAGCAGGAGATGCAGAAGCAGATGCAGCAGGAGTCGATGCAGCAGGAGGACATGCAGCAGGAGTTGATGCAGAAAGTGATAGAGCAGCAGGAGATTCAGAAGAAGGAGATTCAGCAGCAGGAGATGCAGCAGCAGGAAAGGCAGCAGTATATAGAGAAGCAGGATATGCAGCAGGAAGAGATGCAGTAGGAGATGCAAGATCATAAGATGCAGAATCAGACTAATCAGCAGGAGATGCAGCAGCAGAAGATGCAGCAGGAAATGCAGATGAATATGCAGGAGCAGGAGATACAGCAGAAGATGCATCTGCATATGACGCAGAGGAGATGCAGCGCGTGACGCTCAAGGAGATGCAGCAGGAGATGCAGAACGAGATGAAGCAGCAAGATATGCAGCAGAAGGAGATGACGCAGGAGATGCTTCAATAGAATGTGCAACAAGAGATACAGCAGGAGATGCAGCAGCAGACGAAGCAAAAGGAGATGCAGAAACAGGAGATGCAGCAGCAGGACATGGATCAAGAGATTCTGCAGCAGGAGATTCAGTAGAAAAGGCAGAGGAGATTCAGTAGAAAATGCATTAGGAGATTTAGCAGGAGATGAAATAACAACATATGCATCAGCAGTTACTGCAGGAAGTGCAGCAGGAGATTCAGCAGGAGATGTAGCAGCAGGAGATGCAGCCGCAGATGCCTTCAACAGGTTATGCATCTGAAATGCATCAAGAGATGAAGCAGCAGGCTATACAGCAGGAAGAGATGAAGCAGCAGATGCAGCAGCAGGAGATGCAGGAGGACATCAAGTAGAAGGAGATGCAGCAGCTTCAAATGTAGCAGGAGATGCAGCAGTACATGAAGCATCAGGAAATGGAGCAGAAGATTAAAGAGATGCAGGAAATGCAGCAGAATATGCAGCAGGAGTGATACAGTTGCAGCTGCAGAGGCAGCAGATGCAGCAGCAATAGATGCAGCAGCAGATGCATCAGGAGATGCAGATTCAGTAGGAGATGTAGCAGCAGAAGATGCTTCAGAAGAAGATGCAGCAGGAGTTGCAGCAGAAGGAAATGCATCAATGCAGCAGGAGGAGATGCAGTAGGACATGAAGCAGGAGATGCAGCAGGTGATGCATATTCAGCAGTAGATTCAGCAGAAACTTCAAAAGGAGATGCAGCAGCAGGAAATTTAGCCGGAGATGCAGCCGTAGATGAAGCAGCAGCATATGCAACAGCAGATGCAGCAGATGGAGCAGAAAGAGATGCAGCCGGGGATGGAGCAGCAGAAGCAACAGGAAATGGTGCATCAGGAGATGCATCCGCAGATGCATGAGCAGAGGATGCATCAGGAGATGTAGCAGTAGGACATAGAGGAGCAGGAGATGCAGCAGCAGATGCAGCATCAGGAGATGCACGAGGACATCAATCAGCAGTACATGAAGCAGCAGGAAATGCACCAGTAGGCGAACTACAGCAGATGCAGCAAAAGATGCAGGAGATTCAGAAGCAGGAGATGTGGTATGAGATGCAGAAGCAGGAGAGTCAGCAGCAGATGCAGCAAAAGATGCAGCACCAGAATATGCAGCAGCAGGAGATGAAGTATCAGATGCAGGAGCAGGAAATGCAGCAGAACGAAATGCAGCAAAAGGAGATGCAGCAGGAGTTGCAGCAGTAGAAAATGCATCAGGAAATGCATCAGCTACTGCAGTTGTAGGAGATACAGCAGCAGCAACGGCAGCTGGAAATGCAGCAGCAGGAGATGCAGCATAGTTTGCAGCAGCAGGAGATGCAGAAGCAGGAGATCCAGCAAGAATGCACCATCATAAGTTGAATCCGCAGATGCAACAGAAGGATATGGAGCAGGAGATGCAGCCGCAAGAGATGAAGCAGGAGATGCAGCTGCAAGAGATGCAGCAGGAGATGCAGAAGGAGATTAATTAGCAGGAGATGTAGCAGAAGGAGATGCAGCAGCAGGATATGCAGCAAGAGGCTGAGCAAGAGGAGATGTATCCTGAGATGCAGCAGCAGGAAATGCAGCGGGAGATGTAGAAGCAGACGAAGCAGCAGTAGATGCAGCAGCAAGATAGGCATCAGAAGGAGATAAAACAGGAGATGCAAAAGCAGGAGATTAAGCTACAGGAGATGCATTAGGAGATGCAGTAGCAGCAGATACAGCATCAGGAGATTCAGCTGCAGTAGATGCAGGAGCAGATTCAGAAGCAGATTCTGTAAGAGATTCAGCAGCAGGAGATTGATAAGCAAAAGATATAGCAGCAGGAGATGCAGCAGCAGGAAATTCAGGAGGAGATGCAGCAGCAGAAGCAGCAGGTAATGCAGCAGCAGTAGATGGAGTAGGCTTAGAAGCAGCTTTAGATGCAGCAGCAGTAGATGGAGTAGGCTTAGAAGCAGCTGTAGATGCAGCAGGGTATGCAAGAGCAGGTGATTCAGCAGCAGGAGATGAAGCAGGGGAGATGCATCATCAGATGAATCCGCTGATGCATCAGAGGAAGTTGCAGAAGGAGATGCAGCAGCAGGAGGTTCAGCAGAGGATGCAGCAGCAATCGATGCAGGTGTAGATCCAGGAGGAGGACATAGAGAAGCAGGAGATGCAGCAGCACATGCAGCAGCAGATGCAGGAGATGAAGCAGTAGGAGAAGCAGCAGGAGGAGACTGAGCAGGAGATGCATCAGGAGGTGCAGCAGCAGGAGATGCAGCATTAGGAGATGTACCAGTGGATGCTGCTGCATCATCTCCTTTTGCATCTCCTTCTATGGCATCTCAGGCTGTATCTGCTGATTCTGCATCTCCTGATACATCCCCTGTTGCTTCATCTCATACTGTTGCATCTCATGCTGCATGTCCTGCTGCTATAGCTCCTGCTGTTTCATAACCTGCTACTGCATCTCCTAATTAATCTCCAGAAGCTTCATCTCCTGCTGCTGCATCTCTTGATCCATGTCTTGCTGCTGCATCTCCTGTTTCTGCATCTCCTTCTGCTTCGTCTGCTCCTGCATCTTTATCTGCTGTATCTCATGTTGCAAATTCTATTGAAGCATCTCCTGCGTCATCTCCTTCTGCTGCATATCCTGCTGCTGCATCTCCTTCTGCAACTCCTTGAGCGTCACCTACTGGATCTCCTTCTGCATTACCTGCAGATGCATCTCCTGCTGCTGCATATTCATCTGCATTTCCTGCTGCAGCTCCTTATGAATCTACTACTGCTGCATCTGCTGAATTTGCTGCTGTATCTCCTGATAGATTTCCTGCTGCTGCATCTCCTGCTGCTGCATCTGATGCTACTTTCTCTCTTGCTGCATTTACTGCGGCTGCATCTCCTGCTATATTTCCTTCTGCTGCACCTTCTTCACTTCATCTACTACTCTGCACCTCCTGCTGCTGCATCTCCTCCTTCTGCATCTACGGCTGAATCGTCTGTACCATCCTATGCTTCTTCATCTCCTGCTGCTCCGTCTCCTAGTGCATATGATGCTGCTGCATCTCCTGTTACTTCTGCTGCTGCTGCACTCCCTGCTGCATCACCTGATGCTGCAGCTCCTTCTGCATCTCCTTCTGTGTCTCCTGCTACTACATCGCCTGCTGCTGCATTTCCTGCTGAATCTCCTGATGCTGCAACTCCTTCTGCATCTTCTGCCAATGCATCTCCTACCGAATCTGCTGCTGCTGCCTCTCCTGTTGAATCTGCTTTGATGCATCTGCGGCTACATCTCTGCTGCTGCATCTCTTGCTGCGATTCCTGCTTCATCTGCTGATGCATCTGCTGCTGCTGTATGTCCTGCTACATCTCGTCATGCTGCACAACCTGCTGCATCTGCTGAAGATTCTCTTCCTATTGCTTCTCCTGCTGAATCTGCATTTCCTGCTGCATCTGCTTCTGCATCTCCTACTGCTGCATCACCTGCTGAATTAGCTGTTGCTGCATCTGCTTCTACATGTAGGTTATAACTTTCTACATTTGCTGACTCATCACCTGCTGCATCTGCTGATGCACCTCCTGCTGCTGCATCTCCTGCTTCATCTTCACCTGCTGCATCTGTGGCTTCATCACCTCATATGTCATCTCCTGCTGCATCTGCTGCAGTATTTCCTGCTGCAGTATCTGCTGATCCTGCATCTCCTGCTGCATTTCCTGCTGGCTTGAGAACAAATCTTATTAGGAGTGGCTGAGAGAGCTGGGGTTGTTCAGCCTGGAGAAGAGGAGGCTGAGGGGAGACCTTATTACTCTCTACAACTAACTGAGGGGAGGTTGTGGAGAGGAGGGAGCTGGCCTCTTCTCCCAAGTGACAGGGGACAGAACGAGAGGGAATGGCGTCAAGCTCCGCCAGGGGAGATTTAGGCTTGAGATTAGGAAAAAGTTCTTCACGGAGAGGGTGGTTAGGCATTGGAACGGTCTGCCAAGGGAGATGGTTGAGTCCCTGGAGGTGTTTAAGGTTAGGGTAGATGAGGTGCTTAGGAGCATGATTTAGGGATTGGTGGGAATGGTTGGACTCAACGATCCAGTGGGTCTCTTCTAACCTGGTCATTCTGTGATTCTGTGATCTGCTGCTGATCTGCTGCTGCTTCATCTCCTGCCAAATCGCCTGCTACATATCCTGCTGCTGCACCTCTTAATGCATCTCATGATAATGCTTCATCTCCTAATACTGCATCTCCTGCTGCATTTACTGCTGCTGCATTTACTGCTGCATCTTCTGCTGCATATCCTCCTGATGAGTCTGATGAAGCATCTCTTTCTCTTGCATCTCCTACTGCATCTCCTGCTGCTGCATTACCTGCTCTATCTCCGCCTACTGCATCTCATCCTGCTGCATATCCTGCTTCTGTATATACTGCTGCTTTTCCTGCTGCTGCATGTCCTGCTTCTGAATCTCTGCATCTCCTTCTTCTGAATCTCCTGCTGCTCTATTTCCTTCTGCATCGACTCCTGCTGAATGTCCTGCTGCTGCATGTCCTCCTGCTGCATCTGCTTCTGCATCTACTGCTGCTTCATCTCCTGCTCTTGCATCTCCTTCTGCTGAATCGCCTCCTGAATTTCCGGCGGCATCTCAGGCTGCTACATATCCTACTACATCGACTGAGGTATCTCCTTCTGAATATGCATCTCCTGCTGCTTCTCCTGCTGCTGAATCTGCTGCTGTTGAATCTCCTGCTGCTGCGTCTGCTTCATCATCTCCTCTTTCTCCATAACCTGCTCTATCTCCAGTTGCTGCATCATATCATGCTGGTGCATATGTTGAAGAATCTATTCCTACTGCATCTTTTGCTGAATCTTCATTTCCTGCTGCATCTGCTTCTGCATCTCCTGCTGCATCTCCTGCTACTGTACCAGTTGCTGCTGAATCTCCTGATGAATCTCCTGCGTCATCTCATGCTTCTACATATCATGCTGAATCTCCTGCTGCATCTGGTGTGGATGCATCTTCTTTTCCTGTATCTCCTGCTGTTTCATCTCCGGCTGATTTCCTGCTGCATTTCCTTCTGTTGAATCTCCTGCTGCATATCCTGGTGCATCACCTGCTGAATATGCATCTCCTGCTACACCTCCTGCTGATACACCTCATGCAGCTTCATCTGCTGCTACATATCCTGCTGCATCTGCTGTTGCCAAATCTCTTGCTGTTGCATATCCTACTGAATTTCCAGCAGCATTTCCTGCTGATGCAATTCTTGCTGCATTTCATCCTGCAACCTTTGCTGCTGCATCTGCTGCTGCTTCTGCTGCTGGTGCATCTCCTGCCGCATATCCTGCTGCTGTGTCTCCTGCTGATACATTTCCTGCTGCATGTCCTGCTTCTGCATCTACTTCTGCATCTCCGGCTCCAGCATCTCTAGCTGCATCAATTGCTCCTGCACCTCTTTTTCATCTCCTTCTGCTGCATATACTACTGTATCTGGTGCTGCTGTACTTCCTCCTGCTGCATTTCCTGTTGCATCTCCTCCTGCTGCATCTCCTGCTGAATCTCCTCCTACTGCATCTCCTGTTCCATCTCCTCCTGCTGCATGTCCTGCTGAATCTCCTGCTGCATCTCCTGCTGCTGCATCTCCTGCTCTTGCATCTCATTCTGCTGAATCTCCTCCTGAATCTCCGGCGGCATCTCATGCTGCTACATATCCTGCTACATCTCCTGACGTATTTCCTTCTCAATATGCATCTCCTGCTGCTTCTCCTGCTGCTGAATCTCCTGCTGCTGAGTCTTCTACATCATCTCCTCTTTCTCCATAACCTGCTGTATCTCCTGTTGCTGCATCATATCATGCTGCTGCATATGTGGAAAAATCTCTTCCTACTGCATCTTCTGCTTAATCTTCATGTCCTGCTGCATTTGCTTCCACATCTCCTGCTGCTGCTGCATCTCCTGCTGCTTCTCCTTCTGAATATGCATCTCCTAATGCATCTCCACCTGCTGCCTCTCCTACTGCTGCGTTTGCTTCTGCATCTCCTGCTGCATCTCCTGCTACTGAATCTCTTTATGCCGTGTCTGCTGCTGAATCTCCTGCTGCTGAACCTCCTGCTCCATCTATTGCTGCTACATCTCCTACTGCTGCATCACCTTCTGCATGTGCTCCTGCAGCATCTCCTTCTGCTGTATCTCTTGTTGCTTCATCTGCTGGTGCTGCACCTTCTGCAAAATCTCCTTCTGCATCTCCTGCTGCTGCATTTCCTATTGCATCTCCATCTGAATCTCATGGTGCCGCATTTTGTGCTGATGAATATTCTGCTTCAACTCCTGTTGCTGAATCTCCTGCTGCTGCATCTGCTGCTTCATCTCCTGCTGCTGCATCTGCTGATACTGCATGTGCTGCTGCAGCTCCTGCTGCATCTCTTGGTGCTGCATCTTCTGCTGTTGCATCTCCTGCTTCATCATATTATGACTTAACTGCCACTGTTGAGGCGCTTTAGGGAAATCGAATAACGCCCACAGTGAAGATGCTAGCATGGAATGCTGCTGCTTCTGAATGTCTTCTCTTAAAGCGCTTTCATTGCAAAGTGAGACTTGTAGAAGTTTGAGTATACGCTTGTGTACTTTAACATCAGAAGGGCTATTAAAGCGTCATTTGAAAATAGCAGAGCGTTCAGCACAAATACCGCAGGGAAGAAGCTACGATGAAATACTGGCTCTCGTTAGAGTCGTCTCTGGAAACGCTTTCACTGCAAGCTGCAAAGCACGTCTAACAAAACGTTTAGTATTGATTACGGAATTGTGATTTAACTCTTGAGGAGCTTTACGAAAAGTGAGTAAAGCCCGTATGGAAGATGCTAGCATGGAATGCTGCTGCTTCTGAATTTCTTCTCTTATAGAGCTTTCACTGCAAAGAAAGACTTGTAGAACTTTCAGTCTAGGCTCGTGTCCTGTAACATCAGAATGGGTATTAAAGCGTCACTTCAAAATTTCAAATCGTTCAGCACAAGTATGGCAGGGAAGCTGCTACAATCACATGCTGGCTCTCGTTAGTCTTCTCTGGAAGTGCTTTCACTGCAAGCTGCAAAGCACGACTAACACAAAATTATAGTATAGGGTACAGAACAGTTACTTTACTTCGCCGAATAACGCTATTTCGAAATAGTGAACATCGGCTGCTTCATCTCCTGCTGCTGTATAGCCTCCTGCTTCATCTCTTGCTGCATCCTCTGTGGATGCATCTGCAGAAGCATCTCCATTTCCTGCTGCATTTGCTACTCAGTCTTCTACGGATGCATCTAGTGCTTCTGCATTTCAGCTGCATACCCTGTTGAAGGCATCTGCGGCTGCATCTCCTGCTGCTACATCTCCTGCTGAATCTCCTGCTGCACTTCCTGCTGTAACTGCTGATGACTATGTTGCTATTTCATCTCCTGCTGCATCTCCTGCTGAATCTTCTGTAGAATCTCCTCCAGCATCTCCTGCTATAATTCCTGCTGATGTATCTCCAGCTGCATCTCCTACTACATCCCCTGCTGCTGAAACTCCTTCTATACCTCTGGCTGCATCTCCTGATGCATTTTCTACTGAATCTCCTGCTGCCTTTTCTACTGAATCACCTGCTGCAGAATCTCTAACGGAATTTCCTGCTGCAGAATTTGCTGGTGAATTTCCTGCTGATGCATCTCCTGCTGAATCTCCTGATGCTGCATCTCCTCCTGCTGAATCTGCTGCTGCCTCTTGTGCGGATGCATCTTCTTTTACTGCATATCCTGCTGCTGCATCTCGGGATGATTTATTGCTGCATTTCCTTCTGTTGAATCTCCTGCTGTATATCCTGGTGTATCACCTGCTGAATATGCATCTCCTGCTACATCTACTGCTGATACACCTCATGCAGCTGCATCTGCTGTTGCGTATCCTGCTGCATCTGCTGTTGCCAAATCGCTTGCTGGTGCATATCCTACTGAATTTCCAGCAGCATCTCGTGCTGATGCAATTCTTGCTGCATCTCATCCTGCATCCTTTGCTGCTGCATCTGCTGCTGCTTCTGGTGATGCTACATTTCCACATGCATCTGCTGCTTCATCTGCTGCTGGTGCATCTCCTGCCTCATATCCTGCTGCTGCATCTCCTGCTGATGCATGTCCTGCTGCATCTCCTGTTTCTGTATCTACTTCTGTATCTCCGGCTCCAGCATCTCCTGCTGCATCAATTGCTACTGCATCTCTTATTCATCTCCTTCTGCAGCATATATTGCTGCATCTGGTTCTGCTATAACTTCTCCTGCTGCATTTCCTGTTGCATACCCTCCTGCTGCATCTCCCACTGAATCTCCTCCTTCTGCATCTCCTCTCCCATCTCCTCCTGCTGCATCTCCTGCTGCTGCATCTCCTTCTGTTACATCTCCTTCTGCATCTCCTGCTACAGCATCTCCTGCTGTATCTGCTGCTTCTGCATCTCCTGGTACATCCCCTGCTGCTTCATCTCATCCTGCTGCATCTCATGCTGCATCTCCTTCTGCTATATCTCCTGCTGTTTCATATCCTGCTACTGCATCTCTTAATGAATCTCCTGCTGCTTCATCTCTTGATCGATATTATGCTGCTGCATCTCCCTTTACTGCATCTCCTTTTGCTTCGTCTGCTGCTGCATCTCCAGCTGTATCTCATGTTACACTTTCTATTGAAGCATCTTCTGCGTCATGTCTTTCTGCTGCATATCTTTCTGCTTCATCTCGTTCTGCATCTCCCACTGCATCTCCTTGAGCGTCACCTGCTGCATCTCCTTCTCCATAACCTGCAGATGCATCTCCTACTCCTGTATATTCATCTGCATTTCCTGCTGCAGCTCTTTACGAATCTACTACAGCTGCATCTCCTGAATTTTCTGCTGCATCAGCTGCTGCTTCATGTCCTGCTGCATCATCTGCTGCTGCATCTCCTGCTTCTGCATCTGATGCTACTTTTTCTCTTGATGCATTTACTGCGGCTGCATCTCCTTCTATATTTCAGTCTGCTGCATCTTCTTCACTTCATCTACTATTCTGCACCTCCTGCTACTGCATCTCTTCCTTCTACATCTCCTAGTGCATATGATGCTGATGCATCTCCTGTTACTTCTGCTGCTGCTGTATTCCCTGTTGCATCTCCTGATGCTGCAACTCCTAGTGCATTTTCTGCTGATGCATCTCCTGCGGAATCTACTGCTGCAGCATCTCCTGTTGCATCTTCTTCTGATGCATCTGCTGCTGCATCACTTGCTGCATTTCCTGCTTCATCTGTTGATGCATCTGCTGCTGCTCTATGTCCTGCTACATCTCTGATGCATTCCTATTGCTTCTCCTGCTGAATCTGCATTTCCTGCTGCATCTGCTTATGCATCTCCTGCTGCTTCTCCTTCTGCTGCATCAGTTACTGCTGAATCTCCTGATGAATCTCCTGGGGCATCTCATGCTTCTAAATATCATGCTGCATCTCCTGCTGCTGCATCTCCTACAGCTACATCACCTTCTGCATGTCCTGCTGCAGCATCTCCTTCTGCTGCAACTCCTGTTGCTGCATCTGCTGGTGCTGCACCTCCTGCTCCATCTCCGTCTGAATTTTTGGTGCTGCATTATCTGCTGCTGCATATTGTGCTTCAACTCCTGCTACTACATTACCTTCTGCATCTATTCCTGTTTTATTTCCTGCTGCTGCATCTCCTGCTGCTGCTTCTGCTGCTTCATCTCCTGCTGCTGCATCTGCTGATACTGCATGTGCTGCTGCATCTTCTGCTGCGTCTCTTGGTGCTGCATCTTCTGATGTTACAACTCCTGCTCCATCTCCGTCTGAATCTTTTGGTGCTGCTTTTCCTGCTGATGCATATTCTGCTTCAACTCCTGCTTATGCATTAACTTCTGCATCTATTCCTGTTGTATTTCCTGCTGCTGCATCTCCTGCTGCTGCATCTTCTGCTGCGTCTCTTGGTGCTGCATCTTCTGATGTTGCATCACCTGCTGCTGTATCTCCTGCTGCTACATCTCCTGATGCATCCTCTGCTCATGCATCTGTGGATGCATCTCCTGATGCACCATTTCCCTTTGCATCTGCTGCTCCATCCCCTGATGCATCTCTTTCTGCTCCATCTGCTGCATCTGCTGTTGCATATGCTGCTGCTTCATCTACTGCTGCATCTCCTGATAAATCTCCTGCTGCTGCATCTCCTTCTAAAGTTTCTGCTGAATCTATTGCTGAATATGCATCCCGTGCTGCGTCTCCTGCTGCTGCATCTCCTGCTTCATATCCTACTGCATCTCCTCCTACAACATATCTTGCTGCATTTCCTTCTGCTGCATCTCCTGCTGCATCATTTGCTGCAGCATCTTCTGCTGTTACATCTCGTAGTGCATCAGCATCTCATGATGCATCTGCTGCTGCATCTATTGCTGCTGCATCTGCTGCCTCTGCAGCTTTAGCTGCATCACCTGCTGATGCATCACCTGCTGCATTACCTCCTGCTGCATATTCTGCTGCATTTCCATCTGCTTCTTAATCTGCTGCTCCATTTCCTGATGCTTCATGTACTGCTGCATCTCCTGCCAAATTTTCTGCTGCTGCATCTCCTTATACTTGATGTCCTCCTGCATCTCCTGCTGCTGCATCTGCTGCTTCATCTCCTGATGCATCCTTTGCGGATGCATCTGAGGATGCATCTCCATTTCCTGCTGCATCTGCTGCTCAATCTTCTATGGATGCATCTACTGCTTCTGTATTTCAGCTGCATATCCTGTTGAAGGCATCTGCGGCTGCATCTCCTGCTGCTACATCTCCTGCTGAATCTCCTGCTGCACATCCTGCTGTAACTGCTGATGCATATGTTGCTATTTCATCTCCTGCTGCATCTCCTGCTGAATCTTCTTTTGCAGAATCTCCTGCTGCATCTCCTGCTACAATTCCTGCTGATGTATCTCCTGCTGCATCTCCTACTACATCCCTGTTGCTGAATCTCCTTCTATATCTCTTGCTGCATCTTCTGCCAGTGCATGTTCTGCTGCATTTCCTGCTGATGCATATCCTACTGCTGTATTTCCTGATGCATCTCTTTCTGCTTTATCTTTTTCTCCATATCCTGTTGCATCTCTTCGTGCTGGATCTCCTGCTTAATCTCCTCCTACTACATCTTCAGCATATGCTGCTGCATCTGGTGCTGCTTCACCTATTGCTGCATCTCCCGCTATTGCATCTGCTGCTGCAACTCCTGCTACTTCATCTGCTGCTGCATCTGCATCTCCTCTTTCGTCTGCTGCCTGCATCTCCTGCTGATGCATCTCCTCTTGCTGCATCTTCTGCTGCATTTCTGGATACTGCATCTTCTTAATTTGCTGCTGCATCTGCTGCTGATTCATGTACTGCTGCATCTGCTGCTACAATTCCTGCTGCTACATCTCCTGCCACTTAATGTCCTCCAGCATCTACTGCTGCTGCATCCTCTGCTCGTGCATCTGTAGATGCATCTGCAGAAGTATCTCCATTTCCTGCTGCATCTGCTGCTCAGTCTTATACTGATGCATCTAGTGCTTATGCATTTCCTCCTGAAGGCATCTGCGGCTGCATCTCCTGCTGCTACATCACCTGCTGAATCTCCTGCTGCCCTTCCTGCTGTAACCTCTGATGCATATGTTGCTACTTCATCTCCTGGTGCATATCCTACTGTATCTCCTGCTGAATCTTCTTCAGCAGAATCTCCACCTGCCACTCCTGCTGATGTATCTCCTGCTGCATCTCCTACTATATCTCCTGCTGCTGAATCTTGTTCTATATCTCCTGCTACATCTTCTGGTGAATCTTCCGCTGAATCTCCTGCTGCAGACTCTCCTACGGTGTTTCCTTCTGCAGAATCTCCTGCTACATTTCCTGCTGATGCATCTCCTGCTGAATCTCCTGCATCTTCATCTCCTGGTGCTGCTTCTCCTGCATCTGCTTCGGCTGCATCTTCTTCTACTGCGTCTCCTGCTACTCCATCTCTTTCTGCATCTCCCGTTGCTACATCTCCTTCTGCATTTCCTGCTTCTGCATCTCCTGCTACTTCATCTCATGCTGCATCTCCTGCTATGCACCTCATGCTGCTGCATCTGCTCTTGCATATCCTGCTGCATCTTTTGCGGCATCTCCTGCTGCTGCAGTTCCTGCTGCATCTCATCCTGCATCACCTGCTGCTGCCTCTGCTGCTGCTTCTGGTGTTGCTACATCTCCTGCTGCACCTGCTGCTGCATCTCCTGCTGCATCTCCAGCTGCATATGCTGCTGCTGCATCTCCTTCTGTATCTTCTGCTGTGTCATATCCTGCTGCATCTACTCTGCTGCATCTCCTGAATCTGTTGTTGTATCTGCTGCTACTTCATGTACTGCTGCATCTCCTGCTACATCTCCTGCTGCTGCATCTCCTGCTTCACTTGTATCTACATTTCTACTTCATCTCCTGCTGCATCTCCTGCTACTGCATTTCCTGAATCTGCTCTTGTATCTACTGCTATTTCATGTACTCCTGCATCTCCTGCTGCCCTATCTCATGCTACATGCTCTGCTGATGCATCTGCGGATGCATCTACTGATTCTGAATATCCTGCTACATCTGCTGCTGAATCTCCTGCTACTGAATCGCCTGCTGCTGCATCTCCTACTGCATATGCTGCTGAATGCATTTGCGGCTGCATATCCTGCTGTTGCATTTCCTGCTGCTGCGTCTCCTGCTGCTGCATTTCCTGCTGCTGCATCTCATGCTGCATCTACTGCTATTTCATCTACTGCTGCATCTCCTACATCTCCTGCTGCCTCATACTTTTCTCTATGTCCTGCTGCATCTACTGCTGCTGCCTCTGCTGGTGCATCTGCTGCTGATCTATCTCCTGCTCCATCTCTTCCTGCTGCATCCCCTGCTGCATCGCCTACTGCTGCATCTGCAGCATATGCTGCTTCATCTAGTGCTGCTTCACCTACTGCTGCAAGCCCTGCAAAATTTGCTGCTGCTGCATCTGCTGCTGCAGCACCTGCTGCAGCATCTCCTGTTTAATCACCTGAAGCATCTCCTGCTGCATTTTCTGCTGGTGCATCTCCTGCTGCATTTCCTGCTGGTTCATCTCCTGCCTCATATGCTGCTGGTGTGTCTCCTGCTGATGTATGTTTTGCTGCATCTCCTGCTGATGCATCTACTCCTGCAGCTCCTGCTGATGCATCTACTCCTGCATCTCTGGCTTCTGAATCTAATTCTTCTGCATCTACTTCTTCGGCATCTCTGGCTCCAGCATCTCCTGCTTCATCAATTACTGCTGCATCTCTTATGCATCTCCTTCTGCTGCATCTACTGCTGCATCTTCTGCTGCTGTACCTCCTCCTGCTTCATCTTTTGTTCCACCTTCTCCTGCTGCATCTCCTGCTTAAGCTCTTCCTGCTGCATCTCCTGCTTAATCTCTTCCTGCTGCTTCATCATCTCCTTTTGCATCTCCTGCTATGGCATCTCCGGCTGTATCTGCTGATTCTGCATCTCCTGATACATCCCCTGCTGCTTCATCTCATACTGCTGCATCTCATGCTGCATGTCCTGCTCCTATACTGCATCTCCTAATTAATCTCCAGAAGCTTCATCTCCTGCTGCTGCATCTCTTGATCCATGTCTTGCTGCTGCATCTCCTGTTTCTGCATCTCCTTCTGCTTCGTCTGCTCCTGCATCTTTATCTGCTGTATCTCATGTTGCAAATTCTATTGAAGCATCTCCTGTGTCATCTCCTTCTGCTGCATATCCTGCTGCTGCATCTCCTTCTGCAACTCCTTGAGCGTCACCTACTGGATCTCCTTCTGCATCACCTGCAGACGCATCTCCTGCTGCTGCATATTCATCTCCATTTCCTGCTGCAGCTCTTTATGAATCTACTACTGCTGCATCTGCTGAATTTGCTGCTGCATCTCCTGATAGATCTCCTGTTGATGCATCTCCTGTTGATGCATCTCCTGCTGATGCATCTCCTGATGCTGCATCTGATGCTGCGTCTGATTATACTTTCTTTCTTGATGTATTTACTGCGGCTGCATCTCCTGCTATATTTCCTTCTGCTGCATCTTCATCACTTCATCTACTACGCTGCACCTCCTGCTGCTGCATCTCCTCCTTATGCATCTAAGGCTGAATCGCCTGTAGTATCCTATGCTTCTTCATCTCCTGCTGCTACATCTCCTAGTGCATATGATGCTGCTGCATCTCCTGTTACTTCTGCTGCTGCTGCATTCCCTGTTGCATCTCCTGATGCTGCAGGTCCTTCTGCATCTCCTTCTGTGTCTCCTGCTACTACATCCCCTGCTGCTGCATTTCCTGCTGAATCTCCTGATGCTGCAACTCCTTCTGCATGTTCTGCTGATGCATCTCCTGCGGAATCTACTGCTGCTGCATCTCCTGTTGCATCTGCCTCTGATGCATCTGCGGCTACATCTCTGCTGCTGCATCTCTTGCTGCATTGCCTGCTTCATCTGCTGATGCATCTCCTGCTGCTGAATCTCCTGATGCTGCATCTGCTGCATCATCTCCTCTATGCTTTCTCCATAACCTGCTGTATCTCCTGTTGCTGCATCATATCATGCTGCTGCATATGTTGAAGAATCTCTTCCTACTGCATCTTCTGCTGAATCTTCATTTCCTGCTGCATCTGCTTCTGCATCTCCTACTGCTGCATCTCCTGCTGCTTCTTATGCCGCTGCATCATTTGCTGCTGAATCTCCTGATGAATCTCCTGCGGCATCTCATGCTTCTACATATCATGCTGAATGTCCTGCTGCTGCACCTCCTGCTGCATCTCCGTCTGAACCTTTTGGTGCTGCATTTCCTTCTGATGCATATTCTGCTTCAAATCCTGCTGTTGCATTACCTTCTGAATCTATTCCTGTTGTATTTCTTGCTGCTGCAACTCCTGTTGCTGCATCTCCTGCTTCATCTTTTGCTGCTGCATCTGCTGATACTGCATGTGCTGCTGCATCTTCTGCTGCATCTCTTGGTGCTGCATCTTCTGATGTTGCATCTCCTGCTGCATCTCCTGCGGCATCACCTACTCCTGTATCTCCTGCTGCTACATCTCCTGATGCATCTTCTGCTCATGCATCTGCAGATGCATCTCCTGATGCACCATTTCCCGTTGCATCTGCTGCTCCATTTCCTGCTGCATCTCTTTCTGCTCCATCTGGTGCATCTGCTGTTGCATATGCTGCTGCTTCATCTACTGCTGCATCTCCTGCTAACTCTCCTGCTGCTGCATCTCCTTCTGAAGTTCCTGCTGAATCTACTGCTGAATATGCATCCCCTGCTGCATCTCCTGCTGCTGCATCTCCTGCTTCATATCCTACTGCATCTCCTCCTGCAGCATATCTTGCTGCATTTCCTTCTTCTACATCTTCTGCTGCATCATCTGCTGCAGCATCTTCTGCTGCTACATCTCCTACTGAATCTGCATCTCCTGATGCATCTGCTGCTGCATCTCCTGCTGCTACATCTCCTACTGCTTCCTCACCTTCTGCATGTGGTGCTGCAGTATCTGCTTCTGCTGCATCTCCTGCTGCTACATCTCCTACTGCTTCCTCACCTTCTGCATGTGGTGCTGCAGCATCTGCTTCTGCTGCATCTTCTGTTGCTTCATCTGCTGGTGCTGCACCTGCTAGAACATCTCCTTCTGCAACTCCTGCTGTTGTACCTCCTGTTGCATTTCCGTCTTAATCACTTGGTGCTGCATTTCCTGCTGATGCATTACCTTCTGCATTTATTCCTGTTGTATTTCCTGCTGCTGCATCTCCTGCTTCATCTCCTGCTGCTGCATCTTCTGATACTGTATGCTGCTGCATCTCCTGCTGCATCTCTTGGTGCTGCATCTTCTGCTGTTGCATCTCCTGCTTCATCTCATCATGACGTAACAGCCACTATTGAGGCGCTTTAGGGAAATCGAATAATGCCCACAGGGAAGATGGTAGTATGGAATGCTGCTGCTTCTGAATGTCTTCTCTTATAGCAATTTCACTGCAAAGTACGACTTCTAGAACTTTCATTCTAGTCTTCTGAATTATATCATCAGCTAGTAAAGTGTCACTTCAAAGCGCCTGTTAACGCACTTGTGGAAAAGCAAGTATTTCAGGCAGTGCAGATGCTGACATGAAACTACACCGCTTATTAATGTTTTCTCTTATAGCGCTGTTACTGCAAAAGATGACTTGTAGAAGTTTCACTCTAGGCTTATGAGCTGTAAGATCGGAATGGCTATTAAAGCCTCATTTCAAGATTTGAGATCGTTCAGCACAAGTACCGCAAGGAAGCTGCTACCATCAAATTCTGGCTCTCGTTAGGATCTTTTCATGAGGAGCTTTCACTGTCAGCCGCAAAGCAGGAAAAACGCAACCTTTTCGCGTAGGCTAGTTATTAGTGACTTAATAATGCCTAATAATGTGCTTCAGGAAAAGTGAATATCTCCAGCAGGGAAGATGTTAGCATGGAATGTTTCTGCTTGTGGATGTATTCTCTTAGAGCGCTTTCATTGCAGAGCACGACTTGTAGAACTTTCAGTCTAGTCTTGTGTACTGTCAGATCGGAATGACTACTTTAAATTTCAGAACGTTTAGCACAACTGCCGAGGGAATGCTGAAACCATCAAATGGTGTCTCTCGTTAGAATCTTCTCTGGAACGCTTTCACTGCAAGCTTCAAACATGACTAAAAGAACTTATCAGCATAGGCTAGTGAATAGGGACTTAACACCATCTATTATGGAGTTTTAGTAAAAATTCACATCTCCAGCAGGGAAGATGCTAGCATGGAATGCTTCTGTTTGCGGATGTATTCTCTTAGAGCGCTTTCACTGCAGAGCACAACTTGTAGAACTTTCAGGGGTATTTCTGATAAACGCTTTCAAATCTTCAAGTGAAGCCTTACTAGCCATTCTGATGTTACTGTTCTCTAGCCTAGACGGAAAATTCTACAAGTCGTGCTCTGTAGTGATTGCGCTCCAAGAGAATACATCCACAAGCAGAAGCATTCCATGCTAACATCTTCCCTGCTGGAGATATTCTCTTTTCCTAAAGCTCGTTATTAGGAGTTATTAAGTCGCTCATAACTAGCCTCCGCGAAAACGTTGTGTTTTTCGGTCTTTGCGGCTGACAGTGAAAGCGCTTCATAAAAAGATCCTGAAAAGAGCCAGAATTTGATGGTAGCAGCTTCCGTGAGGTACTTGAGCAGAAATCTCTAAAATCTTGATGTGATGCTTCAATAGCCATGCTGATGTTACTTTTCACAAGCCTAGAGTGAAAGTTTGACATACATGCTTTGTAGTTGTAGCGCTTTAAGAGAACACGTTCATAAGCGGAATCATTTCATGCTAGCATCGTCCTTGCTGGAGATATTAATTCCAACTACAGCGACGTAATAGGCGTTTTAAAGTCACTCTTAACAAGCCTAAACTAAAACATTATTTTAGTCGTGTTTGCAACTTGCAGTGAAAGTCTGTCTAGGAAGACTCTAACGTGAGCCAGTATTGGATGGTAGCAGCTTTCCTGCGGTACTTATGCTGAATGCTCTGAAATTTTGACGTGACGCCTTCATAGCTATTTTGATGTTACCGTTCACAAACTGAGAATGAAAGTGCTACAAGTCTCCCTTTCCAGTGAAAGCGCTATAAGAGAAGACATTCAGAAGCAGCAGCATTCCGTGCTAACATCTTCGCTGTTAGACCATTCACAAGCCTAGAAGGAAAGATAGATAAATCTTGGTTTTCATGATTGCGCTCTAAGCGAAGACATTCAGAAGCACAAGCGGTCATTCTGATCTGACAGTACACAAGACTAGACTGAAAGTTCTACAAGTCGTGCTCTGCAATAAAAGCGCTCTAAGAGAATACATCCACAAGCAGAAGCATTCCATGTTAATTTCTTCCCTGCAGAAGATATTCTCTTTTCCTAAAGAGCGTTGTTAGGAGCTATTAAGTTGCTAATAACTAGCCTCCGCGAAAATGTTGCGTTTTTCGGTCTTTGCGGCTGACAGTGAAAGCTCCTCATGAAAAGATCCTAACGAGAGCCAGAATTTGATGGTAGCAGCTTCCATGCGGTACTTGAGCAGAAATGTCTAAAATCTTGACGTGATGCCTCAATAGCCATGTTGATGTTACCGCTCACTAGCCTAGACTGAAAGTTCGACAAGTCTCGCTTTCCAGTGAAAGTGCTATAAGAGACGACATTCAGAAGCAGCAGCATTCTGTGCTAACGTCTTTGCTGTTAGAGATAGTCACTTTTCCTAAAGCTCGTTATTAGTCGCTGTTGTGTCACTATTCTTTAACCTAGTCTTAAACACATTGTTAATCTTGTTTTGCACCTCTCAGTGAAAGCACTCCCCAAGAAGATTCTAACGAGAGCCACCATTTGATGCTAGCAACTTCCCGAGGGTAGTTCTGCTAAACGCTTTCAAATCTTCAAGTGAATCTTTACTAGCCATGCTGATGTTACAGTTCACTAGCCTAGACGGAAAGTTTGATAAATTTTGGTTTGCAGTGATTACGCTCTAAGAGAAGACATTCAGAAGCAGAAGCATTCCATGGTAACATCTTCCCTGCTGGAGATATTCTCTTTTCATAAAGCTCATTATTAGGCGTTATTAAGTCGCTAATAACTAGCCTACGCGAAAACGTTGCGTTTTTCATGCTTTGCGGCTGGCAGTGACAGCGCTTCATGAAAGGATCCTAACAAGAGCCAAAATTTGATGGTAGCAGCTTCCCTGCGGTACTTGTGCTGAACGATCTCAAATCTTGAAATGAGGCTTTAATAGCCATTCCGATCTTACAGCTCATAAGCCTAGAGTGAAAGTTCTACAAGTCGTCTTTTGCAGTAACAGCGCTATAAGAGAAAACATTAATAAACGGTGTAGTTTCAGGCCAGCATCTGCACTGCCTGAAATACTTACTTTTCCACAAGCGCGTTAACAGGCGCAGTTAAGTCACAATTCATTACCCTAAACTAAAATGTGTTAGTCGTGCTTCAGAGCTTGCAGTGAAAGCGCTATAAGAGAAGACTCTAACGAGAACCAGCATTTGATGGTAGAAGCTTCCCTTGCGGTACTTGTGCTGAACGCTCTGAAATTTTGAAGTGACACTCTACTAGCTGATGATATACTTCAGAAGACTAGAATGAAAGTTCTAGAAGTCGCACTTTGCAGTGAAATTGCTATAAGAGAAGACATTCAGAAGCAGCAGCATTCCATACTACCATCTTCCCTGCAGCTGATGTTATCTGTTCCTAAAGCGTGTTATTCGGCAAAGCAAAGTAACTGTTCTGTACCCTATACTAAAATTTTGTGTTAGTCATGCTTCGCAGCTTGCAGTGAAAGCGCTTCAAGAGAAGACTAAGGAGAGCCAGCATGTGATCATAGCAGCTTCCCTGCCGTACTTGTGCTGAACGATTTGAAATTTTTGAAGTGACGCTTTAATAACTATTCTGATGTTACAGGAGACGAGCCTAAACTGAAAGTTCTACAAGTCTTTCTTTGCAGTGAAAGCGCATCCAGAGAAGAATTATACGAATTTCAATATTTGATCAAAGCATCTTCCCTGCGCTATTTGCGCTGAACACCCTGATATTTTGAAGCGACGCTTTAATAGCCATTCTGATGTTGCAGTACATAAGCCCAGACTAAAAGTTCAACAAGTCTTGCCTTGCAGTGAAAGTGCTAAAGATTTTGAAGTGATGCTTTAATAGCCATTCTGATGTTGCAATGTACAAGCCTAGACTGAAACTTCTACAAGTTTTGCTTTGCAGTGAAAGCGCTCTAAGAGAAGACATTCAGTAGCAGCAGTATTCCACGCTAGCATCTTCACTGCGTCAGTTACTCACTTATCAGAAAGCACCTTCATAAATCACAATTCAGTACCCTATACTAAAACGTTCTGTTAGTCATGCTTTGCAGCTTGCAGTGAAAGCGTTTCCAGAGAAGACTCTAACGAGAGCCAGCATTTCATCGTAGCTTCTTCCCTGCGGTATTTGTGCTGAACGCTCTGCTATTTTCAAATGACGCTTTAATAGCCGTTCTGATGTTAAAGTACACAAGCGTATACTCAAACCTCTTACAAGTCTCGCTTTACAGTGAAAGTGCTTTAAGAGAAGACATTCAGAAGCAGCAGCATTCCATGCTAGCATCTTCCCTGTGGGCGTTATTCAATTTCCCTAAAGCGCCTCAATAGTGGCAGTTAAGTCATACTGAGATGAAGCAGAAGATGCAGCACCAAGAGATGCAGCAGGAGCTGCAGCAGCACATGCAGTATCAGCAGATGCAGCAGCAGAAAATGAAGCAGCAGGAGTTGAAGCAGAATATGCATCAGCAGGAAATGCAGCACCATGAGATTAAGACGGAGATGCAGCAGGAGGTGCAGCAGCAGGAGATAAAGAAGCAGATGTTGCAGCAGATGCAGCACAAGCAGACGAAGCAACATGAGATGCAGCAGAAGGAGATGCTGCAACAGCAGATGCAGAAGGTGATGCAGCAGTAGGAGATGTAGCAGCAGCAGATGGAGCAGGAGATTCAGTAGCAGGAGATGCAGCAGCAGACAAATGATATTCAGCAGCAGACACGCCATAAGAAGATTCAGCAGCAGGAGGTGCAGCAGGAGATGCAGAAGCAAACGCTGCAGTAGGAGTGGCAGCATGTTGAGATGCATCAGGAGATGCATATTCAGAAGGAGAAGCAGCAGGAGATGCAGAAGCAGATGCAGCATGAAATGAAGATTCAGCAGAAGATGCAGTAGGAAGAGATTCTTCAACATATGCAGATGCATGATATGATGCAGCAACAGGAGATACAGCAGGTTATGGAGAAAGAGGAGATGATGCAGCAGACGCAGCAGCAGAAGATTCAGCAGGAGAAGATGCAGCAGCAGGAGATTCAGCAGCAGGAGATTCAGCAGCAGGAGAAGCAGCAGCAGGAGAAGCAGGAGGAGATGCACATACAGAGGGAGATACATCAGGAGATGTAGCAGGATATGTAGAAGCATGAGATGCCATCAGAGATTCAGTAGGAGATTCAGCAGAAGGAAATGCAAGAGCAGGAGATGCATCAGCAGGAGATGCAGCCGGAGTTGATGCAGAAGGTAATAGAGCAGCAGGAGATTCAGAAGGAGATGCAGAAAGAGATTCAGCAGCAGGAGATACAGCAGCAGGAAAGGATGCAGTATATAGAGAAGCAGGATATGCAGCAGGAGGAGATGCAGTAGGAGGAGATAGAGCAGGTAATGCAGCAGCAAGAGATGCAGCAGGAGATGCAAGAGCAAGAGATGCAGCATCTGACCCATCAGCAGGAGATGCAACAGCAGAAGATGCAGCAGGAAATGCAGCAACAGGAGATTAAGCATTACCATGAGATGCATTAAGAGATGCAGCAGCAGGATATGTAGCAGGAGTTTTGGCAGGACATGAATCAGCAGCAGAGCATCAGGAAATGCAGCAGTAGATGCAGGATCAGCAGATACTCATTCAGGAAATACTGAAGCAGATGCAGCAGGAGATGACATATCATGTGATGAAGCCACAGATGCATCAGTTGAAGATGAAGCAGGAGATGCAGCAGCACGAGGTGCATCAGCAGGTGCATGAGGAAATGAGGCAGCAAATGTAGAAAGGTATAAAGGAAGAGATAGAGCAGGAGACGTTTCAACAGGAAATTCAGCAGGAAATGCATTAAGAAATAAGATGCACAAGTAGATGGAGAACCAGTTGCAGCATCAGGAGATTCAGACGGAAATGCAGCAGCAGGGGATGTCGTAGCAGGAGACACAGAAGGAGTTGCAGAATCAGGGAATGCAGCAGCAGCGGAAGTAACAGGAAATTGAGCAGCATCATATGCACTAGGAGCAGCAGGACAGCAGGAGATGAAGAAGCATGAGATGCTACAGGCAATTCAGCCTGAGATGCAGAAGGAGGAGATGCAGCAGCAGGAGGTGCAGAGTAATAGATGAAGTGAAGAAGATGCAGCAGAATGTAATATAGCAGGAGATTCAGCCACAGTAAATGCAGCAAGAGAGAAACTAGCATCAGATGCAGCATCAGATCCAGCATCAGGTGCAGCAGCAGGAGATGCAGCAGCAGGAGATCTAGCAGGAGATGCAGCAGTAGATGAAGCAGCAGCAGATGCAGCAGCAAATTCAGCAGATGCAGCAGTAGTAGATTCATAAAGAGCTGCAGCAGGAAATGCAGATGAATATGGAGGAGCACGAGATGCAGCAGGAGATGCATGTGCAGGTGATGCAGAAGGAGATGCAGCAGGTGACGCTCAAGGAGATGCAGCAGGAGATGCAGAACGAGATGAAGCAGGAAGATATGCAGCAGAAGGAGATGACACAGGAGATGCTTCAATAGTAGGTGCATAATTAGATAGAGTAGGAGATGCAGCAGCAGACAAGGCAAAAGGAGATGCAGTAAAGGGAGATGCAGCAGCATAATATCGATCAAGAGATGCAGCAGCAGGAGATTTATTTGGAGATGCAGTAGCAGGATATGAAACAGCAGGAGATATAGCAGCAGGAGATGCAGCAGGATGAGACGAAGCAGAAGAGATGTATGAGGAGATGCAGAAACAGCAGCTACAGCAGGAGATGCTGTAGCAGGAGATGTAACAGAAGGAGATGCAGCAGGAGAAGATGGGACAGGAGATGCAGAAGGAGGAGATTCAGCAGGAGATGCAGCAGGAGGATAAGCAACAGGAAATGCAGCAGGAGGAGGTACAGCAGCACCAGATGCAGCAGTATATGCAGCAGTAGGAGATGAATAAGGGATGCAGCAGCAAGGAGATGCTGGAGCCGGAGATGCAGAAGAAGTAGATGCAGAAGCAGGAGATGCAGCAGGACATGCATCAGCAGGAGATGCAGCACCAAGAGATTCAGACGGAGATGCAGCAGCAGGTGATGCAGAAGCAGGAAATACAACAGGAATAGATGCAGAATGTAATGCAGCAGCAGGAGTTGAAGCAGAATATGCATCAGCAGGAAATGCAGCACCGAGAGATTCCGATGAAGATGCAGCAGCAGGAGATGCAGAAGCAGATGTTGCAGCAGGCGCAGCACCAGCAGATGCTGCAACAGGAGATGCAGCAGAAGGAGATGCTGCAGCAGCACATGCAGAAGGTGATGCGGCTGTAGGAGATGCAGCAGCAGCAGAGGCTTCAGGAGATTCAGCAGCAGGAGATTCAGTATGATATGTAGAAGCATGAGATGCCCCAGGAGATTCATCAGGAGATTCAGCAGCAACTGATGCAGCAGAAGGAGAAGCAGCAGGAGATGCAGCAGTAGATGAAGCAGCAGCATATACAACAGCAGATGCACCAGATGGAGCAGAAAGAGATGCAGAAGGGGATGGAGCAGCAGATGCAACGGGAAATGGTGCATCAGGAGATGTACTCGCCGATGCATGAGCAGAGGATGCACCAGGAGATGTAGCAGCAGGAGATACAGGAGCAGGTGATGCCACAGGAGATGCAAGAGGAGATGCAACAGGAAGGATATGCAGAAAAAGATAAAGCAGAAAGAGATGCATCAGGAAATACAGCAGCAGGATAAGCATCAGCAGGAAATGCAGCAGAACATGCACTAGCAGAAGATTCAGCAGGAGATGCAGCAGGAGATATAGAAGGAGATTCAGCAGCAGGGGATGTAGTAGGAGATGCAGCAGGAGATACATCAGCAGGATCTGTAGCAGGAGAAGCTGGAGGTTATTCTACAGAAGAAGATTCTCTAGGAGATGCAGCAGGAGATGAAATAGCAACATATGCATCCACAGTTAGAGCAGGAAGTGCAACAGGAGATTCAGCAGGAGATGTAGCAGCAGGAGATGCAGGAGCAAATGCGTTCAACAGGTTATGCAACTGAAATGCATCAAGAGATGAAGCAGCAGGCTATACAGCAGCAAGAGATGAAGCAGCTGAAATGCAGAAGCACTAGATGCATCCGTAGATTGAGCATCAGATGCAGCAGGAAATGGAGATGCTTCTGCAGATGCATCCGCAGATGCATCCGCAGAGGATGCAGCAGGAGATTAAGCCTGAGATTTAGCAAGAGGATATGCACCATCATATACAGCAGCAGGAGATGCAACAAAAGATGAAACAGGAGGAGATGCAGTAGGAGAGGCAGCAGAGATGAATCTACTGCTGCATCTCCTGCTGCTGCCTCTCCTCCTGCTAAATCTCCTCCTGCATCAGCTGATTCATTTCCTGCATCTCCTGCGGCTGCATCTCCTGCTGCATCTCCTGCTTCTCTATCTTCTGCTGCATCTCCTGCTGAATCACATGGTGCCTCTCCTGCTGCCACATCTCCTGCTTCTGCATATCCTTTTGCATATCTTGCTGCCACATCTCCTGCTTCTGCCTCTCCTACTCCTGCATCTCTGCTGCTGCATCTCCTGCTGCTGCATTTACTGCTCCTGCTTCTCCTGATGCATCTGCTGCTGCATCTTCTGCAGCATCTTCTGCAGCATCTTCTAGTGCTTCAACTCCAGACGCTGCATCTCCTGCTGCATCTGCTGGTACTGCATCTTATCCTGCCGCATCTCCTGCTCCATTTTCTTGCGCATCTGCTGCTGCTGCTCTATCTTCTGCTGCTGCATCTCTTGCTGATGCGTCTGCTGGTACTGCATCTCCTGCTGCATCTCCTACTGCTGCATTTTCTTCTCTGCAGATCCTGAGGCTTCATCTCTTCCTGCAGTATCTCTTGCTGAATCTGCTGCTCATCTCTTGCGACTCTATCTCCTGCTGCATCTCCTGCTGCTGCATCTCCTGCTGCAGAATCTCCGGCTTCATCTTCTGCTTCTGCATCTCCTGCTACTGGGTCTGCTGCATCATCTCCTCCTGCCTCTTCTCTTACAGCATCCCCTTCTGTATCTCGTGCTACATCTCATGAAGATGTACCTGCTGAAGCATCTCTTCCTGCTGCATCTCCTGATGAATAGGCATCTATTGATGCATCTGCTGCTGCTTCATCTCCTGCTGCTGCACGTCCTACTGAATCTGCTGTTGAATATCTTCCTGCATCTGCAGCGGCTGCATCTCCTGCTGCTGCATCTCTTGCTTCTGCATCATCTCCTGCTGCATCTCCTCATTCATCTCCTACTGCTGCATCTGCTGCTGCTTCATATACTGCTTCATCTCCTACTACTGCATCTCCTTCTGCTTCTCATTCTGCATCTCCTGATGGTACAGCTCATTCTGCATCATCTCCTACTGCATCTCCTGCTGCTGAATCTCCTGCTGCATCTCCTGCTTCATCTCCTACTGCTGCATCTGCAGTATTTTCTGCTGCATCTGCTGCTGCTTCATATACTGCTTCATCTCCTACTACTGCATCTCCTGCTGCATCTCCTGCCTCTGCATTTACTGATGCATCGCCTGATGCTGCATCTTCACCTGCTGCATCTCCTGCTGCTGAACTCCTGCTGCAGCGTCTTCTGCTGATGCATAACCTGCTGCATCTCTTACTGCTGCATCCTTGACTGCCGAATCTCCTGCTGCTGCATCTGCTACTACATCTGCTGCAGGATCTTCTTCTTCTGCCTCTCATGCCACATCTCCTGCTGATGCATCTCCTGCTACTGTATATCTTGCTCAATCTACTGCTGCTGCATCTCCAGCTGCATCTCCTGCTGCTGCATCTCTTGCATCTTTTGGTACATCTACTGTAGATAAATCTACTGCTGCATCTCCTGTTGATCTTCTGATTTTTTGATGTCTTCCTGCATCACCTGATGCTCCATCTGCTGCTGCTGCATAGACTGCTGCATCTTCTGCTGCTGAATTCACTTCTGCTGCATCTGCTGCTGCATCACCTTCTACTGAATCCCCTGCTGCATCTCCTGCTGCTGCATCCACTGGTACATCTCCTAATGCTGCATCTCCTGCTGCTGCACCTCCTGATGCATCTCCTGTTGAATCTCCTCCTGCTGCTTCTCCTACTCCTTCATCTCCTGCATCTGCTGCTGCATGTACTGCTGCATCTCCTACTTCTGTATGTCCTCCTCCTGCATCACCACCTGCATCTATTGCTGCTGCATCATCTGCTGAACCTCCTGCTGCTGCATCTCCCTCTGCAACTTCCTCTGATGCATCAGCAGATTCACCTGATGATGCATCTCCCCTGCTTCATCTCCTGATGCTGAATCTCCTGCTCTTGCATACCCTGCTGTATCTACAGCTGCTTCTAAGCCTACTTCATCTACGGCTGCTGCATTACCTGCTGCTTCTGCTGCTGCATCTCCTCCTGAATTTCCTGCTGCTGCATCTCCTGCTGCTATATCTTTTGCTTATCAATCTCCTGTTGCTGCATCTCTTACGGAATTTGCTTCTGAATCTGCTCCTGCATATACTGCAGCTGCATCTCCTGATGCTGTATCTGCTGCTACTGCATCTCTTAATGCATCTCCTGTAGCTTAATCTCCTGCTTTTGCATCTCTTGCTTTATCTCCTTCTGATGCCTATCTTGCTGCTGCATCTGTTGCTGCTTCGTCTGCTTCTACATCTCCCTCTGCATTTCCTGCTGCTGCATCTCAGGGTACATCTCCTCTTGCTCAGTTTCTTGCTGCATATCCTGCTGCTACATCTCCTGCTACTGCATCTCCTTCTGCGTCGCCTGCTGCATCTCTTGCAGCTGCATCTCCTGCTCCATCTCTTGCGGCTGCATCTCCTGCTCCATATCCTCCTGTTGCGTCTGTGGATTCATCTTATGATGGTGCTTTCTTGCTGGATCTCCTTCTTCTGCATCTCCTGCTGCTGCAAACTCTGCTGCAACTCCTGCAGCTGCATCTCCTGTGCCATCTCCTACTGCTGAATCTCGTGCTGCTCCATTCTCTGCTGCATCTACTGCTGCTGCATAGCCTGCTGCCGAATCTCCTAATGCATCTCCTCTTGCTTAGTCTCCTGAGGATTCCTATCTTGCTTCATCTCCTTTTGCTGCATATATTGCTTCTGCATCTACTGCTGCTTATCTTGATGCTGTCTTTCCTGCTCCATCTCCTCCTGGGCAATCTCCTGCTGCATCTCCTTCTGCATCTCCTGCTGCTCCAGCTGCTGCTTCTGCATCATCCGGATATTCTGAAGGAGATGCAGCAACCGGAGATGCAGCAGCAGGAGATGCAAGCACAGTACTGCAGCAGCAGATTCAGCTGCAGGAGATGCAGCCGTAGGAGATGCAGCAGGATTTTCATCAGGAGATAGAGCAGAAGGAGATGCAGCAGGAGATGCAGTAGCAGATGCAGCAGAAGGAAGTGTAGCAGCAGAAGATGTAGGAGGATATGCAGCAGCAGTAGATGAAACAGACCATAAAGCAGCAGGATATGCAGAAGCAGGAGAATCAGCAGCAGGGGATGCAGCAGCAGATTCAGCAGCAAATTCAGCAGGAAATGTAGCAACAGTAGATGCAGAAGAAGGATATGTAGCAGGAGATGCATCAGCAGGAAATGCAGCAGCAGAGGCAGCAGCAGAAGTTGCAGCGGGAGATATAGAAAAAAATGAGGAAGCAGGAGCAGCCCTATTACTTGATGTCCTCATGCATCTCCTGATGCTGCATCTGATGCTGCATCTCCTGCTTCTGTATCTCCTGCTGCTATATCTCCTGATGCATCCTCTTCTCATGCATCTGCGGATGCATCTCTCATGCATCATTTCCCCTTGCAACTGCTGCTCCATCCCCTGCTGCATCTCCTTCTGCTCCATCTGCTACATCTGCTGTTGCATATGCTGCTGCTTCATATACTGCTGCATCTCCTGCAAATCTCCTGCTGCTGAATCTCCTTCTGAATTTCTGCTGAATCTATCGCTAAATATGCATCCCCTGCTGCATCTCCTGCTGCTGCATCTCCTGCTTCATATCCTACTTCATCTCCTTCTGCAGCATATCTTGCTGCATTTCCTACTGCTGCATCTCCTGCGGCATCATCTGCTCCTGTATCTCCTGCTGCTATATCTCCTGATGCATCCTATGCTCATGCATCTGTGGATGCATCTCCTGATGCACCATTTCCTGTTGCATCTGCTGCTCCATCCCCTGCTGCATCTCTTTCTGCTCCATCTGGTGCATCTGCTGTTGTATATGCTGCTGCTTCATCTACGGCTGCATCTCCTGCTGCATCTCCTGCTGCTGCATCTCCTTCTGAAGTTTCTGCTGAATCTACTGTGGAATATGCATCACCTGCTGCATGTCCTGCTGCTGCATCTCCTGCTTCATATCGTACTGCATCTCCTCCTGCAGCATGTCTTGCTGCATTTCCTTCTGCTGCATCTCCTGCTTCATCATCTGCTGCAGCATCTGCTGCTACTACATCTCCTACTGAATCAGCATCTCATGATGCATCTGCTGCTGCATCTATTGCTGCTGGATCTGCTGCCTCTGCAGCTACAGCTGCATCACCTCCTGCTGCATATTCTGCTGCATTTCCTGCTGCTGCTTAACCTGCTGCTCCATATCCTGATGCTTCATTGACTGCTTAATCTCCTGCTACATTTGCTGCTGCTGCATCTCATTCTACTTGGAGTCCTCTTTCATCTCCCGCTGCTGCATCTGCTGCTTCATCTCCTGCTGCTATAGAGCCTGCTGCCTCATCTCTTGCTGCATCTTCTGTGGATGCATCTGTGGCTGCATCTGCAGAAGCATCTCCATTTCCTGCTGCATCTCCTGCTCAATCTTCTATGGATGCACCTAGTGCTTCTGCATTTCAACTGCATATCCTATTGAAGGCATCTGCGGCTGCATCTCCTGCTGCTACATCTCCTGCTGAGTCTCTTGCTGCACTTCCTGATGCAGCTGCGGATGCCTATGTTGCTATTTCATCTCCTGCTGCATCTCTTGATGAATCTTCTTCTGCAGAATCTCCTGCTGCATCTCCTGCTACAATTTCTCCTGATGTCTTTCCTGCTGCATCTCCTACTATATCCCCTGCTGCTGAATCTCCTTCTATATCTCCTGCTGCATTTTCTACTGAAACTCCTGCTGCCTTTTCTACTGAATCTCCTGCTGCAGAATCTCCTACGGAATTTCCTGCTGCAGAATCTGCTGATGCATTTCCTGCTGGTGCATCTCCTGCTGAATCTCCTGATGCTGCATCTCCTGCTGCTGAATCTCTTGCCTCTTCATCTCCTGCTGCTGCAACTCCTGCTGAATCTGCTGCTGCCTCTTGTGCGGCTGCATCTTTTTTTTCCTGCAGCTCCTGCTGCTTCATCTCTGGCTGATTTCCTGCTGCATTTCCTTCTGTTGAAACTGCTGCTGCATATCCTGGTGCATCACCTGCTGAATATGCATCTCCTGCTACATCTCCTGCTGATACACCTCATGCAGCTGCATCTGCTGCTGCATATCCTGCTGCATCTGCTTTTGTCAAATTTCTTGCTCTTACATATCGTACCGAAATTCCAGCAGCATCTCCTGCTGATGCAATTCTTGCTGCATCTCCTCCTGTACACTTTGCTGCTGCATCTGCTGCTGCTTCTGCTGCATCTCCTGTCTCATATCCTGCTGCTGTGTCTCCTGCTGATGTATGTTTTGCTTCATCTGCTGTTGCCAAATCTCTTGCTGTTGCATATCCTACTGAATTTCCAGCAGCATCTCCTGCTGATGCAATTCCTGCTACATCTCATCCTACATCCTTTGCTGCTGCATCAGCTTCTGCTTCTGGTGTTGCTACATCTCCAGCTGCGTCTGCTGTTTCATCTGCTTCTTTATCTCCTGCTGCATATGGTTCTGCATCTTCTGCTGCATATAGTGCTGCATCTGCTGCTGTTTCTGTTGCTGGCTCATCTCCTGCCTCATATCCTGCTGCTGTGTCTCCTGCTGATGCATGTCCTGCTGCATTTCCTGCTTCTGCATCTACTTCTTTCTCCATCTACGGCTCCAGCTTCTCCTGCTGCATCAATTGCTGCTGCATCTCTTATTCATCTCCTTCTGCTGCATATACTGCTGCATCTGGTACTGCTGTACATCCTCCTACTTCATCTCCTGTTCCATCTTCTCTTGCTGCATATTGTGCTGCATCTCCTGCTGCTGCATCTCCTGCTGCTGCATCTCCTGCTGCTACATCTCCTTCTGCATCTCCTGCTACAGCATCTCCTGCAGTTTCTGCTGATTCTGCATCTCCTCATACATCCCCTGCTGCTTCGTCTCATCCTGCTGCATCTCCTGCGGCATTACCTTCTCCTGTATCTCCTGCTGCTACATCTCCTGATGCATCTTCTGCTCATTCATCTGCAGATGCTTCTCCTGATGCACCATTTCCCGTTGCATCTGCTGCTCCATCCCCTGCTGCATCTCTTTCTGCTCCATCTGGTGCATCTGCTGTTGCATATGCTGCTGCTTCATCTACTGCTGCATCTCCTGTTAAATCTCCTGCTTCATCTCCTTCTGAAGTTTCTGCTGAATCTACTGCTGAACATGCATCCCCTGCTGCATCTCCTGCTTCATATCCTACTGCATCTCCTCCTGCAGCATATCTTGATGCATTTCCTTCTGTTGCATCTCCTGCTGCATAATCTGCTGCAGCACTTTCTGCTGCATCATCTCCTACTGCATCTGCATCTCCTGAAGCATCTGCTGCTTCATCAATTGCTGCTACATCTGCTGCCTCTGCAGCTGCAGCTGCATCACCTGCTGATGCATCACCTGCTGCATTACCTCCTGCTGCTTAATCTGCTGTTCCATTTTCTGATGCTTCATATACTGCTTCATCTCCTTAATCTGGTGCTCCATTTCCTGATGCTTCATGTACTGCTGCATCTCCTGCTACAGTTGCTGCTGCTGCATCTCCTTCTACTTGATGTCTTTCCTGCTGTATCTCCTGCTGCTGCATCTGCTGCAGCATCTCCTGCTGCTGTATAGCCTGCTGCTTCATCTCCTGCTGCAGAATCTCCTACGAAATATCCCGCTGAAGAATCTGCTGATGCATTACCTGCTGATGCATCTCCTGCTCAATCTCCTGATGCTGCATCTCCTGATGCTGAATCTCTTGCTGCTGCAACTCCTGCTGAATCTGGTGCTGCCTCTGGTGCGGGTGCATCTTCTTTTTCTGCATATCCTGCAGCTGCATCTCAGGCTGCTGCATCTCGTTCTGCTACATCTCCTTCTGTATCTCCTGCTACGGCATCTCCTGCTGTATTTGCTGAATTTGCTGCTGCATCTGCTGCTGCTTCATCTACTGCTGCATCTCCTGATAGATCTCATGCTGCTGCATCTGCTGTTGCATCCTCTTCCACTGCATCTGCTGCTACATCTGATGATACTTTCTCTTTTGCTGCATTTACTGCGACTGCATCTCCTGCTATATTTCCTTCTCCTGCATCTTCTTTAATTCATCTACTACTCTGCACTTCCTGCTGCTGCATCTCCTCCTTCTGCATCTCCGGCTGAATCGCCTGTAGCATCCTATGCTTCTTCATCTCCTGCTGTTACATCTCCTTGTTTATATGATGCTGCTGCATCTCCTGTTACTTCTGCTGCTACTGCATTCCCTGCTGCATCTCCTGATGCTGCAGCTCCTTCTGCATCTCCTTCTGTGTCTCCTGCTACTACATCCCCTGCTGCTGCATTTCCTGCTGAATCTCCTGATGCTGTAACTCCTTCTGCATCTTCTGCTGATGCATCTCCTGCAGAATATGCTGCTGCTGCATCTCCTGTTCAATCTGCTTCTGATGCATCTGCGGCTACACCTCTGCTGCTGCATCTCTTGCTGCATTTCCTGCTTCATCTGCTGATTCATCTGCTGCTGCTCTATATCCTGCTACATCTCGTTAACCTCCACATCCTGCTGCATCTGCTGAAGATTCTCTTCCTATTGCTTCTCCTGCTGAATCTGCATTTCCTGCTGCATCTGCTTCTGCATTTCCTGATGCTGCATCTCCTGCTGAATTAGCTGCTGCTGCATCTGCTTCTACATGTACGTTATAACTTTCTATGTTTGCTGCATCATCTCCTGGTTCATCTGCTAATGAACATCCTGCTGCTGCTTCTCCTGCTTCATCTTCAACTGATGCATCTGTGGCTTCATCACCTCATATGTCATCGCCTGCTGCATCTGCTGCAGTATTTCCTGCTGCAGCATCTGCTGATCCTGCATCTCCTGCTGCATTTCCTGCTGCATCTGCTGCTGCTCTGCTGCTGCTTCATCTCCTGCCAAATCTCCTGCTACATATCCTGATGCTGCACCTTCTAATGCCTCTCATGATAATGCTTCATCTCCTGCTACTGCATCTCCTCCTGCACCTACTGCTGCTGCATTTACTGCTGCATCTTCTGCTGCTGCATCTCTTGCTGATGGGTCTCATGCAACATCTTTTGCTCTTGCATCTCCTGCTGCATCTCCTGCTGCTGCATTACCTGCTCTATCTCCTCCTACTGCATCTCCTCCTGCTGCATATCCTGCTTCTCTATATCCTGCTCCCTTTCCTGCTACTGCATCTCCTGCTGCTGAATCTCTTTCTGCATCTCCTTCTTCTGAATCTCCTGCTGCTCTATTACCTCCTGCATCGATTCTTGCTGCATGTCCTGCTGCTGCATCGACTCCTGCTGCATCTGCTTCTGCATCTTTTGCTGATGCATCTCCTGTTAAATCTGCATCTCCTGCTGCATCTGCTTCTGCATCTTCAGCTGCTTCATCTCCTGCTCTTGCATCTCCTTCTGCTGAATCTCCTCCTGAATTTCCGGCGGCATCTTATTCTGCTACATATCCTGCTACATCTCCTGACATATCTCCTTCTTAATCTGCATCTCCTGCTGCTCCTTTTGCAGTTGAATCTCCTGCTGCTGAATCTCCTGATGCTGCATCTCCTGCTGCTGCGTCTGCTGCATCATCTCCTCTTTCTCCATAAGCTGCTGTATCTCCAGTTGCTGCATCATAACATGCTGCTGCATATGTTGAAGAATCGCTTCCTACTGCATCTTCTGCTGAATCTTCATTTCCTGCTGCATCTGCTTCTGCATCTCCTGCTGCTGCTACATCTCCTGCTGCTTCTCCTGCTGCTGCATCAGTTGCTGCTGAATCTCCTGATGAATCTTCTTCTGCAGAATCTCCACCTGCAACTCCTGCTGATGTATCTCCTGCTGCATCTCCCACTACATCTCCTGCTGCTGAATCTCCTTCTATATCTCCTGCTGCATCTCCTGCTGAATCTTCCGCTGAATCTCCTGCTGCAGACTCTCCTATGGTGTTTCCTGCTGCAGAATCTCCTGCTATGTTTCCTGCTGATCCATCTCCTGCTGAATCTCCTGCCTCTTCATCTCCTGGTGCTGCTTCTCCTGCATCTGCTGCGGCTGCATCATCTTCTACTGTGTCTCCTGCTACTGCGTCTCCTTCTTCTGAATCTCCTGCTGCTCTATTACCTTCTGCATCGAATCCTGCTGCCTGTCCTGCTGCTGTATCGACTCCTGCTACATTTGCTTCTGCATCTCCTGCTGATGCATCTCTGCTAAATCTGCATCTTCTGCTGCATCTGCTTCTGCATCTCCTGCTGATGCATCTCCTGCTCTTGCATCTCCTTCTGCTGAATCTCCTCCTTAATCTCCGGCGGGGCGGCATCTACTGCTGCTACATATCCTGCTACATCTCCTGATATATCTCCTTCTGAATCAGCATCTCCTGCTGCTTCTTTTGCAGTACAATCTCCTGCTTCTTAATCTCCTGCTGTTGAATCTCCTGCTGCTACTTCTGCTGCATTATCTCCTCTTTCTCCATAACCTGCTGTATCTCCTGTTGCTGCAACATATCATGCTGCTGCATATGTTGAAGAATCTCTTCCTACTGCATCTTCTGCTGAATTTTCATTTCTTGCTGCATCTGCTTCTGTATCTCCTTCTGCTGCTGCGTTTCCTGCTGCTTCTCCTGCTGCTGCATCAGTTGCTGCTGAATCTCCTGATGAATCTCCTGTGGCATCTAAAGCTTCTACATATCATGCTGAATCTCCTACAGCTGCATCTGCTGCTGATGCATCTCCTACAGCTGCATCACCTTCTGCATGTGCTGCTGCAGCATCTCCTAATGCTGCATCTCCTGTTGCTGCATCTCCTGCTTCATATCCTGCTGCTGCATCTCCTGCTTCATATCCTGCTGCAGCATATCCTGCTGCATCTCCATCTGAATCTCTTGGTGCTGCATTTCCTGCTAAATGCATATTCTGCTTCAAATCCTGCTGCTGCATTACCTTCTGCGTCTATTCCTGTTGTATTTCTTGCTGCTGCATCTGCTGCTTCATCTCCTGCTGCTGCATCTGCTGATACTGCATGTGCTGCTGCATCTTCTGGTGTTGCATCTCCTGCTGCATCTCCTGCGGCATCACCTGCTCCTGTATCTCCTGCTGCTACATCTCCTGATGCATCCTTTGCTCATGCATCTGCGGATATATCTGTGGATACATCTCCTGATGCACCATTTCCCGTTGCATCTGCTGATCCATCCCCTGCTGCATCTCTTTCTGCTCCATTTGGTGCTTCTGCTCTTGCATATGCTGCTGCTTCATCTACTGCTGCATCTCCTGCTAAATCTCCTGCTGCTGCATCTACTTCTGAAGTTTCTTCTGAATCTACTGCTGAATATGCATCCCCTGCTGCATCTCCTGCTTCTGCATCTCCTGCTTCATATCCTACAGCATCTCCTCCTGCAGCATATCTTCCTGCATTTCCTTCTGCTGCATCTCCTGCTGCATCATCTGCTGCAGCATCTTCTGCTGCTACATCTCCTACTGAATCAGCATCTCATGATGCATCTGCTGCTGTATTTATTACTGCTGCATCTGCTGCCTCTGCAGCTGCAGCTGCATCACCTGCTCCTGCATCTCCTGCTGCGTTACCTCCTGCTGCATATTCTGCTGCATTTCCTGCTGCTGTTTAATCTGCTGCTCCAATTCCTGATGCTTAATGTACTGCTGCATCTCCTTAATCTGCTGCTCCATTTCCTGCTGCTTCATGTACTGCTGCTTCTCCTGCTACATTTGCTGCTTCTGCATCTCCTTCTACTTGATGTCCTCCTGCATCTCCTGCTGCTGCATCTGCTGCTTCATCTCCTGCTCCATCCTCTGCGAATGCATCTGCAGAAGCATCTGCAGAACCATCTCCATTTCCTGCTGCATCTGCTGCTCAGTCTTCTACAGATCCATCCAGTGCTTCTGAATTTCAGCTGCATATCCTGTTGAAGGAATCTGCGACTGCATCTCCTGCTTCTAAAACTCCTGCTGAATCTCCTGCTGCACTTCCTGCTGTAACTGCTGATGCCTAAGTTGCTATTTCAACTCCTAATGCATCTCCTGCTGAATCTTCATCTGCAGAATCTCCTCCAGCATCTCCTGCCACAATTCCTGCTGATCTGCTGCTGCATCTCCTACTACATCCCCTGCTGCTGAATCTCCTTCTACATCTCCTGCTGAATCTCCTGCTGCCTTTTCTGCTGAATCTCCTGCTGCAGAATCTCCTACGGAATTTCCTGCTGAAGAATCTGCTGATGCATTTACTGCTGATGCATCTACTGGTCCATCTCCTGCCTCATATCCTGCTGCTGTGTCTCTTGCTGATGTATGTTTTGCTGCATCGCCTGTTGATGCATGTCCTGCTGCATCTCCTGCTTCTGCATCTTCTTCTTCTGCACCTCCGGCTCCAGGATCTCCTGCTGCATCAATTGATGCTGCACCTCTTATTCATCTCCCTCTGCTGAATATACTGCTGCATCTGGTACTTCTGTACCTCCTCCTGCTGCATTTCCTGCTGCATCTCCTGCTGCTGCATCTCCTTCTGCTACATCTCCTGCTGCATCTCCTGCTACAGCATATCCTGCTGTATCTGCTGATTCTGCATCTCCTGATACATCCCCTCCTGCTTCATCTCATCCTGCTGCATCTCAGGCTGCATCTCCTGCTGCTATAGCTCCTGCTGCTTCATATCCTTCTACTGCATCTCCTAATGAATCTCCTGCTGCTGCATATCTTGATCCATGTCCTGCTGCTTCATCTCCTGTTTCTGCATCTCCTTTTGCCTTGTCTGCTGCTGCATCTCCTGCTGTATCTCATGTTGCACCTTCTATTGAAACATCTCCTGTATCATTTCCTTCTGCTGCATATCTTGCTGCTTCATCTCGTTCTGCATCTCCTGCTGCATCTCCTTGAGCGTCACCTGTTGCATCTCCTTATAGATCACCTGCAGATGCATCTCCTGCTCCTGCATACTCATCTGCATTTCCTGCTGCAACTCTTTATTATTCTACTACTCGTGCATCTGGTGTATTTGCTGCTGCATCTGCTGCTGCTTCATCTACTGCTGCATATTCTGATAGATTTCCTACTGCTGCATCTCCTGCTGCTGCACCTGATGGTGCATCTCATGGTGCATCTGATGCTTCATCTGATGCTACTTTCTCTCTAGATGCATTTACTGCCGTAGCATCTCCTGCTATTTTTTTTCTGCTACATCTTCTGCACTTCATCTTTTGCTCTGCACCTCCTGCTGCTACATCTCCTCCTTCTGCAAGTCTCGTTGAATCGCCTGTAGCATCTCCTGCTTTTTCATCCCCTGCTGTTACATCTCCTAGTGCTGCTTCATCTCCTGTTACTTCTGCTGCTGCTGCATTCCGTGCTGCATCTCCTGATGCTGCAGCTCCTTCTGCATCTCCTTCTGTGTCTCCTGCTACTACATCGCCTGCTGCTGCATTTCCTGCTGAATCTCCTGATGCTGCAACTCCTTCTGCATCTTCTGCTGATGCATCTCCTGCAGAATATGCTGCTGCTGCATCTCCTGCTGAATCTGCTTCTGATGCATCTGCGGCTACATCTCTGCTGCTGCATCTCTTGCTGCATTGCCTGCGTCATCTGCTGATGCATCTGCTGCTGCTCTATGTCCTGCTACATCTCGTCATGCTGCACAACCTGCTGCATCTGCTGAAGATTCTCTTCCTATTGCTTCTCCTGCTGAATCTGCATTTCCTGCTGCATCTGCTGCTGCATCTCCTGCGGCTGCATCTCCTGCTGAATTAGCTGCTGCTGCATCTGCTTCTACATGTACGTTATAACTTTCTACGTTTGCTGCATCATCTCTTGGTACATCTGCTGATGAACCTCCTGCTGCTCCATCTCCTGCTTCATCTTCACCTGCTGCATCTGTGGCTTCATCACCTCATATGTCATCTCCTGCTGCATCTGCTGCAGTATTTCCTGCTGCAGTATCTGCTGATCCTGCATCTACTGCGTCATTTCCTGCTGCATCTGCTGCTGCTCTGCTGCTGCTTCATCTCCTGCCAAATCTCCTGCTACATATCCTGCTGCTGCACCTCCTAATGCATCTCAAGATAATGCTTCATCTCCTGCTACTGCATCTCCTGCTGCACCTACTGCTGCTGCATTTCCTGCTGCATCTTCTGCTGCTGCATCTCCTGCTGATGGGTCTGATGCAGCATCTCTTGCACTTGAATCTCCTGCTACATCTCCTGCTGCTGCATTACATGCTCTATCTCCTGCTTCTTAATCTCCTGCTGCTGCGTCTGCTGCATCTCCGTCTACTACATCATCTCCTCTTTCTCCATAACCTGCTGTATCTGCAGTTGCTGCATCATATCATGCTGCTGCATATATTGAAGAATCACTTCCTACTGAATCTTCTGCTGAATATGTATTTCCTGCTGCATCTGCTTCTGCATCTCCTGCTGCTGCTGCATGTCCTGCTGCTTCTCCTGCTGCTACATCAGTTGCTGCTGAATCTCCTGATGAATCTCCTGCGGCATCTCATGCTTCTACATATCATGCTGAATCTCCTGCTGCTGCCGCATCTCCTACTGCTGCATCTCCTGTTGCAGCATTTGCTAATGCTACACCTGCTGCAACTTCTGCTTCTGCATCTCCTGCAGCTGCACCTCCTGCTGCATCTCCGTCTGAATCTTGGTACTACATTTCCAGCTGCTGCATATTCTGCTTCAACTCCTGCTGCTGCATTACATTCTGCATCTCTTCCTGTTGTATTTCTTGCTGCTGCATCTCTTGCTGCTGCATCTCCTGCTTCATCTGCTGCTGCATCTGCTGATACTGCAAGTGCTGCTGCATCTGCTGATACTGCATGTGCTGCTGCATCTCCTGCTGCATCTCTTGGTGCTGCATCTTCTGGTGTTGCATCTCCTGCGGCATCACCTGCTCCTGTATCTCCTGCTGCTACATCTCGTGATGCATCCTCCGCTCATGCATAGGCGGATGCATCTCCTGATGCACCATTTCCCGTTACATCTGCTGCTCGATCACCTGCTGCATCTCTTTCTGCTCCATCTGCTGCATATGCTGTTGAATATGCTGCTGCTTCATCCACTGCTGCATCTCCTGCTAAATCTCCTGCTGCTGCATCTCCTTCTGAAGTTTCTGCTGAATCTACTGCTGAATATGCATCCCCTGCTGCATCTCCTGCTGCTGCATCTCCTGCTTCATATCGTACTGCATCTCCTCCTGCAGCATATCTTGCTGCATTTCCTTCTGGTGCATCTCATGCTGCATCATCTGCTGCAGCATCTTCTGCTGCTACATCTCCTACTGAATCAGCATCTCATGATGCATCTGCTGCTGCAACTATTGCTGCTGCATCTGCTGCCTCTGCATCTGCAGCTGCATCATCTGCTGATGCATCACCCGCTGCATTACCTCCTGCTGCATATTCTGCTGCATACCCTCTGCTCCATAATCTGCTGCTCCATTTCCTGATGCTTCATGTACTGCTGCATCTTCTTAATCTTCTGCATTTCCTGCTCCTTCATGAACATCTGCAGCTCCTGCTACATTTGCTGCTTCTGCACCTCCTTCTTCTTGAAGTCCTCCTGCATCTCCTGCTGCTGCATCTGCTGCTTTATCTCCTGCTGCTGTATAGCCTGCTGCATCATCTCCGTCTGCATCCTCTGCGGATGCATCTGCAGATTCATCTGCAGAAGTATCTCCATTTCCTTCTGCATTTGCTGCTCAATCTTCTACGGATGAATCTAGTGCTTCTGCATTTCAGCTGCATATCCTGTTGAAGGCATCTGTGGCTGCATCTCCTGCTGCTACATCTCCTGCTGAATCTCCTGCTGCACTTCCTGCTGTAACTGCTGATGCATATGTTGCTATTTCATCTCTGCTTCATATCCTACTGAATCTTCTTCAGAATCTCTTGCTGCATCTCCTGGTACAATTCCTGCTGATGTATCTCCTACAACATCCCCTGCTGATGAATCTACTTCTATATGTCCTGCTGCAACTCCTGATGCATTTTCTACTGAATCTCCTGCAGCATCTCCTGCTGCATTTTCTACTGAATATCCTGCTGCATAATCTCCTACGGAATTTCCTGCTGCACAATCTTCTGATGCTTTTCCTGCTGATGCATCTCCTGCTGAATCTCCTGATTCTGCATCTCCTGCTGCTGAATCTTCTGCATCTTTATCTCTGCTGCATCAAATCCTGCTGAACCTGCTGCTGCCTCTGGTTCGCCTGCATCTTCTTTTCCTGCATCTCCTGCTGCTGCACCTTCCTGCTGCATTTCCTTCTGTTGAATCTCCTGCTGCATATCCTGGTGCATCACCTGCTGAATATGCATCTCTTGCTACATCTCCTGCTGATACACCTCATGCAGCTGCAGCTGCTGCTGCATATCCTGCTGCAGCTGCTGTTGCCAAATCGCTTGCTGTTGCATATCCTACTGAATTTCCAGCAGCATCTCCATGCTGATGCAATTCTTGCTGCATCTCATCCTGCACCCTTTGCTGCTGCATCTTCTCCTGCTTCTGCTGCTGGTGCATCTCCTGCCTCATATCCTGCTGCTGTGTCTCCTGCTGATGTATGTTTTGCTGCATCTCTTTCTCCTCCATCTAGTGTACCTGCTGTTGCATATTCTTCTGCTTCATCTACTGCTGCATCTCCTGCTTCATCTCCAGCTGCTTCATCAGTTGCTGCTGAATCTCCTGATGAATATCCTGGGGCATCTCATGCTTCTACATATCATGCTGAATCTATTGCTGCTGAATCTCCTGATGCCTCAGCTGCTGCTGCATCTCCTACATCTGCATCACCTTCTGCATGTGCTGCTGCAGCATCTCCTTCTGCTGCATCTCCTGTTGCTGCATCTGCTGGTGCTGCACCTGCTGCAACATCTGCTTCTGCATCTCCTGCTGCTGCATCTCCGTCTGAATCCCTTGGTGCTGCATTTCATTCTGATTCATATTCTGCTTAAATTCATGCTGCTGCACCACATTCTGCATCTATTCCTGTTGTATTTCCTGCTTCTGCATCTCCTGTTGCTGCATCTCCGTCTGAATCTCTTGGTTCTGCATCTCCTGCTGATGCATGTCCTGCTGCATCTCCTGCTTCTGCATCTACTTCTTCTGCATCTCCGGCTCCAGCATCTCCTGCTGAATCAATTACTGCTGCATACCTTACTCATCTCCTAGTGCTGCATATACTGCTGCATCTGGTGCTGCTGTACCTCCTCCTGATGCATTTCCTCTTGCATACCCTCCTGCTGCATCTCAGCTGAATCTCCTCCTTCTGCATCTCATGTCCCATCTCCTCCTGCTGCATCTCCTGCTGCATCTCCTGCTTCATCTCCTGCTGCTGCATCTCCTTCTGCTTCATCTCCTTATGCATCTCCTGCTACAGCATCTCCTGCTGTATCTGCTGCTACTGCATCTCCTGATACATCCCCTGCTGCTTCATCTCATCTTGCTGCATCTCCTGCTGCTATATCTCGAGCTGTTTCATATCCTGCTATTGCATCTCTTAATGAATCTCCTGCTGCTTCTTCTCTAGATCCATATCCTGCTGCTGCATCTCCTTTTGCTTCGTCTGCTGCTGCATCTCCTGCTGTATCTCATATTGCACCTTCTATTGAAGCATCTCCTGCTTCATCTCCTTCTGCTGCATCTCTTGCTGCATCTCCTTGAGCGTCACCTGCTGCATCTCCTTCTGCATCACCTGCAGATGCATCTCCTGCTGTATCTCCTTCTGCATCACCTGCACATGCATCTCCTACTGTATCTCCTGCTCCTGTATATTCATCTGCATTTCCTGCTGCAGCTCTTTATGAATCTACTGCTGCGGCACCTGCTGAATTTGCTGCTGCATCTGCTGCTGCTTCATCTACTGCTGCATCTCCTGCTGCTGCACCTGATGCTGGATCTGATGCTGCATCTGATGCTAGTTTCTCTCTTGCTGCATTTACTGTGGCTGAATCTCCTGCTATATTTCCTTCTGCTGCATCTTCTTCACTTCACCTACTACTCTGCACCTCCTGCTGCTGCATCTTCTCCTTCTGCATTTCTGGCTGAATCGCCTGTAGCATCTCCTGCTTCTTCATCTCCTGCTGCTACATCTCCTAGTGCATATGATGCTGCTGCATCTCCTGTAACTTCTGATGCTGCTGCATTCCCTGATTCTGCAACTCCTTCTGTGTCTCCTGCTACGACATCCCCTTCTGCTGCGTTACCGGGTGAATCTCCTGATGCTGCAACTCCGCCTGCATCTCCTCCTACTACATCCTCTGATTCTGCATTTCCTGCTACATCTCCTGATGCTGCAACTCCTTCTCCATCTCCTACTGCATCTCATTTCTTAATGCATGTCCTGATGCATTTCCTGTTGAAACGTCTCCTGCTCTATCTCCTTCGTTATACTTTTCTACATTTGCTGCCTCATTTCCTCATGCACCAGCTGATGCCCCTCGTGCTGCTGCATCTCCTGCTTCATCTTCAACTGATGCATCTGTGGCTTCATCACCTCATATGTCATCTCCTGCTGTATCTGCTGCAGTATTTCCTGATGGAGTATCTGCTGACCTAGAATCTACTGCTGCATTTCCTGCTGCATCTGCTGCTGCTCTGCTGCTGCTTCATCTCATTCCAAAACTCCTGCTACATATCCTGCTGCTGCATCTCTTAATGCATCTCATGGTAATGCTTCATCTCCTGTTGCTGCTTTTTCTGCTGCATCTTCTGCTGCTGCATCTCCTGCCGATGGGTCTGATGCTGGATCTCTTGCTCTTGCATCCCCTGCTGCATCACCTGCTGCTGCATTACCTGCTCTGTATACTCCTACTGCAACTCTTCCTGCTGCATTTCCTACCGATGCATAATCTGCTTCAACTCCTGCTGCTTCATTTTCTGCTGCTGCATCTGCTGATACTGCATGTGCTGCTGCACCTCCTGCTGTATCTCTTGGTGCTGCATATTCTGGTGTTGCATCTCTTGCTTCATCTCATTATGACTTAACTGCCACTATTGAGGTGCTTTAGGGAAATCGAATAACGCCCACAGGGAAGATGCTAGCATGGAGTGCTGTGCTTCTGAATGTCTTCTCTTAAAGCAAGCCTTGTAAGAAGTTTGAGTATACGCTTGTGTACTTTAACATCAGAACGGCTATTAAAGCGTCACTTGAAAATATCAGAGCGTTCAGCACAAATACCGCAGGGAAGAAGCTACGATGAAATGCTGGCTCTCGTTAGAGTCTTCTCTGGAAAAGTTTTCACTGCAAGCTGCAAAGCATGACTAACAGAAGGTTTTAGTATAGGGTACTGAATTGTGACTTATGAAGGTGCTTTCTGATAAGTGAGTAACTGACGCAGTGAAGATGCTAGCGTGGAATACTGCTGCTACTGAATGTCTTCTCTTAGAGCGCTTTCACTGCAAGCTGTGAAGCACGACTAACGCATTTTAGTTTAGGGTAATGAATTGTGACTTAACTGCGCCTGTTAACGGGCTTGTGGAAAAGTAAGTATTTCAGGCAGTGCAGATGCTGGCCTGAAACTACACCGTTTATTAATGTTTTCTCTTATAGCGCTGTTACTGCAAAAGACGACTGGTAGAAGTTTCACTCTAGGCTTATGAGCTGTAAGATCGGAATGGGTATTAAACCCTCATTTCAAGAGTTGAGATCGTTCAGCACAAGTACCGCAGGGAAGTTGCTACCATCAAATTTTGGCTCTCTATAGGATCCTTTCATGAAGCGCTTTCACTGCCAGCCACAAATCAGGAAAAACCCAACCTTTTCGCATAGGCTAGTTATTAGCGACTTAATAACGCCTAATAACGCTCTTTAGGAAAAGAGAATATCTCCAGCACGGAAGATGTTATCATGGAATGCTTCTACTTCTGTATGTCTTCTCTTCGAGTGCAATCACTGCAAACCAAGATTTATCAAACTTTCCGTCTAGGCTAGAGAACTGTAACATCAGCATGGCTAGTAAAGCTTCACCTGAAGATTTGAAAGCGTTTAGCAGAACTACCCTCAGGACGTTGCTAGCATCAAATGGTGGCTCTCGTTAGAATCTTCTCTGGAAGCGCAGATGCAGAATAAATAGATGCAGAAGCAGGAGATGCAGCAGGACATGCATCAGGAGGAGGTGCAGCACCAAGAGATTCAGCCTTCTGAATGCAGCAATTGATTCAGCAGGAGATGTTGAGCCGGAGATGCAGCAGCAGGAGATGCAGAAGCAGGAAATACAACAGGAATTCTTCTGCAACAGATGCAGAAGGTAATGCAGCAGCAGGAGTTGAAGCAGAATATGCATCAGCAGGAAATGTAGCACCAAGAGATTCAGACGGAGATGCAATAGCAGAAGATGCAGCAATAGAAGATGAAACAGAAGGAGGTGCTGCAGCAGTACATGCAGAAGGTGATGCAGATGTAGGAGATGAAGCAGCAGCAGAGGCATCAGGAGATTCAGCAGCAATAGATTCAGCATGATATGTAGAAGCATGAGATGCCCCAGGATATTCATCAGGAGATTCAGCAGCAACTGATGAAGTAGCTGGAGATGAAACATGAGATGCAGCAGTGATGAAGCAACAGCATATGCAACAGCAGATGCACCAGATGGAGCAGAAAAAGATGCAGAAGGGGATGGAGCAGCAGATGCAATGGGAAATGGTGCATCAGGAGATGTATCCGCAGATGCATGAGCTGAATATGCATCAGGAGATGTAGCAGCAGGAGATACAGGAGCAGATGATGCCGCAGGACATGCAGCAGGAGATGCAACAGCAGGAGATGCAGAACCAAGAAATGCAGCAGCACATGCAATATCAGCAGATGCAGCAGTAGGAGATGAAGCAGCAGATGCAGCAGCAGGAGATGCAGCAGCAGGAAATACAAGAAGAATAGATACAGAAGATAATGCAGCAGCAGGATTTGAAACAGAATATGCATCAGCAGAAAATGCTGCACCAAGAGATTCAGATGGAGATGCAGCAGGTGGTGCAGCAGCAGATGCAGCAACAGGAGATGCAGCAGAATTCGATGCTTGCAGCAGCACATGCAGAAGTAGATGCAGCAGTAGGAGATGCAGCAGCAGCAGAGGCATCAGGAGATTCAGCAGGAGGACATTCAGCATGGTATGTAGAAGCATGAGATGCCGCAGGAGATTCATCTGGAGATTCAGCAGAAACTGATGCAGCAGCAGGAGAAACAGCAGGAGATGCAGCAGTAGCAGAAGATGCATAAGCAGATGCAGCAGGAAATGAAAATTCAGCAGAAGATGCAGTAGGAAGAGATTCTTCAATATATGAAGCAGCATGATATGATGCAGCAATCGGAGATACAGCAGGTTATAAAGAAAGAGGAGATGATGCAGAAGACGCAGCAGCAGCTGACGCAGCAAGAGGAGATGCAGCAGCAGCGGATTCAGCAGGAGGAGATTCAGCAGCAGGAGAAGCATATATATAGAAGGAGAAACGTCAGGAGATGTAGCAGGATATGTAGCAGCATGAGATGCCGCCAAAGTTTCAGGAGGAAATTCAGCAGAAGCAGAAGCTCTTTGCAAGAGCAGGAGATGCATCAGCAGGAGATGCAGAAGCAGATGCAGCAGGAGATGCAGATTTAGCAGGAGATGCATCAGCAGGAGATGCAAGAGCAGGAGATGAAGCATTATCATAAGATGCATTAGGAGGTGAGCAGCAGGATATGTAGCAGGATATGTAGCAGGAGATGAAGCAGCAGCAGAGCAGCAGCAGATGGAGCAGGAAATGACGCAGTAGATGCAGGATCAGCAGATACTGCAGCAGGAAATACTGCAGCAGATGCAGCAGGAGATGACATATGAGGTGATGAAGCCACAGATGCAGCAGCTGAAGATGAAGCATGAGATGCAGCAGCAGGATGTGCATCACCAGATGCATCAGGAGATGAGGCAGCAAACGTAGAAAGTTATAACGTACATGTAGAAGCAGATGCAGCAGCAGCTAATTCAGCAGGAGATGCAGCAGCAGGAGATGCAGAAGCAGAAGCAGCAGGAAAAGCAGTTTCAGCAGGAGAAGCAATAGGAAGAGAATCTTCAGCAGATGCAGCAGGATGTGGAGGATGACGAGATATAGCAGGACACAGAACAGCAGCAGATGCATGAGCAGATGAAGTAGGAAATGCAGCAAGAGATGCAGCAGCAGAGATGTAGCCGCAGATGCATCAGAAGCAGATGCAACAGGAGATGCAGCAGCAGCATATTCTGCAGGAGATGCATCAGCAGAAGATGCAGAAGGAGTTGCAGCATCAGGAGATGAAGCAGGAAATGCAGCAGCAGGCGATGTAGTAGCAGGAGACACAGAAGGAGATGCAGAAGGAGCTGCAGCATCAGGAGATGCAGCAGGGAATGCAGCAGCAGCAGAAGTAACAGGAGATAAAGCAGCACTAGGAGATGTATCAGCAGGGTATGAAGAAGCAGGAGATGCTACAGGCGATTCAACCAGAGTTGCAGAAGGAGGAGATGCAGCAGCAGGATGTGCAGAGCAATAGATCAAGTGAAGAAGATGCAGCAGAAAAAAAAAATAGCAGGAGATGCAGCCGCAGTAAACGCATCAAGAGAGAAAGTAGCATCAGATGCACCATCAGATGCACCATCAGGTGCAGCAGCATGAGATCTATCAGGAGATGCAGCAGTAGATGAAGCAGCAGCAGATGCAGCAGCAAATTCAGCACATGCAGCAGTAGTAGATTCATAAAGAGCTGCAGCAGGTAATGCAGATGAGTATGCAGGAGCAGGAGATGCATCTGAAGGTGATCTAGAAGGAGATGCAGCAGGTGATGCTCAAGGAGATGCAGCAGGAGATACAGAACGAGATGAAGCAGCAAAATATGCAGCAGAAGGAGTTGACGCAGGAGATGTTTCAATAGAAGGTGCAACATGAGATACAGCAGGAGATGCAGCAGCAGACGATCAAAAGGAGATGCAGAAACAGGAGATGAAGCAGCAGAACATGGATTAAGAGATGCAGCAGCAGGAGATTCATTAGAAGATGCAGTAGCAGGATATGAAACAGCAGGAGATATAGCAGCACGAGATGCAGCCTGAGATGCAGCAGGATAAGATGAAGCAGCAGGGGATGTATGAGGAGATGCAGAAGGAGCACATACAGCAGGAAATGCTGTAGCAGGAGATGCAGAAGGAGATGTAGCAGAACGAGATGCAGCAGCAAGAGATGCAGCAGAAGGAGATGCAGAAGGAGATACAGCCGCAGGAGATGCAGCAGGAGATGCTGTAGCAGGAGATGCAGAAGGAGATGTAGCAGAAGGAGATGCAGCAGCAGGAGATGCAGCAGCAGGAGATGCAGCAGGAAGAGATGCAACAGGAAATGCAGCAGGAGGAGGTACAGAAGTACCAGATGCAGCAGTATATGCAGCAGAAGGAGATGATTAAGAGGTGCAGCAGCAATTGATACAGCAGGAGATGCTGGAGCCGGAGATGCAGAAGAAGTAAGTACAGAAGCAGGAGATGCAGCAGGACATGCATCAACAAGCGATGCAGCAAAACATACATCAGCAGGAGACACAGCAGGAGGCTATGAGGCAAGAGATGGACCAGCAGCAGAAGCAGCAGCAGATGCAGCAGCAAAGGGTGCAGGATGAGATGCAGCAAGAATTGCTTCAGCACGAAATGCTGCTGGAAATTCAGTAGAATATGCACCAGCAAGAGATTTGGCAACAGCAGATGCAGCAGGATATGCAGCAGCAGATGCAGCTGCATGAGGTGTATCAGCAGGAGATGTTGCAGGAGATGCATATACAGCAGGTGATGCACCAGGATATGCAGCAGGAGATTCAACAGAAGGAAATGCAGCAGGAAATCAGCCAGAGATGCAGCAGCAGGAGATGCAGGAAACGAAGATGCAGCCGCACCATAGCTAGCAGGTTCAGTATGGGTTGCAGCAGCAGGAGATGCATCAGCAGTAAATGCATCAGCAGATTCTTCAGCAGGAAATTCCGTAGGAGATCCTGCAGCAGGAGATTCAGTGGAAAATGCAGCAGGAGATGCAGCAGGAGATATAGAAGGAGTTTCAGCAGCAGGGGATATAGTAGGAGATGCAGCAGGAGATACGTCAGCAGGAATTGTAGCAGGAGATGCTGGAGGAGATTCTGCAAAAGAAGATTCTGCAGAAGATACAGCAGGAGATGAAATAGCAACATAGACATCGGCAGTTAAAGCAGGAATTGCAGCAGGATATTCAGCAGGAGATGTAGAAGCAGGAGATGCAGCCGGAGATGACTTCAACAGGATATGCAGCTGAAATTCAGAAGCACTGGATGCATCCGTAGAAGATTGACCAACAGATGCAGCAGGAAATGGAGATGCTTCTGCAGATGCATCCGCAAAGGATGCAGCAGGAGATGAAGCAGCAGATGCAGCAGCAGGAGATGCAGGAGGACATCAAGTAGAAGGAGACGCAGAAGCAGCAAATGTAGCAGGAGAAGCAGCAGTACATTAAGCATCAGGAATTGGAGCAGCAGATTAAACAGCAGCAGGAAATGCAGCAGAATATGCAGCAGGAGGTAATGCAGCAGGAGATGCAGGAGCAGGTGATGCAGCTGCAGCTGCAGAGGCAGCAGATGCAGCAGTAATAAATGCAGCAGCAGATGCATCATGAGATGCTGATTCAGTAGGAGATGTAGCAGCAGAAGATGCTGCAGCAGATGATGCAGCAGGAGATGCAGCAGCAGGAGATGCAGCAGGGGATGCATATTCATCAGTAGATTCAGCAGAAACGTCAGAAGTAGATGCAGCATTAGGAGATTTAGCAGGAGATGCAGCAGTAGATGAAGCAGCAGCATATGCAAGAGCAGATGCGCCAAATGGAGCAGAAAGTGATGCAGCAGGTGATGGAGCAGCAGATGCAACGGGAAATGGTGCATCAGGAGATGTATCCGCAGATGTATCCGCAGATGCATGAGCAGAGGATGCATCAGGAGATGTAGCAGCAGGAGATACAGGAGCAGGTGATGCTGCAGGAGATGCAGCAGGAGATGCAACACCAGAAGATGCAGCAGCACATGCACTATCAGCAGATGCAGCAGCAGGAGATGCAGCAGCAAGAAATACAACAGGAATAGACGCTGAAGGTAATGCAGCAGCAGGATTTCAAGCAGAATATGCATCAGCAGAAAATGCTGCACCAAGAGATTCAGATGGAGATGCAGCAGGATATGCTGCAGAAGGATATGAAGCAGGAGATGCAGCAGCAGGAGATGCAGCATTAGGAGATGCTGCAACAGCACATGCAGAAGGTGATGCAGCTGTAGGAGATGCATCATCAGCAGATGCAGCTGTAGGAGATTCAGCAGCAGGAGATTCAGCATGATATGTAGAAGCTTTAGATGCCGCAGGAGATTCATCAGGAGATTCAGCAGCAACTGATGCAGCAGCAGGAGGAGCAGCAGGAGACGCAGCAGCAGAAGGAAATACAGAAGCAGATGCAGCAAGAAATGAAGATTCAGCAGAAGATGCAGTAGGAAGAGATTCTTCAACGTATGCAGCAGCATGACATGCTGCAGCAACAGGCGATAGAGCAGGTTATAAAGAAAGAGGAGATAATGCAGCAGAAGTAGCAGCAGGAGATTCAACAGCAGGAGATTAAGAAGCAGGAGATTGTACTGCAAAATAAGCAGCAGGAGATGTAGATTCAGAAGGAGATATGTCAGGAGATGTAGCAGGATATGTAGCAGAATGAGATGCCGCCGGAGATTCAGGAGGAGATTCAGCAGGAGATGCAAGAGCAGGAGATGCATCAGCAGGAGATGCAGAAGCAGATGCAGCAAAAGATGCAGATTTAGCAGGAGATGCATCAGCAGGAGATGCAACAGCACATGTAGTATCAGCAGATGCAGCAGCAGGAGATGCAGCAGCAGGAGATACAACAGGAATAGATGGAGAAGGAAATTCAGCACCATGAGATTAAGACAGAGATGCAGCAGGAGGTGCAGCAGTAGGAGATGTAGAAGCAGATGTTGCAGCAGGTGCAGCACCAGCAGATGCAGCAACAGGAGATGCAGCAGAAGGAGATGCTGCAACAGCACATGCAAAAGGTGATGCAGCTGTAGGAGATGCAGCAGCAGCACATGCAGCAGGAGATTCAGCAGCATGAGATTCAGCAGCAGGAGATTCAGCAGGAGACAAAGGATATTCAGTAGCAGACACGGCATCAGGAGATTCAGCAGTTGGAGGTGCAGGAGGAGATGCAGAAGCAAACGCAGCAGTAGGAGTGGCAGCAGGTGGAGATGCCTGAGGAGATGCATATTCAGAAGGAGATGACGCAGGAGATTCATCAGGAGATTCAGCAGCAACTGAGGCAGCAGAAGGAGAAGCAGCAGGAGAAGCAGCAGGAGATGCAGCAGCAGCAGGAGATGCAGAAGCAGAAAGAAAATGAAGATTCAGCAGACGATGCAGTAGGAAGAGATCCTTCAACATATGCAGCAGCATGATAAGATGCAGTAACTGGAGATACAGCAGGTTATGGAGAAAGAGGAGATGATGCAGCAGACGCAGCAGCAGGAGATTAAGAAGCAGGAGATTCAACTGCAAAAGAAGCAGCAGGAGATGCAGATTCAGAAGGAGATATGTAAGGAGATGTCGCAGGATATGTAGCAGCATGAGATGCCGCCGGAGATTCAGGAGGAGATTCAGCAGAAGGAGATGCAAGAGCAGGCGATGAAGCAGCAGGAGATGCAGAAGCAGATGCAGCAGGACATGCAGAATTAGCAGGAGATGCATCTACAGGAGATGCAGAAGAAGGTGCAGCAGGAGTCGATGCAGCAGCAGGACATGCAGCAGGAATCGATGCAGAAGGTAATAGAGCAGCAGGAGATTCAGAAGAAGGAGATGCAGAAAGAGATTCAGCAGCAGGAGATGCAGCAGCAGGAAAGACAGTAGTATATACAGAAGCAGGATATGCAGTTGAAGGAGATGCAGTAGGAGGAGATAGATAAGGCAATGTAGAAGCAGGAGATGCAGCAGGAGATGCAAGAGCAAGAGATGCTGCATCAGACCCATCAGCAAAAGATGCAGCAGCAGAAGATGCAGCAGGAGATGCAGTAGCAGGAGATGAAGCATTATCATGAGATGCATTAGGAGGTGCAGCAGCAGGATATGTAGCAGGAGATTTGGCAGATGAAGCAGCAGCGGAGCAGCAGCAGATGCAGAAGAAAATGCAGCAGTAGATATAGGATCAGCAGATAATGCAGCAGGAAATACTGCAGCAGATGCAGCAGACGATGACATATGAGGTGATGAAGCCACAGATGCATCAGTTGAAGATGAAGCAGGAGAAGCAGCAGCAGGATGTTCATTAGCAGATGTACCAGGAGATGATGCAGCAAACGTAGAAAGTTATAACGTACATGTAGAAGCAGATGCAGCAGCAGCTAATTCAGCAGGAGATGCAGCAGCAGGAGATGTAGAAGCAGATGCAGCAGGAAATGCAGATTCAGCAGGAGAAGCAATAGGAAGAGAATCTTCAGCAGATGCAGCAGGTTGTGCAGCATGACGAGATGTAGCAGGACATAGAGCAGCAGCAGATGCATCAGCAGATGAAGCAGGCAATGCAGCAAGAGATGCAGCAGCAGAGGTGTAGCCACAGATGCATCAGAAGCAGATTCATCAGGAGATGCAGCAGCAGCAGATTTTGCAGGAGATGCATCAGCAGAAGATGCAGAAGGAGTTGCAGCATCAGAAGATGAAGCAGGAAATGCAGCAGCAGGTGATGTAGTAGCAGGAGACACAGAAGGAGATGCAGCAGGGAATGCAGCAGCAGCAGAAGTAACAGGAGATGCAGCAGCATCATATGCACTAGGAGATGTAGCAGCAGGAGATGAAGAAGCAGGAGGTGCTACAGGCGATTCAGCCGTAGATGCAGAAGGAGGAGATGCAGCAGCAGGAAGTGAAGAGTAGTAGAGGAAGTAAAGAAGATGCAGCAGAAGGAAATATAGCAGGAGATGCAGCCGCAGTAAATGCAGCAAGAGAGAAAGTATCATCAGATCCAGCAGCAGATGCAGTGGAAGAGGATGCAACAGCAGATGCAGCAGCAGGAGATCTATCTAGATATGCAGCAGTAGATGAAGCAGCAGCAGATGCAGCAGCAAATTCAGCAGATACAGCAGGAGATGCTGTAGCAGGAGATGCAAAAGGAGATGGAGCAGAACGAGATGCAGCAGCCAGAGATGCAGCAGCAGGATATGCAGTAAAAGAAGATGCAGGCGCACCAGAGGCAGCAGCAGATTCAGCAGGATTTTCAGCAGCAAGAGATTCAGCAGCAGGAGATGCAGCATCAGGAGATTGAGCAGGAAATGCCTCAGCAGGAAATGTATCAGCAGATTCTGCAGCAGGAAATACCGTAGGAGATTCTGCAGCAGGAGATTCAGTAGAAAATGCAGCAGGAGATGCAGCAGGAGATATAGAAGGAGATTCAGCTGCAGGGGATGCATTAAGAGATGCAGCAGGAGATACATCAGCAGGAATTGTAGCAGGAGATGCAGCAGGAGATTCTGCAGAAGATAATTCAGCAGGAGATGCAGCAGGAGATGAAATAGCAACATAGGCATCAGCAGTTACAGCAGGAAGTGCAGCAGGAGATTCAGCAGGAGGTGCAGCCGCAGATGCCTTCAGGAGGATATGCAGCTGAAATGCAGAAGCACTAGATGCATCCGTTAAAGATTGAGCAGCAGATGAAGCAGGAAAAGGAGATGTTTCTGCAGATGCATCCGCAGATGCATCCGCAGAGAATGCAGCAGGAGATGAAGCAGCAGATGCAGCAGTAGGAGATGCAGGAGGACGTCAAGTAGAAGGATATGCAGCAGCAGTAAGTGTAGCAGGAGATGCAGCAGTACATGAAGCATCAGAAAATGGAGTAGCTGATTAAGCAGCAGGAGGTAATGCAGCAGGTGATGCATCAGCAGGTGATGCAGCTGCAGCTGCATAGGCAGCAGATGTAGCAGCAATAGATGCAGCAGCAGATGCATCAGGAGATGCAGATGCAGTAGGAGATGATGCAGCAGAAGGTGCTGCAGCAGATTATGCAGCAGGAGATGCAACAGAAGGAAATGCATCAAGATATGCTGCAGGAGGAGATGCAGTAGGATATGAAGCAGGAGATGCAGCAGGGGATGCATGTTCAGCAGTAGATTCAGCAGAAACTTCAGAAGGAGATGAAGCAGGAGATTTAACAGGAGATGCAGCAGTAGATGAAGCAGCAGCACATGCAAGAATAGATGCAGCAGATGGAGCAGAAAGAGATGCAGCAGGGGATGGAGCAGCAGATGCAACGGGAAATGGTGCATCAGGAGGTGCATCCACAGAAGAATGAGCAGAAGATGCATCAGGAGATGTAGCAGCAGGAGATACAGGAGAAGTTGATGCCGCAGGAGATGCAGCAGGATGAGACAAAGCAGCAGGGGATGTATGAGGAGATGCAGAATCAGCAGAAACAGCAGGAGATGCTGTAGCAGGAGATGCAGAAGGAGATGTAGCAGAAGGAGATGCACAAGCAGGAGATGCAGCAGCAGGAGATGCAGCACAATATGCAGCAAGAGAAGATGGAACAGGAGATGCAGTAGGAGGATGTAGAGCAGTACCAGATGCAGCAGGATATGCAGCAGAAGGAGATAAATAAGAGATGCAGCAGCAATTGATGCAGCAGGAGATGCTGGAGCCGTAGATGCAGAAGAAGTAGATGCAGAAGCAGGAAATGCAGCAGGACATGCATCAGCAGGAGACACAGCAGCAGGATATGAGGCAGGAGATGAGCCAGCAACAGAAACAGCAGCAGATGCAGCACTATATGCAGCAGAAGATGCAGAACCATATGCAGCAAAAGATGCAGAAGCATATGCTGCAGGAGATAAAGAAGCAGATGAAACAGCAGGAGATGCAGCAGTAGATGAAGCAGCAGCATATGCAAGAGCAGAAGCACCAAATGGAGCAGAAAGAGATGAAGCAGGTGATGGAGCAGTAGATGCAACGGGAAATGGTGCATCAGGAGATGTATCCACAGATGTATCCGCAGATGCATGAGCGGAGGATGCATCAGGAGATGTAGCAGCAGGAGATACAGGAGCAGGTGATGCCGCAGGAGATGCAGCAGGAGATGCAACACCAGAAGATGCAGCAGCACATGCAGTATCAGCAGATGCAGCAGCAGGAGATGAAGCAGCAGATGCAGCAGCAAGAAATACAACAGGAATAGACGCAGAAGGTAATGCAGCAGCAGGATTTGAAGCAGAATATGCATTTAGCAGGAAATGCAGCACCAAGAGATTCAGATGGAGATGCAGCAGGATATGCTGCAGCAGGATATGAAGCAGGAGATGCAGCAGCAGGATATGAAGCAGGAGATGCAGCAACAGGAGATGCAGCATTAGGAGATGCTGCAGCAGCACATGCAGATGGTGATGCAGCTGTAGGAGATGCATCAGCAGCAGATGCAGCTGTAGGAGATTCAGCATGATATGTAGAAGCTTTAGATGCCACAGGAGATTCATCAGGAGATTCAGCAGCAACTGATGCAGCAGCAGGAGAAGCAGCAGGAAACGCAGCAGCAGAAGGAGATACAGAAGCAGATGCAGCAAGAAATGAAAATTCAGCAGAAGATGCAGTAGGAAGAGATTCTTCAACATATGCAGCAGCATGATATGTTGCAGCAACAGGAGATACAGCAGGTTATGGAGAAAGAGGAGATAATGCAGCAGAAGTAGCAGCAGGAGATTCAACAGCAGGAGATTAAGAAGCAGGAGATTGTACTGCAAAAGAAGCAGCAGGAGATGCTGATTCAGAAGGAGATATATCAGGAGATGTAGCAGGATATGTAGCAGAATGAGATGCCGCCAGGGATTCAGGAGGAGATTCAGCAGAAGGAGATGCAAGAGCAGGAGATGCATCAGCAGGAGATGCAGAAGCAGATGCAGCAGAAGATGCAGATTTAGCAGGAGATGCACCAGCAGGAGATGCAGAAGCAAATTCAGCAGGAGTCGATGCAGCAGCAGGATATGCAGCAGGATTCGATGCAGAAGGTAATAGAGCAGCAGGAGATTCAGAAGAAGGAGACGCAGTAGCAGGAGACACAGTAGAAGATGATGCAGCCGCAGCAGATGCAGGAGAAGCAGCAGCAGGAGATGAAGAGGCAGGAGATTTAGCAGGAGATGGATCAGCAGAAAACGTAGCAGGAGATTCTGCAGCAGGAAACACCGTAGGAGAGTCTGCAGCAGGAGATTCAGTGGAAGATTCAGCAGGAGATGCAGCAGGAGATGCATCAGGAGATGAAGTAGCAAAATATGCATCAGAGGTTACAGCAGGAAGTGCAACAGGAGATTCAGCAGGTGATGTAGCAGCAGGAGATGGAGCCGCAGATGCCTTCAGGAGGAAATGCAGAAGCACTAGATGCATCAGTAGAAGATTGAACAGCAGATGCAGCAGGAAATGGAGATACTTCTGCAGATGTATCTACAGATGCATGAGCAGAGGATGCCTCAGGAGATATAGCAGCAGGAGATACAGGAGCAGGTGATGCCGCAGGAGGTGCAGCAGGAGATGCAACACCAGAAGATGCAGCACCAAGAGATGCAGCAGGAGATGCAGCAGCACATGCAGTATCAGCAGATGCAGCAGCAGGAGATACAGCAGCCGGAAATACAACAGGAATAGATGCAGAAGGTAATGCAGCAGCAGGAGTTGAAGCAGAATATGCAGCAGCAGGAAATTCTGCACCAAAAGATTCAGACAGAGATGCAGCAGGAGATGCAGCAGCAGGAGATGCAGAAGCAGATTGTACAGCAGGTGCAGCACCAACAGATGCAGCAACAGGAGATGCAGCATAAGGAGATGCTGCAACAGCACATGCAAAAGGTGATGCAGCTGTAGGAGATGCAGCAGCAGCAGATGCAGCAGGAGATTCAGCAGCAGGAAATTCAGCAGCAGGAGATTCAGCAGGAGACAAAGGATATTCATTAGCAGTCAAAGGACATTCAGCAGCAGAAACGGCATCAGGAGATTCAGCAGCAGGAGATGCATCAGGAGATGCAGAAGCAAACGCAGCAGTAGGAGTGGCAGCAGGCTGAGATGCATCAGGAGATGCATATTCAGAAGGAGATGCAAAAGGAGCATCAGCATGATATGTAGAAGCAGGAGATGCCGCAGGAGATTCATCTGGATATTCAGCAGGAATTAATGCAGCATCAGGAGAAGCAGCACCATATGCAGAAGATGCTGCAGAACCATATGCAGCAGGAGATACAGCAGCAGATGAAGCAGCAGATGCAGCTGGAGATGTAGCATCACCAGAAGCAGCAGCAGATGCAGCAGCAAAGGGTGCAGGATGAGATGCAGCAAGAATTGCATCAGCACGAGATGCTGCTGGAAATTCAGTATGATATGTAACAGCAAGAGATTTGGTAACAGCAGATGCAGCAGGATATGCAGCAGCAGATGCAGCTGCATGAGGTGTATCAGCAGGAGATGTAGCAGGAGATGCATATTCAGCAGGTGATGCACCAGGAAATGCAGCAGCAGATTCAACAGAAGGAAATGCAGCAGGAAATCAGCCAGAGATGCAGCAGCAGGAGATGCAGTAAAAGAAGAGGCAGCCGCACCAGAGACAGCAGCAGGTTCAGCAGGAATTGCAGCAGCAGGAGATGAAGAGGCAGGAGATTCAGCAGAAGGAGATGAAGAGGCAGGAGATTCAGTAGGAGATGCATCAGCAGGAAATGCATCAGCAGATTGTGCAGCAGGAAATTCCGTAGGAGATTCTGCAGCAGGAGATTCAGTAGAAAAGGCAGCAGGAGATTCAGTAGAAAATACAGCTGAAGGTAATGCAGCAGCAGGAGTTGAAGGAGAATATGCATCAGCAGGAAATGCAGCACCAAATGATTCAGACGAAGATGCAGCAAGAGGTGCAGCAGCAGGAGATGAAGAAGCAGATGTTGCAGCAGGTGCAGCACCAGCAGATGCAGCAAGAGGAGATGCAGCATTAGGAGATGCTGCAGCAGCACATGGAGAAAGTGGTGCAGCAGTAGGAGATGCAGCAGCAGCATATGCAGCAGTAGATTCAGCAGCAGCATATGCAGCAGCAGACAAAGGATATTCAGTAGCAGACACGGCATCAGGAGATTCAGCAGCTGGAGGTGCAGCAGGAGATGCAGAAGCAAACGCAGCAGTAGGAGTGGCATCAGGTGGAGATGCCTGAGGAGATGCATATTCAGAAGGAGATGACGCAGGAGATTCATCAGGAGATTCAGCAGCAACTGATGCAGCAGCAGGAGAAGCAGCAGGAGATGTAGCAGCAGCAGTAGATGCAGAAGCAGATGCACCAGGAAATGAAGATTCAGCAGAAGATGCAGTAGGAAGCGATTCTTCAACATATGCAGCAGCATGTTATGATGCAGCAACTGGAGATACAGCAGGTTATGGAGAAAGAGGAGATGATGCAGCAGACGCAGCAGCAGGAGATGCAGCATCAGGAGATTCAGCAGCAGGAGATTCAACTGCAAAAGAAGCAGCAGGAGATGCAGATTCTGAAGGAGATATGTCAGGAGATGTAGCAGGATATGTAGCAGCATGAGATGCCGCCGGAAATTCAGGAGGAGATTCAGCAGAAGGAGATGCAAGAGCAGGAGATGAAGCAGCTGAAGATGCAGAAGCAGATGCAGCAGGAGATGCAGATTTAACAGGAGATGCATCAGCAAAAGATGCAGAAGCAGATGCAGCAGGAGTCGATGCAGCAGCAGGACATGCAGCAAGAATCGATGCAGGAGGTAATAGAGCAGCAGGAGATTCAGAAGAAGGAGATGCAGAAAGAGATTCAGCAGCAGGAGATGCAGTAGCAGGAAAGGGAGCAGGATATAGAGAAGCAGGATATGCAGCAGGAGGAGATGCAGTAGGAGGAGATAGAGCAGGTAATGCAGCAGCAGGAGATGCAGCAGGAGATGCAAGAGCAAAAGATGTTGCATGAGACCCATCAGCAAGAGATGCAGCAGCAGAAGATGCAGCAGTAAATGCAGCAGAGGTAGGTGCAGCAGGAGATGCAGTAGCAGGAGATGAAGCATTATCATGAGATGCATTAGGAGGTGCAGCAGCAGGATATGTAGCAGGAGATTTGGCAGGAGATGAAGCAGCAGCAGAGCAGCAGCAGATGCAGCAGGAAATGCAGCAGCAGATGCTGCAGCAGGAAATACTGCAGCAGATGCAGCAGGCGATGACATATGAGGTGATGAAGCCACAGATGCATCAGTTGAAGATGAAGCAGGAGAAGCAGCAGCAGGATGTCCATTAGCAGATGAACCAGGAGATGATGCAGCAAACATAGAAAGTTATAAACTACATGTAGAAGCAGATGCAGCAGCAGCTAATTCAGCAGGAGATGCAGCATCAGGAAATGCAGAAGCAGATGCAGCAGGAAATGCAGATTCAGCAGGAGAAGCAATAGGAAGAGAACCTTCAGCAGATGCAGCAGGATGTGAAGGATGACGAGATGTAGCAGGATATAGAGCAGCAGCAGATGAATCAGCAGATGAAGCAGGAAATGCAGCAAGAGATGCAGCAGCAGAGGTGTAGCCGCAGATGCATCAGAAGCAGATTGAACAGGAGATGCAGCAGCAGCATATTCTGCAGGAGATGCATCAGCAGAAGATGCAGAAGGAGTTACAGCATCAGGAGATTCAGCAGGAAATGCAGCAGCAGGGGATGTAGTAGCAGGAGACACAGAAGGAGATGCAGAAGGAGCTGCAGCATCAGGAGATGCAGCAGGGAATGCAGTAGCAGCAGAAGTAACAGGAGATGCAGCAGCATCATATAAACAAGGAGATGTAGCAGCAGGAGATGAAGAAGCATAGGATGCTACAGGCGATTCAGCCGGAGATGCAGAAGGAGGAGATGCAGCAGCAGGAAGTGCAGAGTAGTAGATGAATTAAAGAAGATGCAGGAGAAGGAAATATAGCAGGAGATGCAGTCGCAGTAAATGCAGCAAAAGAGAAAGTATCATCAGATGTAGCAGCAGATGCAGTGGAAGAGGATGCAACAGCAGATGCAGCAGCATGAGATCTATCAGGAGATGCAGCAGTAGATGAAGCAGCAGCAGATGCAGCAGCAAATTCAGCAAATACAGCAGGAGATGCCGTAGCAGGAGATACAGAAGGAGATGTAGCAGAACGAGATGCAGCAGCCTGAGATGCAGCTGCAGGATATGCAGAAAAAGAAGATGCACCCGCACCAGAGGCAGCACCAGATTCAGCAGGAGTTGCAGCAGCAAGAGATTCAGCATCAGGAGATGCAGCATCAGGAGATTGAGCAGGAGATGCATCAGCAGGTAATGCATCAGCAGATTCTTCAGCGGGATATTTCGTAGGAGATTCTGCAGCAGGAGATGAAGCAGCAGGCTATACAGCAGCAGGAGATGCTGCAGCAGATACAGAAGCAGGAGATACAGCAGGAAAGACATCAAGTAGAAGGAGATGCAGCAGCAGCAACTGTAGCAGGAGATGCAGCAGTACATGAAGCATCAGGAAATGGAGCACCAGATTAAGGAGATGAAGCAGTACATGAAGCATCAGAAAATGGAACAGCAGATTAAGCAGCAGGAGGTAATGCAGCAGGTGATGCATCAGCAGGTGATGCAGCTGCAGCTGCAGAGGCAGCAGATGTAGCAGCAATTGATGAAGCAGCAGATGCTTCAGGAGATGCAGATGCAGTAGGAGATGATGCAGCAGAAAGTGCTGCAGCAGATTATGCAGCAGGAGATGCAACAGAAGGAAATGCATCAAGATATGCTGCAGGAGGAGATGCAGTAGGATATGAAGCAGGAGATGCAGCAGGGGATGCATGTTCAGCAGTAGATTCAGCAGAAACTTCAGAAGGAGATGAAGCAGGAGATTTAACAGGAGATGCAGCAGTAGATGAAGCAGCAGCATATGCAACAGCAGATGCAGCAGATGGAGCAGAAAGAGATGCAGCAGGGGATGGAGCAGCAGATGCAACGGGAAATGGTGCATCAGGAGAAGCATCTGCAGATGAATGAGCAGAAGATGCATCAGGAGATGTAGCAGCAGGAGATACAGGAGAAGGTAATGCCGCAGGAAATGCAGCAGGATGAGACGAAGCAGCAGGGGATGTATGAGGAGATGCACGCCAGTTCCCTCAAAACTCTTGGGTGGACTCCATCCGGCCCCATAGACTTGTGGGCATCTAGCTGGGCAAGCAATGAGATGCAGCAGCAGGAGATGCAGCAGCAGGAGATGCAGCAGCAGGAGATGCAGCACAATATGCAGCAAGAGAAGATGGAACAGGAGATGAAGTAGGAGGATGTACAGCAGTACCAGATGCAGCAGTATATGCAGCAGAAGGAGATGAATAAGAGATGCAGCAGCAATTGATGCAGCAGGAGAAGCTGGAGCCGTAGATGGAGAAAGAAGTAGATGCAGAAGCAGGAAATGCAGCAGGACATGCATCAGCAGGAGACACAGCAGCAGGATATGAGGCAGGAGATGAGCCAGCAACAGAAACAGCAGCAGATGCAGCACTATATGCAGCAGAAGATGCAGAACCATATGCAGCAGGAGATAAAGAAGCAGAAGAAACAGCAGACGCAGCTGGAGATGTAGCAACACCAGAAGCAGAAGCTGATGCAGCAGCAAAGGATGTAGGATGAGATGCAGCAGGAATTGCATCAGCAGGAGATGCTGCTGGAAATTCAGTAGGATATGCAACAGCAAGCGATTTGGCAACAGCAGATGAAGCAAAACATACATCAGCAGGAGACACAGCAGCAGGATATGAGACAGGAGATGCAGCAGCAGCAGAAGCAGCAGCAGATGCAGCAGCAAAGTGTACAGGAGGAAATGCAGCAAGAATTGCATCAGCAGGAGATGCTGCTGGAATTTCGGTACGATATGTAAGAGCAAGAAATTTGGCAAAAGCAGATGCAGCAGGATATGCAGCAGCAGATGCAGCTGCATGAGGTGTATCAGCAGGAGATGTAGCAGGAGATGCATATTCAGCAGGTGATGCACCAGGATAGGCAGCAGGAGATTGAAGAGAAGGAAATGCAGCAGGAAATCAACCGAAGGTGAAGCAGCAGGAGATGCAGGAAAACAAGATGCAGCCGCACCAGAGGCAGCAGCAGATTCAGCAGGAGTTGCAGCAGCAGGAGATGAAGAGGCAAGAGATTCAGCAGCAGGAGATGCAGCATCAGGAGATTCAGCAGGAGATGCACCAGCAGGAAATGCATCAGCAGATTCTGCAGCAGGAAATTCCGTAGGAGATTCTGCAGCAGGAGATTCAGTAGAAAAGGCAGCAGGAGTTTCAGTAGAAAATGCAGCAGGAGATATAGAAGGAGATTCAGCAGCAGGGGATATAGTAGGAGATGCAGCAGGAAAGACATCAGGAGAAATTGTAGCAGGAGATGCAGCAGGAGATTCTGCAGAAGATTCATCAAGAGATGCAGCAGGAGATGAAATAGCAACATAGGCATCCGCAGCTGCATCAGGAAGTGCAGCAAGAGACTCAGCAGGAGATGTAGCAGCAGGAGATGCAGCCGCAGATGCCTTCAATAGGATATGCAGTTGAAATGCAGAAGCACTAGGTGCATCCGTAGAAGATTGAGCAGGAGATGCAGCAGGAAATGGAGATGCTTCTGCAGATGCAGCCACAGATGCATCCACAGAAGATGCAGCAAGAGATGAGGCAGCAGGCTCTATAGCAGCAGTAGATGAAGCAGCAGATGCAGCAGCGGGAGATGAAGGATGACTCCAATTAGAATGAGATGCAGCAGCAGCAAATGTAGCAGGAGATGCAGCAGTCAATGAAGCATCAGGAAATGGAGCAGCAGATTAAGCAGCAGCAGGAAATGCAGCAGAATATGCAGCAGGAGGTGATGCAGCTGTAGCTGCAGAGGCAGCAGATCCAGCAGCAATAGATGCAGCAGCAGATGCATCATGAGATGCTGATTCAGTAGGAGATGTAGTAGCAGCAGATGCTGCAGCAGATGATGAAGCAGGAGATGCAGCAGAAGGAAATGCAGCAAGATATGCTGCAGGAGGAGATGCAGTACGATATGAAGCAGGAGATGCAGCAGCAGGACATGCAGCAGGTGATGCATATTCCACAGTAGATTCAGCAGAAACTTCAGAAGGAGATGCAGCATTAGGAGATTTAGCAGGAGATGCAGCCGTAGATGAAGCAGCAGCATATACAACAGCAGATGCACCAGATGGAGCAGAAAGAGATGCAGCAGGGGATGGAGCAGCAGATGCAACGGGAAATGGTGCATCAGGAGATGCATCCACAGATGCATGAGCATAGGATGCATCAGGAGATATAGCAGCAGGAGATACAGGAGCAGATGATGCCGCAGGAGATGCAGCAGTAGGAAATGCAGCAAGATATGCTGCAGAAGGAGATGAAGTAGGATATGAAGCAGGAGATGCAGCAGCAGGAGATGCAGCAGGGGATGCATATTTAGCGATAGATTCAGCAGAAATTCAGAAGGAGATTCAGCAGCAGGAGATTTGCAGGAGATGCAGCAGTATATGAAGCAGCAGCATATGCAACAGCAGATGCAGCAGATGGAGCAGAAGGAGATGCAGCAGGGGATGGAGCAGCAGTTGCAAGGGGAAATGATGCATGAGAGATGCATCCGCAGATGCATGAGAAGAGGATGCATCAGGAGATATAGCAGCAGGAGATACAGAAGCAGGAGATGCAGCAGCAGATGCAGCATCAGGAGATGCATGAGGACATCAAGTAATAGGGCTGCTCCTGCTTCCTCATTTTTTTCTACATCTCCCGCTGCAACTTCTGCTCCTGCCTCTGCTGCTGCATTTCCTGCTGATGCATCTCCTGCTACATATCCTTCTTCTGCATCTACTGTTGCTACATTTCCTGCTGAATTTGCTGCTGAATCTGGTGCTGCATCCCCTGCTGCTGATTCTCCTGCTTCTGCATATCCTGCTGCTTTATGGTCTGTTTCATCTACTGCTGCTGCATATCCTCCTACATCTTCTGCTGTTACACTTCCTTCTGCTGCATCTGCTACTGCATCTCCTGCTGCATCTCCTTCTGCTCTATCTCCTGATGAAAATCCTGCTGCATCTCCTACGGCTGCATCTCCTGCAGCTGAATCTGCTGCTGCAGTACTGTGCTTGCATCTCCTGCTGCTGCATCTCCTGTTGCTGCATCTTTTTCAGAATATCCGGATGATGCAGAGGCAGCAGCTGGAGCAGCAGGAGATGCAGAAGGAGATGCAGCAGGAGATGCCCCAGCAGGCGATGGAGCAGGTGATACAGCAGCGTGCCAAGAAGCAGTAGATGCAGCAGCAATATATGCAGCAAAAGGAGATGAAGCAAGATAGGAATCCTCAGGAGACTAAGCAAGAGGAGATGCATTAGGAGATTCGGCAGCAGGCTATGCAGCAGCAGTAGATGCAGCAGAGAATGGAGCAGCACGAGATTCAGCAGTAGGAGATGGCACAGGAAATACAGCTGCAGGAGTTGCAGCAGAGTTTGCAGCAGCAGGAGATGCAGAAGAAGGAGATCCAGCAAGAAAGCACCATCATAAGATGAATCCGCAGACGCAACAGGAGGATTTAAAGCAGGAGATACAGCCGCAAGAGATGGAGCAGGAGATGCAGCTGCAAGAGATGCAGCAGGTGACGCAGAAGGAGATGCAGTAGCAGGAGATGTAGCAGCAGGATATGCAGCAAGAAACTGAGCAAGAGGAGATGTACCCTGAGATGCAGCAGCAGGAAATGCAGAGGGAGATGTAGAAGCAGACGAAGCAGCAGTAGATGCAGCAGCAAGATAGGCATCAGAAGGAGATAAAGCAAGAGATGCAAAAGCAGGAGATTAAGCTACAGGAGATGCATTAAGAGATGCAGTAGCAGCAGATACAGCATCAGGAGATGCAGCTGCAGTATATGCAGGAGCAGATTCAGAAGCAAATTCCGTAAGAGATTCAGCAGCAGGAGATTGATAAGCAAAAGATATAGCAGCAGGAGATGCAGCAGCAGGAAATTCAGGAGGAGATGCAGCAGCAGAAGCAGCAGGTAATGCAGCAGCCGTAGATGAAGTAGGCTTAGAAGCAGCTGTAGATGCAGCAGGGTATGCAAGAGCAGGAGATTCAGCATCAGGAGATGAAGCAGGGGAGATGCATCATCAGGTGAATCTGCTGATGCATCAGAGGAAGTTGCAGAGGGAGATGCAGCAGCAGGAGGTTCAGCAGATGATGCAGCAGCAATAGATGCAGGTGGTGATGCAGGAGGAGGACATACAGAAGTAGGAGATGCAGCAGTACATGCAGCAGCAGATGCAGGAGATGAAGGAGTAGGAGAAGCAGCAAGAGGAGATTGAGCAGGAGATGCATCAGGAGGTGCAGCAGCAGGAGATGTACCAGTGGATGCAGCAGCAGGAGATGCAGCAGGCGATTCAGTAGAAGTTGATGCAGCATCAGATAGAGCAGAAGTGAATTCAGCAGCAGAAGATGCAGCAGTCTATGCAGCAGCAGCAGATGGAGCATCAAGTGATGCAGGAGGACATCAAAAAATCAGAAGATCAACAGGAGATGCAGCAGTAGATTTATCTACAGTAGATGCACCAAAAGATGCAAGAGATGCAGCAGCAGGAGATGCAGCTGGAGATGCAGCAGCAGTAGATTGAGCAAGATATACAGTAGCAGGAGATGCATCAGCAGGAGATGTGGCATGAGAGGCAGAAGAAGAAGATCCTGCAGCAGATGTAGTAGCAGATGCAGCAGCAGGAGATTCGGCAGTCAAGGATGCAGCAGTAAGAGATGCAGCAGGTTATGCATCAGCAGAAGACGCTGCAGCAGGAGTTCAGCAGCAGGAGATGCAGCAGGTGAAGATGCAGCATCAGGCGATGCATCAGTAAATGCAGAGGCAGGAGATGCAGCAGGAGATGCAGTAGTAGGAGATGAAGCAGTATATGAAGCAGCAGCAGATGCAGCAGAAAATACTGCAGATGCAGCAGTAGGAGATGAAGCAGGAGATGCAGCAGGAGATTCAGCAGCAGGAGATGCAGTAGGAGATGATGCAGAATGAGCTGTACCATCAGGAGATGCAGAAGGAGAAGCAGAAGGAGATGCAGTAGTAGGAGATGAAGCAGTATATGAAGCAGCAGCAGATGCAGCAGTAGGAGATGAATGAGGAGATGCAGCAGATCTGCGGATGCATCTGCAGAAGCATCTCCATTTCCTGCTGCATCTGATGCTCAATCTACGGATGCATCTAGTGCTTCTGCATTTCAGCTGCTTCATCTCTTGCTGCTGTATAGCCTGCTGCTTCATCTCTTGCTGCTGTATAGCCTGCTGCTTCATCTCTTGATGCATTTCAGTTGCATAACCTGTTGAACGCATTTGCTCCTGCATCTCCTGCTGCTACATCTCCTGCTGAATCTCCTGTTGCACTTCCTGCTCTAACTGTGGATGCATATGTTGCTATTTCATCTCCTGCTGCATCTCCTAGAGAATCTTCTTCTGCAGAATAACCTCCAGCTTCTCCTGCTACAGATCCTGCTGATGTATCTCCTGCTGCATCTCCTACTACATCCCCTGCTGCTGAATCTCCTTCTATATCTCCTGCTGCATCTCCTGCTGAATCTTCTGCTAGTGCATGTTCTGCTGCATTTCCTGCTGATGCTTATCCTGCTGCTGTATTTCCTGATGCATCTCTTTCTGCTTTATCTTTTTCTGCATATCCTTCCTGTTGCATCTCCTCTTGCATCTCCTGTGGCATCACCTGCTCCTGTATCTCCTGCTGCTACATCTCCTGGTGCATCCTCTGCTCATGCATCGGCGAGTACATCTCCTGATGCACCATTTCCCGTTGCATCTGCTGCTCCATCCCCTTCTGCATCTCTTTCTGCTCCATCTGGTGCATCTGCTGTTGTATATGCTGCTGCTTCATCTACTGCTGCATCTCCTGCTGCTTCTCCTTCTGCTGCATCAGTTGCTGCTGAATCTCCTGATGAATCTCCTGGGGCATCTCATGCTTCTACATATCATACTGAATCTCCTGCTGCTGAATCTCCTGAAGCCTCTGCTGCTGCTGCATCTCCTACAGCTGCATCACCTTCTGCATGTGCTGCTGCAGCATCTCCTTCTGCTGCATTTCCTGTTGCAGCATCTGCTGGTGCTGCGCCTGCTGCAACATCTGCTTCTGCATCTCCTGCTGCTGCATCTTCGTCGGAATCTCTTGGTGCTGCATTTCCTGCTGATGCATATTCTGCTTCAACTCCTGCTGCTGCATTACATTCTGCATCTATTCCTGTTGTATTTCCTGCTTCTGCATCACCTGCTGCTGCATCTCCGTCTGAATCTCTTGGTGCTGCATCTCCTGCTGATGCATGTCCTGCTGCATCTCCTGCTTCTGCATCTACTTCTTCTGCATCTCCGGCTCCAGCATCTCCTTGCTGCTGCATCCCTTATTCATCTCCTACTGCTGCATATACTGCTGCATCTGGTGCTGCTGTACCTCCTCCTGCTGCATTTCCTGTTGCTTATCCTCCTGCTGCATCTCCTGCTGAATCTCCTCCTTCTGCATCTCCTGTCCCATCTTCTCCTGCTGCATCTCCTTCTGTTACATCTCCTGCTACAGCATCTCCTGCTGTAGCTGCTGTTTCTGCATCTCCTCATACATCTCTTCTGCTTCGTCTCATCCTGCTGCATCTCCTGCTGCTATATCTCCTGCTGTTTCATATCCTGCTACTGCATCTCCAAATAAATCTCCTGCTGCTGCATCTCTTGATCGATATTATGCTGCTGCATCTCCCTTTACTGCATCTCCTTTTGCCTTTTCTGCTGCTGCATCTCCTACTCTATCTAATTATGCACCTACTATTGAAGCATCTCCTGTGTCATCTCCTTCTGCTGCATATCTTCCTGCTTCATCTCGTTCTGCATCTCCTGCTGCATCTCCTTGAGCGTCACCTGCTGCATCTCCTTCTGCATCACCTGCACATGCATCTCCTGCTGCATCTCGTGCTCCTCCATATTCATCTGCATTTCCTGCTGCAGCTCTTTATGAATCTACTACTGCTGCATCTGCTGAATTTGCTGCTGCATCTGCTGCTGCTTCATCTACTGCTGCATCTCCTGCTAGATCTCCTGCTGCTGCATCTCCTGCTGCTGCACCTGATGCTGGATCTGATGCTGCATCTGATGCTAGTTTCTCTCTTGCTGCATTTACTGTGGCTGAATCTCCTGCTATATTACATTCTGCTGCATCTTCTTCACTTCATCTATTACTCTGCACCTCCTGCTGCTGCATCTCCTCCTTCTGCATCTCAGGCTGAATTGCCTGTAGCATCTCATGCTTCTTCATCTCCTGCTGTCCTGCTGCTCCTAGTGCATATGATGCTGCTCAATTTCCTGTTACTTCCGCTGCTGCTGCATTCCCTGATTCTGCAACTCCTTCTGTGTCTCCTGCTACGACATCCCCTGCTGCTGCATTTCCGTCTGAATCTCCTGATGCTGCAACTGGTTCTCCATCTACTTGTGCATCTTATTTCTTAATGCATTTCCTGCTGAATTTCCTGTTGAAACGTCTCCTGCTCTATCTCTTCCTTTATACCTTTCTACATTTGCTGCCTCATTTCCTCATGCACCTGCTGATGCACCTCGTGCTGCTGCATCTCCTGCTTCATCTTCAACTGATGCATCTGTGGCTTCATCACATGATATGTCATCTCCTGCTGCATCTGCTTCAGTATTTCCTGAATGAGTATCTGCTGATCCTGCATCTACTGCTGCATTTCCTGATGCTCTGCTGCTGATTCATGTCCTGCCAAAACTCCTGCTACATATCCTGCTGCTGCATCTCTTAATGCATCTCATGGTAATGCTTAATCTCCTGTTGCTGCATTTCCTGCTGCATCTTCTGCTGTTGCATCTCCTGCTGATGGGTCAGATGCTGCATCTCTTGCTCTTGCATCTCCTGCTGCATCTCTTGCTGCTGCATTACCTGCTCTATCTCCTCCTACTGCATCTCCTCCTGCTGCATATCCTGCTTCTCTATATACTGCATCCTTTCCTGCTGCTGTATCTCCTGCTGCTGAATCTCTTTCTGCATCTCCTTCTGAATCTCCTGCTGCTCTATTACCTTCTGCATCGACTCCGGCTGCATCTCCTGCTGATGCATCTCCTGCTCTTGCATTTCCTTCTGCTGAATCTCCTACTGAATCTCTGATGGCATCTCATGCTTCTACATATCCTGCTACATCTCCTGACGTATCTCCTTCTGAATGTGCATCTCCTGCTGCTTCTCCTGCTGCTGAATCTCCTGCTGCTGAATCTCCTGCTGCTGCATCTTCTTCTGCTGAATCTTCTGCTGCTGCGTCTGCTGCATCATCTCCTCTTTCTCCATAACCTGCTGTATCTCCTGTTGCTGCATCATATCATGCAGCTGCATATGTTGAAGAATCTCTTCCTACTGCATCTTCTGCTGAATCTTCATTTCATGCTGCATCTGCTTCTGCATCTCCTGCTGCTTCTCCTTCTGAATATGCATCTCCTGATGCATCTCAACATGCTGCCACTCCTACTGCAGCGTTTGCTTCTGCATCTCCTGCTGCACCTCCTGCTGCTGAATCTTCTTATGGCGTGTCTGCTGCTGAATATCCTTTGTCTGCTGCTGCATCTCCTGCTACTGAATCTCCTGCTCCATCTGCTGCTGCTACATCTCCTACTGCTGCATCACCTTCTGCATCTGCTGTTGCAGCATCTCCTTCTGCTGCATCTCCTGTTGCTTCGTCTGCTGGTGCTGCATCTGCTGCAACATCTGCTTCTTCATCTCCTGCTGCTGCACCTCCTGCTGCATCTCCGTCTTAATCTCATGGTGCTGCATTTCCTGCTGATGCATATTCTCCTTCAACTCCTGCTGCTTCATCTCCTGCTGCTGCATCTGCTGATACTGCACGTGCTGCTGCAGCTCCTGCTGCATCTCTTGGTGCTGCATCTCCTGCTTCATCTCAGTATGACTTAACTGCCACTATTGAGGCGCTTTAGGGAAATCGAATAACGCCCACAGGGAAGATGCTAGCATGGAATGCTGCTGCTTCTGAATGTCTTCTCTTAAAGCACTTTCACTGTAAAGCGAGACTTGTAAGAGGTTTGAGTATACGCTTGTGTACTTTAACATCAGAACGGCTATTAAAGTGTCATTTGAAAATAGCAGAGCGTTCAGCACAAATACCGCAGGGAAGAAGCTACGATGAAATGCTGGCTCTCGTTAGAGTCTTCTCTGGAAACGCTTTCACTGCAAGCTGCAAAGCATGACTAACAGAAGGTTTTAGTATAGGGTACTGAATTGTGATTTATGAAGGTGCTTTCTGATAAGTGAGTAACTGACGCAGTGAAGATGCTAGCGTGGAATACTGATGCTACTGAATGTCTTCTCTTAGAGCGCTTTCACTGCAAAGCAAAACTTGTAGAAGTTTCAGTCTAGGCTTGTACATTGCAACATCAGAATGGCTATTAAAGCATCACTTCAAAATCTTTAGCACTTTCACTGCAAGGCAAGACTTGTTGAACTTTTAGTCTGGGCTTATGTACTGCAACATCAGAATGGCTATTAAAGCGTCGCTTCAAAATATCAGGGTGTTCAGCGCAAATAGCGCAGGGAAGATGCTTTGATCAAATATTGAAATTCGTATAATTCTTCTCTGGATGCGCTTTCACTGCAAAGAAAGACTTGTAGAACTTTCAGTTTAGGCTCGTCTCCTGTAACATCAGAATAGGTATTAAAGCGTCACTTCAAAAATTTCAAATCGTTCAGCACAAGTACGGCAGGGAAGCTGCTACGATCACATGCTGGCTCTCCTTAGTCTTCTCTTGAAGCGCTTTCACTGCAAGCTGCGAAGCACGACTAACACAAAATTTTAGTATAGGGTACAGAACAGTTACTTTGCTTTGCCGAATAACACGCTTTAGGAACAGATAACATCAGCTGCAGGGAAGATGGTAGTATGGAATGCTGCTGCTACTGAATGTCTTCTCTTATAGCACTTTCACTGCAAAGTGCGACTTCTAGAACTTTCATTCTAGTCTTCTGAAGTATATCATCAGCTAGTACAGTGTCACTTCAAAATTTCAGAGCGTTCAGCACAAGTACTGCAGGGAAGCTTCTACCATCAAATGCTGGTTCTCGTTAGAGTCTTCTCTAATAGCGCTTTCACTGCAAGCTCTGAAGCACGACTAACACATTTTAGTTTAGGGTAATGAATTGTGACTTAACTGCGCCTGTTAACGCGCTTGTGGAAAAGTAAGTATTTCAGGCAGTGCAGATGCTGGCCTGAAACTACACTGCTTATTAATGTTTTATCTTAGAGCGCTGTTACTGCAAAAGACGACTTGTAGAACTTTCACTCTAGGCTTATGAGCTGTAAGATCAGAATGGCTATTAAAGCCTCATTTCAAGATTTGAGATCGTTCAGCACAAGTACCGCAGGGAAGCTGCTACCATCAAGTTTTGGCTCTTGTTAGGATCCTTTCATGAAGCGCTGTCACTGCCAGCCGCAAAGCATGAAAAACGCAACGTTTTCGCGTAGGCTAGTTATTAGCGACTTAATAACGCCTAATAATGAGCTTTATGAAAAGAGAATATCTCCAGCAGGGAAGATGTTACCATGGAATGCTTCTGCTTCTGAATGTCTTCTCTTAGAGCGTAATCACTGCAAACCAAAATTTATCAAACTTTCCATCTAGGCTAGTGAACTGTAACATCAGCATGGCTAGTAAAGATTCACTTGAAGATTTGAAAGCATTTAGCAGAACTACCCTCGGGAAGTTGCTAGCATCAAATGGTGGCTCTCGTTAGAATCTTCTTGGGGAGTGCTTTCACTGAGAGGTGCAAAACAAGATTAACAATGTGTTTAAGACTAGGTTAAAGAATAGTGACACAACAGCGACTAATAACGAGCTTTAGGAAAAGTGACTATCTCTAACAGCGAAGACGTTAGCACAGAATGCTGCTGCTTCTGAATGTCGTCTCTTATAGCACTTTCACTGGAAAGCGAGACTTGTCGAACTTTCAGTCTAGGCTAGTGAGCGGTAACATCAACATGGCTATTGAGGCATCACGTCAAGATTTTAGACATTTCTGCTCAAGTACCGCATGGAAGCTGCTACCATCAAATTCTGGCTCTCGTTAGGATCTTTTCATGAGGAGCTTTCACTGTCAGCCGCAAAGACCGAAAAACGCAACATTTTCGCGGAGGCTAGTTATTAGCAACTTAATAACTCCTAACAACGCTCTTTAGGAAAAGAGAATATCTTCTGCAGGGAAGATGTTAACATGGAATGCTTCTGCTTGTGGATGTATTCTCTTAGAGCGCTTTTATTGCAGAGCACGACTTGTAGAACTTTCAGTCTAGTCTTGTGTACTGTCAGATCAGAATGACCGCTTGTGCTTCTGAATGTCTTCGCTTAGAGCGCAATCATGAAAACCAAGATTTATCTAACTTTCCTTCTAGGCTTGTGAATGGTCTAACAGCGAAGATGTTAGCACGGAATGCTGCTGCTTCTGAATGTCTTCTCTTATAGCGCTTTCACTGGAAAGGGAGACTTGTAGCACTTTCATTCTCAGTTTGTGAACGGTAACATCAAAATAGCTATGAAGGCGTCACGTCAAAATTTCAGAGCATTCAGCATAAGTACCGCAGGAAAGCTGCTACCATCCAATACTGGCTCACGTTAGAGTCTTCCTAGACAGACTTTCACTGCAAGTTGCAAACACGACTAAAATAATGTTTTAGTTTAGGCTTGTTAAGAGTGACTTTAAAACACCTATTACGTCGCTGTAGTTGGAATTAATATCTCCAGCAAGGACGATGCTAGCATGAAATGATTCCGCTTATGAACGTGTTCTCTTAAAGCGCTACAACTACAAAGCATGTATGTCAAACTTTCACTCTAGGCTTGTGAAAAGTAACATCAGCATGGCTATTGAAGCATCACATCAAGATTTTAGAGATTTCTGCTCAAGTACCTCACGGAAGCTGCTACCATCAAATTCTGGCTCTTTTCAGGATCTTTTTATGAAGCGCTTTCACTGTCAGCCGCAAAGACCGAAAAACACAACGTTTTCGCGGAGGCTAGTTATGAGCGACTTAATAACTCCTAATAACGAGCTTTAGGAAAAGAGAATATCTCCAGCAGGGAAGATGTTAGCATGGAATGCTTCTGCTTGTGGATGTATTCTCTTGGAGCGCAATCACTACAGAGCACGACTTGTAGAACTTTCCGTCTAGGCTAGAGAACAGTAACATCAGAATGGCTAGTAAGGCTTCACTTGAAGATTTGAAAGCGTTTATCAGAAATACCCCTGAAAGTTCTACAAGTTGTGCTCTGCAGTGAAAGCGCTCTAAGAGAATACATCCGCAAACAGAAGCATTCCATGCTAGCATCTTCCCTGCTGGAGATGTGAATTTTTACTAAAACTCCATAATAGATGGTGTTAAGTCCCTATTCACTAGCCTATGCTAATAAGTTCTTTTAGTCATGTTTGAAGCTTGCAGTGAAAGCGTTCCAGAGAAGATTCTAACGAGAGACACCATTTGATGGTTTCAGCATTCCCTCGGTAGTTGTGCTAAACGTTCTGAAATTTAAAGTAGTCATTCTGATCTGACAGTACACAAGACTAGACTGAAAGTTCTACAAGTCGTGCTCTGCAATGAAAGCGCTCTAAGAGAATACATCCACAAGCAGAAACATTCCATGCTAACATCTTCCCTGCTGGAGATATTCACTTTTCCTGAAGCACATTATTAGGCATTATTAAGTCGCTAATAACTAGCCTACGTGAAAAGGTTGCGTTTTTCCTGCTTTGGGGCTGACAGTGAAAGCTCCTCATGAAAAGATCCTAACGAGAGCCAGAATTTGATGGTAGCAGCTTCCTTGCGGTACTTGTGCTGAACGATCTCAAATCTTGAAATGAGGCTTTAATAGCCATTCCGATCTTACAGCTCATAAGCCTAGAGTGAAACTTCTACAAGTCATCTTTTGCAGTAACAGCGCTATAAGAGAAAACATTAATAAGCGGTGTAGTTTCATGTCAGCATCTGCACTGCCTGAAATACTTACTTTTCCACAAGTGCGTTAACAGGCGCTTTGAAGTGACACTTTACTAGCTGATGATATAATTCAGAAGACTAGAATGAAAGTTCTAGAAGTCGTACTTTGCAGTGAAAGTGCTATAAGAGAAGACATTCAGAAGCAGCAGCATTCCATACTACCATCTTCCCTGTGGGCATTATTCGATTTCCCTAAAGCGCCTCAATAGTGGCTGTTACGTCATGATGAGATGAAGCAGGAGATGCAACAGCAGAAGATGCTGCACCAAGAGATGCAGCAGGAGATGCAGCAGCATACAGTATCAGAAGATGCAGCAGCAGGAGATGAAGCAGGAGATGCAGCAGCAGGAAATACAACAGGAATAAATGCAGAAGGTAATGCATCAGCAGGAAATGCAGCACCAAGTGATTAAGACGGAAATGCAGCAAGAGGTAAAACAGCAGAAGATGCAGAAGGAGATGTTCTAGCAGGTGCAGCACCAGCAGATGAAGCAACAGAAGATGCAGCAGAAGCAGTTGCTGCAGCACCACATGCAGAAGGTGAGGAAGCAGTAGGAGATGTAGCAGCAGGAGATGCAGCAGAAGCAGATACTGCAGCACCACATGCAGAAGGTGAGGAAGCAGTAGGAGATGTAGCAGCAGCAGATGCAGCAGCAGATGCATCAGGAGATGCAGATTCAGTAGGAGATGTAGCAGCAGAAGATGCTGCAGCAGATGATGCAGCAGAAGATGTAGAAGAAGGAAATGCAGCAAGATATGCTGCAGGAGGAGATGCAGTAGGATATGAAGCAGGAGATGCAGCAGCAGGAGATGCAGCAGGGGATGCATATTCAGCAGTAGATTCAGCAGGAACTTCAGAAGGAGATGCAGCAGCAGGAGAGTTAGCAGGAGATGCAGCAGTGGATGAAGCAGCAGCATATTCAACAGCATATGCACCAGATGGAGCAGAAAGAGATGCAGAAGGGGATAGAGCAGCAGATGCAACGGGAAATGGTGCATCAGGAGATGCATCTGCAGATGCATGAGCAGAAGATGCATCAGGAGATGTAGCAGCAGGAGATACAGGAGTAGGTGATGCCGCAGGAGATGCAGCAGGAGATGCAACATCAGAAGATGCAGCACCAAGAGATGCAGCAGAAGATGCAGCAGCACATGCAGTATCAGCAGATGCAGCAGCAAAAGATGAAGCAGGAGATGCAGCAACAGGAGTTGCAGCAGCAAGAAATACAACAGGAATAGATTCAGAAGGTAATGCAACAGCAGGATTTGAAGCAGAATATGCATCAGAAGGAAATGCAGCACCAAAAGGTTCAGACGGAGATGCAGCAGGAGGTGCAGCAGCAGGACATTCAGCATGATATGTAGAAGCATGAGATGCCGCAGGAGATTCATCAGGAGATTCAGCAGCAAATGATGCAGCGGCATAAGAAGCAGCAGGAGATGCAGGAGGAGATGCAGAAGCAGATGCTGCAGGAAATGAAGATTCAGCAGAAGATGCAGTAGGAAGAGATTCTTCAACATATGCAGCAGCATGATATGATGCAGCAACAGGAGATACAGCAGGTTATGGAGAAGGCATAGAGGAGATGATGCAGCAGATGCAGCAGCAGGAGATTCAGCAGCAGGAGATGCATCAGCAGATGAAGCAGGAAATGCAGCAAGAGATGCAGCAGCAGAGATGTAGCCGCAGATGCATCAGAGGCAGATGCAACAGGAGATGCAGCAGCAGTAGATTCCGCAGGAGATGCATCAGCAGATGATGCAGAAGGAGTTGCAGCATCAGGAGATTCAGCAGGAAATGCAGCAGCAGGGGATGTAGTAGCAGGAGACACAGAAGGAGATGAAGAAGGACCTGCAGCATCAGGAGATGCAGCAGGGAATGCAGCAGCAGCAGAAGTAACAGGAGATGCAGCAGCATCATATGCACTAGGGGATGTATTAGCAGGAGACACAGAAGGAGATGAAGAAGGACCTGCAGCATCAGGAGATGCAGCAGGGAATGCAGCAGCAGCAGAAGTAACAGGAGATGCAGCAGCATCATATGCACTAGGAGATATAGCAGCTGGAGATGAAGAAGCATAGGATGCAACAGGCGATTCAGCCGTAGATGCAGAAGGAGGAGATGAAGAAGCAGGAGGTGCAGCGTAGTAGATGAAGTGATGAAGATGCAGCAGAAGGAAATATAGCAGGAGATGCAGCCGCAGTAAATGCATCAAGAAAGAAAGTATAATCAGACGCAGCATCAGATGCAGCATCAGGAGATGCATCAGCAGGAGATGCATCAACAGGAGATGCATCAACAGGAGATCTATCAGGAGATGCAGCAGCAAATTCAGCAGATGCAGCAGTAGTAGATTCATAAAGAGCTGCAGCAGGAAATGCAGATGAATATGCAGCAGCAGGAGATGCGTCTGCAGGTGATGCAGAAGGAGATCCAGTAGGTGACTCTCAAAGAAATGCAGAACGAGATGCAGCAGCAGGATATGCAGCAGAAGGAGATGACGCAGGAGATGCTTCAATAGAAGGTGCAACATGAGATACAGCGGATAAAGATGCAGCAGCAGACGAAGCAGAAGGAGATGCAGAAACAGGAGATGCAGCAGCAAGACATAGATCAAGAGATGCAGCAGCAGGAGATGAAGCTTCTGGGGATTAATTAGGAGATGCAGTATAGGAGCAGGACATGCAGCATGAGATGCAGCAGTATGAGATGAAGCAGCAGGGGATGTATCAGGAGATGCAGAATCAGCAGATACAGCCGAAGATGCCATAGCAGGAGATGCAAAAGGAGATGATGAAGCAGCAGGAAGAGATTAAGCAGGAGATGCAGCAGGAAGAGATTAAGCAGGAGATGCAGCAGGAGAAGGTGGAACAAAAGATGAAGCAGGAGGAGGTACAGCAGCAGAAGATGCAGCAGTAGATGCAGCAGAAGGAGATGCATAAGAGATGCAGCAGCAGGAGATGCAGAAGGAGATTTTGCAGAAGATGCAGCACCAGCAGATGAAGCAACAAGAGATACAGCAGAAGGAGATGCTGCAGGAGCACATGCAGAAGGTGATGCAGCAGTAGGAGATGTAGCAGCAATAGATGGAGCAGGAGGTTCAGCAGCAGGAGATTCAGCAGCAGACACGGCATAAAGAGATTCAGTAGCAGGAGATGCAGCAGGAGATGCAGAAGCAAACGCAGCAGTAGGAGAGGCAGCAGGTGGAGATGCATTAGGAGATGCATATTCAGAAGGAGAAGCAGCAGGAGATGCAGCAGCAGCAGGAGATGCGGAAGCAAATGCAGCAGGACATGAAGATTAAGCAGAAGATGCAGTAGGAAGAGATTCTTCAACATCTGCAGCAGCATGATATGATGCAGCAACAGGAGATACAGCAGGTTATGGAGAAAGAGGAGATGATGCAGAAGACTCAGCAGCAGGAGATTCAGCAGCAGGAGAAGCAGCAGGAGATGCATATTGAGAAGGAAATACGTCAGGAGATGTAGCAGGATATGTAGCAGCATGAGATGCCGCCGGAGATTCAGGAGGAGATTCAGCAGAATGAGATGCAAGAGCAGGAGATGCAGCAGCAGGAGATGCAGCAGGAGATTCAGCAGGACATGCAGCAGGAGGAGATGGAACAGGAGATGCAGTAGGAGGAGATTCAGCAGGAGATGCAGCAGGAGGAGATGCAACAGGAAATGCAGCAGGAGGAAGTACAGCAGCACCAGATACAGTAGTATATGCAGCAGAAGGAGATGAAAAAGAGGTGCAGGAGCAATTGATGCAGCTAGAGATGCTGGAGCCGGAGATGCAGAAGTAGATGCAGAAGCAGGACATGCAGCAGGAAATGTATCAGCAGGAGACACAGCAGCAGGATATGCGGCAGGAGATGCACCAGCAGCAGAAGCAGCAGCAGATGCAGCAGCAAAGGTTGCAGGATGAAATGCAGCAAGAATTGCATCAGCAGGAAATGCTGCTGGAAATTCAGTAGGATATGCAACAGCAAGAGATTTGGCAACAGCAGATGCAGCAGGATATGTAGCAGCAGATGAAGCTGCATGAGGTGTATCAGCAGGAGGTGTAGCAGGAGATGCATATTCAGCAGGTGATGCACCAGGATATGCAGCAGGAGATTCAACAAAAGGAAATGCAGCAGGAAATCAGCCGGAGATGAAACAGCAGGAGATACAGGAAAAGAAGATGCATCCACACCAGATGCAGCAGGAGATTCAGCATGATATGTAGAAGCATGAGATGACGCAGGAGATTCATCAGGAGATTCAGCAGCAACTGGTACAGTAGCAGGAGATGCAGCAGGAGATGCAGAAGCAGATGCAGCAGGAAATGAAGATTCAGCAAAAGATGCAGTAGGAAGAGATTCTTCAACGTATGCACCAGTATGATATGATGCAGCAACTGGAGATACAGCAGGTTATGGAGAAAGAGGAGATGATGAAGCAGACGCAGCAGCAGGAGATTCAACAGCAGCAGATTCAGCAGCAGGAGAAGCAGCAGGAGATGCATATTCAGAAGGAGATACCTCAGTCGATGTAGTAGGATATGTAGCAGCCTGAGATGCCGCCGGAAATTCAGGAGGCGATTCAGCAGAAGGAGATGCAAGAGCAGGAGATGAAGCAGCAGTAGATGCAGAAGCAGATGCAGCAGGAGGACATGCAGCAGCAGGACATTCAGCAGGAGTCGATGCAGAAGGAAATAGAGCAGCAGGAGATTCAGAAGAAGGAGATGCAGAGATTCAGAAGCAGGACATGCAGCAGCAGGAAAAGCAGCAGTATATACAGAAGCAGGATATGCAGCAGGATGAGATGCAGTAGGCGGAGATAGAGCAGGTAATGCAGCAGCAGGAGATGCAGTAGGAGATGCAAGAGAAAGAGATGCTTCATCAGACTCATCAGGAGGATATGCAGCAGAAGATGCAGCAGTAAATGCAGCAGCAGTAAATGCAGCAGGAGATGCAGTATTAGGAGATGAAGCATTATCATGAGATGCATTAAGAGGTGCAGCAGCAGGATATGTAGCAGGCGATTTGGCAGGAGATGAAGCAGCAGCAGAGCAGCAGCAGATCACAGAATCACAGAATGACCAGGTTAGAAGAGACCCACTGGATCGTTGAGTCCAACCATTCCCACCAATCCCTAAATCATGCTCCTAAGCACCTCATCTACCCTAACCTTAAACACCTCCAGGGAAGGTGATTCAACCACCTCCCTTGGCAGACCGTTCCAATGCCTAACCACCCTCTCCGTGAAGAACTTTTTCCTAATCTCAAGCCTAAATCTCCCCTGGCGGAGCTTGACGCCATTCCCTCTCGTTCTGTCCCCTGTCACTTGGGAGAAGAGGCCAGCTCCCTCCTCTCCACAACCTCCCCTCAGTTAGTTGTAGAGAGTAATAAGGTCTCCCCTCAGCCTCCTCTTCTCCAGGCTGAACAACCCCAGCTCTCTCAGCCACTCCTAATAAGATTTGTTCTCAAGCCAGCAGGAAATGCAGCAGTAGATGCAGGATCAGCAGATACTGCAGCAGGAAATACTGCAGCAGATGCAGCAGGAGATGACATATGAGGTGATGAAGCCACAGATGCAGCAGGTGAAGATGAAGCAGGAGATGCAGCAGCAGGAGGTGCATCAGCAGATGCAGCAGGTGATGAGTCAGCAAATGTAGAAAGTTATAACCTACATGTAGAAGCAGATGCAGCAACAGCTAATTCAGCAGGTGATGCAGCAGTAGGAGATGCAGAAGCAGATGCAGCAGGAAATGCAGATTCAGCAGGAGAAGCAATAGGAAGAGAATCTTCAGCAGATGCAGCAGGTTGTGCAGCATGACGAGATGTAGCAGGACATACAGCAGCAGCAGATGCATCAGCAGATGAAGCAGGAATCGCAGCAAGAGATGCAGCAGCAGAGATGTAGCCGCAGATGCATCAAAGCAGATTCAACAGGAGAGGCAGCAGCAGCAGATTCGGTAGGAGATGCATTGGCAGAAGATGCAGAAGGAGTTGCAGCATCAGGAGATTCAGCAGGAAATGCAGCAGCAGGCGATGTAGTAGCAGGAGACACAGAAGGAGATGCAGAAGGAGCTGCAGCATCAGGTGATGCAGCAGGGAGTGCAGCAGCAGCAGAAGTAACAGGAGATGCAGCAGCATCATATGCACTAGGAGACGGAGCAGCAGGAGATGAAGAAGCATAGGATGGTACAGACGATTCAGCCGTAGATGCAGAAGGAGGAGATGCAGCAGCAGGAGGTGCAGAGTAGTAGATGAAGTGAAGAAGGTGCAGCAGAAGGAAATATAGCAGGAGATGCAGCCGCAGTAAATGCAGCAAGAGAGAAAGTAGCATCAGATGCAGCAGCAGGAGATGCAGCAGCAGGAAATCTATCAGGAGATACAGCAGCAAATTCAGCAGATGCAGCAGTAGTAGATTCATAAGGAGCTGCAGCAGGAAATGCAGATGAATATGCAGCAGCAGGAGATGCATCTGCAGGTAATGCAGAAGGAGATCCAGTAGGTGACGCTCAAGGAGTTGCAGAAGGAGATGCAGCAGCAGGATATGCAGCAGAAGGAGATGACGCAGGAGATGCTTCAATAGAATTTGCAACATGAGATACAGCAGATAAAGATGCAGGAGCAGACGAAGCAGAAGGAGATGCAGAAACAGGAGATGCAGCAGCAAGACATGGATCAAGAGATGCAGCAGCAGGAGATGAAGCTTCTGGAGATTAATTAGGAGATGCAGTAGCAGGTTATGAAACAGCAGGAGCTATAGCAGCAGGACATGCAGCATGAGATGCAACAGTATGAGATGAAGCAACAGGGGATGTATCAGGAGATGCAGAATCAGCAGATACAGCCTGAGATGCCATAGAAGGAGATGCAAAAGGAGATGATGCAGCAGCATCCACTGGTACATCTCCTAATGCTGCATCTCCTGCTGCTGCACCTCCTGATGCATCTCCTGCTCAGTCTCCTCCTGCTGCTTCTCCTACTGCTTCATCTCCTGCATCTGCTGCTGCATGTGCTGCTGCATCTCCTGCTTCTCTATGTCCTCCTCCTGGATCTACACCTGCATCTATTGCTGAGGCATCCTCTGCTGAACCTCCTGCTGCTGCATCTCCTTCTGCAACTTCCTCTGATGCATCAGCAGATTCATCTGATGATGCATCTCCCCTGCTTCATCTCCTGCTGCTGAATCTCCTGCTCTTGCATACCCTGCTGCATCTACAGCTGCTTCTAAGCCTACTCCATCTACTGCTGCTGCATTACCTGCTGCTTCTGCTGCTGCATCTCCTCCTGAATTTCCTGCTGCTGCATCTCCTGCTGCTATATCTTTTGCTTATCAATCTCCTGCTGCTGAATCTCTTACAGAATCTGCTTCTGAATCTGCTCCTGCATCTACTGCAGCTGAATCTCCTGATGCTGTATCTGCTGCTACTGCATCTCCTAATGCATCTCCTGTAGCTTAATCTCCTGCTTTTGCATCTCCTGTTTTATCTCCTTCTGATGCCTATCTTGCTGCTGCATCTACTGCTGCTTCGTCTGCTTCTACATCTCCCGCTGCATTTCCTGCTGCTGCATCTCAGGATACATCTCCTCTTGCTCAGCCTCTTGCTGCATATCCTGCTGCTGCATCTCCTTCTGCTACATCTCCTGCTAATTAATCTCCTTCTGCATCTCCTGCTGCATCTCTTGCAGCTGCATCTCCTGCTCCATCTCTTGCGGCTGCATCTCCTGCTCCATATCCTTCTGTTGCATCTGCGGATTCAACTTATGATGGTGCATTCTTGCTGGATCTCCTGCTTCTGCATCTCCTGCTGCTGCAAACTATGCTGCATCTCCTGCTGCTGCATTTCCAGCTGCCGTTGCTGCTGCTGTATCTCCTACAACTGCAGTAGCTGATGCATTTCCTGATGCATTTTCTACTGCTGCAACTCCTGCTGCATCTCCTTTTGCTGCATTTCGTTCTGCTGCATTTCCTGCTCCTGCATCTGATACTTCATCTCCTGCTGCTGCATATTCTGGTGCTGCATCTTTTGCTGCATCTGCTGCTGACTCTCCTGCTTCTGCATCTCATACCACATCTCCTGCTGCTGCATCTCCTGCTTCTGCATATCTCGCTGCATCTCCTGCTGCTGAATCTCCTGCATCTTTTGCTGCATCTGCTGTAGTTCGCCTACTGGTGCATTTCCTGCTGCTTCATGTACTGCTGATTGATGTCCTCGTGCATCTCCTGATGCTGCATCTGCTGCTGCATCTCCTGCTCCTCTATGTCCTACTGCTACATCTCCTGATGCATCCTCTGCTCATGCATCTGCGGATGCATCTCCTGATGCACCATTTCCTGTTGCTTCTGCTGCTCCATCCCCGGCTGCATCTCTTTCTGCTCCATCTGCTGCATCTGCTGTTGCATATGCTGCTGCTTCATCTACGGCTGCATCTCCGGCGAAATTTCCTGCTGCTGCATCTCCTTCTGAAGTTTCTGCTGAATCTACTGCTGAATATGCATCACCTGCTGCATCTCCTGCTTCATGTCCTACTGCATCTCCTCCTGCTGCATTGATGCATTTCCTTCTGCTGCAACTCCTGCTGCATCTTCTTCTGAAGCATCTTCTGCTGCATCATCTCCTACTGAATCTGCATCTCCTGATGCATCTGCTGCTGCATCTATTGCTGCTGCATCTGCTGCCTCTGCAGCTGCAACTGTATCACTCCTGCTGCATATTCTGCTGCATTTCCTGCATCTCTTTAATCTTCTGCTCCATTTCCTGATGCTTCATGTACTGCTGCATCTCCTGCTACATTTGAAGCTGCTGCATCTCCTTCTACTTGATGTCCTCCTGCATCTCCTGCTGCTGCATCTGCTGCTTCATCTCTTCCTGCTGTATAGCCTGCTGCTTCATCTCTTGATGCATTTCAGATGCATAACCTGTTGAAGGCATCTGCGGCTGCATCTCCTGCTGCTACATCTCCTGCTGAATCTCCTGCTGCACTTCCTGCAGTAACTGCTGATGCATATGTTGTTATTTCATCTCCTGCTAAATCTCCTAATGCATTTTCTACTGAATCTCCTCTGCCTTTTCTACTGAATCTCCTGCTGCAGAATCTCTTGATCCATGTCCTGCTGCTGCATCTCCTGTTTCTGCATCTCCTTTTGCTTCGTCTGCTGCTGCATCTCCTGCTGTATCTCTTGTTGCACATTCTATTGAAGCATCTCCTGCATCATCTCCTTCTGCTGCATATCTTGCTGCTTCATCTTGTTCTGCATCTCCTGCTGCATCTCCTTGAGCGTCACGCGCTGTGTCTCCTCTGCGTCATATGCAGATGCATCTTCTGCTGTATCTCCTGCTCCTGCATATTCATCTGCATTTCCTGCTGCATCTTCTGCTGCTGCATCTCCTGCTGATTAGTCTGATTCTGCATCTTATGATCTTGCATCTCCTACTGCATCTCTTCCTGCTGCATATCCTGCTTCTCTATATACTGCTGCCTTTCCTGCTGCTGCATCTCCTGCTGCTGAATCTCCTTCTTCTGAATCTCCTGCTGCTCTATCACTTTCTGCATCAACTCCTGCTGCATGTCCTCCTGCTGCATCGACTCCTGCTGCATCTGCTTCTGCATCTCCTGCTTTGGCATATCTTTCTGCTGAATCTCCTCCTGAATCTCTGGCAGCATCTCATGCTGCTACATATCCTGCTAAATCTCATGAGGTATCTCCTTCTTAATGTTCATGTCCTGCTGCTTCCCTTGTTGCCGTATCTCCTGTTGCTGCATCATATCATGCTGCTGCATATGTTGAAGAATCTCTTCCTACTGCATCTTCTGCTGAATCTCCCCCTACTGCATCTTCTGTTCTCTATCCTCCTGCTGCATCTCCTGCTGAATCTCCTGCTGCATCTCCTGATGCTGCATCTCCTGCTGCTATAGCTCCTGCTGTTTCATATCCTGCTACTACATATCCTAATGAATCTCCTGCTGCTGCATCTCTAGATCCATGTCCTGCTGCTGCATCTCCTGTTTCTGCATCTCCTTTTGCTTCGTCTGCTGCTGCATCTCCTGCTGTATCTCATGTTGCACCTTCTATTGAAGCATCTCCTGCTGCACTTTGGCTGCTGCATTTTCTGCTGCATCTTCTGCTGCTGCATCTCCTGCTGATGGGTCTGATGCTGCATCTCTTGTTCTTGCATCTCCTGCTGCATCTCTTGCTGTTTCATTACCTGCTCTATCTCCTCCTACTGCATCTCCTCCTGCTGCATATCCTGCTTCTGTATATACTGCTGCCTTTCCTGCTGCTGCATCTGCTGCTGCTGAATCTCTTTCTGCATCTCCTTCTTCTGAATCTCCTGCTGCTCTGTTACCTTCTGCATCGACTCCTGCTGCATGTCCTGCTGCTGCATGTCCTCCTGCTGCATCTGCTTCTGCATCTCCTACTGATGCATCTCCTGCTGATGCATCTCCTGCTACATTTGCTGCTGCTGCATCTCCTTCTAATTTGATGTCCTCCTGCATCTCCTGCTGCTGCATCTGCTGCCTCGTCTCCTTCTGGGGTATAGCCTTCTGCTTCATCTCTTGCTGCATCTTCTGCAAATGCATATGCGGATGCATCTGCAGAAGCATCTCCATTTCCTGCTGCATCTGCTGCTCAGTCTTCTACAGATGCATCTAGTGCTTCTGCATTTCAGCTGCATATCCTGTTGAAGGCATCTGCGGATGCATCTTCTGCTGCTACATCTCCTGCTGAATCTCCTGATGCTGCATCTCCTGCTGCTGAATCTCCTGCCTCTTCATCCCCTGCTGCTGCAACTCCTCCTGAATCTGCTGCTGCATCTCTTGCTGCTGCATCTCCAGCTGTTTCTCTGCTGCATTTCCTTCTGTTGAGTCTCCTCCTGCATCCTGGTGCATCACCTGCTGAATATGCATCTCCTGCTACATCTCCTGCTGATAAACCTCATGCAGCTGCAGCTGCTGCTGCATATCCTGCTGCATCTGCTGTTGCCAAATCTCTTGCTGTTGCATATCCTACTGAATTTCCAGTAGCATCTCCTGCTGATACAATTCCTGCTGCATCTCATCCTGCATTATTTGCTGCTGCATCTGCTGCTGCTTCTGGAGATGCTACTTCCCCAGCTGCATCTGCTGCTTCATCTGCTGCTACATCTCCTGCTGCATATGGTTCTGCATGTTCTGCTCCATATGGTTCTGCATCTTCTGCTGCATATGGTGCTGCATCTGGTGCTGCTGGTGCATCTCCTACCTCATATCCTTTTGCTGTGTCTCCTTCTGATGTATGTTTTCCTGCATCTCCTGCTGATGCATGTTCTGCTGCATCTCCTGCTTCTGCATCTACATCTTCTGCATCTCCGGCTCTAGCATCTACTGCTGCATCAATTGCTGCTGCATCTCTTATTGATCTCCTCTGCTGCATACACTGCTGCATCTGGTACTGCTGTACCTACTCCTACTACATTTCCTGTTTCATCTCCTGCTGCATCTCCTGCTGCTATATCTCCTTCTGCTACATCTCCTTCTGCATCTCCTGCTGTATCTTCTGAATTTGCTGCTGCATCTGCTGCTACTTCATCTACTACTGCATCTCCTGATAGAGCTCCTTCTGCTACATGTCCTGTTGCTGCATCTGATGCTACTTTCTCTTGTGCTGCATTTACTGCAGCTGTATCGCCTGCTTTATTTCCTTCTACTGCATCTTCTTCACTTCATGTACTACTTTGCACCTCCTGCTGCTGCATCTCATCCTTCTGCGTCTCCAGCTGAATCTTCTGTAGTATCTCCTGTTTTTTCATATCCTGCTGCTGCATCTCCTAGTGAATATGATGCTTATGCATCTCCTGTTACTTCTGCTGCTGCTGCATTCCCTGCTGCATCTCCTGATGCTGCAGCTCCTTCTGCATCTTTTTCTGTGTCTCCTGCTACTACATCCCCTGCTGATGCATCTCCTGCGGAATCTGCTGCTGCTGCATCTCCTGTTGCATCTGCTCCTGCATCACCTGCTGCTGCATCTGCTGCTACATCTCCTGATGCATCCTCTCTCATGCATCTTCACCATTTCCCGTTGCATCTGCTGCTCCATCCCCTGCTGCATCTCTTTCTGCTCCATCTGGTGCATCTGCTCTTGCTATGCTGCTGCTTCATCTACTGCTGCATCTCCTGCTAAATCTGCTACTGCATCTCCTTCTGAAGTTCCTGCTGAATCTACTGCTGAATATGCATCCCCTGCTGCATCTCTTGCTGCTGCATCTCCTGCTTCATATCCTACTGCATCTCCTCCTCCAGCATAGCTTGCTGCATTTCCTTCTGCTGCCTCCCCTGCTGCATCATCTGCTGCTGCATCTATTGCTGCTGCATCTGCTGCCTCTGCAGCTGCAGCTGTATCATCTCCTGTTGCATCACCTGCTGCATTATCTCCTGATGCTTATTCTGCTGCTCCATTTCCTGCTGCTTCATATACTGCTGCATCTCCTGCTACATTTGCTGCTGCTGCATCTCATTCTATTTGAATTCCTCCTGTATAGCTTGCTGCTTCATCTCCTGCTGCATCCTCTGCGGATGCTTCTGCCGATGCATCTCCAGAAGCATCTCCATTTCCTGCTGCATCTGCTGCTCAATCTTCTACGGAAGCACCTAGTGCTTCTGCATTTCAGCTGCATATCCTGCTAAAGGCATCTGCGGCTGCATCTCCTGCTGCTACATCTCCTGCTGAATCTCCTGCTGCACTTCCTGCTGTAACTGCTGATGCATATGTTGCTATTTCATCTCCTGCTGCATCTCTGTCTGTATCACATGGTGCTGCATTTCCTGCTGATGCATATTCTGATCCAACTCCTGCTGCTGCATTACCTTCTGCATTTATTCTTGTTGTATTTCCTTATGCTTCATCTCCTGCTGCTGCATCTCCTGCTGCTGCATCTGATGATACTGCATGTGCTGCTTCATCTTCTGCTGCATCTCTTGGTGCTGCATCTTCTGCTGTTGCATCTCTCTTCATCTCATTATGACTTAACAGAATTATTGAGGCGCTTTTGGGAAATCGAATAATGCCCACAGGGAAGATGCTAGCATGGAATGCTGCTGCTTCTGAATATCTTCCCTTAGAGCGCTTTCACTCCAAAGCAAGACTTGTAGAAGTTTCAGTTTAGGATAGTGAACAGTAACATCTGCAGGGCTATTGAGGCATCACGTCGAGATTTTAGAGATTTCTGCTCAAGTACTGCAGGGAAGCTGCTACCATCAAATTCTGGCTCTCGTTAGGATCTTTTTATGAAGCGCTTTCACTGTCAGCCGCAAAGCAGGAAAAACGCAACGATTTCTCGTAGGCTAGTTATTAGCAGGAGATGCAGCAGCAGTAGTTGAAGCAGCAGGAGCTGAAGCACAATATGCATCACCAAGAGACTCAGACAGAGATGCGGCAAGAGATGCAGCAGCAGAAGATGCAGCATGAGATGCAGCAGCATTAGATGCAGCAGCAGATGCAGCAACAGAAGATGCAGCAGAAGGAGATGCTGCAGCAGCACATGCAGAAGGTGATGCAGCAACAGGAGATGCAGAAGCAGCAGATGCAGCAGGAGATTCAGCAGCAGGTAATTCAACAGCAGACAAAGGATATTCAGCAGCAGACACGGCAGCAGGAGATTCAACAGCAGGAGATGCAGCAGGAGATGCAGAAGCAAACGCAGTAGTAGGAGTGGCAGCAGGTGGATATGCATCAGGAGATGCATATTCAGAAGGAGATGCATTAGGATATTCGGCATGATATGTAGAAGCATGAGATGCCACAGGAGATTCAGCAGGAGATTCAGCAGCAACAGATGCAGCAGCAGGAGAAGCAGCAGGAGATGCAGCAACAGCCGGAGATGCAGAAGAAGATGCAGCAGGAAATGAAGATGCAGCAGGAAATGAAGATTCAGCAGAAGATGCCGTAGGAAGAGATTCTTCAACATATGCAGCAGCATGATATGATGCAGCACCAGGAGATAGAGCAGGTTATGGAGAAAGAGGAGATGATGCAGCAGACGCAGCAGCAGGAGATTCAACAGCAGGAGATGCAGCAGCAGGAGATTTAGCAGCAGGAGATTCAGCAGCAGGAGAAGCAGAAGGATATGCATATTCAGAAGGAGATACATCAGGAGATGTAGCAGGATATGTAGCAGCATGAGATGCTGCCGGAGATTCAGGAGGAGATTCAGCAGAAGGAGATACAAGAGCAGGAGATGCAGAAGCAGATGCAGCAAGAGATACAGCAGCAGATGCAGCAGCAGATGCAGCAGGAGATGTAGCAACACCAGAAGCAGCAGCAGATGCAGCAGCAAAGGGTGCAGGATGAGATGCAGCAAGAATTGCATCAGCAGGAGATGCTGCTGGAATTTCGGTACGATATGTAAGAGCAAGAGATTTGGCAAAAGCAGATGCAGCAGGATATGCAGCAGCAGATGCAGCTGCATGAGGTGTATCAGCAGGAGATGTAGCAGGAGATGCATATACATCAGGAGATGCAGGTGCAGTAGGTGCAGGAGCAGATTCAGAAGCAGATACCGTAAGAGATTAAGCAGCAGGAGATTAATAAGCAAAAGATATAGCAGCAGGAGATGCAGCAGCAGGAAATTCAGGAGGAGATGCAGCAGCAGAAGCAGCAGGTAATGCAGCAGCAGTAGATGAAGTAGGCTTAGAAGCAGCTGTAGATGCAGCAGGATATGCAAAAGCAGGAGATTCAGCAGCAGGAGATGAAGCAGGAGAGATGAATCTGCTGATGCATCAGAGGAAGTTGCAGAAGGAGATGCAGCAGCAGGAGGTTCAGCAGAGGATGCAGCAGCAATCGATGCAGGTGGAGATCCAGGAAGAGGACATAGAGAAGCAAGAGATGCAGCAACACATGCAGCAGCAGATGCAGGAGATGAAGCAGTAAGAGAAGAAGCAGGGAGATATTCAGCAGGAGATGCATCAGGAGGTGCAGCAGCAGGAGATGCAGCATTAGGAGATGTACCAGTGGATGCAGCAGCAGGAGATGCAGCAGGGGATTCAGTAGAAGGTGATGCAGCAGCAGATGCAGCAGAAGTGAATTCAGCAGCAGAAGATGCAGCAGTGTATGCAGCAGCAGCAGATGGAGCATCAGGTGATGCAGAAGGACATCAAAAATCAGAAGATGAAGCAACAGGAGATGCAGCAGTAGATTAATCTAGAGAAGATGCACCAAAAGATGCAAGAGATGCAGCAGCAGGAGATGCAGCTGGAGATGCAGCAGTAGTAGATTGAGCAAGATATAGAGAAGCAGGAGATGCATCAGCGGGAGATGTGACATGAGAGGCAGAAGAAGAAGATCCTGCAGCAGATGCAGTAGCATATGCAGCACCAGCAGATGCAGCATCAGGAGTTCAGCAGTAGGAGATGCAGCAGTCAGAGATGCAGCAAGTTATGCATCAGCAGAAAATGCAGCAGCATGAGTTCAGCAGCATGTGCAGCAGCAGGAATTCAGCAGCAGGAGTTCAGCAGAAGGAGGTGCATCAGTAAATGCAGCAGCAGCAGATGCATCAAGAGGAGATGCAGCAGATTATGCAGCAGCAGGAGATGCAGCAGGAGATGCAGTAGTAGGAGATGAAGCAGTATATGAAGCAGCAGCAGATGCAGCAGAAAATACTGCAGATGCAGCAGTAGGAGATAAAGCAGGAGATGCAGCAGGAGATTCAGCAGCAGGAGATGCAGTAGGAGATGATGCAGAATGAGCTGTAGCATCAGGAGATGCAGAATGAGAAGCAGAAGGAGATGCAGTAGTAGGAGATGAAGCAGTATATGAAGCAGCAGCAGATGCAGCAGTAGGAGAGAAATGAGGAGATGCAGCAGGAGATGATGCAGAAGCAAGAGATGCAGCAGCAGGAGATTACGCAGGAGATGCATCAGTAGATGATGCAGCAGCAGGAGATGCAGCAGGAAGAGATGCTTCAGCAGGTACAGCTTCAGGAGATGTAGCACGAGATAGAGAAGGAGATGCTGTAGGAGAAGAGGCAGGAGGAGATGATGCAGCAGACCCAGTAGCAGGAGATGCAGAAGCAGAAGATGCAGACGGAGATTCTGCAGCAGGAGATGCAGCAGCAGGAGATGCAGCAGGAGATACAGTCGCAAGACATGAGCAGCGGATTCAGCAGGAGATTCTGCAGCAAGAGATGAAGCCTCAGGATCTGCAGAGAAGAAGATGCAGCAGTAGGAGATGCAGCAGGAGATGCAACAGCAGACGCATCAGCAGGAGATGCATCAGCAGAAGATACAGCAGCAGCAGCAGATGCACAAGAAAATGGAGCAGGAGATGCGGCAGGATAAGATGCAGTACCAGCAGATGCAGCAGGAGATGCTGCGTCTGGAGTTGAAGCACTAGAAGATGCTGCAGAAGATGCAGCAGCAGATGCATCAGGAGAAGCAGGAGCAGGAAATACAGCAGCAGGAGATGCAGCAGCAGAGATGCAGGAGTAGGAGAGGCAGAAGCAGGAGATGTGGCAGCAAGACATGCAAAAGGATATGCAGAAGCAGGAGATGTGGCAGTAGGAGATGCACCATGTGATTCAGCAGGAGATGCAGCAGAAGATAGAGAAGCAGGAGATGCAGCAGGAGATGCAGCCGCAGGAGATGCAGGAAATGCATCAGCTGATGCAAGAGGAGCTTTAGCAGGAGGAGATTTAGCAGGAGGAGAGGCAGCAGCAGGAGATGCAGCAGTAGATTCTGCTACATCTCCTCTGCTGCCTCTCCTACTGCATCTCCTCCTGTTTCATCTTTTGTTGCATCTCCTGCTGCTGTATATCATGGGGCATATCCTCTTGCTACATCTCCGACTACATCTCCTTCTGCATCATCTGCTGCAGCATCTTCTGATGCTACATCTCCTACTGAATCTGCATCTCCTGACGCATCTGCTGCTGCATCTATTGCTGCTGCATCTGCTGCCTCTGCAGCTGCAGCTGCATCGCTTGCTGCTGCATCACCTGCTGCATTACCTCCTGCTGAATATTCTGCTGCATTTCCTGCTGCTGCTTAATCTGCTGCTTCATTTCCTGATGCTTCATGTACTGCTGCATCTCCTGCTATATTTGCTGCTGCTGCTTCTCCTTCTACTTGATGTCCTCCTGCATCTCCTGCTGCTGCATCTGCTGCTTCATCTCCAGCTACTGTATAGCCTCCTGCTTCATCCCCTGCTGCATCCTGTGTGAATGCATCTGCGGTTGCATCTGCAGAAGCATCTCCTTTTCCTGCTGCATCTGCTGCTGAATCTTCTACTGATGCACGTAGTGCTTCGGCATTTCAGCTGCATATCCTTTTGAAGGCATCTGCGGCTGCATCTCCTGCTGCTACATCTCCTGTTGCACTTCCTGCTGTAACTGCTGATGCATATGTTGCTATTTCATGTCCTGCTGCATCTCCTGCTGAATTATCTTCTGCAGAATATCCTCCAGCATCTCCTGCAACAATTCCTGCTGATGTCTCTCCTGCTGCATATCCTAGTAGATGCCCTGCTGCTGAATCTCCTTCTGTATCTCCAGGTGCATCTCCTGCTGCCTTTTCTACTGAATCTCCTCCTGCAGAATCTCCTACTGAATTTCCTGCTGCAGAATCTCCTACTGAATTTCCTGCTGCAGAATCTCCTACTGAATTTCCTGCTGATGCATCTCCTGCTGCTGAATGTCTTGCCTCTTCATCTCCTGCTGCTGCAACTCCTGCTGAATCTGCTGCTGCCTCTGGTGTTGCTGCATCTTCTTTTCCTACATCTCCTAGTACTGCATGTCCGGCTGATTTCCTGCTGCATTTCCTTCTCTTGAATCACCTGCTGCATATCCTGCTGTATCTGCTGTTGCCAAATCGATTGCTGTTGCATATCCTACTGAATTTCCAGCAGCTTCTCATGCTGATGCAATTCTTGCTGCATCTCTTCGTGCATCCTTTGCTGCTGCATCTGCTTCTGCTTCTGGAGATGCTACATATCCAGCTGCATCTGCTGCTTCATCTGCTGCTGTATCTCCTGCTGCATATGGTTCTGCATCTTCTGCTGCATATCCTCCTGCATCTGCTGCTGCATATCCTCCTGCATCTGCTGCTGCTTCTGCTGCTGGTGCATCTCCTGCCTCATATCCTGCTGCTGTGTCTCCTGCTGATGTATGTTTTGTTGCATCTCCTGCTGATGCATGTCCTGCTGCATCTCCTGCTTCTGCATCTACTTCTTCTGCATCTCCGGCTCCAGCATCTACTGCTGCATCAATTGCTGCTGCATCTCTTATTGATATCCTCTGCTGCATACACTGCTGCATCTGGTGCTGCTGTACCTACTCCTACTACATTTCCTGTTGCATCTCCTCCTGCTGCATACCCTGTTGAATCTTTTCCTATTGCATCTCCTGTTCTATCTCCTCCTGCTGCATACCCTGTTGAATCTTTTCCTATTGCATCTCCTGTTCTATCTCCTCCTGCTGAATCTCCTTCTGCATCTCCTGCTACAGCATCTCCTGATTTGTCTGCTTCTTCTACATCTCCTGATACATCCCCTGTAGCTTCGTCTCATTCTGCTGCATCTCACGCTGCATCTCCTGCTGCTATAGTTCCTGCAGCTTCATCTCTTGATCCATGTCCTGCTGCTTCATCTTCTGTTTCGGCATATCCTTTTGCTTTGTATGCTGCTGCACTTCCTGCTGTATCTCATGTTGCACATTCTATTGAAGCATCTCCTGCGTCATAACCTTCTGCTGCATCTCCTGTTTCTGCATCTCCTTTTGCTTTGCTGCTGCATCTCCTGCTGTATCTCATGTTTTGCCTTCTATTGAAGCATGTCTTGCATGATATATTCCTGCTGTTTCTCCTGTTTCTGCATCGCCTTTTGCTTCATTTGCTGCTGCATCTCCTGCTGTATCTCATGTTGCACCTTCTATTGAAGCATCTCCTGCGTCATCTCCTTCTGATGCATATCTTGCTGCTTCATCTCTTTCTGCATCTCCTGTTGCACCTTCTTGAGCGTCACCTACAGATGCATGTCCTGCTGTATCTTCTGCTCCTGCAAATTGCTCTGCATTTCCTGCTGCAGCTCTTTAAATATCTCCTACTGCTGAATCTCCTGCTGCTGCATCTGCTGCTGCTTCATCTACTGCTGCATCTCCTGATTAGATTTCCTGCTGGTGCATCTCCTGCTACTGCACCTGCTGCTGCATCTGATGCTGCGTCTGATGCTGCTTTCTCTCCTGCTGCAGGTACTGCCGATGAATCTCCTGCTATATTTCCTTCTGCTGCATTTTCTTCTCATCATCTACTACTCTGCACTTCCTGCTGCTGCATCTCCTCCTTCTGCATCTCCTTCTGAATCGCCCATAGCACCTCCTGCTTCTTCATCTCTTGCTGCTACATCTCCTAGTGCATATGATGCCGCTGCATCTCCTGTTACTTCTGCTGCTGCTGAATTCCCTGCTGCATCTCCTGATGCTGCAACTCCTTCTGTATCTCATTTCTTGATGCATCTCCTGCTGCGTTTCCTGCTGATACATCTCCTGCTGCATCTCCTCTGTTATATCTTTCTGCATTTGCTGCCTCATTTTCTTATGCACCTGTTGATGACCCTCGTGCTGCTGCATCTACTGCTTCAACTTCAACTGACGCATCTATGGCTTCATCACCTGATATGTCATCTCCTGCTGCATCTGCTGCAGTATTTCCTGCTGATACTGCATCTACTGCTGCATTTCCTGCTGCATCTGCTGCTGCTCTGCTGCTGCTGCGTAATCTCCTGCCAAATCTCCTGCTACGTATCCTGCTGCTGCACCTTTTAATGCATCTCAAGATATAGCTTCATCTCCTGCTACGGCATCTCCTGCTGCACCTACTGCTGCTGCATTTCCTGCTGCATCTTCTGCTGATGCATTTCTTGCAGCATTTGCTGCTGATGGGTCTGATGCTGCATCTCTTGCATCTCCTTCAGCATGTCCAGCTGAATCATCTCCTGCTAAATCTGCATCGCCTGCTGCATCTGCTTCTGCATCTTCTGCTCATACATCTCTTTCTGCTGAATCTCCTCCTGAATCTACTATGGCATCTTATGCTGCTACATATCCTGCTACATCTCCTGATGTATCTCCTTCTGAATATGCATCTCCTTCTGCTTCATCTCCTGCTGCAGCATCACCTGCTGCTGAATCTCCTGCTGCTGCGTCTGCTGCATCATCTCCTCTTTCTCCATAACCTACTATATCTCCAGTTGCTGTACCATATCATGCTGCTGCATATATTTAAGAATCTCTTCCTACTGCATCTTCTGCTCTAATCTTCATTTCCTGCTGCATCTGTTTCTGCATCTCCTGCTACTGCTGCATATCCTGCTGCTTCTCCTGCTGCTGCATCAGTTGCTGCTGAATCTTCTGATGAATCTCCTGCGGCATCTCATGCCTCTACATATCATGCTGAATCTCCTGCTGCATCTCCTTCGGAATATGCATCTCCTGATGCATCTCCACTTGCTACCACTCATACTGCTGCGTTTGCTTCTGCATATCCTGCTGCATCTCCTGCTGCTGAATCTCCTGCTGCATCTGCTGCTGCTACATCTCCTAATGCTGCATCATTTTCTGCATCTGCTGCTGCAGTATCTCCTATTGCTGCATCTCCTGTTGCTGCATCTGCTGCTGCATCTGCTTCTGCATCTCCTGCTGCTGCATCTCCTGCTGCATCTCCGTCTGAATCTCTTGCTGCTGCATTTCCTGCTGCTGCATATTCTGCTTCATCTCCTGCTGCTGCATTACCTTCTGCATCTATTCCTGTTGTATTTCCTGCTGCTGCCGCATCTCCTGCTGCTGCCTCTCTTGCTTCATCTCCTGCTGCTGCATCTGCTGATACTGCATGTGCTGCTGCATCTCCTGCTGCATCCCTTGGTACTGCATCTTCTGGTGTTGCATCTCCTGCTGTATCTCCTGCGGCATCACCTGCTCCTGTATTTCCTGCTGCTACATCTCCTGATGCATCCTCTGCTCATGCTTCTGCAGATGCATCTCCTGATGCACAATTTCCCCTTGCATATGCTGCTCCGTCCCCTCCTGCATCTCTTTCTACTCCATCTGGTGCATCTGCTGTTGCATATGCTGCTGCTTCATCTACTGCTGCTTCATCTACTGCTGCATCTCCTGCTAAATCTCCTGCTGCTGCATCTCCTGCTTCATATCCTACTGCATCCCATGCTGCAGCATATCTTGCTGCATTTCCTTCTGCTGCATCTCCTGCTGCATCATCTGCTGCAGCATCTTCTGCTGCTACATCTCCTACTGAATCTGCATCTCCTGATGCATCTGCTGCTGCATTTATTACTGCTGCATCTGCTACCTCTGCAGCTGCAGGTGCATCACCTGCTGCTTCATCACCTGCTGAATTACCTCCTGCTGCATATTCTGCTGCAATTCCTGATGTTGCATCTCCATAATCTGTTGCTCCATTTCCTGATGCTTCATGTACTGCTGCAACTCCTGCCACATCTGCTGCTGCTGCATCTGCTGCTTCATCTCCTGCTGCATCCTTTGCAGATGCATCTGCAGAAGCATCTCCATTTCCTACTGCATCTGCTGCTCAATCTTCTACGGATGCATTTAGTGCTTCTGCATTTCAGCTGCATATCCTGCTAAAGGCATCTGCGGCTGCATCTCCTGCTGCTACATCTCCTGCTGAATCTCCTGCTGCACTTCCTGCTGTAACTGCTGATGCCTATGTTGCTATTTCATCTCCTGCTGCATCTCTTGCTGAATCTTCTGCAAAATCTCTTGCTGCATCTCCTGCTACAATTTCTACTGAATCTCCTGCTGCAGAATCTCCTACGGAATTTCCTGCTGCAGAATCTGCTGATGCATTTCCTGCTGATGCATCTCCTCCTGCTGAATCTGATGCTGCCTCTGGTGAGCCTGCATCTTCTTTTCCGGAATCTCCAGCTACTGCATCTCCGGCTGATTTCCTGCTGCATTTTCTTCTCTTGAATCTCATGCTGCATATCCTCGTGCATCACCTGCTGAATATGCATCTCCTGATACATCTACTGCTGATACAGCTCATGCAGCTGCATCTGCTGCTGCATACCCTGCTGCATATGCTGTTGCCCATTCTCTTGCTGTTGCATATCCTACTGAATTTCCAGCAGCATCTGCTACTGATGCAATTCCTGCTGCATCTCATCCTGCATCCTTTGCTGCTACATCTGCTTCTGCTTCTGGAGATGCTACATCTCCAGCTGCATCTGCTGCTTCATTTGCTTCTGTATCTCCTGGTGCATATGGTTCTGCATGTTCTGCTCCATATGGTTCTGCATCATCTGCTGCATATGGTGCTGCATCTGCTGCTGCTTCTGCTGCTCGTGCATCTCCTGCCTCATATCCTGCTGCATCTCCTGCTGATGCATGTCCTGCTGCATCTCCTGCTTCTGCATTTACTTCTTCTGCATCTCTGGCTACAGCATCTCCTGCTGCATCAATTGCTGCTGCATCTCTTATTGATCTCCTCTGCTGCATACACTGCTGCATCTGGTGCTGCTGTACCTACTCCTATTGCATTTTCTGTTGCATCTCCTCCTGCTGAATCTCCTGCTGAATCTTCTGCTGCATCTCCTGCTGCTGCATTTACTGCTGCTGCATCTCCTCCTGCTACATCTCTTTCTGCATCTCCTGCTACAGCATCTCCTGCTTTATCTGCTGCTACTGCATCTCCTGATACATCCCCTGCTGCTTCATCTCATCCTGCTGCATCTCATGCTGCATCTCCTGCTGCTATATCTCCTGCTGTTTCATATCCTGCTACTGCATCTCCAAATGAATCTCCTGCTGCTTCATCTCTTGATCCATGTCCTGCTGCTGCATCTCCTGTTTCTCTGAACAGGCTGGACTGCTGGGCTGAGACCAATGGCATGAGGTTTAACAAGGCCAAATGCCGGGTCCTGCACTTGGGGCACAACAACCCTAATCAGAGGTACAGACTAGGAGAAACCTGGCTGGAAAGCTGCCAGGAGGAGAAGGACCTGGGGGTGCTGGTTGACAGCTGACTGAACATGAGCCAGCAGTGTGCCCAGGTGGCCAAAAAGACCAATGGCATCCTGGCTTGTATCAGGAACGGCGTGACCAGCAGGTCCAGGGAGGTTATTCTCCCCCTGTACTCGGCATTAGTGAGACTGCACCTCGAGTACTGTGTTCAGTTCTGGGCCCCTCACCACAAGAAGGATGCTGAGGCTCTGGAGCGAGTCCAGAGAAGGGCAACAAAGCTGGTGAAGGGGCTGGAGAACAAATCTTACGAGGAGCGGCTGAGAGAGCTGGGGTTGTTCAGCCTGGAGAAGAGGAGGCTGAGGAGAGACTTTATTACTCTCTACAACTACCTGAAGGGAGGTTATGGAGAGGAGGGAGCTGGCCTCTTCTCCCAAGTGACAGGGGACAGGACGAGAGGGAATGGCCTCAAGCTCTGCCAGGGGAGATTTAGGCTTGAGATTAGGAAGAAATTCTTCACAGAGAGGTTGGTTAGGCATTGGAACGGTGTGCCCAGGGAGGTGGTTGAGTCACTGTCCCTGGAGGTGTTTAAGGTTAGGGTAGATGAGGTGCTTAGGAGCATGATTTAGGGATTGGTGGGAATGGTTGGACTCGACGATCCAGTGGGTCTCATCCAACCTGGTTATTCTGTGATTTTGTGATTCTGTGATTCAATCTCCTTTTGCTTCATCTGCTGCTGCATCTCCTGCTGTATCTCATGTTGCACCTTCTATTGAATCATCTCCTGCGTCATCTCCTTCTGCTGCATATTTTGCTGCTTCATCTCGTTCTGCATCTCCCACTGCATCTCCTTCTGCATCACCTGCGGATGCATCTCCTGCTGTATCTCCTGCTGCTGCATATTGATCTGCATTTCCTGCTGCAGCTCTTTATGAATCTACTACTGCTGCATCTGCTGAATTTGCTGCTGCATCTGCTGCTGCTTCATCTACTGCTGCATCTCCTGATAGATCTCCTGCTGCTGCATCTCCTGCTATATTTCCTTCTGCTGCATCTTCTTCTCTTCATCTACTACACTGCACCTCCTGCTGCTGCATCTCCTCCTTCTGCATCTCCGGCTGAATCGCCTGTAGCATCTCCTGCTTCTTCATCTCTTGCTGCTACATCTCCTAGTGCATATGATGCTGCTGCATCCTCTGTTACTTCTGCTGCTGCATTCCCTGCTGCATCTTCTGATGCTGCAACTCCTTCTGCCTCTCCTGCTACTACATCCCCTTATGCTGCATTTCCTGCTGCATCTCCTGATTCTACATCTCCTTCTGCATCTCATTTCTTGATCCATCTCCTGCTGCATCTCCTCCGTTATACCTTTCTACATTTGCTGCCTCATTTCCTCATGCACCTGCTGATGCACCTCGTGCTGCTACATCTCCTGCTTCATCTTCAGCTGATGCATCTGTGGCTTCATCACCTGATATGTCATGTCCTGCTGCATCTGCTGCAGTATTAACTGATGCAGTATCTGCTGATCCTGCATCTGCTGCTGCATTTCCTACTGCATCTGCTGCTGCTCTGCTGCTGCTTCATCTGATTCCAAATCTCCTGCTACATATCCTCTTAATGCATCTCATGATAATGCTTCATCTCCTGCTGCTGCATTTCCTGCTGATGGGTCTGATGCAGCATCTCTTGCTCTTGCATCTCCTGCTGTATCTCCTACTGCTGCATTACGTGGTCTATCTCCTCGTACTCCATCTCCTCCTGCTGCATATCCTGCTTCTGTATATAGTGCTGCCTTTCCTGCTGCTGCATCCCCTGTTGCTGAATCCCTTTCTGAATCTCCTGCTGCTCTATTACCTTCTGCATCGACTCCTGCTTCATCTCCTGCTGCTGCATCTCCTCCTGCTGCATCTGCTGCAGCATCTCCTGCTGATGCATCTCCTGCAAAGCACGACTAACACAAAGTTTTAGAATAGGGTACAGAACAATTACTTTACTTCGCCGAATAACGCAATTTATTAGGAATAGTGTACATCGGCTGCAGGGAAGGTGGTAGCATGAAATGCTGCTGCTTCTGAATGTCTTCTCTTATAGCAATTTCACTGCAAAGTACGACTTCTAGAACTTTCATTCTAGTCTTCTGAAGTATATCATCATCTAGTACAGTGTCGCTTCAAAATTTCAGAGCGTTCAGCACAAGTACCGCAGGGAAGCTTCTACTATCAAATGCTGGTTCTCGTTAGAGTCGTCTCTTCTAGCACTTTCACTGCAAGCTGTGAAGCACGACTAACACATTTTAGTTTAGGGTAATGAATTGTGACTTAACTGCACCTGTTAACGCGCTTGTGGAAAAGCAAGTATTTCAGGCAGTGCAGATGCTTGCATGAAACTACACCGCTTATTAATGTTTTATCTTAGAGCGCCGTTACTGCAAAAGACGACTTGTAGTACTTTCACTCTAGGATTATGAACTGTACGATCAGAATGGCTCTTAAAGCCTCATTTGAAATTTGAAATCGTTCAGCACAAGTACCGCAGGGAAGCTGCTACCATCAAGTTTTGGCTCTCTATGGGATCCTTTCATGAAGCGCTGTCACTGCCAGCCGCAAAGCACGAAAAACGCAACGTTTTCACGTAGGCTAGTTATTAGCGACTTAATAACACCTAATAACGCTTTTTAGGAAAAGAGAATATCTCCAGCAGGGAAAATGTTAGCATGGAATGCTTCTGTGTGTGGATGTATTCTCTTAGAGAGCTTTCATTGCAGAGCACGACTTATAGAACTTTCAGTCTAGTCTTGTGTACTGTAAGACCAGAATGGCTACGAAGGCATTACTTCAAAATTTCAGAGCGTTCGGCACAAGTAACACAGGAATGTTGTTATCATCAAAAGCTGGCTCTCGTTAGTGTCTTCTATGGAAGTGGTTTCTCTGCAAGATGCAGAGAACGACTAACACAACATTCTTGTGTTGGCAAATGAATAGAGACTTAATTGCCCCTAATAAGGCGCTTTAGGAAAAGTGAATATCTCCAGCAGGGAAGATGTTAGCATGGAATGCTTCTGCTTCTGAATGTCTCCTCTTAGAGCGCAATCACTGCAAACCATGATTTATCGAACTCTCCGTCTAGGCTAGTGAACTGTAACATCGGCAAGGCTAGTAAGGCTTCACTTGAAGATTTTGAAAGCATTCAATAGAAATACCCCTGGGAAGTTGCTAGCATCAAATGGTGTCTCTCGTTAGAATCTTCTCTGGAAGCGCTTTCACTGAGAGGTGCAAACCACAATTAACAATGCGTTTAAGTGTAGGTTAAAGAATAGTGACATAATAGCGACTAATAACGAGCTTCAGGAAAAGTGAATATCTCCAACAGCGAAGATGTTAGCACGGAATGCTGCTGCTTCTGAATGTCTTCTCTTAGAGCGCTTTCCCTGCAAAGCAAAACTTGTAGAAGTTTCAGTCTAAGCTTGTGAACTGTAACATCAGAATGGCTGTGAAGGCGTCACTTCCAAATTTCAGAGTGTTCAGCACAAGTACTGCAGGTAAGATGCTACCATGAAATGCTGGCTCTCGTTAGAGTCTTCTGTAGATGCGCTTTCACTGCAAGGTGCAAAGCACGACTAACAGGATGTTTTAGTGTAAGAGAATAAATCGCGTCTTAATATTCACAAATTACGGCACTTTAAAAAAAGTGAGCAACTGCCGGAGGGAAGATGCTAGCATGGAATGCTGCCTCTTCTGAATGTCTTCTCTTAGAGTGCTTTTTCTGTAAAGCAAGACGTGTAGACCTTTCAGTCTAGTCTTGTATACTGTAAATTCAGAATTGCTATTAAGTTGTCACTTCAATATTTTCAGATCGTTCAGACCAAGAACGGCAGGAAAGCTGCTACCATCAAATTCTGGCTCTCATTTGAGTCTTCTCTTGAAGCGCTTTGACTGCAAGCTGCAAAGCACGACTAGTTGACCGTTTTAGTATAGGGTACTGAATGGTGATTTAACTGCGCCTTGTAAGACGCTTTAGGAAAAGTGAGTAAATTCTGCAGGAAAGAAGCTGGCAAGGAATGCTGCTGCTTCTCAATGTGTTCTCTTAGCTCTTTCACTACAAAGGAAGAATTGTAGAACTATCAGTATAAGCTTGCATACCGTAACATATAAACGGCAAATAAAGCGTCACTTCCAAAATTCAGATCGTTCAGCACAAGAACCGCAGGGAAGCTGCTACCATCAAATACTGACTCTCGTCAGAGTCTTCTGTGGAAGCTCTTTCATTGCAACGTGGAAAGCACGACTAACAGTACGATTTAGTGTAGGGTACTGAATTGTGACGTAACTGCGCCTATTACGGCGCTTTAGGAAAATGGAAATACGCCCGCAGGGAAGACGCTAGCATGGAAAGCTGCTTCTTCTGAAGGTCTTCTCTTAGAGCGCTTTTTCTCTAAAGCAAGACTTGTAGAGCTTTCAGTGTAGACTTGCGTACTGTAACATCAGAATTGCTATTCAAGCGTCACTTCAAAATTTCAGAGCATTTAACACACGCACCTGAGGGAAACATGCTACGATTAAATGCTGGCTCTCATAAGAGACTTTTGTGGAGAGATTTCACTGCAAGCAGCAAAGCAGGACTTAAGGACCGTTTTAGTATAGGGTACTGAATAGTGACTTAACTGCGTCTATTAACCCGCTTTAGGAAAATTAAATTACGCCCTCAGGGAAGTTGCTAGCATGGAATGCTGCTACTTCAGAATGTCCTCCCTCATAGCGCTTTTATTACAAAGCAAGACTTGTAGAAATTTCAGTCTGGGCTTGTATACTGTAACTTCAGAATTGCTATTAAGGCATCACTTCAATATTTTCAGATCGTTCAGAACGAGTAACGTAGAGAAGTTGCTACCATCAAATGCTGGCTTTAGTCTGAGTCTTCTATGGAAGCGCTTTCACTGCAAGCGGCTAAGCAAGACTTATGGACCGTTTTAGTATAGGGTACTGAATTGTGACTGATCTTCGCCTATGAAGGCTCTTTAGGAAAAGTGAGTAATTCCCACATGGAAGATGCTAGAATGGAATGCTGATGCTTCTGAATGTTCTCTCGTATAGTGCTTTCACTGCAAAAGAAGACTTGTAGAACTTTCAGTCTAGTCTTGTGTACTGCAACATTCGTATGGCTATTAAAGCATCACTTCAAAATTTCAGAGCGTTCAGAACAAGTAAGGCAAGGAAGGTGTTACTATCAAATGCTGGCTCCCCTTAGATGCAGCAATTTATGCAGCAGCAGGAGATGCAGCAGGAGATGTGGTAGGATTAGATTCAACAGGAGATGCAGTAGGAGATGCAGCAGCAGGAGATGGAGAAGGAGATGCAGTAGTAGGAGATGAAGCAGTATATGAAGCAGCAGCAGATGCAGCAGAAAATACTGCAGATGCAGCAGTAGGAGATGAAGCAGGAGATGCAGCAGGAGATTCAGCAGCAGGAGATGCAGTAGGAGATGATGCAGAATGAGCTGTACCATCAGGAGATGCAGAATGAGAAGCAGAAGGAGATGCAGTAGTAGGAGATGAAGCAGTATATGAAGCAGCAGCAGATGCAGCAGTAGGAGATGAATGAGGAGATGCAGCACGAGATGATGCAGAAGCAAGAGATGCAGCAGCAGGAGATTACGCAGGAGATGGATCAGTAGATGATGCAGCAGCAGGAGATGCAGCCGCTGCAGATGCAGGAAGATATTCAACAGCAGATTCAGTAGGAGCTGCAGCAGCAGGAGATGAAGCAGCAGCAGATGCATCAATAGATGCCTATTCATCAGGAGATGCAGCAGGAAGAGATGCTTCAGCAGGTACAGCTTCAGGAGATGTAGTACGAGATAGAGAAGGAGATGCTGTAGGCAAAGAGGCAGGAGGAGATGATGCAGCAGACCCAGTAGCAGGAGATGCAGAAGCAGAAGATGAAGCCGGAGATTCTGCAGCAGGAGATGCAGCAGCAGGAGATGCAGCAGGAGATAGAGTCGCAAGAGATGAGCAGCGGATTAAGCAGGAGATTCTGCAGCAAGAGATGAAGCCTCAGGATCTGCAGAGAAGAAGATGCAGCAGTAGGAGATGCAGCAGGAGATGCAACAGCAGACGCATCAGCAGGAGGTGCAGCAGCAGAAGATACAGCAGCAGCAGCAGATGCGCAAGAAAATGGAGCAGGAGATGCGGCAGGATAAGATGCAGTACCAGCAGATGCAGCAGGAAATGCAGCGTCTGGAGTTAAAGCACTAGAAGATGCTGCAGAAGATGCAGCAGCAGATGCATCAGGAGAAGCAGGAGCAGGAGATGCAGCAGCAGGAGATGCAGCAGCAGAGATGCAGGAGTAGGAGAGGCAGAAGCAAGAGATGTGGCAGCAAGACATGCAAAAGGATATGCAGAAGCAGGAGATGCGGCAGTAGGAGAGGCACCATGTGATTCAGCAGGAGATGCAGCAGAAGATAGAGAAGCAGGAGATGCAGCAGGAGATGCAGCCGCAGGAGATGCAGGAAATGAATCAGCTGATGCAGGAGGAGATTTAGCAGGAGGAGAGGCAGCAGCAGTGGATGCAGCAGTAGATTCATCTCCTCTTCTGCCTTTCCTACTGCATCTCCTCCTGTTTCATATTTTGTGGCATCTCCTACTGCTGTATATCATGGTGCATATTTTCTTGCTACATCTCCGGCTGCATCTCCTTCTGCATCATCTGCTGCAGCATCTTCTGCTGCTACATCTCCTACTGAATCTGCATCTCCTGATGCATCTGCTGCTGCATCTATTACTGCTGCATCTGCTGCCTCTGCAGCTACAGCTGCGTCACTTGCTGATGCATCACCTGCTGCATTACCTCCTGCTGCATATTCTGCTGCATTTCCTGCTGCTGCTTAATCTGCTGCTCCATTTCCTTATGTTTCATGTACTGCTGCATCTCCTTATCTGCTGCTCCATTTCCTGCTTCTTGATGTACTGCTGCATCTATTGCTACATTTGCTGCTGCTGCATCTCCTTCTACTTGATGTCCTCCTGCATCCCCTGGTGCTGCATCTGCTGATTCATCTCTAGCTGCTGTACAGCCTGCTGCTTCATCTCCTGCTGCATCCTCTGCAGATGCATCTGCTGATGCATCAGCAGAAGCATCTACATTTCCTGCTGCATCTGCTGCTCATTCTTCTACGAATGCATCTTCTGCTTCTGCATTTCAGCTGCATATCCTGTTGAAGGCATCTGCGGCTGCATCTCCTGCTGCTACATCTCCTGCTGAATCTCCTGCTGCACTTCCTGCTGTAACTGCTGATGACTATGTTGCTATTTCATCTCCTGCTGCATCTCCTGCTGAATCTTCTTCTGCAGAATCTCCTCCAGCATCTCCTGCTACAATTCCTGCTGATGTATCTCCTGCTGCATCTCCTACTACATCCCCTGCTGCTGAATCTCCTTTTATATCTCCTGCTTCATCTCCTGCTGTATCTTCTGCTAGTGCATATTCTGCTGCATTTCCTGCTGATGCATATCCTGCTGCTCTATTTCCTGATGCATCTCTTTCTGCTTTATCTTTTTCTGCATATCCTGCTGCATCTCTTCGTGCTTGATCTCCTGCTTAATCTCCTCCTACTACATTTTTAGCATATGCTGCTGCATATGGTACTGTTTCACATATTGCTGCATCTCCTGCTATTACATCTCCTGCCGCAAATCCTGCTACTTCATCTGCTGCTGCATCTCCTGTTACTTCATCTGCTGCTGAATCTGCATCTCCTCTTTCGTCTGCTGCCTGCATCTCCTGCTGCTGAATCTCCTGCTGCTGCATCTGCTTCTGCTCTATCTGCTGCAGGATCTTCTTCTTCTGCCTCTCATGCCTCATCTCCCGCTGATGCATCTCCTGCTTCTGTATATCTTGCTCAATCTACTGCTGCTGCATCTCCAGCTGCATCTCCTGCTGCTGAATCTCTTGCATCTTTTGGTGCATCTGCTGTAGATTAATCTACTGCTGCATCACCTGTTGCTTCATCTTCTGATTTTTTGATGTCCATCTGCATCTACTGCTGCTTCATCTGCTTCTACATCTCCCGCTGCATTTCCTGCTGCTGCATCTCAGGATACATCTCCTCTAGGTTCAGTCTCTTGCTGCATATCCTGCTGCTACATCTATTGATACTACATCTCCTGCTGCATCTCTTGCAGCTGCATCTCCTGCTCCATCTCTTGCAGCTGCATCTCCTGCTCCATATTCTCCTGTTGCATCTGCGGATTCATCTTATGATGGTGCACCTTTTCCCGTTGTATATGCTGCTCCATCCCTTGCTGCATCTCTTTATGCTCCATCTGGTGCATCTGCTGTTGCATATGCTTCTGCTTCATCTACTGCTGCATCTCCTGCTAAATCTCTTGCTGCTGCATCTCCTTCTGAAGTTCCTGCTGAATCTACTTTGGAATATGCATCTCCTGCTGCATTACCTGCTGCTGCAATTCCTGCTTCACATCCTACTGCATCTCCTCCTGCAGCATATGCTGCTGCATTTCTTTCTGCTGCATCTCCTGCTGCATCATCTGCTGCAGCACCTGCTGCTGCTACATCTCCTACTGAATCAGCATCTCCTGATGCATCTGCTGCTGCATCTATTACTGCCGCATCTGTTGCCTCTGCAGCTACAGCTGCATCACCTGCTGCTGCATATTCTGCTGCATTTCCTGCTGCTGCTTAATCGTCTGCTCCATTTCCTGATGCTTCATGTACTGCTGCATCTCCTGCTACATTTGCTGCTGCATCTCATTCTACTTGAAGTCCTCCTGCATCTCCTGCTGCTGCATATGCTTCTTCATCTCCTGCTGCTGTATAGCCTGCTGCTTCATCTCTTGCTGCATCTTCTGTGGATGCATCTGTGGTTACATCTGCAGAAGCATCTCCAATTCCTGCTGCATCTGCTGCTCAGTCTTCTACGGATGCATCTAGTGCTTCTGCATTTCAGCTGCATATCCTGTTGAAGGCATCTGCGGCTGCATCTCCTGCTTCTGCATCTCCTGCTGAATCTTCTTCTGCAGAATCTTATGCTGCATCTCCTGCTACAATTCCTGCTGATGTGTTTCCTGCTGCATCTCCTACTACATCCCCTGCTGCTGAATCTCCTTCTAGATCTCCTGCTGCATTTTCTACTGAATCTTCTTCTGCAGAATCTCCTACGGAATTTCCTGCTGCATAATCTACTGATGCATTTCCTGCTGGTGCATGTCCTGATGAATAACCTGATGCTGCATCTCCTCCTGCTGAATCTCTTGCCTCTTCATCTCCTGCTGCTGCAACTCCTCCTGAATCTGCTGCTGCATCTCTTGCTGCTGCATCTTCTTTTCCTGCATCTCCTGCTGCTTCATCTCCGGCTGATTTCCTGCTGCATTTCCTTCTCTTGAATCTCCTGCTGCATATCCTGGTGCATCACCTGCTGAATATGCATCTCCTGCTACATCTCCTGCTGATACACCTCATGCAGCTGCAGCTGCTGCTGCATCTGCTGCTGCATCTGCTGTTGCCAATTCTCTTGCTGTTGCATATCCTACTGAATTTCCAGAAGCATCTGCTACTGATGCAGTTCCTGCTGCATCTCATCCTGCATCCTTTGCTGCTGCATCTGCTACTGCTTCTGGTGTTGCTACATCTCCAGCTGCGTCTGCTGCTTCATCTGCTTCTGTATCTCCTGCAGCATATGGTTCTGCATCTTCTGCTGCATAAGTTGCTGCATCTGCTGCTGCTTCTGCTGCTGGTGCATCTCCTGCCTCATATCCTGCTGCTGTGTCTCCTGCGGATATATGTTTTCCTGTATCTCCTGCTGATGCATGTCCTGCTGCATCTCCTGCTTCTGCATCTACTTCTTCTGCATCTCCGGCTCCAGCATCTCCTGATGCATCAATTGCTGCTGCACGTCTTATTCATCTCCTTCTGCTGCATATACTGCTGCAACTGATGTTGCTGTACCTCCTCCTGCTGCAATTCCTGTTCCATCTCCTCCTGCTGCATATTGTGCTGCATCTCCTGCTCCTGCATCTCCTGCTCCTGCATCTCCTGCTCCTGCATCTCCTTCTGCATCTCCTGCTACAGCATCTCCTGCTGTATCTGCTGATTCTGCATCTCATGATACAACCCCTGCTGCTTCTTCTCATCCAGCTACATCTCATGCTGCATCTCCTGCTGCTATAGCTCCTGCTGTTTCATGTCCTGCTACTGCATCTCCTAATGAATCTCCTGCTGCTTCATCTCTTGATCCATGTCCTGCTGCTTCATCTCTTGTTTCTGCATCGCCTTTTGCCTTGTCTGCTGCTGCATCTTCTGCTGTATCTCATGATGCACCTACTATTGCAGCATCTCCTGTCATCTCCTTCTTCTGCATATCCTGCTAATGCTTCATCCCGTTTTGCATCTCCTGCTGCATCTCCTTGAGCGTCACCTGCTGCATCTCCTTGAGCGTCATATGCTGCATCTCCTTCTGCATCACCTGCAGATGCATCTCCTGCTGTACCTCCTGCTCCTCCATATTCATCTGCATTTCCTGCTGCAGCTCTTTATGAATCTACTACTGCGGCATCTGCTGAATTTGCTGCTGCATCTGCTGCTGCTTCATCTTCTGATGCATCTGCTGCTAAATCACCTGCTGCTGCATCTTCTTCTGATGTTCCTGCTGAATCTACTGCTGAATATGCATCCCCTGCTGCATCTCTTGCTTCTTCATCTCCTGCTTCATATCCTGCTGCATCTCCACCTGCAGCATATCTTGCTGCATTTCGTTCTGCTACGTCACCTGCTGCATCACCTGCTGCAGCATCTTCTGCTGCTACATCTTCTACTGAATCAGCATCTCATGATGCATCTGCTGCTGCATCTATTGCTGCTGCATCTGCTGCCTCTGCAGCTGCAGCTGCATCACCTGCTGCTGCATCACCTGCTGCATTACATCCTACTGCATATTCTGCTGCATTTCCTGATGCTGCATCTCCTTATTCTGCTGCTCCATTTCCGGCTGCCTCTTCAGTGCAACTACATCACCTGCTTCTGCATCACCTGCTCCATTAACTCCTTCTGCATATTCTGCTGCATTTCCTACTGCTGCTAAACCTGCTGCTCCATTTCCTGATGCTTCATGTACTGCTGCATCTCCTTAATCTGCTGCTCCATTTCCTGATGATTCATGTACTGCTGCATCTCCTGCTACATTTGCTGCTGCTGCATCTCCTTCTACTTGATGTCCTCCTGCATCTCCTGCTGCTGCATCTGCTGCTTCATCTCCTGCTGCATCTTCTGTGGATGCATCTGCGGATGCATCTGCAGATACATCTCCATTTCCTGCTGCATCTGCTGCTCAATCTTCTACGGATGCATCTATTGCTTCTGCATTTCAGCTGCATATCCTTTTTAAGGCATATGCGGCTGCATCTCCTGCTGCTCCCTCTCCTGCTGAATCTCCTGCTGCAATTCCTGCTTTAACTGCTGATGCATATGTTGCTATTTCATCTCCTGCTGCATCTCCTACTGAATCATCTTCTGCAGAATCTCCTGCTGCATCTCCTGCTACAATTCCTACTGTTGTATCTCCTGCTGCATCTCCTGATGCTCCATCTCCTGCTGCTGAATCTCCTGCCTCTGCATATCCTGCTGCTGCAATTCTTGCTGAATCTGCTGCTGCTTCTGGTTCGCCTTCATCTTCTTTTCCTGCATCTCCTGCTTCTGCATCTCCGGCTGATTTCCTGCTGCATTTCCTTATCATGAATCTCCTGCTGCATATCCTGGTGCATCACCTGCTGAATATGCATCTCCTGCTACACCTCCTTCTGATACACCTCATGCAGCTGCATCTGCTGCTACATATCCTGCTGCATCTGCTGTTGCCAAATCGCTTGCTGTTGCATATCCTACTGAATTTCCAGCAGCATCTCCATGCTGATGCAATTCTTGCTGCATCTCATCCTGCACCCTTTGCTGCTGCATCTGCTGCTGCTTCTGCTGCTGGTGAATCTCCTGCCTCATATCCTGCTGCTGTGTCTCCTGCTGATGTATGTTTTGCTGCATCTCCTGCTGATGCATGTCCTGCTGCATCTCCCGCTCCAGCAACTCCTGCTGCATCAATTGCTGCTGCACATCTTATTCATCTCCTTCTGCTGCATATACTGCTGCATCTGATGTTGCTGTACCTCCTCCTGCTTCATAGCCTGTTGCATCTCCTCCTGCTTCATCTCCAGCTGAATCTCCTCCTTCTGCATCTCCTTACCTATCTCCTCCTGTTGCATCACCTGCTGAATCTCCTGCTGCTGCATCTCCTTCTGCTACATCTACTTCTGCATTTCCTGCTACAGCATCTCCTGCTCTATCTGCTTCTTCTGCATCTCCTGATACATCCCCTGCTGCTTCATCTCATCCTGCTGCATCTCAGGCTGCATCTCCTGCTGCTATAGCTCCTGCTCTTTAATATCCTGCTACTGCATCTCTTAATGAATCTCCTGCTCCTTCATCTCTTGATCCATGTCTTGCTGCTGCATCTCCTGTTTCTGCATCTCCTTTTGCTTCGTCTGCTGTTGCATCTCCTGCTGTATCTCATGTTGCACCTTCTATTGAATCTTCTCCTGCGTCATCTCCTTCTGCTGCATATCTTGCTGCTTCGTCTCGTTCTGCATCTCCTTCTGCATCACCTACAGATGCATCTCCTGCTGTATCTCCTGCTCCTGCATATTCATCTGCATTTCCTGCTGCAGCTCTTTATGATTCTCCTACTGCTGCATCTGCTGAATTTGCTGCTGCATCTGCTGCTGCTTCATCTACTGCTGCATCTCCTGCTGCTGCATCTCCTGCTGCTGCATCTGATACTGCATCTGATGCTACTTTCTCTCTTGCTGCATTTACTACGGCTGCATCTCCTGCTATATTTCCTTCTGCTGCATCTTCTTCACTTCATACTACTCTGCAATTCCTGCTGCTGCTTCTCCTCCTTCTGCATCTACGGTTGAATCGTCTGTAGCATCTCCTGCTTCTTCATCTCTTGCTGCTACATCTCCTAGTGCATATGATGCTGCTGCATCTCCTGTTACTTCTGCTGCTGCTGCATTCCCTGATTCTGCAAATCCTTCTGTGTCTCCTGCTACGACATCCCCTGCTGCTGCATTTCCGGGTGAATCTCCTGTTTCTGCCAGTGCTTCTGCACCTTCTCCTACTACATCTCCTGATGCTGCAACTCCTTCTCCATCTCCTACTGCATCTCATTTCATAATGCATGTCCTGGTGCATTTGCTGTTGAAACGTCTCCTGCTCTATCTCCTCCGTTATACCTTTCTACATTTGCTGCCTCATTTCCTCATGCACCTGCTGATGCCCCTCGTGCTGCTGCATCTCCTGCTTCATCTTCAACTGATGCATCTGTGGCTTCATCACATGATATGTCATCTCCTGCTGTATCTGCTTCAGTATTTCCTGATGGAGTATCTGCTGACCTAGAATCTACTGCTGCATTTCCTGCTGCATCTGCTGCTGCTCTGCTGCTGCTTCATCTCCTGCCAAAACTCCTGCTACATATCCTGCTGCTGCATCTCTTAATGCATCTCATGGTAATGCTTCATCTCCTGTTGCTGCTTTTCTTGCTGCATCTTCTGCTGCTGCATCTCCTGCCGATGGGTCTGATGCTGCATCTCTTGCTCTTGCATCTCCTGCTGCATCTCCTGCTGCTGCATTACCTGCTCTATCTCCTCCTACTGTATGTCCTCCTGCTGCATATCCTGCTTCTGTATATACTGCTGCCTTTCCTGCTGCTGCATCTCCTGCTGCTGAATCGCTTTCTACATCTCCTTCTTCTCAATCTTATGCTGCTCTATTACCTTCTGCATCGACTCCTGCTGCATGTCGTGCTGCTTCATCTCCTGCTCTTGAATCTCCTTCTGCTGAATCTCCTCCTGAATCTCCAGCGGCATCTCATGCTGCTACATATCCTGCTACATCTCCTGACGTATCTTCTTCTGAATATGCATCTCCTTCTGCTTCTCCTGCTGCTGAATCTACTGATGCTGCTTCTGCTCCTCCTGAATCTCCTGCTGCTGCGTCTGCTGCATCATCTCCTCTTTCTCCATAACATGCTGTATCTCCTGCTGCTGCATCATATCATGCTGATGCAGATGTTGAAGAAACTCTTCCTACTGCATCTTATGCTGAATCTTCATTTCCTGCTGCATCTGCTTTTGCATCTCCTGCTGCTGCTGCATCTCCTGATGCTTCTCCTTCTGAATATGCATCTCCTGATGCATCTCCACCTGCTGCCACTCCTACTGCAGCGTTTGCTTCTGCATGTCCTACTGCACCTCCTGCTGCCGAATCTCCTGATGCCGTGTCTACTGCTGAATATCCTTTGCCTGCTGCTGCATCTCCTGCTGCTGAATATCCTGCTGCATCTGCTGCTGCTACATCTCCTACTGCTGCATCACCTTCTGCATGTGCTGCTGCAGCATCTCCTTCTACTGCATCTCCTGTTGCTTCATCTGCTGGTTCTGCACCTGCTGCAACAACTGCTTCTGCATCTCCTGCTGCTGCACCTCCTGCTGCATCTCCGTCTTAATCTCATGGTGCTGCGTTTGCTGCTGATGCATCTGCTGCTTCATCTCCTGCTGCTGCATCTGCTGATACTGCATGTGCTGCTGCAGCTCCTGCTGTATCTCTTGGTGCTGCATATTCTAGTGTTGCATCTCCTGCTTCATCTCATTATCACTTAACTGCCACTATTGAGGTGCTTTTAGGCAAATCGAATAACGCCCACAGGGAAGATGGAATGCTGCTGCTTCTGAATGTCTCTCTAAACGCGCTTTCACTGTGAGACTTGTAAGAAGTTTGAGTATACGCTTGTGTACTTTAACATCAGAACGGCTATTAAAGCGTCACTTGAAATAGCAGAGCGTTCAGCACAAATACCGCAGGGAAGAAGCTACGATGAAATGCTGGCTCTCGTTAGAGTCTTCTCTGGAAACGCTTTCACTGCAAGCTGCAAAGCATGACTAACAGAACGTTTTAGTATAGGGTACTGAATCGTGACTTATGAAGGTGCTTTCTGATAAGTGAGTAACTGACGCAGTGAAGATGCTAGCGTGGAATACTGATGCTACTGAATGTCTTCTCTTAGAGCGCTTTCACTGCAAAGCAAAACTTGTAGAAGTTTCAGTCTAGGCTTGTACACTGCAACATCAGAATGGCTATTAAAGCATCACTTCAAAATCTTTAGCGCTTTCACTGCAAGGCAAGACTTGTTGAACTTTTAGTCTGGGCTTATGTACTGCAACATCAGAATGGCTATTAAAGCGTCGCTTCAAAATATCAGAGTGTTCAGCGCAAATACCGCAGGGAAGATGCTTTGATCAAATATTGAAATTCGTATAATTCTTCTCTGGATGCGCTTTGACTGCAAGGCAAGACTTGTAGAACATTCAGTCTAGGCTCGTGTACTGCATCATCAGAATGGCTATTAAAGCGTCACTGCAAAATTTGAAGACATTTAGAAGAAGTACCGCAAGGGCGCTGCTACGATCAAATGCTAGCTCTCGTTAGAATCTTCTCTTGAAGCGCTTTCACTGCAAGCTGCAAAGCACGTCTAACAAAACGTTTAGTATTGATTACGGAATTGTGATTTAACTATTGAGGAGCTTTAGGAAAAGTGAGTAAAGCCCGTATTGAAGATGCTAGCATGGAATGCTGCTGCTTCTGAATGTCTTCTCTTATAGCGCTTTCACTGCAGAGAAAGACTTGTAGAACTTGCAGTCTAGGCTCGTGTCCTGTAACATCAGAATGGGTATTACAGCGTCACTGCAAAATTTCAAATCGTTAAGCACAAGTACGGCAGGGAAGCTGCTATGATCACATGCTGGCTCTCCTTAGTTTTCTCTGGAAGCGCTTTCACTGCAAGCTGCAAAGCACGACTAACACAAAATTTTAGTATAGGGTACAGAACAGTTACTTTACTTCACCAATTAACGCGCTTTCAGACTAGTGAACATCGGCTGCAGGGAAGATGGTAGTATGGAATGCTGCTGCTTCTGAATGTCTTCTCTTATAGCACTTTCACCGCAAAGTACGACTTCTAGAACTTTCATTCTAGTCTTCTGAAGTATATCATCAGCTACTAAAGTGTCGCTTCAAAATTTCAGAGCGTTCAGCACAAGTACTGCAGGGAAGCTTCTACCATCAAATGCTGGTTCTCGTTAGATTCTTCTCTTATAGCACTTTCGCTGCAGGCTCTGAAGCACGACTAACACATTTTAGTTTAGGGTAATGAATTGTGACTTAACTGCGCCTGTTAACACTCTCATGGAAAAGTAAGTATTTCAGGCAGTGCAGATGCTGGCCTGAAACTACACCGCTTATTAATGTTTTCTCTTATAGTGCTGTTACTGCAAAAGACGACTTGTAGAACTTTCACTCTAGGCTTATGAGCTGTAAGACAGGAATGGGCATTAAAGCCTCATTTCAAGAGTTGAGATCGTTCAGCACAAGTACCGCAGGGAAGCTGCTACCATCAAATTTTGGCTCTCTATAGGATCCTTTCATGAAGCGCTGTCACTGCCAGCTGCAAAGCACGAAAAACGCAATGTTTTCACTAGGCTAGTTATTATTAACAAGCCTAAACTAAAACATTCTTTTAGTCATGTTTGCAACTTGCAGTGAAAATCTTTCCAGGAAGACTCTAACGTGAGCCAGTATTGGATGGTAGCAGCTTTCCTGCTGGTACTTATGGCGAATGCTCTGAAATTTTGTTGTGACGCCTTCATAGCTATTTTGATGTTACCGTTCACAAACCGAGAATGAAAGTTCTACAAGTCTCCCTTTCCAATGAAACCGCTACAAGAGAAGACATTCAGAAGCAGCAGCATTCCGTGCTAGCATCTTCCCTGTGGGCGTTATTCGATTTCCCTAAAGCACTTCAATAGTGGCAGTTAAGTCATAATGAGATGAAGCAGTAGATGCAACAGCAGAAGATGCAGCACGAGGTGCAGCACATGCAGTATCAGCAGATGCAGTAGCAGGAGATGAAGCAGCAAATGCAGCAGCAGGAAGTACAGCAGGAATACATGCAGAAGGTAATGCAGCAGGAGGTACAACAGCAGGAGATGCAGAAGGAGAAGTTGCAGCAGGTGCAGCACCAGCAGATGCAGCAACAGGAGATGCAGCATAGGAGATGCTGCAGCAGCACATGCAGAAGGTGATGCAGCAGTAGGAGATGTAGCAGCAGCAGATGCAGCAGGAGATTCAGCAGCAGGAGATGCAGCAGCAGGCAAAGGATATACAGCAGCAGACACGGCATAAGGAGATTCAGCAGCAGGAGGTTCAGCAGGAGATGCAGAAGCAAACGCTGCAGTAGGAGTGGCAGCAGATGGAGATGCATCAGGAGATGCATACTCAGAAGGAGAAGCAGCAGGAGATGCAGAAGCAGATGCATCAGGAAATGAAGATTCAGCAGAAGATGCAGTAGGAAGAGATTCTTCAACATCTGCATCAGCATGATATGATGAAGCATCAGGAGATACAGAAGGTTATGGAGAAAGAGGAGATGATGCAGCAGACTCAGCAGCAGAAGATTGAGCAGCAGGAGAAGCAGCAGGAGATGCATATTGAGAAGGAAATACGTCAAGAGATGTAGAAGGATATGTAGCAGCATGAGATGCCGCCGGAGATTCAGGAGGAGATTCAGCAGAATGAGATGCAAGAGCAGGAGATGCAGCAGCAGGAGATGCAGCAGGAGATTCAGCAGGACATACAGCAGGATGAGATGGGACATGAGATGCAGTAGGAAGAGATTCAGCAGGAGATGCAGTAGCAGGAGATACAGAATGAGATGTAGCAGAAGGAGATGCAGGAGCATGAGATGCAGCATGAGATATATAAGGAGATTCAGCAGCAGGGGATGTAGTAGGAGATGCAGTAGGAGATACATCAGCAGGAATTGTAGTAGAAGATGCTGGAGGAGAATCTGCAGAAGGAGATTCAGCAGGAGATGAAGCAGGAGATGAAATAGCAACATATGCATCCGCAGTAACAGCAGGAAGTGCAGCAGGAGATTCAGCAGGAGATGTAGCAGCAGGAGATGCAGCCGCAGATGCCTTCAACAGGATATGCAGATGAAATGCAGAAGCAATAGATGCATCCGTAGAAGACTGAGCATCAGATGCAGCAGGAAATGGAGATGCTGCTGCAGATGCATTCGCAGAGGATATAGCAGGATATGAAGCATCAGGCTATACAGCAGCAGGAGATGAAGCAGCAGATGCAGCAGCAGGAGATGCAGGAGGACATCAAGTAGAAAGATATGCAGCAGCAGCAAATGTAGCAGGAGATGCAGCAGTACATGAAGCATCAGGAAATGGAGCAGCAGATTGAGCAGCAGCAGGAAGTGCAGCAGAATATGCAGCAGGTGATGCAGCAGCAGGTGATGCAGCAACAGGTGATGAAGCTCCAGAGACAGCAGATGAAGCAGCAATAGATGCAGCAGCAGATGCATCATGAGATGCACTTTCAGTGGGAGATGTAGCAGCAGAATATGCTGCAGCAAATGATGCAGCAGGAGATGCAGCAGAAAGAAATGCAGGAAGATATGCTGCAGGAGGAGATGCAGTAGGATATGAAGCAGGAGATGCAGCAGCAGGAGGTGCAGCAAGAGATGCATATTCAGCAGTAGATTCAGCAGAAACTTCAGAAGGAGATGCAGTTGCAGGAGATTTAGCAGGAGATGCAGCAGTGGATGAAGCAGCAGCATATGCAACAGCAGAAGCACCAGATGGAGCATAAAGAGATGCAGCAGGGGATGGAGCAGCAGATGCAACGGGAAATTGTGCATTAGGAGATGCATCCACAGATGAATGAGCAGAAGATGCATCAGGAGATGTAGCAGCAGGAGATACAGGAGGAAGTGATGCCGCAGGAGATGCAGCAGGAGATGCAACACAAGAAGATGCAGCACCAAGAGAAGCAGTAGAAGATGCAGCAGCACATGCAGTATCAGCAGATGCAACAGCAGTAGATGAAGCAGGAGATGTGGCAGCAGGAGTTGCAGCAGCAGGAAATACAACAGGAATAGATGCAGAAGGTAATGCAGCAGCAGGATTTGAAGCAGAATATGCAGCAGCAGGAAATGCAGCACCAAGAGATTCAGACGGAGATGCAGCAGGAGGTGCAGCAGCAGAAGCTGAAGCAGCAGATGCAGCAGCAGATGCAGCAACAGGAGATGCAGCAGAAGGAGATGCTGCAGGAGCACATGCAGAAGGTGTTGCAACATTAGGAGTTGCAGCAGCAGCAGATGCAGCAGGAGATTCAGAAGCAGGAGATTCAGCGTGATATGTAGAAGCATGAGATGCTGCAGGAGGTTCATCAGGAGATTCATCAGCAACTGATGCAGCAGCAGCAGAAGCAGCAGGAGATGCAGAAGCAGATGGAGAAGCAGATGCAGCAGGAAACGATGATTCAGCAAAAGATGCAGTAGGAAGAGATTCTTCAAGATATGCAGCAGCATGATATGATGCAGCAACAGGAGATACAGCAGGTTATGGAGAAGGCATAGAGGAGATGATGCAGCTGACGCAGCAGCAGGAGATGCAGCAGCAGGAGAAGCAGCAGGAGATGCATATTCAGAAGGAGATACCTCAGGAGATGTAGTAGGATATGTAGCAGCATGAGATGCCGCCGGAGATTCAGGAGGCGATTCAGCAGAAGGAAATGCAAGAGCAGGAGATTCAGCAACAGGAGATGCAGCAGCAGGAAAGGCAGCACTATATACAGAAGCAGGAGATGCAGTATGAGGAGATAGACCACGTAATGCAGCATCAGGAGATGCAGCAGGAGATGCAAGAGCAAGAGATGCAGCATCAGACCCATCAGCAGGAGATGCAGCAGCAGGAGATGAAGCATTACTATGAGATGCATTAGGAGGTGCAGCAGCAGGATATGTAGCAGGAGATTTGGCAGGAGATGAAGCAGCAGCAGAGCAGCAGCAGATCACAAAATCACAGAATAACCAGGTTGGAAGAGACCCACTGGATCGTCGAGTCCAACCATTCCCACCAATCCCTAAATCATGCTCCTAAGCACCTCGTCTACCCTAACCTTAAACACCTCCAAGGACGGTGACTCAACCACCTCCCTTGGCAGACCGTTCCAATGCCTAATCAACCTCTCCGTGAAGAACTTTTTCCTAATCTCAAGCCTAAATCTCCCCTGGTGGAGCTTTGAGGCCATTCCTTCTCGTTCTGTCCCCTGTCACTTGGGAGAAGAAGCCAGCTCCCTCCTCTCCACAACCTCCCCTCAGTTAGTTGTAGAGAGTAATAAGGTCCCCCTCAGCCTCCTCTTCTCAAGGCTGAACAACCCCAGCTCTCTCAGCCGCTCCTCATAAGATTTGTTTTGCAGGAAATGCAGCAGTAGATGCAGGATCAGCAGATACTGCAGCAGGAAATACTGCAGCAGATGCAGCAGGAGATGACATATGAGGTGATGAAGCCACAGATGCAGCAGGTGAAGATGAAGCAGGAGATGCAGCAGCAGGAGGTGCATCAGCAGATGCACCGGGAGATGAGGTAGCAAATGTAGAAAGTTATAACATACATGTAGCATCAGATGCAGCAGCAGCTAATTCTGCAGGAGATGCAGCAGCAAGAGATCTATCAGGAGATGCAGCAGTAGATGAAGCAGCAGCAGATGCAGCAGCAAATTCAGCAGATGCAGCAGTAGTAGATTCATAAATAGCTGCAGCAGGAAATGCAGATGAATATGCAGGAGCAGGAGATGAATCTGCAGGTGATGCAGAAGGAGGTGCAGCAGGTGACGCTCAAGGAGATGCAGCAGGAGATGCAGAACGAGATGAAGCAGCAAGATATGCAGCAGAAAAAAATGAGGCAGGAGATGCTTCAATAGAAAGTGCAATATGAGATACAGCAGGAGGTGCAGCAGCAGACGAAGCAAAAGGAGATGCAGAAACGAGATGCAGCAGCAGGACATGGATCAAGAGATGAAGCAGCAGGAGATTCATTAAGAGATGCAGTAGCAGGATATGAAACATCAGAAGATACAGCAGCAGGAGATACAGCAGGAGATGCAGCAGGATGAGATGAAGCAGCAGGGGATGTATCAGGAGATACAGAAGCAGCAGATAGAGCAGGAGATGCTGTAGCAGGAGATACAGAAGGAGATGTAGCAAAAGGAGATGCAGCAGCAGAAGATGCAGCAGGAGGAGTTGGAACAGGAGATGCAGTAGGAAGAAATTCAGCAGGAGATGAAGCAGGAGGAGATGCAACAGGAAATGCAGAAGGAGGAGGTACAGCAGCACCAGATGCAGCAGTATATGCAGCAGAAAGAGATGAATAAGAGATGAAACAGGAGATGCTGGAGCCGGAGATGCAGAAATAGATGAAGATGCAGGAGATGCGGCAGGACATGCATCAGCAGGAGATGCAGCAAAACATACATCAGCAGGAGACACAGCAGCAGGATATAAGGCAGGAGATGCATCAGCAGCAGAAGCAGCAGCAGATGCAGACCCATATGCAGCAGAACATGCAGAACCATATGCAGCAGGAGATATAGCAGCAGATGAAGCATCAGATGCATCTAGAAATGTAGCATCACCAGAAGCAGCAGCAGATGCAGCAGCAAAGGATGCAGGATGAGATGCAGCAAGAATTGCATCAGCAGGAGAAGCTGCTGGAAATTCAGTAGGATATGCAACAACAAGCGATTTGGCAACAGCAGATGCAGCAGGATATGCAGCAGCAGGTGTATCAGAAGGAGATGTAGCAAGAGATGCATATTCAGCAGGTGATGCACCAGGATATGCAGCAGGAGATTCAACAGAAGGAAATGCAGCAGGAAATCAGCCAGAGATGCAGCAGCAGGAGATGCAGGAAAAGAAGATGCATCCGCACCAGAGGCAGCAGCAGATTCAGCAGGATTTGCAGCAGCAGGAGATGAAGAGGCAAGAGATTCAGCAGCAGGAGATGCAGCATCAGGAGATTCAGCAGGAGATGCATCAGCAGGAAATGCATCAGCAGATTCTGCAGCAGGAAATTCTGTAGGAGATTCTGCAGCAGGAGATTCAGTAGAAAATGCAGCAGGAGATACAGCAGGAGATATAGAAGGAGATTCAGCATCAGGGGATGTAGTAGGAGATGCAGCAGGAGATACATCAGCCGGAATTGTAGCAGGAGATGCAGCAGGAGATTCTGCAGAAGAAGATTCAGCAGAAGATGAAGCAGGAGATGAAATAGCAACATATGCATCAGCAGTTACAGCATGAAGTGCAGCAGGAGATTCAGCAGGAGATGTAGCTGCAGGAGATGCAGCCGCAGATGCCTTAAAAAGGATATGCAGCTGAAATGCAGAAGCAATAGATGCATCCGTAGAAGATTGAGCAGCAGATGCAGCAGGAAATGGAGATGCTCCTGCAGATGCATCCGCAGAGGATGCAGAAAGAGATGAAGCATCAGGCTATACAGCAGCAGGAGATGAAGCAGCAGATGCAGCAGCAGGAGATGCAGGAGGACATCAAGCAGAATGAGATGCAGCAGCAGCAAATGTAGCAGGAGATGCAGCAGTACATGAAGCAGCAGGAAATGAAGCAGCAGATTAAGCAGCAGCAGGAAATGCAGCAGAATATGCAGCAGGAGGTAATGCAGCAGGTGATGCAGCAAAAGGTGATGCAGCTGCAGAGACAGCAGATGAAGCAGCAATAGATGCAGCAGCAGATGCATCATGAGATGCACTTTCAGTGGGTGATGTAGCAGCAGAAGATGCTGCAGCAGATGATGCAGCAGGAGATGCAGCAGAAGGAAATGCAGCAAGATATGCTGAAGGAGGAGATGCAGTAGGATATGAAGCAGGAGATGCAGCAGCAGGAGGTGCAGCAAGAGATGCATATTCAGCAGTAGATTCAGCAGAAACTTCAGAAGGAGATGCAGTTGCAGATTTGGCAGGAGATGCAGCAGTAGATAAAGCAGCAGCATATGCAACAGCAGATGCAGCAGGTGGAGCATAAAGAGATGCAGCAGGGGATGGATCAGCAGATGCAACGGGAAATGGTGCATCAGGAGATGCATCCGCAGATGCATGACCAGAGGATGCATCAATATATGTAGCAGCAGAAGATACAGGAGCAGGTGATGCCGCAGGAGATGCAACACCAGAAGGTGCAGCACCAAGAGATGCAGAAGGAATGCAACAGCACATGCAGTATCAGCAGATGCAGCAGCAGGAGATGAAGCAACAGATGCATCAGCAGGAGATGCAGCAGGCAAAAATACAACAGGAATAGATGCAGAATGTAATGCAGCAGCAGGAGTTTAAGCAGAATATGCATCAGCAGGAAATGCAGCACCTAGAGATTCAGATGGATATGCAGCAGCAGGAGATGAAGCAGCAGATGCCACAGCAGGAGATGAAGCAGCAGATGAAGCAACAAGAGATGCAGCAGAAGGAGATGCTGCAGCAGCAGATGCAGCAAGATATTAAGCAGCAGGAGATTCTGCATGATATGTAGAAGCATGAGATGCTGCAGGAGATTCATAAGGAGATTCAGCAGCAACTGATGCAGCAGCAGGAGAAGCAGCAGGAGATGCAGCAGCAGAAGGAGATGCAGAAGCAGATGCAGCAGGAAATGAAGATTCAGCAGAAGATGCAGTAGGAAGAGATTTTCAACATATGCAGCAGCATGATATGATGCAGCAACATGAGATACAGCAGTTTATGGAGAAAGAGGAGATGATGCAGCATACGCAGCAGCAGGAGATTCAGCAACAGGAGATTCAACAGGAAATGCAGCAGCAGTAGGTGCAGCAGGAGATGCAGCAACAGGAGATGAAGCATTATCATCAGATGCATTAACAGGTGCAGCAGCAGGATATGTAGCAGGAGATATGACAGGAGATGAAGCAGCAGCAGAGCAGCAGCAGATGCAGCAGGAAATGCAACAGCAGATGCAGATACAGGAGATGCTGCCGCAGGAAATACTGCAGCACATGAAGCAGGAGATGACCTATCATGTGATGAAGCAACAGATGCATCAGTTGAAGATGAAGAGGGAGATGCAGCAACAGGAGGTGCATCAGCACATGCACCAGGAGGTGCGGCAGCAAAAGTAGAATTTTATAACGTACATTTAGAAGCAGATGCAGCAGCAGCTAATTCGGCAGGAGATGCAGCAGGAGGAGATACAGCTGCAGGAGATGCAGCAGGAGGAGATACATCTGCAGGTGATGCAGAAGGAGATGCAGCAGGTGACGCTCAAGGAGATGCAGCAGGAGATGCAGAACGAGATGAAGCAGCAAGATATGCAGCAGAAGGAGATGACACAGGAGATGCTTCAATAGAAAGTGCCACATGAGATACATCAGATTAAGATGCAGCAGCCGACGAAGCAGAAGGAGATGCAGAAACAGGAGATGCAGCAGCAAGACATGGATCAAGAGATGCAGCAGCAGGAGATGAAGCTTCTAGAGATTAATTAGGATATGCAGTATCAGGATATGAAGCAGCAGGAGATATAGCAGCAGGACATGCAGCATGAGATGCAGCAGTATGATATGAAGCAGCAGGGGATGTACCAGGAGATGCAGAAGCAGCAGATACAGCCGGAGATGCCATAGCAGGAGATGCAAAAGGAGATGATGCAGGAGCAGGAAGAGATCAAGCAGGAGATGCAGCAAGAAGAGATTAGTCAGGAGATGCAGCAGGAGGAGGTGGAACAGGAGATGAAGCAGGAGGAGGTACAGGAGCAGCAGATGCAGCAGTAGATGCAGCAGAAGGAGATGCATAAGAGATGCAGCAGCAATTGATGAAGCAGGAGATGCTGGAACCAGAGATGCCGAAAAAGTAGATGCAGAAGAAGTAGATGCAGAAGCAGGAGATGCAGGAGTAGATGCATCAGCAGGAGATGCAGCAAAACATACATCAGCAGGAGACACACCAGCATATGAGGCAGGAGATGAACCAGCAGGAAATGCAGCAGGAGATGCTTCAGAAGATTAAACAGGAGGTGCTGCAGCAGCAGCAAATTTTGCAGGGCTTGCAGCAGTAGGTGAAGCAGCACTAGATGAAGCAGCATATGCTGCAGATGCAGCAGAAGGGGATGCCCCAGGGGATGCAGCAGGAAGAGATGGAGCAGGAGATAGATCAGCAGCAGATGCACCAGCAGAGGCAGCAGCAGTAGATGCAGCAGGACATATAGAAAAGTATGAGGTTGCAGGAGATGCAGGAGATGCAGCACTAGATGAAGAAGCAGTAGATGCAGCAGCCGTTGCAGCAGGAAATGCAGCAGGAAAAGCAGCAGGAGATGCAGCAGCAGGAGGTGCAGCCGCAAATGCATTCAGCAGCATATGCAGTAGGAGATGCAGCAGCAGGTGATTCAGTAGCAGGAGATGCAGCAGCAGATGTAGCAGGATATTCAGCATCAGTAGATGCATCCGCAGATGCATCAGCCAAGCATGTAGCAGGAGATACGGCAGCAGGAGATGCAGGAGTACATGAAATAGCAGCAGCTACAAGAGCAGATTCAGGAAACGCAGCAGTAGGAGATGCAGCAGGAGATGAAGTAGAAATGTAGATACAAGTGAAGCAGGAGATGCAGCAGTAGGAGATGTAGCAGGAGATGCAGCAGTAGATGAAGTAGCAGCAGATACAACAGCAGATTCAGGAGATGTAGCAGAGTAGATGCAGCAGAATATGAAACTGCAGAAGATACAGAAGGAGATGCAGCAGCAGAAGATGAAGCTGGAGATGCAGCAGGAGATGCAGCAGCAGGTGCAGCAGGAGATATAGCAACACCAGAAGCAGCAGCAGATGCAGCAGCAGGTGATGCAGGATGAGATGCAGCAGGAACTCCAGCAGCAGGAGATGCTGCAGGAGATGCAGCAGGAGATGCAGCAGGATATGCAAGAGCAGATGCAGCAGCATGAGGTGCATAATAGGAGATGCAGCATGAGATGAAGTAGAAGGAGATGCAGAAGCAGGAAATGCAGAAGGAGATGTAGCAGCGGGAGATGCAGAAGGAGATGCAGTAGCAGGAGAAGCAGTAGAAGAAAATGCAGCCGCAGCAGATGCAGGAGAAGCAGCACCAGGAGATGAAGAGGCAGGAGATTCAGCAGGAGATGCATCAGCAGGAAATGTAGCAGGAGATTCTGCAGCAGGAAACACCATAGGAGAGTCTGCAGCAGGAGATTCAGCAGAAGATTCAGCAGAAGATACAGCAGGTGATATAGAAGCAGAATCAGCAGCAGGAGATGTAGTAGGAGATGCAGCAAAAGATACATCAGCAGGAGTGGCAGGTGGAGATTCTGCTGAAGAAGATTCAGCAGGAGATACAGTAGGAGATGCATCAGGAGATGAAATAGCAACATATGCATCAGCAGTTACAGCAGGAAGGGCAGCAGGAGATTCAGCAGGAGATGTAGCAGCAGGAGATGCAGTCGCAGATGCATTCAGGAGGAAATGCAGAAGCACTAGATGCATCAGTAGAAGATTGAGCAGCAGATGCAGCAGGAAATGGAGATATTTCTGCAGATGCATCTACAGAAACACGAGCAGAGGATGCAGCAGCAGGAGATGCTGGAGGACACCAAGTGGCAGGAGATGTAGAAGCAGGAATTGTAGCAGGAGATGCAGCAGTACATGAATCTGCAGCAAATTCCCCAGCAGATTAAGAAGATGCAGTAGCCAGAAATGCAGCAGAAGATGCAGCAAGAGGAGATGCATCAGCAGGAGATGCAGGCAGCAGACGAAAGAGGAGATGCAGATTCAGCAGCAGATGAAGTAACAGGAGATGCAGCAGCAGATGAAGTAGCAGGAGTTGCAGCAGCAGATGCAATAGCAGGAGATGCAGCAATATGTGAAGCAGCACCATATTCAACAGAATATGCTGAAGATGTAGTAGGAGGAGATTAAGCAGGAGATGCAGCAGGAAGAGATGCAGCAGGATATGCAGAAAAAGATAAAGCAGAAAGAGATGTATCAGGAAATAGAGCAGCAGGATATGCATCAGCTGGAAATGCAGCAGAACATGCACTAGCAGAAGATGCAGCAGGAGATGCAGCCGGAAATATAGAAGGAGATTCAGCAGCAGGGGATGTAGTAGGAGATGCAGCAGGAGATACATCAGCAGGAATTGTAGCAGGAGATGCAGCAGGAGATTCTGCAGAAGAAGATTCAGCAGGAGATGCAGCAGGAGATGAAATAGCAACATATGCATCAGCAGTTACAGCAGGAAGGGCAGCAGGAGATTCAGCAGGAGATGTAGCAGCAGGAGATGCAGCCGCAGATGCCTTCAACAAGATATGCAGCTGAAATGCAGAAGAACTAGATGCATCCGTAGAAGATTTAGCAGCAGATGCAGCAGGAAATGGAGATGCTTCTACAGATGCATCCGCAGAGGATGCAGCAGGATATGAAGCAGCAGGCTATACAGCAGAGGGAGATGCAGGAGGACATCATGTAGAAAGAGATGCAGCATCAGCAAATGTAGCAGGAGATGCAGCAGTACATGAAGCATAAGAAATGGTGCAGCAGATTAAGCAGCAGCAGGAAATGCAGCAGAATATGCAACAGCAGGTGATGCAGCTGCAGCTGCAGAGGTAGCAGATGCAGCAGCAATAGATGCAGATTCAGTAGGAGATGTAGCATCAGAAGATGCTGCAGCAGATGATGCAGCAGGAGATGCAGCAGAAGGAAATGCAGCAAGATATGCTGAAGGATGAGATACAGTAGGATATGAAGCAGGAGATGCAGCAGCAGGAGATGCAGCAGGAGATGCATATTCAGCAGTAGATTCAACAGAAACTTCAGAAGAAGATGCAGCAGCAGGAGATGCAGCAGGAGATGCAGCAGTAGATGAAGCAGCAGCATATGCAACAACAAATGCACCAGATGGAGCAGAAAGAGATGCAGCAGTGGATGAAGCAGCAGATGCAACAGGAAATGGCGCATCAGGAGATGCATCTGCAGATGCATGAGCAGAGGATGCATCAGGAGATGTAGCAGCAAGAGATACAGGAGCAGATGATGCCGCAGGAGATGCAACAGGAGATCAACACCAGAAGATGCAGCCCCAAGTGATGAAGCAGGAGATGCAGCAGCACATGCAGTATCAGATGCAGCAGTATATTCAGCAGAAGATTCAGCAGAAGATCCAACAGGAGATTCAGCAGCAGGAGATCTAGTACGAGATGCAGCCGGAGATACATCAGGAGGACTTGCAGGGGGAGATTCTGCAGAAGAAGATTCAGCAGGAGATACAGTAGGAGATGCATCAGGAGACGAAGTAGCAACATATGCATCAGAGGTTACAGCAGGAAGGGCAACAGGAGATTCAGCAGGTGATGTAGAAGCAGGAGATACAGCAGCAGATGCCTTCAGGAGGAAATGCAGAAGCACTAGATGCATCAGTAGAAGATTGAGCAGCAGATGCAGCAGGAAATGGAGATGATTCTGCAGATGCATCTGCAGATGCATGATCAGAGGATGCAGCAGCAGTAGATGCTGGAGGACATCGAGTGGCAGGAGGTGTAGCAGCAGGAATTATAGCAGGAGATGCAGCAGTACATGAATCAGCAGCAGATGCAGCAGCAGATTAAGGAGATGCAGTAGCCAGAATTTCAGCAGAAGTTGCAGCAGCAGAAGATGCATCAGCAGGAGATGCAGCTGCAATAGATGCAGCAGGAGATGCAGCAGAAGATGCAGATTCAGTAGGAGATGCAGCAGAAGGAAATGCAGCAAGATATGCTGCAGGAGGAGATTGCAGCAGGTAATGCAGCAGCAGTAGATTCAGCATCACATTCAGAAGGAGATGCAGCAGCAGGAGATTTAGCAGAAGGCCATTCTTCAGCAGGAGATACAGCAACAGGAGATGAAGCCACAAAAGATGCAGCAGAGGATGCAGAAGGAAATGCAGCAGAATATACCTCAAGAGATGCAGAAGAAGGAGATGCAAGAGTAGATGCTGCAGAAGGAGTTGTAGCAAGAGATGCAGCAGCAGGAGATGCAGCAGCAGGAGATGCAGGCAGCAGACGAAAGAGGAGATGTAGATTCAGCAGCAGATGAAGTAGCACGAGTTGCAGCAGCAGATGTAATAGCAGGAGATGCAGCAATATGTGAAACAGCACCAGATGCAGCAGCATATGCTGAAGATGTAGTAGTAGGAGATTAAGCAGGAGATCCAGCAGGAAGAGATGCAGCAGGATATGCAGAAAAAGATAAAGCAGAAAGAGATGTATCAGGAAATACAGCAGCAGGATATGCATCAGCAGGAAATGCAGCAGAACATGCACTAGCAGAAGATGCAGCAGGAGATGCAGCAGGAGATGCAGGCAGAGATGTAGCAAGAGGATATGCACCATGATATACAGCAGCAGGAGATGCAACAAAAGATGAAACAGGAAGAGATGCAGTAGGAGAGGCAGCAGAGGAGATGCAGCAGAATCTACTGCTGCATCTCCTGCTGCTGCATCTCATGCTGCATCTCCTGCTGCTGCCTCTCCTCCTGCTAAATCTCCTCCTGCTAAATCTCCTCCTGCATCAGCTGATTCATTTCCTGCATCTCCTGCGGCTGCATCTTCTGCTTGTGCATCTCCTTCTACTGGGTCTGCTGCATCATCTCCTCCTGCCTCTTCTCCTACAGCATCTCCTTCTGTATCTCGTGCTACATCTCATGAAGCTGTACCTGCTGAAGCATCTCATCCTGATGCATCTCCTGATGAATAGGCATCTATTGATGCATCTGCAGCGGCTGCATCTCCTGCTGCTGCATCATCTACTGATGCATGTCCTACATAATCCCCTGCTGCTGCACCCTTTGCTTCTGCATCATCTCCTCCTGCATATCCTGATTCATCTCCTCCTGGTGTATCTGCAGTATTATCTGCTGCATCTGCTGCTGCTTCATATACTGCTTCATCTCCTACTACTGCATCTCCTGCTGCATCTCCTGCTGCATCTCCTGCTGCTGCAGCTCCATCTGCATCATCTCCTGCTGCATCTCCACGTGCTGAATCTCCTGCTGCATCTCCTGCTGAATCTAATCCTACCACATCTCCTGCTGCATCTCATGCTGCTACATAATCTGCTGCGTCTCCTCTTGCAGCATATCCTGCCGCTGCATTTACTGATGCATCTCCTGATGCTGAATCTCCCCCTGCTGCATCTCCTGCTGCTGAACTCCTGATGCTGCATCTGCTGGTGCTGCATTTGTTACTGCATCTGCTGCAGGATCTTCTTCTGCCTCTCATGCCACATCTCCCGCTGATGCATCTCCTGCTTCTGTATATCTATCTTCTGCCTCTCATGCCACATCTCCCGCTGATGCATCTCCTGCTTCTGTATATCTTGCTCAATCTACTGCTGCTGCATCTCCAGTTGCATCTCCTGCTGCTGCATCTCTTGCATCTTTTGGTGCATCTGATGTAGATTAATCTACTGATGCCTCTCCTGTTGCTTCATCTTCTGATTTTTGATGTCCTTCTGCATCACCTGATGCTCCATCTGCTGCTGCTGCATACACTGCTGCATCTTCTGCTGCTGAATTCACTTCTGCTGCATCTGCTGCTGCATCACCTTCTACTGAATGCCCTGCTGCATCTCCTGCTGCTGCATCCACTGGTACATCTCCTAATGCTGCATCTCCTGCTGATGCACCTCCTGATGCATCTCCTGCTCAATCTCCTCCTGCTGCTTCTCCTACTGCTTCATCTCCTGCATGTGCTGCTGCATGTGCTGCTGCATCTCCTGTTCTCTATGTCCTCCTCCTGGATCTACACCTGCATCTATTGCTGCTGCATTCTCTGCTGCACCTCCTGCTGCTGCATCTCCTTCTACAACTTTCTCTGATGCATCAGCAGATGCTGAATCTCTTACGGAATCTGCTTCTGAATCTGCTCCTGCATATACTGCAGCTGCATCTCCTGATGCTCTATTTGCTGATACTGCATCTCCTAATGCATCTGCTGTAGCTTAATCTCCTGCTTCTGCATCTCCTGCTTTATCTCCTGCTGATGTCTATCTTGCTGCTGCATCTACTGCTGCTTCGTCTGCTTCTATATCTACCGTGGAATTTCCTGCTGCTGCATCTCAGGGTACATCTCCTCTTGCTCAGTCTCTTGCTGATTATCCTGCTGCTACATCTCCTGCTACTGCATCTCCTGCTGCATCTCTTGCAGCTGCATCTCCTGCTCCATATCCTTCTGTTGCATCTGCGGATTCATCTTATGATGGTGCTTTCTTGCTGGATCTCCTGCTTCTGCATCTCCTGCTGCTGCAAACTCTGCTGCATCTCCTGCTGCTACATTTCCAGCTGCAGTTGCTTCTGTTTCATCGGCTGTGGCTGCTGATGCATTTCCTGATGCATTTTCTACTGCTGCATCTCCTTCTGTAGCAACTCCGACTGCATTCCCTTCTGCTGCATTTCCTGCTCCTGCATCTGATACTTCATCTCCTGCTGCTGCATGTGCTGGTGCTGCATCTCCTGCGGCATCTGCTGCTGAATCTCCTGCTTCTGCATCTCATACCATATCTCCTGCTGCTGCATCTCCTGCCTCTGCATATCTCGCTGCATCTCCTGCTGCTGCATCACATGCTGCATCACCTGCTGCCGAATCTATTGCATCTTTTGCTGCATCTGCTGTAGATTTGCCTCCTGGTGCATCTCCAGCTGCTGCATCTCCTGCTGATGGATGTCCTCGTGCATCTCCTGATGCTGCATCTGCTGCTGCATCTCCTGCAGCTGCATCTCCTGTGCCATCTCTTACTGCTGAATCTCGTGCTGCTCCATTCTCTGCTGCATCTACTGCTGCTGCATAGCCTGCTGTGGAATCTCCTAATGCATCTCCTCTTGCTTAGTCTCCTGATGCTTCCTATCCTGCTTCATCTCCTTTTGCTGCATATATTGCTGCTGCATCTACTGCTGCTTGGCCTGCTGTATCCCCTACTCCATCTCCTGCTGGGGCATCTCCTGCTGCATCTCCTTCTGCATCTCCTGCTGATCCAGCTGCTGCATCTGCATCATCAGGATATTCTGAAGGAGATGCAGCAACAGGAGATGCAGCAGCAGGTGATGCAACCACAGCACTGCGGCAGCAGATTCAGCTGCAGGAGATGCAGCCGTAGGAGATGCAGCAGGATTTTCAGCAGGAGATAGAGCAGAAGGAGATGCAGCGGGAGATGCAGTAGTAGATGCAGCAGAAGGAAGTGTAGCAGCAGAAGATGTAGGAGGATATGCAGCAGCAGTAGATGAAACAGACCATAAAGCAGCAGGATATGCAGAAGCAGGAGAATCAGCAGCAGAGGATGCAGCAGCAGATTCAGCAGCAAATTCAGCAGGAAATGTAGCAACAGTAGATGCAGAAGCAGGAGATGCAGCAGAAGATGCATCAGCATGAGATGAATCAGAAGATACAGCAGGAGGATATGTAGCAGGAGATGCATCAGCTTGAAATGCACCAGAAAAGGCAGCAGCAGAAGATGCAGCGATAGATATAGAAAAAAATGAGGAAGCAGGAGCAGTCCCTATTACTTGAATCCCTCCTGCATTTACTGATGCTGCTTTTTCTGCAGCATCACCTGCTCCTGTATCTCCTGCTGCTACATCTCCTGATGCATCCTCTGCTCATGCATCTGCGGATGCATCTCCTCATGTGTCAATTTCCGTAGCATCTGCTGCTCCATCCCCTTCTGCATCTCTTTCTGCTCCATCTGGTTCATCTACTGCTGCATCTCCTGCTAAATCTCCTGCTGCTGCATCTCCTTCTGAAGATCCTGCTGAATCTCCTGCTGAAAATTCATCCCCTGCTGCATCTCCTACTGCTGCATCTCCTGCTTCATATCATACTGCATCTCTTCCTGCAGCATATCTTGCTGCATTTTCTTCTGCTGCATCTCCTGCTGAATTATCTGCTGAAGCATCTTCTTCTGCATCATCTCCTACTGAATCTGCATCTCCTGATGCATCTGCTGCTGCATCTATTCCTGCTGCATCTGCTGCCTCTGCAGCTACAGCTGCATTAACTCCATATTGTGCTGCATTTCCTGCTGCTGCTTGATCTGCTGCTCCATTTCCTGCTGCTTCATGTACTGCTGCATCTTCTGCTACATTTGCTGATGCTGCATCTCCTTCTACTTGATGTCCTCCTGCATCTCCTACTGCTGCATTTGCTGCTTCATCTCCTGCTGCTTCATCTCTTGCTGCCTCCTCTGCTAATGCATCTGCGGATGCATCTGCAGGAGCATCTCCATTTCCTCCTGCATCTGCTGCTCAGTCTTCTACGGATGCAACTAGTGCTTCTGCATTTCAGCTGCATATCCTGTTGAAGGCATCTGCGGCTGCATCTCCTGCTGCTACATCTCCTGCTGAATCTCCTGCTGCAATTCCTGCTGTAACTGCTGATGCCTATGTTGCTATTTCATCTTGTGCTGCATCTCCTGTTGAATCTTCTTCTGCAGAATCTCCTGCTGCATCTCCTGCTACAATTCCTGCTGATGTATCTCCTGCTGCATCTCCTACTACATCCCCTGCTGCTGAATCTCCTTCTATATCTCCTGCTGCATCTCCTGCTGCATTTTCTACTGAATCTCCTCCTGCAGAATCTCCTACGGAATTTCCTGCTGCACAATCTGCTGATGCATTTCCTGCTGATGCATCTCCTGCTGTATCTCCTGCTGCTGCAAATCCTGCTGAATCTGCTGCTGCTTCTGGTTCGCCTGCATCCTCTTTTCCTGCATCTCCTGCTGCTGCATCTCCGGCTGATTTCCTGCTGCATTTCCTTCTCTTGAATCTGATGCTGCATATCCTGGTGCATCACCTGCTGAATATGCATCTCCTGATACATCTCCTTCTGATATACCTCATGCAGCTGCATCTGCTGCTGCATATCCTGCTGCATCTGCTGTTGCCAAATCGCTTGCTGGTGCATATCCTACTGAATCCCCAGCAGCATCTCCTGCTGATGCAATTCGTGCTGCATCTCATCCTGCATCCTTTGCTGGTGCATCTGCTTCTGCTCCTGGTGATGCTACATCTCAATCTGCATCTGCTGCTTCATCTGCTGCTGTATCTCCTGCTGCATATGGTTCTGGATGTTCTGCTGCATATGGTTCTGCATCTTCTGCTGCATATGGTGCTGCATCTGCTGCTGCTTCTGCTGCTGGTGCATCTCCTGCCTCATATCTTGCTGTTGTGTCTCCTGCTGATGTATGTTTTGCTGCATCTGCTGCTGATGCATGTCATGCTGCATCTCCTGCTTCTGCATCTACGGCTCCAACACCTCCTTCTACATCAATTGCTGCTGCATCGCTTATTCATCTCTTCTGTGCATCTCTTATTCATCTCCTTCTGCTGCATATACTGCTGCATCTGGTTCTGCTGTACCTCCTACTGTTGCATTTCCTGTTGCATCTCCTCCTGCTGCATATCCTGCTAAATCTCCTCCTACTGCATCTCCTGTTCCACCTCCTCCTGCTGCATCTCCTGCTGCATATTTTACTGCATCTCCTGCTGCTGCATCTCCTGCTGCTGCATCTTCTTCTGCTACATCTCCTTCTGCATCTCCTGCTGCTGAATCTCCTGCTGCTAAATCTCCTGCTGCTGCATCTCCTGCTGTTGAATCTCCTGCTGCTGCGTCTGCTGCATCATCTCCTCTTTCTCCATAACCTGCTCTATCTCCTGGTGCTGCATCATATCCTGCTGCTGCATATGTTGAAGAATCTCTTCCTACTGCATCTTCTGCTGAATCTTCATTTCCTGCTGCATCTGCTTCTGCATCTCCTTCTGCTGCTGCATCTCCTGCTGCTTCTCCTGCTGCTGCATCTGTTGCTGCTGAATCTCCTGATGAATCTCCTGCTGCATCTTATGCTTCTACATATCTCGCTGAATCTCCTGCTGCTGAATCTCCTGCTGCATCTGCTGCTGCTGCATCTCCTACTGCTGCATTACCTTGTACATGAGCTGTTGCAGCATCTCCTTCTGCTGCATCTCCTGTTTCTGCATCTGCTGGTGCTGCACCTGCTGCAACATCTGCTTCTGCACCTCCAACTGCATCTCTGTCTGAATCTTTTGGTGCTGCATTTCCTGCTGATGCATATTCTGCTTCAACTCCTGCTGCTGCATTACCTTCTGCGGCATTTTCTACTGAATCTCCTGCTGCGTTTTCTACTGAATCTTCTGCTGCAGAATCTCCTACGGAATTTCCTGCTCCAGAATCTGCTGATGCATTTCCTGCTGATGCATCTCCTGCTGAATCTCCTGATGCTGCATCTCCTGCTGCTGCGTCTTCTGCATCATCTCCTCTTTCTCCATAACCTGCTGTATCTCCTGTTGCTGCATCATATCATGCTGCTGCATATATTGAAGAATTTCTTCCTAGTGCATCTTCTGCTGAATCTTCATTTCCTGCTGCATCTGCTTCTGCATCTCCTCCTGCATCTCCTGCTGCTTCTCCTGCTGCTGCATCAGTTGCTGCTGAATCTCCTGATCAATCTCTTGCGGCATCTCATGCTTCTACATATCATGCTGAATCTCCTGCAGCATGTCCTTCTGAATATGCATCTCCTGATGCATCTCAACCTGATGCCACTCCTACTGCTGTGTTTGCTTCTGCATCTCCTGCTGCTGAATCTCCTGCTGCTGAATCTCCTGCTGCATCTGCTGCTGCTTCATCTCCCACTGCTGCATCACCTTCTGCATGTGCTGCTGCAGCATCTCCTTCTGCTGCATCTCCTGTTGCTTCTTCTGCTGGTGCTGCATCAGCTGCATCATCTGCTGCGGCATCTCCTGCTGCTGCACCTCTTGCAGCATCTCCATCTGAATCTCTTGGTGCTGCATTTCCTGCTGATGCATATTCTGCTTCAAATCCTGCTGCTCTAACTCATGCTGCTGCATCTCCTGCTGCTGCATCTGCTGCTGCATCTCCACCTGCTCTATCTGATGCTTCATCTCCTGCTGCATTTCCTGTTGCTTAATCTCCTTCTGCAACTCCTATGCAGCAGGAAGAGATGGGACATAAGATGCATCAGGAGGGTATGCAAGAGGAAATGCAGCAGGAGGAGGTACAGCAGCACCAGATGCAGCAGTATATGCAGCAGTAAGAGATGAATAAGACGAGCAGCAGCAATTGATGCAGCAGGAGATGCTGGAGCCGGAGATGCAGAAGAAGTAGATGCAGAAGCAGGAGATGCAGCAGGACATGCATCAGCAGGAGATGCAGCACCAAGAGATTCAGACGGAGATGCAGCAGCAGGAGATGCAGAAGCAGGAAATACAACAGGAATAGATGCAGAAGGTGGTGAAGCAGCAGGAGTTGAAGCAGAATATGCATCAGCAGGAAATGCAGCACCAAGAGATTCAGACGGAGATGCAGCTGCAGGAGATGCAGAAGGAGATGTTGTAGAAGGCACAGCACCAGCATATGCAGAAGGTGATGCGGCTGTAGGAGGTGCAGCAGCAGCAGAGGCATCAGGAGATGCAGCAGGAACAGAGGCATCAGGAGATTCAGCAGCAGGAGATTCAGCAGCAATAGATTCAGCATGATATGTAGAAGCATGAGATGCTGCAGGAGATTCATCAGGAGATTCAGTAGCAACTGATGCAGCAGCTGGAGATGAAGCACGAGATGCAGCAGTAGATGAAGCAGAAGCATATGCAACAGCAGATGAATCAGATGGAGCAGAAAGAGATGCAGAAGGGGATGGAGCAGCAGATGCAACTGGAAATGGTACATCAGGAGATGTATCCGCCGATGCATGAGCAGAGGATGCATCAGGAGATGTAGCAGCAGGAGATACAGGAGAAGGTGATGCCACAGGAGATGCAGCAGGAGATGCAACATCAGAAGATGCAGCACCAAGAGATGCAGCAGCACATGCAATATCAGCAGATGAAGCAGTAGGAGATGAAGCAGCAGATGGAGCAGCAGGAGATGCAGCAGCAGGAAATACAAGAGGAATAGATGCAGAAGGTAATGCAGCAGCAGGAGTTGAAGCAGAATATGCAGCAGCAGGAAATGATGCACCAAGAGATTCAGATGGAGATGCAGCAGGAGGTGCAGCAGCAGGAGATGCAGCAGAAGGAGATGCTGCAGCAGCACATGCAGAAGGTGATGCAGCATTAGGAGATGCAGCAGCAGCAGAAGCAGCAGGAGTTTCAGCAGCAGGATATTCAGCAGCAGGAGAAGCAGCAGGAGATGCATATTCAGAAGGAGATACTTCAGGAGATGTAGCAGGATATGTAGCAGCATGAGATGCCGCCGGAGATTCAGGAGGAGATTCAGCAGAAGGAGATGCAAGAGCAGGAGATGAAGCAGCAGGAGATGAAGATTTAGAAGAGATTCAGAAGAAGGAGATGCAGAAGCAGATGCAGCAGGATTCGATGCAGCAGCAGGACATGCAGCAGGAGTCGATGCAGAAGGTAATAGAGCAGCAGGAGTTTCAGAAGAAGGAGATGCAGAAAGAGATTCACCAGCAGGATATGTAGGAGCAGGGAAGGCAGCAGTATATAGAGAAGCAGGATATGCAGCAGGAGGATATGCAGTAGGAGGAGATAGAGCAGGTAATGCATCAAGAGGACATGCAGCACGAGATGCAAGAGCAGGAGATGCTGCATCAGACCCATCAGCAGGAGATGCAGCAGCAGAAGATGCAGCAGGAAATGCAGCAGCAGCAAGTGCAGCAGGAGATGCAGTAGCAGGAGATGAAGCATTATCATGAGATGCATTAGGAGGTGCAGCAGCAGGATATGTAGAAGGAGTTTCGGCAGGAGATGAAGCAGTAGCAGAGCAGCAGCAGAAGCAGTAGGAAATGCAGCAGTAGATGCAGGATCAGCAGATACTGCATCAGGAAATACTGCAGCAGATGCAGCAGGAGATGACATATGAAGTGGTGAAGCCACAGATGCAGCAGCTGAAGATGAATCAGGAGATGCAGCAGCAAGAGGGGCATCAGCAGATGCACCAGGAGATGAGGCAGCAAACGTAGAAAGTTATAACGTACATGTAGAAGCAGATGCAGCAGCAGCTAATTCAGCAGGAGATGCAGCAGTAGGAGATGCAGAAGCAGATGCAGCAGGAAATGCAGATTCAGCAGGAGAAGCAATAGGAAGAGAATCTTCAGCAGATGCAGCAGGATGTGAAGGATGACGGGATGTAGCAGGACATAGAGCAGCAGCAGATGCATTAGCAGATGAAGCAGGAAATGCAGCAAGTGATGCAGCAGCAGAGATGTAGCCGTAGATGCATCAGAAGCAGATTCAACAGGAGATGCAGCAGCAGCAGATTCCGTAGGATATGCATCAGCAGAAGATGCAGAAGGAGTTGCAGCATCAGGAGATTAAACAGGAAATGCAGCATCATGGGATGTAGTAGCAGGAGACACAGACGGAGATGCAGAAGGAGCTGCAGCATCAGGAGATGCAGCAGCAAGACATGGATCAAGTGATGAAGCAGCAGGAGATTCATTTGGAGATGCAGTAGCAGGATATGAAACAGCAGGAGATATATCAGCAGGAGTTGCAGCCTGAGATGCAGCAGGATGAGATGAAGCAGCAGGGGATGTATCAGGAGATGCAGAAGCAGCAGATAGAGCAGGAGATGCTGTAGCAGGAGATGCAGAAGGAGATGTAGCAGAAGGAGATGCAGCAGCAGGAGATGCAGCAGCAGGAGATGCAGCAGCAGGAGATTCAGCAGGAAATGTAGCAAGAGGAGATGCAACAGGAAATGAATCAGGAGGAGGTACAACAACATCAGATGCAGCAGTATATGCAGCAGAAAAAGATGAATAAGACGTGCAGCAGCAATTGACGCAGCAGTAGATGCTGGAGTGGGAGATGCAGAAGAAGTAGATGCAGAAGCAGGAGATGCAGCAGGACATGCATCAGCAGGAGATGAAGCAAAACATACATCAGCAGGAGACACAGCAGCAGGATATGAGGCAGGAGATGCACCAGCAGCAGAAGCAGCAGCAGATGCAGCAGCAAAGGATGCAGGATGAGACCCAGCAAGAATTGCATCAGCAGGAGATGCTGCTGGAAATTCAGTAGGATATGCAACAGCAAGCGATTTGGTAACAGCAGATGCTGCAGGATATGCAGCAGCAGATGCAGCCGCATGAGGTGTATCAGCAGGAGATGTAGCAAGAGATGCATATTCAGCATGTGATGCACCAGGATATGCAGCAGGAGATTCCACAGAAGGAAATGCAGCAGGAAATCAGCCGGAGATGCAGCAGCAAGAGATGTAGGAAAAGAAGATGCAGGCGAATCAGAGGAAGCAGCAGGTTCAGCAGGAGTTGCAGCAGGAGATGAAGAGGCAAGAGATTCAGCAGGAGGAGATGCAGCATCAGGAGATTCAGCAGGAGATGCATCAGCAAGAAATGCATCAGCAGATTCTGCAGCAGGAAATTCCGTAGGAGATTCTGCAGGAGGAGATTCAGTAGAAAATGCAGCAGGAGTTGCAGCAGGAGATATAGAAGGAGATTCAGCAGCAGGGGATGTTGTAGGAGATACATCAGCAGGAATGGTAGCAGGAGATTCTGGACGAGATTCTGAAGAAGAAGATTCAGCAGGAGATGCAGCAGGAGATGAAATAGCAACATATGCATCAGCAGTTACAGCAGGAAGTGCAGCAGGAGATTCAGCAGGAGATGTAGCAGCAGGAGATGAAGCCGCAGATGCCTTCAACAGGATATGCAGCTGAAATGCAGAAGCAATAGATGCATCTGTAGAAGATTGAGTAGCAGATGCAGGAGGAAATGGAGATAATTCTGCAGATGCATCTGCAGATGCAGGAGCAGAGGATTCAGCAGCAGGAGGTGCAGGAGGACACCAAGATGGAGATGCAAAAGCAGCAAATGTAGCAGGAGATACAGCAGTACATGAAGCATCAGGAAATGGAGCAGCAGATTAAGGAGATGCAGCAGTACATGAAGCATGAGAAAATGGAGCAGCAGGAGATTCAGCAGCAGGAGAAGCAGCAGGAGATGCATATTCAGAAGGAGATACGTCAGGAGATGTAGCAGGATATGTAGCAGCATGAGATGCCGCCGCAGATTCAGGAGGAGACTCAGCAGAAGGAGATGCAAGAGCAGGAGATGAAGCAGCAGGAGATGCAGAAGCAGGCTATACAGCAGTAAGAGATGAAGCAGGAGATGCAGCAGCAGGAAATGCAGGAAGACTTCAAGTAGAAGGAGATGCAGAAACAGGAGATTCCGCAGGAAATGCAGCAGTAGGGGATGTAGTAGCAGGAGACACAGAAGGAGATGCAGAAGGAGATGCAGCATCAGGAGATCAGCGATTTGGTAACAGCAGATGCAGCAGGATATGCAGCATATGCAGCTGCATGAGGTGTATCAGCAGGAGATGTAGCAGGAGATGCATATTCAGCAGGTGATGCACCAGGATATGCAGCAGGAGATTCAACAGAAAGAACTGCAGCAGGAAATCAGCCGGAGATACAGCAGCAGGATATGCAGGAAAAGAAGATGCAGGCGCACCAGAGGCAGCAGCAGATTCAGCAGGAATTGCAGCAGCAGGAGATGAAGAGGCATGAGATTCAGCAGGAGGAGATGCAGCATCAGGAGATTCAGCAGGAGATGCATCAGAAGGAAATGCATGAGCAGATTGTGCAGCACGAAATTCCTTAGGAGATTGTGCAGCAGGAGATTCAGTAGAAAATGCAGCTGAAGGTTATGCAGCAGCAGGAGTAGAAGAAGAATATGCAGCAGCAGGAAATGCAGCACCAAAAGATGCAGCAGGAAGTGCAGCAGCAGGAGATGCAGAAGCAGATGTTGCAGCAGGTGCAGCACCAGCAGATGCAGCAAGAGGAGATGCAGCATTAGGAGATGGTGCAGCAGCACATGCAGAAGGTGATGCAGCAGTAGGAGATGCAGCAGCAGTATATGCAGCAGTAGATTCAGCAGCAGGAGATTCAGCAGCAGACAAAGGATATTCAGTAGCAGACACGGCATCAGGAGATTCAGCAGCTGGAGATGCAGCAGGAGATGCAGAAGCAAACGCAGCAGTAGGCGTGCCTGCAGGTGGAGATGCCTGAGGAGATGCATATTCAGAAGGAGATGCAGCAGGAGATTCATGAGGAGATTCAGCAGCAACTGATGCAGCAGCAGGAGAAGCAGCAGGAGATGCAGCAGCAGCAGGAGATGCAGAAGCAGATGCAGCAGGAAATGAAGGTTCAGCAGAAGATGCAGTAGGAAGAGATTCTTCAAGATATGCAGCAGCATTATATGATGCAGCAACAGGAGATACAGCAGGTTATGGAGAAAGAGGAGATGATGCAGCAGAAGCAGCAGCAGGAGATTCAGCAGCAGGAGATTCAACTGCAAAAGAGTAGCAGGAGATGCAGATTCAGAAGGAGATATGTCAGGAGATGTAGCAGGATATGTAGAAGAATGAGATGCCGCAGGAGATTCAGGAGGAGATGCAAGAGCAGGAGATGCATCAGCAGGAGATGCAGATTTAGCAGGAGATGCATCAGTAAAATATGCAGCAGCAGGAGATTCAACTGCAAAAGAAGCAGCAGGAGATGCAGATTCAGAAGGAGATATGTCAGTTGTAGCAGGATATGTAGCAGCATGAGATGCCGCCGGAGATTCAAAAGGAGTTTCAACAGAAGGAGATGCAAGAGCAGGAGATGCATCAGCAGGAGATGCAGAAGCAGATGCAGCAGGAGATGTAGATTTAGCAGGAGATGCATCAGCAAAAGATGCAAGAGCAGATGCAGCAGGAGTCGATGGAGCAGCAGGACAATCAGCAGGAGTCGATGCAGAAATTAATAGAGCAGCAGGAGATTCAGACGAAGGAGATGCAGAAAGCGATTCAGCAGCAGCAGATGTAGCAGCAGGAAAGGCAGCAGTATATACCGAAGCAGGATATGCAGCAGGAGGAGATGCAGTAGGAGGAGATAGAGCAGGTAATGTAGCAGCAAGAGATGCAGCAGGAGATGCAAGAGCAAGAGATGCTGCATCAGACCCATCAGCAGGAGATGCAGCAGCAGAAGATGCAGCAGGAAATGCAGCAGCAGTAGGTACAGCTGGAGATGCAGTAGCAGGAGATGAAGCATTATCATGAGATGCATTAGGAGGTGCAGCAGCAGGATATGTAGCAGGAGATTTGGCAGGAGATGAAGCAGCAGCAGAGCAGCAGCAGATGCAGCAGGAAATGCAGCAGTAGATGCAGGATTAGCAGATCAGCAGATCCTGCAGCAGGAAATACTGCAGCAGATGCAGCAGGAGATGACATATGAGGTGATGAAGCCACAGAGGCATCAGTTGAAGATGAAGCAGGAAATGCAGCAGCAGGATGCTCATTTGCAGATGTACCAGGTGTTGAGGCAGCAAACGTAGAAAGTTATAACGTACATGTAGAAGCAGATGCAGCAGCAGCTAATTCAGCAGGAGATGCAGCAGGAAATGCAGATTCAGCAGGAGAAGCAATAGGAAGAGAATCTTCAGCAGATGCAGCAGGTTGTGCAGCATGACGAGATGTAGCAGGACATAGAGCAGCAGCAGATGCATCAGCAGATGAACTAGGAAATGCAGCAAGAGATGCAGCAGCAGAGGTGTAGCTGCAGATGCATCTGAAGCAGATGCAACAGGAGATGCAGCAGCAGGAGATTCTGCAGGAGATGCATCAGCAGAAGATGCAGAAGGAATTGCAGCATCAGGAGATGAAGCAGGAAATGCAGCAGCAGGGGATGTAGTAGCAGGAGACACAGAAGGAGATGCAGAAGGAGATGCAGCATCAGGAGATGCAGCAGGGAATGCGGCAGCAGCAGAAGTAACAGGAGATGCAGCAGCATCATATGCACTAGGAGATGTAGCAGCAGGAGATGAAAAAGCAGGAGCTGCTACAGGTGATTTAGCCGGAGATGCAGAAGGAGGAGATGCAGCAGCAGGAAGTGCAGTATAGTAGATGAAGTGAAGAAGATGCAGCAGAAAGAAATACAGCAGGAGATGCAGCCGCAGTAAATGCATCAAGAGACAAAGTAGCAGCAGATGCAGCAGCAGATGCAGAGGAATAGGATGCAACAGAAGATGCAGCAGGAGACTTATCAGGAGATGTAGCAGTAGATGAAGCAGCAGCAGATGCAGCAGCAAATTCAGCAGATATAGCAGGAGATGCTATAGCAGGAGATGCAGAAGGAGATGTAGAAGAACGAGATGCTAAAGCCGGAGATGCAGCAGCAGGATATGCAGTAAAAGAAGATGCAGCCGCAACAGAGGCAGCAGCAGATTCAGCAGGAGTTGCAGCCGCAGGAGACTCAGCAGCAGGATATGCATCATCAGGAGACTGAGCAGGAGATGCAGCAGCAGGAAATGCATCAGCAGATTCTGCAGCAGGAAATTCCTTAAGATATTCTGCAGCAGGAGATTCAGTAGAAAATTATAGCAGGATATGCAGCAGGAGATATGGAAGGAGATTCAGCAGCAGGGGATGCAGTACGAGATGCAGCAGGAGATACATCAGGAGGAATTGTAGCAGGAGATGCTGGAGGAGATTCTGCAGAAGAAGATTCAGCAGGAGATGCAGCAGGAGATGAAATAGCAACATATGCATCAGCAGTTACAGCAGGAAGTGCAGCAGGAGACTCAGCAGGAGATGCATTCGCAGCTGCCTTCAACAGGTCATGCAGCTGAAATGCAGAAGCACTAGATGCATCCGTAGAAGATTGAGCAGCAGATGCAGCAGGAAATGGAGGTAATTTTGCAGATGCATCCTCAGATGCATCTGCAGAGCATGCAGCAGGAGATGAAGCAGCAGGCTATACAGCAGCAGGAGATGAAATTGCAGATGCAGCAGCAGGAGATGCAGGAGGACATCAAGTAGAAGGAGATGCAGCAGCAGCAAGTGTAGCAGGAGATGCAGCAGTACATGAAGCATCAGGAAATGCAGCAGAATATGCAGCAAAAGGTCATGCAGCTGCAGCTGCAGAGGCAGCAGATGTAGCAGCAATAGATGCAGCAGCAGATGCATCATGAGATGCTGATTCAGTAGGAGATGTAGCATCAGAAGATGCTGCAGCAGATGATGCAGCAGGATATGCAGCAGAAGGAAATGCATCAAGATATGCTGCAGCAGGAGATGCAGTTGGATATGAAGCAGGAGATGCAGCAGCAGGAGATGCAGACGGGGATGCATGTTCAGCAGTAGATTCAGCTGAAACTTCAGAAGGAGATGCAGCAGCAGGAGATTTAACAGGAGATGCATCAGTAGATGAAGCAGCAGCATAAGTAAACAGCAGATGCACCAGATGGAGCATAAAGAGATGCAGCAGGGGATGGAGCAGCAGATGCAACGGGAAATAGTGCATCAGGAGATGCATCCGCAGATGCATGAGCAGAGAATGCATCAGGAGATGAAGCATCAGGAGATATAGGATGCCGCAGGAGATGCAGCAGGAGATGCAACACCAGAAGGTGCAGCACCAAGAGATGCAGCACGAGATGAAGCAACAGATGCAGCAGCAGGAGATGCAACAGAAAATACAACAGGAATAGATGCAGAAGGTAATGCGGCAGCAGGAGTTGAAGAAGAATATGCATCAGCAGGAAATGCAGCAGCAAGAAATTCAGACGGAGATGCAGCAGGAGATGCAGAATTAGGAGATGCAGCAGAAGAAGATGCTGCAGCAGCATATGAAGAAGGAGATGCAGCAGTAGGAGATGCAGCAGAAGATTCAGCAGCAGGAGATTTAGCAGCAGACATGATATTCAGTAGCAGAGACGTCATTAGGAGATTCAGCAGCTGGAGATGCAAGAGCAAACGCAGCAGTAGGAGTGGCAGCAGGTGGAGATGCATTAGGAGATTCAGCATGATATGTAGAAGCATTAGAATCCACAGGAGATTCATCAGGAGATTCAGTAGCAACTGATGCAGCAGCAGGAGAAGCAGCAGGAGATGCAGCAGCATCAAGAGATGCAGAAGCAGATGCAGCAGGAAATGAAGATTCATCAGAAGATGCAGTAGGAAGAGATTCTTCAAGATATGCAGCAGCATGATATGATGCAGCAACTGGAGATACAGCAGGTTATGGAGAAAGAGGAGATGATGAAGAAGACGCAGCAGACGCAGCAGGAGGAGATGCAGCAGCAGGAGATTAAGAAGCAGGAGATAGAGCAGCAGGAGAAGCATATATACAGAAGGAGATACGTCAGGAGTTGTAGCAGGATATGTAGCCGCATGAGATGCCACCAGAGATTCAGGAGGAGATTCAGCAGAAGGAGATGCAAGACCAGGAAGATTAATCTACAGAAGATGCACCTAAAGATGCAAGAGATGCAGCAGCAGGAGATGCAGCTGGAGATGCAGCAGCAATAGATTGAGCAAGATATACACAATCAGGAGATGCATCAGCGGGAGATGTAGCATGAGAGGCAGAAGAAGATCCTGCAGCAGATGCAGCAGCAGAAGATTCAGAAACAGGAGATGCAGCAGTCAGAGATGCAGCAGGTTATGCATCAGCAGAAGATGCATCAGCACGAGTTCAGCAGCAAAAGATGCAGCAGGTGGAGATGCAGCATCACAAGATGCATCAGTAAATGCAGAAGCAGGAGATGCAGCAAGAGGAAATGTGGTAGGATTAGATTCAGCAGGAGATGCAGTAGGAGCTGCAGCAGCAGGAGATGCAGTAGTAGGAGATGAAGCAGTAAATGAAGCAGTAGCAGATGCAGCAGAAAATACTGCAGATGCAGCAGTAGGAGATGAAGCAAGAGATGCAGCAGGAGATTCAGCAGCAGGAGATGGTGCAGATGGAGGTGTAGCATCAGGAGGTGCAGAATGAGAAGCAGAAGGAGATGCAGTAGTAGGAGATGAAGCAGTATATGACGCAGCAGCAGATGCAGCAGTAGGAGATGAACGAGGAGATGCAGCACGAGATGATGCAGAAGCAAGAGATGCAGCAGCAGGAGATTACGCAGGAGATGCATCAGTAGATGATGCAGCAGCAGGAGATGCAGCCGCTGCAGATGCAGGAAGATATTCAACAGCAGATTCAGTAGGAGCTGCAGCAGCAGGAGATGAAGCAGCAGCAGATGCATCAATAGATGCCTATTCATCAGGAGATGCAGCAGGAAGAGATGCTTCAGCAGGTACAGCTTCATGAGATGTAGCACGAGATACAGAAGGAGATGCTGTAGGAGAAGAGGCAGGAGGAGATGATGCAGCAGACCCAGTAGCAGGAAATGCAGAAGCAGGAGATGCAGCCGGAGATTCTGCAGCAGGAGATGCAGCACCAGGACATAGATTCGCAAGAGAGGAGCAGCGGATTCAGCAAGAGATTCTGCAGCAAGAGATGAAGCCTCAGGATCTGCAGAGAAGAAGATGCAGCAGTAGGAGATGCAGCAGCAGACGCATCAGCAAGAGATGCAGCAGTAGAAGATACAGCAGCAGCAGCAGATGCACAAGAAAATGGAGCAGGAGATGCAGCAGGATAAGATGCAGTACCAGCAGATGCAGCAGGAGATGCATTGTCTAGAGTTGAATCAATAGAAGATGCTGCAGAAGATGCAGCAGCAGATGCATCAGGAGAAGCAGGAGCAGGAAATGCAGCAGTAGGAGATGCAGCAGCAGAGATGCAGGAGTAAGAGAGGCAGAAGCAGGAGATGTGGACGTAAGACATGCAAAAGGATATGCAGAAGCAGGAGATGCGGCAGCAGGAGAGGCACCATGTGATTCAGCAGGAGATGCAGCAGAAGATAGAGAAGCAGGAGATGCACCAGCACATGCAGCCGCAGGAGATGCAGGAAATGCATCAGCTGATGCAGGAGGAGCTTTAGCAGGAAGAGATTTAGCAGGAGGAAAGGCAGCAGCAGGAGATGCAGCAGTAGATTCTGCTGCAACTCTTCTGCTGCCTCTCCTACTGCATCTCCTCCTGTTTCATCTTTTGTTGCATCTCCTGCTGCTGTATATGATGGTGCATATCCTCTTGCTACATCTCCTGCTGCATCTCCTGCTGCATCATCTGCTGCAGCAACTTCTGCTGCTACATCTCCTACTGAATCTGCATCTCCTGATGCATCTGCTGCTGCATCTATTACTGCTGCATCTGCTGCCACTGCAAGCTGCAGCTGCATCACCTGCTGATGCATCACCTGCTGCATTACCTCCTGCTGCATATTCAGCTGCATTTCCTGCTGCTGCTTAATCTGCTGCTCCATTTCCTGATACTTCATGTACTGCTGATTCTACTTCATCTGCTGCTCCATTTCCTGCTGCTTCACGTACTGCTGCATCTCGTGCTACAATTGCTGCTGCTGCATCTCCTTCTACTTGATGTCCTCCTGCATCTCCTGCTCCTACATCTGCTGCTTCATCTCCAGCTGCTGTATAGCCTGCTGCTTCATGGACTTCCGCATCCCCTGCTACATTTGCTGCTGCTGCATCTCCTTCTATTTCATGTCCTCCTGCATCTCCTGCTACTGCATCTGCTGCTTCATCTCCTGCTGCATCTTCTGCAGATGCATCTGTGGATGCATCTGCAGAAGCATCTCCATTTCCTGCTGCATCTGCTGCTCAATCTTCTACGGATGCATCTAGTGCTTCTGCATTTCAGCTGCATATCCTGTTGAAGGCATCTGCGGCTGCATCTCGTGCTGCTACATCTCCTGCTGAATCTCCTGCTACATTTCCTGCTGTAACTGCTGATGCATATGTTGCTATTTCATCTCCTGCTGCATCTCCCCCTGAAGCTTCATCTGCAGAATCTCCTGCTGCATCTCCTGCTACAATTCCTGCTGATGTGTATACTGCTGCATCTCCTACTACATCCCCTGCTTCTATATCTACGGCTGCATCTCCTGCTGCATCTTTTGTTAGTGCATGTTCTGCTGCATCTCCTGTTACTTCATCTGCTGCTGAATCTGCATCTCCTCTTTCGTCTGCTGCCTGCATCTCCTGCTGCTGCATCTGCTGGTGCTGCATATGCTGCTGCATCTGCTGCAGGATCTTCTTCTTCTGCCTCTCATGCCACATCTCCCGCTGATGCATCTCCTGCTTCTGTATATCTTGCACAATCTACTTCTGCTGCATCTCCAGTGGCATCTCCTGCTGCTGCATCTTCTGCTAGTGCATGTTCTGCTGCATCTCCTGTTACTTTATCTGCTGCTGAATCTGCATCTCCTCTTTCGTCTGCTGCCTGCATCTCCTGCTGCTGAATCTCCTGCTGCTGCATACACTGCTGCATCTTCTGCTGCTGAATTTATTTCTGATGCATCTGCTGCTGCATCACCTTCTACGGAATCCTCTGCTTCATCTCCTGCTGCTGCATCCACTGGTACATCTCCTAATGATGCATCTCCTGCTGATGCACCTCCTGATGCATCTCCTGCTGAATATTTTCCTGCTGCTTCTCCTACTGCTTCATCTCCTGCATCTGCTGCTGCATGTGCTGCTGCATCTCCTGCTTCTCTATGTCCTCCTCCTGGATCTACACCTGCATCTATTGCTGCTGCATCCTCTCCTGAAATTCCTGCTGCTGCATCTCCTTCTGCAACTTCCTCTGATGCATCAGCAGATTCATCTGATGATGCATCTCCCCTGCTTCATCTCCTGATGCTGAATCTCCTGCTCTTGCATACCCTGCTGCATCTACAGCTGCTTCTAACCCTACTTCATCTACTGCTACTGAATTACCTGCTGCTTCTGCTTCTGCATCTCCTCCTGAATTTCCTGCTGCTGCATCTCCTGCTGCTATATATTTTGCTTATCATTCTCCTGCTGATGCATCTCTTACGGAATCTGCTTCTGAATCTGCTCCTGCATCTACTGCAGCTGCATCTCCTGATGCTGTATCTGCTGATAATGCATCTTCTAATGCATCTGCTGTAGCTTAATCTCCTGCTTTATCATCTCCTGTTTTATCTCCTTCTGATGCCTATCTTGCTGCTGCATCTGCTGCTGCTTCGTCTGCTTTTACATCTCCCTCTGCATTTCCTGCTGCTGCATCTCAGGATACATCTCCTCTTGCTCAGTATCTTGCTGCATATCCTGCTGCTTCATCTCCTGCTGCTGCATCTCCTTCTGCATCTCCTGCTCCATCTCTTGCGGCTGCATCTCCTGCTCCATATCCTTCTGTTGCATCTGCGGATTCATCTTATGATGGTGCATTCTTGCTGGATCTCCTGCTTCTGCATCTCCTGCGGCTGCAAACTCTGCTGCATCTCCTGCTGCTGCATTTCCAGCTGCAGTTGCTTCTGCTGCATCTCCTGCGGCTGCGGCTGCTGATGCATTTCCTGATGCATTTTCTACTGCTGCATTTCCTTCTGATGCAACTCCTGCTGCATCTCCTCTTGCTGCATTGCCTTCTGCTGCATTTCCTGCTCCTGCATCTGATACTTCATCTCCTGCTGCTGCATGTGCTGGTGCTGCATCTCCTGCTGCATCTGCTACTGAATCTCCTGCTTCTGCATCTCATACCACATCTCCTGCTGCTGCATCTCCTGCTTCTGCATATCTCGCTGCATCTCCTGCTGCTGCATCACCTGCTGCATCACTTGCTGCCTAATCTCCTGCATCTTTTGCTGCATCTACTGTAGATTCGCCTCCTGGTGCATCTCCAGCTGCTGCATCTCCTGCTGATGGATGTCCTCGTGCATCTCCTGATGCTGCATCTGCTGCTGCATCTCCTGCAGCTGCATCTCCTGTGCCATCTCTTACTGCTGAATCTCGTGCTGCTCCATTCTCTGCTGCATCTACTGCTGCTGCATAGCCTGCTGCCGAATCTCCTAATGCATCTCCTCTTGCTTAGTCCCTGAGGATTCCTATCCTGCTTCATCTCCTTTTGCTGCATATATTGCTGCTGCATCTACTGCTGCTTGGCCTGCTGCTGTATCCCCTGCTCCATCTCTTGCTGGGGCATCTCCTGCTGCATCTCCTTCTGCATCTCCTGCTGCTCCAGCTGCTGCATCTGCATCATCAGGATATTCTGAAGGAGATGCAGCAACAGGAGATGCAGCAGCAGGAGATGCAACCACAGCACTGCGGCAGCAGATTCAGCTGCAGGAGATGCAGCCGTAGGAGATGTAGTAGGATTTTCAGCAGGAGATAGAGCAGAAGGAGATGCAGCAGGAGATGCAGTAGCAGAAGCAGCAGAAGGAAGTGTAGCAGCAGAAGATGTAGGAGGATATTCAACAGCAGTAGATGAAACAGACCATAAAGCAGCAGCATATGCAGAAGCAGGAGAATCAGCAGCAGGGGATGCAGCACCAGATTCAGCAGCCAATTCAACAGGAAATGTAGCAACAGTAGATGCAGAAGAAGGAGATGTAGCAGGAGATGCATCAGCAGGAAATGCACCAGCAGAGACAGCAGCAGAAAATGCAGCGGGAAATATAGAAAAAAATGAGGAAGCAGGAGCAGCCCCTATTACTTCATGTCGTCCTGCATCTACTGATGCTGCATCTGCTGCTTCATCTCCTGCTTCTGTATCTCCTGCTACTATATCTTCTGATGCATCCTCTGCTCATGCATCTGCGGATGCATCTCCTCATGCGTCATTTTCCGTTGCATCTGCTGCTCCATCCCCTGATGCATCTCTTTCTGCTCCATCTGCTGCTTCTGCTGTTGCATATGCTTCTGCTTCATCTACTGATGCATCTCCTGTTAAATCTCCTGCTTCATCTCCTTCTGAAGTTTCTGCTGAATCTACTGCTGAACATGCATTCCCGGCTGCATCTTGTGCTGCTGCACCTCCTGCTTCATATCCTACTGCATCTCCTGCTGCAGCATATCTTGATGCATTTCCTCTACAGCATCTCCTGCTGCATCATCTGCTGCAGCACTTTCTGCTGCTTCATCTCCTACTAAATCTGCATCTCCTGCTGCATCTGCTGCTGCATCTATTGCTGCTGCATCTGCATCTGTATCTATTGCTGCTACATCTGCTGCCTCTGAGGCTACAGCTGCATCAGCTCCTGCTGCATATTCTGCTGCATTACCTCCTCCTGCTTAATCTGCTGCTCCATTTTTGATGCTTCATTTACTGCTGCATCTCCTGCTACACTTGCTGCTGCTGCATCGCCTTCTACTTTATGTCCTCCTGCATCTACTGCTGCTGCATCTGCTGCTTCATCTCATGCTGCTGTATAGCCTGCTGCTTCAACTCCTGCTGCATCCTCTGCGGATGCATCTCCAGAAGCATCTCTATTTCCTGCTGCATCTGCTGCTCAATCTTCTACGGATGCATTTAGTGCTTCTGCATTTCAGCTGCATATCCTGTTGAAGGCATCTGCGGCTGCATCTCCTGCTGCTACATCTCCTGCTGAGTCTCCTGCTGCACTTCCTGCTGTAACTGCTGATGCCTATGTTGCCATTTCATCTCCTGCTGCATCTCCTGCTGAATTATCTTCTGCAGAATCTCTTCCAGCATCTCCTGCTACAATTCCTGCTGATGTATCTCCTGCTGCATCTCCTGCTGCATCTTCTGCTAGTGCATGTTCTGCTGCATTTCCTGCTGATGCATATCCTGCTGCTCTATTTCCAAATGCATCTCTTTCTGCTTTATCTTTTTCTGCATCTGCTGCTGCATCTCTTCTTGTTGGATCTCCTGCTTAATCTCCTCCTCCTACATCTTCAGCATATGCTGCTGCATCTGGTGCTGCTTCACATATTGCTGCATCTCCTGCTATTTCATCTGCTGCTGCAACTCCTGCTACTTCATCTGCTGCTGCATCTCCTGTTACATCATCTGCTGCTGAATCTTCTGCTGCATTTCTGGAGACTGTATCTCCTTAATCTGCTGCTGCATCTGCTGCTGATTCATGTACTGCTGCATCTCCTGCTACAATTCCTGCTGCTACATCTTCTTCCACTTGGTGTCCTCCTGCACCTCCTGCTGCTGCATCCTCTGCTCATGCATCTGCAGATGCATCTGCAGAAGTATCTCCATTTCCTGCTGCATCTGCTGCTCAATCTTCTACTGATGCATCTAGTGCTTCTGCATTTCAGCTGCATATCCTGTTGAAGGCATCTGCGGCTGCGTCTCCTCCTGAATCTCCTGCTGCAATTCCTGCTGTAACTGCTGATGCATATGTTGCTATCTCATCTTGTGCTGCATCTCCTGCTGAATCTTCTTCTGCAGAATCTCCTCCAGGATCTCCTGCTACAATTCCTGCTGATATATCTCCTGCTGCATCTCGTACTGCATCCCCTGCTGATGAATCTCCTTCTATATCTCCTGCTGCAACTCCTGCTGCTTTTTCTACTGAATCTCCTCCTGCAGAATCTCCTACGGAATTTCCTGCTGCAGAATCTGCTGATGCATTTCCTGCTGATGAATCTCCTGCTGAATCTCCAGATGCTGCATCTCCTGCTACTGAATCTCTTGCCTCTTCATCTCCAGCTGCTGCAACTCCAGCTGAACATGCTGCTGTCTCTGGTTTGCCTGCATCTTCTTTTCCTGCATCTCCTGCTGCTGCATCTCTGGCTGATTTCCTGCTGCATTTCCTTCTGTTGAATCTCCTGCTGCATATCTTTGTGCATCACCTGCTGAATATGCATATCTTGCTACATCTCCTGATGATACAACTCATTCAGCTGCATCTACTGCTGCATAACCTGCTGCATCTGCTGTTGCCAATTCACTTGCTGTTGCATATCCTACTGAATTTCCAGCAGCATCTCCATGCTGATGCAACTCCTGCTGCATCTCATCCTGCACCCTTTGCTGCTGCATCTGCTGCTGCTTCTGCTGCTGGTGCATCTCCTGCCTCATATCCTGCTGCTGTGTCTCCTGCTGATGTATGTATTGCTGCATCTCCTGCTGATGCATGTCCTGCTGCATCTCCTGCTTCTGCATCTACTTCTTCTGCATCTCCGTCTCCAGCACCTCCTGCTGCATCAATTGCTGCTGCACGTCTTATTCATCTCCTTCTGCTGCATATACTGCTGCATCTGATGTTGCTGTACCTCCTCCTGATTCATCTCCTGCTGAATCTCCTCCTGCATCTCCTGAACTATCTCCTCCTGTTTCATCACCTGCTGCATCTCCTGCTGCTGCATCTCCTCTTGCTGCATCTCTTTCTGCTACATCTCCTTATGCATCTCCTGCTACAGCATCTCCTGCAGTATCTGCTGCTTCTGCATCTCCTGATACATCCCCTGCTGCTTGGTCTCATCCTGCTGCATCTCAGGCTGCATCTCCTGCTGCTATAGCTCCTGCTCTTTCATATCCCGCTACTGCATCTCTTAATGAATCTCCTGCTGCTTCATCTCTTGATCCATTTCTTGCTGCTGCATCTCCCGTTTCTGCATCTCCTTTTGCTTCTTCTGATGCTGCATCTGCTGTATCTCATGTTGCACCTTCTCCTGCATCATCTCTTTCTGCTGCATATCTTCCCGCTTCATCTCTTTCTGCATCTCCTGCTGCATCTCCTTGAGCTTCACCTGCTGCATCTCCTTCTGCATCACATGCAGATGCAACTCCTGCTCCAGCATAGTCATCTGCATTTCCTGCTGCAGCTCTTTATGCTTCCACTACTGCTGCATCTCCTGAATTTGCTGCTGCATCTGCTGCTGCTTCTTCTACAGCTGCATCTCCGGATAAATCTCCAGCTGCTGCATCTCCTGCTACTGCATCTGATGCTGCATCTGATGCTACTTTCGCTCTTGCTGCATTTACTGCGGCTGCATATCCTGCTATAATTCCTGCTGCTGCATCTTCTTCACTTCATCTACTACTCTGCACTTCCTGCTGCTGCATCTCCTCCTTCTACATCTACAGCTGAATCGCCTGTAGCATCTCCTGCTTCTTCATCTCCTGCTGCTACATCTCCTAGTGCATATGATGCTGCTGCATCTCCTGTTACTTCTGCTGCTGCTGCATTCCCTGCTGCATCTCCTGATGCTGCAGCTCCTTCTGCATCTCCTTCTGTGTCTCCTGCTACTACATCCCCTGCTGCTGCATTTCCTGCTGAATCCACTGATGCTGCAACTCCTTCTGCATCTTCTGCTGATGCATTTCCTTCTGCTGCATCTCCTGCGGCATCACCTGCTCTTGTATCTCCTGCTGCTACATCTCCTGATGCATCCTCTGCTCATGCATCGGCGGATACATCTCCTGATGCACCATTTCCCGTTGCATCTGCTGCTCCATCCCCTTCTGCATCTCTTTCTGCTTCATCTGGTGCATCTGCTGTTGCATATGCTTCTGCTTCATCTACTGCTGCATCTCTTGCTTCATCTCCAGCTGCTGCATCAGTTGCTGCTGAATCTCCTGATGAATCTCCTGCAGCACCTCATGCTTCTACATATCATGCTGAATCTCCTGCTGCTGAATCTCCTGAAGCCTCTGCTGCTGCTGCATCTCCTACAGCTTCATAACCTTCTGCATGTGCTGCTGCAGCATCTCCTTCTGCTGCATCTCCTGTTGCTGCATCTTCTGGTGCTGCACCTGCTGCAACATCTGCTTCTGCATCTCCTGCTGCTGCATCTCCATCTGAATCCTTTGGTGCTGCATTTCCTGCTGATGCATATTCTGCTTCAACTCCTGTTGCTGCACCACCTTCTGCATCTATTCCTGTTGTATTTCCTGCTTCTGCATCACCTGCTGCTGCATCTCCGTCTGAACCTCTTGGTGCTGCATTTCCTGCTGATGCATGTCCTGCTGCATCACCTGCTTCTGCATCTACTTCTTCTGCAGCTCCGGCTCCAGCATCTCCTGCTGAATCAATTGCTGCTGCATCCTTTATTCATCTCCTACTGCTGCATATACTGCTGCATCTGGTGCTGCTATACCTCCTCCTGCTGCATTTCCTCTTGCATACCCTCCTGCTGCATCTCCCGCTTCATCTCCTCCTTCTACATCTCCTGTCCCAACTCCTGCTGCTGCATCTCCTGCTGAATCTCCTGCTTCATCTCCTGCTGCTGCATCTCCTTCTGCTACATCTCCTTCTGCATCTCCTGCTACAGCATCTCCTGCTGTAGCTGCTGCTTCTGCATCTCCTGATATATCCCCTGCTGCTTCGTCTCATCCTGCTGCATCTCCTGCTGCATCTCCTGCTGCTATATCTCCTGCTGTTTCATATCCTGCCACTACATCTCCTAATCAAACTCCTGCTGCTTCATTTCTTGATCTATGTCCTGCTCTTGCATCTCCTCTTTCTGCATCTCCTTTTCTTCGTCTGCTGCTACATCTCCTACTCTATCTCATGTTGCACTTTCTATTGAAGCATATCCTGTGCCATTTCCTTCTGCTGCATATCTTCCTGCTTCATCTCGTTCTGCATCTCCTGCTGCATTTCCTTGAGCGTCACCCGCTGCATCTCCTTCTGCATCACCTGCTGCTGCATCTCCTGCTGTATCTCCTGCTCCTGCATATTCATCTGCATTTCCTGCTGCAGCTCTTTATGATTCTACTACTGCTGCATCTGCTGAATTTGCTGCTGCATCTGCTGCTGCTTCATCTACTGCTGCATCTCCTGATAGATCTCTTGCTGCTGCATCTCCTACTGCTGCATCTCCTCCTGCTGCAGCTGCTGCTGCATCTGATGCTGCATCTGATGGTGCATCTGATGCTACTTTCTCTCTTGATGCATTTACTGCTGCTGCATCTCCTGCTATATTTTCTTCTGCTGCATCTTCTTCACTTCATCTATTACTCTGCACATCGTGCTGCTGCATCTCCTCCTTCTGCATGTCCGGCTGAATCGCCTGTAGCATCCTATGTTTCTTCATCTCCTGCTGCTACATCTCCTAGTGCATATGATTCTGCTGCATCTCCTGTTACTTCTGCTGCTGCTGCATTCCCTGATTCTGCAACTCCTTCTGCATCTCCAGCTACGACATCCCCTGCTGCGGCATTTCCGGCTGAATCTCCTGATGCTGCAACTGATCCTGCATCTCCTCCTACTACATCCCCTGATGCTGCATTTCCTGCTACATCTCCTGATGCTGCAACTCCTTCTCCATCTCCTACTGCATCTCGTTTCTTAATGCATGTCCTGGTGCATTTGCTGTTGAAACGTCTCCTGCTCTATCTCCTCCGTTATACCTTTCTACATTTGCTGCCTCATTTCCTCATGCACCTGCTGATGCCCCTCGTGCTGCTGCATCTCCTGCTTCATCTTCAACTGATGCATCTGTGGCTTCATCACATGATATGTCATCTCCTGCTGTATCTGCTGCAGTATTTCCTGATGGAGTATCTGCTGACCTAGAATCTACTGCTGCATTTCCTGCTGCATCTGCTGCTGCTCTGCTGCTGCTTCATCTCCTGCCAAAACTCCTGCTACATATCCTGCTGCTGCATCTCTTAATGCATCTCATGGTAATGCTTCATCTCCTGTTGCTGCTTTTCTTGCTGCATCTTCTGCTGTTGCATCTCCTGCCGATGGGTCTGATGCTGCATCTCTTGCTCTTACATCTCCTGCTGCATCTCCTGCTGCTGCATTACCTGCTCTATCTCCTCCTACTGCATCTCCTCCTGCTGCATATCCTGCTTCTGTATATACTGCTGCATTGCCTGCTGCTGCATCTGCTGCTGCTGAATCTCTTTCTGCATCTCCTTCTTCTGAATCTCCTGCTACTCTATTACCTTCTGCATCTCCTCCTGCTGCATATCCTGCTTCTGTATATACTGCTGCCTTTCCTGATGCTGCATCTCCTGCTGCTGAATCTCTTTCTACATCTCCTTCTTCTGAATCTCCTGCTGCTCTATTACCTTCTGCATCTACTCCTGCTGCATGTCCTGCTGATGCATCTCCTTCTGCTGCATCCCCTGTTGCTTCATCTGCTGGTGCTGCTCTATCTGCAACATCTGCTTCTGCATCTACTGCTGCTGCACCTCTGTCTTAATCTCATGGTGCTGCATTTCCTGCTGATGCATATTCTGCTTCAACTCCTGCTGCTTCATCTCCTGCTGCTACATCTGCTGATACTGCATGTGCTGCTGCAGCTCCTGCTGCATATCTTGGTGCTGCATCTTCTGCTGTTGCATCTACTGCTTCATCTCATTATGACTTAACTGCCACTATTGAGGTGCTTTTAGGGAAATCGAATAACGCCCACAGGGAAGATGCTAGCATGGAATGCTGCTGCTTCTGAATGTCTTCTCTTAAAGCACTTTCACTGTAAAGCAAGACTTGTAAGAAGTTTGAGTATACGCTTGTGTACTTTAACATCAGAACGGCTATTAAAGCGTCACTTGAAAACAGCAGAGCATTCAGCACAAATACCGCAGGGAAGAAGCTACGATGAAATGCTGGCTCTCGTTAGAGTCGTCTCTGGAAACGCTTTCACTGCAAGCTGCAAAGCATGACTAACAGAAGGTTTTAGTATAGGGTACTGAATTGTGATTTATGAAGGTGCTTTCTGATAAGTGAGTAACTGACGCAGTGAAGATGCTAGCGTGGAATACTGATGCTACTGAATGTCTTCTCTTAGAGCGCTTTCACTGCAAAGCAAAACTTGTAGAAGTTTCAGTCTAGGCTTGTACATTGCAACATCAGAATGGCTATTAAAGCGTCACTTCAAAATAGCAGAGTGTTCAGCGCAAATACCGCACGGAAGATACGACGATCAAATATTGAAATTCATATAATTCTTCTATGGATGCGCTTTCACTGCAAGGTAAGACTTGTAGAACTCTCAGTCTAGGCTCGTGTACTGCATCATCAGAATGGCTATTAAAGCGTCACTGCAAAAATTGAAGACGTTTAGAAAAAGTACCGCAAGGGCTTTGCTACGATCAATGCTAGCTCTCGTTAGAATCTTCTCTTGACGAGCTTTCACTGCAAGCTGCAAAGCACGTCTAACAAAACGTTTAGTATTGATTAAGGAATTGTGATTTAACTATTGAGGAGCTTTAGGAAAAGTGAGTTAAGCCTGTATGGAAGATGCTAGCATGGAATGCTGCTGCTTCTGAATGTCTTCTCTTATAGCACTTTCACTGCAAAGAAAGACTTGTATAACTTTCAGTCTAGGCTCGTGTCCTGTAACATCAGAATGGATATTAAAGCGTCACTTCAAAATTTCAAATCGTTCAGCACAAGTATGGCAGCGAAACTGCTACGATCACATGCTGGCTCTCGTTAGTCTTCTCTGGAAGCGCTTTCACTGCAAGCTGCAAAGCATGACTAACACAAAATTTTAGTACAGGGTACAGAACAGTTACTTTACTTCGCCGAATAACACGCATTAGTAGTATGGAATGCTGCTGCTTCTGAATTCTTCTCTTACAGCACTTTCACTGCAAAGTACGACTTCTAGAAGATTCATTCTGGTCTTCTGAAGTATATCATCAGCTACTAAAGTGTCGCTTCAAAATTTCAGAGCGTTCAGCACAAGTACCACAGGGAAGCTTCTACCATCAAATGCTGGTTCTCGTTAGAGTCTTCTCTTATAGCGCTTTCACTGCAAGCTCTGAAGCACGACTAACACATTTTAGTTTAGGGTAATGAATTGTGACTTAACTGCACCTGTTAACGCGCTTATGGAAAAGTAAGTATTTCAGGCAGTGCAGATGCTGGCCTGAAACTACACCGCTTATTAATGTTTTCTCTTATAGTGCTGTTACTGCAAAAGACGACTTGTAGAACTTTCACTCTAGGCTTATGAGCTGTAAGATCAGAATGGGTATTAAACCCTCATTTCAAGAGTTGAGATCGTTCAGCACAAGTACCGCAGGGAAGCTGCTACCATCAAATTTTGGCTCTCATTAGGATCCTTTCCTGAAGCGCTGTCACTGCCAGCCGCAAAGCACGAAAAATGCAATGATTTCGCGTAGGCTAGTTATTATTAACAAGCCTAAACTAAAACATTCTTTTAGTCGTGTTTGCAACTTGCAGTGAAAGCGTTTCCAGGAAGACTCTAACGTGAGCCAGTATTGGATGGTAGCAGCTTTCCTGCGGTACTTATGGCGAATGCTCTGAAATTATGTCGTGACGCCTTCATAGCTATTTTGATGTTACCGTTCACAAACCGAGAATGAAAGTTCTACAAGTCTCCCTTTCCAGTGAAACCGCTACAAGAGAAGACATTCAGAAGCAGCAGCATTCCGTGCTAGCATCTTCCCTGTGGGCGTTATTCGATTTCCCTAAAGCACTTCAATAGTGGCAGTTAAGTCATAATGAGATGAAGCAGTAGATGCAACAGCAGAAGATGCAGCACCAAGAGATGCAGCAGGAGGTACAACAGCAGGAGATGCAGAAGGAGATATTGCAGCAGGTGCAGCACCAGCAGATGCAGCAACAGAAGATGCAGCAGAAGGAGATGCTGCAGCAGCAAATGCAGACGGTGATGCAGCAGTAGATGTAGCAGCAGCAGATACAGCAGGAGATTCAGCAGCAGGAGATGCAGCAGGAGATGCAAAAGGAAACGCTGCAGTAGGAGTGGCAGCAGATGGAGATGCATCAGGAGATGCATATTCAGAAGGAGAAGCAGCAGGAGATGCAGCAGCAGGAGATGCAGAAGCAGATGCAGCAGGAAATGAAGATTGAGCAGAAGATGCAGTAGGAAGAGATTCTTCAACATCTGCATCAGCATGATATTATGCAGTAACAGGAGATACAGCAGGTTAAGGATATGATGCAGCAGACTCAGCAGCAGGAGATTCAGAAGCAGGAGAAGCAGCAAGAGGTGCATATTCAGAAGGAAATACGTCAGGAGATGTAGAAGGATATGAAGCAGCATGAGATGCAGCCGGAGATTCAGGAGGAGATTCAGCAAAAGGAGATGCAAGAGCAGGAGATGCAGCAGCAGGAGATGCAGCAGGAGATTCAGCAGGACATGGGACAGGAGATGCAGTAGGAGGAGATTCAGCAGGAGATGCTGTAGCAAGAGATTCAGAAGGAGATGTACAAGAAGGAGATGCAGCAGCATGAGATGCAGCAGGAGATATAGAAGGAGAGTCAGCAGCAGGGGATGTAGTAGGAGATGCAGTAGGAGATACATCAGCAGGAATTGTAGCAGGAGATGAAGCAGGAGATTCTGCAGAATAAGATTCAGCAGGAGATGAAGCAGGAGTTGAAATAGCAACATAGGCATCAGCAGTTACAGCAGGAAGTGCAGCAGGAGATTCAGCAGGAGATGTAGCAGCAGGAGATGCAGCCGCAGATGCCTTCAACAAGATATGCAGCTGAAATGTAGAAGCACTAGATGCATCTGTAGAAATTGAGCAGCAGATGCAGCAGGAAATGGAGATGCTTCTGCAGATGCATCCTCAGAGGATATAGCAGGAGATGAAGCATCAGGCTATACAGCAGCAGGAGATGAAGCAGCAGATGCAGCAGCAGGAGATGCAGGAGGACATCAAGTAGAAGGAGATGCAGCAGGAGCAAATGTAGCAGGAGATGCAGCAGTACATGAAGCAGAAGGAAATGGAGCAGAAGATTAAGCAGCAGCAGGAAATGCAGCAGAATATACAGCAGTAGGTAATGCAGCAGGTGATGCATCAAAAGGTGATGCAGATGCAGATGCAGAGGCAGCAGTAATAGCAGCAATAGATGCAGCAGCAGATGCATCAGGAGATGCAGATTCAGTAGGAGATGTAGCAGCAGAAGATGCTGCAGCAGATGCTGCAGCAGGAGATGCAGCAGAAGGAAATGCAGCAAGATAATACTGCAGGAGGAGATGCAGTAGGATATGAAGCAGGAGATGCAGCAGCAGGAGATGCAGTAGGGAATGCATATTCAGCAGTAGATTCAGCAGAAATTTCAGAATAAGATGCAGCAGCAGAAGATTTATCAGGAGATGCAGCAGTAGATGAAGCAGCAGCATATGCAACAGCAGAAGCACCAGATGGAGCAGAAAGAGATGCAGCAGGAGGTCGAGCAGCAGATGCAACGGGAAATGGTGCATCAGGAGATGCATCCACAGATGCATGAGCATAGGATGCATCAGGAGATATAGCAGCAGGAGATACAGGAGCAGGTCATGCCGCAGGAGATGCAGCAGGAGATGCAACATCAGAAGATGCAGAACCAAGAGATGCAGTAGAAGATGCAGCAGCACATGCAGTATCAGCAGATGCAGCAGCAGGAGATGAAGCAGGAGATGCGGTAGAAGGAGATGCAGCAGCAGGAAATACAACAGGAATAGATGCAGAAGGTAATGCAGCAGCAGGAGTTGAAGAAGAATATGCATCAGCAGAAAATGCAGCACCAAAAGATTCAAACAGAGAAATAGCAGGAGGTGCAGCAGCAGGAGATGCAGAAGCAGATGTTGCAGCAGGTGCAGCCCCAGAAGATGCAGCAACAGGAGATGCAGCAGAAGGAGATGCTGCAGCAGCACATGCAGAAGGTGATGCAGCAGTAGGAGATGCAGCAGCAGTAGATGCATCAGGAGATTCAGGAGCAGGAAATTCAGCATGATATGTAGAAGCATGAGATGCCGCAGGAGATTCATCAGGAGATTCAGCAGCAACTGATGCAGATTCGGAAGGAGAAGCAGCAGGAGATGCAGGAGGAGATGCAGAAGCAGATGCAGCAGCAGGAGATGCAGTAGGACATGCATCAGCAGCAGATGCAGCAAAACATACATCAGCAGGAGACACAGCAGCACAATATGAGGCAGGAGATGCACCAGCAGCAGAAGCAGCAGCAGATGCAGCACCATATGCAGCAGAACGTCCAGAACCATATGCAGCAGGAGATACAGCAGCAGATGAAGCAGCAGATGCAGCTGGAAATGTAGCAACACCAGAAGCAGCTGCAGATGCAGCAGCAAAGGATGCAGGATGAGAAGCAGCAGGAATTGCATCAGCAGGAGAAGCTGCTGGAAATTCAGTAGGATATGCAACAGCAAGAGATTAGGCAACAGCAGATGCAGCAGGATATGCAGCAGCATATGCATCTGCATGAGGTGTATCAGCAGGAGATGTAGCAGGAGATGCATATTCAGCAGGTGATGCACCAGGATATGCAGCAGGAGATCCAACAGAAGGAAATGCAGCAGGAAATCAGCCGGAGATGCAGCAGCAGGAGATGCAGGAAAAGAAGATGAAGCCGTACCAGATGCAGCAGCAGATTCAGCAGGAGTTGCACTAGCAGGAGATGAAGAGGCAGGAGATTCAGCAGCAAGAAATCCAACAAGAAGAGATGCAGCAGGAAATTCCTGTGAGATTCTGCAGCAGGAGATTCAGTAGAAAAGGCAGCAGGAGATGCAATAGGATATATAGAAGGAGATTCAGCATCAGGGGATGTAGTAGGAGATGCCGCAGGAGATACATCAGCAGGAATTGTAGCAGGAGATGCAGCAGATTCTGCAGAAGAAGATTCAGCAGGAGATGCAGCAGGAGATGAAATAGCAACATAGGCATCAGCAGTTACAGCAGGAAGTGCAGCAGGAGACTCAGCAGGAGATGTAGCAGCAGGAGATGTAGGAGCAGGAGATGCAGCCGCAGATGCCTTCAACAGGATATGCAGCTGAAATTGAGCAGCAGATGCAGCAGGAAATGGAGATGCTTCTGCAGATGAATCCGCAGATGCATCCACAGAGGATGCAGCAAGAGATGAAGCATCAGGCTATACAGCAGCAGGAGATGAAGCAGCAGATGCAGCAGCAGGAGATGCAGGAGGACATCAAGTAGAAGGAGATGCAGCAGCAGCAAATGTAGCGGGAGATGCAGCAGTACATGAAGCAGCAGGAAACGGAGCAGAAGATTAAGCAGCAGCAGGAAATGCAGCAGGAGGTAATGCAGCAGTTGATGCATCAGAAAGTGATGCAGCTGCAGATGCAGAGGCAGCAGATGCTGCAGCAATAGATGCAGCAGCAGATGCATCATGAGATGCAGATTTATTAGGAGATGTAGCAGCAGAAGATGCTGCAGCAGATGATGCAGCAGGAGATGCAGCAGAAAGAAATGCAGCAAGATATGCTGCAGGAGGAAATGCGGTAGGATATGAAGCAGGAGATGCAGCAGCAGGAGATGCAGCAGGGGATGCATATTCAGCAGTAGATTCAGCAGGATCTTTAGAAGGAGATGCAGCAGCAGGAGATTTAGCAGGAGATGCAGCAGTAGATGAAGCAGCAGTATATGCAACAGCAGATGCACCAGATGGAGCAGAAAGAGATGCAGCAGGGGATGGAGCAGCAGATGCAACGGGAAATGGCACATCAGGAGATACATACGCAGATGCATGATCAGAGGATCCATCAGGAGATGTAGAAGCAGGAGATACAAGAGCAGGTGATGCCGCAGGAGATGAAGCAGGAGATGCATCAGCAGGAGATGTAGCAGCCAAAAATACAACAGGAATAGATGCAGAAGGTAATGCAGCAGCAGGATTTGAAGCACAATATGCATCAGCAGGAAATGCAGCACCTAGAGAGTCAGATGGATATGCAGCAGGAGATGCAGCAGCAGGAGATGAAGCAGAAGGAGATGCTGCAGAAGCACATGCAGTAGGTGATGCAGCAGTAGGAGATTCAGCAGCTACAGATGCAGCAGGAGATTCAGGAGCAGGAGATTCAGCATGATATGTAGAAGCATGAGATGCCGCAGGAGATTCATCAGGAGATTCATCAGCAACTGATGCAGCAGCAGGAGAAGCAGCAGAAGATGCAGCAGCAACAGGAGATGCAGAAGCAGATGCAGCAGGAAATGAAGATTCATCAGAAGATGCAGTAGGAAGAGATTCTTCAAGATAGGCAGCAGCATGATATGATGCAGCAACTGGAGATACAGCAGGTTATGGAGAAAGAGGAGATGATGCAGCAGACGCAGCAGCAGGAGAATCAGCAGCAGGAGATGCAGCAGCAGGAGATGCAGCAGGCAATGCAGCAGCAATAGGTGCAGCAGGAGATGCAGCAACAGGAGATGAAGCATTATCATCAGATGCATTAAGAGGTGCAGCAGCAGGATATGTAGCAGGAGACTTGGCAGGAGATGAAGCAGCAGCAGAGCAGCAGCAGATGCAGCAGGAAATGCAACAGCAGATGCAGATACAGGAGATGCTGCCGCAGGAAATACTGCAGCACATGAAGCAGAAGATGACATATCATGTGATGAAGCCACAGATGCATCAGTTGAAGATGAAGCAGGAGATGCAGCAGCAGGAGGTGCATCAGCAGATGCATCTGGAGATGAGGCAGCAAAAGTAGAAACTTATAACGTACATGTAGAAGGATATGCAGCAGCAGCTAATTCGGCAGGAGATGCATCTGCAGGTGATGCAGAAGGAGATGCAGTAGGTGACACTCAAGGAGATGCAGCAGGAGATGCAGAACGAGATTCAGCAGCAGGATATGCAGCAGAAGGAGATGACACAGGAGATGCTTCAATAGAAGGTGAAACATGAAGTAGAGCAGATAAAGATGCAGCAGCAGATGAAGCAGAAGGAGATGCAGAAACAGGAGATGCAGCAGCAACACGTGGATCAAGAGATGCAGCAGCAGAAGATGAAGCTTCTGGAGATTAATTAGGAGATGCAATAGCAGGATATGAAGCAGCAGGAGATATAGGAGCAGGACATGCAGCATGAGATGAAGCAGGATGAGATGAAGCAGCAGGGGATGTATCAGGAGATGCAGAAGCAGCAGATACAGTCGGAGATGCCATAGCAGGAGATGCAAAAGGAGATGATGCAGCAGCAGGAAGAGATTAAGCAGGAGATGCAGCAGGAGGAGGTGGAACAGGAGATGAAGCAGGAGGAGGTACAGCAGCAGCGGATGCAGCAGTAGATGCAGCAGAAGGAGATGCATAAGAGATGCAGCAGCAATTGATGAAGCAGGAGATGCTGGAGCCAGAGATGCCGAAAAAGTAGATGCAGAAGAAGTAGATGCAGAAGCAGGAGATGCAGGAGTAGATGCATCAGCAGGAGATGCAGCAAAACATACATCAGCAGGAGACACAGCAGCAGCATATGAGGCAGGAGATGCACCAGCAGAAAATGCAGCAGGAGATGCTTCAGGAGATTAAACAGGAGATGCTGCAGCAGGTGATGCAGCAGCAGATGCAGCACTAGGAATTTTTGCAGGGCTTGCAGCAGTAGGTGAAGAAGCACTAGATGAAGCAGCATATGCCGCAGATGCAGCAGAAGGGGATGCAGCAGGAAGAGATGGAGCAGGAGATAGATCAGCAGCAGATGCACCAGCAGAGGCAGCAGCAGTAGATGCAGCAGGACATATAGAAAAGTATGAGGTTGCAGGAGATGCAGGAGATGCAGCACTAGATAAAGTAGCAGTAGATGCAGCAGCCGTTGCAGCAGGAAATGCAGAAGGAGACGCAGCAGGAGATGCAGCAGCAGGTGATTCAGTAGCAGGAGATTCAGCAGCAGATGTAGCAGGATATTCAGCATCAGTAGATGCATCTGCAGATGCATCAGCCAAGCATGTAGCAGGAGATACGGCAGCAGGAGATGCAGGAGTACATGAAATAGCAGCAGCTACAAGAGCAGATTCAGGAAACGCAGCAGCAGGAGATGCAGCAGGAGATGAAGTAGAAATGTAGATACAAGTGAAGCAGGAGATGCAGCAGTAGGAGATGTAGCAGGAGATGCAGCAGTAGATGAAGTAGCAGCAGATACAACAGCAGATTCAGGAGATGTAGCAGAGTAGATGCAGCAGGATATGAAACTGCAGAGATACAGAAGGAGATGCAGCAGCAGAAGATGAAGCTGGAGATGCAGCAGGAGATGCAGCAGCAGGTGCAGCAGGAGATATAGCAACACCAGAAACAGCAGCAGATGCAGCAGCAGGTGATGCAGGATGAGATGCAGCAGGAACTGCAGCAGCAGGAGATGCTGCAGGAGATGCAGCAGGATATGCAAGAGCAGATGCAGCAGCATGAGGTGCATAATAGGAGATGCAGCATGAGATGAAGTAGCAGGAGATGCAGAAGCAGGAAATGCAGAAGAAGATGTAGCAACGGGAGATACAGAAGGAGATGCAGTAGCAGGAGAAGCAGTAGAAGAAGATGCAGCTGCAGCAGATGCAGGAGAAGCAGCAGCAGGAGATGAAGAGGCAGGAAATTCAGCAGGAGATGCATCAGCAGGAAATGTAGCAGGAGATTCTGCACCAGGAGACACCGTAGGAAAGTCTGCAGCAGAATATTCAGCAGAAGATGCAGCAGGAGATATAGAAGGATATACAGCAGCCGGACATGTAGCAGGAGATGCAGCAGGAGATACATCAACAGGAGTAGCAGGTGGAGATTCTGCAGAAGAAGATTCAGTAGGAGATGCAGCAAGAGATGAAATAGCAACATATGCATAAGAGGTTACAGCAGGAAAAGAAACAGGAGATTCAGGAGGTGATGTAGCAGCAGGAGATGCAGCCGCAGGTGCTTCCAGGAGGAAATGCAGAAGCACTAGATGCATCCGAAGAAGACTGAGCAGCAGATGTAGCAGGAAATGGAGATACTTCTGCAGAAGCATCTGCAGATGCATGATCAGAGGATGCAGCAGCAGGAGGTGCAGGAGGACACCAAGTGGCAGGAGATGTAGCAGCAGGAATTGTAGCAGGAGATGCAGCAGTACATGAATCAACAGCAGATGCAGCAGCAGATTAAGGAGATGCAGTAGCCAGAAATGTAGCATAAGATGCAGCAAGAAGAGATGCATCAGCAGGAGATGAAGGCAGCAGACGAAAGAGGAGATGCAGATTCAGGAGCAGATGAAGTTACAGGAGATGCAGCAGCAGATGAAGTAGCAGGCATTGCAGCAGCAGATGTAATAGCAGGAGATGCAGCAATATGTGAAGCAGCACCATATTCAACAGAATATGCTGAAGATGTAGTAGGAGGAGATTAAGCAGGAGATGCAGCAGGAAGAGATGCAGCAGGATATGCAGAAAAAGATAAAGCAGAAAGAGATGTATCAGGAAATAGAGCAGCAGGATATGCATCAGCTGGAAATGCAGCAGAAAATGCACCAGCAGAAGATGCAGCAAGAGATGCAGCAGGAGATGCAGCCAGAGATATAGAAGGAGATTCAGCAGCAGGGGATGTAGTAGGAGATGCAGCAGGAGATTCTGCAGAAGAAGATTCAGCAGGAGATGCAGCACAAGATGAAATAGCAACATAGACATCAGCAGTTACAGCAGGAAGTGCAGCAGGAGATTCAGCAGGAGATGTAGCAGCAGGAGATGGAGTCGCAGATGCCTTCAACAGGATATGCAGCTGAAATGCAGAAGCACTAGATGCATCCGTAGAAGATTGAGCAGCAGATGCAGTAGGAAATGGAGATGCATCTGCAGATGCATCCGCCGAGGATGCAGCAGGAGATGAAGCAGCAGGCTATACAGCATCAGGAGATGCAGGAGGACATCAAGTAGAAGGAGATGCAGCAGCAGCAAATGTAGCAGGAGTTGCAGCAGTACATGAAGCATCAGGAAATGGAGCAGCAGATTAAGCAGCAGCAGGAAATGCAGCAGAATATGCAACAGCAGGTGATGCAGCTGCAGAGGTAGCAGGTGTAGCAGCAATAGATGCAGCAGCAGATGCATCAGGAGATGCAGATTCAGTAGGAGATGATGCAGCAGAAGATGCTGCAGCAAATGATGCAGCAGGAGATGCAGCAGAAGGAAATGCAGCAAGATATGCTGCAGCAGGAGATGCAGTAGGATATGAAGCAGGAGATGCTACAGCAAAAGATGCACTAGGGGATGCATATTCAGCAGTAGATTCAGTAGAAACTTCAGAAGGAGATGCAGCAGCAGAAGATTTAGCAGGAGATGCAGCGGTAGATGAAGCAGCAGTATATGCAACAGCAGATGCACCAGATGGAGCAGAAAGAGATGCATCAGGGGATGGAGCAGCAGATGCAACGGTAAATGGCACATCAGGAGATACATACGCTGCATCCACTGGTACATCTCCTAATGCTGCATCTCCTGCTGCTGCACCTCCTGATGCATCTCCTGCTCAATCTCCTCCTGATTCTTCTCCTACTGCTTCATTCTCTGCATCTGCTGCTGCATGTGCTACTGCATCTCCTGCTTCTCTATGTCCTCCTCCTGGATCTACACCTGCATCCATTGCTGCTGCATTCTCTGCTGAACCTCCTGCTGCTGCATCTCCTGCAACTTCCTCTAATGCATCAGCAGATTCATCTGATGATGCATCTCCCCTGCTTCATCTCCTGATGCTGAATCACTTACGGAATCTGCTTCTGAATCTGCTCCTGCATCTACTGCAGCTGTCTCCTGATGCTGTATCTGCTGATAATGCATCTCCTAATGCATCTCCTGTAGCTTAATCTCCTACTTTTGCATCTCCTGTTTTATCTTCTTCTGATGCCTATCTTGCTGCTGCATCTACTGATGCTTCATCTGCTTCTACATCTCCCGCTGCATTTCCTGCTGCTGCATCTCAGGATACATCTCCTCTTGCTCAGTCTCTTGCTGCATATCCTGCTGCTACATCTCCTGCTACTGCATCTCCTTCTGCATCTCCTGCTGCATCTCTTGCGGCTGCATCTCCTGCTCCATATCCTTCTGTTGCATCTGCGGATTCATCTCATAATGGTGTTTTCTTGCTGGATCTCCTGCTTCTGCATCTCCTGCTGCTGAAAACTCTGCTGCATCTCCTGCTGTTGCATTTGCAGCTGCAGCTGCTGCTGCTGCATCTCCTGTGGCTGCGGCTGCTGATGCATTTCCTGGTGCATTTTCTACTGCTACATCTCCTTCTGTAGCAACTCCTGCTGTATCTCCTCTTGCTGCATTTCCTACTACTGCATTTCCTGCTGCTGCATCTGCTACTGACTCTTCTGCTTCTGCATCTCATACCACATCTCCTGCTGCTGCATCTCCTGCCTCTGCATATCTCGCTGCATCTCCTGCTGCTGCATCTGCTGCTTCATCTCCTGCTGCTGCTTAATCTGCTGCTTCATCTCTTGCTGCATCCTCTGTGGATGCCTATGAAGATGCATCTGCAGGAGCATCTCCATTTCCTGCTGCATCTGCTGCTCAGTCTTCTACAGATGCATCTAGTGCTTCTGCATTTCAGCTGCATATCCTGTTGAAGGCATCTGCGGCTGCATCTCCTGCTGCTACATCTCCTGCTGAATCTCCTGCTGCACTTCCTGCTATAACGGCTGATGCCTATGTTGCTATTTCATCTCTGCTGCATCTCCTGCTGAATCTTCTTCTGCAGAATCTCCTGCTGCATCTCCTGCTACAATTCCTGCTGATGTATCTCCTGCTGCATCTCCTACTACATCCCCTGATGCTTAATCTCCTTCTATATCTCCTGCTGTATCTCCTGCTGCATTTTCTACTGAATCTCCTACTGCAGAATCTCCTACGGAATTTCCTGCTGCACAATCTGCTGATGCATTTCCTGCTGATAACGTCACCTGGTGTATCTCCTGATGCTGCAACTCCTGCTCAGTCTGCTGCTGCCTCTGGTGCGGCTGCATCCTCTTTTCCTGCACCTCCTGCTGCTGCATATCCGGCTGCTTTCCTGCTGCATTTCCTTCCGTTGAATCTCCTGCTGCATATCCTGGTGCACCACCTGCTGAATATGCATCTCCTGCTACATCTCCTGCTGATACACTTCATGCAGCTGCATCTGCTGCTGCATATCCGCTGCATCTTCTGTTGCCAAATCTCTTGCTGCTGCATATCCTACTGAATTTCCAGCAGCATCTCCTGCTGATGCAATTGCTGCTGCATCTCATCCTGCATCCTTTGCTGTTGCATTTGCTTCTGCTTCTGGTGATGCTACATCTCCAGCTGCAACTGCTGCTTCATCTGCTGCTGTATCTCCTGCAGCATATGGTTCTGCATCTTCTGCTGCATATGGTGCTGCATCTGCTGCTGCTTCTGCTGCTGGTGCATCTCCTGCCTCATATCCTGCTGCTGTGTCTCCTGCTGATGTATGTTTTGCTGTATCTCTTGCTGATGCATGTCCTGCTGCATCTCCTGCTTCTGCATCTCCTGCTTCTGCATCTCCGGTTCCAACACCTACTTCTGCATCAATTGCTGCTGCATCTCATATTCATCTCTTTCTGCAGCATATACTGCTGCATCTGGTTCTGCTGTACCTCCTACTGTTGCATTTCCTGTTGCATCTCCTCCTGCTGCATATCCTGCTGAATCTCCTCCTTCTGCATCTCCTGTTCCATCTCCTCCTGCTGCATCTCCTGTTGCATATTTTACTGCTTCTCCTGCTGCTGCATCTCCTTCTGCTGCATCTCCTTCTGCTACATCTCTTTCTGCATATCCTGCTACAGCATCTCCTGCTCTATCTGCTGCTTGTGCATCTCCTGATACATCCCCTGCTGCTTCATCTCATCCTGCTGCATCTCATGCTGCATCTCCTGATGCTATATCTCCTGCTCTTTCATATCCTGCTACTGCATCTCCGAATGAATCTCCTGTTGCTTCATCTCTTGATCCATGTCCTGCTGCTGCATCTCCTGTTTCTGCATCACCTTTTGCTTTGTTTGCTGCTACATCTCCTGCTGTATCTCATGTTGCACTTTCTATTGAAGCATCTACTGCGTCATCTCCTTCTGCTGCATATCTTTCTGCTTCATCTCGTTCTGCATCTCCTGCTGCATCTCCTTGAGCGTCACCTGCTGCATCTCCTTCTGCATAACCTGCACATGCATCTCCTGCTGCATCTCCTGCTCCTCCATATTCATCTGCATTTCCTGCTGCAGCTCTTTATGAATCTACTACTGCGGCATCTGCTGAATTTGCTGCTGCATCTGCTGCTGCTTCATCTACTGATGCATCTGCTGCTAAATCACCTGCTGCTGCATCTTCTTCTGATGTTCCTGCTGAATCTACTGCTGAATATACATCCCCTGCTGCATCTCTTGCTGCTGCATCTCCTGCTTCATATCCTACTGCATCTCCTCTTGCAGCATATCTTACTGCATTTCGTTCTGCTACGTCTCCTGCTGCATCACCTGCTGCAGCATCTTCTGCTGCTACATCTTCTACTGAATCAGCATCTCATGATGCATCTACTGCTGCATCTATTGCTGCTTCATCTGCTGCCTCTGCAGCTGCCTCACTTGCTGCTTCATCACCTGCTGCATTACATCCTGCTGCATATTCTGCTGCAATTCCTGATGCTGCATCTCCTTATTCTGCTGCTCCATTTCCTGCTGCTTCATGTACTGCTGCGTTCCCTGCTATATGTGCTACGGCTGCATCTCCTTCTACTTGATGTCTTCCTGTGTTTCCTGCTGCTGCATCTGCTGCTTCATCTCCTACTGCTGTATATCCTGCTTCTGCATCTCCTGTTGCTTCATCTCCTGCTCTTGCATCTCATTCTGCTGAATCTCCTCTGGTGGTATCTCATGCTGCTGCATATCCTGCTACATCTCCTGATGTATCTCCTTCTGAATATGCATCTCCTATTGCTTCTCCTACCGCTGAATCTCCTGCTGCTGAATCTCCTCCTGCTGCGTCTTCTGCATCATCTCCTCTTTTTCCATAACCTGCTGTGTCTCCTGTTGCTGCTGCATATGTTGAAGAATCTCTTCCTACTGCATCTTCTGCTGAATCTTCATTTCCTGCTGCATCTGCTTCTGCATCTCTTGATGCTGCTTCTTCTTTTGCTGCTTCTCCTGCTGCTGCATCAGTTGCTGCTGAATCTCCTGATGAATCTCCTGTGGCATCTCATACTTCTACATATCATGCTGAATGTCCTGCTGCTGAATCTCCTTCTGCATGTGCTGCTGCTGCATCTCCTACTGCTGCATTACCTTGTACATGTGCTGTTGCAGCATCTCATTCTGCTGCATCTCCTACTGCTGCATTACCTTGTACATGTGCTGTTGCAGCATCTCCTTCTGCTGCATCTCCTGTTGCTGCACCTGCTGCAACATCTGCTTCTGCATCTCCTGCTGCTGCATCTCCATCTGAATCTTTTGGTGCTGCATTTCCTGCTGATTCATATTCTGCTTCAACTCCTGCTGCTGCATTACCTTCTGCTGCATTTTCTACTAAATCTCCTGCTGCGTTTTCTACTGAATCTTCTGCTGCAGAATCTCTAACGGAATTTCCTGCTGCAGAACCTGCTGATGCATTTCCTGCTGATGCATCTCCTGCTGAATCTCTATATGCTGCATCTGCTGCTGCTGAATCTCTTCCTGCTGCGTTAGCTGCTGCTGCGTGTTCTGCATCATCTCCTCTTTCTCCATAAGGTGCTGTATCTCCTGTTGCTGCATCTTATCATGCTGCTGCATATGTTGAAGAATCTCTTCCTACTGCATCTTCTGCTGAATCTTCATTTCCTGCTGCATCTGCTTCTGCATCTCCTGCTGCTGCTGCATCTCCTGCTACTTCTCCTGCTGCTGCATCAGTTGCTGATGAATCTCCTGATCAATCTCCTGCGGCATCTCATGCTTCTACATATCATGCTGAATCTCCTGCTGCATCTCCTTCTGAATATGCATCTCCTGATGCATCTCCACCTGATGCCACTCCTACTGCTGTGTTTGCTTCTGCATCTCCTGCTGCATGTCCTGCTGCTGAATCTGCTGATGTAGTGTCTACTGCTGAATATCCTTTGTCTGCTGCTGAATCTCCTGCTGCTGTATCTCCTGCTGCTTGATCTCCTGCTGCATCTGCTGCTGCTGCATCTCCTACTGCTGCATCACCTTCTGCATGTGCTGCTACAGCATCTGCTGCTGCTGCATATCCTGTTGCTTCATCTGCTGGTGCTGCATCTGCTGCAACATCTGCTTCTTCATCTCCTGCTGCTGCACCTCCTGCTGTATCTCCGTCTTAATCTCATGGTGCTCCATTTCCTGCTGATGCATATTCTGCTTCAAATCCTGCTGCTTCAGCTCCTGCTGCTGCAACTCCTGCTGCTGCATCTGCTGCTTCATCTCCTGCTGCTGCATCTGCTGATACTGCATGTGCTGCTGCATCTCCTGCTCAATCTCCTGCTCCTCCATATTCATCTGCATTTCCTGCTGCAGCTTTTTATGAATCTACTACTGCTGCATCAGCTGAAGTTGCTGCTGCATATCCCGATAGATCTCCTGCTGCTGCATCTCCTGATGCTGCATCTGATGCTGCATCTGATGCTACTTTCTCTCTTGCTGCATTTACTGCGGCTGCATATCCTGCTGTATTTTCTTCTGCTGCATCTTCTTCACTTCATCTACTACTCTGCACTACCTGCTGCTTCATCTCCTCCTTCTACATCTCCGACTGAATCGCCTGTAGAATCTCCTGCTTCTTCATCTCTTGCTGCTACATCTCCTAGTGCATATGATGCTGCTGCATCTCCTGTTACTTCTGCTGCTGCCGCATTCCCTGCTGCATCTCCTGATGCTGCAGCTCCTTCTGCATCTCCTTCTGTGTCTCCTGCTACTACATCCCCTGCTGCTGCATTTCCTTCTGCATCTCCTGATGCTGCAACTCCTTCTGCATCTTCTGCTGATGCATCTCCTGCAGAATCTCCTGCTGCTGCATCTCCTGTTGCATCTGCTTCTGATGCATCTGCGGCTACAATTCTGCTGCTGCATCACTTGCTGCATTTCCTGCTTCATCTGCTGATGCATCTGTGGCTGCTATATGTTCTGCTACATCTCGTCATCCTTCACATCCTGCTGCATCTGCTGAAGATTCTCTTCCTATTGCTTCTCCTGCTGAATCTGCATTTCCTGATGTTTCTGCTTCTGTATCTCCTGCTGCTGCATCTCCTGCTGAATTAGCTGCTGCTGCATCTGCTTCTACATGTATGTTAAAAATTTCTACATTTGCTGCCTCATCTCCTGATGCATCTGCTGATGCACCTCCCGCTGCTGCATCTCCTGCTTCATCTTCAGCTGATGCATCTGTGGCTTCATCACCTGATATGTCATCTCCTACTGCATCTGCTGCAGTATTTCCTGCTGCAGCATCTCCTGCTTCTGCATCTACTGTTGCATTTCCTGCTGCATCTCCTGCTGATGCATCTCCTATTGCGAATCTGCTGCAGCATCTCCTGCTTCTGAATCTCTTGCTGAATCTGCATCTACTGATGCATCTGCTGCTGCATCTCCACCTGCTGTATCTGATGCTTCATCTCCTGCTGCATTTCCTGTTGATGAATCTCCTGCATCTCCTGCTGCTGTGCCTGCTGCTGCATAACCTGCTGAATCACCTGCTTCTGGATCTCCTGCGACTGCATTTCCTGCTACTTCAACTCTTGCTCTTGCATCTCGATCTGCTGTATCTCCTCCTATATCTCCCACGGCATATTCCCTAGGAATACACATCTCCTGATGCATCTCCTGCTGAATATGTACATCCTGCTGCATCTCCTGCTGCTGCATCCGCTCTTGCTCTGTCTTCTTCTCTATCTCTTGCTTCATCTGCTGATGCATTTCCTGCTGCATCTGCTTCTGCTGAATGTCCTGTTACTGCATCTCCTTCTGCATCTGCTGGTGCTGTATCTCCTGCTGCAGAATCTCCTGCTGTATCTCCTGCTGCTGTATCTCCTGCTGCATCTCTTGCAGCTGCATTTCCTCCTGCTAAATCTCCTCCTGAAGCTCCTGTCACCTCTCCTGCTTCATCTGCTGCTTCTGCATCTCCTGCTGCTGCATCTCCTCCTGCATCTCCTGCTGCATTTCTTGGTGCTACATATACTGCTACTGCAACTCCTGCTGCATCTCCTGCTGAATCTCCTGCTATACAATCTCCTGCTGCATCTCCTGCTGAAACTCCTGTTACAGAATCTCCTGCTGCATCTCCTGCTGCTTAACCTCCTGCTGTCTCCCGCTGCTGCATCTCCTCCTGATACATCTGCTGCAGTATCTTCTGCTGCTACATCACCTGCTGCTCATCTCCTGCTGCTACATCTCCTGCTGCTGCATCTCCTCCTGCTTCTCCTGCTGCATCTGCTTCTACATCTGCTGATGCATCTCCTACTGCTGCATCTCCTTCTGATTCATCTCCTGCTTCATCTACTTCTCCTGCATATCCTGAATATATTTCCTGCTGCATCTTCTACGGTATTTCTTGCTACATCATCTGCCTCACCTCCTCTTGCACCTCCTGCTGCGTCTGCTGATGCATCTCCTTCTGCTGCATCTCCTGCTTCATCTTCAGCTGATGCATCTGTAGCTTCATCTCCTGATATTTCATCTCCTTCTGCATCTGCTGGGCATCTCCTGCTGCTGCATCTCCTGCTGCATTTCCTGCGGCATCTGCTGCTGCTCTGCTGCTGCTTCATCTACTGCTGAATCTCCAGCTACATATCCTGCTGCTGCATTTCCTGCTCTACCTCATACTGATTCTCCTGTTCATGCATATCCTCCTGCACCTCCTGCTGCTGCACCTCCTGCTGCTGCATCCTCTAATGCATCCTATGATAATGCTACATCTCTTGCTACTGCATCTCCTGCTGCAATTCCTGCTGCCATATATCTTGCTGCATCTTCTGCTGCTGCATCTCCTGCTGCTGTATCTGTTGCTACTGCATGTCTTGCTGCATCTCTTCCTGATGCTTCTCCTGCTGCATATCCTTCTGCATTTCCTGCTGCATCTCCTCCTCCTGCATCTGCTGTTGCATCTCCTACTGCGGCTTCTCCTGCTGCATCTATTTCTGCCCATCTCCTTCTGCATCTCCTGCTCCTGCACCTCCTACTGTGAATCTGCTGCAGATTCTTCTGCTGATCAATCTCCTGCTGAATCTGCATCTACTGCTGCATCTCCTGCCGCTGCATCTCCTGCTGCTTCATCTCTTTTCTCTGCATCTCCTGCTGTATCTCCTGCCGCATCTCCTGCTGCCGAATCCCCTGCTGTATCTACTACCGATGCAACTCCTGCTTCTGTTTCTGCTTCTGCATCTCCTGCTGCATCTTCTGCGTCTGCATCTCCTGCTTCTCTTTCTGCTGCATCATCACCTCCTGCCTCGCCTCCTACTGCATCTCCTGCTCAATCTCCTGCTCATCTCCTGCTGCTGTATCAGCCGAAGCATCTTTTCCTGCTGCATCTACTGCTTAATCTGCATCTCTTACTGCATCTGCTTCTCTATCTCATTTTGCTGCATTTCCTGTGGAATTTGCTGCTGAATCTGCTGCTGCATCCCCTCCTGTTGCATCTCCTGCTTTATCTACTGCTGCATATGCTGCTACTGCATTTCCTGCTGAATCTGCTGCTGGATCTTTTGCGGTGGCATCTCCTGCTCTTGCATCTCCTGCTGCTGAATCTCCGCCTGAATCTCCTACGACATCTCATGCTGCTACATAACCTGTTACATCTCCTGATGCATCTCCTTCTGAATAGTCATCTCCTGATGCATCTCCTTTTGATGCATCTCCTGCAGCATCTCCTGCTGCATCTCCTGCTACTTCATCTCCTGCTGCAGTGTCTAACGCTCTATCTCCTGCTGCATCTGCTGCTGCTGCATCTGCTGCTGCTGCATCTCCTACTACATCTTCTGCTGATGCATCTTCTGCTTCATCTCCAGCTGCTGCATCTCCTGCTGCATCTCCTGCCGAATCAAATCCTACCACAACTCCTGCTGATGCATCTCCCGCTGATCCTTAACCTGCTGCATCTCTGACTGCTGCATCTCCTGCTGCTGAATCTCCTGCTGCTGCATCTGCTGTTTCATCTCCTGCTGCTGCATCTGCTGGTGCTGTATATGCTACTGCATCTGCTGCAGGATCTCCTTCTTCTGCCTCTCATGCCACATCTCCCGCTGATTCATATCCTGCTTCTGTATATCTTGCTCAATTTACTTCTGCTGCATCTCCTGCTGCATCTCCAGCTGCATCTCCTGCTGCTGCATCTCCTGCATCTTTTGGTGCATCTGCTGTAGATTAATCTACTGCTGCATCTCCTGTTATTTCACCTTCTGATTTTTGATGTCCTCGTGCATCACCTGATGCTCCATCTGCTGCTGCTGCATACACTGCTGCATCTCCTGCTACTGCATCTCCTGCTGAATGTGCTTCTGTATCTGCTGCGGCATCTGCTGATTCTTCATCTGCTGCTGAATCTCCTGCTTCTGCATCTTCTGATGAATGTGCTGCTGAATATGCTGCTGCATCTCCTGCTGCACCGCCTGCTGAATATGCATCTTCTGCTGCTGTATCCCCTACTTCTGCATCCTCTCTTTTATCTACTACTGCTGCATGTCCTGCTACATCTTCTGCTGCTGAATTTACTTCTGCTGCATCTGCTACTACATCTGCTGCTCTTGCATCCCCTGCTGCATTCCTGCTGCATTTCATGCTGCTGCACCTCCTGCTGCTGCATCTCTTTCTGCACCTCCTGCTGCATCACCTGCTATTAAATCCCCTGCTGCACCTCCTAATACTTCATCGCCTGATGCTTGCATCTCTTGATACATCTCCTGATGCATCTCCTGCTGAATCTCCTCCTGCTGCTTTGCCTGCTGCTTCATCTGCATCTGCTGCTGCATCTACTGCTACATCTCCTGCTGCTCTATCTCCTCCTCCTGGATCTCCTCCTACATCTATTGCTGCTGCATCCTCTGATGGACCTCCTGCTGCTGCATCTCCTTCTGCAACTTCCTCTGATGCATCAGCAGATTCACCTGATGATGCATCTCCCCTGCTTCATCTCCTGCTGCTGAATCTCCTGCTCTTGCATACCCTCCTGCATCTACTGCTGCTTCTAACCCTACTTCATCTACTGCTGCTGCATTACCTGCTGCTTCTGCTGCTGCTACGTCTCCTCCTGAATTTCCAGCTACTGCATCTCCTGGTGCTATATTTTGCTTATCAATCTCCTGCTGCTGTATCTCTTAGAGAATCTGCTTCTGAATCTGCTGCTGCATCTGCTGCGGCTGCATCTCCTGTTGATGCATCTCCTGCTGCTGAATCTCAGGGTACATCTCCTCTCGCTCAGTCTCCTGCTGCATATCCTGCTGCTACATCTCCTGATACTGCAACTCCTATTGTGTCTCCTGCTGCATCTCCTGGTACATCTCTTGCGGCTGCATCTCCTGCTCTATCTCCTGATGCTGAATCTTCTCCTAATCCACCTCCTTAAGCATCTCTTCTTGCTGCATTTCCTGCTGAATCACTTACTGCTGCATCTGCAGCATTTGCTGCTACATCTACTGCTGCTTCTCATACTGTCGCATCTCCTACCACATATCCTGCTGCTGCATCTGATGATGCTATATCTCTTGCTGCATCTACTGGGGCTACATCTCCTGCTGCATCTCCTTCAACTGCTTCTCATTCTCTGCATCTTCTTCTCTGCATCTCCTGATACTGCTTCAACTGCTGTTGCATCTCCTGCTGCTTCACTTCCTGCTGCATCTGCGACTGCAAATCTTGCTGCTGCAAATCTTGCTGCTGCATCTCCTGCTCCATATCCTTCTGATACATCTGCGGATTCATCTTATGATGCTGCTTTCTTGCTGGATCTCCTGCTTCTGCATCTCCTGCTGCTGCAAACTCTGCTGCATCTCCTGCTGCTGCCTTTCCAGCTGCTGCTGCTGCATCTACTGCTGGGGCATCTCCTGCTTCTCCAGCTGCTGCATCTGCATCATCAAGATATTCTGAAGGCGATGCAGCAACAGGAGATGCAGCAGCAGGAGATGCAACCACAGCACTGTGGCAGCAGATTCAGCTGCAGGAGATGCAGCAGGATTTTCAGCAGGAGATGCAGCAGGATTTTCAGCAGGAGATACAGCAGAAGGAGATGCAGCAGGAGATGCAACAGGAGGACATGCAGCAGTAGGAGATTCAGCAACAGATGCAGCAGAAGGAAGTGTAACAGCAGATGTAGCAGGATATGCAGCAGAAGTAGATGAAACAGACAATAAAGCAGCAGGTTATGCAGCAGCAGAGGAAGCAGCAGCAGGGGATGCAGCAGCAGGAGGTGCATCAGCAGGAGATTCAGCAGGAGATGCAGCAGCAAAAATGCAGCAGGAGATGCAGCAGAAGGAGATTCAGTAGAAGGAGAATCAGCATATGATACAGCTGCAGGAGATTCAGCAGCAGATGCAGCAGCAGATTCAGCATCAGGAGATGTAGCCGCATAGGCAGATTCAGCAGGAGGTGCAGGAGCAGAAAATGCAGCAGGAGATGGTACTGGATATGCAAGAGCAGGAGATGCAGCAGCAGATGCACCAGCTGGAGATGCAGCTGGAGATGTTGTAGGCTCTTAAAGTCACGCCTGTAGAAGAGGAGGCTGAGGGGAGACCTTATTACTCTCTACAACTACCTGAAGGGAGGTTGTGGAGAGGAGGGTGCTGGCCTCTTCTCCCAAGTGACAGGGGACAGGACGAGAGGGAATGGCCTCAAGCTCCGCCAGGGGAGATTTAGGCTTGAGATTAGGAAAAAGTTCTTCACGGAGAGGGTGGTTAGGCATTGGAACGGTCTGCCAAGGGAGGTGGTTGAGTCACCCTCCCTGGAGGTGTTTAAGGATAGGGTAGATGAGGTGCTTAGGAGCATGATTTAGGGATTGGTGGGAATGGTTGGACTCGACGATCCAGTGGGTCTCTTCCAACCTGGTCATTCTGTGATTCTGTGATTCTGATGTTACAGAACACAAGACGAGACTGAAAGTTCTACACGTATTGCTTTGCAGTGAAAGAGCTATAAGAGAAAAGATTCAGCAACAGCAGCATTCCATGCTAGCATCTTGCCTGCGGGAGTTGCTCACTTTTCCTAGAGCACCTTAAGAGGCGCAATAAAGACACAATTCAGTACCCTATACTAAAACGGTCCATAAATCGTTGGTGCTTGTATTGAAATCGTTTTCACAGAAGACTCTAAGGAGAGCCAGCATTTGATCGTAACAGCTTCCTTGCGTTACTTGTTCTGAACGCTCTGAAATTTGGAAGTGACGCTTTAATAGCCATACAAATGTTGCAGTACACAAGACTAGACTGAAAGTTCTACAAGTCTTCTTTTGCAGTGAAAGAACTATACGAGAGCACATTCAGAAGCATCAGCATTCCATTCTAGCATCTTCCATGTGGGAATTACTCACTTTTCCTAAAGAGCCTTCATAGGCGAAGATCAGTCACAATTCAGTACCCTATACTAAAACGGTCCATAAGTCTTGCTTGGCCGCTTGCAGTGAAAGCGCTTCCAGAGAAGACTCAGACTAAAGCCAGCATTTGATGGTAGCAACTTCTCTACGTTACTCGTTCTGAACGATCTGAAAATATTGAAGCGGGTTAATACACGCAGTTAAGTCACTATTCAGTACCCTATACTAAAACGGTCCTTAAGTCCTGCTTTGCTGCTTGCAGTGAAATCTCTCCACAAAAGTCTCTTATGAGAGCCAGCATTTAATCGTAGCATGTTTCCCTCAGGTGCGTGTGTTAAATGCTCTGAAATTTTGAAGTGACGCTTGAATAGCAATTCTGATGTTACAGTACACAAGTCTACACTGAAAGCTCTACAAGTCTTGCTTTAGAGAAAAAGCGCTCTAAGAGAAGACCTTCAGAAGAAGCAGCTTTCCATGCTAGCGTCTTCCCTGCGGGCGTATTTCCATTTTCTTAAAGCGCCGTAATAGGCGCAGTTACGTCACAATTCAGTACCCTACACTAAATCACACTGTTAGTCGTGCTTTCCACGTTGCAATGAAAGAACTTCCACAGAAGACTCTAACGAGAGCCAGTATTTGATGGTAGCAGCTTCCCTGCGGTTCTTGTGCTGAACGATCTGAATTTTGGTAGTGACGCTTTATTTGCTCTTTATATGTTACGGTACGCAAGCTTATACTGATAGTTCTACAATTCTTCCTTTGTAGTGAAAGAGCTAAGAGAACACATTGAGAAGCAGCAGCATTCCTTGCCAGCTTCTTTCCTGCGGAATTTACTCACTTTTCCTAAAGCGTCTTACAAGGCGCAGTTAAATCACCATTCAGTACCCTATACTAAAACGGTCAACAGGTCGTTCTTTGCAGCTTGCAGTCAAAGCGCTTCAAGAGAAGACTCAAATGAGAGCCAGAATTTGATGGTAGCAGCTTTCCTGCCGTTCTTGGTCTGAACGATCTGAAAATATTGAAGTGACGCCTTAATAGCAATTCTGAAGTTACAGCATACAAGACTAGACTGAAAGGTCTACACATCTTGCTTTACAGAAAAAGCACTCTAAGAGAAGACATTCAGAAGAGGCATCGTTCCATGCTAGCATCTTCCCTCCGGCAGTTGCTCACTTTTTTTAAAGTGCCGTAATTTGTGAATATTAAGATGCCATTTATTCTCTTACACTAAAACATCCTGTTAGTCGTGCTTTGCACCTTGCAGTGAAAGCGCATCTACAGAAGACTCTAACGAGAGCCAGCATTTCATGGTAGCATCTTACCTGCGGTACTTGTGCTGAACACTCTGAAATTTGGAAGTGACGCCTTCACAGCCATTCTGATGTTACAGTTCACAAGCTTAGACTGAAACTTCTACAAGTTTTGCTTTGCAGTGAAAGCGCTCTAAGAGAAGACATTCAGAAGCAGCAGCATTCTGTGCTGACATCTTCACTGTTAGAGATAGTCACTTTTCCAAAAGCTCGTTATTAGTCGCTGTTATGTCACTATTCTTTAACCTACACTTAAACGCATTGTTAATCGTGTTTTGCACCTCTCAGTGAAAGCGCTTCCAGAGAAGATTCAAACGAGAGACACCATTTGATGCTAGCAACTTCCCAGGGGTATTTCTGTTGAACGCTTTCAAAATCTTCAAGTGAAGCCTTACTAGCCTTGCCGATGTTACAGTTCACTAGCCTAGACGGAGAGTTCAATAAATCTTGGTTTGCAGTGATTGCACTCTAAGAGAAGACATTCAGAAGCAGAAGCATTCCATGCTAACATCTTCCCTGCTGGAGATATTCTCTTTTCCTAAAGCGCCTTATTAGGCGCTATTAAGTCTCTATTCATTTGCCAACAAAAGAACGTTGCATTAGTCGTTCTCTGCATCTTGCAGAGAAACCACTTCCATAGAAGACACTAACGAAAGCCAACTTTTGATGGTAACAACTTTCCTGTGTTACTTGTGCTGAACGCTCTGAAATTTTGAAGTAATGCCTTCGTAGCCATTCTGGTCTTACAGTACACAAGACTAGACTGAAAGTCCTACAAGTCGTGCTCTGCAATGAAAGCGCTCTAAGAGAATACATCCACAAGCAGAAGCATTCCATGCAAACATCTTCCCTGCTGGAGATATTCTCATTTCCTAAAAAGCGTTATTAGGCGTTATTAAGTTGCTAGTAACTAGCCTCCGCGAAAAAGTTGCGTTTTTTGTGCTTTGCGGCTGGCAGTGACAGCGCTTCATGAAAGGATCCTATAGAGAGCCAAAATTTGATGGTAGCAGTTTCCCTACGGTACTTGTGCTGAACGATCTCAACTCTTGAAATGAGGCTTTAATACCCATTCTGATCTTACAGCTCATAAGCCTAGAGTGAAAGTTCTACAAGTCGTCTTTTGCAGTAACAGCACTATAAGAGAAAACATTAATAAGCGGTGTAGTTTCATGTCAGCATCTGCACTGCCTGAAATACTTACTTTTCCATAAGCGCATTAACAGGTACAGTAAAGTCACAATTCATCACCCTAAACTAAAATGTGTTAGTCGTGCTTCAGAGCCTTCAGCGAAAGCGCTATAAGAGAAGACTCTAACGAGAACCAGCATTTGATGGTAGAAGCTTCCCTTGCGGTACTTGTGCTGAACGCTCTGAAATTTTGAAGTGACACTGTACTAGCTGATGATATAATTCAGAAGACTAGAATGAAACTTCTAGAAGTCGTACTTTGCAGTGAAAGTGCTATAAAAGAAGACATTCAGAAGCAGCAGCATTTCATGCTACCACCTTCCCTGCAATCGAAGTACACTATTCCTAAAGCACGTTATTCGGCGAAGTAAAGTAACTGTTCTGTACCCTATTCAAAACTTTGTGTTATTCGTGCTTTGCAGGAGATGCATCAGCAGGAGATGCAGAAGCAGATGCAGCAGGAGGAGATGCAGCAGCAGGAGATGAAGCAGGAGTCGATGCAGAAGGTAATAGAACAGCAGGAGATTCAGAAAGGGATTCAGGAGCAGGATATGCAGCAGCAGGAAAGGCAGCACTATATGCAGAAGCAGGATATGCAGCAGGAGGAGATGCAGTATGAGGAGATAGACCACGTAATGCAGGAGCAGGAGATACAGCAGGAGATGCAAGAGCAAGAGATGCAGCATCAGACCAATCAGCAGGAGATGCAGCAGCAGGAGATGAAGCAGGAAATGCAGTAGCAGGAGATGAAGCATTATCCTGAGATGCATTAAGAGGTGTAGCAGCAGGATATGTAGCAGGAGATTTGGCAGGAGATGAAGCAGTAGCAGAGCAAATGCAGATGCAGTAGGAAATGCAGCAGTAGATGCAGGATCAGCAGATACTGCATCAGGTAATACTGCAGCAGATGCAGCAGGACATGACATATCAGGTGATAAAGCCACAGATGCATCAGTTGAAGATGAATCAGGAGATGCAGCAGCAAGAGGTGCATCAGCAGGTGCATGAGGAAATGAGGCAGCAAATGTAGAAAGGTATAACGGAGGAGATGCAGCAGGAGATGCATCAAGAAATGAGATGCAGAAGGAGTTGCAGCATCAGGAGATGCAGTAGGAAATGCAGCAGCAGAGGATGTAGTAGCAGGAGAGGCAGGAGTTGCAGAATCAAGAGATGGAGCAGGGAATGAAGCAGCAGCAGATTCCGCATGAGCTGCAGCAGCATCATATGCACTAGGTGATGTAGCAGCAAGAGATGAAGAAGCAGGAGATGCTACAGGCGATTCAGAAGGAGATGCAGAAGGAGGAGATGCAGCAGCAGGAGGTGCAGAGTAGTAGATGAAGTGAAGAAGATGCGGCAGAAGGAAATATAGCAGGAGATTCATCGGCAGTACCTGCAGCAGGAAAGCAGCATCAGACGCAGCATCAGATGCAGCAGCAGGAGATGCAGCAGCAGGAGATCTATCAGGAGATGCAGCAGTAGATGAAGCAGCAGCAGATGCAGCAGCAAATACAGCAGATGCCGCAGTAGTAGATTCATAAAGAGCTGCAGCAGGAAATGCAGATGAATATGCAGGAGCACTAGATACAGCAGCAGATGAAGCAGCAGATGCAGCTGGACATGTAGCAACAGGAGGTACAGAACGAGATGAAGCAGCAAGATTTGCAGCAGAAGGAGATGACGCAGGAGATGCTTCAACAGATGGTGCAACATGAGATACAGCAGGAGATGCAGCAGCAAAAGAAGCAAAAGGCGATGCAGAAAAAGGAGATGCAGCAGCAGAATTATATCATGCAAGAGATGCTTCAATAGAAGGTGCAACATGAGATACAGCAGGAGATGCAGCAGCAGAAAAAGCAAAAGGAGATGCAGAAACAGGAGATGCAGCAGCAGGACATGGATCAAGAGATGAAGCAGCAGGTGATTCATTAGGTGATGCAATAGCATGATATGAAAGAGCAGGAGATATATCAGCAGGAGATGCAGCCTGAGATGCAGCAGGATGAGATGAAGCAGCAGGGGATGTATCAGGAGATGCAGAAGCAGCAGATACAACAGGAGAAGCTGTAGCAGGAGATGCAGCAGGAGATGTAGCAGCAGAAGGAGATGCAGCAGCAGAAGGAGATGCAGCAGAAGGAGATGCAGCACCATATGCAGCAGGAGGAGATAGAACAGGTGATGCAGTAGGAAAAGATTCAACAGGAGATGCAGCAGGAGGAGATGCAACAGGAAATGCAGTAGGAGTAGGCACAGCAGCACCAGATGCAGCAGTATATGCAGCAGAAGGAGATGAATAAGAGGTGCAGCAGCAATTGATGCAGCAGTAGATGCTGGAGCCGGAGATGCAGAAGAAGTAGATGCAGAAGCAGGAGATGCAGCAGGATATGCATCAGCAGGAGATACAGCAAAACATACATCAGCAGGAGACACAGCAGCAGGATATGAGGCAGGAGATGCACCAGCAGCAGAAGCAGCAGCAGATGCAACACGATATGCATCAGAAGATGCAGAACCATATGCAGCAGGAGATACAGCAGCAGATGCAGCTGGAGATGTAGCATCACCAGAAGCAGAAGCAGATGCAGCAGCAAGGGATGCAGGATGAGATGCAGCAGGAATTGCATCAGCAGGAGATACTGCTGGAAATTCAGTAGGATATGCAACAGCAAGAGATTTGGCAACAGCAGATGCAGCAGGATATGCAGCTACATGAGGTGTATCAGCAAAAGATGTAGCAGGAGATGCATATTCAGCAGGTGATGCACCAGGATATGCAGCAGGAGGTCCAAGAGAAGGACATGCAGCAGGAAATCAGCCGTAGATGCAGCAGCAAGAGATGCAGGAAAAGAAGATGCAGCCGCACCAGAGGAAGCATCAGATTCAGCAGGAGTTACAGCAGCAGGAGATGAAGAGGCAAGAGATTCAGCAGCAGGAGATGCAGCATCAGAATATTCAGCAGGAGATACATCAGCAGGAAATGCATCAGCAGATTCTGCAGCAGGAAAGTCCGTAGGAGATTCTGCAGGAAGAGATTCATCAGCAGGAATTCTAGCAGGAGATGCTGGAGGAGATTCTGCAGAAGAAGATTCAGCAGGAGATGCAGCAGGACATGAAATAGCAACATATGCATCAGCAGTTACAGCAGAAAGTGCAGCAGGAGATTCAGCAGGACATGCAGCCGCAGATGCCTTCAACAGGATATGCAGCTGAAATGCAGAAGCACTAGATGCATCCGTAGAAGAAGCAGCAGGAGATGAATCAGCAGGCTATACAGCAGCAGGAGATGAAGCAGCAGATGCAGCAGCAGGAGATGCAGGAGGACATCAAGTAGAAGGCGGTGCAGAAGCAGCAAATGTAGCAGGAGATGCAGCAGTACATGAAGCATCAGGAAATGAAGCAGCAGATTAAGCAGCAGCAGGAAATGCAGCAGAATATGCAGCAGGAGGTAATGCAGCAGGTGATGCAGCAGCAGGTGATGCAGCTGCAGAGGCAGCAGATGCAGCCGTAATAGATGCAGCAGCAGATGCATCAGGAGATGCAGATTCAGTAGGAGATGTAGCATCAGAAGATGCTGCAGCAGATGATGCAGCAGGAGATGCAGCCGGAGATGTAGCAAGAGGATATGCACCATCATATACAGCAGCAGGAGATGCAACAAAAGATGAAACAGGAGGTGATGCAGTAGGAGAGGCAGCAGAAGAGTTGCAGCAGAATCTACTGCTGCATCTCCTGCTGCTGCCTCTCCTCCTGCTAAATCTCCTCCTGCTAAAGCTCCTCCTGCATCAGCTGATGCATTTCCTGCATCTCCTGCAGCTGCATCTGCTGCTGCATCTCCTGCTTCTCTATCTTCTGCTGCATCTCCTGCTGAATCACATGGTGCATCTCCTGCTGCCGCATCTCCTGCTTCTGCATATCCTTTTGCATGTCTTACGTCCACATCTCCTGCTTCTGCCTCTCTTACTCCTGCATCTCTGCTGCTGCATCTCCTGCTGCTGCATTTCCTGCTCCTGCTTCTCCTGATGCATCTGCTGCTGCATCTTCTGCAGCATCTTCTATTGATTCAACTCTAGACACTGCATCTCCTGCTGCATCTGCTGGTACTGCATCTTATCCTACCGCATCTCCTGCTCCATTTTCTTGTGCATCTCCTGCTGCTGCTGTATCTTCTCCTGCTGCATCTCCTACTGCTGCATTTTCTTCTCTGCAGATCCTGATGCTTCATCTCTTGCTGCAGAATCTCTGGCTGAATCCGCTGCTCATCTCTTGCGACTGTATCTCCTGCTGCATCTCCTGCTGCTGCATCTCCTGCTACTGGGTCTGCTGCATCATCTCCTCCTGCCTCTTCTCCTACAGCACCTCCTTCTCTATCTCGTGCTACATCTCATGAAGCTGTACCTGCTGAAGCATCTCTTCCTGCTGCATCTCCTGATGAATAGGCATCTATTGATGCATCTGCTGCTGCTTCATCTCCTGCTGCTGCAGCTCCTACTGAATCTGCTGTTGAATATCTTCCTGCATCTGCAGCGGCTGCATCTCCTGCTGCTGCATCATCTCCTGCTGCATCTCCTGCGTAATCTCCTGCTGCTGCATCTCTTGCTTCTGCATCATCTCCTGCTGCATCTCCTCATTCATCTCCTACTGCTGCATCTGCTGCTGCTTCATATACTGCATATCCTGCTGTGCATCTCTTGCGGCTGCATCTCCTGCTCCATCTCTTGCAGCTGCATCTCCTGCTCCATATCTTTCTCTTGCATCTGTGTATTCATCTTATGATGGTGATTTTCTGCTGGATCTCCTGCTTCTGCATCTCCTGCTGCTGCAAACTCTGCTGCAACTCCTGCAGCTGCATTTCCTGTGCCATCTCCTACTGCTGAATCTCGTGCTGCTCCATTCTCTGCTGCATCTACTGCTGCTGCATAGCCTGCTGCCGAATCTCCTAATGCATCTCCTCTAACTTAGTCTCCTGATGCTTCCTATCCTGCTTCATCCTCTTTTTGCTGCATATATTGCTGCTGCATCTACTGCTGCTTGGCACGCTGCTGTATCCCCTGCTCCACCTCCTGCTGGGGCATCTCCTGCTGCATCTCCTGTTCCATCTCCTGCTGCTCCAGCTGCTGCATCTCCTGCATCATCAGGATATTCTGAAGGAGATGCAGCAACAGGAGATGCAGCAGCAGGAGATTCAACCACAGCACTGTGGCAGCAGATTCAGCTGCAGGAGATGCAGCCGTAGGAGATGCAGCAGGATTTTCATCAGGAGATAGAGCAGAAGGAGATGCAGCAGGAGATGCAGAAGCAGATGCAGCAGAAGGAAGTGTAGCAGCAGAAGAAGGAGATGTAGCAGGAGATGCATCAGCAGGAAATGCGCCAGCAGAGGCAGCAGCAGAAGTTGCAGCGGGAGATATAAAAAAAATGACGAAGCAGGAGCAGCCCTATTACTTGATGTCCTCCTGCATCTCCTGATGCTGCATCTGCTGCTTCATCTCCTGCTTCTGTATCTCCTGCTGCTACATCTCCTGATGCATCCTCTGCTCATGCATCTGCGGATGCATCTCCTGATGCACCATTTCCCGTTGTACCTGCTGCTCCATCCCCTGCTGCATCTCTTTCTGCTCCATCTGGTGCATCTGCTGTTGCATATGCTGCTGCTTCATCTACTGCTGCATCTCCGGCTAAATCTCCTGCTGCTGCATCTATTTCTGAAGTTTCTGCTGAATCTACTGCTGAATATGCATCCCCGGTTGCATCTCCTGCTGCTGCATCTCCTGCTGAATCTCCTGCTGCACTTCCTGCTGAAACTGCTAATGCATATATTGCTATTTCACCTCCTGCTGAATCTTCTTCTGCAGAATCTCCTGCTGCATCTCCTACTACATCCCCTGCTGCTGAATCTCCTTCTGTATCTCCTGCTACATTTTCTACTGAATCTCCTGCTGCCTTTTCTACTGAATCTCAGCTGCAAAATCTCCTACGGAATTTCCTGATGCAGAATCTGCTGATGCTTTTCCTGCTGATGCATCTCCTGCTGAATCTCCTGCTGCTGCATCTCCTGCTGCTGAATCTCTTGCCTCTTCATCTCCTACTGCTGACACTCCTGCTGAATCTGCTGCTGCATCTGGTGCGGCTGCATCTTCTTTTTCTGCATCTCCTGCTGCTTCATCTCTGGTTGATTTCCTGCTGCATTTCCTTCTGTTGAATCTCCTGCTGCATATCCTACTACATCTCCTGCTGCTGAATCTCCTTCTGTATCTCCTGCTACATTTTCTACTGAATCTCCTGCTGCATTTTCTACTGAATCTCAGCTGCAAAATCTCCTACGGAATTTCCTGCTGCAGAATCTGCTGATGCTTTTCCTGCTGATGCATCTCCTGCTGAATCTCCTGATGCTGCATCTCCTGATGCTGAATCTCTTGCCTCTTCATCTCCTACTGCTGCAACTCCTGCTGAATCTGCTGCTGCATCTGGTGCGGCTGCATCTTCTTTTTCTGCATCTCCTGCTGCTTCATCTCCAGCTGATTTCCTGCTGCATTTCCTTCTGTTGAATCTCCTGCTGCATATCCTGGTGCACCTGCTGAATATGCATCTCCTGCTACATCTCCTGCTGATACATCTCATGCAGCTGCATCTGCTGCTGAATACCCTGCTGCATCTGCTGTTGTCAAATCTTTTGCTGTTGCATATCCTACTGAATTTCCAGATGCATCTCTACTGATGCAATTCCTGCTGCATCTCACCCTGCATCCCTTGCTGCTGCATTTGCTTCTGCTTCTGGAGTTGCTGCATCTCCAGCTGCGTCTGCTGCTTCATCTGCTTCTGTATCTCCTGCTGCATATGGTTCTGCATCTTCTGCTGCATAATTTGCTGCATCTGCTGCTGCTTCTTCTGCTGGTGCATCTCCTGCCTCATATCCTGCTGCTGTGTCTCCTGCTGATGCATGTCCTGCTGCATCTCCTGCTTCTGCATCTACTTTTTCTGCATCTCCGGCTCCAGCATCTCCCGCTGCATCAATTGCTGCTGCATCTCTTATTCATCTCCTTCTGCTGCATATACTGCTGCATCTGGTGCTGCTGTACCTCCTCCTGCTGCATTTCCTGTTCAGTCTCATCCTGCTTCATATTGTGCTGCATCTCCTGCTGCTGCATCTCCTTCTGCTGCATTTCCTTCTGCATCTCCTGCTACAGCATCTATTGCTCTGTCTGCTGATTCTGCATCTCCTGATACATCCCCTGCTGCTTCATCACATCCTGCTGCATCTCAGGCTGCATCTCCTGCTGCTATAGCTCCTGCTCTTTCATATCCTGCTATTGCATCTCCTAATGAATCTCCTGCTGCTTCATCTCTTGATCCATGTCCTGCTGCTGCATCTCGTTTCTGCATCTCCTTTTGCTTTGTCTGCTGCTACATCTCCTGCTGTATCTCATGTTGCACTTTCTATTGAAGCATCTACTGCGTTATCTCCTTCTGCTGCATATCTTGCTGCTTCATCTCGTTCTGCATCTCCTGCTGCATCTCCTTGAGCGTCACCTGCTGCATCTCCTTCTGCATAACCTGCACATGCATCTCCTGCTGCATCTCGTGCTCCTCCATATTCATCTGCATTTCCTGCTGCAGCTCTTTATGAATCTACTACTGCGGCATCCGCTGAATTTGCTGCTGCATCTGCTGCTGCTTCATTTACTGATGCATCTGCTGCTAAATCACCTGCTGCTGCATCTTCTTCTGATGTTCCTGCTGAATCTACTGCTGAATATGCATCCCCTGCTGCATCTCTTGCTGCTGCATCTCCTGCTTCATATCCTACTGCATCTCCTCTTGCAGCATATCTTACTGCATTTCGTTCTGCTACGTCTCCTGCTGCATCACCTGCTGCAGCATCTTCTGCTGCTACATCTCCTACTGAATCAGCATCTCATGATGCATCTACTGCTGCATCTATTGCTGCTTCATCTGCTGCCTCTGCAGCTGCAGCTGCCTCACCTGCTGCTTCATCAACTGCTGCATTACATCCTGCTGCAAATTCTGCTGCAATTCCTGATGCTGCATCTCCTTAATCTGTTGCTGCATTTCCTGCTGCTTCATGTACTGCTGCGTCTCCTGCTACATGTGCTACGGCTGCATCTCCTTCTACTTGATGTCTTCCTGCATTTCCTGCTGCTGCATCTGCTGCTTCATCTCCTGCTGCTGTATAGCCTGCTTCTGCATCTCCTGTTGCTTCATCTCCTGCTCTGGCATCTCCTTCTGTTGAATCTCCTCCTGAATCTCTGGTGGCATCTCATGCTGCCACATATCCTGCTACATCTCCTGAAGTATCTCCTTCTGAATATGCATCTGCGGCTGATTCTCCTGCTGCTGAATCTCCTGCTGCTGAACCTCCTACTGCTGAACCTCCTACTGCTGCATCTTCTCCTGCTGAATCTTCTGCTGCTGTGTCTGCTGCATCATCTCCTCTTTCTCCATAACCTGCTGTATCTCCTGTTGCTGCATCATATCATGCTGCTGCATATGTTGAAGAATCTCTTCCTACTGCATCTTCTGATGAATCTTCATTTCCTGCTGCATCTGCTTCTGCATCTCCTGCTGCTGCTGCATCTCCTGCTGCTTCTCCTGCTGCTGCATCAGTTGCTGCTGAATCTCCTGATGAATCTACTGTGGCATATAAAGCTTCTACATATCATGCTGAATCTCCTAATGCATCTCCACCTGCTGCCACTCCTACTGCTGCGTTTGCTTCTGCATCTCCTGCTGCACCTCCTGCTGCTGAATCTCCTGATGCCGTGTCTGCTGCTGAATATCCTTTGTCTGCTGCTGAATCGCCTGCTGCTGCATCTCCTGCTGCATCTCCTACTGCTGCATCTCCTTCTGCATGTGCTGCTGCAGCATCTTCTTCAGCTGCATTTCCTACTTCTGCATGTCCTGCTGCTGCATCTCCTTCTGCTGCATCTCCTGTTGCATCTCCGTCTGAATTTCTTGCTGCTGCATTTCCTGCTGATGCATATTCTGCTTCAACTCCTGCTGCTGCATTACATTCTGCATCTATTCCTGTTTTATTTCCTTCTGCTGCATCTGCTGATACTGCATGTGCTACTGCATCTCCTGATGCATCTCTTGGTGCTGCATCTTCTGGTGTTGCATCACCTGCTGCATCTCCTGCAGCATCACCTGCTCCTGTATCTCCTCCTGCTACATCTCCTGATGCATCCTCTGGTCATGCATCTGCGGATGCTTCTCCTGATGCACCATTTCCCGTTGCGTCTGCTGCTCCATCCCCTGCTGCATCTCTTTCTGCTCCATCTCTTTCTGCTCCATCTGGTGCATCTGCTGTTGCATATGCTGCTGCTTGATCTACTACTGCATCTCCTGCTAAATCTCCTTCTGCTGCATCTCCTTCTGAAGTTTTTGCTGAATCTACTGCTGAACATGCATCCCCGGCTGCATCTCCTGCTGCTGCATCTCCTGATGCATCTGCTGCTGCATCTATTGCTGCTACATCTGCTGCCTCTGCAGCTGCATCACCTGCTGCTGCATCACCTGCTGCATTACCTCCTGCTGCTTAATCTCCTCCTCCTTTTTCTGATGCTTCATGTACTGCTGCATCTCCTTAATCAGCTGCTCCATTTTCTGATGCTTCATGTACTGCTACATCTCTTGCTACACTTGCTGCTGCTGCATCTCCTTCTACTTGATGTCCTCCTGCATCTCCTACTGCTGCATCTGCTGCAGCATCTCCTGCTGCTGTATAGCCTGCTGCTTCATCTCCTGCTGCATCCTCTGCAGATGCATCTCCATTTCCTGCTGCATCTGCTGCTCAATCTTCTACAGATGCATCTAGTTCATCTGCATTTCAGCTGCATATCCTGTTAAAGGCATCTGCGGCTGCATCTCCTGCGGCTGCATCTTCTGCTGAATCTCCTGCTGCAATTCCTGCTGTAACTGCTGATGCATATGTTGCTACTTCATCTCTTCCTGCATCTCCTACTGAATCTTCTTCTGCAGAATCTCCTCCAGCATCTCCTGCTACAGTTCCTGCTGATGTATCTCCTGCTGCATCTCCTACTGCATCCCCTGATGCTGAATCTCCTTCTATATCTCCTGCTGCATCTCCTGCTGCATTTTCTACTGAATCTCCTGCTGCAGAATCTCCTACGGAATTTACTGCTGCAGAATCTGCTGATGCATTTCCTGCTGATGCATCTGCTGCTCAATCTCCTGATGCTGCATCTTCTTTTACTGCATATACTGCTGCTGCATCTCTGGCTGCCTCATCTCGTTCTGCTACATCTCCTGCATCTCCTGCTACAGCATCTCCTGCTCTATCTGCTGAATTTCCTGCTGCATCTGCTGCTGCTTCATCTACTGCTGCATCTCCTGATAGGTCTCCTGCTGCTGCATCTGCTGTTGCATACTCTTCCACTGAATCTGCTGCTGCATCAGCTGCTACTTTCTCTCTTGCTGCATTTACTGCGGCTGCATCTCCTGCTATATTTCCTTCTGCTGCATCTTCTTCACTTCATCTACTACTCTGCACCTCCTGCTGCTGCATCTCCTCCTTCTGCATCTACGGCTGAATCGCCTGTAGCATCTCCTGCTTCTTCAACTCCTGCTGCTACATCTCCTAGTGCATATGATGCTGCTGCATCTCCTGTTATTTCTGCTGCTGCTGCATTCCCTGCTGCATCTCCTGATGCTGCAGCTCCTTCTGCATCTCCTTCTGTGTCTCCTGCTACTACATCCCCTACTGCTGCATTTCCTGCTGAATCCACTGATGCTGCAACTCCTTCTGCATCTTCTGCTGATGCATCTCCTGCAGAATCTGCTGCTGCTGCATCTCCTGTTGAATCTGCTTCTGCTGCATCTGCGGCTACATCTCTGCTGCTGCATCTCTTGCTGCATTTCCTGCTTCATCTGCTGATGCATCTGCTGCTGCTCTATGTCCTGCTACATCTCGTCATCCTTCACATCCTGCTGCATCTGCTGAAGATTCTCTTCCTATCGCTTCTCCTGCTGAATCTGCATTTCCTGCTGCTTCTGCTGCTGCATCTCCTGCTGAATTAGTTGCTGCTGCATCTGCTTCTACATGTACGTTATAACTTTCTACGTTTGCTGCCTCATCTCCTGGTACATCTGCAAATGAACCTCCTTCTGCTGCATTTCCTGCTTCATCTTTAACTGATGCATCTGTGGCTTCATCACCTTATATGTCATCTCCTGCTGCATCTGCTGCTGCTTCATCTCCTGCCAAATCTCCTGCTACATATCCTGCTGCTGCACCTCCTAATGCATCTCATGATAATGCTTCATCTCCTGCTACTGCATCTCCTGCTGCACCTACTGCTGCTGCATTTCCTGCTGCATCTTCTGCTGCTGCATCTCCTGCTGATGGGTCTGATGCAGCATCTCTTGCTCTTGCATCTCCTGCTGCATCTCTTGCTGCTGCATTACCTGCTCTATCTCCTCCTACTGCATCTCCTCATGCTGCATATCCTGCTTCTGTATATACTGCTGCCTTTATTGCTGCTGCATCTCCTGCTGCTGAATCTCTTTCTCTATCTCCTTCTTCTGACTCTCCTGCTGCTCTATTGCTTTCTGCATCGATTCCTGCTGCATGTCCTGCTGCTGCATCGACTCCTGCTGCATCTGCTTCTGCATCTCCAGCTGCTTCATCTCCTGCTCTTGCATATCCTCCTGAATCTCTGGCGGCATCTCATTCTGCTACATATCCTGCTACATCTCCTGACATATCTCCTTCTGAATATGCATATCCTGCTGCTTACTTTGCAGAGTCATCTCCTGTTATCTTAATCTCCTGCTGCTGAATCTCCTGCTGCTGCGTCTGCTTCATCGTCTCCTCTTTCTCCATAACCTGCTCTATCTCCAGTTGCTGCATCTTATCATGCTGCTGCATATGCTGAAGAATCTCTTCCTACTGCATCTTCTCCTGAATCTTTATTTCCTGCTGCATCTGCTTCTGCATCTCCTGCTGCTGCTGCATCTATTGCTGCTTCTCCTGCTGCTGCATCAGTTGCTGCTGAATTTCCTGATGAATCTCCTGCGGCATCTCCTTCTGAATATGCATCTCCTCAGGCATCTCCACCTGCTGCCACTCCTACTCCTGCGTTTGCTTCTGTATCTCCTGCTGCACCTCCAGCTGCTGAATCTCCTGATGCCGTGTCTGCTACTAAATATCCTTTGTCTGCTGCTGAATCTCCTGCATCTGAATGTCCTGCTGCATCTGCTGCTGCTGCATCTCCTGCTGCTGCACCATCTCCTAATGCTGCATCTCCTCTTGCTGCATCTCCTGGTGCTGCACCTGCTGCAACATCTGCTTCTGCATCTCCTGCTGCTGCACCTCCTGCTGCATCTTCGTCTGAATCTTTTGGTGCTGCATTTCCTGCTGATGCATATTCTACTTCAACTCCTTCTGCTGTATTACCTTCCGCTGCCTTTTCTACTGAATCTCCTGCTGCACAATCTCCTACGGAATTTCCTGCTGCAGAATCTGCTGATGCATTTCCTGCTGATGCATCTCCTGCTCAATCTCCTGATACTGCATCTCCTGCTGCTGAATCTCTTGCCTCTTCATCTCCTGCTGCTGACACTCCTGCTGAATCTACTGCTGCATCTGGTGCGGCTGCATCTTCTTTTCCTGCATCTCCTGCTGCTTCATCTCCGGCTGATTTCCTGCTGCATTTCCTTCTGTTGAATCTCCTGCCTCTTCATCTCCTTCTGCTGAATCTCCTGTCTCTTCATCTCCTGCTGCTGCAATTCCTGCTGAATCGGCTGCTGCCTCTGGTGCGCCTGCATCTTCTTTTCCAGCATCTCCTGCTGCTGCATCTCCGGCTGATTTCCTGCTGCATTTCCTTCTCTTGAATCTCCTGCTGCATATCCTGCTGCATCACCTGCTGAATATGCATCTCCTGCAACATCTCCTGCTGATACACCTCATACAGCTGCATCTGCTGCTGCATATCCTGATGCATCTGCTGTTGCCAAATCTCTTGCTGCTGCATATCCTACTGAATTTCCAGCAGCATCTCGTGCTGATGCAATTCTTGCTGCATCTCATCCTGCATCCTTTGCTGCTGCATCTGCTGCTGCTTCTGGTGATGCTACATCTCCAGCTGCATCATCTGCTGCTGTATCTCCTGCTGCATATGGTGCTGCTTTTCCTGCTGCTGCATCATTTCCTGCGGAATCGCCAGATGAATCTCCTTTTGCATCTCCTTCTGAATATGCATCTCCTGATGCATCTCCACCTGCTGCCACTCCTACTGCTGCGTTTGCTTCTGCATCTCCTGCTGCACCTCCTGCTGCTAAATATCCTTATGCCTTGTCTGCTGATGAATATCCTTTGTCTGCTGATGAATATCCTTTCTCTCCTGCTGAATCTCCTGCTAATGAATCTCCTGATGCATCTGCTGCTGCAGCATCTCCTACATCTGCATCACCTTTTGCATGTGCTGTTGCAGCATCTCCTTCTGCTGCATCTCCTGTTGCTGCATCTGCTGGTGCTGCACCTTCTGCAACATCTGCTTCTGTATAATCTGCTGCTGCACCTCCTGCTGCACCTCTGTCTGAACATTTTGGTGCTGCATTTCCTGCTGATGCATATTCTGCTTCAACTCCTGCTGCTGCATTACCTTCCGCATTTATTCCTGTTGTATTTCCAGCTGCTGCATCTCCTGCTGCTGCATCTGCTGATACTGCATGTGCTGCTGCATCTCCTGATGCATCTCTTGGTGCTGCATCTCTTGGTGCTGCATCTTCTGATGTTGCATCTCCTGCTGCATCTCCTGTGGCATCACCTGCTCCTGTATGTCCTGCTGCTACATCTCCTGATGCATCCTCTGCTCATGCATCTGCGGATAAATCTGCAGAAGTATCTCCATTTCCTGCTGCATCTGCTGCTCAATCTTCTTTTGATGCATCTATTGCTTCTGCATTTCCTCCTGAAGGCATCTGAGGCTGCATCTCCTGCTGCTACATCACCTGCTGAATCTCCTCCTGCAACTCCTGCTGTAACCTCTGATGCATATGTTGCTACTTCATCTCCTAATGCATCTCCTACTGTATCTCCTGCTGAATCTTCTTCTGCAGAATCTCCTCCTGCCACTCCTGCTGATGTATCTCCTGCTGCATCTCCTACTACATCTCCTGCTGCTGAATCTCCTTCTATATCTCCTGCTACATCTTCTGCTGAATCTTCCTCTTGAATCTCCAGCTGCAGACTCTCCTACGGTGTTCCCTGCTGCAGAATCTCCTGCTACGTTTCCTGCTGATGCATCTCCTGCTGAATCTCCTGCCTCTTCATCTACTGCTGCTGCTTCTCCTGCATCTGCTGCGGCTGCATCATCTTCTACTGTGTCTCCTGCTACTGCGTCTCCTTCTTCTGAATCTCCTGCTGCTCTATCACCTTCTGCATCGACTCCTGCAGCATGTCCTGCTGCTGCATCGATTCCTGCTGCATCTGCTTCTGCATCTCCTGCTGCTTCATCTCCTGCTCTTGCATCTCCTCCTGAATCTCCGGCGGCATCTCATGCTGCTACATATCCTGCTACATATCCTGACATATCTCCTTCTGAATATGCATCTCCTGCTGCTTATTTTGCAGTTGAATCTCCTGCTTCTTAATCTCCTGCTGCTGAATCTCCTGCTGCTGCGTCTGCTGCATCATCTCCTCTTTCTCCATAACCTGCTGTATCTCCAGTTGCTGCATCATATCATGCTGCTGCATATGTTGAAGAATCTCTTCCTACTGCATCTTCTGCTGAATCTTCATTTCCTACTGCATCTGCTTCAGTATCTCCTGCTGCTGCTGCGTCTCCTGCTGCTTCTCCTGCTGCTGCATCAGTTGCTGCTGAATCTCTTGATGAATCTCCTGTGGCATCTCAAGCTTCTACATATCATGCTGAATCTCCTGCTGCTGAATCTCCTGCTGCATCTGCTGCTGATGCACCTCCTACAGCTGCATCACCCTCTGCATGTGCTGCTGCAGCATCTCCTTCTGCTGCATCTCCTGTTACTGCATCTCCTGCTGCATCTCCATCTTAATCTCTTGGTGCAGCATTTCCTGCTGATGCATATTCTGCTTCAACTCCTGCTGCTGCATTACCTTCTGCATCTATTCCTGTTGCATTTCCTGCTGCTGCATCTCCTGCTTCATTTCCTGCTGCTGCATCTGCTGATACTGCATGTGCTACTGCATCTCCTGATGCATCTCTTGGTGCTGCATCTTCTGGTGTTGCATCTCCTGCTGCATCTCCTGCAGCATCACCTGCTCCTGTATCTCCTCCTGCTACATCTCCTGATGCATCCTCTGGTCATGCATCTGCGGATACATCTCCTGATGCACCATTTCCCGTTGTACCTGCTGTTCCATCCTCTGCTGCATCTTTTTCTGCTCCATCTGGTGCATCTGCTGTTGCATATGCTTCTGCTTCATCTACTGCTGCATCTCCTGCTAAATCTCCTGCTGCTGCATCTCTTTCTGAACTTTCTGCTGAATCTCCTGCTGAATATGCATCCTCTAGTGCATCTTCTGCTGCTGCATCTCCTGCTTCATATCCTACTGCATCTCCTCCTGCAGCATATTTTGCTGCATTTCCTTCTGCTGCATCATCTGCTGCAGCATCTTCTGCCTCTGCAGTTGCAGCTGCATCACCTGCTGCTGCATCACCTTCTGCATTACCTCCTGCTGCATATTCTGCTGCATTTCCTGCTGCTGTTTAATCTGCTGCTTCAATTACTGATGCTTCATGTACTGCTGCATCTCCTTAATCTGTTGCTCCAATTCCTGATGCTTCATGTGCTTCTGCATCTCGTGCTACATTTGCTACTGCTGCATCTCCTTCTACTTGATGTCCTCCTGCATCTGCTGCTGCTGCATCTGCTGCTTCATCTCCTGCTGCATCCTCTGCGGATGCATCTGCGGAAGCATCTCCATTTCTTGCTGCATCTGCTGCTAAATCTTCTACGGATGCATCTATTGCTTCTGCATTTCAGCTGCATATCCTGTTGAAGGCATCTGCGGCTGCATCTCCTGCTTCTACATCTCCTTCTGAATCTCCTGCTGCAATTCCTGCTGTAACCGCTGATGCCTAAGTTGTTATTTCATCTCCTGCTGCATCTTCTGCTGAATCTTATTCTGCAGAATCTCCTCCAGCATCTCCTGCTACAATTCCTGCTTATGTATCTCCTGCTGCATCTCCTACTGCATTACCTGCTGCTTAATCTCCTTCTATATCTCCTGCTGCATTTTCCACTGAATCTCCTGCTGCAGAATCTCCTACGGAATTTTCTGCTGCAGAATCTGCTGATGCATTTCCTGCTGATGCATCTCCTGCTGAATCTCCTGATGCTGCATCTCCTGATGCTGAATCTCCTGTCTCTTCATCTCCTGCTGCTGCAAATCTATCTGATTCTGCTGCTGCCTCTGGTTCGCCTGCATCTTCTTTTCCTGCATCTCCTGCTGCTGCATCTCCGGCTGATTTCCTGCTGCGTTTCCTTCTGTTGAATCTCCTGCTGCATATCCTGCTGCATCACCTGCTGAATATGCATCTCCTGCTACATCTCCTGCTGATACACCTCATGCAGCTGCATCTGCTGCTGCATATCCTGCTGCATCTGCTGTTGCCAAATCGCTTGCTGCTGCATATCCTACTGAATTTCCAGCAGCATCTCCTGCTGATGCAATTCTTGCTGCATCTCATCCTGCACCCTTTGCTGCTGCATCTGCTTCTGCTTTTGCTTCTGCTGCTGGTGCATCTCCTGCCTCATATCCTGCTGCTGTGTCTCCTGCTGATGTATGTTTTGCTGCATCTCCTCCTGATGCATATCCTGCTGCATCTCCTGCTTCTGCATCTCCTTCTTCTGCATTTTCCACTCCAGCATCTCCTGCTGCATCAATTGCTGCTGCACGTCTTTTTCATCTCCTTCTGCTGCATATACTGGTGCATCTGGTGCTGCTGTACCTCCTCCTGATTCATAGCCTGTTGCATCTCCTCCTGCTGCATCTCCAGCTGAATCTCCTTCTTCTGCATCTCCTGACTCATCTCCTCCTGTTGCATCACCTGTTGTATCTCCTGCTACTGCATCTTCTGCTGCTGCATCTCCTTCTGCTACATCTCCTGCTGCATCTCCTGCTACAGCATCTCCAAATTAATCTCCTGCTGCTTCATCTCTTGATCCATGTCCTGCTGCTACATCTCCTGTTTCTGCATCTCCTTTTGCTTCGTCTGCTGCTGCATCTCCTCCTGTATCTCATGTTGCACCTTCTATTGAAGCATCTCCTGCGTCATCTCTTACTGCTGCATATCTTGCTGCTTCATCTCGTTCTGCATCTCCTGATGCATCTCCTTTAGCGTCACTTCCTGCATCTCCTCTACATCACCTGCAGATGCATCTCCTGCTGTATCTCCTGTTTCTGCATATTCATCTGCATTTCCTGCTGCAGCTCTTTATGATTCTACTATTACTGCATCTGCTGAATTTGCTGCTGCATCTTCTTCTGCTTCATCTACTGCTGCATCTCCTGATAGATCTCCAGCTTCTATATCTCCTGCTACCTCATCTGATGCTGTATCTGATGCTACTTTCTCTTTTGCTGCATTTAATGCGGCTACATCTCCTGCTATATTTCCTTCTGCTGCATCTTCTTCACTTCATCTACTACTCTGCACTTCCTGCTGCTGCATCTCCTCCTGAATCTACGGCTGAATCGCCTGTAGCATCTCCTGCTTTTTCATCTCCTGATGCTACATCTCCTAGTGCATATGATGCTGCTGCATCTCCTGTTACTTCTGCTGCTGCTGCATTCCCTGCTGCATCTCCTGATGCTGCAGCTCCTTCTGCATCTCCTTCTGCGTCTTCTGCTACTACATCCCCTGCTACTGCATTTCCTGCTGAATCTCCTGATGCAGCAACTCCTTCTGCATCTTCTGCTGATGCATCTCCTGCAGAATCTGCTGCTGCTGTTGAATCTGCTTCTGATGCATCTGCAGCTACATCTCTGCTGCTGCATCTCTTTCTGCACTGCATGCTTCATCTGCTAACGCATCTGTGGCTGCTCTATGTCCTGCTACATCTCGTCATCATTCACATCCTGCTGCATCTGCTGAAGGTTCTCTTCCTATTGCTTCTCCTGCTGAATCTGCATATCCTGCTGCATCTGCTGAAGGTTCTCTTCCTATTGCTTCTCCTGCTGAATCTGCATTTCCTGCTGCATCTGCTTCTGCATCTCCTGCTGCTGCATCTCCTGCTGATTTAGCTGCTTCTGCATCTTATTCTACATGTACGTTATAACTTTCTAAGTTTGCTGCCTCATCTCGTGGTATATCTGCTGATGCACCTCCTGCTGCTGCATCTCCTGCTTCATCTTCATCTGCTTCATCTGTGGCTTCATCTTCTCATATGTCATCTCCTGCTGCAGTATCTGCTGATCCTGTATCTACTGCTGCATTTCCTGCTGCAAATGCTGCTGCTGCTCTGCTGCTGCACCTCCTAATGCATCTCATGATAATGCTTCGTCTCCTTCTGCTGCATCTCCTGCTGCTTCATCTCCTGCTGATGCATCTGATGCTGCATCTCTTGCTCTTGCATCTCCTGCTGCATCTCCTGCTGCTGCATTACCTACTCTATCTCGTCCTACTGCATCTCCTCCAAATGCATATCCTGCTTCTCTATATACTGCTGCCTTTCCTCATGCTGCATCTCCTGCTGCTGAATCCCTTTCTGTATCTCCTTTTTCTGAATCTCCTGCTGCTCTATTACCTTTTGCAGCGATTCCGGCTGCATGTCCTGCAGATGCATCTCCTGCTGTTGCATCTCCTTCTGCTGAATATCCTTCTGAATCTCCAGCAGCATCTCATGCTGCTACATATCCTGCTACATCTCCTGACGTATCTCCTTCTGAATATGCATCTCCTTCAGCTTCTCCTGCTGCTGCGTCTGATACGGCTGAACCTCCTGCTGCTGAGTCTACTGCATCATCTCCTCTTTCTCCATAACCTGCTGTATCTCCTGTTGCTGCATCATATCCTGCTGCAGATGTTGAAGAATCTCTTCCTACTGCATCTTCTGCTGAATCTTCATTTCCTGCTGCATCTGCTTCTGCATCTCCTGCTGCTGCTGCATCTCCTGCTGCTTCTCCTTCTGAATATGCATCTCCTGATGCATCTCCACCTGCTGCCACTCCTACTGCAGCGTTTGCTTATGCATCTCCTACTACAGCTCCTGCTGCTGAATCTCCTGATGCCGTCTCTGCTGCTGAATATCCTTTGTCTACTGCTGCATCTCAGGCTGCTGAATATCCTGCTGCTGCTACATCTACAACTGCTGCAACACCTTCTGCATGTGCTGCTGCAGCATCTCCTTCTACTGCATCTCCAGTTGCTTCATCTGCTGGTGCTGCACCTGCTGCAACAACTGCTTCTGCATCTCCTGCTGCAACTCCTGCTGCAACAACTGCTTCTGCATCTCTTGCTGCTACGCGTTCTGCTTCATCTCCGTCTTAATCTCATGGTGCTGCGTTTCCTGCTGATTCATATTATGCTTCAACTCCCGCTGCTTCAACTCCTGCTGCTGAATCTCCTGCTGCTGCATCTGCTGCTTCATCTCCTGCTGCTGCATATGCTGATTCTGCATGTGCTGCTGCACCTCCTGCTGTATCTCTTGGTGCTGCATCTTCTGCTGTTGCATCTCTTGCTTCATCTCATTATGACTTAACTGCCACTATTGAGGCGCTTTAGGGAAATCGAATAACACCCACAGGGAAGATGCTAGCATGGAATGCTGCTGCTTCTGAATGTCTTCTCTTAAAGCACTTTCACTGCAAAGCGAGACTTGTAAGAAGTTTGAGTATACGCTTGTGTACTTTAACATCAGAACGGCTATTAAAGCATCACTTGAAAGTAGCAGAGCGTTCAGCACAAATACCGCAGGGAAGAAGCTACAATGAAATACTGGCTCTCGTTAGAGTCGTCTCTGGAAACGCTTTCACTGCAAGCTGCAAAGCATGACTAACAGAACGTTTTAGTATAGGGTACTGAATTGTGACTTATGAAGGTGCTTTCTGATAAGTGAGTAACTGACGCAGTGAAGATGCTAGCGTGGAATACTGCTGCTACTGAATGTCTTCTCTTAGAGCGCTTTCACTGCAAAGCAAAACTTGTAGAAGTTTCAGTCTAGGCTTGTACACTGCAACATCAGAATGGCTATTAAAGCATCACTTCAAAATCTTGAGTGCTTTCACTGCAAGGCAAGACTTGTTGAACTTTTAGTCTGGGCTTTTGTACTGCAACATCAGAATGGCTATTAAAGCGTCGCTTCAAAATATCAGTGTTCAGCGCAAATGCCGCAGGGAAGATGCTACGATCAAATATTGAAATTCGTATAATTCTTCTCTGGATGCGCTTTCACTGCCGGGTAAGACCTGTAGAACTTTCAGTCTAGGCTCGTGTATTGCATCATCAGAATGGCTATTAAAGCATCACTGCAAAATATGAAGACGTTTAGAAAAAGTACCGCAAGGGCGCTGCTACGATCAAATGCTGGCTCTCGTTAGAATCTTCTCTTGAAGCGCTTTCACTGCAAGCTGCAAAGCACGTCTAACAAAACGTTTAGTATTGATTAAGGAATTGTGATTTAACTATTGAGGAGCTTTAGGAAAAGTGAGTAAAGCCCGTATGGAAGATGCTAGCTTGGTATGCTGCTGCTTCTGAATGTCTTCTCTTATAGCGCTTTCACTGCAGAGAAAGACTTGTAGAACTTTCAGTCTAGGCTCGTGTCCTGTAACATCAGAATGGGTATTAAAGCATCACTGCAAAATTTCAAATCGTTCAGCACAAGTACGGCAGGGAAGAAGCTACGATCACATGCTGGCTCTCCTTAGTCTTCTCTGGAAGCGCTTTCACTGTAAGCTGCAAAGCACGACTAACACAAAATTTTAGTATAGGGTATAGAACAGTTACTTTGCTTCGCCGAATAACGCGCATTAGTAACAGTGAACATCGGCTGTAGGGAAGATGGTAGTATGGAATGCTGCTGCTTCTGAATGTCTTCTCTTATAGCACTTTCACTGCAAAGTACGACTTCTAGAAGTTTCATTCTAGTCTTCTGAAGTATATCATCAGCTAGTACAGTGTCACTTCAAAATTTCAGAGCGTTCAGCACAAGTACCGCAGGGATGCTTCTACCATCAAATGCTGGTTCTCGTTAGAGTCTTCTCTTATAGCGCTTTCACTGCAAGCTCTGAAGCACGACTAACACATTTTAGTTTAGGGTAATGAATTGTGACTTAACTGCGCCTGTTAACGGGCTTATGGAAAAGTAAGTATTTCAGGCAGTGCAGATGCGGGCCTGAAACTACACCGTTTATTAATGTTTTCTCTTATAGTGCTGTTACTGCAAAAGACGACTTGTAGAACTTTCACTCTAGGCTTATGAGCTGTAAGATCAGAATGGGTATTAAAGCCTCATTTCAAGAGTTGAGATCGTTCAGCACAAGTACCGTAGGAAAGCTGCTACCATCAAATTTTGGCTCTCTATAGGATCCTTTCATGAAGTGCTGTCACTGCCAGCCGCAAAGCACAAAAAACGCAACGTTTTCGCGTAGGCTAGTTATTAGCGACTTAATAACGCCTAATAACGCTCTTTAGGAAAAGAGAATATCTCCAGCAGGGAAGATGTTTGCATGGAATGCTTCTGCTTGTGGATGTATTCTCTTAGAGCGCTTTCATTGCAGAGCACGACTTGTAGGACTTTCAGTCTAGTCTTGTGTACTGTAAGACCAGAATGGCTACGAAGGCATTACTTCAAAATTTCAGAGCGTTCAGCACAAGTAACACAGGAAAGTTGTTACCATCAAAAGTTGGCTTTCGTTAGTGTCTTCTATGGAAGTGGTTTCTCTGCAAGATGCAGAGAACGACTAATGCAACGTTCTTTTGTTGGCAAATGAATAGAGACTTAATAGCGCCTAATAAGGCGCTTTAGGAAAAGAGAATATCTCCAGCAGGGAAGATGTTAGCATGGAATGCTTCTGCTTCTGAATGTCTTCTCTTAGAGTGCAATCACTGCAAACCAAGATTTATTGAACTCTCCGTCTAGGCTAGTGAACTGTAACATCGGCAAGGCTAGTAAGGCTTCACTTGAAGATTTTGAAAGCGTTCAACAGAAATACCCCTGGGAAGTTGCTAGCATCAAATGGTGTCTCTCGTTAGAATCTTCTCTGGAAGCGCTTTCACTGAGAGGTGCAAACCACAATTAACAATGCGTTTAAGTGTCGGTTAAAGAATAGTGACATAATAGCGACTAATAACGAGCTTCAGGAAAAGTGAATATCTCCAACAGGGAAGATATTAGCAATGAATGCTTCTGCTTGTGGATGTATTCTCTTAGAGCGCAATCACTGCAAACCAAGATTTATCGAACTTTCCGTCTAGGCTAGTGAACTGTAACATCAGCATATCTAGTAAAGCTTCACCTGAACATTTGAAAGCGTTTAGCAGAACTACCCTCGGGAAGTTGCTAGAATCAAATGGTGGCTCTCATTAGAATCTTCTCTGGAAGCGCTTTCACTGCATGCTGCAAACACGAAAGTATTAGCATAGACTAGTGACTAGGGACTTTTTAGCGTAGGCTAGTGAATAGGGACTTAACACCGTCTATTACGGCGTTGTAGTACAAATTCTTATCTGCAGCAGGGAAGATGCTAGCATGGAATGCTTCTGCTTGTGGATGTATTGTCTTAGAGAGCTTTCATTGCAGAGCACGACTTGTAGAACTTTCAGTCTAGTCTTGTGTACTCTAAGACCAGAATGGCTACGAAGGCGTTACTTCAAAATTTCAGAGCGTTCAGCACAAGTAAACAGGAAAGGTGTTACCATCAAAAGCTGGATTCGTTAGCATCTTCTATGGAAGCGGTTTCTCTGCAGTATGCGGAGAACGACTAACGCAACGTTCTTGTGTCGGCAACTGAATAGAGACTTAATAGCGCCTAATAAGGCGCTTTAGGAAAAGTAAATATAACCAGCAGGGAAGATGTTAGCATGGAATGCTTCTGCTTCTGTATGTCTCCTCTTAGAGCGCAATCACTGCAAACCAAGATTTATCCAACTTTCCGTCTAGGCTATTAAATGGTAACATCAGCATTGCTAGTAAAGCTTCTCCTGAAGATTTGAAAGCTTTCAACAGAAATACCCCTGGGAAGTTGCTAGCATCAAATGGTGTCTCTCGTTCGAATCTTCTCTGGAAGCGCTTTCACTGAGAGGTGCAAAAAATGATTAACAATGCGTTTAAGTGTAGTTTAAAGAATAGTGACATAATAGCGACTAATAACGAGCTTGAGGAAAAGTGACTATCTCCAACAGCGAAGACTTTAGCACGGAATGCTGCTGCTTCAGAATGTCGCCTCTTATAGCACTTTCACTGGAAAGCGAGACCTATCAAACTTTCAGTCTAGACTAGTGAACGGTAACATCAACACGGCTATTGAGGCATCACGTCAAGATTTTAGAGATTTCTGCTCAAGTACCTCACGGAAGCTGCTACCATCAAATTCTGGCTCTCGTTAGGATCTTTTCATGAAGCGCTTTTACTGTCAGCCGCAAAGCCCGAAAAAGGCAACGTTTTCGCGGAGGCTAGTTGTTAGGGACTTAATAACGCCTAACAACGCTCTTTAGGAAAAGAGAACATCTCCTGCAGGGAAGATGTTAACATGGAATGCTTCTGCTTGTGGATGTATTCTCTTAGAGCGCTTTTTTGCAGAGCACGACTTGTAGAACTTTCCGTCTAGTCTTGTGTACTGTCAGATCAGAATGACTGCTTGTGCTTCTGAAAGTCTTCTCTTAGAGTACAATCATGCAAACCAAGATTTATCGAACATTCCGTCTAGGCTAGTGAACGGTCTAACTGCGAAGATGTTAGCACGGAATGCTGCTGCTTCTGAATGTCTTCTCTTATAGCGCTTTCACTGGAAAGGGAGACTTGTAGAACTATCATTCTCGGTTTGTGAACGGTAACATCAAAATAGCTATGAAGAAGTCACGTCAAAATTTCAGAGCATTGGGCATAAGTACCGCAGGAAAGCTGCTACCATCCAATACTGGCTTATGTTAGAGTCTTCCTAGAAAGACTTACACTGCAAGTTGCAAACACGACTAAAAAATGTTTTAGTTTAGGCTTGTTAATAGTGACTTTAAAACGCCTATTACGTTGCTATAGTTGGAATTAATATCTCCAGCAACACGATGCTAGCATGGAATGATTCCGCTTACGAACGTGTTCTCTTAAAGCGCTACAATTACAAAGCAAGACTTGTCGAACTTTCACTCTAGTCTTGTGAAAAGTAACATCAGCATGGCTATTGAGACATTACGTCAAGATTTTAGAGATTTCTGCTCAAGGACCTCACAGAAGCTGCTACCATCAAATTCTGGCTCACGTTAGGTCTTTGCATGAAGCGCTTTCACTGTCAGGCGCAAAGGAAAAATGCAACCGTTTAGCGGAGGCTAGTTATTAGCGACTTAATAACGACTAATAAGCTGCTTTAGGAGAAGAGAAGATCTCCAGCAGGGAAGATGTCTGAGTAGAATGGATACTTCTTATGGATGTATTCTCTTAGAGCGCAATCACTGCAGAGCAGGACTTGCAGAACTTTCCGTCTAGACTAGTGAACAGTAACATCAGCATGGCTAGTAAGGCTTCACTTGAAGATTTGAAAGCGTTTAGCAGATATACTTGTAGAAAGTTCTACAAGTCGTGCTCTGCAGTGAAAGCTCTCTAAGAGAATACATCCATAAGCAGAAGCATGTGAATTTTCACTAAAACTCCGTAATAGACGGTGTTAAGTCCCTATTCACTAGCCTACGCTAAAAAGTCCAAAGTCACTAGCCTATGCTAATACTTTCCTGTTTGCAGCTTGCAGTGAAAGCTCTTCCAGAGAAGATCCTAACGAAAGACACCATGTGATGGTTTCAGCATTCCCACTGTAGTAGTGCTATAAGAGACAACATTCAGAAGCAGCAGCATTCCGTGCTAACATCTTCGCTGTTGGAGATAGTCACTTTTCCTAAAGCTCGTTATTAGTCGCTGTTATGTCACTATTCTTTAACCTACACTTAAACGCAGTGTTAATCGTGTTTTGCACCTCTCAGTGAAAGCGCTTGCAGAGAAGACTCTAACGAGAGACACCATTTGATGCTAGCAACTTCCCATGGGTGTTTCTGTTTAACGCTTTCAAATCTTCAGGTGAAACTTTACTAGCAATGCTGATGTTACCATTCACTAGCCTAGACGGAAAGTTGGATAAATCTTGGTTTGCAGTGATTGCGCTCTAAGAGAAGACATTCAGAAGCAGAAGCATTCCATGCTAACATCTTCCCTGCTGGAGATATTCACTTTTCCTAAGGCGCCTCATTAGGCGCTATTAAGTCTCTATTCATTTGCCAACACAAGAACGTTGCGTTAGTCGTTCTCTGCATACTGCAGAGAAACCTCTTCCATAGAAGATGCTAACGAAAGCCAGCTTTTGATGGTAACACCTTTCCTGTTTACTTGTGCTGAACGCTCTGAAATTTTGAAGTAACGCCTTCGTAGCCATTCTGGTCTTAGAGTACACAAGACTAGACTGAAAGTTCTACAAGTCGTGCTCTGCAATGAAAGCTCTCTAAGACAATACATCCACAAGCAGAAGCATTCCATGCTAGCATCTTCCATGCTGGAGATATGAATTTGTACTGCAACGATGTAATAGACGGTGTTAAGTCCCTATTCACTAGCCTACGCTAAAAAGTCCCTAGTCACTAGCCTATGCTAATACTGTCGTGTTTGCCGCTTGCAGTGAAAGCGCTTCCAGAGAAGATTCTAACAAGAGCCACATCTGAATCTACCAACTTCCCGAGGGTAGTTCTGCTAAACGCTTTCAAAGGTTCAGGTGAAGCTTTACTAGATATGCTGATGTTACAGTTCACTAGCCTAGACGGAAAGTTCGATAAATCTTGGTTTGCAGTGATTGCGCTCTAAGAGAAGACTTTCAGAAGCACAAGCAGTCGTTCTGATCTGACAGTACACAAGACTAGACGGGAAAGTTCTACAAGTCGTGCTCTGAAAAAAAGCGCTCTAAGAGAATACATCCACAAGCAGAAGCATGCCATGTTAACATCTTCCCTACAGGAGATATTCTCTTTTCCTAAAGAGCGTTGTTAGGAGTTATTAAGTCCCTAACAACTAGCCTCCGCGAAAACGTTGCCTTTTTCGGGCTTTGCGGCTGACAGTAAAAGCGCTTCATGAAAAGATCCTAACGAGAGCCAGAATTTGATGGTAGCAGCTTCCGTGAGGTACTTGAGCAGAAATCTCTAAAATCTTGACGTGATGCCTCAATAGCCATGCTGATGTTACCGTTCACTAGTCTAGACTGAAAGTTCGATAGGTCTCGCTTTCCAGTGAAAGTGCTATAAGAGACGACATTCATAAGCAGCAGCATTCCATGCTAACGTCTTCGCTGTTGGAGACAGTCACTTTTCCTAAAGCTGTTATGTCACTATTCTTTAACCTACACTTAAACGCAGTGTTAATCGTGTTTTGCACCTCTCAGTGAAAGCGCTTGCAGAGAAGACTCTAACGAGAGACACCATTTGATGCTAGTAAGTTCCCATGGGTGTTTCTGTTTAACGCTTTCAAATCTTCAGGAGAAGCTTTACTAGCAATGCTGATGTTACCATTTAATAGCCTAGACGGAAAGTTGGATAAATCTTGGTTTGCAGTGATTGCGCTCTAAGAGAAGACATTCAGAAGCAGAAGCATTCCATGCTAACATCTTCCCTGCTGGAGATATTCACTTTTCCTAAAGCGCTTATTAGGCGCTATTAAGTCTCTATTCAGTTGCCAACACAAGAACGTTGCGTTAGTCGTTCTCTGCATACTGCAGAGAAACCTCTTCCATAGAAGATGCTAACGAAAGCCAGCTTTTGATGGTAACACCTTTCCTGTTTACTTGTGCTGAACGCTCTGAAATTTTGAAGTAACGCCTTCGTAGCCATTCTGGTCTTAGAGTACACAAGACTAGACTGAAAGTTCTACAAGTCGTGCTCTGCAATGAAAGCTCTCTAAGACAATACATCCACAAGCAGAAGCATTCCATGCTAGCATCTTCCATGCTGGAGATATGAATTTGTACTGCAACGATGTAATAGACGGTGTTAAGTCCCTATTCACTAGCCTACGCTAAAAAGTCCCTAGTCACTAGCCTATGCTAATACTGTCGTGTTTGCCGCTTGCAGTGAAAGCGCTTCCAGAGAAGATTCTAACGAGAGCCACATTTGAATCTACCAACTTCCCGAGGGTAGTTCTGCTAAACGCTTTCAAATGTTCAGTTCGATAGTTCTCGCTTTCCAGTGAAAGTGCTATAAGAGACGACATTCATAAGCAGCAGCATTCCATGCTAACGTCTTCGCTGTTGGAGACAGTCACTTTTCCTAAAGCTCGTTATTAGTCGCTATTATGTCACTATTCTTTAACCTACACTTAAATGCAGTGTTAATCGTGTTTTGCACCTCTCAGTGAAAGCGCTTCCAGAGAAGACTGTAACGAGAGACACCATTTGATGCTAGCAACTTCCCAGGGGTATTTCTGTTGAACGCTTTCAAATCTTCAGGTGAAGCTTTACTAGATAGGCTGATGTTACAGTTCCCTAGCCTAGACGGAAAGTTCGATAAATCTTGGTTTGCAGTGATTGCGCTCTAAGAGAAGACATACAGAAGCAGAAGCATTCCATGGTAACATATTCCCTGCTGGAGATATTCTCTTTTCCTAAAGAGAGTTATTAGGCGCAATTAAGTCACAATTTATTACCCTAAACTAAAATGTGTTAGTCGCGCTTCACAGCTTGTAGAGAAAGCGCTATAATAGAAGACTCTATCGAGAACTAGCATTTGATGGTAGACGCTTCCCTGCGGTACTTGTGCTGAAAGCTCTGAAATTTTGAAGCGACACTTTAGTAGCTGATGATATACTTCAGAAGACTAGAATAAAACTTCTAGAAGTCGTACCTTGCAGTGAAAGCGCTATAAAAGAAGACATTCAGAAGCAGCAGCATTCCATGCTAGCATCTTCCATACGGGCTTTACTCACTTTTCCTAAAGCTCCTCAATAGTTAAATCACAATTCCGTAATCAATACTAAACGTTTTGTTAGACGTGCTTTGCAGCTTGCAGTGAAAGCGCTTCAAGAGAAGATTCTAACGAGAGCTAGCATTTGATCGTAGCAGTGCCCTTGCGGTACTTTTTCTAAACATCTTCAATTTTTGCAGTGACGCTTTAATAGCCATTCTGATGATGCAGTACACGAGCCTAGACTGAGAGTTCTACAAGTCTTACCTTGCAGTGAAAGCACATCCAGAGAAGAATTATATGAATATCAATATTTGATCGTAGTATCTTCCGTGCGGTATTTGCGCTGAACACTCTGATATTTTGAAGCCACGCTTTAATAGCCATTCTGATGTTGCAGTACATAAGCCCAGACTAAAAGTTCAACAAGTCTTACTTTGCAGTGAAAACGCTAAAGATTTTGAAGTGATGCTTTAATAGCCATTCTGATGTTGCAGTGTACAAGCCTAGACTGAAACTTCTACAAGTTTTGCTTTGCAGTGAAAGCGCTCTAAGAGAAGACATTCAGTAGCATCAGTATTCCACGCTAGCATCTTCACTGCGTCAGTTACTCACTTATCAGAAAGCACCTTCATAAATCACAATTCAGTACCCTATACTAAAACGTTCTGTTAGTCATGCTTTGCAGCTTGCAGTGAAAGCGTTTCCAGAGAAGACTCTAACGAGAGCCAGCATTTCATCGTAGCTTCTTCCCTACGGTATTTGTGCTGAACGCTCTGCTACTTTCAAGTGACGCTTTAATAGCCCTTCTGATGTTAAAGTACACAAGCGTATACTCAAACTTCTTACAAGTCTCGCTTTGCAGTGAAAGCGCTTTAAGAGAAGACATTCAGAAGCAGCAGCATTCCATGCTAGCATCTTCCCTGTGGGTGTTATTCGATTTCCCTAAAGCGCCTCAATAGTGGCAGTTAAGTCATAATGAGATGAAGCAGGAGCTGCAGCAGCACATGCAGTATCAGCAGATGCAGCAGCAGGAGATGCAGCAGCAGGAGTTGAAGCAGAAGGCGTATAAGCAGAATATGCATCAGCAGGAAATACAGCACCATGAAATTAAGACGGAGGTGCAGCAGCAGGAGATGCAGCAGCAGGAGTTGAAGCAGAAGGCGTATAAGCAGAATATGCATCAGCAGGAAATACAGCACCATGAAATTAAGACGGAGGTGCAGCAGCAGGAGATTCAGCAGCAGGAGTTGCAGCAGGAGATGCAGAAGCAAACGCTGCAGTAGGAGTGGCAGCACGTGGAGTTGCCTGAGGAGATGCATATTCAGAAGGAGAAGCAGCAGGAGATGCAGCAGCAGCAGGAGATGCAGAAGCAGATGCAGCAGGAAATGAAGATTCAGCAGAAGATGCAGTAGGAAGAGATTCTTCAAGATATGCAGCAGCATGATATAGTGCAGCAACAGGAGATACAGCAGGTTATGGAGAAACAGGAGATGATGCAGCAGACTCAGCAGCAGGAGATTCAGCTGTATCAGACGCAATAGCAGGAGATTCAGCAGCAGGAGATGTAGAAGGAGATGCTTATTCATAAGGAGATACGTCAAGATATGTAGTAGGATATGTTTACAGCATGAGATGCCGCCGGAGATTCAAGAGGAGATTCAGCAGAAAGAGATGCAAGAGCAGGAGATGCATCAGCAGGACATGCAGCAGGAGTCGATGCAGAAGGTAATAGAGCAGCAGGAGATTCTAAAGAAGAAGATTCAGAAAGAGATTCAGCAGCAGGAGATGCAGTAGCAGGAAATGTAGCAGTATATAGAGAAGCAGGATATGCAGCAGGAGGAGATGCAGTAGGAGGAGATAGAGCAGCAACAAGAGATGCAGCAGGAGATGCAAGAGCAAGAGATGCAGCATCAGACCCATCAGCAGGAGATGCAGCAGCAGAAGATGCAGCAAGAAAAGCAGCAACAGGAGATGAAGCATTACCATGAGATGCATTAAGAGATGCAGCAGCAGGAGATGAAGCAGCAGCAGATGCAGCAGGAAATGCAGCAGTAGATTCTAGGTCAGCAGATACTCCATCAGGAAATACTGAAGCGGATGCAGCAGGAGATGACATATCATGTGATGTAGCCACAGATGCATCAGTTGAAGATGAAGCAGGAGATGCAGCAGCACGAGGGGCATCAGCAGGTGCATGAGGAAATGAGGCAGCACATGTAGAAAGGTATAACGGAGGAGATAGAGCAGGAGACGTTTCAACAGGAAATGCAGCAGGACATGCATTAAGAAATGAGATGCAGTAGGAGATGGAGAAGGAGTTGCAGCATCACGAGATGTAGCAGAAAATGCAGCATCAGGGGATGTAGTAGGAGGAGATGCAGGATCAGTTGCAGCATCAGGAGATGAAGCAGGAAATGCAGCAGCAGGGGATGTCGTAGCAGGAGATGCAGAAGGAGTTGCAGAATCAGGGAATGCAGCAGCAGCAGAAGTAACAGGAGACGCAGCAGCATCATATGCACTAGGAGATGAAGAAGCAGGAGATGAAGGAGCAGGAGATGCAATAGGCGATTCAGCCGGAGATGCAGAAGGAGGAGATGCAGCAGGACGATGTGCAGAGTAATAGATGAAGTGAAGAAGATACAGCAGAAGGAAATATAGCAGGAGATGCAGCCACAGTAAATGCAGCAAGAGAGAAAGTAGCATCAGATGCACCATCAGATGCAGCAGCAGGAGATGCAGCAGAAGGAGATGCTGCAGCAGCACATGCAGAAGGTGATGCAGCAGTTAGAGATGCAGCAGCAGCAGATGCAGCAGGAGATTCAGCAGCAGGAGATTCAGCATGATATGTAGAAGCATGAGATGCCGCAGGAGATTCATCCGGAGATTCAGCAGCAACTGATGCAGCAGCAGAAGAAGCAGCAGGAGATGCAGCAGGAGATGCAGAAGCAGATGCAGCAGGAAATGAAGATTCAGCAGAAGATGCAGTAGGAAGAGATTCTTCAACATATGCAGCAGCATGATATGTTGCAGCAACTGGAGATACAGCAGGTTATGGAGAAAGAGGAGATGATGCAGCAGACGCAGCAATAGGAGATTTAACAGCAGGAGATGCAGCAGCAGGAGATTCAGCAGAAGGAAATTCAGCAGCAGGAGAAGCAGCAGGAGATGCATATTTAGAAGGAGATACTTCAGGAGATGTAGCAGGATATGTAGCAGCATGAGATACCGCCGGAGATTCAGCAGAAGGAGATACAAAAGCCAGAGATGAAGCAGCAGAAGATGCAGATTTAGCAAGAGATTCAGAAGAAGGAGATGCAGAAGCAGATGCAGCAGGAGTCGATGCAGCAGCAGGACATGCAGCGGGAGTAGATGCAGAAGGTCATAGAGCAGCAGGAGATTCAGAAGAATGAGATGCAGAAAGAGATTCAGCAGCAGCAGATGCAGCAGCAGGAGAGGCAGCAGTATATAGAGAAGCAGGATATGCAGCAGGAGGAGATGCAGGAGTAGGAGATAGAGCAGGTAATGCAGCAGCAGGAGATGCAGCAGGAGATGCAAGAGCAAGAGGTGCTGCATCAGACCCATCAGCAGGAGATGCAGCAGCAGAACATGCAGCAGGAGATGCAGCAGCAGAAGGTGCAGCAGGAGATGCAGTAGCAGGAGATGAAGCATTATCATGAGATGCATTAGGAGGTGCAGCAGCAAGATATGTAGCAGGAGATTTGGCAGGAGATGAAGCAGCAGAAGAAGTAACAGGAGATGCAGCAGCATCATATGCACTAGGAGATGTAGCAGCAGGAGATGAAGAACCAGGAGATGCTACAGGCGATTCAGCCGGAGATGCAGAAGGAGGAGATACAGCAGCAGGAAGTGCAGAGTAGTAGATGAAGTAAAGAAGATGCAGCAGAAGGAAATATAGCAGGAGATGCAGCCGCAGTAAATGCAGAAAGAGAGAAAGTAGCATCAGATGCAGCATCAATGCAGCAGCAGATGCAGTAGCAGGAGATGCAGCAGCAAATTCAGCAGATGCAGAAGTAGTAGATTCATAAAGAGCTGCAGCAGGAAATGCAGATGACTATGCAGGAGCAGGAGATACAACAGGAGATGCATCTGCAGGTGATGCAGAGGAGATGCAGAGGAGATGCAGCAGGTGACGCTCAAGGAGATGCAGCAGCAGATGCAGAACGAGATGAAATAGGAAGATATGCAGCAGAAAGAGATGATGCAGGAGATGATTCAATAGAAGGTGCAACATGAGATACAGCAGGAGATGCAGCAGCAGAAGAAGTAAAAGGAGATGCAGAAACAGGAGATGCAGCAGCAAGACATGGATCAAGAGATGAAGCAGCAGGAGATTCATTTGGAGATGCAGTAGCAGGATATGAAACAGCAGGAAATAGAGCAGCAGAAGATGCAGCCTGAGATGCAGCAGAATGAGAAGAAGCAGCAGGGGATGTATCAGGAGATGCAAAAGCAGCAGATAGAGCAGGAGATGCTGCAGCAGGAGATGCAGAAGGAGATGTAGCAGCAGGAGATGCAGCAGGAGATGTAGCAGAAGGAGATGCAGCAGCAGGAGATGCAGCAGCAGGAGATGTAGTAGTTGATGCAACAGGAGGAGATGGGTCAGGAGATGCAGAAGGAGATGAATCAGGAGGAGGTACAGCAACATCAGATGCAGCAGTATATGCAGCAGCAGGAGATGAATAAGACGTGCAGTAGCAATTGATGCAGCAGGAGATGCTGGAGCCGGGGATGCAGAAGAAGTAGATGCAGAAGCAGGAGATGGAGCAGGATATGCATCAGGAGGAGATACAGCAAAACATATATCAGCAGGATATGAGGCAGGAGATGCTCCAGCAGCAGAAGCAGCAGCAGATGCAGCAGCAAAGGGTGCAGAATGAGATGCAGCAGTAATTGCATCAGCAGGAGATGCTGCTGGAAATTCAGTAGGATATGCAACAGCAAGCGATTTGGCAACAGCAGATGCAGCAAGATATGCAGCAGCAGATGCAACTACATGAGGTGTATCAGCAGGAGATGTATCAGGAGATGCATATTCAGCAGGTGGTGCACCAGGATATGCAGCAGGAGATTCAAGAGAATAAAATGCAGCAGGAAATCAGCCGGAGATGCAGCAGCAGGAGATGCAGGAAAAGAAGATGCAGGCGAACCAGAGGCAGCAGCAGGTTCAGCAGGAGTTGCAGCAGCAGGAGATGAAAAGGCAAGAGATTCAGCAGCAGGAGATGGAGCATCAGGAGATTCAGAAGGAGATGCACCAGCAGGAAATGTATCAGCAGATTGTGCAGCAGGAAATTCCGTAGGAGATTGTGCAGCAGGAAATTCAATAGAAAATGCAGCAGGGGATGCAGTAGAAGATATAGAAGGAGATTTAGCAGCAGAGGATGTAGTAGGAGATGCAGCAGGAGATACATCAGCAGGAATTGTAGAAGGAGATGCTGGAGAAGATTCTGAATAAGAAGATTCAGTAGGAGGTGCAGCAGGAGATGAAATAGCAACATATGCATCAGCAGTTACAGCAGGAAGTGCAGTAGGAGAGTCAGCAATCTCAATGTAGCAGCAGGAGATGCAGCCGCAGATGCCTATAAGTTGACATGCACCTGAAATGCAGAAGCACTAGATGCATCCGTAGAAGATTGAGTAGCAGATGCAGCAGGAAATGGAGATACTTCTGCAGATGCATCCACAGAGGTTGCAGCAGGAGATGAAGCAGCAGATGCAGCAGCAGGAGATGCAGGAGGACATCAAGTAGAAGGCTATGCCGCAGCAGCAAATGTAGCAGGAGATGCAGCAGTACATGAAGCATCAGGAAATGGAGCAGCAGATTAAGCAGCAGAAGGAAATGCAGCAGAATATGCAGAAGGAGGTAATGCAGCAGTTGATGCAGCAAAAGGTGATGCAGCTGCAGCTGCAGAGGCAGCAGATGCAGCAGTAATAGATGCAGCAGCAGATGCATCAGGAGATGCAGATTCAGTAGGAGATGTAGCATCAGAAGATGCTGCAGCAGATGATGCAGCCAGAGATGCAGCAGAACGAAATGCAGCAAGATATGCTGAAGGAGGAGATGCAGTAGGATATGAAGCAGGAGATGCAGCAGCACGAGATGCAGCAGGGGATGCATATTCAGCAGGAGATTCCACAGAAACTTCAGAAGGAGATGCAGCAGAAGGAGATTTAGCAGGAGATGCAGCAGTAGATGAAGCAGCAGCATATGCAACAGCAGATGCACCATATGGAGCAGAAAGAGATGCAGCAGGGGATGGAGCAGCAGATGCAACGGGAAATGGTGCATCAGGAGATGCATCCGCAGATGCAAGAGCAGAGGATGCATCAGGAGATGTAGCAGCAGGAGATACAGGAACAGGTGATACCGCAGGAGATGCAACCCCAGAAGATGCAGCACCAAGAGATGCAGCAGGAGATGCAGCTGCACATGCAGTATCAGCAGATGCAGCAGCAGGAGATGAAGCAGCCGGAAATACAACAGGAATAGATGAGGAAGTTAATGCAGCAGCAGGAGTTGAAGCAGAATATGCATCAGCAGGAAATGCAGCACCAAGAGATTCAGACTGAGATGCAGCAGGAGGTGCAGCAGTAGGAGATGCAGAAGCAGATGTTGCAGCAGGTGCAGCACCAGCAGATGCAGCAACAGGAGATGCAGCAGAAGGAGATGCTGCAGCAGCACATGCAAAAGTTGATGCAGCTTTAAAAGATGCAGCAGCAGCATATGCAGCAGGAGATTCAGCGCAGGAGATTCAGCATGATATATAGGAGCATGAGATGCCGCAGGAGATTCAGCAGCAACTGATGCAGCAGCAGGAGAAGCAGTAGGAGATGCAGCAGTAGCAGGAGATGCAGAAGCAGATGCAGCAGGAAATGAAGATTCAGCAGAAGATGCAGTAGGAAGAGATTCTTCACCATATGCAGCAGCATGATATGATGTAGCAACAGGAGATACAGCAGGTTACGGAGAAAGAGGAGATGATGCAGAAGATGCAGCAGCAGCAGATGCAGCAGGAGGAGATGCTGCAGCAGCAGATTAGAGCAGCAGGAGATTCAGCAGCAGGAGAAGCATATATATAGAAGGAGATATGTCAGGAGATGTAGCAGGATATGTAGCAGCATGAGATGCAGCCGGAGATTGAGGAGGAAATTCAGCAGAAGGAGATGCAAGAGCAGGAGGTGAAGCAGCAGTAGATGGAGAAGAAGATGCAGCAGGAGATGCAGATTTAGCAGGAGATGCATCAGCAGGAGATGGAGAAGCAGATGCAGCAGGAGTCGATGCAGCAGCAGGACATGCAGGAGGATTCGATGCAGAAGGTAATAGAGCAGCAGGAGATTCAGAAAAAGGAGATGCAGTAGCAGGAGACGCAGTAGAAGAAGATGCAGCCGCAGCAGATGCAGGAGAATCAGCACCAGGAGATGAAGAGGCAGGAGATTCAGCAGGAGATGCATCAGCAGGAAATGTAGCAGGAGATTCTGCAGCAGGAAACACCGTAGGAGAGTCTGCAGCAGGAGATTCAGCGGAAGATTCAGCAGGAGATGCAGCAGGTGATATAGAAGGAGATTCAGCAGCAGGAGATGTAGTAGGAGATACAGCAGGAGATTAAGTAGCAACATATGCATTAGAGGTTACAGCAGGAAGGGCAACAGGAGATTCAACAGGTGATGTAGCAGCAGGAGATGCAGCCGCAGATGCCTTCAGGAGGAAATGCAGAAACACTAGATGCATCAGTAGAAGATTGAGCAGCAGATGCAGCAGGAAATGGAGATACTTCTGCAGATGCATCTGCAGATGCATGAGCAGAGGATGCATCAGGAGATGTAGCAGCAGGAGATACAGGAGCAGGTGATGCCGCAGGAGATGCAGCAGGAGATGCAACACCAGAAGATGCAGCACCAAGAGATGCATCAGGAGATGCAGCAGCACATGCAGTATCAGCAGATGCAGCAGCAGGAGATGCAGCAGCTGGAAATGCAGCAGCAAGAAATTCGGACGGAGATGCAGCAGGAGATGAAGCAGCAGGAGATGCAGAAGTAGGAGATGCAGCAGAAGATGCTGCAGCAGCACATGCAGAAGGAGATGCAGCAGTAGGAGATGCAGATGGAGATGCAGCAGCAGGAGATTCAGCAGCAGATATAGGATATTCAATAGCAGACACGGCATCAGGAGATTCAGCAGCTGGAGGTGCAGCAGGAGATGCAGAAGCAAACGCAGCAGTAGGAGTGGCAGCAGGTCGAGATGCATTAGGAGATTCAGCATGATATGTAGAAGCATTAGATGTCACAGGAGATTCATCAGGAGATTCATCAGCAACTGATGCAGCAGCAGGAGAAACAGCAGGAGATGCAGCAGCAGCAGGAGATGCAGAAGCAGATGCAGCAGGAAATGAAGATTCAGCAGAAGATGCAGTAGGAAGAGATTCTTCAAGATATGCAGCAGCACGATATGATGCAGCAACTGGAGATACAGCAGGTTATGGATAAAGAGGAGATGATGCAGCAGACGCAGCAGCAGGAGATTCAGCAGCAGGAGATGCAGCAGCAGGAGATTCAGCAGCAGATGCAGCAGCAGGAGATGCAGGAAGACATCAAGTAGAAGGAGATGCAGAAGCAGCAAATGTAGCAGGAGATGCAGCAGTACATGAAGCATCAGGAAATGGAGCAGCAGATTAAGCAGCAGCAGGAAATGCAGCAGAATATACAGCAGTAGGTAATGCAGCAGGTGATGCATCAACAGGTGATGCAGCTGCAGCTGCAGAGGCAGAAGATGCCGCAATAGATGCAGAAGCAGATGCATCATGAGATGCTCTTTCAGTTTGAGATGTAGCAGCAGAAGATGCTGCAGCAGATGATGCAGCAGGAGATTCAGCAGAAGGAAATGCAGCAAGATATGCTGCAGGAGGAGATGCAGTAGGATATGAAGCAGGAGATGCAGCAGCAGAAGATGCATCAGCGGATGCATATTCAGCAGTAGATTCAGCAGGATCTTCAGAAGGAGATGCAGCAGCAGGAGATTTAGCAGGAGATGCAGCAGTAGTGAAGCAGCAGCATATGCAACAGCAGAGCAGCACGAGATTCAGCAGTAGGAGATGGCACAGGAGATGCAGCTGCAGGAGATGTAGCAGCAGATGCAGCATCAGGAGATGCACGAGGACATCCATCAGCAGGAGATGCAGCAGCTGGAGATGCACCAGGAGGCGAATCTACAGCAAAAGATGCAGGAGATTCGGCAGCAGGTGATGCAGCAGGTGATGCAGCAGCAGGAGATGCAGCAAGATATGCAGAAGCAGGAGATGCAGCAGCAGGAGATGTGGTATGAGATGCAGAAGCAGGAGATTCAGCATCAGATGCAGCAAGAGATTCAGCACCAGCAGATGCAGCAGCAGGAGATGAAGTATCAGATGCAGGAGTAGGAAATTCAGCAGTAGGAAATGCAGCAAGAGGAGATGCAGCAGTAGAAAATGCATCAGCAGCCACAGCCACAGGAAGAAGCAACTGCAGCTGGAAATGCAGCAGCAGGAGATGCAGCAGAGTTTGCAGCAGCAGGAGATGCAGAAGCAGGAGATCCAGCAAGAAAGCACCATCATAAAATGAATCCGCAGATGCAACAGAAGTATATGGAGCAGGAGATGCAGCTGCAAGAGATGGAGCAGGAGATGCAGAAGGAGATGCAGTAGCAGGAGATGTAGCAGCAGGATATGCAGCAAGAGACTGAGCAAGAGCAGATGTATACTGAGATGCAGCAGCAGGAAATGCAGCGAGAGATATAGAAGCAGACGAAGCAGCAGTAGATGCAGCAGCAAGATAGGCATCAGAAGGAGATAAAACAGGAGATGCAAAAGCAGGAGATTAAGCTACAGGAGATGCATTAGGAGATGCAGTATCAGCAGATACAGGATCAGGAGATGCAGCTGCAGTAGATGCAGGAGCAGATTCAGAAGCAGATTCCGTAAGAGATGCAGCAGCAGGAGATTGATAAGCAAAAGATATAGCAGCAGGAGATGCAGCAGCAGGAAATTCAGGAGGAGATGCAGCAGCAGAAGCAGCAGGTAATGCAGCAGCAGTAGATGAAGTAGGCTTAGAAGCAGCTGTAGATGCAGCAGGGTATGCAAGAGCAGGAGATTCAGCAGCAGGAGGTGAAGCAGGGGAGATGCATCATCAGATGAATCTGCCGATGCATCAGAGGAAGTTGCAGAAGGAGATGCAGCAGCAGGAGGTTCAGCAGAGGATGCAGCAGCAATAGATGCAGGTGTAGATCCAGGAGGAGGACATAGAGAAGCAGGAGATGCAGCAGCAGATGCAGCAGCAGATGCAGGAGATGGAGAAGTAGGAGAAGCAGCAGGAAGAATTTCAGCAGGAGATTCATCAGGAGGTGCAGCAGCAGGAGATGCAGCATTAGGAGATGTACCAGTGGATACAGCAGCAGGAGATGCAGCAGGAGATTCAGTAGAAGGTGATGCAGCAGCAGATGCAGCAGAAGTGAATTCAGCAGCAGAAGATGCAGCAGTGTATGCAGCAGCAGCAGATGGAGCATCAGGTGATGCAGAGGGACATCAAAAAATCAGGAGATGAAGCAACAGGAGATGCAGCAGTAGATTAATCTACAGCAGATGCACCAAAAGATGCAAGAGATGCAGCAGCAGGAGATGCAGCTAAAGATGCAGCAGCAGTAGATTGAGCAAGATATACAGAAGCAGGAGATGCATCAGGGGGAGATGTGGCATGAGAGGCAGAATAAGATGATCCTGCGGCAGATGCAGTACCATACACAGCACCAGCAGATGCAGCAGCAGGAGATTCAGCAGCAGGAGATGCAGGCAGCAGACGAAAGAGGAGATGCAGATTCAGCAGCAGATGAAGTAACAGGAGATGCAGCAGCAGATGAAGTAGCAGGAGTTGCAGCAGCAGGTGCAATAGCAGGAGATGCAGCAATATGTGAAGCAGCACCAGATGCAGCAGCATATGCTGAAGATGTAGTAGGAGGAGATTAGCAGGAGATCCAGGAGGAAGAGATGCAGCAGGATATGCAGAAAAAGATAAAGCAGAAAGAGATGCATCAGGAAATACAGCAGCAGGATATGCATTAGCAGGAAATGCAGCAGAACATGCACTAGCACAAGATGCAGCAGGAGATGCAGCCGGAGATATAGAAGGAGATTCAGCAGCACGGGATGTAGTAGGAGATGCAGCAGGAGATACATCAGCAGGAATTGTAGCAGGAGATGCTGGAGGAGATTCTGCAGAAGAAGATTCAGCAGGAGATGCAGCAGGAGATGAAATAGCAACATAGGCATCAGCAGTTACAGCAGGAAGTGCAGCAGGAGATTCAGCAGGAGATGTAGCAGCAGGAGATGCAGCCGCAGATGCCTTCAACAGGATATGCAGCTGAAATGCAGAAGCAATAGATGCATCGGTAGAAGATTGAGCAGCAGATGCAGCAGGAAATGGAGATGATTCAGGAGATGCATCCTCAAATGCATCCGCAGAAGATGCAGCAGGAGATGAAGCAGCAGATGCAGCAGCAGGAGATGCATGAGGACATCAAGTAGAAGAAGATGCAGCAGCAGCAAGTGTAGCAGGACATGTAGCAGTACATGAAGCATTTAGGAAATGGAGCAGCAGATTAAGGAGATGCAGCAGTACAGGAAACATCAGGAAATGGAGCAGCAGATTAAGCAGCAGCATCAATACAGCAGAATATGCAGCAGGAGGTAATGCAGCAGGTGATGCAGCAGCAGGTGATGCAGCTGCAGCTGCAGAGGCAGCAGATGCAGCAGTAATAGATGCAGCAGCAGATGCATCAGGAGATGCAGATTCAGTAGGAGATGTAGCAGCAGAAGTTGCTGCAGCAGTTTATGCAGCAGGAGATGCAGCCAGAGATGTAGCAAGAGGATATGCACCATGATATACAGCAGCAGGAGATGCAACAAAAGCTGAAACAGGAGGAGATGCAGTAGGAGAGGCAGCAGAGGGGTTGCAGCTGAATCTACTGCAACATCTCCTCCTGCTGCCTCTCTTCCTGCTAAAGCTCCTCCTGCTAAATCTCCTCCTGCTAAAGCTCCTCCTGCATCAGCTGATGCATTTCCTGCATCTCCTGCGGCTGCATCTCCTGCTGCATCTTCTGCTTCTCTATCTTCTGCTGCATCTCCTGCTGAATCACATGGTGCATCTCCTACTGCCACATCTCCTGCTTCTGCATATCCTTTTGCATGTCTTGCTGCCACATCTCCTGCTTCTGCCTCTCCCACTCCTGCATCTCTGCTGCTGCATCTCCTGCTGCTGCATTTCCTGCTCCTGCTTCTCCTGATGCATCTGCTGCTGCATCTTCTGCAGCATCTTCTAGTGCTTTAACTCCAAACACCGCATCTCCTGCTGCATCTGCTGGTGCTGCATCTTCTGCTGATGCGTCTGCTGTTGCATCTCCTGCTGCATCTCCTACTGCTGCATCTTCTTCTCTGCAGATCCTGAGGCTTCATCTCCTGCTGCAGAATCTCCTGCTGAATCCGCTGCTCATCTCTTGCGACTGTATCTCCTGCTGCATCTCTTGCTGCTGCATCTCCTGCTGCAGCATCTCCGGCTCCAGCTTCTGCTTCTGCATCTCCTGCTACTGGGTCTGCTGCATCATCTCCTCCTGCCTCTTCTCCTACAGCACCTCCTTCTCTATCTCGTGCTACATCTCATGAAGCTGTACCTGCTGAAGCATCTCTTCCTGCTGCATCTCCTGATGAATAGGCATCTATTGATGCATCTGCTGCTGCTTCATCTCCTGCTGCTGCAGCTCCTACTGAATCTGCTGTTGAATATCTTCCTGCATCTGCAGCGGCTGCATCTCCTGCTGCTGCATCATCTACTGATGCATCTCCTGATTAATCTCCTGCTGCTACATCTCTTGCTTCTGCATCATCTCGTGCTGCATCTCCTCATTCATCTCTTACTGCTGCATCTGCTGCTGCTTCATATACTGCTTCATCTCCTACTACTGCATCTCCTTCTGCTTCTCATTCTGCACCTTCTGAGGCTACAGCTCCATCTGCATCATCTCCTACTGCATCACCTGCTGCTGAATCTCCTGCTGCATCTCCTGATTCATCTCCTACTGCTGCATCTGCAGTATTTTCTGCTGCATCTGCTACTGCTTCATATACTGCTTCATCTCCTACTACTTCATCTCCTGCTGCATCTCCTGCTGAATCTAATCGTACGATATCTCCTGTTGCATCTCCTGCTGCTGCATAAAATGCTGCATCTCCTCTTGCTGCATCTCCTGCCGCTGCGTTTACTGATGCATCTCCTGATGCTGCATCTCCACCTGCTGCATCTCTTGATGCTGAACTCCTGCTGCTGCATATTCTGCTGATGCATAACCTGCTGCATCTCTGACTGCTGCATCTCCTTGGTGCATCTTGCTGGTGCATCTCCTGCCTCATATCCTGCTGCTGTATCTCCTGCTGATGCATGTCCTGCTGCATCTCCTGCTTCTGCATCTACTTCTTCTGCATCTCTGGCTCCAGCATCTCCTCCTGCATCAATTGCTGCTGCATCTCTTATTCATCTCCTTCTGCTGCATATACTACTGCATCTGGTGCTGCTGTACCTCCTCCTACTGCATCTCCTATTCCATCTCATCCTGCTGTAACTCCTGTGGCATCTCCTGCTGCTGCATCTCGTGCTGCTGCATCTCCGGCTGTGGCATCTCCTTCTGCTACATCTCCTACTGCATCTCCTGCTACAGCATCTCCTGCTGTATCTGCTGATTCTGCATCTCCTGATATATCCCCTGCTGCTTCTTCTCATCCTGCTGCATCTCATGCTGCATCTCCTGCTGCTCTATCTCCTGTTGTTTCATATTTTGCTACAGCATATCCTAATGAATCTCCTGCTTCTTCATCTCTTGATCCATGTCCTGCTGCTGCATCTCCTGTTACTGCATCTCCTTTTGCTTCGTCTGCTGCTGCATCTCATTCTCTATCTCATGATGCACCTTCTATTGAAGCATCTCCTGCGTCATCTCCTTCTGCTGCATATTTTGCTGCTTTACAGAATCACACAGAATCACAGAATCACAGAATGACCAGGTTGGAAGAGACCCACTGGATCGTCGAGTCCAACCATTCCCACCAATCCATAAATCATGCTCCTAAGCACCTCATCTACCCCAACCTTAAACACCTCCAGGGAGTGTGACTCAACCACCTCCCTGGGCAGACCGTTCCAATGCCTAACCACCCTCTCAGTGAAGAATTTCTTCCTAATCTCAAGCCTAAATCTCCCCTGGCGGAGCTTGAGGCCATTACCTCTCGTCCTGTCCTCTCTCACTTAGGAGAAGAGGCCAGCTCCCTCCTCTCCACAACCTCCCTTCAGGTAGTTGTACAGAGTAATAAGGTCTCCCCTCAGCCTCCTCTTCTCCTGCTTCATGTCGTTCTGCATCTCCTGCTGCATCTCCTTCTGCATCACCTGCAGATGCATCTCCTGCTGTATATCCTGCTGCTGCATATTCATCTGCATTTCCTGCTGCAGCTATTCATGTATCTACTACTGCTGCATCTGCTGAATTTGCTCCTGTATCTTCTGCTGCTTCATCTCCTGATGCATCCTCTGCTCATGCATCTGCAGATACATCTCCTGATGCACCATTTCCCGTTGCATCTGCTGATCCATCCCCTGCTGCATCTCTTTCTGCTCCATCTGGTGCATCTGCTGTTGCATCTGCTGCTGCTTCATCTACTGCTGGATCTCCTGCTAGATCTCCTGCTGCTGAATCTTCTTCTGATGTTCCTGATGAATCTACTGCTGAATATGCATCCCCTGCTGCATCTCTTGCTGCTGCATCTCCTGCTTCATATCCTACTGCATCTCCTCCTGCAGCATATCTTGCTGCATTTCCTTCTGCTGCATCTCCTGCTGCATCATCTGCTGCAGCATCTTCTGCTGCTACATCTCCTACTGAAAGAGCATCTCATGATGCATCTGCTGCTGCATCTATAGCTGCTGCATCTGCTGCCTCTGCAGCTTCAGCTGCATCACCTGCTGCTGCATCACCTGCTGCATTACCTCCTGCTGCATATTCTGCTGCTCTATTTCCTGCTGCTTCATATACTGCTGCATCTCCTGCTACATTTGCTTTTTTGCATCTCCTTCTACTTGATGTCTTCCTGCATTTCCTGCTGCTGCATCTGCTGCTTTGTCTCCTGCTGCTGTATATCCTGCTTCTGCATCTCATGCTACTTCATCTCCTGCTCTTGCATCTCCTTCTGCTGAATCTCCTCCTGAATCTCTGGTGGCATCTCTTGCTGCTACATATCCTGCTACATCTCCTGATGTATCTCCTTCTGAATATGCATCTCCTGCTGCTGAATCTCCTGCTGCTGCATCATCGCCTCTTCTTCCATAACCTGCTGTATCTCCTGTTGCTGCATCATATCATGCTGCTGCATATGTTGAAGAATCTCTTCCTACTGCATCTTCTGCTGAATCTTCATTTCCTGCTGCATCTGCTTCTGCATCTCCTGCTGCTGCTGCATCTCCTGCTGTTTCTCCTGCTGCTGCATCATTTGCTGCTGAATCTCTTGATGAATCTCCTGTGGCATCTCATGCTTCTACATATCATGCTGAATCTCCTAATGCATCTCCACCTGCTGCACTCCAACTACTGCGTTTGCTTCTGCATCTCCTGCTGCACCTCCAGCTGCTGAATCTCCTGATGCCGTGTCTGCTACTGAATATCCTTTGTCTGCTGCTGAATCTCCTGCTGCTGAATCTTATGCTGCATCTCCTACTGCTGCATCTCCTTCTGCATGTGCTGCTGCAGCATCTTCTTCTTCTGCATCTCCTAATTCTGCATCACCTGCTACATCTCCGTCTGAATTTCTTGCTGCTGCATTTCCTGCTGATGCTTATTCTGCTTCAACTCCTGCTGCTGCATTATCTTCTGCATCTATTTCTGCTGTATTTCCTGCTCCTGCATTTGCTGATACTGCATGTGCTGCAGCATCTCCTGCAGCATCTCTTGGTGCTGCATCTTCTGGTGTTGCATCTCCTGCTGCATCGCCTGCGGAATCCTGTATCTCCTGCTGCTACATCTCCTGATGCATCCTCTGCTCATGCATATGTAGATGCATATCCTGATGCACCATTTCTTGTTGCATCTGCTGCTCCATCCCCTGCTGCATCTCTTTCTGCTCCATCTGGTGCATCTGCTGTTGCATATGCTGCTGCTTCATCTACTTTTGAAGTTTCTGCTGAATCTACTGCTGAACATGCATCCCCAGCTGCATCTCCTGCTGCTGCATCTCCTGCTTCATATCCTACTGCATCTCCTCCTGCAGCATATCTTGCTGCATTTCCTTCTGCTGCATCTCGTGCTGCATCATCTGCTGCAGCACCTTCTGCTGCTACATCTCCTACTGAATCTGCATCTCCTGCTGCATCTGCTGCTGCATCTTTTGCTGCTATATCTGCTGCCTCTGAAGCTGCAGCTGCATCACCTGATGCTGCATCACCTGATGTATGACCTCCTGCTGCTTAATCTTCTGCTCCATTTCCTGATGCTTCATGGACTGCTGCATCTCATTAATCTGCTGCTCCATTTCCTGATGCTTCATGGACTGCTGCATCTCCTGCTACTCTTGTTGCTGCTGCATCTCCTTCTACTTGATGTCCTCCTGCAACTCCTACTGCTGCATCTGCTGCTTCATCTCCTGCTGCTGTATAGCCTGCTGCTTCATTTTCTGCTGCATCCTCTGCGGATGCATCTGCAGAAGCATCACCTTTTCCTGCTGCATCTGCTGCTCAATCTTCTACTGATGCATCTAGTGCTTCTGCATGTCAGCTGCATCTCCTGTTGAAGGCATCTGTGGCTGCATCTCCTGCTGCTGCATCTCCTGCTGCACTTCCTGCTGTAACTGCTGATGCCTATGTTGCTATTTCATCTCCTGCTGCATCTCCTGCTGAATCTTCTTCTGCAGAACCTCCTCCAGCATCTGCTGCTACAGTTTTTGCTGATGTAACTCCTGCTGCATCTCCTACTGCATCCCCGGCTGCTGAATCTCCTTGTATATCTCCTGCTGCATCTCCTGCTGCATTTTCTACTGAATCTACTGCTGCTGAATCTCCTACGGAATTTCCTGCTGCACAATCTGCTGATGCATTTCCTGCTGCTGCATCTCCTGCTGAATCTCCTGATGCTGCATCTCCTGCTGCTGAATGTCCTGCTCCTGCAACTCCTGCTGAATTTGCTGCTGCCTCTGTGCGGCTACATCTTCTTTTCATGCATATCCTGCTGCTGCATCTCCGGCTGCTGCATCTCGTTCTGCTACATCTCCTTCTGCATCTCCTGCTACAGCATCTCCTGCTCTATCTGCTGAATTTGCTGCTGCATCTGCTGCTGCTTCATCTACTGCTGCATCTTCGTATGAATCTTTTGGTGCTGAATTTCCTACTGATGCATATTTTCCTTCAACTCCTGCTACTGCATTACCTTCAGCTGCCTTTTCTACTGAATCTCCTGCTGCACAATCTGCTGATGCATTTCCTGCTGATGCATCTCCTGCTGAATCTCCTTCCTCTTCATCTCCTTCTGCTGAATCTCCTGCCTCTTCATCTCCTGCTGCTACAACTCCTGCTGAATCTGCTGCTGCCTCTGCTGCAGCTGCATCTTCTGTTCCTGCATCTCCTGCTGCTTCATCTCCGGCTGATTTCCTGCTGCATTTCCTTCTCTTGAATCTCCTGCTGCATATCCTGGTGCATCACCTGCTGAATATGCATCTCCTGCTACATCTCCAGCTGATACACCTTATGCAGCTGCAGCTGCTGCTGGATCTCTTCCTGCTTAATCTCCTCCTACTACATCTTCAGCATATGCTGCTGCATCTGGTGCTGCTTCACATATTGCTGTATCTCCTGCTATTGCACCTGCTGCTGCAACTCCTGCTACTTCATCTGCTGCTGCATCTCCTGTTACTTCATCTGCTGCTGAATCTGCATCTCCTCTTTTGTCTGCTGCCTGCATCTCCTGCTGATGCACCTCCTCTTGCTGCATCTTCTGCTGCATTTATGGCTACTGCATCTCCTTAATCTGCTGCTGCATCTGCTGCTGATTCATGTACTGCTGCATCTCCAGCTACAATTCCTGCTGCTACATCTCATGCCACTTGGTGTCCTCCTGCATCTCCTGCTGCTGCATCCTCTGCTCATGCATCTGCGGATGCATCTGCAGAAGCATCTCCATTTCCTGCTGCATCTGCTGCTCAGTCTTCTACTGATGCATCTAGTGCTTCTGCATTTCAGCTGCATATCCTGTTGAAGGCATCTGCGGCTGCATCTGCTGCTGAATCTCCTGCTGCACTTCCTGCTGTAACTGCTGATGCATATGTTGCTATTTCATCTCTTGCTATATCTCCTGCTGAATCTTCTTCTGCAGAATCTCCTCCAGCATCTGCTGCTACAGTTTTTGCTGATGTATCTCCTGCTGCATCTCCTACTGCATCCCCTGATGCTGAATCTCCTTCTATATCTCCTGCTGCATCTCCTGCTGCATTTTCTACTGAATCTACTGCTGCAGAATCTCCTACGGAATTTCCTGCTGCAGAATCTGCTGATGCATTTCCTGCTGGTGCATCTCCTGCTGAATCTCCTGATGCTGCATCTCCTGCAGCTAAATCTCCTACCTCTTCATCTCCTGCTGCTGCAACTCTTGCTGAATCTGCTGCTGCCTCTGGATCGCCTGCATCTTCTTTTCCTGCATCTCCTGCTGCTGCATCTCCGGCTGATTTCCTGCTGCATTTCCTTCTCTTGAATCTCCTGCTGCATATCCTGGTGCATCACCTGCTGAATATGCATCTCCTGCTACATCTCCTGCTGATACACCTCATGCAGCTGCAGCTGCTGCTGCATATCCTGCTGCATCTGCTGTTGTCAAATCTCTTGCTGTTGCATATCCTACTGAATTTCCAGAAGCATCTCCTACTGATGCAATTCTTGCTGCATCTCATCCTGCACCCTTTGCTGCTGCATCTGCTTCTGCTTCTGCTGCTGGTGAACCTTCTGCCTCATATACTACTGCTGTGTCTACTGCTGATGTATGTTTTGCTGCACCTCCTGCTGCTGCATCTCCTCCTGCTTCTGCTGCTGGTGAACCTTCTGCCTCATATACTGCTGCTGTGTCTACTGCTGATGTATGTTTTGCTGCACCTCCTGCTGCTGCATCTCCTCCTTCTGCATCTCCGGCTGAATCGCCTGTAGCATCTCCTGGTTCTTCATCTCCTGCTGCTACATCTCCTACTGCATATGATGCTGCTGCATCTCCTGTTACTTCTGCTGCTGCTGCATTCCCTGCTGCATCTCCTGATGCTGCAGCTCCTTCTCCATCTCCTTCTGTGTCTCCTGCTACTACATCCCCTGCTGCTGTTTTTCCTGCTGAATCTCTTTATGCTGCAACTCCTTCTGCATCTTCTGCTGATGCATCTCCTGCAGAATCTGCTGCTGCTGCATCTCCTGTTGAATCTGCTTCTGATGCATCTGCGGCTACATCTCTGCCGCTGCATCTCTTGCTGCATTTCCTGCTTCATCTGCTGATGCATCTGTGGCTGCTATATGTTCTGCTACATCTCGTCATGCTGCAGAACCTGCTGCATCTGCTGAAGATTCTCTTCTATTGCTTCTCCTGCTGAATCTGCATTTCCTGCTGCATCTGCTTCTGCATCTCCTGCGGCTGCATCTCCTGCTGAATTAGCTGCTGCTGCATCTGCTTCTACATGTACGTTATACTTTCTACGTTTGCTGCCTCATCTCCTGGTACATCTGCTAGTAAACATCCTGCTGCTGCATCTCCTGCTTCATCTTCAACTGATGCATCTGTGGCTTCATCACCTCATATGTCATCTACTGCTGCATCTGCTGCATTATTTCCTGCTGCAGTATCTGCTGATCCTGCATCTACTGCTGCATTTTCTGCTGCATCTGCTGCTGCTCTGCTGCTGCTTCATCTCCTGCCAAATCTCCTGCTACATATCCTGCTGCTGCACCTGTTAATGCATCTCATGATAATGCTTCATCTGCTACTGCATCTCCTGCTGCACCTACTGCTGCTGCATTTCCTGCTGCACCTACTGCTGCTGCATTTCCTGCTGCATCTTCTGCTGCTGCATCTCCTGCTGATGGGTCTGATGCAGCATCTCTTGCTCTTGCATCTCCTGCTGCATCTCCTGCTGCATCTCCTCCTGCTGCATATCCTGCTTCTGTATATACTGCTGCCTTTCCTGCTGCTGCATCTCCTGCTGCTGAATCTCTTTCTGCATCTCCTTCTTCTGATTCTCCTGCTGCTTTATTACTTTCAGCATAGATTGCTGCTGCATCTGTTCTGCATCTGTTCCTGCTGCATCTGCCTCTGCATCTCCTTATCTGAATCTCCTGCTAAATCTGCATCTCCTGCTGCTTCATCTCCTGCTCTTGCATCTCCTTCTGCTGAATCTCCTCCTCAATCTCCGGCGGCATCTCATTCTGCTACATATCCTGCTACATCTCCTGACATATCTCCTTCTGAATCTGCATCTCCTGCGGCTTCTCCTGCTGCTGAATCTCCTGCTCCTGAATCTCCTGCTGCTGCATCTCCTGCTGTTGAATCTCCTGCTGCTGCGTCTGCTGCATCATCTCCTCATTCTCCATAACCTGCTGTATCTCCAGTTACTGCAATATATCATGTAGCTGCAAAAGTTGAAGAATCTCTTCCTACTGCATCTTCTGATGAATCTTCATTTCTTGCTGCATCTTCTTCTGCATCTCCTGCTGCTGCTGCGTCTCCTGCTGCTTGTCCTGCTGCTGCATCAGTTGCTGATGTATCTCCGGATGAATCTCCTGCGGCATCTCATGCTTCTACATATCATGCTGAATCTCCTGCTTCTGAATCAAATGATGCCTCTGCTGCTGATGCATCTCCTACTGCTGCATCACCTTCTGCATGTGCTGCTGCAAGCATCGACTTCTGCTGCATTTCCTGTTGCTGCATCTGCTTCTGCATCTTCTGCTGCTGCACCTCCTGCTGCATCTCCGTTTGAATCTCTTGGTGCTGCATTTCCTGCTGATGCATATTCTGCTTCAAATCCTGCTGCTGCATTACATTCTGCATCTATTCCTGTTGTATTTCCTGCTGCTGCATATCCTGCTGCTGCATCTGCTGCTTCATCTCCTACTGCTGCATCTGCTGATATTGCATGTGCTGCTGCATTTCTTGGTGCTGCATCTTCTGCTGTTGCATCTTCTGCTGCATCTGCTGCTTCATCTCCTGCTTCTGTATCTCTTGCTGCTACATCTCCTGATGCATCCTCTGCTCATGCATCGGCAGATACATCTCCTGATGCACCATTTCCCGTTGCATCTGCTGCTCCATCCCCTTCTGCATCTCTTTGTGCTCCATCTGGTGCATCTGCTGTTGCATATGCTGCAGCTTCATCTACTGCTGCATCTCCTGCTTCATCTCCAGCTGCTGCATCAGTTGCTGCTGAATCTCCTGATGAATCTCCTGGGGCATCTCATGCTTCTACATATCATGCTGTATCTATTGCTGCTGAATCTCCTGATGCCTCAGCTGCTGCTGCATCTCCTACTGCTGCATCACCTTCTGCATGTGCTGCTGCAAGCATCGACTTCTGCTGCATCTCCTGTTGCTGCATCTGCTGGTGCTGCACCTACTGCAACATCTGCTTCTGCATCTCCTGCTGCTGCATCTCCGTCTGAATCTCTTGGTGCTGCATCTCCTGCTTCTGCAACTACTTCTTCTGCATCTCCGGCTCCAGCATCTCATTCGGAATCAATTGCTGCTGCATCCCTTATTTATCTCCTACTGCTGCATATACTGCTGCATCTGGTGCTGCTGTACCTCCTCCTGATGCATTTCCTCTTCCATACCCTCCTGCTACATCTCCCGCTGAATCTCCTCATTCTGCATCTCCTGTCCCATCTCCTCCTGCTGCATCTCCTGCTTAATCTCCTGCTTCATCTCATGCTGCTGCATCTCCTTCTGCTACATCTCCTTCTGCAGCTCCTGCTACAGCATCTATTGCTCTCTCTGCTGATTCTGCATCTCCTGATACATCCCCTGCTGCTTCATCACATCCTGCTGCATCTCCTGCTGCATCTCATGCTGCTATATCTCCTGCTCTTTCATATCCTGCTACTGCATCTCCTAATGAATCTCCTGCTGCTTCTTCTCTAGATCCATATCCTGCTACTGCATCTCCTGTTTCTGCATCTCATTTTGCTTCATCTGCTGCTACATCTCCTGCTCTATCTCATGTTGCACCTTTTATTGAAACATCTCCTGCGTCATCTCCTTCTGCTGCATATCTTGCTGCTTCATCTTTTTGAGCGTCACCTGCTGCATCTCCTTCTGCATCACCTGCAGATGCATCTCCTGCTGTATCTCCTGCTCCTGCATATTCACCTGCATTTCCTGCTGCAGCTCTTTATGAATCAATCTACTACTGCTGCATCTGCTGCTGCTTCATCTACTGCTGCATCTTTTGATAGATCTCCTGCTGCGGCATCTCCTGCTGCTGCATCTGATGCTGCATCTGTTGCTGCTTTCTCTCTTTCTGCATGATGAATCTCCTGCTGTATTTCCTTCTGCTGCATCTTCTCTTCATCTACTACGCTGCACCTCCTGCTACTCCATCTCCTCCCTCTACTTTTCCTGCTGAATCGCCTGTAGCAACCCCTGCTTCTTCATCTTTTGCTGCTACATCTCCTAGTGCATATGATGATGCTGCATCTCCTGTTACTTCTGCTGCTGCAGCATCTCCTGCTGCATCTCCTGCTGCTGCATCTCCTGCTGCTCCATCTCCTTCTGCATCTCCTGCTACAGCATCTCCTGCTGTATCTTATGCTTCTGCATCTTCTGATACATCGCCTGCTGCTTCGTCTCATCCTGCTGTATCTCATGCCGCATCTCCTGCTGCTATATCTCCTGCTCTTTCATATCCTGCTACTGCATCTGCTAATCAATCTCCTGCTGCTTCATCTCTTGATCCATGTCCTGCTGCTGCATCTCCTGTTTCTGCATCTCTTTTTGCTTCGTCTGCTGTTACATCTCCTGCTCTATCGCATTTTGTAACTTCTATTGAAGCATCTCCTGCATCATCTCCTTCTACTGCATATCTTGCTGCTTCATCTCGTTCTGCATCTCCTACTGCATCTCCTTGAGAGTCACCTGCTACATCTCCTTCTGCATCACATGCAGATGCATCACCTGCTGTATGTCCTGCTCTTGCATATTCATCTGCATTTCCTGCTGCAGCTCTTTATGAATCTATTACTGCTGCATCTGCTGAAATTGCAGCTGCATCTGCTGCTGCTTCATCTATTGCTGCATCTCTTGATAGGTCTCCTGCTGCTGCATCTCCTGCTGCTGCATGTCTTGCTGTTGCAGCTCCTGCTTCATCTGTTTCTGCATATGATGCTACTTTCTCTCTTACTGCATTTACTGCGGCTGCATTTACTGCTGTATTTCCTTCTGCTGCATCTTCTTCACTTCATCTATTGCTCTGCACCTCCTGCTGCTGCTTCTCCTCCTTCTGCATCTCCGGCTGAATGCCTGTAGTAGCTCCTGCTTCTTCATCTCCTGCTGCTACATCTCCTAGTGCATATGATGCTGCTGCATCTCCTGTTACTTCTGCTGCTGCTGCATTCCCTGATTCTGCAAATCCTTCTGCATCTCCTGCTACGACATCCCCTGCTGCTGCATTTCCTGCTTCATCTCCTGATGCTGCAACTGATCCTGCATCTCCTCCTACTACATCCCCTGATGCCGCATTTCCTGCTACATCTCCTGATGCTGCAACTCCTTCTCCATCTCCTACTGCATCTCGTTTCTTAATGCATGTCCTGATGCATTTCCTGTTGAAACGTCTCCTGCTCTATCTCCTCCGTTATACCTTTCTACATTTGCTGCCTCATTTCCTCATGCACCTGCTGATGCCCCTCGTGCTGTTGCATCTCCTGCTTCATCTTCAACTGATGCATCTGTGGCTTCATCACATGATATGTCATCTCCTGCTGTATCTGCTGCAGTATTTCCTGATGGAGTATCTGCTGACCTAGAATCTACTGCTGCATTTTCTGCTGCATCTGCTGCTGCTCTGCTGCTGCTTCATCTCCTGCCAAAACTCCTGCTACATATCCTGCTGCTGCATCTCTTAATGCATCTCATGTTAATGCTTCATCTCCTGTTGCTGCTTTTCTTGCTGCATCTTCTACTGCTGCATCTCCTGCTGATGGGTCTGATGCTGCATCTCTTGCTCTTGCATCTCCTGCTGCATCTTTTGTTGCTGCAGTACCTGCTCTATCTCCTCCTACTGCATCTCCTCCTGCTGCATATCCTGCTTCTCTACATACTGCTGTTTTTCCTGCTGCTGCATCTCCTGCTGCTGAATCTCTTTCTGCATCTCCTTCTTCTGAATCTCCTGCTGCTCTATTACCTTCTGCATCGACTCCTGCTGCATGTCCTGCTGATGCATCTCCTGCTCTTGAATCTCCTTCTGCTGCATCTCCTGTTGCTTCATCTGCTGGTGCTGCACCTGCTGCAACATCTGCTTATGCATCTCCTGCTTCTGCACCTCCTGCTGCATCTCCATCTTAATCTCATGGTGCTGCATTTTCTGCTGATGCATATTCTGCTTCAACTCCTGCTGCTTCAACTCCTGCTGCTGCATCTGCTGATACTGCATGTGCTGCTGCAGCTCCTGCTGCATATCTTGGTGCTGCATCTTCTGCTGTTGCATCTACTGCTTCATCTCATTATGACTTAACTGCCACTATTGAGGTGCTTTTAGGGAAATCGAATAACGCCCACAGGGAAGATGCTAGCATGGAATGCTGCTGCTTCTGAATGTCTTCTCTTAAAGTGCTTTCACTCTAAAGCGAGACTTGTAAGAAGTTTGAGTATACGCTTGTGTACTTTAACATCAGAAGGGCTATTAAAGCGTCACTTGAAAGTAGCAGAGCGTTCAGCACAAATACCGCAGGGAAGAAGCTACGATGAAATGCTGGCTCTCGTTAGAGTCTTCTCTGGAAACGCTTTCACTGCAAGCTGCAAAGCATGACTAACAGAACGTTTTAGTATAGGGTACTGATTCGTGACTTATGAAGGTGCTTTCTGATAAGTGAGTAACTGACGCAGTGAAGATGCTAGCGTGGAATAATGCTGCTACTGAATGTCTTCTCTTAGAGCGCTTTCACTGCAAAGCAAAACTTGTAGAAGTTTCAGTCTAGGCTTGTACACTGCAACATCAGAATGGCTATTAAATCATCACTTCAAAATCTTTAGCGCTTTCACTGCAAGGCAAGACTTGTTGAACTTCTAGTCTGGGCTTTTGTACTGCAAGATCAGAATGGCTATTAAAGCGTGGCTTCAAAATATCAGAGTGTTCAGCGCAAATACTGCAGGGAAGATGCTGCGATCAAATATGGAAATTCGTATAATTCTTCTCTGGATGCGCTTTCACTGCCAGGTAAGACCTGTAGAACTTTCAGTCTAGGCTCGTGTACTGCATCATCAGAATGGCTATTAAAGCGTCACTGCGAAATTTGAAGATGTTTAGAAAAAGTACCGCAAGGGCACTGCTACGATCAAATGCTAGCTCTCGTTAGAATCTTCTCTTGAAGCGCTTTCACTGCAAGCTGCAAAGCACGTCTAACAAAACGTTTAGTATTGATTACGGAATTGTGATTTAACTATTGAGGAGCTTTAGGAAAAGTGAGTAAAGCCCGTATGGAAGATGCTAGCATGGAATGCTGCTGCTTCTGAATGTCTTCTCTGGAAGCGCTTTCACTGCAAGCTGCAAAGCACGACTAACACAAAATTTTAGAATAGGGTACAGAACAGCTACTTTACTTCGCCGAATAACGCGCTTTCAGAACAGTGAACATCGGCTGCAGGGAAGATGGTAGTATGGAATGCTGCTGCTTCTGAATGTCTTCTCTTATAGCACTTTCACTGCAAAGTACGACTTCTAGAAGTTTCATTCTAGTCTTCTGAAGTATATCATCAGCTACTAAAGTGTCGCTTCAAAATTTCAGAGCGTTCAGCACAAGTACCGCAAGGGAAGCTTCTACCATCAAATGCTGGTTCTCGTTAGAGTCTTCTCTTATAGCGCTTTCACTGCAAGCTCTGAAGCACGACTAACACATTTTAGTTTAGGGTAATGAATTGTGACTTAACTGTGCCTGTTAACACGCTTGTGGAAAAGTAAGTATTTCAGGCAGTGCAGATGCTGGCCTGAAACTACACTGCTTATTAATGTTTTCTCTTATAGCGCTGTTACTGCAAAAGACGACTTGTAGAACTTTCACTCTAGGATTATGAGCTGTAAGATCAGAATGGCTCTTAAAGCCTCATTTCAAGAGTTGAGATCGTTCAGCATAAGTACCGCAGGGAAGCTGCTACCATCAAATTTTGGCTCTCTATAGGATCCTTTCATGAAGCGCTGTCACTGCCAGCCGCAAAGCACGAAAAACGCAATGTTTTCACTAGGCTAGTTATTATTAACAAGCCTAAACTAAAACATTCTTTTAGTCGTGTTTGCAACTTGCAGTGAAAGCCTTTCCAGGAAGAATCTAACGTGAGCCAGTATTGGATGGTAGCAGCTTTCCTGCGGTACTTATGCCGAATGCTCTGAAATTATGACGTGACGCCTTCATAGCTATTTTGATGTTACCGTTCACAAACCGAGAATGAAAGTTCTACAAGTCTCCCTTTCCAGTGAAACCGCAATAAGAGAAGACATTCAGAAGCAGCAGCATTCCGTGCTAGCATCTTCCCTGTGGGCGTTATTCGATTTCCCTAAAGCACCTCAATAGTGGCAGTTAAGTCATAATGAGATGAAGCAGTAGATGCAACAGCAGAAGATGCAGCACCAAGATATGCAGCAGGAGATGCAGCAGCACATGCAGTATCAGCAGATGCAGCAGCAGGAGATAAAGCAGCAGATGCAGCAGCAGGAAATACAACAGGAATACATGCAGAAGGTAATGCAGCAGGAGATACAACAGCAGGAGATACAGAAGGATATGTTGCAGCAGGTGCAGCACCAGCAGATGCAGCAACAGGAGATGCAGCATAGGAGATGCAGCATAGGAGATGCTGCAGCAGCAAATGCAGAAGGAGATGCAGCAGTAGATGTAGCAGCAGCAGATACAGCAGGAGATTCAGCAGCAGGAGATGCAGCAGCAGACAAAGGATATTCAGCAGCAGACATGGCATCAGGAGATTCAGCAGCAGGAGCTGCAGCAGGAGATGCAGAAGGAAACGCTGCAGTAGGAGTGGCATCATTTTGAGATGCATCAGGAGACACATATTCAAAAGGAGAAGCAGCAGGAGATGCAGCAGCAGGAGATGCAGAAGCAGATGCAGCAGGAAATGAAGATTCAGTAGAAGATGAAGTAGGAAGAGATTCTTCAACATATGCAGCAGCATGATATGATGCAGCAACAGGAGATACAGCACGTTATGGAGAAAAAGGGTATGATGCAGCAGACTCAGCAGCCGGAGATTCAGCAGCAGGAGAAGCAGCAGGAGATGCATATTCAGAAGGAAATACGTCAGGAGATGTAGAAGGATATGAAGCAGCATGAGATGCCGCAAGAGATTCAGGAGGAGATTCAGCAGAATGAGATGCAAGAGCAGGAGATGCAGCAGATTGAGCAGCAGCAGGAGATTCAGCAGGACATGCAGCAGGATGAGATGGGACAGGAGATGCAGTAGGAAGAGATTCAGCAAGAGATGCTGTAGCAGGAGATGTAGTATAAGGAGATGCAGCAGCATGAGATGCAGCAGGAGATATAGAAGGAGATTCAGCAGCAGGCAATGTAGCAGGAGATGCAGCAGGAGATACATCAGCAGGAATTGTAGCAGCAGATGCAGTAGGAGATTCTGCAGAAGAAGATTAATCAGGAGATGCAGCAGGAGATGAAATAGCAACATAGGCATCAGCAGTTACAGCAGGAAGTGCAGCAGGAGATTCAGCAGGAGATGCAGCAGCAGGAAATACAACATGAATAGATGCAGAAGGTAATGCAGCAGCAGGAGTTGAAGCAGAATATGCATCAGCAGGAAATGCAGCACCTAGAAATTCAGACGGAAATGAAGCAGGAGGTGCAGCAGCAGAAGATGAAGCAGCAGATGCAGCAGCAGATGCAGCAACAGGAGTTGCAGCAGAAGGAGATGCTGCAGCAGCACATGCAGAAGGTGATGCAGCAGTAGGAGATGCAGAAGCAGCAGATGCAGCAGGAGATTCAGCAGCAGGAGATTCAGCATGATATGTAGAAGCATGAGATGCCGCAGGAGATTCATCCGGAGATTCAGCAGCAACTGATGCAGCAGCAGAAGAAGCAGCAGGAGATGCAGCAGGAGATGCAGAAGCAGATGCAGCAAGAAATGAAGATTCAGCAGAAGATGCAGTAGGAAGAGATTCTTCAACATATGCAGCAGCATGATATGATGCAGCAACTGGAGATACAGCAGGTTATGGAGAAAGAGGAGATGATGCAGCAGACGCAGCAGCAGGAGATTCAGCAGCAGGAGAAGCAGCAGGAGATGCATATTCAGAAGGAGATACCTCAGGAGATGTAGTAGGATATGTAGCAGCATGTGATGCCGCCGGAGATTCAGGAGGAGATTCAGCAGAAGGAGATGCAAGAGCAGGAGATGCATCAGCAGGAGATGCAGAAGCAGATGCAGCAGGAGTCGATGCAGCAGCAGGACATGCAGCAGGAGTCGATGCAGAAGGTGATAGAGCAGCAGGAGATTCAAAAGAAGGAGATGCAGAAAGAGATTCAGCAGCAGCAGATGCAGCAGCAGGAAAGGCAGCAGTATATAGAGAAGCTGGATATGCAGCAGGTGGAGATGCAGTAGGAGGAGATAGAGCAGGTAATGCAGCAGCAGAAGATGCAGCAGAGGATGCAGTAGCAGGAGATGTAGCATTATTATGAGATGCATTAGGAGGTGCAGCAGCAGGATATGTAGCAGGAGATTTTGTAGGAGATGAAGCAGCAGCAGAGTAGCAGCAGATCACAAAATCACAGAATAACTAGGTGGGAAGAGACCAACTGGATCGTCGAGTCCAACCATTCCCACCAATCCCTAAATCATGCTCCTAAGCACCTCGTCTACCCTAACCTTAAACACCTCCAGGGACGGTGACTCAACCACCTCCCTTGGCAGACCGTTCCAATGCCTAACCACCCTCTCCGTGAAGAACTTTTTCCTAATCTCAAGCCTAAATCTCCCCTGGCGGAGCTTGAGGCCATTCCCTCTCGTTCTGTCCCCTGTCACTTGGGAGAAGAGGCCAGAACCCTCCTCTCCACAACCTCCCCTCAGGTAGTTGTAGAGAGTAATAAGGTCTCCCCTCAGCTCCTCTTCTCCAGGCTGAACAACCCCAGCTCTCTCAGCCGCTCCTCATAAGATTTGTTTTGCAGGAAATGCAGCAGTAGGTGCTGGATCAGCAGATACTGCAGCAGGAAATACTGCAGCAGATGGAGGAGGAGATGACATATGAGGTGATGAAGCCACAGATGCAGCAGGTGAAGATGAAGCAGAGGATGCAGCAGCAGGAGGTGCATCACCAGATGTACCAGGAGATGAGGCAGCAAATGTAGAAAGTTATAACATACATGTAGAAGCAGATGCAGAAGCACCTAATTCAGCAGGAGATGCAGCAGCAGGAGATCTATCAGGAGATGCAGCGGTAGATGAAGCAGCAGCAGATGCAGCAGCAAATTCAGCAGATGCAGCAGTAGTAGATTCATAAATAGCTGCAGCAGGAAATGCAGATGAATATGCAGGAGCACGAGATACAGCAGGAGATGCATCTGCAGGTGATGCAGAAGGAGATGCAGCAGGTGATGCTCAAGGAGATGCAGCAGGAGATGCAGAACGAGATGAAGCAGCAAGATATGCAACAGAAGGAGATGACGCAGGAGATGCTTCAATAGAAAGTGTAACATGAGATACAGCAGGAGATGCAGCAGCAGACGAATCAAAAGGAGATGCAGAAACAGGAGATGCAGCAGCAGGACATGGATCAAGAGATGAAGCAGCAGGAGATTCATTATAAGATGCAGTAGCAGGATATGAAACAGCAGGAGATAGAGCAGCAGGAGATGCAGCCTGAGATGCAGCAGGATGAGATGAAGCAGCAGGGGATGTATCAGGAGATGCAGAAGCAGCAGATACAGCAGGAGATGCTGTAGCAGGAGATGCAGAAGGAGATGTAGCAAAAGGAAATGCAGCAGCAGAAGATGCAGCAGCAGGAGATGGAACAGGAGATGCAGTAGGAGGAGATTCAGCAGGAGATGAAGCAGGAGGAGATGCAACAGGAAATGCAGCAGGAGGAGGTACAGCAGCACCAGATGCAGCAGTATATGCAGCAGAAAGAGATGAATAAGAGGTGCAACAGGAGATGCTGGAGCCGGAGATGCAGAAATAGATGAAGAAGCAGGAGATGCAGCAGGACATGCATCAGCAGGAGATGCAGCAAAACATACATCAGCAGGAGACACAGCAGCAGGATATGAGGCAGGAGATGCACCAGCAGCAGAAGCAGCAGGAGATGCAGCACCATATGCAGCAGAAGATGCAGAACCATATGCAACAGGAGATACAGCAGCAGATGAAGCAGCAGATACAGCTGGAGATGTAGCATCACCAGAAGCAGAAAGAGATGCAGCAGCAAAGGATGCAGGATGAGATGCAGCAAGAATTGCATCAGCAGGAGAAGCTGCTGGAAATTCAGTAGGATATGCAACAGCAAGAGATATGGCAACAGCAGATGCAGCTGCATGAGGTGTATCAGCAGGAGATCACAGAATCACAGAATCACAGAATGACCAGGTTGGAAGAGACCCACTGGATCGTCGAGTCCAACCATTCCCACCAATCCATAAATCATGCTCCCAAGCACCTCGTCTACCCTAACCTTAAACACCTCCTGGGAGGGTGACTCAACCACCTCCCTGGGCAGACTGTTCCAATGCCTAACCACCCTCTCCGTGAAGAATTTCTTCCTAATCTCAAGCCTAAATCTCCCCTGGCGGAGCTTGAGGCCATTCCCTCTCGTCCTGTCCCCTGTCACTTTGGAGAAGAGGCCAGCTCCCTCCTCTCCACAACCTCCTTTCAGGTAGTTGTAGAGAGTAATAAGGTCTCCCCTCAGCCTCCTCTTCTCCAGGCTGAACACCCCCAGCTCTCTCAGCCGCTCCTCGTAAGATTTGTTCTCCAGCCCCCTCACCAGCTTTGTTGCCCTTCTCTGGACTCACTCCACAGCCACAACACCCTTCTTGTGGTGAGGGGCCCAGAACTGAACACAGTACTCGAGGTGCGGTCTCACCAGTGCCGAGTACAGGGGGAGAATAACCTCCCTGGACCTGCTGGTCACGCCGTTCCTGATACAAGCCAAGATGCCATTGGCCTTTTTGGCCACCTGGGCACACTGCTGGCTCATGATCAGTCGGTTGTCAACCAACACCCCCAGGTCCTTCTCCTCCTGGCAGCTTTCCAGCCAGGTTTCTCCTAGTTTGTACCTCTGCTTAGGGTTGTTGTGCCCCAAGTGCAGGACCCGGCATTTGGCCTTGTTAAACCTCATGCCGTTGGTCTCAGCCCAGCAGTCCAGCCTGTTCAGGTCCCTTTGCAGAGCCTCCTGACCCTCCAGCAGATCCACACTTCCTCCCAGCTTGGTGTCATCTGCAAACTTGCTAAGGGAGGACTCAATGCCTTCATCCAGGTCGTTGATAAAGACATTAAACAGGACTGGACCCAGGACTGAGCCCTGGGGAACCCCACTTGTCACTGGCTTCCAGCTGGATTTAACTCCATTTACCACCACCCTCTGGGCCCGGTCATTCAACCAGTTTTTCACCCAGGAGAGTGTTCGCCTGTCCAGGCCAGAGGCCGACATTTTCCAAAGCAGAATGCTGTGAGAAACTGTATCAAAGGCTTTACTGAAGTCCAGGAAGATACATCCCTTACAAGCCTTTCCCTCGTCCAAGAGTTTAGTCACTTGGTCATAGAAGGTGATCAGATTAGTCTGGCAAGACCTGCCTTTCATGAACCTGTGTTGACTGGGCCTGATCACCTGGTTCTCTTGCAAGTGCTTCATGATCGCACTCAAGATCACCCGCTCCATGACTTTCCCCGGTACCGAGGTGAGGCTGACAGGCCTGTAGTTCTCCGGATCCTCCCTGCGCCCCTTCTTATAGATGGGCATGACATCAGCCAGCCTCCAGTCCAGCGGAACCTCCCCAGTCATCCAGGACTGCTGGAAGATGACGGAAAGGGGTTTGGCCAGCACATCCGCCAGTTCCCTCAAAACTCTTGGGTGGACTCCATCCGGCCCCATAGACTTGTGGGCATCTAGCTGGGCAAGCAAGTCTCTAACCACCTCCTCTTGGACCTTGGGAATCTCATACTTCTCATCCAACCCTTGGGATTGTGCACAGAGGGAACAATTTTCCTTACTGTTAAAGACTGAGGCAAAGTAGGCATTGAGCACTTCAGCCTTGTCTTCGTCCCCTGTTACTCTTGTTCCCTCTGCATCTACTAGGGACTGGAGATTCTCCCTAGCCCTCCTTTTGCTGTTGACGTATTTGTAGAAAGACTTTTTGTTGTCTTTCACAGTCTTGGCCAATCGCATTTCTAGTTGGGCCTTAGCCCTCCTGATTTTTTCCCTGCACGTTCTCGCTTCCTCCCTATAGTCCACCCAGTATGCCTGCCCCTTCCTCCAGAGGTCATAGACCCTCCTCTTCCTATTGATGTCTCTTAGGACCTCCCTACTCAACCATGCTGGTTTCTTACCCCGCCGGCTACTTTTCCGGAACTTGGGGACGGCTTTCTCCTGAGCTGCTAGGAGTTCCTTCTTGAAGAGCACCCAGCCCTCATGGACACCTTTGCCCTCAAGGAGCGCCTCCCATGGGACTTTTCTGACCAGCCTTCTGAACAGCCCAAAGTCTGCTCTCTGAAAGTTGTGGGCGACTGTTCTGCTAACCTCCTTCTTCATTTTACCCCGCACTGAGAACTCTATCATCTCATGATTGCTTTGCCCCAAGCGTCCTCCAACCTTCACATCCCCCACCAGTCCTTCTCTGTTCACCAACAGCAGGTCCAGGAGGGCACCGCCCCTTGTCGGTTCGCTCCCCAGCTGTGTGAGGAAGTTGTCTTCCACACACTCCAGGAACCTCCGGGACTGCTTCCTTTCTGCTGTATTATACTCCCAGCCTACATCTGGGAAATTGAAGTCTCCCACAAGGACTAGAGGTAGTGATCTTGAGACTACACTCAGTTGTTTGTAGAAGAGCTCATCAGCTGCTTCTTCTTGGCTGGGTGGTCTATAGCAGACTCCCATCACAATACCTTCCTGCCCATGGACTCCTCTGATTTTCACCCACAGGCACTCAGTCCCATCCTGACCGTAGTCCAGATCGAGGGTATCAATGCCCTCTCTAACATAGAGGGCTACCCCGCCTCCTCTTCTGCCCTTCCTGTTCTTCCTAAAGAGTTTTTACCCCACCCTGGGTACGCTCCAGTCGTACGAGTCATCCCACCACGTCTCCGCAATGGCAACGACATCGTAGTCTCCCTGCCCTACCACAGCTTCCAGCTCCTCCTCCTTATTTCCCATGCTGCGTGCATTGGTGTAAATGCACTTCAGCTGGGCAGGCGTAGCTTCAGCCTTCGTAATAGGGCTCCTCCCCAACTGAGCAGTCCTTGACTTAACTAAGGCCACAGTGCCAGTTTGCTGCCTACCATCCTCAGCTGCACTCGCCCCCTCTTGCTTAGTGGTGATATACTGGCAGGTGTTGCCAGCACACCACCCCTTTGCCACTGAAGTCTCACCTCCAGGCTCACTCCCGTCCTGCCTGGCCTCCATCCCCTCCCCCCTCACATCTAGTTTAAAGCTCGATTTATGAGCTTAACTAGGTTTTTGGTGAGGGCTTTTGTCCCCCTAGGAGACAGGCGTGTCCCATCCCTGGTAAGAAAGCCTGGGGGTGCGTGGGCCTCCCCATGATTAAAGAACCCAAAGCCCCTCTTCTCACACCAGTCCCTAAGCCATTCATTAACCCGTTTCTTAGCCCTCAGTTCCTGCTCCTGGTTCCTTAGTATTGGGATGGAGTTGAATATTACCTGTGCCCCAGAGCCCTCGATCATTCTTCCAAGTGCCTTGAAGTCCCTTTTGATGGCTTTAGGCCTTCTATGTTCTATTTCCTCATTACCAATTTGAAAAACTAAAAGCGAGTAGTAGTCAGTGTCTTTGACCAGGGAAGGGAGCTTTCTAGTAACGTCCCTCACTGATGCTCCCGGCAAGCAGCAGACCTCCCTATGGAGTGGGTCCGTCCTACAGATGGGACCCTCCATTCCTTTGAGAAGGGAATCCCCCAAGACAATCACCCTCCTCTTTTTTTTAACTGAGGATGTTTTTAAGGCTGTGGGAAGATGATAGGGTTTCGGAAACATTTCTAGGCTGTGGGTGCAGCCCTCTTCATCTTTAGGGCTAGGCTGCACCATCAGCCCCTCATATTTGTTTCCCAGAGAGATCTGGGGGTTAATTGCCTGGGTGGGGGGAGCAGGTTTCCTTATCCAGGCAGGAACCTGCTGCCATTCCCCCTCTCTGTCTCTCCCATCCTTGCAGCTTACCGGTGGGCGGTGCTCAGTTTCACTGGCTCCAGCAGCCTGTGAGAGGATCCTGCTCCACTCGTCTATCTCCCTCTCACACTCCCTGATTGCCCTCAGCCTATCCACTTCCTTCCTCAGCTATTCCACCATATGAAGCAGTTCCCCTACCCGAGCACAGCTTCCACAGGTGGAGCCTGAGCCAGAGGCATGATCCACTACAGGAGGGGGGCACTGTTTGCACCCCAGGGTCTGGGTAGCTGCATGTGCTCACCGGGGCTCTGTCTGGGTGGCAGCCTCCACCACGCTTGGTGCGGCTTTAATGTAGCAGGAGAGGCATATTCAGCAGGTGATGCACCAGGATATGCAGCAGGAGATTCAAGAGAAGGAAATGCATCAGGAAATCAGCCAGAGATGCAGCAGCAGGAGATGCAGGAAAGTAAGATGAAGCCGCACCAGATGCAGCAGCAGTTTCAGCAGGATTTGCAGCAGCAGGAGATGAAGAGGCAGGAGATTCAGCATCAGGAGATGCAGCATCAGGAGATGCATCAGCAGATTGTGCAGCAGGAAATTCCATAGGAGATTTTGCAGCAGGAGATTCAGTAGAAAAGGCAGCAGGAGATGCAGCAGGAGATATAAAGGAGATTCAGCAGCAGGGGATGTAGTAGGAGATGCAGCAGGAGATACATCAGCAGGAATTGTAGCAGGAGATGCTGAAGGAGATTCTGCAGAAGAAGATTCTGCACAAGAAGATTCAGCAGGAGATGCAGCACAAGATGAAATAGCAACATAGGCATCAGCAGTTACAGCAGGAAGTGCAGCAGGAGATTCAGCAGGAGATGCAGCGGGAGGAGGTGGAACAGGAGATGACGCAGGAGGAGGTACAGCAGAGGCAGATGCAGCAGTAGATGCAGGAGAAGGAGATGCAAAAGAGATGCAGCAGCAATTGATGAAGCAGGAGATGCTGGAGCCAGAGATGCCGAAAAAGTAGATGCAGAAAAAGTAGATGCAGAAGCAGGAGATGCAGGAGTAGATGCATCAGCAGGAGATGCAGCAAAACATACATCAGCAGGAGACACAGCAGCAGCATATGAGCCAGGAAATGAACCAGCCGGAAATGCAGCAGGAGATGCACCAGCAGAAAATGCAGCAGGAGATGCTTCAGGAGATTAAACAGGAGATGCTGCAGCAGGTGATGCAGCAGCAGATGCAGCAGCAGGAATTTTTGCAGGGCTTGCAGCAGTAGGTGAAGAAGCACTAGGTAAGGCAGCATACGCCGCAGATGCAGCAGAAGGGGATGCCGCAGGGGATGCAGCAGGAAGAGATGGAGCAGGAGATAGATCAGCAGCAGATGCACCAGCAGAGGCAGCAGCAGTAGATGCAGCAGGACATATAGAAAAGTATGAGGCAGCAGGAGATGTAGGAGATGCAGCACTAGATGAAGAAGCCGTAGATGCAGCAGCCGTTGCAGCAGGAAATGCAGAAGGAGACGCAGCAGGAGATGCAGCAGCAGGAGGTGCAGCCGCAAATGCATTCAGCAGCATATGCAGTAGGAGATGCAGCAGCAGGTGATTCAGTAGCAGGAGATTAAGCAGCAGATGTAGCAGGATATTCAGCATCAGTAGATGCATCCACAGATGCATCAGCCAAGCATGTAGCAGGAGGTACGGCAGCAGGAGATGCAGGAGTACATGAAATAGCAGCAGCTACAAGAGCAGATTCAGGAAACGCAGCAGCAGGAGATGCAGCAGGAGACGCAGCAGGAGATGAAGTAGAAATGTAGATGCAAGTGCAGCAGGAGATGCAGCAGCAGGAGATGTAGCAGGAGATGCAGCAGTAGATGAAGTAGCAGCAGATACAACAGCAGATTCAGGAGATGTAGCAGAGTAGATGCAGCAGGATATGAAACTGCAGAAGATACAGAAGGAGATGCAGCAGAATGAGATGCAGCAGCAGATGCAGCAACAGATGCAGCAGGAGATATAGCAACACCAGAAGCAGCAGCACATGCAGCAGCAGGTGATGAAGGTTGAGATGCAGAAGGAACTGCAGCAGCAGGAGATGCTGCAGGAGATACAGCAGGATATGCAACAGCAGATGCAGCAGCATGAGGTGCATAGCAGGAGATGCAGCAGGAGATGAAGTAGCAGGAGATGCAGAAGCAGGAAATGCAGAAGATGTAGCAACGGAAATGCAGAAGGAGATGCAGTAGCAGGAGACGCAGTAGAAGAAGATGCAGCCACAGCAGATGCAGGAGAAGCAGCAGCAGGAGATGAAGAGGCAGGAAATTCAGCAGGAGATGCATCAGCAGGAAATGTAGCAGGAGATTCTGCAGTAGGAAATGGAGATACTTCTGCAGATGCATCTGCAGATGCATAAGCAGAGGATGCAGCAGTAGGAGATTCTGGAGGACATCGAGTGGCAGGAGGCGTAGCAGCAGGAATTGTAGCAGGAGATGCAGCAGTACATGAATCAGCAGCAGATGCAGCAGCAGATTAAGGAGATGCAGTAGCCAGAAATGCAGCAGAAGGTGCAGCAAGAGGAGATGCATCAGCAGGAGATGCAGGCAGCAGACGAAAGAGGAGATGCAGATTCAGCAGCAGATGAAGTAACAGGAGATGCAGCAGCAGATGAAGTAGCAGGAGTTGCAGCAGCAGATGTACTAGCAGGAGATGCAGCAATATGTGAAGCAGCACCAGATGCAGCAGCATATGCTGAAGATGTAGTAGGAGGAGATTAAGCAGGAGATCCAGCAGGAAGAGATGCAGCAGGATATGCAGAAAAAGATAAAGCAGAAAGAGATGCATCAGGAAATACAGCAGCAGGATATGCATCAGCTGGAAATGCAGCAGGACATGCACTAGCAGAAGATGCAGCAGGAGATGCAGCCGGAGATATAGAAGGAGATTCAGCAGCAGGGGATATAGTAGGAGATGCAGCAGGAGATACATCAGCAGAAATTGTAGCAGGAGATGCAGCAGGAGATTCTGCAGAAGAAGATTCTGCACAAGAAGATTCAGCAGGAGATGCAGCAAGGGATGAAATAGCAACATAGGCATCAGCAGTTACAGCAGGAAGTGCAGCAGGAGATTCAGCAGGAGATGTAGCAGCAGGAGATGCAGCCGCAGATGCCTTCAACAGATATGCAGCTGAAATGCAGAAGTACTAGATGCATCCGTAGAAGATTGAGCAGCAGATGCAGCAGGAAATGGAGATGCTTCTGGAGATGCATCCGCAGATGCATCCGCAGAGGATGCAGCAGGAGATGAAGCAGCAGGGTATACAGCAGCAAGAGATGCGGGAGGACATCAAGTAGAAAGAGATGCAACAGCAGCAAATGTAGCAGCAGATGCAGCAGTACATGAAGCATCAGGAAATGGAGCAGCAGATTAAGCAGCAGCAGGAAATGCAGCAGAATATGCAACAGCAGGTGATGCAGCTGCAGCTGCAGAGGTAGCAGATGCAGCAGCAATAGTTGCAGATTCAGTATGAGATGTAGCAGCAGAAGATGCTGCAGCAGAAGATGAAATAGCAAAATATGCATCAGCAGTTACAGCAGGAAGTGCAGCAGGAGATTCAGAAGGAGATGGTATTGTAGCAGCAGGAGATGCAGCCGCAGATGCCTTCAGGAGGAAATGCAGAAGCACTAGATGCATCCGTAGAAGATTGAGCATCAGATGCATCAGGAAATGGAGATACTTCGCCAGATGCATCCGTAGATGCATGAGCAGAGGATGCAGCAGCAGGAGATGGTGGAGGACATCGAGTGGCAGGAGGTGTAGCAGCAGGAATTGTAGCAGGAGATGCAGCAGTACATGAATCAGCAGGAGATGCAGCAGCAGATTAAGGAGATGCAGTAGATGGAAATGCAGCAGCCGGAAATGCAGCAGAAGATGCAGCAGCAGGAGATGGTGGAGGACATCAATTGGCAGGAGATGTAGCAGCAGGAATTGTAGCAGGAGATGCAGCAGTACATGAATCAGCAGCAGATGCAGCAGCAGATTAAGGAGATGCAGTTGCCAGAAATTCAGCAGAAGATGCAGCAGCAGAATTTGCATCAGCAGGAGATGCAGCTGCAGAGGCAGAGGCAGCAGATGCATCAGCAGCAGATGCATCAGCAGATGCAGATTCAGTAGGAGATGTAGCAGCAGAATATGCTGCTGCAGATGACACAGCAGGAGATGCCACATAAGGAGATGCAGCAGGAGATGCAGCAGAAGGAAATGCAGCAAGATATGCTGCAGGAGGAGATGCAGCAGGTAATGCAGCAGCAGGGAATGTATGTTCAGCAGTAGATTCAGCATCACATTCAGAAGGAGATGCAGCAGCAGGAGATATAGCAGAAGGCGATTCTTCAGCAGGAGATACAGCAGCAGGAGATGAACCCACAAAACATGCAGTAGAGGATGCAGAAGGAAATGCAGCAGAATATACCTCAAGAGATGCAGAAGAAGGAGATGAAAGAGTAGATGCTGCAGAAGGAGTTGTAGCAGGAGATGCATTAGCAGGAGATACATCAGCAGGAAATGCAGGCAGAAGACAAAAGAGGAGATGTAGATTCAGCAGCAGATGAAGTAGCAGGAATTGCAGCAGCAGATGTAATAGCAGGAGATGCAGCAATAGGTGAAACAGCACCAGATGCAGCAGCATATGCTGAAGATGTAGGAGATTAAGCGGGAGATCCAGCAGGAAGAGATGCAGCAGGATATGCAGAAAAAGATAAAGCAGAAAGAGATGCATCAGGAACTACGGCAGCAGGATATGCATCAGCAGGAATTGCAGCAGAACATGCACTAGCCGAAGATGCAGCAGGAGATGAAGGCAGAGATGTAGCAAGAATATGTGCACCATGATGTACAGCAGCAGGAGATGCAACAAAAGATGAAACAGAAGGAGATGCAGTAGGAGAGGCAGTAAAGGAGATGCAGCACAATCTACTGCTGCATCTCCTGCTGCTGCGTCTCATGCTGCATCTCCTGCTGCTGCATCTCCTGCTGCTGCCTCTCCTCCTGATTCAGCTGATGCATTTCCTGCATCTCCTGCGGCTGCATCTTCTGCTTGTGCATTTCCTGCTACTGGGTCTGCTGCATCATCTCCTCCTGCCTCTTCTCCTACAGCATCTCCTTCTGTATCTCGTGCTACATCACATGAATCTGTACCTGCTGAAGCATCTCTTCCTGCTGCATCTCCTGATGAATAGGCATTTATTGATGCATCTGCAGCAGCTGCATCTCCTGCTGCTGCATCATCTACTGATGCATGTCCTGCGTAATCCCCTGCTGCTGCACCCTTTGCTTCTGCATCATCTCCTCCTGCATATCCTGATTCATCTCCTACTGGTGTATCTGCAGTATTTTCTGCTGCATCTGCTGCTGCTTCATATACTGCTTCATCTCCTACTACTGCATCTCCTGTTGCATCTCCTGCTGCATCTCCTGCTGCTGCAACTCCATCTGCATCATCTCCTGCTGCATCTCCACGTGCTGAATCTCCTGCTGCATCTCCTGCTGAATCTAATCCTACCATATCTCCTGCTGCATCTCCTGCTGCTGCATAATCTGCTGCGTCTCCTCTTGCTGCATATCTTGCCGCTGCATTTACTGATGCATCTCCTGATGCTGCATCTCCACATGCTGCATCTCCTGCTGCTGAATCTCCTGCTGATGCATCTGCTGGTGCTGCGTATGCTACTGCATCTGCTGCAGGATCTTCTTCTTCTGCCTCTCATGCCACATCTCCTGCTGATGCATCTCCTGCTTTTGTATATCTTGCTCAATCTACTACTGCTGCATCTCCAGCTGCATCTCCTGCTGCTGCATCTCTTGCATCTTTTGGTGCATCTGCTGTAGATTAATCTACTGCTGCATCTCCTGTTGCTTCATCTTCTGATTTTTTTATGTCCTCCTGCATCACCTGATGCTCCATCTGCTGCTGCTGCATACACTGCTGCATCTTCTGCTGCTGAATTCACTTCTGCTGCATCTGCTGCTGCATCACCTTCTACTGAATCTCCTGCTGCATCTCCTGCTGCTGCATCCACTGGTACATCTCCTAATGCTGCACCTCCTGCTTGCTGCACCTCCTGATGCATCTCCTGCTCAATCTCCTCCTGCTGCTTCTCCTACTGCTTCATCTCCTGCATCTGCTGCTGCATGTGATGCTGCATCTCCTGTTCTCTATGTCCTCCTCCTGGATCTACACCTGCATCTATTGCTGCTGCATCCTCTGCTGAACCTCCTGCTGCTGCATCTCCTTCTGCAACTTCCTCTGATGCATCAGCAGATTCATCTCCTGATGCGTCTCCCCTGCTTCATCTCCTGATGCTGAATCTATTACAGAATCTGCTTCTGAATCTGCTCCTGCCTCTACTGCGGCTGCATCTCCTGATGCTGTATCTCCTGATACTGCATCTCCAAATGCATCTCCTGTAGCTTAATCTCCTGCTTTTGCATCTCCTGCTTTATCTCCTTCTGATGCCTATCTTGCTGCTGCATCTACTGCTGCTTCGTCTGCTTCTACATCTCCCGCTGCATTTCCTGCTGCTGCATCTCAGGGTACATCTCCTCTTGTTCAGTCTCTTGCTGCATATCCTGCTGCTACATCTCCGGCTACTGCATCTCCTTCTGCATCTCCTGCTGCATCTATTGCGGCTGCATATCCTGCTCCATATACTTCAGTTGCATCTGCGGATTCAACTTATGATGGTGCTTTCTTGCTGGATCTCCTGCTTCTGCATCTCCTGCTGCTGCAAACTCTGCTGCATCTCCTGCAGCTGCATTTCCAGCTGTAGCTGCTGCTGCTTTATTTCCTGCGGCTGCTGATGCATTTCCTGATGCATTTTGTACTGCTGCATCTCCTTCTGCTGCAACTCCTGCTGCATCCCCTCTTGCTGCATTTCCTACTGCTGCATTTCCTGCTCCTGCATCTGATACTTCATCTCCTGCTGCTGCAACTTCAGGTGCTGCATCTCTTGCTGCATCTGCTGCTGAATCTCCTGCTTTTGCATCTCATACCGCATCTCCTGCTGCTGCATCTCCTGCTTCTGCATATCTTGCTGCATCACCTGCTGCTGCATCACCTGCTGCCGAATCTCCTGCATCTTTTGCTGCATCTGCTGTAGATTCGCCTCCTGGTGCATCTCCAGCTGCTGCATCTCCTGCTGATGGATGTCCTCGTGCATCTCCTGATGCTGCATCTGGTGCTGCATCTCCTGCAGCTGCATCTCCTGTGCCATCTCCTACTGCTGAATCTCGTGCTGCTCCATTCTCTGCTGCATCTACTGCTGCTGCACAGCCTGCTGCCGAATGTCCTAATGCATCTCCTCTTGCTTAGTCTCCTGAGGCTTCCTATCCTGCTTCATCTCCTTTTGCTGCATATATTGCTGCTGCAACTGCTGCTGCTTGTCCTGCTGCTGTATCTCCTGCTCCATCTCCTGCTGGGGCATCTCCTGCTGCATCTCCTGCTGCATCTCCTGCTGCTCCAGTTGCTGCGTCTCCTGCATCATCAGGATATTCTGAAGGAGATGCATCACCAGGAGATGCAACCACAGCACTGCGGCAGCATATTCAGCTGCAGGAGATGCAGCCGTAGGAGATGCAGCAGGATTTTCATCAGGAGATAGAGCAGAAGGAGATGCAGCAGGAGATGCAGTAGCAGATGCAGCAGAAGGAAGTGTAGCAGCAGAAGATGTAGGAGGATATGCAGCAGCAGTAGATGAAACAGACCATAAAGCAGCAGGATATGCTGAAGCAGGAGAATCAGCAGCAGGGGATGCAGCAGCAGATTCAGCAGCACTTTCAGCAGGAAATGTAGCCATAGTAGATACAGAAGCAGGAGATGCAGCAGAAGATGCATCAGCATGAGATGAATCAGAAGATACAGAATCAGGATATGTAGCAGGAGATGCATCAGCAGGAAATGCACCAGAACAGGCAGCAGCAGAAGTTGCAGCGGGAGATATAGAAAAAAATGAGTAAGCATATCAGCCCCTATTACTTGAATTCCTCCTGCATTCACTGATGCTGCATTTTCTGCAGCGTCACCTACTCCTGTATCTCCTGCTGCTACATCTCCTGATGCATCCTCTGCTCATGCATCTGCGGATGCATCTCCTGATGCACCATTTCCCGTTGCATCTGCTGCTCCATCCCCTGCTGCATCTCTTTCTGCTCCATCTGGTGCATCTGCTGTTGCATATGCAGCTGCTTCATCTACAAATGCATCTCCTGCTAAATCTCCTTCTGCTGCATCTCCTTCTGAAGTTTCTGCTGAATCTACTGCTGAATATGCATCCCCTGCTGCATCTCCTGCTGCTGCATCTCCTGCTTCATATCCTACTGCATCTCCTCCTTCAGCATATCTTGCTGCATTTCCTTCTGCTGTATCACCTGCTGCATCATCTGCTGAAGCATCTTCTGCTGCATCATCTCCTACTGAATCTGCATCTCCTGATGCATCTGCTGCTGCATCTATTCCTGCTGCATCTGCTGCCTCTGCAGCTACAGCTGCATGAACTCCATATTCTGCTGCATTTCCTGCTGCTGCTTAATCTGCTGCTCCATTTCCTGCTGCTTCATGTACTGCTGCATCTTCTGCTACATTTGCTGCTGCTGCATCTCCTTCTACTTGATGTCCTCCTGCATCTCCTGCTGCTGCATCTGCTGCTTCATCATCTGCTGCTGTATAGCCTGCTGCTTCATCTCTTGCTGCATTCTCTGCATTTGCATCTGCGGATGCATCTGCAGAAGCATCTCCATTTCCTGCTGCATCTGCTGCTCAGTCTTCTACGGATGCATCTATTGCTTCTGCATTTCAGTTGCATATCTTGTTGAAGGCATCTGCAGCTGCATCTCCTGCTGCTACATCTCCTTCTGAATTTTTTGCTGCACTTGCTGCACCCTAAGCAGAGGTACAGACTAAAAGAAGCCTGGCTAGAAAGCTGCCAGGAGGAGAAGGACCTGGGGGTGTTGGTTGACAACCGACTGAACATGAGCCAGCAGTGTGCCCGGGTGGCCAAAATGGCCAATGGCATCTTGGCTTGTATCAGGAACGGCGTGACCAGCAACTCCAGGGAGGTTATTCTCCCCCTGTACTCGGCACTGGTGAGATCGCACCTCGAGTACTGTGTTCAGTTCTGGGCCCCTCACCACAAGAAGGATGCTGAGGCTCTGGAGCGAGTCCAGAGAAGGGCAGCAAAGCTGGTGAAGGGGCTGGAGAACAAATCTTACGAGGAGCGGCTGAGAGAGCTGGGGATGTTCAGCCTGGAGAAGAGGAGGCTGAGGGGAGACCTTATTACTCTCTACAACTACCTGAAGGGAGGTTGTGGAGAGGAGGGAGCTGGCCTCTTCTCCAAAGTGACAGGGGACAGGATGAGAGGGAATGGCCTCAAGCTCCGCCAGGGGAGATTTAGGTTTGAGATTAGGAAGAAATTCTTCACGGAGAGGTTGGTTAGGCATTGGAACAGTCTGCCCAGGGAGGTGGTTGAGTCACCCTCCCTGGAGGTGTTTAAGGTTAAGGTAGATGCTTAGGAGCATGATTTATGGATTGGTGGGAATGGTTGGACTCGACGATCCAGTGGGTCTCTTCCAACCTGGTCATCCTGTGATTCTATGATCTCCTGCTGCTGCATCTCTGGCTGATTTCCTGCTGCATTTCCTTCTGTTGAATCTCCTGCTGCATATCCTGCTGCATCACCTGCTGAATATGCATCTCCTGCTACACCTCCTGCTGATACACCTCATGCACCTGCATCTGCTGCTGCATATCCTGCTGCATCTGCTGTTGCCAAATCTCTTGCTGTTGCATATCTTACTGAATTTCCAGCAGCTTCTCCTGCTGATGCAATTCCTGCTGCATCTCATCCTGCATCCCTTGCTGCTGCATCTGCTTCTGCTTCTGGTGATGCTACATCTCCAGCTGTATCTGCTGCTTCATCTGCTGCTGTATCTCCTGCTACATATGGTTCTGCATGTTCTGCTGCATATGGTGCTGCATCTGCTGCTGCTTCTGCTGCTGGTGCATCTCCTGCCTCATATCTTGCTGTTGTGTCTCCTGCTGATTTATGTTTTACTGCATCTCCTGCTGATGCATGTCCTGCTGCATCTCCTGCTTCTGCATCTACTTCTTCTGCATCTCCGACTTCAAAACCTCGTTCTGCATCAATTGCTGCTGCACCTCTTATTCATCTCTTTCTGCTGCATATACTGCTGCATCTGGTGCTGCTGTACCTCCTCCTGCTGCATTTCCTGATGCATCTCCTCCTGCTTCATCTCCTGCTGAATCTCCTCCTACTGTATCTCCTGTTCCATCTCCTCCTGCTGCATTTCCTTCTGCATATTTTACTGCATCTCCTGCTGCTGCATCTCCTGCTGCTGCATCTCCTGCTGCTACATCTCCTACTGCATCTCCTGCTGCAGCATCTCCTGCTGTATCTGCTGCTTCTGCATCTCCTGATACATCCCCTGCTGCTTTATCTCATCCTGCTTCATCTCAGGCTGCATCTCCTGATGCTATATCTCCTGCTCTTTCATATCCTGCTACTGAATCTCATAATGAATCTCCTGCTGCTTCATCTCTTGATCCATGTCCTGTTGCTGCATGTCCTGTTTCTGCATCTCCTTTTGCTTTGTTTGCTGCTGCATCTCTTGCTTTATCTCATGTTGCACCTTCTATTGAAGCATCTCCTGCATCATCTCCTTTGGCTGCATATCTTGCTGCTTCACCTCCTTGAGCGTCACCTACTGCATCTCCTTGAGCGTCACCTGCTGCATCTCCTTCTGCATCACCTGCATATGCATCTCCTGCTGTATCTCCTGCTCCTGCATATTCATCTGCATTTCCTGCTGCAGCTCTTTCTGAATCCTCTACTGCTGCATCTGCTGAATTTGCTGCTGCATCTGCTGCTGCTTCATATACTGATGCATCTCCTGCCAAATCTCCTGCTGCTGCATCTTCTTCTGATGTTCCTGCTGAATCTACTGCTGAATATGCATCCCCTGCTGCATCTCTTGCTTCTACATCTCCTGCTTCATATCCTGCTGTATCTCCTCCTGCATCATATCTTGCTGCATTTCCTTCTGCTGCATCTCCTGCTGCATCATCTGCTGAAGCATCTTCTGCTGCTACATCTCCTACTGAATCTGCATCTCCTGATGCATCTGCTGCTGCATCTATTGCTGCTGCATCTATTGCTGCTGCATCTGCTGCCTCTGCAGCTGCAGCTGCATCACCTGCTGCTTCATCACCTGCTGCATTACCTCCTGCTGCATATTTTGCTGCAATTCCTGATGCTGCATCTCCTTAATCTGCTGCTCCATTTCCTGATGCTTCATGTACTGCTGCATCTCCTGCTACATTGCTGCTGCTGCATCTCCTTCTACTTAATGTCTTCCTGCACTTCCTGCTGCTGCATCTGCTGCTTCATCTCCTGCTGCTGTATATCCTGCTTCTACATCTCCTGCTGCTTCATCTCCTGCTCTTGCATCTCCTTCTGCTGAATCTCCTCCTGAATCTCTGGTGGCATCTCATGCTGCTGCATATCCTCCTACATCTCCTGATATATCTCCTTCTGAATATGCATCTCCTGTTGCTTCTCCTACTGCTGAATCTCCTGCTGCTGCATCTCCTGCTGCTGAATCTCCTACTGCTGCGTCTGCTGCATCATCTCCTTTTTCTCCATAACCTGCTTGTGTCTCCTGTTGATGCATCATATCATGCTGCTGCATATGTTGAAGAATCTCTTCCTACTGCATCTTCTGCTGAATCTTCATTTCCTGCTGCATCTGCTTCTGCATCTCCTTCTACTGCTGCTGTTCTCCTGCTGCTTCTCCTGCTGCTGCATCAGTTGCTGCTGAATCTCGTGCGGCATCTCATGCTTCTACATATCATGCTGAATCTCCTGCTGCATGTCCTTCTGAATATGCATCTCCTGATGCATCTCAACCTGATTGCACTCCTACTGCTGTGTTTGCTTCTGCATCTCCTGCTGCATCTCTTGCTGCTGAATCTTCTGCTGCTTATTCTCCTACTGCATCTGCTGCTGCTGCATCTCCTACTGCTGCATCACCTTCTGCATGTGCTGCTGCAGCATCTCCTTCTGCTGCATCTGCTGTTGCTTCATCTGCTGGTGCTGCATCTGCTGCAACATCTGCTTCTGCATCTCCTGCTGCTTCACCTCCTGCTGCACCTCAGTCTGAATCTCTTGGTGCTGCATTTCCTGCTGATGCATATTCTGCTTCAAATCCTGCTGCTTCAGCTCATGCTGCTGCATCTCCTGCTGCTGCATCTGCTGCTGCATCTCCACCTGCTGTATCTGATGCTTCATCTCCTGCTCCATTTCCTGTTGATGAATCTCCTTCTGCATCTCCTGCTGCTGTGCCTGCTGCTGCATAACCTGCTGAATCACCTGCTGCTGGATCTGCTGTGACTGCATTTCCTGCTACTTCAACTCCTGCTCTTGCATCTCGATCTGCTGTATCTCCTCATATATCTCCCACGGCATCTCATGCTGCTACATATACGCTACATCTCCTTAAGAATATGCATCTCCTGATGCATCTCCTGCTACTACATCTCCTGATGCATCTCCTGCTGAATATGTATATCCTCCTGCATCTCCTGCTGCTGCATCCGCTCTTGCCTTGTCTTCTTCTCTATCTCTTGCTTCATCTGCTGCTGCATCTCCTGCTGCATCTGCTTTTGCTGAATGTCCTGTTACTCATCTCCTTCTGCATCTGCAGCGGCATCTCCTTCTGCATCTGCTGGTGCTGTATCTCCTGCTGCTGTATCTCCTGCTGCTGTATCTCCTGCTGCATCTCCTGCAGCTGCATTTCCTCCTGCTAAATCTCCTCCTGAAGCTCCTGCCACCTCTTTTGCTTTATCTGCTGCTGCTTTATCTCCTGCTGCTGAATCTCCTGCTGCACCTCCTGCTGCTGCATTTCCTCCTGCTAAATTTCCTGCTGCATCTCCTGCTGCTGAATTTCCTGCCGCTGCATCTCCTCCTGCATCTCCTGCTACTGCATCCTCTGCTTCTTTATATACTGCTGCATCTCCTGCTGCTGTATCTCTAGCTGCATCTTTTGCTGCATCTCCTGCTGCTGTATTACCTGCTGCATCACCTCCTGCTGTGTCTCCTGGTGCTGCATCTCCTCCTGCTACATCTACTGCAGTATCTCCTGCTGCTGCATCTCCTCCTGCTTCTCCTGCTGCATCTGCTTCTACATCTGCTGATGTATCTCCTACTGCTGCATCTCCTTCTGATTCATCTCCTGCTTCATTTACTTCTCCTGCATATCCTGAATATAGTTCCTGCTGCATCTTCTACGGTATTTCTTGCTACATCATCTGCCTCACCTCCTCTTGCACCTCCTGAGGCATCTGCTGATTCATTTCCTTCTGCTGCATCTCCGGCTTCATGTTCAGCTGATGCATCTGTAGCTTCATCTGATATTTCATCTCCTTCTGCATCTGATGCGGCATCTCCTGCTGCTGCATCTCCTGCTGCATTTCCTGCTGCATCTGCTGCTGCTCTGCTGCTGCTTCATCTACTGCTGAATCTCCAGCTACATATCCTGCTGCTGCATTTCCTGCTCTACCTCATACTGATTCTCCTGTTCATGCATATCCTCCTGCACCTCCTGCTGCTGCACCTCCTGCTGCTGCATCCTCTAATGCATCCTATGAAAATGCTACATCTCTTGCTACTGCATCTCCTGCTGCAATTCCTGCTGCTATATATCTTGCTGCATCTTCTGTTGCTGCATTTCCTGCTGCTGTATCTGCTGCTACTGCATGTCTTGCTGCATCTCTTCCTGATGCTTCTCCTGCTGCATATCCTTCTGCATTTCCTGCTGCATCTACTCCTCCTGCATCTTCTGTTGCATCTCCTACTGCGGCTTCTCCTGCTGCATCTATTTCTGCCCATCTCCTTCTGCTTCTCCTGCTCCTGCACGTCCTACTGTGAATCTGCTGCAGATTCTTCTGCTGATGAATCTCCTGCTGAATCTGCATCTACTGCTGCATCTCCTGTCGCTGCATCTCCTGCTGCTTCATCTCTTTTCTCTGCATCTCCTGCTGTATCTCCTGCCGCATCTCCTGCCGCCTCGCCTCCTGCCTCGCCTCCTACTGCATCTCCTGCTCAATCTCCTGCTCATCTCCTGCTGCTGTATCAGCCGAAGCATCTTTTCCTGCTGCATCTACTGCTTAATTTGCATCTCTTACTGCATCTGCTTCTGTATCTCATTTTGCTGCATTTCCTGCGGAATTTGCTGCTGAATCTGCTGCTGCATCCCCTGCTGTTGCATCTCCTGCTTTATCTACTGCTGCATATGCTGCTACTGCATTTCCTGATGAATCTGCTGCTGAATCTGCTGCTGGATCTTTTGCGGTGGCATCTCCTGCTCTTGCATCTCCTGCTGCTGAATCTCCACCTGCAATCTCCTGCGACATCTCATGCTGCTACATAACCTGTTACATCTCCTGATGCATCTCCTTCTGAATAGTCATCTCCTGATGCATCTCCTTTTGATGCATCTGCTGCAGCATCTCCTGCTGCATCTCCTGCTACTTCATCTCCTGCTGCAGTGTCTAACGCTCTATCTCCTGCTGCATCTGCTGCTGCTGCTGCTGCTGCATCTCCTACTACATCTTCTGCTGATGCATCTTTTGCTTCATCTCCAGCTGCTGCATCTCCTGCTGCATCTCCTGCCGAATCAAATCCTACCACAACTCCTGCTGATGCATCTCCCTCTGATCCTTAACCTGCTGCATCTCTGACTGCTGCATCTCCTGCTGCTGCATCTGCTGTTTCATCTCCTGCTGCTGCATTAGCTGGTGCTGTATATGCTACTGCATCTGCTGCAGGATCTCCTGCCTCTCATGCCACATCTGCCGCTGATGCATATCCTGCTTCTGTATATCTTGCTCAATTTACTTCTGCTGCATCTCCAGCTGCATCTTTTGCTGCTGCATCTCCTGCGACTTTTGGTGCATCTGCTGTGGATTAATCTACTGCTGCATCTCCTGTTATTTCACCTTCTGATTTTTGATGTCCTCGTCCATCACCTGATGCTCCAGCTGCTGCTGCTGCATACACTGCTGCATCTCCTGCTACTGCATCTCCTGCTGAATGTGCTTCTGTATCTGCTGCGGCATCTGCTGATTTCACATCTCCTGCTGCTGAATCTCCTGCTTCTGCATCTTCTGATGAATGTGCTGCTGAATATGCTGCTGCATCTCCTGCTGCACCGCCTGCTGAATATGCATCTTCTGCTGCTGTATCCCCTACTTCTGCATCCTCTCTTTTATCTACTACTGCTGCATGTCCTGCTACATCTTCTGCTGCATCTGCTACTGCATCTGCTGCTACTGAATCCCTTCCTGCATTCCTGCTGCATTTCATGCTGCTGCACCTCCTGCTGCTGCATCTCCTGCTGCCACCTCCTGCTGCATCACCTGCTATTGAATCCTCTGCTGCACCTCCTAATACTTCATCGCCTGATGCTTGCATCTCTTGATGCATCTCCTGATGCTTCTCCTGCCGAATCTCCTCCTGCTTCTCCTGCTGCTTCATCTCCTGCATCTGCTGCTGCATGTGCAGCTACACCTCCTGCTGCTCTATCTCCTCCTCCTGGATCTCCTCCTACATCTATTGCTGCTGCATCCTCTGATGAACCTCCTGCTGCTGCACCTCCGTCGGTGACTACCTCTGATGCATCAGCGGATCCATCTGATGATGCATCTCCCCTGCTTCATCTCCTGCTGCTGAATCTCCTGCTCTTGCATACCCTCCTGCATCTACTGCTGCTTCCTACCCAACTTCATCTACTGCTGCTGCATTACCTGCTGCTTCTGCTGCTGCTACATCTCCTCCTGAATTTCCAGCTACTGCATCTCCTGGTGCTATATTTTGCTTATCAATCTCCTGCTGCTGTATCTCTTACAGAATCTGCTTCTGAATCTGCTGCTGCATCTGCTGCGGCTGCATCTCCTGATGACGCATCTCTTGCTGCTGCATCTCAGGGTACATCTCCTCTTGCTCTATCTCCTGCTGCATATCCTGCTGCTACATCTCCTGCTACTGCAGCTCCTATTGCGTCTCCTGCTGCATCTCCTGCTACATCTCTTGCGGCTTTCTCTCCTGCTCTATCTCCTGATGCTGAATCTTCTCCTAATCCATCTCCTTAAGCATCTCTTTCTGCTGCATCTTCCGCCTTTCCTGAGGCATCTCTTCTTGCTGCATTTCCTGCTGAATCACTTACTGCTGCATCTGCAGCATTTGCTGCTACATCTACTGCTGCTTCACATACTGCTGCATCTCCTACTACATATCCTGCTGCTGCATCTGCTGCTGCTATATCTCTTGCTGCATCTACTGGGGCTACATCTCCTGCTTCATCTCCTTCTGCTGCTTCTCATTCTCTGCATCTTCTTCACTGCATATCCTGATACTGCTTCCACTGCTCTTTCATCTCCTGCTGCTTCACCTCCTGCTGCATCTGCGACTGCAAATCTTGCTGCTGCAAATCTTGATGCTGCATCTCCTGCTCCATATCCTTCTGATACATCTGCGGATTCATCTTATGATGGTGCTTTCTTGCTGGATCTCCTGCTTCTGCATCTCCTGCTGCTGCCTTTCCAGCTGCAGCTGCTGCTGCTGCATCTACTGCTGCATTACCTGCTGCCGAATCTCCTGCATCTTTTGCTGCATCTGCTGTAGATTCACCTCCTGGTGCATCTCCTGCTGCTGCATCTCTTGCTGATGGATGTCCTGTGCCATCTCCTACTGCTGAATCTCGTGCTGCTCCATTCTCTGCTGCATCTACTGCTGCTGCATAGCCTGCTGCCGAATCTCCTAATGCATCTCCTCTTGCTTAGTCTCCTGATGCTTCCTATCCTGCTTCACCTCCTTTTGCTGCATATATTGCTGCTGCATCTACTGCTGCTTGGCACGCTGCTGTATCCCCTGCTCCATCTCCTGCTGGGGCATCTCCTTCTGCATCTCCTGCTGCTCCAGCTGCTGCATCTGCATCATCAGGATATTCTGAAGGAGAGGCAGCAACAGGAGATGCAGCAGCAGGCGATGCAACCACAGCACTGCGACAGCAGATTCAGCTGCAGGAGATGCAGCAGGATTTTCAGCAGGAGATACAGCAGAAGGAGATGCAGCAGGAGATGCAACAGGAGGGCATGCAGCAGTAGGAGATTCAGCAACAGATGCAGCAGAAGGAAGTGTAGCAGCAGAAGATGTAGCAGGATATGCAGCAGAAGTAGATGAAACAGACAATAAAGCAGCAGGTTATGCAGCAGCAGAGGAAGCAGCAGCAGGGGATGCATCAGCAGGAGGTGCATCAGCAGGAGATTCAGCAGGAGATGCAGCAGCAAAAATGCATCAGGAGATGCAGCAGAAGGAGATTCAGTAGAAGGAGAATCAGCACATGATACAGCTGCAGGAGATTCAGCAGCAGATGCAGCAGCAGATTCAGCATCAGGAGATATAGCCGCATAGGCAGATTCAGCAGGAGGTGCAGGAGCAAAAAATGCAGCAGGAGATGGTACTGGATATGCAATAGCAGGAGATGCAGCAGCAGATGCACCAGCTGGAGATGCAGCTGGAGATGTTGTAGGCTCTTAAAGTGACGCCTGGAGAAGAGGAGGCTGAGGGGAGACCTTAGTACGCTCTACAACTACCTGAAGGGAGGTTGTGGAGAGGAGGGTGCTGGCCTCTTCTCCAAAGTGACAGGGGACAGGACGAGAGGGAATGGCCTCAAGCTCCGCCAGGGGAGATTTAGGCTTGAGATTAGGAAAAAGTTCTTCACGGAGAGGGTGGTTAGGCATTGGAACGGTCTGCCCAGGGAGGTGGTTGAGTCACCCTCCCTGGAGGTGTTTAAGGTTGGGGTAGATGAGGTGCTTAGGAGCATGATTTAGGGATTGGTGGGAATGGTTGGACTCGACGATCCAGTGGGTCTCTTCCAACCTGGTTATTCTGTGGTTCTGTGATTCTGTGATTCTGATGTTACAGAACACAAGACGAGACTGAAAGCTCTACACGTATTGCTTTGCAGTAAAAGAGCTATAAGAGAAAAGATTCAGCAACAGCAGCATTCCATGCTAGCATCTTGCCTGCGGGAGTTGCTCACTTTTCCTAGAGCACCTTAATAGGCGCAATAAAGACACAATTCGGTACCCTATACTAAAACGGTCCATAAATCGTTGCTGCTTGTATTGAAATCGTTTCCACAGAAGACTCTAAGGAGAGCCAGCATTTGATCGTAACAGCTTCCTTGCGTTACTTGTTCTGAACGCTCTGAAATTTGGAAGTGACGCTTTAATAGCCATACGAATGTTGCAGTACACAAGCCTAGACTGAAAGTTCTACAAGTCTTCTTTTGCAGTGAAAGCACTACAAGAGAGGACATTCAGAAGCATCAGCATTCCATTCTAGCATCTTCCATGTGGGAATTACTCACTTTTCCTAAAGAGCCTTCATAGGCGAAGATAGGTCACGCTTCCATAGAAGACTCAGGCTAAAGCCAGCATTTGATCGTAGCATCTTCTCTACGTTACTCGTTCTGAACGATCTGAAAATATTGAAGTGATGCCTTAATAGCAATTCTGAAGTTACAGTATACAAGCCCAGACTGAAATTTCTAGAAGTCTTGCTTTGTAATAAAAGCGCTATGAGGGAGGACATTCTGAAGTAGCAGCATTCCATGCTAGCAACTTCCCTGCGGGCGTAATTTAATTTTCCTAAAGCGGGTTAATAGACGCAGTTAAGTCACTATTCAGTACCCTATACTAAAACGGTCCTTAAGTCGTGCTATGCTGCTTGCAGTGAAATCTCTCCACAAAAGTCTTTTACGAGAGCCAGCATTTAATCGTAGCATGTTTCCCTCAGGTGCGTGTGTTAAATGCTCTGAAATTTTGAAGTGACGCTTGAATAGCAATTCTGATGTTACAGTACGCAAGTCTACACTGAAAGCTCTACAAGTCTTGCTTTAGAGAAAAAGCGCTCTAAGAGAAGACCTTCAGAAGAAGCAGCTTTCCATGCTAGCGTCTTCCCTGCGGGCGTATTTCCATTTTCCTAAAGCGCCGTAATAGGCGCAGTTAAATCACCATTCAGTACCCTATACTAAAACGGTCAACTAGTCGTGCTTTGCAGCTTGCAGTCAAAGAGCTTCAAGAGAAGACTCAAATGAGAGCCAGAATTTGATGGTAGCAGCTTTCCTGCCGTTCTTGGTCTGAACGATCTGAAAATATTGAAGTGACGCCTTAATAGCAATTCTGAAGTTACAGTATACAAGACTAGACTGAAAGGTCTACACGTCTTGCTTTACAGAAAAAGCACTCTAAGAGAAGACATTCAGAAGAGGCATCGTTCCATGCTAGCATCTTCCCTCCGGCAGTTGCTCACTTTTTTTAAAGTGCCGTAATTTGTGAATATTAAGATGCCATTTATTCTCTTACACTAAAACATCCTGTTAGTCGTGCTTTGCACCTTGCACTGCAAGCGCATCTACAGAAGACTCTAACGAGAGCCAGCATTTCATGGTAGCATCTTACCTGCGGTACTTGTGCTGAACACTCTGAAATTTGGAAGTGACGCCTTCACAGCCATTCTGATGTTACAGTTCACAAGCTTAGACTGAAACTTCTACAAGTTTTGCTTTGCAGTGAAAGCGCTCTAAGAGAAGACATTCAGAAGCAGCAGCATTCCGTGCTAACATCTTCGCTGTTGGAGATAGTCACCTTTCCTAAAGCTCGTTATTAGTCGCTATTATGTCACTATTCTTTAACCTACACTTAAACGCAGTGTTAATCGTGTTTTCCACCTCTCAGTGAAAGCGCTTCCAGAGAAGATTCGAACGAGAGACACCATTTGATGCTAGCAACTTCCCAGGGGTATTTCTGTTGAACGCTTTCAAAATCTTCAAGTGAAGCCTTACTAGCTTTGCTGATGTTACAGTTCACTAGCCTAGACGGAGAGTTCAATAAATCTTGGTTTGCAGTGATTGCGCTCTAAGAGAAGACATTCAGAAGCAGAAGCATTCCATGCTAACATCTTCCCTGCTGGAGATATTCACTTTTCCTAAAGCGCCTTATTAGGCGTTATTAAGTCGCTAATAACTAGCCTACGCGAAAACGTTGCGTTTTTCGTGCTTTGCGGCTGACAGTGACAGCGCTTCATGAAAGGATCCTAATGAGAGCCAAAATTTGATGGTAGCAGCTTCCCTGCGGTACTTGTGCTGAACGATCTCAACTCTTGAAATGAGGCTTTAAAAGCCATTCTGATCTTACAGCTCATAAGCCCAGAGTGAAAGTTCTACAAGTCGTCTTTTGCAGTAACAGCGCTATAAGAGAAAACATTAATAAGCGGTGTAGTTTCAGGCCAGCATCTGCACTGCCTGAAATACTTTCTTTTCCATAAGCGCGTTAACAGGCGCAGTTAAGTCACAATTTATTACCCTAAACTAAAATGTGTTAGTCGTGCTTCAGAGCCTTCAGCGAAAGCGCTATAAGAGAAGACTCTAACGAGAACCAGCATTTGATGGTAGAAGCTTCCTTTGCGGTACTTGTGCTGAACGCTCTGAAATTTTGAAGTTGACACTTTACTAGCTAATGATATAATTCAGAAGACTAGAATGAAACTTCTAGAAGTCGTACTTTGCAGTGAAAGTGCTATAAGAGAAGACATTCAGAAGCAGCAGCATTCCATGCTACCATCTTCCCTGCAGCCGATGTTCACTGTTCTGAAAGCGCGTTATTCGGAGAAGTAAAGTAACTGTTCTGTACCCTATTCAAAACTTTGTGTTAGTCGTGCTTTGCAGGAGATGCATCAGCAGGAGATGCAGAAGCAGATGCAGCAGGAGGAGATGCAGCAGCAGGAGATGAAGCAGGAGTCGATGCAGAAGGTAATAGAGCAGCAGGAGATTCAGAAAGGGATTCAGGAGCAGGATATGCAGCAGCAGGAAAAGCAGCACTATATACAGAAGCAGGATATGCAGCAGGAGGAGATGCAGTATGAGGAGATAGACCACGTAATGCAGCAGTAGAAGATACAGCAGGAGATGCAAGAACAAGAGATGCAGCATCAGACAAATCAGCAGGAGATGCAGCAGCAGAAGATGCAGCAAGAAATGCAGCAGCAGGAGATAAAGCATTATAATGAGATGCATTAAGAGGTGTAGCAGCAGGATATGTAGCAGGAGATTTGGCAGGAGATGAAGCAGTAGCAGAGCAAATGCAGATGCAGTAGGAAATGCAGCAGTAGATGCAGGATCAGCAGATACTGCATCAGGTAATACTGCAGCAGATGGAGCAGGACATGACATATCAGGTGATAAAGCCACAGATGCATCAGTTGAAGATGAAGCAGGAGATGCAGCAGCACGAGGTGCATCAGCAGGTGCATGAGGAAATGAGGCAGCAAATGTAGAAAGGTATAACGGAGGAGATGCAGCAGGAGATGCATCAAGAAATGAGATGCAGAAGGAGTTGCAGCATTAGGAGATGCAGCAGGAAATGCAGCAGCAGGGAATGTAGTAGGAGGAGAGGCAGGAGTTGCAGAATCAGAAGATGCAGCAGGGAATGCAGCAGCATCATATGCACTAGGTGATGAAGCAGCAAGAGATGAAGAAGCAGGAGATGCTACAGGCGATTCAGAAGGAGATTCAGAAGGAGGAGATGCAGCAGCAGGAGGTGCAGAGTAGTACATGAAGAGAAGAAGATGCAGCAGAAGGAAATATAGCAGGAGATTCATCGGCAGTACCTGCAGCAGGAGAGAAAGCAGCATCAGACGCAGCATCAGATGCAGCAGCAGGAGATGCAGCAGCAGGAGATCTATCAGGAGATGCAGCAGTAGATGAAGCAGCAGCAGATGCAGCAGCAGATTCAGCAGATGCAGCAGTAGTAGATACATAAAGTGCTGCAGCAGGAAATGCAGATGAATATGCAGGAACAGGAGATACAGCAGGAGATGCAGAAGGAGATGCAGCAGGTGATGCTCAAGGAGATGCAGCAGGAGATGCAGAACGAGATGAAGCAGCAAGATATGCAGCAGAAGGAGATGACGCAGGAGATGCTTCAACAGATGGTGCAACATGAGATAGAGCAGGAGATGCAGCAGCAGACCAAGCAAAATGAGATGCAGAAACAAGAAATGCAGCAGCAGGACATGGATCAAGAGATGAAGCAGTAGGAGATTCATTAGGAGATGCAGTAGCAGGATATGAAAGAGCAGGAGCTATAGTAGCAGGAGATGCAGCCTGAGATGCAGCAGGATGAGATGAAGCAGCAGGGGATGTATAGGGAGATGCAGAAGCAGCAGGTACAGCAGGAAATGCTGTAGCAGGAGATGCAGAATGAGATGTAGCAGCAGGAGATGCAGCAGCAGGAGATGCAGCAGAAGATTCAGCAGGAGGAGATGAAACAGGAAATGAAGTAGGAGTAGGTACAGCAGCACCAGATGCAGCAGTGTATGCAGCAGAAGAGATGAATAAGAGATGCAACAGCAATTGATGCAACAGGAGATGCTGGAGCCGGAGGTGCAGAAGAAGTAGTTGCAGAAGCAGGAGATGCAGCAGGACATACATCAGCAGGAGACACAGCAGCAGGATATGAGGCAGGAGATGAACCAGCAGCAGAAGCAGCAGCAGATGCAGCACCATATGCAGCAGAAGATGCAGAACCATAAGCAGTAGAACATGCAGAACCATATGCAGCAGGAGATACAGCAGCAGATGAAGCAGCAGATGCAGCTGGAGATGTAGCATCACCAGAAGCAGAAGTAGATGCAGCAGCAAAGGATGCAGGAGGAGATGCAGCAGGAATTGCATCAGCAGGAGATGCTGCTGGAGATTCAGTAGGATATGCAACAGCAAGCGATTTGGCAACAGCAGATGCATCAGGATATGCAGCAGCAGATGCAGCTGCGTGAGGTGTATCAGCAGGAGATGTAGCAGGAGATGCATATTCAGCAGGTGATGCACCAGGATATGCAGCAGGAGATTCAAGAGAAGGAAATGCAGCAGGAAATCAGCCGGAGATGCAGCAGCAGGAGATGCAGAAAAAGAAGATGCAGCCGCACAAGATGCAGCAACAGATTCAGCAGGAGTTACAGCAGCAAGAGGAGAAGGGGCAAGAGATTCAGCATCAGGAGATTCAGCAGGAGATGCATCAGCAGATTCTGCATCAAGAAATTCCGTAGGAGATTCTGTAGCAGGAGATTCAGTAGAAAAGGCAGCAGGAGATGCAGCAGGAGATATAGAAAGAGATTCAGGAGCAGGGGATGTAGTAAGAAATGCAGCAGGAGATACATCAGCAGGAATTGTAGCAGGAGATCCTGGAGGAGATTCTGCAGAAGATAATTCAGCAGGAGATGCAGCACAAGATGAAATAGCAACATAGGCATCAGCAGTTACAGCATGAAGTGCAGCAGGAGATTCAGCAGGAGATGTAGCAGCAGGAGATGCAGCCGCAGATGCCTTCAACAGGATATGCAGCTGAAATGCAGAAGCAATAGATGCATCGGTAGAAGATTGAGCAGCAGATGTAGCAGGAAATGGAGATGCTACTGCAGATGCATCCGCAGAGGATGGAGCAGGAGATGAAGCAGCAGGCTATACAGCAGCCGGAGATGAAGCAGCAGATGCAGCAGCAGGAGATGCAGGAGGACATCAAGTAGAAGAAGATGCAGCAGCAGCAAATGTAGCAGGAGATGCAGCAGTACATGAAGCATCAGGAAATGGAGCAGCAGATTAAGCAGCAGCAGGAAATGCAGCAGAATATGCAGCAGGAGGTAATGCAGCAGGTGATGCAGCAGCAGGTGATGCAGCTGCAGCTGCAGAGGCAGCAGATGCAGCAGTAATAGATGCAGCAGATGCATCAGGAAATGCAGATTCAGTATGAGATGATGCAGCAGAAGATGCTGCAGCAGATCATGCAGGAAGAGATGCAGCCGGAGATGTAGCAAGAGGATATGCACCATGATATACAGCAGCAGGAGATGCAACAAAAGATGAAACAGGAGGAGATGCAGTAGGAGAGGCAGCAGAGGAGTTGCAGCAGAATCTACTGCTGCCTCTCCTGCTGCTGCCTCTCCTCCTGCTGCCTCTCCTCCTGCTAAATCTCCTCCTGCATCAGCTGATGCATTTCCTGCAACTCTTGCGGCTGCATCTGCTGGTGCATCTCCTGCTTCTCTATCTTCTGCTGCATCTCCTGCTGAATCACATGGTGCCTCTCCTGCTGCCGCATCTCCTGCTTCTGCATATCCTTTTGCATGTCTTGCTGCCACATCTCCTGCTTATCTCTCCTACTCCTGCATCTCTGCTGCTGCATCTCCTGCTGCTGCATTTCCTGCTCCTGCTTCTCCTGATGCATCTGCTGCTGCATCTTCTGCAGCATCTTCTACTGCTTAAACTCCAGACGCTGCATCTCCTGCTGCATCTGCTGGTACTGCATCTTATCCTGCCGCATCTCCTCCTCCATTTTCTTGTGCATCTGCTGCTGCTGCTGTATCTTTTGCTGTTGCATCTCCTGCTGCACTTCCTACTGCTGCATCTTCTACTCTGCAGATCCTGATGCTTCATCTCTTGCTGCAGAATCTCCTGCTGAATCCGCTGCTCATCTCTTGCGACTGTATCTCCTGCTGCATCTCCTGCTGGTGCATCTCTTGCTGCAAAATCTTCGGCTGCATATTCTGCTTCTGCATCTCCTGCTACTGGGTCTGCTGAGTCATCTCCTCCTGCCTCTTCTCCTACAGCATCTCCTTCTGTATCTCGTGCTACATCTCATGAAGCTGTACCTGCTGAAGCATCTCTTCCTGCTTAATCTCTTGATGAATAGGCATCTATTGATGCATCTGCTGCTGCTTAATCTCCTGCTGCTGCATCTCTTGCTTCTGCATCATCTCCTGCTGCATCTCCTCATTCATCTCCTACTGCTGCATCTGCTGCTGCTTCATATACTGCTTCATCTCCTACAACTGCATCTCCTTCTGCTTCTCATTCTGCATCTCCTGATGCTACAGCTCCATCTGCATCATCTCCTACTGCATCTCCTGCTGCATCATCTCCTGCTGCATCTCCTGATTCATCTCCTACTGCTGCATCTGCAGTATTTTTTGCTGCATCTGCTGCTGCTTCATATACTGCTTCATCTTCTACTACTACATCTCCTGCTGCATCTCCTGCTGCTGCAGCTCCTACTGCATCTCTTGCTGAATCTAATCCTACCACATCTCCTGCTGCATCTCCTGCTGCTGCATAAAATGCTGCATCTCTTGCAGCTGCATCTCCTGCCGCTGCTTTTGCTGCTGCATCTCCTGATGCTGCATCTCCACCTGCTGTATCTCCTGATACTGAACTCCTGCTGATGCATCTTCTGCTGATGCATAACCTGCTGCATCTCCACATGCTGTCTCCTGCTGCTAAATCTCCTGCTGCTGCATCTGCTGGTGCTGCGTATGCTACTGCATCTGCTGCAGGATCTTCTTCTTCTGACTCTCATGCCACATCTCCCACTGATGCATCTCCTGCTTCTGTATATCTTGCTCAATCTTCTGCTGCTGCATCTCCAGCTGCTGCATCTCTTGCATCTTTTGGTGCATCTGCTGTAGATTAATCTACTGCTGCATCTCCTGTTGCTTCATCTCCTGATTTTTTGATGTCCTCCTGCATCACCTGATGCTCCATCTGCTGCTGCTGCATACACTGCTGCATCTTCTGCTGCTGAATTCACTTCTGCTGCATCTGCTGCTGCATCACCTTCTACTGAATCTCCTGCTGCATCTCCTGCTGCTGCATCCACTGGTACATCTCCTAATGCTGCATCTCCTGCTGCTGAACCTCCTGATGCATCTCCTGCTCAATCTCCTCCTGCTGCTTCTCCTACTGCTTCATCTCCTGCATCTGCTGCTGCATGTGCTGCTGCATCTCCTGCTTCTCTATGTCCTCCTCCTGGATCTCCACCTGCATCGATTGCTGCTGCATCCTCTGCTGAACCTCCTGCTGCTGCATCTCCTTCTGCAACTTCCTCTGATGCATCAGCAAATTCATCTGATGATGCATCTCCCCTGCTTCATCTACTAATGCTGAATCTCCTGCTCTTGCATACCCTGCTGCATCTACAGCTGCTTCTAAGCCTACTTCATCTACTGCTGCTGCATTACCTGCTGCTTCTGCTGCTGCATCTCCTCCTGAATTTCCTGCTGCTGCATCTCCTGCTGCTATATCTTTTGCTTAAGAATCTCCTACTGCTGCATCTCTTACGGAATCTGCTTCTGAATCTGCTCCTGCATCTACTGCAGCTGCATCTCCTGATACTGTATCTGCTGCTACTGCATCTCCTAATGTATCTCCTGTAGCTTAATCTCCTGCTTTTGCATCTCCTGTTTTATCTCCTTCTGATGACTATCTTACTGCTGCATCTCCTGCTGCATATGCTGCTGAATCTCCTGCTTCTGCATCTCATACCACATCTCCTGCTGCTGCATCTCCTGCTTCTGCATATTTCGCTGCATCTCCTGCTGCTGCATCACCTGCTGCATTACCTGCTGCCGAATCTATTGCATCTTTTGCTGCATCTGCTGTAGATTCGCCTCCTGGTGCATCTCCAGCTGCTGCATCTTCTGCTGAGAGATGTCCTCGTGCATCTCCTGATACTGCATCTGCTGCTACATCTCCTGCAGCTGCATCTCGTGTGCCATCTCCTACTGCTGAATCTCGTGCTGCTCCATTCTCTGCTGCATCTACTGCTGCTGCACAGCCTGCTGCCGAATCTCCTAATGCATCTCCTCTTGCTTAGTCTCCTGATGCTTCCTATCCTGCTTCATCTCCTTTTGCTGCATATATTGCTGCTGCATCTACTGCTGCTTGGCAAGCTGCTGTATCCCCTGCTCCATCTCCTGCTGGGGCATCTCCTGCTGCTTCTCCTGCTGTATCTCCTGCTGCTCCAGCTGCTGCATCTGCATCATCAGGATATTCTGAAGGAGATGCAGCAACAGGAGATGCAGCAGCAGGAGATGCAACCACAGCACTGCGGCAGCAGATTCAGCTGCAGGAGATGCAGCCGTAGGAGATGCAGCAGGATTTTCAGCAGGCGATAGAGCAGAAGGAGATGCAGCAGGAGATGCAGTAGCAGATGCAGCAGAAGGAAGTGTAGCAGCAGAAGTTGTAGGAGGATATGCAGCAGCAGTAGATGAAACAGACCATAAAGCAGCAGGATATGCAGAAGCAGGAGAATCAGCAGCAGGGGATGCAGCAGCAGATTCAGCAGCAAATTCAGCAGGAAATGTAGCAACAGTAGATGCAGAAGAAGGATATGTAGCAGGAGATGCATCAGCAGGAAATGCGCCAGCAGAGGCAGCATCAGAAGTTGCAGCGGGAGATATAGAAAAAATGAGGAAGCAGGAGCAGCCCTATTACTTTATGTCCTCCTGCATCTCCTGATGCTGCATTTCCTGCTTCATCTCCTTCTTCTGTATCTCCTGCTGCTTCATCTCCTGATGCATCTTCTGCTCATGCATCTGCGGATGAATCTCCTGATGCACCATTTCCCATTGCATCTGCTGCTCCATCCCCTGCTGCATCTCTTTCTGCTCCATCTGGTGCATCTGCTGTTGCATATGCTGCTGCTTCATCTACTGCTGCATCTCCTGCTAAATCTCCTGCTTCTGCATCTCCTTCTGAAGTTTCTGCTGAATCTACCGCTGAATATGCATCCCCGGCTGCATCTCCTGCTGCTGCATCTCCTGCTTCATATCCTACTGCATCTCCTTCTGCAGCATATCTTGCTGCATTTCCTTCTGCTGCATCATCTGCCGCAGCATCTTCTGCTGCTACTTCTCCTACTGATTCAGCATCTCATGATGCATCTGCTGCTGCATCTGCTGCCTCTGCAGCTACAGCTGCATCACTTCCTGCTGCTTAATCTGCTGCTCCATTTCCTGATGCTTCATGTACTGCTGCATCTCCTGCTACATTTGCTGCTGCTGCATCTCCTTCTACTTGATGTCCTCATGCATCTCCTGCTGCTGCATCTGCTGCTTCATCTCCTGCTGCTGTATAGCCTGCTGCTTCATCTCCTGCTTCATCCTCTGCTCATGCATCTGCAGAAGCATCTCCATTGCCTGCTGCATCTGCTGCTCAGTCTTCTACGGATGCATCTAGTGCTTCTGCATTTCAGCTGCATATCCTGTTGAAGGCATCTGCGGCTGCATCTCCTGCTGCTACATCTCCTGCTGAATCTCCTGCTGCACTTCATGCTGTAATTGCTAATGCCTGTGTTGCTTTTTCATCTCCTACTGTATCTCCTGCTGAATTATCTTCTGCAGAATCTCCTCCAGAATCTCCTGCTACAATTCCTGCTGATGTATCTCCTGCTGCATCTCATACTACATCCCCTGCTGCTGAATCTCCTTCTGTATCTCCGGCTGCATCTCCTGCTTCATCTCTTGCTGCATCTTCTGCTAGTGCATGTTCTGCTGCATTTCCAGCTGATGCATATCCTGCTGCTCTATTTCCTGATGTATCTCTTTCTGCTTTATCTTTTTATGCATATCCTGCTGCATCTCTTCCTGCTGGATCTCCTGCTTAATCTCCTCCTACTACATCTTCAGCATATGCTGCTGCATCTGGTGCTGCCTAACATATTGCTGCATCTCCTGCTATTGCATCTGCTGCTGCAACTCCTGCTACTTCATCTGCTGCTGCATCTCCTGTTACTTCATCTGCTGCTGAATCTGCATCTCCTCTTTCGTCTGCTGCCTGCATCTCCTGCTGATGCATCTCTTCTTGCTGCATCTTCTTCTGCATTTCTGGCTACTGCATCTCCTTAATCTGCTGCTGCATCTGCTGCTTATTCATGTACTGCTGCATCTCCTGCTACAATTCCTTCTGCTACATCTCCTGCCACTTGGTGTCCTCCTGCATCTCCTGCTGCTTCATGTCCTTCTATATCTCCTGCTGCATCTTCTGCTGAATCTTCCGCTGAATCTCCTGCTGCAGACTCTCCTGAAGTGTTTCCTGCTGCAGAATCTCCTGCTACATTTCCTGCTGATCCATCTCCTGCTGAATTTCCTGCCTCTTCATCTCCTGCTGCTGCTTCTCCTGCATCTGCTGTGGCTGCATCTTCTTCTCCTGTGTCTCCTGCTACTGCATCTCCTTCTTCTGAATCTCCTGCTGCTCTATTACCTTCTGCATCGACTCGTGCAGCATGTCCTGCTCCTGCATCGACTCTTGCTGCATCTGCTTCTGCATTTCCTGCTGATGCATCTCCTCCTAAATCTGCATCTCCTGCTACATCTGCTTCTGCATCTCCTGCTGCTTCATCTCCTGCTCTTGCATCTCCTTCTGCTGAATCTCCTCCTGAATCTCCAGTGGCATCTCATGCTGCTACATATCCTGCTACACCTCTTCATGTATCTTTTTCTGAATATGCATCTCCTGCTGCTTCTCCTGCTACTGAATCCCCTGCTGCTGAATCTCCTGCTGCTGTATCTCCTGCTGCTGCGTCTGCTGCATCATCTCCTCTTTCTCCATAACCTGCTGTATCTCCTGTTGTTGCATCATATCATGCTGCTGCATATGTTGAAGAATCTCTTCCTACTGCATCTTCTGCTGAATCTTCATTTCCTGCTGCATCTGCTTTAGCATCTCCTGCTGCTGCTGCATCTCCTGCTGCTTCTCCTGCTGCTGCATCAGTTGCTGCTGAATCTCCTGATGAATCTCTTGCAGCATCTCATGCTTCTACATAACATGCTGAATTTCCTGCTGCATGTCCTCCTGCTGCATCTCTTAATCCTGCATCACCTTCTGCATGTGCTGCTGCAGCATCTCCTAATGCTGCATCTCCTGTTGCTGCATCTGCTTCTTCATCTCCTGCTGCTGCATCTCCTGCTGCATGTCCATCTGAATCTCCTGGTGCTGCATTTCCTGCTGATGCATATTCTGCTTCAACTCCTGCTGCTGCATTACCTTCTGCATCTATTCCTGTTGTAGTTCCTGCTGCTGCATCTCCTGATGCTGCATCTGCTGCTTCATCACTAGCTGCTGCTGCATCTGCTGATACTGCATGTGCTGTTGTCTCTCTTGCTGCATGTCTTGGTGCTGCATCTTCTGGTGTTGCATCTCCTGCTGCATCTCCTGCAGCATCACCTGCTCCTGTATCTCCTGCTGCTACATCTCCTGATGCATCTTCTGCTCTTGCATCTGTGGATGCATCTCCTCATGCACCATTTCCCGTTGCATCTGCTGCTCTATCCCCTTCTGCATCTCTTTCTGCTCCATCTGGTGCTTCTGCTGTTGCATATGCTGCTGCTTCATCTACTGCTGCATCTCCTGCTAAATCTCCTGCTGCTGCACCTCCTTCTGAAGTTTTTGCTGAATCTACTGCTGAATATGCATCCCCTGCTGTACCTCCTGCTGCTGCATCTACTCCTTCATAACCTACTGCATCTCCTTCTGCAGCATATCTTGCTGCATTTCCTTCTGCTGCATCTCCTGCTGCTTTTCCTGCTGCTCCTTAATCTGCTGCTCCATTTCCTGATGCCTCATGTACTGCTGCATCTCATGCTACATTTGCTGCTTCTGCATCGCCTACTACTTGATGTCCTCCTGCATCTCCTGCTGCTGCATTTGCTGCTTCATCTCCTGCTGCTATATAGCGTGCTGCAGCATCTCCTGTTGCATCCTCTGCGGATGCATCTGCAGGAGCATCTCCATTTCCTGCTGCATCTCCTGCTCAATCTTCTACAGATGCACCTAATGCTTCTGCATTTCAGCTGCATATCCTGTTGAAGGCATCTGTGGCTGCATCTCCTGCTCCTACATCTCCTGCTGCTACATCTCCTGCTGAATCTCCTGCTGCAATTCTTGCTGTAACTGCTGATGCATATGTTGCTATTTCATCTCCTGCTGTATCTCCTGCTGAATCTTTTTCTGCAGAATCTCCTGCTGCATCTCCTGCTACAATTCCTGCTGATGTATCTCCTGCTGCATCTCCTACTACTTCCCCTGCTGCTGAATCTCTTTCTATATCTCCTGCTGCATCTCCTGCTGCCTTTTCTACTGAATCTCCTGCTGCAGAATCTCCTATGGAATTTCCTGCTGCACAATCTTCTGATGCATTTCCTGCTGGTGCATCTCCTGCTGAATCTCTTGATGCTGCATCTCCTGCTGCTGAATCTCTTGCCTCTTCATCTCCTGCTGCTGTAACTCCTGGTGAATCTGCTGCTGCATCTTGTGTGGCTGCATCTTCTTTTTCTGCATCTCCTGCTGCTGCATCTCTGGCTGATTTCCTGCTGCATTTCCTTCTCTTGGATCTCCTGCTGCATATCCTGGTGCATCACCTGCTGAATATGAATCTCCTGCTACATCTCCTGCTGATACACCTCATGCAGCTGCATCTGCTGCTGCATATCCTGCTGCATCTGCTGTTGCCAAATTGCTTGCTGTTGCATATCCTACTGAATTTCCAGCAGCATCTCCTGCTGATGCAATTCTTGCTGCATCTCATCCTGCACCCTTTGCTGCCGCATCTCTTTCTGCTTCTGGTGATGCTACATCTCCAGCTGCATCTGCTGCTTCATCTGCTACTGTATCTCCTGCTGCATATGCTTCTGCATGTTCTGCTGCTTATGGTTCTGCATCTTCTGCTGCATATGGTGCTGCATCTGCTGCTGCTTCTGCTGCTGGTTCATCTCCTGCCTCATATCCTGCTGCTGTGTCTCCTGCTGATGTATGTTTTGCTGCATCTCCTGCTGATGCATATCCTGCTGCATCTCCTGCTTCTGCATCTACTTCTTCTGCATCTCTGGCTCCTGCATCTCCGTCTCCAGCATCTCCTGTTGCATCAATTGCTGTTGCATCTCTTATTCATCTCTTCTGCTGCATACACTGCTGCATCTGGTGCTGCTGTACCTACTCCTACTGCATTTCCTGCTTCATCTCATCCTGCTGCATCTCATGCTGCACCTCCTGCTGCTATAGCTCCTGCTCTTTCATATCCTGCTGCTGCATCTTCTAATGAATCTCCTGCTGCTTCATCTCTTGCTCCATGTCCTGCTGCTGCATCTCCTGTTTCTGCATCTCCTGTTTCTGCATCTCCTTTTGTTTCGTCTGCTGCTGCATCTCCTGCTCTATCTCATGTTGCATTTTCTATTGAAGCATCTCCTGCGTCATCTCCTTCTGCTGCAGATCTTCCTGCTTCATCTCGTTCTGCATCTCCTGCTGCATCTCCTTGAGCGTCACCTGCTGCATCTCATTCTGCATCACCTGCGGATGCATCATCTGCAAATGCATCTCTTCCTCCTGCATATTCATCTGCAGTTCCTGCTGCAGTTCTTTATGAATCTACTACTGCATCTGCTGAATTTGCTGCTGCATCTGCTGCTGCTTCATCTACTGTAGCATCTCCTGATAGATCTCCTGCTGCTGCATCTCCTGCTACTGCATCTTCTGATTCTGCTAATGCTGCATTCCCTGCTGCATCTTCTGATTCTGCAACTCCTGCATCTCCTGCTACTACATCCCCTGCTGCTGCATTTCCTGCTGCATCTCCTAATGCTGCAACTCCTTCTGCATCTCATTTCTTGATGCATCTCCTGCTGCATCTCCTCCGTTATACCTTTCTATATTTGCTGCCTCATTTCCTCATGCACCTGCTGATGCCCCTCGTGCTGCTGCATCTCCTGCTTCATCTTCAACTGATGCATCTGTGGCTTTATCACCTGATATGTCATGTCCTGCTCCATCTGCGGCAGTATTACCTGATGCAGTATCTGCTGATCCTGCATCTACTGCTGCATTTCCTACTGCATCTGCATTTGCTCTGCTGCTGCTTCATCTCCTGCCAAATCTCCTGCTACATATCCTGCTTCTACACCTCTTAATGCATCTCAGGATAATGCTTCATCTCCTGCTGCTGCATTTCCTGCTGCATCTTCTGCTGCTGCATCTCCTGCTGATTGGTCTGATGCTGCATCTCTTGCTCTTGCATCTCCTGCTGTATCTCCTGCTGCTGTATTACGTGGTCTATCTCCTCATACTGCATCTCCTCCTGCTGCATATCCTGCTTCTGTATATAGTGCTGCCTTTCCTGCTGCTGCATCTCCTGCTCCTGAATCCCTTTTTTGAATCTCCTGCTGTTCTATTACCTTCTGCATCGACTCCTGCTTCATCTCCTGCTGCTGCATCTCCTCCTGCTGCATCTGCTTCTGCATCTCCTGCTGATGCATCTCCTGCAAAGCACGACTAACACAAAGTTTTGAATAGGGTACAGAACAGTTACTTTACTTCTCCGAATAACGCGCTTTAGGAATAGTGTACTTCGACTGCAGGGAAAAGGTGATAGCATGGAATGCTGCTGCTTCTGAATGTCTTCTTTTATAGCACTTTCACTGCAAAGTACGACTTCTAGAAGTTTCATTCTAGTCTTCTGAATTATATCATCAGCTAGTACAGTGTCACTTCAAAATTTCAGAGCGTTCAGCACAAGTACCGCAAGGGAAGCTTCTACCATCAAATGCTGGTTCTCGTTAGAGTCTTCTCTAATAGCGCTTTCGCTGCAGGCTGTGAAGTACGACTAATACATTTCAGTTTAGGGTAATGAATTGTGACTTAACTGCACCTGTTAACGCGCTTATGGAAAAGTAAGTATTTCAGGCAGTGCAGATGCTGGCCTGAAACTACACTGCTTATTAATGTTTTCTCTTATAGCGCTGTTACTGCAAAAGACGACTTGTAGAGCTTTCACTCTAGGCTTATGAGCTGTAAGATCAGAATGGGTATTAAAGCCTCATTTCAAGAGTTGAGATCGTTCAGCACAAGTACCGCAGGGAAGCTGCTACCATCAAATTTTGGTTCCCTATAGGATCCTTTCATGAAGCGCATTCACTGCCAGCCGCAAAGCACGAAAAACGCAACGTTTTCACGTAGGCTAGTTATTAGCGACTTAATAACGCCTAATAACGCTCTTTAGGAAAAGTGAATATCTCCAGCAGGGAAGACGTTAGCATGGAATGCTTCTGCTTCTGGATGTATTCTCTTAGAGCGCTTTCATTGCAGAGCACGACTTGTAGGACTTTCAGTCTAGTCTTGTGTACTGTAAGACCAGAATGGCTACGAAGGCGTTACTTCAAAATTTCAGAGCTTTCGGCACAAGTAACACAGGAAAGTTGTTACCATCAAAAGCTGGCTCTCGTTAGATTCTTCTATGGAAGTGATTTCTCTGCAAGATGCAGAGAACGACTAACGCAACGTTCTTGTGTTGGCAAATGAATAGAGACTTAATAGCGCCTAATAAGGCGCTTTAGGAAAAGTGAATATCTCCAGCAGGGAAGATGTTAGCATGGAATGCTTCTGCTTCTGAATGTCTTCTCTTAGAGCGCAACCACTGCAAACCAAGATTTATCAAACTCTCCGTCTAGGCTAGTGAACTGTAACATCAGCAAGGCTAGTAAGGCTTCACTTGAAGATTTTGAAAGCGTTCAACAGAAATACCCCTGGGAAGTTGCTAGCATCAAATGGTGTCTCTCGTTTGAATCTTCTCTGGAAGCGCTTTCACTGAGAGGTGGAAAACACGATTAACACTGCGTTTAAGTGTAGGTTAAAGAATAGTGACATAATAGCGACTAATAACGAGCTTTAGGAAAGGTGACTATCTCCAACAGCGAAGATGTTAGCACGGAATGCTGCTGCTTCTGAATGTCTTCTCTTAGAGCGCTTTCACTGCAAAGCAAAACTTGTAGAAGTTTCAGTCTAAGCTTGTGAACTGTAACATCAGAATGGCTGTGAAGGCGTCACTTCCAAATTTCAGAGTGTTCAGCACAAGTACCGCAGGTAAGATGCTACCATGAAATGCTGGCTCTCGTTAGAGTCTTCTGTAGATGCGCTTGCAGTGCAAGGTGCAAAGCACGACTAACAGGATGTTTTAGTGTAAGAGAAGAAATAGAATCTTAATATTCACAAATTACGGCACTTTAAAAAAAGTGAGCAACTGCCGGAGGGAAGATGCTAGCATGGAACGATGCCTCTTCTGAATGTCTTCTCTTAGAGTGCTTTTTCTGTAAAGCAAGACGTGTAGACCTTTCAGTCTAGTCTTGTATACTGTAACTTCAGAATTGCTATTAAGGCGTCACTTCAATATTTTCAGATCGTTCAGACCAAGAACGGCAGGAAAGCTGCTACCATCAAATTCTGGCTCTCATTTGAGTCTTCTCTTGAAGCTCTTTGACTGCAAGCTGCAAAGCACGACTAGTTGACCGTTTTAGTATAGGGTACTGAATGGTGATTTAACTGCGCCTATTACGGCGCTTTAGGAAAATGGAAATACGCCCGCAGGGAAGACGCTAGCATGGAAAGCTGCTTCTTCTGAAGGTCTTCTCTTAGAGCGCTTTTTCTCTAAAGCAAGACTTGTAGAGCTTTCAGTGTAGACTTGCGTACTGTAACATCAGAATTGCTATTCAAGCGTCACTTCAAAATTTCAGAGCATTTAACACACGCACCTGAGGGAAACATGCTACGATTAAATGCTGGCTCTCGTAAAAGACTTTTGTGGAGAGATTTCACTGCAAGCAGCAAAGCAGGACTTAAGGACCGTTTTAGTATAGGGTACTGAATAGTGACTTAACTGCGTCTATTAACCCGCTTTAGGAAAATTAAATTACGCCCGCAGGGAAGTTGCTAGCATGGAATGCTGCTACTTCAGAATGTCCTCCCTCATAGCGCTTTTATTACAAAGCAAGACTTGTAGAAATTTCAGTCTGGGCTTGTATACTGTAACTTCAGAATTGCTATTAAGGCATCACTTCAGTATTTTCAGATCGTTCAGAACGAGTAACGTAGAGAAGTTGCTACCATCAGATGCTGGCTTTAGTCTGAGTCTTCTATGGAAGCGCTTTCACTGCAAGCGGCTAAGCAAGACTTATGGACCGTTTTAGTATAGGGTACTGAATTGTGACTGATCTTCGCCTATGAAGGCTCTTTAGGAAAAGTGAGTAATTCCCACATGGAAGATGCTAGAATGGAATGCTGATGCTTCTGAATGTGCTCTCGTATAGTGCTTTCACTGCAAAAGAAGACTTGTAGAACTTTCAGTCTAGGCTTGTGTACTGCAACATTCGTATGGCTATTAAAGCGTCACTTCCAAATTTCAGAGCGTTCAGAACAAGTAACGCAAGGAAGCTGTTACGATCAAATGCTGGCTCTCCTTAGAGTCTTCTGTGGAAACGATTTCAATACAAGCAGCAACGATTTATGGACCGTTTTAGTATAGGGTACCGAATTGTGTCTTTATTGCGCCTATTAAGGTGCTCTAGGAAAAGTGAGCAACTCCCGCAGGCAAGATGCTAGCATGGAATGCTGCTGTTGCTGAATCTTTTCTCTTATAGCTCTTTTACTGCAAAGCAATACGTGTAGAACTTTCAGTCTCGTCTTGTGTTCTGTAACATCAGAATCACAGAATCACAGAATGACCAGGTTGGAAGAGACCCACTGGATCGTCGAGTCCGGCCATTCCCACCAATCCCTAAATCATGCTCCTAAGCACCTCATCTACCCTAACCTTAAACACCTCCAGGGAGGGTGACTCAACCACCTCCCTGGGCAGACCGTTCCAATGCCTAACCACCCTCTCCGTGAAGAACTTTTTCCTAATCTCAAGCCTAAATCTCCCCTGGCGGAGCTTGAGGCCATTCCCTCTCGTCCTGTCCCCTGTCACTTGGGAGAAGAGGCCAGCACCCTCCTCTCCACAACCTCCCTTCAGGTAGTTGTAGAGCGTACTAAGGTCTCCCCTCAGCCTCCTCTTCTCCAGGCGTCACTTTAAGAGCCTACAACATCTCCAGCTGCATCTCCAGCTGGTGCATCTGCTGCTGCATCTCCTGCTATTGCATATCCAGTACCATCTCCTGCTGCATTTTCTGCTCCTGCACCTCCTGCTGAATCTGCCTATGCGGCTACATCTCCTGATGCTGAATCTGCTGCTGCATCTGCTGCTGAATCTCCTGCAGCTGTATCATGTGCTGATTCTCCTTCTACTGAATCTCTTCTGCTGCATCTCCTGATGCATTTTTGCTGCTGCATCTCCTGCTGAATCTCCTGCTGATGCACCTCCTGCTGCTGCATCCCCTGCTGCTGCGTCCTCTGCTGCTGCATAACCTGCTGCTTTATCGTCTGTTTCATCTACTTCTGCTGCATATCCTGCTACATCTTCTGCTGCTACACTTCCTTCTGCTGCATCTGTTGCTGAATCTCCTACTGCTGCATGCCCTCCTGTTGCATCTCCTGCTGCATCTCCTTCTGCTGTATCTCCTGCTGAAAAGCCTGCTGCATCTCCTGCAGCTGAATCTGCTGCCGCAGTGCTGTGGTTGCATCTCTTGCTGCTGCATCTCCTGTTGCTGCATCTCCTTCAGAATATCCTGATGATGCAGATGCAGCAGCTGGAGCAGCAGGAGATGCAGAAGGAGATGCCCCAGCAGGAGATGGAGCAGGGGATACAGCAGCGTGCCAAGCAGCAGTAGATGCAGCAGCAATATATGCAGCAAAAGGAGATGAAGCAGGATAGGAAGCATCAGGAGACTAAGCAAGAGGAGATGCATTAGGAGATTCGGCAGCAGGCTATGCAGCAGCAGTAGATGCAGCAGAGAATGGAGCAGCACGAGATTCAGCAGTAGGAGATGGCACAGGACATCCATCAGCAGGAGATGCAGCAGCAGGAGATGCACCAGGAGGTGAATCTACAGCAGATGCAGCAAAAGATGCAGGAGATTCGGCAGCAGGTAATGCAGCAGTAGATGCAGCAGCTGCAGCTGGAAAGGCAGCAGCAGGAGATGCAGCAGAGTTTGCAGCAGCAGGAGATGCAGAAGCAGGAGATCCAGCAAGAAAGCACCATCATAAGATGAATCCGTAGATGTATCAGAAGGATATGGAGCAGGAGATGCAGCAGCAAGATTTGCAGCAGCAAGATTTGCAGTCGCAGATGCAGCAGGAGGTGAAGCAGCAGGAGATGAAAGAGCAGTGGAAGCAGTATCAGGATATGCAGTGAAGAAGATGCAGAGAATGAGAAGCAGCAGAAGGAGATGCAGCAGGAGATGTAGCCCCAGTAGATGCAGCAAGAGATATAGCAGCAGCAGATGCAGCAGCAGGATATGTAGTAGGAGATGCAGCAGTATGTGAAGCAGCAGTAGATGTAGCAGCAAATGCTGCAGATGCAGCAGTAAGTGATTCAGCAGGAAATGCAGCAGGAAGAGAAACGCGGAAGATGCAGCAGAAAGAGATACTTAAGGAAATGGATTAGGAGAAGATTCAGCATCAGGAGATAGAGCAGGAGAGAAAGCCGCAAGAGATGTAGCAGGAGATGCAGCAGGAGACGCAATAGGGGCTGCAGTAGCAGGAGATGTAGCAGCAGGATATGTAGTAGGAGATAGAGCAAGAGGAGATGTACCCTGAGATGCAGCAGCAAGAGATGCGTCATCAGGAGATGCAGCCACAGCAGATGCAGCAGCAGATTCAGAAACAGATTCCGTAAGAGATGCAGCAGCAGGAGATTGATAAGCAAAATATAGCACCAGGAGATGCAGTAGCTGGAAATTCATGAAGAGATGCAGCAGCAGAAGCAGCAGGTAATGCAGCAGCAGTAGATGAAGTAGGGTAGGAAGCAGCAGTAGATGCAGCAGGGTATGCAAGAGCAGGAGATTCAGCAGCAGGAGATGAAGCAGGGGAGATGCATCATCAGATGAATCCGCTGATGCATCAGAGGAAGTTGCAGAAGGAGATGCAGCAGCAGGAGGTTCATCAGAGGATGCAGCAGCAGGAGATGTAGGAGGAGATCCAGGAGGAGGAGATAGAGCAGCAGGAGATGTAGCAGTAAATGCAGCAGGAGATGCAGGATATGAAGCAGCAGGCGAAGCAGCAGGAGGAGATTCAGCAGGAGACGCATCAGGAGATGCATCAAGAGATGCAAGCATCAGGAGATGAAGTATTAGGAGGTGCAGCAGGGGATTCAATAGCAGGTGATGCAGCAGGAGGTGGCAGCAGGAGATGCAGCAGCAGGAGGTGCAGCAGCATGAAATGCAGCAGGAATGCAGCAAGGGATTCAGTAGCAGCAGATGTAGTAGCAGATGCAGCAGAAGTAAATTCATCAGCAGAAGATGTAGCAGGACATGCAGCAGTAGTAGATATAAGAGAGGATGCAGAAGTAGGGGATACAGCAGCAGAAGATGCATATTCAGCAGGCGGTGCAGCAGGAGATGCAGCAGCATATTCAGCAGCACATTCATCAGAAGATGCAGAAGCAGGAGATTCAGCAGCAGGAGATGAAGAATCAGCAGATACAGAAGCACATTCAGCAGGAGATGCAGTAGCAGGTGATACAGCAGTGTATGCAGCAGTAGCAGCTGGAGCATCAGGTGATGCACGAGGACATCAAAAATCAGAAGGTGAAATAACAGGAGATGCAGCAGTAGATTAATCCACAGCAGATGCACCAAAAGACGCAGGAGATGCAGCAGCAGGAACTGCAGCTGGAGATGCAGCAAAAGTAAATTCAGCAAGATATACAGAAGCAGGATATGCATCAGCAGGAGATGTGGCATGAGAGGCAGAAGAAGGAGATCCTGCAGCAGATGCAGTAGCATATACAGCACCAACAGATGCAGCAGCAGGAGATGAAACAGCAGATTGCAGCAGCAGGAGATTCAGCAGCAGGAGATGCAGCAGTCAGAGATGCAGCATCAGGAGATGCATCAGCAATTGAGGAGGGGATTCCTTAGGAGGTGCTGCAGCAGCAGATGCAGGAGATGCAGCAGTCAGAGATGCAGTAGGAGGAGATGCATCAGCAGGAGATGCATCAGCAGGAGTTGTGGTAGGATTTGATCCGGCAGTCAGAGATGCAGCAGGAGATGCAGCAGCTGGAGATGAAGCAGAAGATGCATCAGCAGAAGATGTAGTAGGAGGTGCAGCAGCAGCAGATGCAGCAGCAGCAGATGCAGCAGGAGATAGAGCGTTAGACACTGCAGCAGGAGATGAAGTAGCAGGAGATGCAGCAGGAGATGCTGCAGCAGATGCATCAAAAGGAGATGCATCAGGAGATGACTATTCAGAAGGAGATGCATCAGGAGATGTAACAGGTTATGTAGCAGCATGAGATGTCGCAGGAGATTGCAGGTGGAGATTCAGCAGCAGGAGATGCAAGAGCAGGAGATGCCACCGCAAAAGATCCAGCAGCAGATTCAGCAGCAGATTCATCAGGAAATGCAGTAGCAGCATATGCAGCAGTAGATAAAGCAGGAGATGCAACAGCAGGGGATGCAGCAGCAGATTCAGCAGCAAATTCCACAGGAAATGCAGCAAAATGAGATACAGAAGCAGATGCAGTAAGAGATGCAGATTAAGCAGTAGATGCAGCAGGAAAAGATGCTTCGGCTGATACAGCAGCAGGAGATGAGCAGGAGATTGAGCAGGAGATGCAGTAGGAGGCGAGGCAGGAGGTGATGATGCAGCAGAAAGAGAAGCAGGAGATGCAGACGCAGAAGATGCAGCAGGAGATGCAGAAGCAGAAACAGAAGCAGGAGATGCATCGGTAGTAGATACAGCAGGGGATTCGGAACAGGAGACGCAGCGGCAGGAGATACAGCAGTAGATGCAGATTCAGCAGGAGATTGATCAGCAGAAGAATCTGCAGCAGATTCACAGTAGGAGGTGCAGGAGCAGGAGATGCAGAAGGAGATGGGCAGAAATAGATGCAGCAGGAGAAGCCGCAGTAGGAGATGCAACAGCAGATGCAGGAGGAGGAGATGCAGCAGGAAATGCAGAAGGATATGCAGCAGGAGAAGCATCAGGAAGAGATGCAGCAAGACATGCAGTAGCAGCAGATACAGCAGCAGGAGATGCAGCAGCAGAAGATGCAGCAAGATATATAGCAGCAGGAATTGCAGCAGGAGATGCAGTAGCAAGAGATGTAGCATTTTCATAGGATGCATTAGAGGATGCAGCAGCAGGAGGTGCAGCAGCAGGAGGTGCAGGAGGATATGCATGAACAGGAGAATCAGTATGAGGTAGAGCAGGAAATGCAGCAGCAGGATATGTAGCTGGAGATTCAGCAGTAGATGAAGCAGCAGCAGAGCAGCAGCAGATGCAGCAGGAAATGCAGCAGGAGATGCCGCATCAGATGCAGAAGGAGATGAAATATCAGGAGATGAAGCTACAGATGCATCAGCTGAAGATGAAGCAGGAGATGCAGCAGAAGGAGATGCATCATCAGACGCGGCAGGAGATGCAAGAGGAGGTGAGGCAGATGATGTAGCAAGAAATACCGTAGAAGATGCAGCAGGAAATATATTCACAATATGCAGGAGAAGTAGATGAAGCAGGAGATGAATCAGAAGGAGATGCAGCAGTAGGAGATGCATCAGAAGATGTAGAAGCAGATGCAGCAGGAGAAGCAGGAGGAGATGCAGCAGCAGGAGACACAGGAGGTGATGCAGCAGGTAATACAGGAGCAGGAGATGCAGCAAAAGATGCAGCTAGAGATACAGCAGCAGGAGATTCAGCAGTATATAAAGAAGCAGAGGATGCAGTAGCCGGAGATGCAGCAGGAGTTTCAGCAGGAGATTCAGCAGCAGAAGATGCAGCAGCAGGAGATGTAGCAGCAGGAGATGAGCAGCAGGTGATGTAGCAGCAGAAGATGCTGCAGCAGATGTATCAGGAGGAGATGCAGCAGCAGGAGACTTAGCAGGAGGTTATGCAGCAGGAGATGCAGCAGGAAATTCTAGAGCAGGAGTTTCAGCAGGAGATGCAGCAGGAGATTCTATAGCAGGAGATTCAGCAGGAGATGCAGCAGGAGTTGCAGCAGCAGGATATGTAGCACCAAGAAATGCAGCAGGAGATGAAGGAGGAGATGCAGCAGAAGGAAATTCAGCAGCAGGAGATGCAGCAGGAAATTCAGCAGGAGAATCGCAGCAACTGATGAAGCAGCTGGAGATGAAGCAGGAGATGCAGCAGTAGATGAAGCTGCAGCATATGCAACAGCAGATGCACCAGATGGAGCACAAAGAGATGCAGAAGGGGATGGAGCAGCAGATGCAATGGGAAATGGTGCATCGGGAGATGTATCCGCCGATGCATGAGCACAGGATGCATCAGGAGATGTAGCAGCAGGAGATACAGGAGCAGGTGATGCCGCAGGAGATGCAGCAGGAGATGCAACAGCAGAAGATGCAGCACCAAGAGATGCAGCAGCACATGCAATATCCACAGATGAAGCAGTAGGAGATGAAGCAGCAAATGCAGCAGCAGGAGATGCAGCAGCAGGAAATACAACAGGAATAGATGCAGAAGGTAATGCAGCAGCAGGATGTGAAGCAGAATATGCATCAGCAGGAAATGCAGCACCTAGAGATTAAGATGGAGATGCAGCAGTAGGAGATGCAGCAGCAGGAGATGCAGAAGCAGATGCAGCAGCAGATGCAGCAACAGGAGATGCAGCAGCAGCACATGCAGAAGGTGATGCAGCAGTAGGAGATGCAACAGCAGCAGAGGCATCAGGAGATTCAGCAGCAGGAGATTCAGCATGATATGTAGAAGCATGAGATGTCCCAGGAGATTCATCAGGAGATTCATCAGCAACTGATGCAGCAGCAGGAGAAGCAGCAGGAGGTGCAGCAGCAGAAGGAGATGCAGAAGCAGATGCAGCAGGAAATGAAGATTCAGCAGAAGATGCAGTAGGAAGAGATTCTTCAACATATGCAGCTACATGATATGTTGCATCAACAGGAGATACAGCAGGTTATGGAGAAAGTGGAGATGATGCAGCAGACACAGCAGCAGGAGATTCAACAGCAGGAGATGCAGCAGCAGGAGATTCAGCAGAAGGAAATTCTGCAGCAGGAGAAGCAGCAGGAGATGCATATTTAGAAGCATATACATCAGGAGATGTAGCAGGATATGTAGCAGCATGAGATGCCACCAGAGATTCAGGAGGAGATTCAGCAGAAAGAAATGCAAGAACAGTATATGAAGCAGCAGGAGATGCAGATTTAGCAGGAGATTCAGAAGAAGGAGATGCAGAAGCAGATGCAGCAGGAAATGCAGATTCAGCAGGAGAAGCAATAGGAAGAGAATCTTCAGCAGATGCAGCACGATGTGAAGGATGACGAGATGTAGCAGAACATATAGCAGCCACAGATGCATCAGCAGATGAAGCAGGAAATGCAGCAAGAGATGCAGCAGCAGAGATGTAGCCGCAGATGCAGCAGAAGCAGATGCAACAGGAGATGCAGCAGCAGCAGATTCCGCAGGAGATGCATCAGCAGAAGATGCAGAAGGAGTTGCAGCATCAGGAGATTCAGCAGGAAATGCAGCAGCAGGGGATGTAGTAGCAAGATACAGAAGGAGATGGAGAAGGAGCTGCAGCATCAGGAGATGCAGCAGGGAATGCAGCAGCAGCAGAAGTAACAGGAGATGCAGCAGCATCATATGCAGTAGGAGATGTAGCAGCAGGAGATGAAGAAGCAGGAGATGCTACAGGCGATTCAGCCGGAGATGCAGAAGGAGGAGATGCAGAAGCAGGAGGTGCAGCAAAACATACATCAGCAGGAGACACAGCAGCAGGATATGAGGCAGAAGGTTCACCAGCAGCAGATGCAGCAGCAAAGGGTGCAGGATGAGATGCAGCAAGAATTGCATCAGCACGAGATACTGCTGGAAATTCAGTAGATTGTGCAACAGCAAGAGATTTGGCAACAGCAGATGCAGCAGGATATGCAGCAGCAGATGCAGCTGCATGATGCGTATCAGCAGGAGATGTAGCAGGAGATGCATATTCAGCAGGTGATGCACCAGGATATGCAGCAGGAGATTGAAGAGAAGGAAATGCAGCAGGAAATCAACCGGAGTTGAAGCAGCAGGAGATGCAGTAAAAGAAGATGTAGTTGCACCAGATGCAGCAGCAGATTCAGCAGGAATTGCAGCAGCAGGAGATGAAGAGGCAAGAGATTCTGCAGAAGATGCAGCAAGAGATGAAGTAGCAGGCTATACAGCAGCAGGAGATGAAGCAGCAGAGGCAGCAGCAGGAGATGCAGGAGGACATCCAGTAGAAGGAGATGCAGCAGCAGCAAATTTGGCAGGAGATGCAGCAGTACATGAAGCATCAGGAAATGGAGCAGCAGATAAAGCAGAAGGAGGTAATGCAGCAGAATATGCAGCAGCAGGTGATGCAGCTGTAGCTGCAGAGGCAGCAGATGCGGCAGCAATTGATGCAGCAGCAGATGCATCAGGAGATGCAGATTCAGTTGGAAATGTAGCAGGAGCAGATGCTGCAGCAGATGATGCATCATGAGATGCAGCAGAAGGAAATGCATCAAGATATGCTGCAGAAGGAGATGCAGTAGAATATGAAGCAGGAGATGCAGCAGAAGGAAATGCAGCAGGGGATGCATGTTCAGCAATAGATTCAGCAGAAACTTCAGAAGGAGATGCAGCAGCAGATTTAACAGGAGATGCAGCAGTAGATGAAGCAGCAGATGCAACGGGAAATGGTGCATGAGGACATGCATCGGCAGGTGCATGAGCAGAGGATGCATCAGGAGATGTAGCAGCAGGAGATACAGAAGCAGGAGATGAAGCAGCAGATGCATCATCAGGAGATTCAGGAAGACATCAATTAATAGGGGCTGCTTCTGCTTCCTCATTTTTTTCTATATCTCCCGCCGCATCTTCTGATGCTGCCTCTGCTGGTGCATTTCTTGCTGATGCATCTCCTGCTACATATCCTTCTTCTGCATCTACTGTTGCTACATTTCCTGCTGAATTTGCTGCTGAATCTGCTGCTGCATCCCCTGCTGCTGATTCTCCTGCTTCTGCATATCCTGCTGCTTTATGGTCTGTTTCATCTACTGCTGCTGCATATCCTCCTACATCTTCTGCTGCTACACTTCCTTCTGCTGCATCTGCTACTGCATCTCCTGCTGCATCTCCTTCTGCTCTATCTCCTGCTGAAAAGCCTGCTGCATCTCCTACGGCTGCATCTCCTGCAGCTGAATCTGCTGCCACAGTGCTGTGGTTGCATCTCCTGCTGCTGCATCTCCTGTTGCTGCATCTCCTTCAGAATATCCTGATGATGCAGATGCAGCAGCTGGAGCAGCAGGAGATGCAGAAGGAGATGCAGCAGGAGGTGCCCCAGCAGGAGATGGAGCAGGGGATACAGCAGCAGGAAAAGCAGCAGTAGATGCAGCAGTAATATATGCAGCAAAAGGAGATGAAGCAGGATAGGAAGCATCAGGAGACTAAGCAAGAGGAGATGCATTAGGAGATTTTGCAGCAGTAGCTGCAGCAGCAGTAGATGCAACAGAGAAAGGAGCAGTACGAGGTTCAGCAGTAGGAGATGGCACAGGAGATGCAGCTGCAGGAGATGCAGTAGCAGATGCAGCATCATGGGATACACGAGGACATCCATCAGCAGGAGATGCAGCATCTGGAGATGCACCAGTAGGCGAATCTACAGCAGATGCAGCAAAAAATGCATGAGATTCGGCAGCAGGAGATGCAGAAGCAGGAGATTCAGCAGCAGATGCAGCAGCAGGAGATGAAGTATCAGATGCAGGATCAGGAAATGCAGCAGTAGGAAATGCAGCAAAAGGAGATGCAGCAGGAGTTGCTGCAGAAGGAGATGCAGCAGAGTTTGCAGCAGCAGGAGATGCAGAAGCTGGAGATCCAGCTAGAAAGCACCATCATAAGATGAATCCGCAGATGCAACAGAAGGATATGGAGCCTGAGATGCAGCCGCAAGAGATGCAGCAGGAGATGCAGAAGGAGATGCAATAGGAGATGCATTAGCAGGATATGCAGCAAGAGACTGAACAAGAGGAGATGTACCCTGAGATGCAGCAGCAGGAAATGCAGAGGGAGGTGAGAAGCAGACGAAGCAGCAGTAGATGCAGCAGCAAGATAGGCATGACAAGGAGATAAAACAGGAGATGCAAAAGCAGGAGATCAAGCTACAGGAGATGCATTAGGAGATGCAGTAGCAGCAGATACAGCATCAGGAGATGCAGCTGCAGTAGATGCAGGAGCAGATTCAGAAGCAGATTCCGTAAGAGATGCAGCTGCAGGAGATTCTTAAGCAAAAGATATAGCACCAGGAGATGCAGCAGCAGAAGCAGCAGGTAATGCAGCAGCAATAGATGAAGAAGGGTTAGAAGCAGCTGTAGATGCAGCAGGGTATGCAAGAGTAGGAGATTCAGCATCAGGAGATGAAGCAGGGGAGATGCATCATGAGATGAATCTGCTGATGCATCAGAGGAAGTTGCAGAAGGAGATGCAGCAGCAGGAGGTTCAGCAGAGGATGCAGCAGCAATAGATGCGGGTGTAGATCCAGGAGGAGGACATAGAAAAGCAGGAGATGCAGCAGCACATGCAGCAGCAGATGCAGGAGATGAAGCAGTAGGAGAAGCAGCAGGAGGAGATTGAGCAGGAGATGCATCAGGAGGTGCATCAGCAGGAGATGCAGCATTAGGAGATGTACCAGTGGATGCAGCAGCAGGAGATGCAGCAGGAGATTCAGTAGAAGGTGATGCAGCAGCAGATGCAGCAGAAGTGAATTCAGCAGCAGAAGATGCAGCAGTGTATGCAGCAGCAGCAGATGGAGCATCAGGTGATGCAGGACATCAAAAAATCAGAAGATGAAGCAAGAGGAGATGCAGCAGAAGATTAATCTACAGCAGATGCACCAAAAGATGCAAGAGATGCAGCAGCAGGAGATGCAGCAGGAGATGCAGCAGTAGTAGATTGAGCAAGATATACAGAAGCAGGAGATGCATCAGCGGGAGATGTGGCATGAGAGGCAGAAGAAGAAGATCCTGCAGCAGATGCAGTAGCATATGCAGCACCAGCAGATGCATCAGCAGGAGATTCAGCAGCAGGAGATGCAGCAGGTTATGGAGCAGCAGAAGATGCAGCAGAAGGAGTTCAGCAGCAGGAGATGCAGCAGGTGGAGATGCAGCATATTATGCAGCAGCAGGAGATGCAATAGTAGGAGATGAAGCAGTATATGAAGCAGCAGCAGATGCAGCAGAAAATACTGCAGATGCAGTAGTAGGAGATGAATCAGGAGATGCAGCAGGAGATTCAGCAGCAGGAGATGCAGTAGGAGATGGTGCAGATGGAGCTGTAGCCTCAGAAGGTGCAGAATGAGAAGCAGAAGGAGATGCAGTAGTAGGAGATGAAGCAGTATATGAAGCAGCAGCAGATGCAGCAGTAGGAGATGAATGAGGAGATGCAGCAGGAGATGATGCAGAAGCAAGAGATGCAGCAGCAGGAGATTACGCAGGAGATGCATCAGTAGATGATGCAGCAGCAGGAGATGCAGCCGCTGCAGATGCAGGAAGATATTCAACAGCAGATTCAGTAGGAGCTGCAGCAGCAGGAGATGAAGCAGCAGCAGATGCATCAATAGATGCCTATTCATCAGGAGATGCAGCAGGAAGAGATGCTTCAGCAGGTACAGCTTCATGAGATGTAGCACGAGATAGAGAAGGAGGTGCTGTAGGAGAAGAGGCAGGAGGAGATGATGCAGCAGACCCAGTAGCAGGAGATGCAGAAGCAGAAGCTGGAGCCGGAGATTCTGCAGCAGGAGATGCAGCAGCAAGAGATGCAGCAGGAGATACAGTCACAAGAGATGAGCAGCGGATTCAGCAGGAGATTCTGCAGCAAGAGATGAAGCCTCAGGATCTGCAGAGAAGAAGATGCAGCAGTAGGAGATGCAGCAGGAGATGCAACAGCAGACGCATCAGCAGGAGATGCAGCAGCAGAAGGTACAGCAGCAGCAGCAGATGCACAAGAAAATGGAGCAGGAGACGCGGCAGGATAAGATGCAGTACCGGCAGATCTGATTCATCTGCTGTTGCATATGCTGCTGCTTCATATACTGCTGCATCTCCTGCTTCATATCCTACTGCATCTCCTCCTGCAGCATATATTGCTGCATTTCCTACTGCTGCATCTCCTGTGGCATCATCTTCTCCTGTATCTCCTGCTGCTACATCTGTGGATGCATCTCCTGATGCACCATTTCCCGTTGCATCTGCTGCTCCATCCCCTTCTGCATCTCTTTCTGCTCCATCTGGTGCATCTGCTGTTGCATATGCTGCTGCTTCATCTACTGCTGCATCTCCTGCTAAATCTCCTGCTGCTTCATCTTCTGAAGTTTCTGCTGAATCTCCTGCTGAATATGCATCCCATGCTGCATCTCCTGCTGCTGCATCTCCTGCTACATATCCTACTGCATCTCCTCCTGCAGCATATCTTGCTGCATCTCCTGCTGCATCATCTGCTGCAGCACCTTCTGCTGCTACATCTCCTACTGAATCTGCATCTCCTGATGCATCTGTTGCAGCATCTATTGCTGCTGCATCTGCTGCCTCTGCAGCTGCATCTGCATCACCTGCTGCTGCATCACCTGCTGTATTACCTCCTGCTGCTTAATCTGCTGCTCCATTTCCTGATGCTTCATGTACTGCTGCATCTCCTGCTACACTTGCTGCTGCTGCATCTCCTTCTACTGGATGTCCTCATGCATCTCCTGCTGCTGCATCTGCTTCTTCATCTCCTGCTGCTGTATAGCCTGCTCCTTCATCTCCTGCTGCATCCTTTCCGGATGCATCTGCGAATACATCTGCAGAAGTATCTCCATTTCCTGCTGCATCTGCTGCTCAGTCTTTTACAGATACATCTAGTGCTTCTGCATTTCAGCTGCATATCCTGTTAAAGGCATCTGCGGCTGCATCTCCTGCTGCTACATCTCCTGCTGAATCTCCTGCTGCACTTCCTGCTGTAACTGCTGATGCCTATGTTGCTATTTCATCTCCTGCTGCATCTCCTGATGAATCTTCTGCAGAATCTCCTCCAGAATCTCCTGCTACAATTCCTGCTGATGTATCTCCTGCTGCATCTCCTACTAGATCCCCTGCTGCTGAATCTCCTTCTACATCTCCTGCTTCATCTCCTGCTGAATCTGCCTCTGGTGCGGCTGCATCTTCTTTTACTGCATATACTGCTGCTGCATCTCCGGCTGCTGCATCTCGTTCTGCTACATCTCCTTCTGCATCTCCTGCTACAGCATCTCCTACTGTATCTCCTGAATTTGCTGCTGCATTTGCTACTGCTTCATCTACTGCTGCATCTCCTGATAGGTCTCCTGCTGCTGCATCTGCTCTTGCATCCTGTTCCACTGCATCTGCTGCTGCATCAGCTGCTACTTTCTCTCTTGCTGCATTTACTGCGGCTGAATCTCCTGCTATTTCTTTCTGCTGCATCTTCTTCACTTCATCTACTACTCTGCACTTCTTCTGCATCTACATCTGAGTCGCCTGTAGCAGCTCCTACTTCTTCATCTCCTGCTGCTACATCTCCTAGTGCATATTAAGCTGCTGCATCTCCTATTACTTCTGCTGCTACTGCATTCCCTGCTGCATCTCCTGATGCTGCAGCTCCTTCTGCATCTACTTCTGTGTCTCCTGCTACTACATCCCCTGCTGCTGCATTTCCTGCTGAATCTCCTGATGCTGCAACTCCTTCTGCATCTTCTGCTGATGCATCTCCTGCAGAATCTGCTGCTGCTGCATCTCCTGTTGAATCTGCTTCTGCTGCATCTGCGGCTACATCTCTGCTGCTGCATCTCTTGCTGCGATTCCTGCTTCATCTGCTGATTCATCTGCTGCTGCTCTATGTCCTGTTACATCTCGTCATCCTGCACATCCTGCTATATCTGCTGAAGATTCTCTTCCTATTGCTTCTCCTGCTGAATCTGTATTTCCTGCTGCATCTGCTTCCGCATCTCCTGCTGCTGCATCTCCTGCTGAATTAGCTGCTGCTGCATCTGCTTCTACATGTCACATTATAACTTTCTACGTTTGCTGCCTCATCTCCTGGTACATCTGCTCATGAACCTCCTGCTGCTGCATATCCTGCTTCATCTTCAACTGATGCCTCTGTGGCTTCATCACCTCATATGTCATCTCCTGCTGCATCTGCTGCAGTATTTCCTGCTGCAGTATCTGCTGATCCTGCATCTACTGCTGCATTTCCTGCTGCATCTGCTCCTGCTCTGCTGCTGCTTCATCTCCTGCCAAATCTCCTGCTACATATCCTGCTGCTGCACCTGTTAATGCATCTCATGATAATGCTTCATCTGCTACTGCATCTCCTGCTGCACCTACTGCTGCTGCATTTCCTGCTGCATCTTCTGCTGCTGCATCTCCTGCTGATGGGTCTGATGCAGCATCTCTTGCTCTTGCATCTCCTGCTGCATCTCTTGCTGCTGCATTACCTGCTCTATCTCCTCCTACTGCATCTCCTCCTGCTGCATATCCTGTTTCTCTATATACTGCTGCCTTTCCTGTTGCTGCATCGACTCCTGCTGAATCTGCTTCTGCATCTCCTTCTTCTGAATCTCCTGCTAAATCTGCATCTTCTGCTGCTTCATCTCCTGCTTTTGCATCTCCTTCTGCTGAATCTCTGGCGGCATCTCATGCTGCTACATATCCTGGTACATCACCTGACGTATCTCCTTCTGAATATGCATCTCCTGCTGCTTCTCCTGCTGCAGAATTTCCTTCTGCTGAATCTCCTGCTTATAATCTCTTGCTGCTGAATCTCCTGCTGCTGCGTCTGCTGCATCATCTCCTCTTTCTCCATATCCTGCTGTATCTCCTGTTGCTGCATCATATCATGCTTCAGCATATGTTGAAGAATCTCTTCCTACTGCATCTTCTGCTGAATCTTCATTTCCTGCTGCATCTGCTTCTGCATCACCGTTTGCATGTGCTGCTGCAGCATCTCCTTCTGCTGCATCTCCTTTTTCTGCATCTACTGGTGCTGCACCTGCTGCAACATCTGCTTCTGAATCCCCTGCTGCTGCATCTCTGCTGCATCTCCATCTGAATCTCTTGGTGCTGCATTTCCTGCTGATGCATATTCTGCTTCACATCCTGCTGCTGCATTACCTCCTGCATCTATTCCTGTTGTAGTTCCTGCTGCTGCATCTCCTGCTGCTGCATTTGCTGCTTCATTTCCTACTGCTGCATCTGCTGATATTGCATGTGCTGCTGCATCTCTTGGTGCTGCATCTTCTGGGGTTGCATCTCCTGCGGCATCACCTGCTCCTGTATCTCCTGCTGCTACATCTCCTGATGCATCCTCTGCTCATGCATCGGCGGATACATCTCCTGATGCACCATTTCCCGTTGCATCTGCTGCTCCATCCCCTTCTGCATCTCTTTGTGCTCCATCTGGTGCATCTGCTGTTGCATATGCTTCTGCTTCATCTACTGCTGCATCTCCTGCTTTATATCCAGCTGCTGCATCAGTTGCTGCTGAATCTCCTGATGAATCTCCTGGGGCATCTCATGCTTCTACATATCATTCTGAATCTATTGCTGCTGAATCTCCTGATGCCTCAGTTGCTGCTGCATCTCCTACAGCTGCATCACCTTTTGCATGTGCTGCTGCAGCATCTCCTTCTGCTGCATCTCGTGTTGCTGCATCTGCTCGTGCTGCACCTGCTGCAACATCTGCTTCTGCATCTCCTGCTGCTGCATCTCCGTCTGAATCTCTTGGTGCTGCATTTCCTGCTGATGCATATTCTGCTTCAACTCCTGCTACTGCACCACCTTCTGCATCTATTCCTTTTGTATTTCCTCCTTCTGCATCTCCTGCTGCTGCATCTCCGTCTGAATCTCTTGGTGCTACATCTCCTGCTGATGCATGTCCTGCTGCATCTCCTGCTTCTGCATCAACTTCTGCAGCTCCGGCTCCAGCATCTCCTACAGAATCAATTGCTGCTGCATCCCTTATTTATCTCCTACTGCTGCATATATTGCTGCATCTGGTGCTGCTGTACCTCCTCCTGCTGGATTTCCTCTTGCTTACCGTCCTGCTGCATCTCCCGCTGAATCTCCTCCTTCTGCATCTCCTGTCCCATCTCCTGTTGCATCTCTTCTGTATCTTCTGCTTCATCTCCTGCTGCTGCATCTCCTTCTGCTACATCTATTTCTGCATCTCCTGCTACAGCATTTCCTGCTGTATCTGCTGCTTCTGCATCTCCTGATACATCCCCTGCTGCTTCATCTCATCCTGCTGCATCTCTGGCTACATCTCCTGCTGCTATATCTCCTGCACTTGCATATCCTGCTGCTGCATCTCCTGTTTCTGCATCTCCTTTTGCCTTGTCTGCTGCTGCATCTCCTACTGTATCTCATTATGCAAATACTATTGAAGCATCTCCTGTGTCATATCCTTCTGCTGCATATCTTGCTGCTTCATCTCGTTCTACATCTCTTGATGCATCTCCTTGAGCGTCACCTGCTTCATCGCCTTCGGCATCACTTGCAGATGCATCTCCTGCTGCATCTCCTGCTCCTCCATATTCATCTGCATTTCCTGCTGCAGCTATTTATGAATCTACTTCTGGTGCATCTGCTGAATTTGCTGCTGCATCTGCTGCTGCTTCATCTACTGCTGCATCTCCTGATAGATCTCCTGCTGCTGCAGCTGCTGCTGCATCTGATGCCGCATCTGATGCTTTCTCTCTTGCTGCATTTACTGCTGCTGCATCTCCTGCTATATTTCCTTCTGCAGCATCTTCTTCAATTCATCTATTACTCTGCACATCGTGCTGCTGCATTTCCTCCTTCTGCATCTCCTTCTGAATCGCCTGTAGCATCTCCTGCTCCTTAATCTCCAGCTGCTACATCTCCTAGTGCATATGATGCTGCTGCATCTCCTGTTACTTCTGCTGCTGCTGCATTCTCTGATTCTACAACTTCTTCTGCGTCTCCTGCTACGACATCCCCTGCTGCTGCATTTCCGGCTGAATCTCCTGATGCTGCAACTGCTCCTGCATCTCCTCCTACTACATCCCCTGATGCTGCATTTCCTGCTACATCTCCTGATGCTGCAACTCCTTCTCCATCTCCTACTGTATCTCATTTCTTAATGCATGTCCTGATGCATTTCCTGTTGAAACGTCTCCTGCTCTATCTCCTCCGTTATACCTTTCTATATTTGCTGCTTCATTTCCTCATGCACCTGCTGATGCCCCTCGTGCTGCTGCATCACCTGCTTCATCTTCAACTGATGCATCTGTGGCTTCATCACATGATATGTCATCTATTGCTGCATCTGCTTCAGTATTTCCTGATGCAGTATCTGCTGATCATGCATCTACTGCTGCATTTCCTGCTGCATTTCCTGCTGCTCTGCTGCTGCTTCATCTCTTGCCAAAACTCCTGATTCATATCCTGCTGCTGCATCTCTTAATGGATCTCATGGTAATGCTTCATCTCCTGTTCCTGCTTTTCTTGCTGCATCTTCTGCTGCTGCATCTCCTGCTGATGGGTCTGACGCTGCATCTCTTGCTCTACTGCATCTCTTGGTCTTGCATTACCTGCTCTATCTTCTCCTACTGCAACTCCTCCTGCTGCATTTCGTGCTTCAACTCCTGCTGCTTCAAGTCCTCCTGCTGCATCTCCTGCTGCTGCATCTGCTGTTTCATCTCCTGCTGCTGCATCTGCTGATTCTGCATGTGCTGCTGCACCTCCTGCTGTATCTCTTGGTGCTGCATCTTCTGCTGTTGCATCTCTTGCTTCATCTCATTATGACTTAACTGCCACTATTGAGGCGCTTTAGGGAAATCGAATAACGCCCACAGGGAAGATGCTAGCATGGAATGCTGCTGCTTCTCAATGTCTTCTCTTAAAGCACTTTCACTGCAAAGCGAGACTTGTAAGTTTGAGTATACGCTTGTGTACTTTAACATCAGAACGGCTATTAAAGCGCCACTTGAAAACAGTAGAGCGTTCAGCTCAAATACCGCAGGGAAGAAGCTACGATGAAATGCTGGCTCTCGTTCGAGTCTTCTCTGGAAACGCTTTCACTGCAAGCTGCAAAGCATGACTAACAGAAGGTTTTAGTATAGGGTACTGAATTGTGATTTATGAAGGTGCTTTCTGATAAGTGAGTAACTGACGCAGTGAAGATGCTAGCGTGGAATACTGCTGCTACTGAGTGTCTTCTCTGCTTTCACTGCAAAGAAAAACTTGTAGAAGTTTCAGTCTAGGCTTGTACATTGCAACATCAGAATGGCTATTAAAGCATCACTTCAAAATCTTTAGCGCTTTCACTGCAAGGCAAGACTTGTTGAACTTCTAGTCTGGGCTTATGTACTGCATCATCAGAATGGCTATTAAAGCGTCACTGCAAAATTTGAAGACCTTTAGAAAAAGTACCGCAAGGGCGCTGCTACGATCAAATGCTAGCTCTCGTTAGAATCTTCTCTTGAAGCGCTTTCACTGCAAGCTGCAAAGCACGTCTAACAAAAGGTTTAGTATTGTTTACGGAGTTGTGATTTAACTATTGAGGAGCTTTAGGAAAAGTGAGTAAAGCCCGTATGGAAGATGCTAGCATGGAATGCTGCTGCTTCTGAATGTCTTCTCTTATAGCGCTTTCACTGCAAAGAAAGACTTGTAGAACTTTCAGTCTAGGCTCGTGTCCTGTAACATCAGAATGGGTATTAAAGCGTCACTTCAAAATTTCAAATCGGTCAGCATAAGTACGGCAGGGAAGCTGCTACGATCACATGCTGGCTCTCGTTAGTCTTCTCTGGAAGCGCTTTCACTGCAAGCTGCAAAGCACGACTAACACAAAATTTTAGTATAGGGTATAGAACAGTTACTTTACTTCACCAATTAACGCGCATTAGTAACAGTGAACATCGGCTGCAGGGAAGATGGTAGTATGGAATGCTGCTGCTTCTGAATGTCTTCTCTTATAGCACTTTCACTGCAAAGTACGACTTCTAGAACTTTCATTCTAGTCTTCTGAAGTATATCATCAGCTACTAAAGTGTCGCTTCAAAATTTCAGAGCGTTCAGCACAAGTACCGCAGGGAAGCGTCTACCATCAAATGCTGGTTCTCGTTAGAGTCTTCTCTAATAGCGCTTTCGCCTCAAGCTGTGAAGTACGACTAACACATTTTAATTTAGGGTAATGAATTGTGACTTAACTGCGCCTGTTAACGCGCTTATGGAAAAGTAAGTATTTCAGGCAGTGCAGATGCTGGTCTGAAACTACACCGCTTATTAATGTTTTCTCTTCTAGCGCTGTTACTGCAAAAGACGACTTGTAGAACTTTCACTCTAGGCTTATGAGCTGTAAGATCAGAATGGCTATTAAAGCCTCATTTCAAGATTTGAGATCGTTCAGCACAAGTACCGAGGGGACCTGCTACCATCAAATTTTGCCTCTCTATAGGATCCTTTCATGAAGCGCATTCACTGCCAGCCGCAAAGCACGAAAAACGCAACGTTTTCACGTAGGCTAGTTATTAGCGACTTAATAACTCCTAAGAACGCTTTTTAGGAAAAGAGAATATCTCCAGCAGGGAAGATGTTAGCATGGAATGCTTCTGCTTCTGTATGTCATGTCTTCTCTTAGAGCGCAATCACTGCAAACCAAGATTTATCCAACTTTCCGTCTAGGCTAGTGAACTGTAACATCAGCATATCTAGTAAAGCTTCACCTGAAGATTTGAAAGCGTTCAACAGAAATACCCCTGGGAAGTTGCTAGATTCAAATGGTGTCTCTCGTTAGAATCTTTTTTGGAAGCGCTTTCACTGCAAGCTGCAAACACGAAAGTAGTAGCATAGGCTAGTTAATAGGGACTTTTTAGTTAGGTCTAGTGAATAGGGACTTAACACCGTCTATTACAGCGTTGTAGTACACATTCATATCTGCAGCAGGGAAAATGCTAGCATGGAATGCTTCTGATTGTGGATGTATTCTCTTAGAGAACTTTCTTTGCAGAGCACGACTGTAAGACCAGAATGGCTACGAAGGCGTTACTTCAAAATTTCAGAGTGTTCAGCACAAGTAAACAGGAAAGGTTAACACCATCAAAAGTTGGCTTTCGTTAGAGTCTTCTATGGAAGCGGTTTCTCTGCAATATGCGGAGAACGACTAACGCAACGTTCTTGTGCTGGCAAATGAATAGAGACTTAATAGCGAATAATAAGGCGCTTTAGGAAAAGTAAATATCTCCAGCAGGGAAGATATTAGCATGGAATGCTTCCGCTTCTGAATGTCTTCTCTCAGAGCGCAATCACTGCAAACCAAGATTTATCCAACTTTCCGTCTAGGCTAGTGAACTGTAACATCAGCAAGGCTAGTAAAGCTTCACCTGAAGATTTGAAAGCGTTCAACAGAAATACCCCTGGGAAGTTGCTAGCATCAAATGGTGTCTCTCGTTAGAGTCTTCTCTGGAAGCCCTTTCACTGAGAGGTTGAAAACACAATGAACACTGCGTTTAAGTGTAGGTTAAAGAATAGTGACATACCAGCGTCTAATAACGAGCTTTAGGAAAAGTGACTATCTCCAACAGCGAAGACGTTAGCACGGAATGCTGCTGCTTCTGAATGTCGTCTCTTATAGCACTTTCACTGGAAAGCGAGACTTGTCGAACTTTCAGTCTAGACTAGTGAACGGTAACATCAGCATTGATAATCATCGTCAAGATATGGATACGGTAACATCAGCTGGATAATCATCGTCAAGGCATCACGTCAAGATTTTAGAGATTTCTGCACTAGTACCTCACGGAAGCTGCTACCATCAAATTCTGACTCTCGTTAGGATCTTTTCATGAAGCGTTTTCACCGTCAGCCTCAAAGCAGGAAAAAAGCAACCTTTCGCATAGGCTAGATATTAGCGATTCAATAACTCCTAACAACGCTCTTTAGGAAAAGAGAATATCTCGTGCAGGGAAGATGTTAGCATGGAATGCTTCTGCTTGTCGATGTATTCTCTTAGAGCGCTTTTACTGCAGAGCACGACTTGTAGATCTTTCCGTCTAGTCTTGTGTACTGTCAGATCAGAATGACTGCTTGTGCTTCTGAATGTCTTCTCTTAGAGCGCAATCATGCAAACCAAGATTTATCGAACTTTCCGTCTAGGCTAGTGAACGGTCTAAGTGCGAAGATGCTAGCACGGAATGCTACTGCTTCTGAATATCTTCTCTTACAGCGTTTTTACTGGAAAGGGAGACTTGTAGAATTTTCAGTCTCGGTTTGTGAACGGTAACATCAAAATAGCAATGAAGGTGTCACGTCAAAATTTCAGAGCATTCGGCATAAGTACCGCAGGAAAGCTGCTACCATCCAATTCTGGCTTACGTTAGAGTCTTCCTAGAAAGACTTTCACTGCAAGTTGCGGACACGACTAAAAAATGTTTTAGTTTAGGCTTGTTAATAGTGACTTTGAAACTCCTATTACGTCGCAATAGTTGGAATTAATGTCTCTAGCAAGGACGATGCTAGCATGGAATGATTCTGCTTATGAACGTGTTCTCTTAAAGCGCTAAAACTACAAAGCACGACCTGTCGAACTTTCACTCTAGGCTTGTGAAAAGTAACATCAGCATGCCTATTGAAGAATCATGTCAAGATTTTAGAGATTTCTGCTCAAGTACTTCATGGAAGCTGTTGCCATAATATTCTGGCTCACGTTAGGTCTTTTCATGAAGCGCTTTCACTGTCAGCCTCAAAACAGGAAAAAGGCATCGTTTTCGCGTAGGCTAGTTATTAGCGACTTAATAACTCCTAACAACGCTCTTTTTAGAAAAGAGAATATCTCCAGCAGGGAAGATGTTAGCATGGAATGCTTCTGCTTGTGGATGTATTCTCTTAGAGCTCAATCACTGCAGAGCACGACTTGTAGAACTTTCTATCTATAATAGTGAACAGTAACATCAGCATGGCTAGGAAGGCTTCACCTGAAGCGCTTAGCAGAAATACCCGTGAAAGTTCTACAAGTCTCGCTTTGCAGTGAAAGCGCTCTAAGAGAATACATCCACAAGCAGAAGCATTCCGTGCTAACATCTTCCCTGCTGGAGATGTGAATTTTTACTAAAACTCCGTAATAGATGGTGTTAAGTCCCTATTCACTAGCCTATGCTAATAAGTTCTTTTAGTCGTGTTTGCAGCTTGCAGTGAAAGCCCTTCCAGAGAAGATTCTAACGAGAGACACCATTTGATGGTTTCAGCATTCCCTCGGTAGTTCTGCTATAAGAGACGACATTCAGAAACAGCAGCATTCCGTGCTAACGTCTTCGCTGTTGGAGATAGTCACTTTTCCTAAAGCTCGTTATTAGTCGCTGTTATGTCACTATTCTTTAACCTACACTTAAACGCATTGTTAATCGTGTTTTGCACCTCTCAGTGAAAGCGGTTCCAGAGAAGAATCTAAAGAGAGACACCATTTGATGCTAGCAACTTCCCAGGGGTATTTCTGTTGAACGCTTTCAAATCTTCAGGTGAAGCTTTACTAGCCTTGCTGATGTTACAGTTCACTAGCCTAGACGGAAAGTTGGATAAATCTTGGTTTGCAGTGATTGCGCTCTAAGAGAAGACATGACATACAGAAGCAGAAGCATTCCATGCTAACAACTTCCCTGCTGGAGATATTCTCTTTTCCTAAAAAACGTTATTAGGAGTTATTAAGTCGCTAATAACTAGCCTACGTGAAAACGTTGCGTTTTTCGTGCTTTGCGGCTGGCAGTGAATGCGCTTCATGAAAGGATCCTATAGAGAGGCAAAATTTGATGGTAGCAGGTCCCCTCGGTACTTGTGCTGAACGATCTCAAATCTTGAAATGAGGCTTTAATAGCCATTCTGATCTTACAGCTCATAAGCCTAGAGTGAAAGTTCTACAAGTCGTCTTTTGCAGTAACAGCGCTAGAAGAGAAAACATTAATAAGCGGTGTAGTTTCAGACCAGCATCTGCACTGCCTGAAATACTTACTTTTCCATAAGCGCGTTAACAGGCGCAGTTAAGTCACAATTCATTACCCTAAACTGAAATGTATTAGTCGTACTTCACAGCCTGCAGCGAAAGCGCTATTAGAGAAGACTCTAACGAGAACCAGCATTTGATGGTAGAAGCTTCCCTTGCGGTACTTGTGCTGAACGCTCTGAAATTTTGAAGTGACACTGTACTAGCTGATGATATAATTCAGAAAACTAGAATGAAAGTTCTAGAAGTCGTACTTTGCAGTGAAAGTGCTATAAGAGAAGACATTCAGAAGCAGCAGCATTCCATACTACCATCTTCCCTGCAGCCGATGTTCACTGTTCTGAAAGCGCTTAATTGGTGAAGTAAAGTAACTGTTCTGTACCCCATACTAAAATTTTGTGTTAGTCGTGCTTTGCAGCTTGCAGTGAAAGCGCTTCCAGAGAAGACTAACGAGAGCCAGCATGTGATCGTAGCAGCTTCCCTGCCGTACTTATGCTGACCGATTTGAAATTTTGAAGTGACGCTTTAATACCCATTCTGATGTTACAGGACACGAGCCTAGACTGAAAGTTCTACAAGTCTTTCTTTGCAGTGAAAGCGCTATAAGAGAAGACATTCAGAAGCAGCAGCATTCCATGCTAGCATCTTCCATACGGGCTTTACTCACTTTTCCTAAAGCTCCTCAATAGTTAAATCACAACTCCGTAAACAATACTAAACCTTTTGTTAGACGTGCTTTGCAGCTTGCAGTGAAAGCGCTTCAAGAGAAGATTCTAACGAGAGCTAGCATTTGATCGTAGCAGCGCCCTTGCGGTACTTTTTCTAAAGGTCTTCAAATTTTGCAGTGACGCTTTAATAGCCATTCTGATGATGCAGTACATAAGCCCAGACTAGAAGTTCAACAAGTCTTGCCTTGCAGTGAAAGCGCTAAAGATTTTGAAGTGATGCTTTAATAGCCATTCTGATGTTGCAATGTACAAGCCTAGACTGAAACTTCTACAAGTTTTTCTTTGCAGTGAAAGCAGAGAAGACACTCAGTAGCAGCAGTATTCCACGCTAGCATCTTCACTGCGTCAGTTACTCACTTATCAGAAAGCACCTTCATAAATCACAATTCAGTACCCTATACTAAAACCTTCTGTTAGTCATGCTTTGCAGCTTGCAGTGAAAGCGTTTCCAGAGAAGACTCGAACGAGAGCCAGCATTTCATCGTAGCTTCTTCCCTGCGGTATTTGAGCTGAACGCTCTACTGTTTTCAAGTGGCGCTTTAAGAGCCGTTCTGATGTTAAAGTACACAAGCGTATACTCAAACTTACAAGTCTCGCTTTGCAGTGAAAGTGCTTTAAGAGAAGACATTGAGAAGCAGCAGCATTCCATGCTAGCATCTTCCCTGTGGGCGTTATTCGATTTCCCTAAAGCGCCTCAATAGTGGCAGTTAAGTCATAATGAGATGAAGCAAGAGATGCAACAGCAGAAGATGCAGCACCAAGAGATACAGCAGGAGGTGCAGCAGCACATGCAGAATCAGCAGATGCAGCAGCAGGAGATGAAACAGCAGATGCAGCAGCAGGAGTTGAAGCAGAATATGCATCAGTAGTAAACGCAGCACCATGAGATTAAGACGGAGATGCAGCAGGAGGTGCAGCAGCAGGAGATGCAGAGGCAGATGTTGCAGCAGGTGGAGCACCAGCAGATGAAGCAACAGGAGATGCAGTAGAAGGAGATGCTGCAGCCGCACATGCAGAAGGTGATGCAGCAGTAGAAGATGCAGCAGTAGGAGATGCAGCAGAAGATTCAGCAGCAGGAGATTCAGCAGCAGACAAAGGATATTCAGTAGCAGACACGGCATCAGGAGATTCAGCAGTTGGAGGTGCAGCAGGAGATGCAGAAGCAAACGCAGCAGTAGGAGTAGCAGCAGGTGGAGATGCATCAGGATATGCATATTAGGAAGGAGATGCAGCAGGAGATGAAGAGTCAGCAGAAGATGCAGTAGGAAAAGATTCTTCAAGATATGCAGCAGCAGGATATGATGCAGCAAAAGGAGATACAGTAAGTTATGGAGAAAGAGGAGATGGTGCAGCATTCTCAGCAGCAGGATACTCAGTAGGAGCAGACCTAGCAGAGGAGATTCAGCAGCAGGAGAAGCAGAAAGAGATGCATATTCAGAAGGAGATACCTCAGGATATGTAGCAGGATATGTAATAGCATAAGATGCCGCCGGAGATTCAGGAGGAGATTCAGCAGAAGGAGATGTAAGATCAGGAGATGCATCAGCAGGACATGTAGTAGGAGTCGATGTAGAAGGTAATAGAGTAGCAGGAGATTCAGAAGAAGGAGATGCAGAAAGAGATTCAACAGCAGGAGATGCAGCATGAGGAAAGGCAGCAGTATATAGAGAAGCCGGATATGCAGCAGGAGGAGATGCAGCAGGAGGAGATAGAGCAGGTAATGTAGCAGCAGGAGATGCAGCAGGAGATGCAAGAGCAAGAGACCCATCAGCAGGAGTTGCAGCAGCAGAAGATTCAACAGGAAATGCAGCAGCAGTAGGTGCATGAGGAGATGCAGTAGCAGGAGAAGAAGCATTATCATGAGATGCATTAGGAGGTGCAGCAGCAGAATATGTAGCAGGAGACTTGGCTGGAGATGAAGCATCAGCAGAGCAGCAGCAGATGCAACAGGAAAAGCAGCAGTTGGTGCAGGATCAGCAGATACTGCAGCAGGAAATACTGCAGCAAATGTAGAAGGAGATGACATATGAGGTGATGAAGCCACGGATGCTTTAGATGAAGATGAAGCAGGAGGTGCAGCAGCAGGATGTTCATTAGCAGATGTACCAGGAGATGAGGCAGCAAACGTAGAAAGTTATAACTTACATAAAGAAGCAGATGCAGCAGCAGCTAATTCAGCAGGAGATGCATCAGCAGAAGATGCAGAAGCAGATGCAGCAGGAAATGCAGATTCAGCAGGAGAAGCAATAGGAAGAGAATGTGCAGCAGATGCAGCAGGATGTGAAGGATGACGAGATGTAGCAGGACATAGAGCAGCAGCAGATGCATCAGCAGATGAAGCAGGAATCGCAGCAAGAGATGCAGCAGCAGAGGTGTAGCCGCAGATGCATCAGAAGCAGATGCAACAGGAGATGCAGCAGCAGCAGATTCTGCAGGAGATGCATCAGCAGAAGATGCAGAAGGAGTTGCAGCATCAGGAGATTCAGCAGGAAATGCAGCAGTAGGGGATGTAGTAGCAGGAGACACAGAAGGAGATGCAGAAGGAGCTGCAGCATCAGGAGATTCAGAAGGGAATACAGCAGCAGCAGAAGTAACAGGAGATGCAGCAGCATCATATGCACTAGGAGATGTAGCAGCAGGAGATGAAGAAGCAGGAGATGCTACAGGCGATTCAGCCGGAGATGCAGAAGGAGGAGATGCAGCAGCAGGAAGTGCAGAGTAGTAGGTGAAGTAAAGAAGATGCAGCAGAAGGAAATATAGCAGGAGATGCAGCCGCAGTAAATACAGCAAGAGAGAAAGTAGCAGCTGATGCAGCAGCAGATGCAGCAGGAGTAGACCTATCAGGAGATGCAGCAGTAGATGAAGCTGCAGTAGATGCAGCAGCAAATTAAGCAGATACAGCAGGAGATGCTGTAGCAGGAGATGCAGAAGGAGATGTAGCAGAACGAGATGAGGCAGCCAGAGATGCAGCAGCAGGATATGCAGTAAAAGAAGATGCAGCCGCACCGGAGGCAGATTCAGCAGGAGATGCAGCAGGAGATGTAGAAGGAGATTCAGCAACAGGAGATGTAGTAGGAGATGCAGCAGGAAAGACATCAGCAGGAATTGTACCAGGAGATTCTGCAGAAGAAGATTCAGCAGGAAATGCAGCAGGAGATGAAATAGCAATATAGGCATCAGCAGTTACAGCAGGAAGTGCAGCAGGAGATTCAGCAGGAGATGTAGCAGCAGGAGATGCAGCCGCAGATGCCTTCAACAGGATATGCAGCTGAAATGCAGAAGCACTAGATGTATCTGTAAAAGACTGAGCAGCAGATGCAGCAGGAAATGGAGATGCTTCTGCAGATGTATTCGCAGATGCATCCGGAAAGGATGCAGCAGGAGATGAAGGAGCAGGCTATACAGCAGCAGGAGATGAAGCAGCAGATGCAGCATCAGGTGATGCAGCTGCAGCTGCAGAGGCAGCAAATGTAGCAGGAATAGATGCAGCAGCAGGTGCATCAGGAAATGCAGATTTAGTAGGAGATATAGCAGCAGAAGATGCTGCAGCAGATGATACAGCAGGAGATGCAGCAGAAGGAAATGCAGCAAGAGATGCTGCAGGAGGAGATGCAGTAGGATATAAAGCAGGAGATGCAGCAGCAGGAGATGCAGCAGGGGATGCATGTTCAGCAGTAGATTCAGTAGGAAATTCAGAAGGAGATGAAGCAGCAGGAGATCTAGCAGGAGATGCAGCAGTAGATGAAGCAGCAGCATATGAAACATCAGATGCACCAGATGGAGCGGAAAGAGATGCAGCAGTGGATGGAGCAGCAGATGCAACGGGAAATGGTGCATCAGGAGATGCATCCACAGATGCATGAGCAGAGGATGCATCAGGAGATGTAGCAGCAGGATATACAGGATGCTGCAGGAGATGCAGCAGGAGATGCAACACCAGAAGATGCACCACCAAGAGATGCAGCAGGAGATGAAGGAACAGATGCAGCAGCAGGAGATGCAGCAGCAGGAACTACAACAGGAATAGATGCAGAAGGTAATGCAGCAGCAGGAGTTGAAGCAGAATATGCAGCAGCATGAGATGCAGCACCAAGAGATTCAGACGGAGATGCAGCAGAAGAAGATGCTGCAGCAGAACATGCAGAAATTGATGCAGCAGTAGGAGATGCAGCAGAAGATTCAGCAGTAGGAGATTCAGCAGCAGACAAGGATATTCAGTAGCAGACACGACATCAGGAGATTCAGCAGCAGGAGGTGCAGCAGGAGATGCAGAAGCAAACGCAGCAGTAGGAATGGCAGAAGGTGGAGATGCATTAGGAGATTCAGCATGATATGCAGCAGCAGAAAAGCGGCAGTATATACAGAAGCAGGATATGCAGCAGCAGGAGATACAAGAGCAAGAGATGCTGCACCAGACCCATCAGCAGGAGATGCAGCAGCAGAAGATGCAGCCGGAAATTCAGCAGCAGTAGGTGAAACAGGAGATGCAGTAGCAGGAGATGAAGCATTATCATGAGGTGCATTAGGAGATGCAGCAGCAGGATATGTAGCAGGAGATTTGGCAGGAGATGAAGCAGCAGCAGATGCAGCAGGAAATGCAGCAGTAGATGCAGGATCAGCAGATAATGCAGCAGAAAATACTGCAGCAGATGCAGAAGGAGATTACATATTAGGTGATGAAGCCACAGATGCAGCAGCTGAAGATGAAGCAGGAGATGCAGCAGCAGGAGATGCAGAAGTAGATGCATCAGGAAATGCAAATTCATCAGGAGAAGCAACAGAAAGAGAATCTTCAGCTAATGCAGCAGGATGTGAAGGATGACGAGATGTAGCAGGACATAGAGCAGCAGCAGATGCATCAGCAGATGAAGCAGGAATCGCAGCAAGAGATGCAGCAGCAGAGATGTAGCCGCAGATGCATCAGAAGCAGATTCAACAGGAGATGCAGCAGCAGCAGATTCTGCAGGAGATGCATCGGCAGAAGATGCAGAAGGAGTTGCAGCATCAGGAGATTCAGCAGGAAATGCAGCAGCAGGGGATGTAGTAGCAGGAGACACAGAAGGAGATGCAGTAGGAGCTGCAGCATCAGGAGATGCAGCAGGGAATGCAGCAGCAGCAGAAGTAACAGGAGATGCAGCAGCATCATATGCACTAGGAGATGTAGCAGCAGGAGATGAAAAAGTAGGGGCTGCTACAGGCGATTCAGCCGGAGGTGCAGAAGGAGGAGATGCAGCAGCAGGAGGTGCAGAGTAGTAGATGAAGTAAAGAAGATGCAGCAGAGGGAAATATAGCAGGAGACGCAGCCGCAGTAAATGCAGCAAGAGAGAAAGTAGCAGCTGATGCAGCAGCAGATGCAGTGGAACAGGATGCAAGAGCAGATGCAGCAGGAGTAGACCTATCAGGAGATGCAGCAGTAGATGAAGCAGCAGCAGATGTAGCAGCAAATTCAGCAGATACAGCAGGAGATGCTGTAGCAGGAGATGCAGAAGGAGATGTAGCAGAACGAGATGAGGCAGCCAGAGATGCAGCAGCAGGATATGCAGTAAATGAAGATTCAGCATCAGGAGATTGAGCAGGAGTTACATCAGCAGGAAATACATCAGCAGATTCTGCAGCAGGAAATTCAGTAGGAGACTGTGCAGCAGGAGATTCAGTAGAAAATGCAGCAGGAGATGCAGCAGGATATATAGAAGGAGATTCAGCAGCGGGGGATGCAGTAGGAGATGCAGCAGGAGATACATCAGCAGGAATTGTAGCAGGAGGTGCTGGAGGAGATTCTGCAGAGGAAAATTCAGCAGGAGATGCAGCAGGAGATGAAATAGCAACATAGGCATCAGCAGTTACAGCAGGATGTGCAGCAGGAGATTCAGGAGGAGACGTAGCAGCCGGAGATGCAGCCGCAGATGCCTTCAACAGGTTATGCATCTGAAATGAAGAAGAACTAGATGCATCGGTAGAAGATTGAGCAGCAGATGCAGCAGGAAAAGGAGATGCTTCTGCAGATGCATTTGCCGAGAATGCAGCAGGAGATGAAGCAGCAGGCTATACAGCAGCAGGAGATGCTGCAGCAGATGCAGCAGCAGGAGATGCAGGAGGACATCAAGTAGAAGGAGATGCAGCAGCAGCAAGTGTAGCAGGAGATGTAGCAGTACATGAAGCATCAGAAAATGGAGCAGCTGATTAAGGAGATGCAGCAATACATGAAGCATCAGAAAATGGAGCAGCAGATTAAGCTGCAGGAGGTAATGCAGCAGGTGATGCAGCATCAGGTGATGCAGCTGCAGCTACAGAGGTAGCAGATGTAGCAGCAATAGATGCAGCAGTAGCTGCATCAGGAGATGCAGATTCAGTAGGAGATGGTGAAGCAGAAGGTGCTGCAGCAGATGATGCAACAGGAGATGCAGCAGAAGGAAATGCATCAAGAGATGCTGCAGGAGGAGATGCAGTAGGATATGAAGCAGGAGATGCAGCAGCAGGAGATGCAGCAGGGGATGCATATTCAGCAGTAGATTCCGCAGAAACTTCAGAAGGAGATGCAGCAGCAGGAGATTTAGCAGGAGATGCAGCAGTAGATGAAGCAGAAGCATATGCAACAGCAGATGCACCAGATGGAGCAGAAAGAGATGCAGAAAGGGATGGAGCAGCAGATGCAATGGGAAATGATGCATCAGGAGATGCATCCGCAGATGCATGAGAAGAGGATGCACCAGGAGATGTAGCAGCAGGAGATACAGGATGCTGCAGGAGATGCAGCAGGAGATGCAACACCAGAAGATGCAGCACCAAGAGATGCAGCAGGAGATGCAGCAGCACATGCAGTATCAGCAGATGCAGGAGTAGGAAATAAAACAGAAATAGATGCAGAAGGTAATGCAGCAGCAGGAGTTGAAGCAGAATATGCAGCAGCAGGAAATGCAGCAGCAAGAAATTCAGACGGAGATGCAGCAGGAAATGCAGCAGCAGGAGATGCAGAAGTAGGAGATGCCGCAGAAGAAGATGCTGCAGCAGTACATGCAGAAGGAAATGAAGCAGTAGGAGATGCAGCAGGAGATGCAGCAGCAGGAGATTCAGCAGCAGACAAAGTATATTTAGTAGCAGACACAGTATCAGGAGATTCAGCAGCTGGAGGTGCAGCTGGAGATGCAGAAGCAAACGCAGCAGTAGGAGTGGCAGCAGGTGGAGATGCATTAGGAGATTCAGCATGATATGTAGAAGCATTAGATGCCAGAGGAGATTTATCAGGAGATTCAGCAGCAACTGATGCAGAAGCAGGAGAAGCAGCAGGAGATGCAGCAGCAGCAGGAGATGCAGAAGCAGATGCAGCAGGAAATGAAGATTCAGCAGAAGATGCAGTAGGAAGAGATTCTTCAAGATATGCAGAGGCACGATATGATGCAGCAACTAGAGATATAGCAGGTTATGGAGAAAGGAGATGATGCAGCAGACGCAGCAGCAGAAGATTCAGCAGGAGAAGATGCAGCAGCAGGTGATTCAGCAGCAGGAGATTCAGCAGCAGGAGAAGCAGCAGGAGATGCATATTCAGAAGGAGAGACGTCAGGAGATGTAGAAGGATATGTAGAAGCATCAGATGCGACCAGAGATTCAGAAGGAGACTCAGCAGAAGGAGATGCCAGAGCAGGAGATGAAGCAACAGGAGATGCAGAAGCAGGATATACAGCAGCAGGAGATGAAGCAGCAGGCTATACAGCAGCAGGAGATGAAGCAGCAGATGCAGCAGGAGGAAATGCAGGAAGACATCAAGTAGAAGGAGATGCAGCAGCAGGAGATGAAGCAGGAGATGCAGCAGGAAATGGAGCAGCAGAATAAGGAGATACAGCATCAGGAAATGCAGCAGGATATGAGGCAGGAGATGCACCAGCAGCAGAAGCAGCAGCAGATGTAGAACCATATGCTGCAGCAGATACAGAAGCAGATGAAGCAGCAGACACAGCTGGAGATGTAGCAACACCAGAAGCAGAAGCAGATGCAGCAGCAAAGATGCAAGATGAGATGCAGCAGGAATTGCATCAGTAGGAGATGCTTCTGGAAATTCAGTAGGATATGCAACAGCAAGCGATTTGGCAACAGCAGATGCAGCAGGATATGCAGCAGCAGATGCATCTGCATGAGGTGTATCAGCAGGAGATGTATCAGGAGATGCATATTCAGCAGGTGATGCACCAGGATATGCAGCAGGAGATTCAACAGAAGGAAATGCAGCAGGAAATCAGCCGGAGATGAAGCAGCAGGAGATGTAGGAAAAGAAGATGCAGCCGCACCAGAGGCAGCAGCAGATTCAGCAGGAGTTGCAGCAGCAGGAGATGAAGAGGCAGGAGATTCAGCAGCAGGAGATGCAGCATCAGGAGATTCAGCAGGAGATGCATCAGCAGGAAATGCATCAGCAGACTCTGCAGCAGGAAATTCCGTAGGAGATTCAGCAGGAGGAGATTCAGCAAAAAAGGCAGTAGGAGATTCAGTAGAAAATGCAGCAGGAGATACAGAAGGAGATTCAGCAGCAGGGGATGTAGTAGGAGCTGCAGCAGGAAAGACATCATCAGGAATTGTAGCAGGAGATGCAGCAGGAGATGAAATAGCAACATATGCATCAGCAGTTACAGAAGGAAGTGCAGCAAGAGATTCAGCAGGAGATGCAGCAGCAGGAGATGCAACCGGGGATGCATATTCAGCAGTAGATTCCGCAGAAACTTCAGAAGGAGATGCAGCAGCAGGAGATTAAGCAGGAGATGCAGCAGTAGATGAAGCAGCAGCATATGCAACAGCAGATGCACCAGATGGAGCACAAAGTGATGCAGCAGGGGATGGAGCAGCAGATGCAACGGGAAATGGTGCATCAGGAGATGCATCCACAGATGCATGAGAGGAGGATTCATCAGGAGATGAAGCAGCAGGAGATACAGGAGAAGATGATGCCGCATGAGATGCAGCAGTAGGAAATGCAGCAGGGGAGGCATATTCAGCAGTAGATTCATTAGAATCTTCAGAAGGAGATGCAGCAGCAGGAGATTTAGCCGGTGATGCAGCAGTAGTTGAAGCAGCAGGATATGCAACAGCAGATGCACCAAATGGAGCAGAAAGAGATGCAGCAGGGGATGGATCAGCAGATGCAACGGGAAATGACGCATGAGGAGATGCATCCGCAGATGCATGAGCAGAGGATGCATCAGGAGATGAAGCAGCAGGAGATACAGAAGCAGCAGATGCAGCATCAGTAGATGCAGGAGGAATTCAAGTAATAGGATCTGCTCCTGCTTCCTCATTTTTTCTATATCTCCCGCTGCAACTTCTGCTGCTGCCTCTGCTGGCGCATTTCCTGCTGATGCATCTCCTGCTACATCTCCTTCTTCTGCATCTACTGTTGCTACATTTCCTGCTGAAATTGCTGCTGAATCTGCTGCTGCATCCCCTGCTGCTGATTCTCCTGCTTCTACATATCCTGCTGCTTTATGGTCTGTTTCGTCTACTGCTGCTGCATATCCTCCTACATCTTCTGCTGTTACACTTCCTTCTGCTGCATCTGCTACTGCATCTCCTGCTGCATCTCCTTCTGCTCTATCTCCTGATGAAAATCCTGCTGCATCTCCTACGGCTGCATCTCCTGCAGCTGAATCTGCTGCCGCAGTGCTGTGGTTGCATCTCCTGGTGCTGCAACTCCTGTTGCTGCATCTCATTCAGAATATCCTGATGATGCAGATGCAGCAGCTGGAGCAGCAGGAGATGCAGAAGGAGATGCAGCAGGAGATACCTCAGCAGGAGATGGAGCAAGGGATACAGCAGCGTGCCAAGAAGCAGTAGATGCAGCAGCAATATCTGCAGCAAAAAGAGATGAAGCAGGATAGGAAGCATCAGGAGACTAAGCAAGAGGAGATGCATTAGGAGATTCGGCAGCAGGCTATGCAGCAGCAGTAGATGCAGCAGAGAATGGAGCTGCACGAGATTAAGCAGTAGGAGATGGCACAGGAGATGCAGCTGCAGGAGATGCAGCAGAGTTTGCAGCAGCAGGAGATGCAGAAGCTGGAGATCCAGCTAGAAAGCACCATCATAAGATGAATCCGCAGATGCAACAGAAGGAAATGGAGCAGGAGATGCAGAAGGAGATGCATTAGCAGGAGATGTAGCAGCAGGATATTAAGCAAGAGACTGAGCAAGAGGAGATGTATCTTTAAATGCAGCAGCAGGAAATGCAGCGGGAGATGTAGAACCAGACGAAGCAGCAGTAAATGCAGCAGCAAGATAGTCATCAGAAGGAGATAAAACAGGAGATGCAAAAGCAGGAGATTAAGCTACAGGAGATGCATTAGGAGATGCAGTAGCAGCAGATACAGCATCAGGAGATTCAGCTGCAGTAGAGGCAGGAACAGATTCAGAAGCAGATTCCGTAAGAGATGCAGCAGCAGGAGATTGATAAGCAAAAATATAGCAGCAGGAGATGCAGCAGCAGGAAATTCAGGAAGAGATGCAGCAGCAGAAGCAGCAGGTAATGCAGCAGCAGTAGATGAAGTAGGGTTAGAAGCAGCTGTAGATGCAGCAGGGTATGCAAGAGCAGGAGATTCAGCATCAGGAGATGAAGCAGGGGAGATGCATCATCAGATGAATCTGCTGATGCATCAGAGGAAGTTGCAGAAGGAGATGCAGCAGCAGGAGGTTCAGCAGAGGATGCAGCAGCAATGGATGCAGGTGTAGATCCAGGAGGAGGACATAGAGAAGCAGGAGACGCAGCAGCACATGCAGCAGCAGATGCAGGAGATGAAGCATTAGGAGAAGCAGCAGGAGGAGATTGAGCAGGAGATGCATCAGGAGATGCAACATTAGGAGATGTACCAGTGGATGCAGCAGCAGGAGATGCTGCAGGGGATTCAGTAGAAAGTGATGCAGCAGCAGATGCAGCAGAAGTGAATTCAGCAGCAGAAGATGCAGCAGTGTATGCAGCAGCAGCAGATGGAGCATCAGGTGATGCAGGAGGACATAAAAAAATCAGAAGATGAAGCAACAGGAGATGCAGCAGTAGATTAATCTACAGCAGATGCACCAAAAGATGCAAGAGATGCAGCAGCAGGAGATGCAGCTGGAGATGCAGCAGCAGAAGATTGAGCAAGATATACAGAAGCAGGAGATGCATCAGCGGGAGATGTGGCATGAGAGGCAGAAGAAGAAGATCCTGCAGCAGATGCAACAGCATACACAACACCAGCAGATGCAGCAGCAGGAGATTCAGCAGCAGGAGATGCAGCAGGTTATGCATCAGCAGAAGATGCATCAGCAGGAGTTCAGCATCAGGAAATGCAGCAGGTGGAGATGCAGCAGTTTATGCAGCATCAGGAGATGCATTCTTCTTTCTGATGTCATCCTGCATGTCCTGCTGCTGCATCTGCTGCTTAATTTCCTGCTGCTGTATAGCCTGCTGCTTCATCTCTTGCTGTATCCTCTGCTCATGCATCTGCGGATGCATCTGCAGAAGCATCTCCATTTCCTGCTACATCTGCTGCTCATTCTTCTACAGATGCATCTAGTGCTTCTGCATTTCAGCTGCATATCCTGTTGAAGGCATCTGCGGCTGCATCTCCTGCTGCTACATCTCCTGCTGAATCTCCTGCTGCACTTCCTGCTGTAACTGCTGATGCCTATGTTGCTATTTCATCTCCTGCTGCATCTCTTGCTGAATTATCTTCTGCAGAATCTCCTCCAGCACCTCCTGCTACAATTCCTGCTGATGTATCTCCTGCTGCATCTCCTACTACATCCCCTGCTGCTGAATCTCCTTCTATATCTCCTGCTGCATTTCCTGCTGCATCTTCTGCTAGTGCATGTTCTGCTGCATTTCCTGCTGATGCATATCCTGCTGCTGTATTTCCTGATGCATCTCTTTCTGCTTTCTCTTTTTCTGCGTATCTTGCTGCATCTCTTCCTGCTGGATCTCCTGCTTAATCTCCTCCTACTACATCTTCAGCATATGCTGCTGCATCTGGTGCTGCTTCACATATTTCTGCATCTCCTGCTATTGCATCTGCTGCTGCATCTCCTGTTACTTCATCTGCTGCTGAATCTGCATCTCCTCTTTTGTCTGCTGCCTGCATCTCCTGCTGATGCATCTCCTCTTGCTGCATCTTCTGCTGCATTTCTGGCTACTGCATCTCCTTAATCTGCTGCTGCATCTGCTGCTCATTCATGTACTGCTGCATCTCCTGCTACAATTCCTGCTGCTACGTCTTCTGCCACTTGGTGTCCTCCAGAATCTCCTGCTGCTGCATCCTCTGCTCATGCATTTGCAGATGCATCTGCAGAAGTATCTCCATTTCCTGCTGCATCTGCTGCTCAATCTTCTACTGATGCATCTAGTGCTTCTGCATTTCAGCTGCATATCCTGTTGAAGGCATCTGCGGCTGCATCTCCTGCTGGATCTCCTGCTGCACTTCCTGCTGTAACTGATGATGCATATGTTGCTATTTCATCTTCTGCAGAATCTCCTCCAGCATCTCCTGCTACAATTCCTGCTGAAGTATCTCCTACAACATCCCCTGCTGCTGAATCTCCTTCTATATCTCCTGCTGCAACTCCTGCTGCATTTTCTACTGAATCTCCTGCTGCCTTTTCTACTGAATCTCCTGCTGCACAATCTCCTACGGAATTTCCTGCTGCACAATCTGCTGATGCATCTCCTGCTGAATCTCCTGATGCTGCATCTCCTGATGCTGAATCTCCTGCCTCTTCATCTCCAGCTGCTGCAATTCCTGCTGAATCTGCTGCTGCCTCTGGTTCGCCTGCATCTTCTTTTCCTGCATCTCTTGCTGCTGTATCTCCGGCTGATTTCCTGCTGCATTTCCTTCTCTTGAATCTCCTGCTGCATATCCTGGTGCATCACCTGCTGAATATGCATCGCTTGCTACATCTCCTGCTGATAAACCTCATGCAGCTGCATCTGCTGCTGCATATCCTGCTGCATCTGCTGTTACCAAATCGCTTGCTGTTTCATTTCCTACTGAATTTCCAGCAGCATCTCGTGCTGATGCAATTCTTGCTGCATCTCATCCTGCATCCTTTGCTGCTGCATCTGCTTCTGCTTCTGCTGCTTGTGCATCTCCTTCTGAATCTCCTGCTGCAATTCCTGCTGTAACCGCTGATGCCTAAGTTGTTATTTCATCTCCTGCTGCATCTTCTGCTGAATCTTATTCTGCAGAATCTCCTCCAGCATCTCCTGCTACAATTCCTGCTTATGTATCTCCTGCTGCATCTCCTACTGCATTACCTGCTGCTTAATCTCCTTCTATATCTCCTGCTGCAATCTCCTGCTGCATTTTCCACTGAATCTCCTGCTGCACAATCTCCTACATAATTTTCTGCTGCAGAATCTGCTGATGCATTTCCTGCTGATGCATCTCCTTCTGAATCTCCTGATGCTGCATCTCCTGATGCTGAATCTCCTGTCTCTTCATCTCCTGCTGCTGCAAATCTTGCTGATTCTGCTGCTGCCTCTGGTTCGCCTGCATCTTCTTTTACTGCATCTCCTGCTGCTGCATCTCCGGCTGATTTCCTGCTGCATTTCCTTCTGTTGAATCTCCTGCTGCATATCCTGGTGCACCACCTGCTGAATATGCATCTCCTGATACATCTCCTGCTGATACACCTCATGCAGCTGCATCTGCTGCTGCATATCCTGCTGCATCTGCTGTTGCCAAATCGCTTGCTGCTGCATATCCTACTGAATTTCCAGCAGCATCTCCATGCTGATGCAATTCTTGCTGCATCTCATCCTGCACCCTTTGCTGCTGCATCTGCTTCTGCTTCTGCTGCTGGTGCATCTCCTGCCTCATATCCTGCTGCTGTGTTTCCTGCTGATGTATATTTTGCTGCATCTCCTCCTGATGCATGTCCTGCTCCATCTCCTGCTTCTGCATCTACTTCTTCTGCATCTCCCCTTCCAGCATCTCCTGCTGCATCAATTGCTGCTGCACGTCTTTTTCGTCTCCTTCTGCTGCATATACTGCTGCATCTGATGTTGCTGTACCTCATCCTGATTCATAGCCTGTTGCATCTCCTCGTGCTGCATTTCCTGCTGAACTTCCTGTTGCTGCATCTCCTGTCCCATCTCTTCATGCTGCATCTCCTGCTGTATCTCTTGCTGCTGCATCTCTTTCTGCTACATCTCCTTCTGCAGCTCCTGCTACAGCATCTCCTGCTGTATCTTCTGCTTCTGCATCTCCTGATACATACCCTGCTACTTCATCTCATCCTGCTGCATCTCAGGCTGCATCTCCTGCTGTTATAGCTCCTGCTCTTTCATATCCTGCTACTGCATCGCCAAATGAATCTCCTGCTGCTTCATCTCTTTATCCATGTCGTGCTGCTGCATCTCCTTTTTCTGCATCTCCTTTTGCCTTGTCTGCTGCTGCATCTCCTGCTGTATCTCATGTTGCACCTTCTATTTAAGCATTCCTGCATCATCTCTTTCTGCTGCATATCTTCCTGCTTCATGTCGTTCTGCATCTCCTGCTGCATCTCCTTGAGCGTCACTTGCTGCATCTCCTCTACATAACCTGCAGATGCATCTCCTGTTGTATCTCCTGCTCCTACATAGTCACCTGCATTTCCTGCTGCAGCTCGTTATGATTCTACTACTGCTGCATCTGCTAAATTTGCTGCTGCTTCATCTACTGCTGCTTCATCTACTGCTGCATCTCCTGATAGGTCTACTCCTGCTGCTGCATCTCCTGCTACTGCATCTGATGCTGCATCTGATGCTACTTTCTCTCTTGATGCATTTACTGCGGCTGCATATCCAGCTATATTTTCTTCTGCTGCATCTTCTTCACTTCATCTACTACTCTGCACCTCCTGCTGCTGCATCTCCTCCTTCTGCATCTCCGGCTGAATCACCTGTAGCATCTCCTGCTTCTTCATCCCATGCTGCTACATCTCCTAGTGCATATGATGCTGCTGCATCTCCTATTACTTCTGCTGCTGCTGCATTCCCTGCTGCATCTCCTGATGCTGCAGCTCCTTCTGCATCTCCTTCTGTGTCTCCTGCTACTACATCCCCTGCTGCTGCATTTCCTGCTGAATCTCCTGATGCTGCAATTCCTTCTGCATCTTCTGCTGATGCATCTCCTGCAGAATCTGCTCCTGCTGCATCTCCTGTTGAATCTGCTTCTGATGCATCTGCGGCTACATCTCTGCTGCTGCATCTCTTGCTGCGATTCCTGCTTCATCTGCTGATGCATCTGCTGCTGCTCTATGTCCTGCTACATCTCGTCATCCTTCACATCCTGCTGTATCTGCTCAAGATTCTCTTCCTATTGCTTCTCCTGCTGAATCTACATTTCCTGCTGCATCTGCTTCTGCATCTCCTGCTGATGCATCTCCTGCTGAATTAGCTGCTTCTGCATCTGCTTCTACATGTACGTTATAACTTTCTATGTTTGCTGCCTCATCTCCTGGTGCATCTGGTGATGCACCTCCTGCTGCTGCACCTCCTGCTTCATCTTCATCTAATGCATCTGTGGCTTCATCACCTCATATGTCATCTCCTGCTGCATCTGCTGCAGTATTTCCTGATGGAGTATCTGCTGATCCTGCATCTACTGTTGCATTTCCTGCTGCATCAGCTGCTGCTTCATCTCCTGTCAAATTTCCTGCTACATATCCTTCTGCTGCACCTCTTAATGCATCTCATGATAATGCTTCATCTCCTGCAACTACATCTCCTCATGCACCTACTGCTGCTGCATTTCCTGCTGCATCTTCTACTGCTGCATCTCCTGCTTATGGGTCTGATGCTGCATCTCTTCCTCTTGTAGCGCCTGCTGCATCTCCTCCTGATGCATTACATGCTCTATCTCCTCCTACTGCATCTCCTCCTGATTCATATCCTGCTTCTGTATGTACTGCTGCCTTTCCTGCTGCTGCATCTCTTGCTGGTGAATATCTTTCTGCATCTCCTTCTGAATCTCCTGCTGCTCTATTACCTTCTGCATCGACTCCTGCTGCATGTCCTACTGCTGCTTCTCTTCATACTGAATCTGCTTCTGCATCTCCTTCTTCTGATTCTCTTCTAAATATGCATCTCCTGCTAAATCTGCTTCTGCATCTCCTGCTGCTTCATCTCCTGCTCTTGCATCTCCTGCTGAATCTCCTCCTGAATTTTAGGCGGCATCTCATGCTGCTACATATCCTGCTATATCTCCTGACGTATCTCCTTCTAAATATGCATCTCCTGCTGCTTCTCCTGCTGCTGAATTTCCTTCTGCTGAATCTCCTGCTGCTGCATCTCCTGCTGTTGAATCTCCTATTGCTGCGTCTGCTGCATCATCTCCTCTTTCTCCATAACCTGCTGTATCTCCAGTTGCTGCATCATATCATGCTGATGCAGATGTTGAAGAATCTCTTCCTACTGCATCTTCTGCTGAATCTTCATTTCCTGCTGCATCTGCTTCTGCATCTCCTGCTGTTGCTGCATCCCCTGCTGCTTCTCCTGCCGCTGCATCAGTTGCTGCTGAATCTCCTGATGAATCTCCTGCGGCATTTCATGCTTCTACATATCATACTGAATCTCCTGCTGCTGAATCTCCTTCTGCTGAATCTCCTGTTGCTGCATCTGCTGCTTCATCTTCTGCTGCTGCACCTCCTGCTGCAGCTCCTACTGCTGCATCACCTTCTGCAGGTGCTGCTGCATCATCTCCTTCTGCTGCATCTCCTGTTGCTGAATCTGCTGCTTCATCTTCTGCTGCTGCACCTCTTGCTGCATCTCCGTCTGAATCTCTAGGTGCAGCATTTCCTGCTGATGCATATTCTGCTTCAAATCCTGCTGCCGCATTACATTCTGCATCTATTCCTGTTGTAGTTCCTTCTGCTGCATCTCCTGCTGCTGCATCTGCTGCTTCATCTCCTACTGCTGCATCTGCTGATATTGCATATGCTGCTGCATCTCTTGGTGCTGCATCTTCTGGTGTTGCATCTTCTGCTGCATCTCTTGCGGCATCACCTGCTTCTGTATCTCCTGCTGCTACATCTCCTGATGCATCCTCTGCTCATGCATCGGCGGATACATCTCCTGATGCACCATTTCCCGTGGCATCTGCTGCTCCATTCCCTTCTGCATCTCTTTGTGCTCCATCTGGTGCATCTGCTGTTGCATATGCTTCTGCTTCATCTACTGCTGCATCTCGTGCTTCATCTCCAGCTGCTGCATCACTTGCTGCTGAATCTCCTGATGAATCTCCTGCAGCATCTCATGCTTCTACATATCATGCTGAATCTCCTGCTGCTGAATCAAATGATGCCTCTGCTGCTGATGCATCTCCTACAGCCGCATCACCTCCTGCATGTGCTGCTGCAGCATCTCCTTCTGCTGCATCTCCTGTTGCTGCATCTGCTGGTGCTGCACCTGATACAACACATGCTTCTGCATCTCCTGCTGCTGCATATTTGTCTGAATCTCTTGGTGCTGCATTTCCTACTGATGCATATTCTGCTTCAACTCCTGCTTCTTCACCACCTTCTGCATCTATTCCTGTTGTATTTCCTGCTTCTGCATCTCCTGCTGCTGCATCTCTGTCTGAATCTCTTGGTACTGCATCTCCTGCTGATGCATGTCCTGCTGCATCTCCATGCTGATGCAATTCTTACTGCATCTCCGGCTCCAGCACCTCCTTCGGAATCAATTGCTGCTGCATCCCTTATTCATCTCCTACTGCTGCATACACTAATGCATCTGGTGCTGCTGTACCGCCTCCTGATGCATTTCCTCTTGCATACCCTACTGCTTCATCTCCTGTCCCATCTCCTCCTGCTGCATCTCCTGCTGAATCTCCTGCTTCATCTCCTGCTGCTGCATCTCCTTCTGCTACATCTCCTTCTGCAGCTCCTGCTACAGCATCTCCTGCTGTATCTGCTGCTTCTGCATCTCCTGATACATCCCCTACTGCTTCATCACATCCTGCTGCATCTCCTGCTGCTATAGCTCCTGCTCTTTCATATCCTGCTACTGCATCTCCAAATGAATCTCCTGCTGCTTCTTCTCTAGATCCACATCCTGCTGCTGCATCTCCTGTTTCTGCATCTCCTTTTACTTCGTCTGCTGCTACATCTCCTGCTTTATCTCATGTTGCACCTTCTATTGAAGCACCTCCTGCGTCATCTCTTTCTGCTGCCTCTCTTGCTGCTTCATCTCGTTCTGCATCTCCTGCTGCATCTCCTTGAGCGTCACCTGCTGCATCTCCTTCTGCATCACCTGCATATGCATCTCCTGCTGTATCTAGTGCTCCTGCATATTCATCTGCATTTCCTGCTGCAGCTCTTTATGAATCTACTACTGCTGCATCTCCTGAATTTGCTGCTGCATCTGCTGCTGCTTCATCTACTGCTGCATTCCCTGATAGGTCTCCTGCTGCTGCATCTCCTGCTACTGCATCTCCTGCTGCTGCATCTGATGCTGCATCTGATGCTACTTTCTCTCTTGCTACTTTTACTGCGGCTGCATCTCCTGCTATATTTTCTTCTGCTGCATCTTCTTCACTTCATCTACTACTCTGCACCTCCTGCTGCTTCATCTCCTCCTTCTGCATCTCCGGCTGTATCGCCTGTAACATCTCCTGCTTCTTCATCTCCTGCCGCTACATCTCCTAGTGCATATGATGCTGCTGCATCTCCTGTTACTTCTGCTGCTGCTGCATTCCCTGATTCTGCAACTCCTTCTGCATCTCCTGCTACGACATCTCCTGCTGCTGCATTTCCGGCTGAATCTCCTGATGCTGCAACTGCTCCTGCATCTCCTCCTACTACATCCCCTGATGCTGCATTTCCTGCTACATCTCCTGATGCTGCAACTCCTTCTCCATCTCCTACTGCATCTCGTTTCTTAATGCATGTCCTGCTGCATTTCCTGTTGAAACGTCTCCTGCTCTATCTCCTCCGTTATACCTTTCTACATTTGCTGCCTTATTTCCTCATGCACCTGCTGATGCCCCTCGTGCTGCTGCATCTCCTGCTTCATCTTCAACTGATGCATCTGTGGCTTCATCACATGATATGTCATCTGCTGCATCTGCTTCAGTATTTCCTGATGGAGTATCTGCTGACCTAGAATCTACTGATTGCAGCATTCCGTGCTAACGTCTTTGCTGTTGGAGATAGTCACTTTTCCTAAAGCTCGTTATTAGTCGCTGTTATGTCACTATTCTTTAACCTACACTTAAACGCAGTGTTAATCGTGTTTTGCACCTCTCAGTGAAAGCGCTTCCAGAGAAGACTCTAACGAGAGCCAGCATTTCATCGTAGCTTCTTCCCTGCGGTATTTGTGCTGAACGCTCTGCTATTTTCAAGTGACGCTTTAATAGCCCTTCTGATGTTAAAGTACACAAGCGTATACTCAAACTTCTTACAAGTCTCGCTTTGCAGTGAAAGCACTTTAAGAGAAGACATTCAGAAGCAGCAGCTTTCCATGCTACCATCTTCCCTGTGGGCGTTATTAGATTTCCCTAAAGCACCTCAAAAGTGGCAGTTAAGTCATAATGAGATGCAGCAAGGAGTTGCAACAGCAGTAGTTGCAGCACCAAGAGATACAGCACGAGGTGCAGCAGCACATGCAGTATCAGCAGATGCAGCAGCAGGAGATGCAGCAGCATGAGATTAAGACGGAGATGCAGCAGGAGGTGTAGCAGCAGGAGATGCAGAAGCAGTTGTTGCAGCAGGTGCAGCACCAGCAGATGAAGCAACAGGAGATGAAACAGAAGGAGATGCTGCAGCAGCACATGCAGAAGGTGATGCAGCAGTAGGAGATGTAGCAGCAGCAGATGCAGCAGGAGATTCAGCAGCAAGAGATTCAGCAGCAGACAAAGGATATTCAGCAGCAGACAAAGGATATTCAGTAGCAGACACGGCATAAGGAGATTCAGCAGCAGGAGGTGCAGCAGGAGATGCAGAAGCAAATGCAGAGGTAGGAGTGGCAGCAGGTGGAGATGCATAAGGAGATGCATATTCAGAAGGAGAAGCAGCAGGACATGCAGCAGCAGCAGGAGATGCAGAAGCAGATGCAGCAGGAAATGAAGATTCAGCAGAAGATGCAGTAGGAAGAGATTCTTCAACATATGCAGCAGCATGATATGATGCAGCAACAGGAGATACAGCAGGTTATGGAGAAAGAGGAGATGATGCAGCAGACGCAGCAGCAGGAGATTCAGCAGCAGGAAAAGCAGAAGGAGATGCATATTCAGAAGGAGATACGTCAGGAGATGTAGCAGGATATGTAACAGCATGAGATGCCGCCGGAGATTGAGGAGGAGATTCAGCAGAAGGAGATGCAAAAGCAGGAGATGCACCAGCAGGACATGCAGCCGGAGTCGATGCAGAAGGTAATAGAGTAGCAGGAGATTCAGAAGAAGGAGATGCAGAAAGAGATTCAGCAGCAGCAGATGCAGCAGCAGGCAATGCAGCAGTATATACAGAAGCAGGATATGCAGCAGGAGGAGATGCAGTAGGAGGAGATAGAGCAGGTAATGCAGCAGCAAGAGATGCAGCAGGAGATGCAAGAGCAAGAGATGCAGCATCAGACCCATCGGCAGGAGATGCAGCAGCAGAAGATGCAGCAAGAAAAGCAGCAACAGGAGATGAAGCATTACCATGAGATGCATTAAGAGATGCAGCAGCAGGATATGTAGCAGGAGTTTTGGCAGGAGATGAAGCAGCAGCAGAGCAGCAGCAGATGCAGCAGGAAATGCAGAAGCAGTAGATTCTAGGTCAGCAGATACTCCATCAGGAAATACTGAAGCAGATGCAGCAGATGACATATCATGTGATGAAGCCACAGATGCATCAGTTGAAGATGAAGCAGGAGATGCAGCAGCACGAGGGGCATCAGCAGGTGCATGAGGAAATGAGGCAGCAAATGTAGAAAGGTATAACGGAGGAGATAGAGCAGGAGACGAATCAACAGGAAATTCAGCATGACATGCATTAAGAAACGAGATGCAGTAGGAGATGGAGAAGGAGTTGCAGCATCAGGAGATGTAGCAGGAAATGCAGCATCAGGGGATGTAGTAGGAGGAGATGCAGAAGCAGTTGCAGCATCAGGAGATTCAGCCGGAAATGCAGCAGCAGGGGATGTCGTAGCAGGAGATGCAGAAGGAATTGCAGAATCAGGGAATGCAGCAGCAGCAGAAGTAACAGGAGATGCAGCAGCATCATATGCACTAGGAGATGAAGAAGCAGGAGATGCTACAGGCGATTCAGCCGGAGATGCAGAAGGAGGAGATGCAGCAGCAGGAGGTGCAGAGTAGTAGATGAATTGAAGAAGATGCAGCAGAAGGAAATATAGCAGGAGATGCAGCCGCAGTAAATGCAGCAAGAGAGAAAGTAACAGGAGGTGCAGCAGCAGATGCAGCAGCAGCAGCAGGAGATGCAGCAGCAGGAGATCGATTAGGAGTTTCAGCAGTAGATGAAGCAGCAGCAGATGCAGCAGTAGTAGACTCATAAAGAGCTGCAGCAGGAAATGCAGATGAATATGCAGGAGCACTAGATACAGCAGGATATGAATCTGCAGGTGATGCAGAAGGAGATGCAGCAGGTGACGCTCAAGGAGATGCAGCAGGAGATGCAGAACGAGATGAAGCAGCAAGAGATGCAGCAGAAAGAGATGACGCAGGAGGTGCTTCAATAGAAGGTGCAACATGAGATAAAGCAGGAGATGTAGCAGCAGACGAAGTAAAAGGAGATGCAGAAACAGGAGATGCAGCAGCAGGATGTGGATCTAGAGAAGAAGCAGCAGGAGATTCATTATAAGATGCAGTAGCAGGATATGAAACAGCAGGAGATGCAGCATGAGATTCAGCAGGATGAGAAGAAGCAGCAGGGGATGTATCAGGAGATGCAGAAGCAGCAGATACAGGAGGAGATGCTGTAGCAGGAGATGCAAAAGGAGATGATGCAGCAGCAGGAAGAGATTAAGAAGGAGATGCAGCAGGAAGAGATTAAGCAGGAGATGCAGCAGGAGGAGGTGGAACAGGAAATGAAGCAGGAGGACGTACAGCAGCAGCAGATGCAGCAGTAGATGGAGCAGAAGGAGATGCATAAGAGATGCAGCAGCAATTGATGAAGTAGGAGATGCTGGAGCCAGAGATGCCGAAGAAGTAAATGCAGACGAATTAGATGCAGAAGCAGGAGTTGCAGAGTTAGATGCATCGGCAGAAGATACAGCAAAACATACATCAGCAGGAGACACAGCAGCAGGATATGAGGCAGAAGGTACACCACCAGCAGAAGCAGCAGCAGATGCAGCAGCAAAGGGTGCAGGATGAGATGCAGCAAGAATTGCATCAGCATGGAGATGCTGCTGGAAATTCAGTAGGATATGCAACAGCAAGCAATTAGGCAACAGCAGAAGCAGCAGGATATGCAGCAGCAGATGCAGCTGCATGAGGTGTATCAGCAGGAGATGTAGCAAGAGATGCATATTCAGCAGGTGATGCAGCAGGATAGGCAGCAGGAGATTCAAGAGAAGGAAATGCAGCAGGAAATCAGCCGGAGATGCAGCAGCAGGAGATGCAGGAAAAGAAGAAGCAGGCGATCCAGGGGCAGCAGCAGATTCAGCAGGAGTTGCAGCAGCAGGAGATGAAGAGGCAAGAGATTCAGCAGCAGGAGATGCAGCATCAAGAGATTCAGCAGGAGATGCATCAGCAGGAAATGCATCTGCAGATTGTGCAGCAGGAAATTCTGTAGGAGATTCTGCAGAAGAAGATTCAGCAGGAGATGTAGCAGCAGGAGACGTAGCAGTAGGAGATGCAGCCACAGATGCCTTCAACAGGATATGCAGCTGAAATGCAGGAGCACTAGATGCATCCGTAGAAGATTGAGCAGCAGATGCAGCAGGAAATGGAGATGCTTCTGCAGATGCATCTGCAGATGCATGAGCAGAGGATGCAGCAGGAGATGAAGCAGCACGCTATACAGCAGCAGGAGATGCAGGAGGACATCAAGTAGAAGGGGATGCAGAAGCAGCAAATGCAGCAGGAGATGCTGCAGTACATGAGGCATCAGGAAATGGATCAGAAGATTAAGCAGCAGCAGGAAATGCAGCAGGAGATGCAGCAGAAGGAAATGCAGCAAGATATGCTGCAGGAGGAGATGCAGTAGGATATGAAGCAGGAGATGCAGCAGCAAGAGATGCAGCAGGGGATGCATATTCAGCAGTAGATTCAACAGGAACTTCAGAAGGAGATGAAGCAGCAGGAGATTTAACAGGAGATGCAGCAGTAGATGAAGCAGTAGCATATGCAACAGCAGATGCACCAGATGGAGCAGAAAGAGATGCAGCAGGGGATGGAGCAGCAGATGCAACGGGAAATGGTGCATCAGGAGATGCATCCGCAGATGCAAGAGCAGAAGATGCATCAGGAGATGTAGCAGCAGGAGATACAGGAGCAGAAGAAGATTCAGCAGCCCGGGATGAAGTAGGAGATTCAGCAGGAGATACATCAGCAGGAATTGTAGCAGGAGATGCAGCAGGAGATTCTGCAGAAGAAGATTCAGCAGGAGATGCAGCAGGAGATGAAATAGCAACATAGGCATCAGCAGTTACAGCAGGAAGTGCAGCAGGAGATTCAGCAGGAGATGTAGCAGCAGGAGATGCAGCCGCAGATGCCTTCAAGAGGATATGCAGCTGAAATGCAGAAGCACTAGATGCATCCGTACAAGATTGACCAGCAGATGCAGCAGGAAATGGAGATAATTCTGCAGATGCATCCACAGATGCATCCACAGAAGATGCAGCAGGAGATGAAGCAGCAGGCTATACAGCAGCAGGAGATGAAGCAGCAGATGCAACAGCAGGAAATGCAGGAGGACATCAAGTAGAATGAGATGCAGCAGCAGCAAATGTAGCAGGAGATGCAGCAGTACATGAAGCATCAGGAAATGGAGCAGCAGATTAAGGAGATGCAGCAGTACATGAAGGAGCAGGAAATGGAGCAGCAGATTAAGCAGCAGCAGGATATGCAGCAGGCGGTAATGCAGCAGGTGATGCATCAGCAGGTGATGCAGCTGCAGAGGCAGCAGAACCAGCAGCAATAGATGCAGCAGCAGATGCATCATGAGATGCTCTTTCAGTAGGAGATGTAGCAGAAGAAGATGCTGCAGCAGGAAATCCAGCAGGAGATGCAGCAGAAGGAAATGCAGCAAGAGATGCTGCAGGATGAGATGCAGTAGGATATGAAGCAGGAGATGCAGCAGCAGGAGATGCAGCAGGGGATGCATATTCAGCAGTAGATTCAGCAGAAACTTCAGAAGGAGATGCAGCAGCAGGAGATGTAGCAGGGGATGCAGCAGTATATGAAGCAGAAGCATATGCAACAGCAGTTGCACCTGATGGAGCAGAAAAAGATGCAGCAGGGGATGGAGCTTCAGATGCAATGGGTAATGGCGCATGAGGAGATGCATCTACATATGCATGAGCAGAGGATGCATCAAGAGATGTAGCAGCAGGAGATACAGGAGCAGGTGATGACACAGGAGATGCAGCAGGAGATGCAGCAGGAGATGCAACACCAGAAGATGCAGCACCAAGAGATGCACCAGGAGATGCAGCAGCACATGCAGTATAAGCAGATGCAGCAGTAGGAGATGAAGCACCAGATGCAGCAGCAAGAGATTCAGCAGCCGTAAATACAACAGGAATAGATGCAGAAGGTAATTCAGCTGTAGGAGATGCGGAAGATTCAGCAGGAGATGCAGCAGGAGATGTATAAGGAGATTCAGCAGCAGGGGATCTAGTAGGAGATGCAGCAGGAGATACATCAGCAGGAATTGTAGCAGGAGATGCAGCAGGAGAATCTGCAGAAGAATATTCAGCACGAGATGCAGCAGGAGATGAAATAGCAACATAGACATCAGCAGTTACAGCAGGAAGTGCAGCAGGAGATTCAGCAGGAGATGTAGCAGCAGGAGATGCAGCCGCAGATGCCTTCAGCAGGATATGCAGCTGAAATGTAGAAGCACTAGATGTATCCGTAAAAGCTTGAGCAGCAGATTCAGTAGGAAATGGAGATGCTTCTGCAGATGCATCCGCAGAGGATGGAGCAGGAGATGAATCCGCAGGCTATACAGCAGCAGGAGATGAAACAGTAGATGGAGATGTAGGAGGACATCAAGTAGAATGAGATGCAGCAGCAGCAAGTGTAGCAGGAGATGTACCAGTACATGTAGCAGCAGGAAATGGAGCAGGAGATTAAGGAGATGCAGCAGTACATGAAGCATCAGAAAATGGAGCAGCAGATTAAGCAGCAGGAGGTAATGCAGCAGGTGATGCAGCAACAGGTGATGCAGCTGCAGAGGCAGCAGGTGTAGCAGCAATAGATGCAGCAGCAGATGCATCAGGAGATGCAGATTTATTAGGAGATGTAGCAGCAGAAGGTGCTGCAGCAGATGATGCAGCAGGAGATGCAGCAGAAGGAAATGTATCAAGAGATGCTGCAGGAGGAGATGCAGTAGGATATGAAGTGGGAGATGCAGCAGCAGGAGATGCAGCAGGGGATGCATATTCAGCAGTAGATTCAGCAGGAACATCAGAAGGAGATGAAGCAGCAGGAGATTTAACAGGAGATGCAGCAGTATATGAAGCAGCAGCAGATGCACCAGATGGAGCAGAAGGAGATGATGCAGCAGGGGATGGAGCAGCAGATACAACGGGAAATGGTGCATCAGGAGATGCATCCGCAGATGCATGAGAAGAGGATGCATGAGAAGATGTAGCAGCAGGAGATACAGGATGCCGCAGGAGATGCAGCAGGAGATGCAACACCAGAAGATGCAGCACCAAGAGATGCATCAGGAGATGCAGCAGAACATGCAGTATCAGCAGATGCAGCAGCAGGAAATACCACAGAAATAGATGCAGAAGGTAATGCAGCAGCAGGATTTGAAGCAGAATATGCATCAGCAGGAAATGCAACACCAAGAGATACAGACGGAGATGCAGCAGGAGATGCAGCAGCAGGAGATGCAGAAGTAGGAGATGCAGCAGCAGAAGATGCTGCAGCAGCACATGCAGAAGGAGATGCAGCAGTATGAGATGCAGCAGAAGATTCAGTAGCAGGAGATTCAGCAGCAGACAAAGGATATTCAGTAGCAGACACGGCATCAGGAGATTCAGCAGCAGGAGGTTCAGCAGGAGATGCAGAAGCAAACGCAGCAGTAGGAGTGGCAGCAGGTGGAGATGCATTAGGGGATTCAGCAGAAGGAGATGCAAGAGCAGGAGATTAAGCAGCAGGAGATGCAGAAGCAGGCTAAACAGCAGCAGGAGATGAAGCAGCATAAGCAGCAGCAGGAAATGCAGGAAGACATCAAGTAGAAGGAGATGAAGAAGCAGCAAATGTAGCAGGAGATGCAGCAGTACGTGAAGCAGCAGGAAATGGAGCAGCAGAATAAGGAGATGCAGCATCAGGAAATGCAGCAGAATATGCAGCAGGAGGTAATGCAGCAGGTGATGCAGCAGCAGGTGATGCAGATGCAGCTGCAGAGGCAGCAGATGCAGCAGCAATAGATGCAGCAGCAGATGCATCAGGAGATGCTGATTCAGTAGGAGATGTAGCAGAAGAAGATGCTGCAGCAGATGATGCAGCAGGAGATGCAGCAGAAGGAAATGCAGCAAGATATGCTGCAGGAGGAGATGCAGTAGGATATGAAGCAGGAGATGCAGCAGCAAGAGATTCAGCAGGGGATGCATATTCAGCAGTAGATTCAGCAGGAACATCAGAAGAAGATTCAGCAGCAGGAGATTGGGCAGGAGATGCAGCAGTAGATGAAGCAGCAGCAGATGCAGCAGCAAATTCAGCAGATGCTGCAGTAGTAGATTCATAAATAGCTGATGCAGGAAATGCAGATGAATATGGAGGAGCACGAGATACAGCAAGAGATGCATCTGCAGGTGATGCAGAAGGAGATGCAGCAGGAGATGCAGAACGAAATGAAGCAGCAAGATATGCAGCAGAAGGATATGACGCAGGAGATGCTTCAATAGAAGGTGTCTCATGAGATAGAGCAGGAGATGCAGCAGCAGACAAGGCAAAAAGAGATGCAAAAACAGGAGATGCAACAGCAGGACATGGATCAAGAGATGAAACAGCAGGAGATTCATTAGGAGATGCAGTAGCAGGATATGAAACACCAGGAGATATAGATGCAGGAGATGCAGCCTGAGATGCATCAGGATGAGAATAAGCAGCAGGGGATGTATCAGGAGATGCAGAATCAGCAGATAAAGCAGGAGATGCTGTAGAAGGAGATGCAGAAGGAGATGTAGGAGAAGGAGATGCAGCAGCAGGAGATGCAGCAGGGGATTCAGCAGGAGATGCAGCAGGAGGAGATGGAACAGGAAATGCAGTAGGAGTAGGTACAGCAGCACCAGATGCAGCAGCGTATGCAGCGGAAGAGATGAATAAGGGATACAGCAGCAATTGATTCTGAAGGAGATGCTTGAGCCGGAGATACAGAAGAAGTAGTTGCAGAAGCAGGAGATGCAGCAGGACATGCATCAGCAGGAGATGCAGCAAAACATACATCAGCAGGAGACACAGCAGCAGGATATGAGTCAGGAGGTGAACCAGCTGCAGAAGCAGCAGCAGATGCAGCACCATATGCAGCAGAAGATGCAGAACCATATGCAGCAGGAGATACAGAAAGAGATGAAGAAGCAGACGCAGCTGGAGATGTAGCATCACCAGAAGCAGAAGCAGATGCAGCAGCAAAGGATGCAGGATGAGATGCAGCAAGAATTGCATCAGCAGGAGATGCTGCTGGAAATTCAGTAGGATATGCAACAGCAAGAGATATGGCAAGAGCAGATGCAGCAGGATATGCAGCAGCAGATGCAGCTGCATGAGGCGTATCAGCAGGAGATGTAGCAGGAGATGCATATTCAGCAGGTGATGCACCAGGATATGCAGCAGGAGATTCAAGAGAAGGAAATGCAGCAGGAAATCAGCTGGAGATGCAGCAGCAGGAGATGCCGTAAAAGAAGATGCAGCCGCACCAGTGGAAGCAGCAGATTCAGCATTAGTTGCAGCAGCAGGAGATGAAGCAGCAGGAGATTCAGCAGCAGGAGATGCAGCATCAAGAGATTCAGCAGGAGATGCATCAGCAGGAAATGCATCAGGAGATTGTGCAGCAGGAAATTCCGTAGGAGATTGTGCAGCAGGAGATTCAGTAGAAAAGGCAGCAGGAGATTCAGTAGAAAATGCAGCAGCAGATATAAAGGAGATTCAGCAGCAGGGAATATAGTAGGAGATGCAGCAGGAAAGACATCAGCAGGAATTGTAGCAGGAGATGCAGCAGGAGATTCTGCAGAAGAAGATTCAGCAGGAGACGCAGCACAAGATGAAATAGCAACATAGGCATCAGCAGTTACAGCAGGAAGTGCAGCAGGAGATTCAGCAGGAGATGTAGCAGCAGGAGATGCAGCCGCAGATGCCTTCAAGAGGATATGCAGCTGAAATGCAGAAGCACTAGATGCATCCGTACAAGATTGACCAGCAGATGCAGCAGGAAATGGAGATAATTCTGCAGATGCATCCACAGATGCATCCACAGAAGATGCAGCAAGAGATGAATCAGCAGGCTATGCAACAGCAGGAGATTGAGCAGCAGATGCAACAGCAGGAGATGCAGGAGGACTTCAAGTATAATGAGATGCAGCAGCAGCAAATGTAGCAGGAGATGCAGCAGTACATGAAGCATCAGGAAATGGAGCAGCAGATTAAGCAGCAGGAGATGCAGCAGAATATGCAGCAGGAGGTAATGCAGCAAGTGATGCAGCAGCAGGTGATGCAGCTGCAGCTGCGGAGGCAGCAGATGCAGCAGTAATAGATGCAGCAGATGCATCAGGAGATGCAGATTCAGTATCAGATGATGCAGCAGAAGATGCTGCAGCAGGAGATGCAGCCGGAGATGTAGCAAGAGGATATGCACCATGATATACAGCAGCAGGAGATGCAACAAAAGATGAAACAGGAGGAGATGCAGTAGGAGAGGCAGCAGAGGAGATGCAGCAGAATCTACTGTTGCATCTCCTGCTGCTGCCTGTCCTCCTGCTAAATCTCCTCCTGCTAAATCTCCTCCTGCATCAGCTGATGCATTTCCTGCATCTCCTGCTGCTGCATCTCCTGATGCATCTCCTGCTTCTCTATCTTCTGCTGCATCTCCTGCTGAATCACATGGTGCCTCTCCTGCTGCCGCATCTCCTGCTTCTGCATATCCTTTTGCATGTTTTGCTGCCACATCTCCTGCTTCTGCCTCTCCTATTCCTGCATCTCTGCTGCTGCATCTCCTGCTGCTGCATTTCCTGCTCCTGCTTCTCCTGATGCATCTGCTGCTGCATCTTCTGCAGCATCTTCTAGTGATTCAACTCCAGACGCTGCATCTCCTGCTGCATCTGCTGGTACTGCATCTTATCCTGCCGCATCTCCTGCTCCATTTTCTTGCGCATCTGCTGCTGCTGCTGTATCATCTGCTGATGCATCTCCTGCTGATGCATCTCCTGCTGATGCGTCTGCTGTTGCATCTCCTGCTGCACTTCCTACTGCTGCATCTTCTTCTCTGCAGATCCTGATGCTTCATCTCTTGCTGCAGAATCTCCTGCTGAATCCACTGCTCATCTCTTGCGACTGTATCTCCTGCTGCATCTCCTGCTGCTGCATCTCCTGCTGCAGAATCTCCGGCTCCAGCTTCTGCTTCTGCATCTCCTGCTACTGGGTCTGCTGCATCATCTCCTCCTGCCTCTTCTCCTACAGCACCTCCTTCTCTATCTCGTGCTACATCTCATGAAGCTGTACCTGCTGAAGCATCTCTTCCTGCTGCATCTCCTGATGAATAGGCATCTATTGATGCATCTGCTGCTGCTTCATCTCCTGCTGCTGCAGCTCCTACTGAATCTGCTGTTGAATATCTTCCTGCATCTGCAGCGGCTGCATCTCCTGCTGCTGCATCATCTACTGATGCATCTCCTGCGTAATCTCCTGCTGCTGCATCTCTTGCTTCTGCATCATCTCCTGCTGCATCTCCTCATTCATCTCCTACTGCTGCATCTGCTGCTGCTTCATATACTGCTTCATCTCCTACTACTGCATCTCCTTCTGCTTCTCATTCTGCACCTTCTGAGGCTACAGCTCCATCTGCACCATCTCCTACTGCATCTCCTGCTGCTGAATCTCCTGCTGCATCTCCTGATTTATCTCCTACTGCTGCATCTGCAGTATTTTCTGCTGCATCTGCTGCTGCTTCATATACTGCTTCATCTCCTACTACTGCATCTCCTGCTGCATCTCCTGCTGCTCAGCTCCTACTGCATCTCCTGCTGAATCAAATCCTACCACATCTCCTGCTTCATCTCCTACTGCTGTATCTGCAGTATTTCTGCTGCATCTGCTGCTGCTTCATATACTGCTTCATCTCCTACTACTGCATCTCCTGCTGCATCTCCTTCTGCTGCTTAAACTCCTGCATCTCCTCTTGCTGCATCTCCTGCCGCTGCATTTACTGATGCATCTCCTGATGCTTAATCTCCACCTGCTGCATCTCCTGCTGCTGAATCTCCTGCTGCTGAATCTCCTGCTGCTGCATCTGCTGGTGCTGCATATGCTACTGCATCTGCTGCAGGATCTTCTTCTTCTGCCTCTCATGCCACATCTCCTGCTGATGCATCTCCTGCTTCTGTATATCTTGCTCAATCTACTGCTGCTGCATCTCCAGCTTCATCTCCTGCTGCTTCATCTTCTGATTTTTTGATGTCCTTCTGCATCACCTGATGCTCCATCTGCTGCTGCTGCATACACTGCCGCATCTTCTGCTGCTGAATTTACTTCTGCTGCATCTGCTGCTGCATCACCTTCTACTGAATCCCCTGATGCATCTCCTGCTGCTGCATCCACTGGTACATCTCCTAAAGATGCATCTCCTGCTGATGCACCTCCTGATGCATCTCCTGCTCAATCTCCTCCTGCTGCTTCTCCTACTGCTTCATCTCCTGCATCTGCTGCTGCATGTGCTGCTGCATCTCCTGCTTCTCTATGTCCTCCTCCTGGATCTACACCCGCATCTATTGCTGCTGCATTCTCTGCTGAACCTCCTGCTGCTGCATCTCCTTCTGCAACTTCCTCTGATGCTTCAGCAGATTCATCTGATGATGCATCTCCCCTGCTTCATCTCCTGATGCTGAATCTCCTGCTCTTGCATACCCTGCTGCATCTACAGCTGCTTCTAAGCCTACTTCATCTATTGCTGCTGCATTACCTGCTGCTTCTGCTGCTGCCACGTCTCCTCCTGAATTTCCTGCTGCTGCATCTCCTGCTGCTATATCTTTTACTTATGAATTTCCTGCTGCTGCATCTCTTACGGAATCTGCTTCTGAATCTGCTCCTGCTTCTACTGCAGCTGAATCTCCTGATGCTGTATCTGCTGCTACTGCATCTCCTAATGCATCTCCTGTAGCTTAATCTCCTGCTTTTGCATTTCCTGTTTTATCTTTTTCGGATGCCTATATTGCTGCTGCATCTCCTGCTGCATCTGCTGCTGAATCTCCTGCTTCTGCATCTCATACTACATCTCCTGCTGCTGCATCTCCTGCTTCTGCATATCTCGCTGCATCTCCTGCTGCTGCATCACCTGCTGCATCACCTGCTGCCGAATCTCCTGCATCTTTTGCTGCATCTGCTGTAGATTCGCCTCCTGGTGCATCTCCAGCTGCTGCATCTCCTGCTGATGGATGTCCTCGTGCATCTCCTGATGCTGCATCTGCTGCTACATCTCCTGCAGCTGCATCTCGTGTGCCATCTCCTACTGCTGAACCTCGTGCTGCTCCTTTCTCTGCTGCGTCTACTGCTGCTGCACAGCCTGCTGCCGAATCTCCTAATGCATCTCCTCTTGCTTAGTCTCCTGAGGCTTCCTATCCTGCTTCATCTCCTTTTGCTGCAGATATTGCTGCTGCATCTACAGCTGCTTGGCAAGCTGCTGTATCCCCTGCTCCATCTCCTGCTGGGGCATCTCCTGCTGCTTCTCCTGCTGCATCTCCTGCTGCTCCAGCTGCTGCATCTGCATCATCAGGATATTCTGAAGGAGATGCAGCAACAGGAGATGCAGCAGCAGGTGATGCAACAACAGCACTGTGGCAGCAGATTCAGCTGCAGGAGATGCAGCCGTAGGAGATGCAGCAGGATTTTCAGCAGGAGATAGAGCAGAAGGAGATGCAGCAGGCGATGCAGTAGCAGATGCAGCAGAAGGAAGTGTAGCAGCAGAAGATGTAGGAGGATATGCAGCAGCAGTAGATGAAACAGACCATAAAGCAGCAGGATATGCTGAAGCAGGAGAATCAGCAGCAGAGGATGCAGCAACAGATTCAGCAGCAAATTCAGCAGGAAATGTAGCAACAGTAGATGCAGAAGAAGGAGATGTAGCAGGAGATGCATCAGCAGGAAATGCGCCAGCAGAGGCAGCATCAGAAGTTGCAGCGGGAGATATAGGAAAAAATGAGGAAGCAGGAGCAGCCCCTATTACTTGATGTCCTCCTGCATCTACTGATGCTGCATCTGCTGCTTCATCTCCTGCTTCTGTATCTCCTGCTGCTACATCTCCTGATGCATCCTCTGCTCATGCATCTGCGGATGCATCTCCTCATGCATCATTTCTCGTTGCATCTGCTGCTCCATCCACTGCTGCATCTCTTCCTACTCCATCTGGTGCATCTGCTGTTGCATATGCTGCTGCTTCATCTACTGCTGCATCTCCTGCTAAATCTCCTGCTGCTGCATCTCCTTCTGAAGATTCTAATGAATCTACTGCTGAATATGCATCCCCTGCTGCATCTGCTGCTGCTGCATCTCGTGCTTCATATCCTACTGCATCTCCTCCTGCAGCATATCTTGCTGCATTTCCTACTGCTGCATCTCCTGTGGCATCATCTCCTCGTGTATCTCCTGCTGCTACATCTCCTGATGCATCCTCTGCTCATGCATCTGTGGATGCATCTCCTGATGCACCATTTCCCGTTGCATCTGCTGCTCCACCACCTGCTGCATCTCGTTCTGCTCCATCTGGTGCATCTGCTGTTGCATATGCTGCTGCTTCATCTACTGCTGCATCTCCTGCTAAATCTCCTGCTGCTGCATCTCCTTCTGAAGATTCTAATGAATCTACTGCTGAATATGCATCCCCTGCTGCATCTCCTGATGGTGTTTCTCCTGCTGAATGTCCTTTGACTACTGCTGAATATCCTTTGTCTGCTGATGAATATCCTTTGCTGATGAATATTTTGCTGCTGAATCTCATGCTACTGAATCTCCTACAGCTGCATCACCTTTTGCATGAGCTGTTGCAGACGCAGCAGCAGGAGATGCAGCAGAAGGAGATGCAGCAGCAGGAGATGCAGCAGCAGGAGATTCAGCAGCAGGTGATGCATATTCAGAAGGAGGTACGTCAGGAGATGTAGCAGGATATGTAGCAGCATGAGATGTCACCAGAGATTCAGGAGGAGATTCAGCAGAAGGAGATGCAAGAGCAGGAGATGAAGCAGCAGGAGATGCAGAAGCAGGCTATACAGCAGCAGGAGACGAAGCAGCAGATGCAGCAGCAGGAAATGCAGGAAGACATCAAGTAGAAGGAGATGCAGAAGCAGCAAATGTAGCAGGAGATGCAGCAGTACGTGAAGCAGCAGGAAATGGAGCAGCAGAATAAGGAGATGCAGCATCAGGAAATGCAGCAGAATATGCAGCAGGAGGTAATGTTGCAGGTGATGCAGCATCAGGTGATGCAGGTGCAGCTGCAGAGGCAGCAGATTCAGCAGCAATAGATGCAGCAGCAGATGCATCATGAGATGCTAATTCAGTAGGAGATGTAGCAGCAGAAGATGCTGCAGCAGATGATGCAGCAGGAGACGTAGCAGAACAAAATGCAGCAAGATATGCTGCAGGAGGTGATGCAGTAGGATATGAAGCAGGAGATGCAGCAGCAAGAGATGCGGCAGGGGATGCATATTCAGCAGTAGATTCAGCAGGAACATCAGAAGAAGATGCAGCAGCAGGAGATTTAGCAGGAGATGCAGCAGTAGATGAAGCAGCAGCAGATGCAGCAGCAAATTCAGCTGATGCCACAGTATTAGATTCATAAAGAGCTGCAGCAGGAAATGCAGATGAATATGCAGGAGCAGGAGATACAGCAGGAGATGCATCTGCAGGTGATGCAGAAGGAGATGCAGCAGGTGACGCTCAAGGAGATGCAGCAGGAGATGCAGAACGAGACGAAGCAGCAAGATATGTAGCAGAAGGAGATGACGCAGGAGATGCTTCAATAGAAGGTGCCTCATAGAGCAGGAGATGCAGCAGTAGACAAGGCAAAAGGAGATGCAGTAAGAGGAGATGCAGCAGCAGGACATGGATCAGGAGAGTCACTGGGAGATGCAGTAGCAGGATATGAAACACCAGGAAATACAGAGGCAGGAGATGCAGCATGAGATTCAGCAGGATGAGAAGAAGCAGCAGGGGATGTATCAGGCAATGCAGAAGCAGCAGATACAGCAGGAGATGCTGTAGCAAGAGATGCAGAAGGAGATGTAGGAGAAGGAGATGCAGCAGCAGGAGATGCAGCAGGAAGAGATGGGACAGGAGATGCAGAACAAGGAAATTCAACTGGAGATGCAGCAAGGAGGTACAGCAGCAGCAGATGCAGCAGTATATGCAGCAGTAGGAGATGAATAAGGGATACAGCAGCAATTGATTCAGCAGGAGATGCTGGAGCCGGAGATACAGAAGAAGCAGGAGATGCAGCAGGACATGCATCAGCAGAGATACAGCAATACATAAATCAGCACGAGACACAGCAACAGGATATGAGGCAGGAGATGCACCAGCAGCAGAAGCAGCAGCAGATGCAGCAGAAGATGCAGAATCATATGCAGCAGAAGATGCAGAACCATATGCAGCAGGAGATACAGAAGCAGATGAAGCAGCAGACACAGCTGGAGATGTAGCATCACCAGAAGCAGAAAGAGATGCAGCAGCAAAGGATGCAGGATGAGATGCAGCAAGAATTGCATCAGCACGAGATGCTGCTGGAAATTCAGTAGGATATGCAACAGCAAGCAATTAGGCAACAGCAGATGCAGCAGGATATGCAGCAGCAGATGCAGCTGCATGAGGCGTATCAGCAGGAGATGTAGCAGGAGATGCATATTCATCAGGTGATGCACCAGGATATGCAGCAGGAGACTCAAGAGAAGGAAATGCAGCAGTAAATCATCCGGAGATGCAGCAGCAGGAGATGCAGTAAAAGAAGATGCAGCCGCAAAAGAGGCAGCAGCAGATTCAGCAGGAATTGCAGCAGCAGGAGATGAAGAGGCAGGAGATTCAGCAGAAGGCGATGAAGAGGCAGGAGATTCAGCAGGAGATGCATCAGCAGGAAATGCATCAGCAGATTGTGCAGCAGGAAATTCTGTAGGAGATTGTGCAGCAGGAGATTCAGTAGAAAAGGCAGCAGGAGATTCAGTAGAAAATGCAGCAGGAGATTTAAAGGAGATTCAGCAGCAGGGGATGTAGTAGGAGATGCAGCAGGAAAGATATCATCAGGAATTGTAGCAGGAGATGCAGCAGGAGATTCTGCAGAAGAAGATTCAGCAGGAGATGCAGCAGGAGATGAAATAGCAACATAGGCATCAGCAGTTACAGCAGGAAGTGCAGCAGGAGATTCAGCAGGAGATGTAGCAGCAGGAGATGCAGGAGGACTTCAAAGAAAATGAGATGCCGCAGCATCAAATGTAGCAGGAGATGCAGCAGTACATGAAGCATCAGGAAATGGAGCAGCAGATTAAAGAGATGCAGGAAATGCAGCAGAATATGAAGGAGGAAGTGATGCAGCTGCAGCTGCAGAGGCAGAAGATACAGCAGCAGCAATAGATGCAGCAGCAGATTCATCATGAGATGATGATTTAGTAGGAGATGTAGCAGCAGAAGATGCAGAAGATGCTGCAGCAGATGATGCTGAATCTGCTGCCTCTGCAGCTGCACCTGCATCACCTGATGCTGCATCACCTGCAACATTACCTCCTGCTGCATATTCTGCTGCATTTCCTGATGCTGCATCTCCTTATTCTGCTGCTCCATTTCCTGCTGCTTCACGTACTGCTGCATCTCCTGCTACATTTGCTGCTTCTGCATCTCCTTCTACTTGATGTCTTCCTGCATTTCCTGCTGCTGCATCTGCTGCTTCGTCTCCTGCTGCTGTATAGCCTGCTTCTGCATCTCCTGCTGCTTCATCTCCTGCTCTTGCATCTCCTTCTGCTGAATCTCCTCCTGAATCTCTGGTGACATCTCATGCTGCTACATATCCTGCTACATCTCCTGACGTACCTCCTTCTGAATATGCATCACCTGCTGCTGAATCTCCTGCTGCTGCATCTCCTGCTGCTGCATCTCCTTCTGCTGCATCTCCTGCTGCTGCGTCTGCAACAGCTCATGCAAAAGGTGATGCAGCTGTAGGAGATTCAGCAGCATGAGATTCAGCAGCAAAATATTCATCAGCAAAGGATATTCATCAGCAGACAAAGGATATTCAGCAGTAGTCAAAGGACATTCAGCAGGAGAAACACCATCAGGAGATGCAGCAGGGGATGCATATTCAGCAGTAGATTCATTAGAATCTTCAGAAGGAGATGCAGCAGCAGGAGATTTAGCAGGAGATGCAGCAGTAGATGAAGCAGCAGCATATGCAACAGCAGATGCACCAGATGGAGCAGAACGAGATGCAGCAGGTGGTGGAGCAGCAGATGCAACGGGAAATGGTGCATCAGGAGATGCATCCACAGATGCATGAGCAGAGGATGCATCAGGAGATGTAGCAGCAGGAGATACACGAGGAGATGATGCCACAGGAGATGCAGCAGTAGGAAATGCAGCAAGAGATGCTGCAGGAGGAGATGCAGTAGGATATGAAGCACGAGATGCAGCAGCAGCAGATGCAGCAGGGGATGCATATTCAGCAGTAGATTCATTAGAATCTTCAGAAGGAGATGCAGCAGCAGGAGATTTAGCAGGAGATGCAGCAGTAGAAGAAGCAGCAGCAGATGCAACAGCAGATGCACCAGATGGAGTAGGAAGAGATGCAGCAGTGGATGGAGCAGCAGATGCAACGAGAAATGATGCATGAGGAGATGCATCCGCAGATGCATGAGCAGAGGATGCATCAGGAGATGTAGCAGCAGGAGATACAGAAGCAGGAGATGAAGCAGCAGATGCAGCATCAGTAGGTGCAGGAGGACATCAAGTAATAGGGGCTGCTCCTGCTTCCTCATTTTTTCCTATATCTCCCGCTGCAACTTCTGATGCTGCCTCTGCTGGTGCATTTCCTGCTGATGCATCTCCTGCTACATCTCCTTCTTCTGCATCTACTGTTGCTACATTTCCTGCTGAATTTGCTGCTGAATCTGTTGCTGCATCCTCTGCTGCTGATTCTCCTGCTTCTGCATATCCTGCTGCTTTATGGTCTGTTTCATCTACTGCTGCTGCATATCCTCCTACATCTTCTGCTGCTACACTTCCTTCTGCTGCATCTGCTACTGCATCTCCTGCTGCATCTCCTTCTGCTCTATCGCCTGCTGAAAATCCTGCTGCATCTCCTACGGCTGCATCTCCTGCAGCTGAATCTGCTGCCGCAGTGCTGTGGTTGCATCTCCTGCTGCTGCATCTCCTGTTGCTGCATCTCCTTCAGAATATCCTGATGATGCAGATGCAGCAGCTGGAGCAGCAGGAGATGCAGCAGGAGAAGCAGCAGGAGATGCCCCAGCAGGAGATGGAGCAGGGGATACAGCAGCTTGCCAAGCAGCTGTAGATGCAGCAGCAATATCTGCAGCAAAAGGAGATGAAGCAGGATAGGAAGCCTCAGGAGACTAAGCAAGAGGAGATGCATTAGGAGATTCGGCAGCAGGCTGTGCAGCAGCAGTAGACGCAGCAGAGAAAGGAGCAGCACGAGGTTCAGCAGTAGGAGATGGCACACGAGATGCAGCTGCAGGAGATGTAGCAGCAGATGCAGCATCAGGAGATGCACGAGGACATCCATCAGCAGGAGATGCAGCAGCTGGAGATGCACCAGGAGGCGAATCTACAGCAGATGCAGCAAAAGATGCAGGAGATTCGGCAGCAGGTGATGCAGCAGGTGATGCAGCAGCAGGAGATGCAGCGAGATATGCAGAAGCAGGAGATGCAGCAGCAGGAGATGTAGTATGAGATGCAGAAGCAGGAGATTCAGCAGCAGATGCAGCAGGAGATGCAGCAGCAATATAGGCATCCGAAAAAGATAAAACAGGAAATGCAAAAGCAGGAGATTAAGCTACAGGAGATGCATTAGGAGATGCAGTAGCAGCAGATACAGCATCAGGAGATTCAGCTGCAGTAGAAGCAGGAGCAGATTCAGAAGCAGATTCCGTAAGAGATGCAGCAGCAGGAAATTCATAAGTAAAAGATATAGCAGCAGGAGATGCAGCAGCAGGAAATTCAGGAGGAGATGCAGCAGCAGAAGCAGCAGGTAATGCAGCAGCAATAGATGAAGTAGGCTTAGAAGCAGCTGTAGATGCAGCAGGGTATGCAAGAGCAGGAGATTCAGCATCAGGAGATGAAGCAGGGGAGATGCATCATCAGATGCATCAGATGAATCTGCTGATGCATCAGAGGAAGTTGAGGAAGGAGATGCAGCAGCAGGAATTTCAGGAGAGGATGCAGCAGCAATAGATGTGGGTGTAGATCCAGGAGGAGGACATAGAGAAGCAGGAGATGCAGCAGCAGACGCATCAGCAGGAGATGCGTCAGCAGGAGATGCATCAGCAGATGATACAGCAGCAGCAGCAGATGCGCAAGAAAATGGAGCAGGAGATGCGGCAGGATAAGATGCAGTACCAGCAGATGCAGCAGGAGATGCATCGTCTGGAGTTGAATCACTAGAAGATGCTGCAGAAGATGCAGCAGCAGATGCATCAGGAGAAGCAGGAGCAGGAAATGCAGCAGCAGGAGATGCAGCAGCAGAGATGCAGGAGTAGGAGAGGCAGAAGCAGGAGATGTGGCAGCAAAACATGCAAAAGGATATGCAGAAGCAGGAGATGCGGCAGCAGGAGAGGCACCATGTGATTCAGCAGGAGATGCAGCAGAAGATAGAGAAGCAGGAGATGCACCAGCAGATGCAGCCGCAGGAGATGCAGGAAATGCATCAGCTGATGCAGGAGGAGATTTAGCAGGAGGAGATTTAGCAGGAGGAGATTTAGCAGGAGGACAGGCAGCAGCAGGAGATGCAGCAGTAGATTCTGCTGCATCTCCTCTGCTGCCTCTCCTACTGCATCTCCTCCTGTTTCATCTTTTGTTGCATCTCCTGCTGCTGTATATCATGGTGCATATCCTCTTGCTACATCTCCAGCTGCATCTCCTGCTGCAGCATCTTCTGCTGCATCATCTGATACTGAATCTGCATCTCCTGATGCATCTGCTGCATCTATTACTGCTGCATCTGCTGCCTCCGCAGCTGCAGCTGCATCACCTGCTGCTGCATCACTTGCTGCATTACCTCCTGCTGCATATTCTGCTGCATTTCCTGATGCTGCTCAATCTGCTGCTCCATTTCCTGATGCTTCATGTACTGCTACATCTCCTGCTACATTTGCTGCTGCTGCATCTCATTATACTTGAAGTCCTCCTGCATCTCCTGCTGTTGCATCTGCTGCTCAATCTCCTGCTGTTGCATAGCCTGCTGATTCATCTCTTGCTGCATCTTCTGTGGATGCATCTGTGGATGCATCTGCAGAATTATCTCCATTTCCTGCTGCATCTGCTGCTCAATCTTCTACGTATGCATCTAGTGCTTCTGCATTTCAGCTGCATGTCCTCTTGAAGGCATCTGCGGCTGCATCTCCTGCTGCTACATCTCCTGCTGAATCTCCTGCTGCACTTCCTGCTGTAACTGCTGATGCCTATGTTGCTATTTCATCTTGTGCTGCATCTCCTGCTGAATCTTCTGCAGAATCTCCTGCTGCATCTCCTGCTACATTTGCTGCTGCTTCATCTCCTTCTACTTGATGTCCTCCTGCATCTCCTGCTGCTGCATCTGCTGCAGCATCTCCTGCTGCTGTATAGCCTGCTGCTTCTTCTCCTGCTTCATCCTCTGCTCATGCATCTGCAGAAGCATCTCCATTTCCTGCTGCATCTGCTGCTCAGTCTTCTACGGATGCATCTAGTGCTTCTGCATTTCAGCTGCATGACCTGTTGAAGGCATCTGCGGCTGCATCTCCTGCTGCTACATCTCCTGCTGAATCTCCTGCTGCACTTCATGCTGTAATTGCTAATGCCTATGTTGCTTTTTCATCTCCTACTGTATCTCCTGCTGAATTATCTTCTGCAGAATCTCCTCCAGTATCTCCTGCTACAATTCCTGCTGATGTATCTCCTGCTGCATCTCCTACTGCATCCCCTGCTGCTGAATCTCCTTCTGTATCTCCGGCTGCATCTCCTGCTTCATCTCCTGCTGCATCTTCAGCTAGTGCATGTTCTGCTGCATTTCCAGCTGATGCATATCCTGCTGCTGTATTTCCTGATGTATCTCTTTCTGCTTTATCTTTTTCTGCATATCCTGCTGCATCTCTTCCTGCTGGATCTCCTGCTTAATCTCCTCCTACTACATCTTCAGCATATGCTGCTGCATCTGGTGCTGCCTAACATATTGCTGCGTCTCCTGCTATTGCATCAGCTGCTGCATCTCCTGCTACTTCATCTGCTGCTGCATCTCCTGTTACTTCATCTGCTGCTGAATCTGCATCTCCTCTTTTGTCTGCTGCCTGCATCTCCTGCTGATGCATCTCTTCTTGCTGCATCTTCTTCTACATTTCTGGCTACTGCATCTCCTTAATCTGCTGCTGCATCTGCTGCTTATTCATGTACTGCTGCATCTCCTGCTACAATTCCTGCTGCTACATCTCCTGCCACTTGGTGTCCTCCTGCATCTCCTGCTGCTTCATGTCCTTCTATATCTCCTGCTGCATCTTCTGCTGAATCTTCCGCTGAATCTCCTGCTGCAGACTCTCCTGAAGTGTTTCCTGCTGCAGAATCTCCTGCTACATTTCCTGCTGATGCATCTCCTGCTGAATTTCCTGCCTCTTCATCTCCTGCTGCTGCTTCTCCTGCATCTGCTGTGGCTGCATCTTCTTCTCCTGTGTCTCCTGCTACTGCATCTCCTTCTTCTGAATCTCCTGCTGCTCTATTACCTTCTGCATCGACTCGTGCAGCATGTCCTGCTCCTGCATCGACTCTTGCTGCATCTGCTTCTGCATCTCCTGCTGATGCATCTCCTGCTAAATCTGCATCTCCTGCTGCATCTGCTTCTGCATGTCCTGCTGCTTCATCTCCTGCTCTTGCATCTCCTTCTGCTGAATCTCCTCCTGAATCTCCGGCGGCATCTCATGCTGCTACATATCCTGCTACATCTCTTCATGTATCTTTTTCTGAATATGCATCTCCTGCTGCTTCTCCTGCTACTGAATCCCCTGCTGCTGAATCTCCTGCTGCTGTATCTCCTGCTGCTGCGTATGCTGCATCATCTCCTCTTTCTCCATAACCTGCTGTATCTCCTGTTGTTGCATCATATCATGCTGCTGCATATGTTGCAGAATCTCTTCCTACTGCATCTTTTGATGAATCTTCATTTCCTGCTGCATCTGCTTCTGCATCACCTGCTGCAGAAGCGTCTCCTGCTGCTTCTCCTGCTGCTGCATCATTTGCTGATGAATCTCCTGATGAATCTCTTGCAGCATCTCATGCTTCTACATAACATGCTGAATCTCCTGCTGCATGTCCTCCTGCTGCATCTCCTAATCCTGCATCACCTTCTGCATGTGATGATGCAGCATCTCCTAACGCTGCATCTCCTGTTGCTGCATCTGCTGCTTCATCTTCTGCTGCTGCATCTCCTGCTGCATGTCCATCTGAATCTCCTGGTGCTGCATTTCCTGCTGATGCATATTCTGCTTCAACTCCTGCTGCTGCATTACCTTCTGCAACTATTCCTGTTGTAGTTCCTGCTGCTGCATCTCCTGCTGCTGCATCTGCTGCTTCATCACTAGCTGCTGCTGCATCTGCTGATACTGCATGTGCTGTTGTCTCTCTTGCTGCATGTCTTGGTGCTGCATCTTCTGGTGTTGCATCTCCTGCTGCATCTCCTGCAGCATCACCTGCTCCTGTATCTCCTGCTGCTACATCTCCTGATGCATCTTTTGCTCTTGCATCTGTGGATGCATCTCCTCATGCACCATTTCCCGTTGCATCTGCTGCTCCATCCACTTCTGCATCTCTTTCTGCTCCATCTGGTGCTTCTGCTGTTGCATATGCTGCTGCTTCATCTACTGCTGCATCTCCTGCTAAATCTCCTGCTGCTGCACCTCCTTCTGAAGTTTTTGCTGAATCTACTGCTGAATATGCATCCCCTGCTGCATCTCCTGCTGCTGCATCTCCTGCTTCATAACCTACTGCATCTCCTTCTGCAGCATATCTTGCTGCATTTCCTTCTGCTGCATCTCATGCTACATTTGCTGCTTCTGCATCGCCTACTACTTGATGTCCTCCTGCATCTCCTGCTGCTGCATCTGCTGCTTCATCTCCTGCTGCTCTCCTTCTTCTGAATCTCCTGCTGCTCTATTACCTTCTGCATCGACTCCTGCTGCATGTCCTGCAGTTGCATCTACTCCTGCTGCATCTGCTCCTTCATCTCCTGCTGATGCATCTCCTGCTAAATTTGCATCTCCTGCTGCACCTTCTTCTGCATCTCCTGCTGCTTCATCTCCTGCTCTTGCATCTCCTTCTGCTGAATCTCCTACTCAATCTCCCGCGGCACCTCATTCTGCTACGTATCCTGCTACCTCTCCTGACATATCTCCTTCTGAATATGCATCTCCTGCTACTTCTTTTGCAGTACCATCTCCTGCTTCTTAATCTCCTGCTGCTGAATCTCCTGCTGCTGGGTCTGCTGCATCATCTCCTCTTTCTCCATATCCTGCTGTATCTCCTGTTGCTGCATCATATCATGCTGCTGCATATGTTGAAGAATCTCTTCCTACTGCATCTTCTGCTGAATCTTCATTTCCTGCTGCATCTGCTTCTGCATCTCCTGCTGCTGCTGCATCTCCTGCTGCTTCTCCTGCTGCTGCATCAGTTGCTGATAAATCTCCTGATGAATCTCCTGCTGCATCTCCTTCTGAATATGCATCTCCTCAGGCATCTCCACCTGCTGCCACTCTTACTGCTGCGTTTGCTTCTGCATCTCCTGCTGCACCTCCAGCTTCTGAATCTCCTGATGCCGTGTCTGCTACTGAATATCCTTTGTCTGCTGATGAATATCCTTTGTCTGCTGCTGAATCTCCTGCTGCTGAATCTCCTTCTGCATCTCCTGCTGCTGCACCTCCTGCTGCATCTTCGTCTGAATCATTTGGTGCTGCATTTCCTGCTGATGCATATTCTCCTTCAGCTCCTGCTGCTGCATTACCTTCCGCTGCATTTTCTACTGAATCTCCTGCTGCCTTTTCTACTGAATCTCCTGCTGCAGAATCTCCTACGGAATTTCCTGCTGCACAATCTTCTGATGCATTTCCTGCTGATGCATCTCCTGCTGAATCTCCTGCCTCTTCATCTCCTGCTGAATCTCCTGCCTCTTCATCTCCTGCTGCTGCAATTCCTGCTGAATCTGCTGCATTCTCTGGTGTGGCTGCATCTTCTTTTCCTGCATGTCCTGCTGCTGCGTCTCTGGCTGATTTCCTGCTGCATTTCCTTCTCTTGAATCTCCTGCTGCATATCCTGGTGCATCACCTGCTGAATATGCATCTCCTGCTACATCTCCTGCTGATACACCTGCTCATGCAGGTGCATCTGTTGCTGCATATCCTGCTGCATCTGCTGTTGCCATACCTCTTGCTGCTGCATATCCTACTGAATTTCCAGCAGCATCTCGTGCTGATGCAATTCATGCTGCATCTCATCCTGCATCCTTTGCTGCTGCATCTCTTTCTGCTTCTGGTGATGCTACATCTCCAGCTGTGTCTGCTGCTTCATCTGCTTCTGTATCTCCTGCTACATATGGTTCTGCATCTCCTGCTGCATATGGTTCTGCATCTTCTGCTACATATGGTGCTGCTTCTCCTGCTGCTGCATCAGTTGCTGCTGAATCTCCAGATGAATCTTTTGCAGCATCTCATGCTTCTACATATCATGCTGAGTCTCCTTTTGCATCTCCTTCTGAATATGCATCTCCTGATGCATCTCCACCTGCTGCCACTCCTACTGCTGCGTTTGCTTCTGCATCTCCTGATGCATCTCCTGCTGCTGAATCTCCTGATGGTGTTTCTGCTGCTGAATATCTTTTGTCTGCTGCTGAATATCCTTTATCTGCTGATGAATATACTTTGCTGATGAATATTTTGCTGCTGAATCTCATGCTGCTGAATCTCCTGCTGCATCTGCTGCTGCTGCATCTCCTACAGCTGCATCACCTTTTGCATGTGCTGTTGCAGCATCTCCTTCTGCTGCATCTCCTGTTGCTGGATAAGCTGGTGCTGCACCTGCTGCAACATCTGCTTCTGCATATCCAGCTGCTGCACCTCCTGCTGCATCTCTGTCTGAATCTTTTGGTGCAGCATTTCCTGCTGATGCATATTCTGCTTCAACTCCTGCTGCTGCTTTACCTTCTGCATCTATTCCTGTTGTATTTCCAGCTGCTGCATCTCCTGCTGCTGCATCTGCTGATACTGCATGTGCAGCTGCATCTCCTGCTGCATCTCTTGGTGCTGCATCTTCTGGTGTTGCATCTCCTGCTGCATCTCCTGCGGCATCACCTGCTCCTGTATCTCCTGCTGCTATATCTCCTGATGCATCCTCTGCTCATGCATCTGCAGATGCATCTGCAGAAGTATCTCCATTTCCTGCTGCATCTGCTGCTCAATCTTCTACTGATGCATCTAGTGCTTCTGCATTTCCTCCTGAAGGCATCTGCGGCTGCATCTCCTGCTGCTACATCACCTGCTGAATCTGCTCTTGCCCTTCCTGCTGTAACCTCTGATGCATATGTTGCTACTTCATCTCCTGATGCATCTCCTACTGTATATCCTGCAGAATCTTCTTCTGCAGAATCTCCTCCTGCAACTCCTGCTGATGTATCTCCTGCTGCATCTCCTACTACATCTCCTGCTGCTGAATCTCCTTCTGTATCTCCTGCTGCATCTTCTGCTGAATCTTCCGCTGAATCTCCTGCTGCAGACTCTCCTACGGTGTTTCCTGCTGCAGAATCTCCTGCTACGTTTTTTGCTGATGCATCTCCTGCTGAATCTCCTGCCTCTTCATCTCCTGGTGCTGCTTCTCCTGCATCTGCTGCAGCTGCATCATCTTCTACTGCGTCTCCTGCTACTTCGTCTCCTTCTTCTGAATCTCCTGCTGCTCTATTACTTTCTGCATCGACTCCTGCTGCATGTCCTGCTGCTGCATCGACTCCTGCTGCTGCATCGACTCCTCCTGCATCTGCTTCTGCATCTCCTGATGATGCATCTTCTGCTAAATCTGCATCTCCTGCTGCATCTCCTTCTGCATCTCCTGCTGCTTCATCTCCTGCTCTTGCATCTCCTTCTGCTCAATCTCCCCCAAAATCTCAAGTGGCATCTCATGCTGCTACATATCCTGCTACATCTCCTGACATATCTCCTTCTGAATATACATCTCCTGCTACTTCTTTTGCAGTTGAATCTCCTGCTTCTTAATCTCCTGCTGCTGAATCTCCTGCTGCTGCGTCTGCTGCATCATCTCCTCTTTCTCCATAACCTGCTGTATCTCCTGTTGCTGCATCATATCATGCTGCTGCATATGTTGAAGAATCTCTTACTACTGCATCTTCTGCTGAATCTTCATTTCCTACTGCATCTGATTCTGTATCTCCTGCTGCTGATGCATCTCCTGCTGCTTCTCCTGCTGCTGCATAAGTTGCTGCTGAATCTCCGGATGAATCTCCTGCGGCATCTCATGATTCTACATATCTTGCTGAATCTCCTGCTGCTGTATCTCCTACTGCTGCATCTGCTGCTGCATCTCCTGCTGATGCATCTCCTGCTGCATCTCCGTCTGAAACTCTTGGTGCTGCATTTCCTGCTAATGCATATTCGTCTTCAAATCCTGATGCAGCATTACTTCTGCATATATTCCTGTTGTAATTCCGGCTGCTGCATCTCCTGCTGCTGCATCTGTTGCTTCATCTCCTGCTGCTGCAGCTGCTGATACTGCATGTGCTGCTGCATCTCCGGATGCATCTCTTGGTGCTGCATCTTCTGGTGTCGCATCTCCTGCTGCATCTCCTGCGGCATCATCTGCTCCTGCATCTCCTGCTGCTTCATCTCCTGATGCATCCTCTGCTCATGCATCTGCGGATGCATCTCCTGATGCACCATTTCCCGTTGCATCTCCTGCTCCATCCCCTGCTGCATCTCTTTCTGCTCCATCTGCTGCATCTGCTGTTGCATATGCTGCTGCTTCATCTACTGCTGCATCTCCTGCTGCTTAATCTGCTGCTTCATTTTCTGATGCTTCATGTACTGCTGCATCTCCTGCTACACTTGCTGCTGCTGCATCTCCTTCTTCTTGATGTCCTCCTGCATCTCCTGCAGCTGCATCTGCTGCATCATCTCCTGCTGCTGTATTGCCTACTGCTTGATCTCCTGCTGCATCCTCTGCGGATGCATCTGCAGAAGCATCTCCATTTCCTGCTGCATCTGCTGCTCAGTCTTCTACGGAGGCATCTAGTGCTTCTGCATTTCAGCTGCATATCCTGTTGAAGGCATCTGCGGCTGCATCTCCTGCTGCTACATCTCTTAGTGCATATGATGCTGCTGCATCTCCTGTTACTTCTGCTTCTGCTGCATTCCCTGCTTCATCTCCTGATGCTGCAACTCCTTCTGCATCTTCTGCTGATGCATCTCCTGCAGAATCTGCTGCTGCTGCATCTCCTGTTGAATCTGCTTCTGATGCATCTGCGGCTACACCTCTGCTGCTGCATCGCTTGCTGCATTGCCTGCTTCATCTGCTGATGCATCTGTGGCTGCTCTATGTCCTGCTACATCTCGTCATCCTTCACATCGTGCTGCATCTGCTGAAGATTCTCTTCCTATTGCTTCTCCTGCTGAATCTGCACTTCCTGCTGCATCTGATTCTGCATCTCCTACTGCTGCATCTCCTGCTGAATTAGTTGCTTCTACATCTGCTTCTACATGTACCTTATAACTTTCTACGTTTGTTGCCTCATCTCATGTAACATCTGCTAATGCACCTTCTGCTACTGCATCTCCTGCTTCATCTTCAACTGATGCATCTGTGACTTGATCACCACATATGTCATCTCCTGATGCATCTACTGCTGCATTTCCTGCTGCATCTGCTGTGCTCTGCTGCTGCTGCTTCATCTCCTGCCAAATCTCCTGCTACATATCCTGCTGCTGCACCTCTAATGCATCTCATGATAATGCTTCATCTCTTGCTACTGCATCTCCTGCTGCACCTACTGCTGCTACATCTCCTGCTGATGGGTCTGATGCAGCATCTCTTGCTCTAGCATCTACTGCTGAATCTCCTGCTGCTGCATTACTTGCTCTATCTCCTCCTATTGCATCTCCTCCTGCTGCATATCCTGATTCTGTATATACTGCTGCCTTTCCTGCTGCTGCATCTCCTGCTACTGAATCTCTTTCTGCATCTCCTTCTTCTGAATCTCCTGCTGCTCTATTACCTTCTGCATCGACTCCTGCTGCATGTCCTGCTGTTGCATCTACTCCTGCTGCATCTGCTCCTTCATCTCCTGCTGATGCATCTCCTGCTAAATCTGCATCTCCTGCTGCATCTGCTTCTGCATCTCCTGCTGATGCATCTCCTGCTATTGCATCTCTTTCTGCGGAATTTCCTCCTGAATCTTCGGCGGCATCTCATGCTGCTACATATCCTGCTACATCTCCTGACATATCTCCCTCTATATATATGCTTCTCCTGCTGCTGAATCTCCTCCTGCTGCTTCTGCTGCTCCTGCGTCTTCTGCATCATCTCCTCTTTATCCATAACCTGCTGTATCTCCTGTTGCTGCATCATCTCATGCTGCTACATATGTTGAAGAATCTCTTCCCACTGCATCTTCTGCTGAATCTTCATTTCCTGCTGCATCTGCTTCTGCATCTCCTGCTGCTGCTGCATCTCCTGCTGCTTCACCTGCTGCTGCATCAGTTGCTGATGAATCTCCTGATGAATCTCCTGTGGCATCTCATGCTTCTACATATCATGCTGAATCTCCTGCTGCTGCATCTCCTTCTGCTGCATCTCCTACAGCTGCATCACCTTCTGCTGCATCTCCTACAGCTGCATCACCTTCTGCATGTGCTGCTGCAGCATTTCCTTCTGCTGCATCTCTTGTTGCTGCATCTGCTGGTGCTGCGCCTGCTGCAACATCTGCTTCTGCATATCCTGCTGCTGTAACACCTGCTGCATATCTGTCTAAATCTTTTGGTGCTGCATTTCCTGCTGATGCATATTCTGCTTCAGCTCCTGCTGCTGCTTTACCTTCTGCATCTATTCCTGTTGTATTTCCGGCTGCTGAATCTCCTGCTGCTGTATCTGCTGATACTGCATGTGCTGCTGCATCTCCTGCTGCATCTCTTGGTGCTGCATCTTCTGGTGTTGCATCTCCTGCTACATCTCCTGAAGCATCACCTGTTCCTGTATCTCCTGCTGCTACATCTCCTGATGCATCCTCTGCTCATGCATCTGCGGATGCATCTCCTGATGCACCATTACCCATTGCATCTGCTTCTCCATCACATGCTGCATCTCTTTCTGCTCCATCTCCTGCATCTGCTTCGACATATGCTGCTGCTTCATCTACTGCTGCATCTCCTGCTAAATCTCCTGCTGCTGCATCTCCTTCTAAAATTTCTGCTGAATCTACTGATGAATATGCATCCTCTGCTGCATCTCCTGCTGCTGCATCTCCTGCTTCATATCTTACTGCAGTTCCTCTTGCAGCATATCTTGATGCATTTCCTTCTGCTGCATCTCCTGCTGCATCATCTGCTGCAGCATCTTCTGCTGCTATATCTCCTACTGAATCTGCATCTCATGATGCTTCTGCTGCCGCATCTACTGCTGCTGCCTCTGCTGCATCTGCAGCTGCATCACCTGCTGCTGCATCACCTGCTGCATTACCTCCTTCTGCATATAGTGCTGCATATCCTGCTGATGCTTAATCTGCTGCTTAATCTGCTGCTTCATGTACTGCTGCATCTCCTTAATCGGCTACTCCATTTCCTGATGCTTCATGGACTGCTTCATCTCCTGCTGCATTTGCTGCTTCTGCATCTCCATCTACTTGATGTCTTCCTGCATCTCCTGCTGCTGCATCTGCTGCAGCATCTCCTGCTGCATCTTCTGTGGATGCATCTGAGGATGCATCTGCAGAAGCATCTCCATTTCCTGCTGCATTTGCTGCTCAATCTTCTACGGGTGCATCTAGTGCTTCTGCATTTCAGCTGCATGACCTGTTGAAGGCATCTGCGGCTGCATCTCCTGCTGCTACATCTCCTGCTGAATCTCCTGCTGCACTTCCTGCTGTAACTGCGGATGCATATGTTGCTATTTCATCTCCTGCTGCATCTCCTATTGAATCTTCTTCTGCAGAATCTCCTGCTGCATCTCCTACTACATCCCGTGCTGCTGAATCTCCTTCTATATCTCCTGCTGCATCTCCTGCTGCATCTTCTGCTAGTGCATATTCTGCTGCATTTCCAGCTGATGCATATCCTGCTGCTGTATTTCCTGATGCATCTCTTTCTGCTTTATCTTTTTCTGCATATCCTGCTGCATCTCTTCCTGCTGGATCTCCTGCTTAATCTCCTCCTATTACATCTTAAGCATATGCTGCCGCATCTGGTGCTGCTTCACATATTGCTGCATCTCCTGCTAGTACATCTGCTGCTGCAACTCCTGCTACTTCATCTGCTGCTGAATCTGCATCTCCTCTTTCGTCTGCTGCCTGCATCTCCTGCTGATGCATCTCCTCTTGCTGCATCTTCTGCTGCATTTCTGGTTACTGCATCTCCTTAATCTGCTGCTGCATCTGCTGCTCATTCATGTACTGCTGCATCTCCTGCTACATTTGCTGCTGCTGCATATCCTTCTACTTGATGTCCTCCTGCATCTCCTGCTGCTGCATCCTCTGCTCATGCATCTGCAGATGCATCTGCAGAAGTATCTCCATTTCCTTTTACATCTGCTGCTCAATCTTCTACGGATGCATCTATTGCTTCTGCATATCAGCTGCATATCCTCTTAAAGGCATCTGCGGCTGCATCTCCTGCTGCTACATTGAGATTGATGACTCTCCTGCTGCACTTCCTGCTGAAACTGCTGATGCATATGTTGCTATTTCATCTCTTGCTGCATCTCCTGCTGAATCTTCTTCTGCAGAATCTCCTCCAGCATCTCCTGCTACAATTCCTGCTGATGTATCTCCTGCTGCATCTCCTACTACATCCCCTGCTGCTGAATCTCCCTCTATATCTCCTGCTGAATCTCCTGCTGCATTTTCTACTGAATCTTCTGCTGCAGAATCTCCTACGGAATTTCCTGCTATAGAATCTGCTGATGCATTTCCTGCTGATGCATCTCCTTCTGAATCTCCTGACTCTTCATCTCCTGCTGCTGAATCTTCTGCCTCTTCATCTCCTGCTGCTGCAACTCCTGCTGAATCTGCTGCTGCCTCTGGTTCGCTTGCATCTTCTTTTTCTGCATCTCCTGCTGCTGCATATCCTACTGATTTCCTGCTTCATTTCCTTCTGTTGAATCTCCTGCTGCATATCCTGGTGCATCACCTGCTGAATATGCATCTCCTGTTACATCTCCTGCTGATACACCTCATGCAGCTGCATCTGCTGCTGCACATCCTGCTGCATCTGCTGTTGCCAAATCGCTTGCTGTTGCATATCCTACTGAATTTCCAGCAGCATCTCCATGCTGATGCAATTCATGCTGCATCTCATCCTGAAACCTTTGCTGCTGCATCTGCTTCTGCTTCTGCTTCTGGTGCATCTCCTGCCTCATATCCTGCTGCTGTGTCTCCTGCTGATGTATGTTTTGCTGCATCTCCTGCTGATGCATGTCCTGCTGCATCTCCTGCTTCTCCATCTCCTTCTTCTGCATCTCCCGCTCCAGCATCTCCTGCTGTATCAATTGCTGGTGAACGTCTTTTTCATTTCCCTCTGCTGCATATACTGCTGCATCTGATGTTGTTGTACCTACTCCTGATTCATCTCCTCTTGCACCTCCTCCTGCTGCATCTCCAGCTGAATCTTCTTCTTCTGCATCTCCTGTCCCATCTCCTCCGGTTGCATCACCTGCTGCATCTCCTGCTGCTGCATCTCCTTCTGCAGCTCCTGCTACAGCATCTCATGCCCTATCTGCTGATTCTGCATCTCCTGATACATCCCCTGCTGCTTCATCTCATCCTGCTGCATCTCATGCTGCATCTCATGCTGCTATATCTCCTGCTCTTTCATATCCTGCTACTGCATCTCATAATGAATCTCCTGCTGCTGCATCTCTTGATCCATGTCCTGCTGCTGCATCTCCTGTTACTGCATCTCCTTTTGCCTTGTCTGCTGCTGCATCTCCTGCTGTATCTCATATTGCACCTTCTATTCAATCATCTCCAGCGTCATCTCTTTCTGCTTCATATCTTGCTGCTTCATCTCCTTTTGCATCTCCTGCTGCATCTCCTTGAGGGTCACCTGCTGCATCTCCTTCTGCATCACCTGCAGATTCATCTCCTGCTCTATCCCCTGCATACTTATCTGCATTTCCTGCTGCAGCTCTTTATGATTCTACTACTGCTGCATCTGCTGAATTTGCTGCTGCATCTGCTGCAGCTTCATCTACTGCGGCATATCCTGATAGATCTCCTGCTGCTGCATCTCCTACTGCTGCATCTGCTGCTGCATCAGCTGCTACTTTCTCTCTTGCTGCATTTACTGCGGCTGCATCTCCTGCTATATTTCCTTCTGCTGCATCTTCTTCAATTCATCTTCTACTCTGCACCTCCTGCTGCTGCATCTCCTCCTTCTGCATCTCCGGCTGAATCGCCTGTAACAGCTCCTGCTTCTTCATCTCCTGCTGCTACATCTCCTAGTGCATATGATGCTGCTGCATCTCCTGTTACTTCTGCTGCTTCTGCATTCCCTGCTGCATCTCCTGATGTTGCAGCTCCTTCTGCATCTCCGTCTGTGTCTCCTGCTACTACTTCCCCTGCTGCTGCATTTCCTGCTGAATCTCCTGATGCTGCAGCTCCTTCTGCATCTCTTTCTGTGTCTCCTGCTACTACATCCCCTGCTGCTGCATTTCCTGCTGAATCTCTTTATGCTGCAACTCCTTCTGCATCTTCTGCTGATGCATCTTTTGCGGAATCTGCTGCTGTAGCATCTCCTGTTGAATCTGCTTCTGATGCATCTGCGGCTACATCTCTGCTGCTGAATCTCTTGCTGCATTTCCTGCTTCATCTGCTGATGCATCTGCTGCTGCTCTATGTCCTGCTACATCTCGTCATCCTTCACATCCTGCTGTATCTGCTGAAGATTCTCTTCCTATTGCTTCTCCTGCTGAATTTGCATTTCCTACTGCATCTGATTCTGCACCTCCTGCTGCTGCATCTCCTGCTGAATTAGCTGCTTCTGCATCTGCTTCTACATGTACTTTATAACTTTCTACGTTTGCTGCCTCATCTCCTGATGCATCTCATGCTGCACCTACTGCTGCTGCATTTCCTGCTGCATCTTCTGCTGCTGCATCTCCTGCTGATGGGTCTGATGCAGCATCTCTTGATCTTGCATCTCCTGCTGCATCTCCTGCTGCTGCATTACCTGCTCTATCTCCTCCTACTGCATCTACTCCTGCTGCATATCCTGCTTTTGTATATACTGCTGCGTCTTCTGGTGTTGCATCTCCTGCTGCATCACCTGCTCCTGTATCTCCTGCTGCTGCACCTCCTGCTGCATCTCCGTCTTAATCTCATGCTGCTACCTTTTCATACTGATGCATATTCTGCTTCAAGTCCTGATGCTTCAAGTCCTGCTGCTGCATCTGCTGATACTGCATGTGCTGCTGCACCTCCTGCTGTATCTCTGGGTGCTACATCTTCTGCTGTTGCATCTCCTGCTTCATCTCATTATGACTTAACTGCCACTATTGAGGTGCTTTAGGCAAATCGAATAACGCCCACAGGGAAGATGCTAACATGGAAAGCTGCTGCTTCTGAATGTCTTCTCTTAAAGCATATTCACTGCAAAGCGAGATTTGTAAGAAGTTTGAGTATACGCTTGTGTACTTTAACATCAGAACGGCTATTAAAGCATCACTTAAAAATAGCAGAGCGTTCTGCACAATTACCGCAGGGAAGAAGCTACGATGAAATGCTGGCTCTCGTTAGAGTCTTCTCTGGAAACGCTTTCACTGCAAGCTGCAAAGCATGACTAACAGAACGTTTTAGTATAGGGTACTGAATTGTGACTTATGAAGGTGCTTTCTGATAAGTGAGTAACTGACGCAGTGAAGATGCTAGCGTGGAATACTGCTGCTACTGAATGTCTTCTCTTAGAGCGCTTTCACTGCAAAGCAAAACTTGTAGAACTTTCAGTCTAGGTTTGTACACTGCAACATCGGAATGGCTATTAAAGCATCACTTCAAAATCTTTAGCACTTTCACTGCAAGGCAAGACTTGTTGAACTTTTAGTCTGGGCTTATGTACTGCAACATCAGAATGGCTGTTAAAGCTTCGCATCTCCGTGGATGTATTCTCTTAGAGTGCAATCACTGCAGAGCACGACTTGTAGAACTTTCTGTCTATAATAGTGAACAGTAACATCAGCATGGCTAGGAAGGATTCACCTGAAGATTTGAAAGCGTTTAGCAGAAATACCCGTGAAAGTTCTACAAGTCGTGCTCTGCAGTAAAAGCGCTCTAAGAGAATACATCCGCAAACAGAAGCATTCCATGCTAGCATCTTCCCTGCTGGAGATGTGAATTTTTCCTAAAACTCCGTAATAGACGGTGTTAAGTCCCTATTCACTAGCCTATGCTAATAAGTTCTTTTAGTCGTGTTTGCAGGTTGCAGTGAAAGCGCTTCCAGAGAAGATTCTAACGAGAGACACCATTTGATGGTTTCAGCATTCCATCGGAGTTGTGCTTTAAGAGACGACATTCAGAAGCAGCAGCATTCCGTCTTCGCTGTTGGAGATAGTCACTGTTCTAAAGCTCGTTATTAGTCGCTGTTATGTCACTATTCTTTAACCTGCACTTAAACGCATTGTTCATCGTGTTTTGCACCTCTCAGTGAAAGCGCTTCCAGAGAAGAATCTAACGGGAGACACCATTTGATGCTAGCAACTTCCCAAGGGTATTTCTGATGAACGCTTTCAAAATCTTCAAGTGAAGCTTTACTAGATATGCTGGAGTTACAGTTCACTAGCCTAGACGGAAAGTTCGATAAATCTTGGTTTGCAGTGATTGCGCTCTAAGAGAAGACATACAGAAGCAGAAGCATTCATTGCTAACATCTTCCCTGCTGGAGATATTCACTTTTCCTAAAGCGCCTTATTAGGCGCTATTGAGTCTCTTTTCTTTTGCCAACACAAGAACGTTGTGTTAGTCGTTCTCTGCATCTTGCAGAGAAACTGCTTCCATTGAGGACGCTAACGAAAGCCAGCTTTTGATGGTAACATCTTTCCTGTTTACTTGTGCTGAACGCTCTGTAATTTTGAAGGAACGCCTTCGTAGCCATTCTTGTCTTAGAGTACACAAGACTAGATTGAAAGTTCTACAAGTCGTGCTCTGCAATGAAAGCTCTCTAAGAGAATACATCCACAAGCAGAAGCATTCCATGCTAGCATCTTCCCTGCTGCAGATATGAATTTCTACTACAACGCCGTCATAGACGGTTTAAAGTCCCTATTCACTAGACCTAACTAAAAAGTCCCTATTCACTAGCCTATGCTAATACTTTCGAGTTTGCAGCTTGCAGTGAAAGCGCTTCCAGAGAAGAATCTAACGAGAGACACCATTTGATTCTAGCAACTTCCCGAGGGTAGTTCTGCTAAACGCTTTCAAATCTTCAAGTGAAGCTTTACTAGCCATGCTGACGTTACCGTTCACTAGCCTAGACGGAAAGTTCGATAAATCTTGGTTTGCAGTGATTGCGCTCTAAGAGAATACATCCACAAGCAGAAGCATTCCATGCTAACATCTTCCCTGTTGGAGATATTCACTTTTCCTAAAGAGCGTTATTAGGCATTACTAAGTCTCTAATAACTAGCCTACGCGAAAAGGTTGCGTTTTTTGTGCTTTGCAGCTGGCAGTGACAGCGCTTCATGAAAGGATCCTAATGAGAGCCAAAATTTGATGGTAGCAGCTTCCCTGTGGTACTTGTGCTGAACGATCTCAACTCTTGAAATGAGGCTTTAAGAGCCATTCTGATCTTACAGCTCATAAGCCTAGAGTGAAAGTTCTACAAGTCGTCTTTTGCAGTAACAGCGCTAGAAGAGAAAACATTAATAAGCGGTGTAGTTTCAGGCCAGCATCTGCACTGCCTGAAATACTTACTTTTCCACAAGCGTGTTAACAGACGCAGTTAAGTCACAATTCATTACCCTAAACTAAAATGTGTTAGTCGTGCTTCACAGCTTGCAGTGAAAGCGCTATAAGAGAAGACTCTAACGAGAACCAGCATTTGATGGTAGAAGCTTCCCTGCGGTACTTGTGCTGAACGCTCTGAAATTTTGAAGCGACATTTTACTAGCTGATGATATACTTCAGAAGACTAGAATGAAACTTCTAGAAGTCGTACTTTGCAGTGAAAGTGCTATAAAAAAAGACATTCAGAAGCAGCAGCATTCCATGCTACCAACTTCCCTGCAGCCGTGTTCACTGTTCTGAAAGCGCGTTATTCGGCGAAGTAAATAACTGTTCTGTACCCTATGCTAAAATTTTGTGTTAGTCGTGCTTTGCAGTTTGCAGTGATAGCGCTTCCAGAGAAGACTAATGAGAGCCAGGGTGTGATCGTAGCAGCTTCCCTGCCGCACTTATGCTGAACGATTTGAAATTTCGCAGTGACGCTTTAATACCCATTCTGATGTTACAGGACACGAGCCTAGACTGCAAGTTCTACAAGTCTTTCTTTGCAGTGAAAGCGCTATAAGAGAAGACATTCAGAAGCAGCAGCATTCCATGCTAGCATCTTCCATACGGGCTTTAATCACTTTTCCTAAAGCTCCTCAATAGTTAAATCACAACTCCGTAAACAATACTAAACCTTTTGTTAGACGTGCTTTGCAGCTTGCATTGAAAGCGCTTCAAGAGAAGATTCTAACGAGAGCCAGTATTTGATGGTAGCAGCGCCCTTGCGGTACTTTTTCTAAAGGTCTTCAAATTTTGCAGTGACGCTTTAATAGCCATTCTGATGATGCAGTACACGAGCCTAGACTGAAAGTTCTACAAGTCTTACCTGGCAGTGAAAGCGCATCCAGAGAAGAATTATACGAATTTCAATATTTGATCGCAGCATCTTTCCTGCTGTATTTGCGCTGAACACTCTGATATATTGAAGCGAAGCTTTAACAGCCATTCTGATGTTGCAGTACATAAGCCCAGACTAAAAGTTCAACAAGTCTTGCCTTGCAGTGAAAGCGCTAAAGATTTTGAAGTGATGCTTTAATAGCCATTCTGATGGTGTAGTGTAAAACCTAGACTGAAAGTTCTACAAGTTTTGCTTTGCAGTGAAAGCGCTCTAAGAGAAGACATTCAGTAGCAGCAGTATTCCACGCTAGCATCTTCACTGCGTCAGTTACTCACTTATCAGAAAGCACCTTCATAAGTCACGATTCAGTACCCTATACTAAAACGTTCTGTTAGTCATGCTTTGCAGCTTGCAGTGAAAGCGTTTCCAGAGAAGACTCTAACGAGAGCCAGCATTTCATCGTAGCTTCTTCCTTGCGGTAATTGTGCAGAACGCTCTGCTACTTTCAAGTGACGCTTTAATAGCCGTTCTGATGTTAAAGTACACAAGCGTATACTCAAACTTCTTAAAAGTCTCGCTTTGAGTGATAGCTCTTTAAGAGAAGACATTCAGAAGCAGCAGCTTTCCATGTTAGCATCTTCCCTGTGGGTATTATTGGATTTGCCTCAAGCACCTCAATAGTGGCAGTTAAGTCATAATGAGATGAAGCAGGAGATGCAACAGCAGGAGATGCAACAGCAGAAGATTCAGCACCCAGAGATACAGCAGGAGGTGCAGCAGCACATGCAGTATCAGCAGATGCAGCAGCAGGAGATGAAGCAGCAGATGCAGCAGCAAATTCAGCAGATGCAGCATTAGTAGAATCAGAAAGAGCTGCAGCAGAAAATGCAGATAAGTATGCAGGAGCAGGAGATCGAGCAGGAGATGCATCTGCAGGTGATGCAGAAGGACATGCATCAGGTGACGCTCAAGGAGATACAGCAGGAGATGCAGAACGAGATGAAGCAGCAAGATATGAAGCAGAAAGAGATGACGCAGGAGATGATTCAATAGAAGGTGCAACATGAAAGACAGCAGGAGATGCAGCAGCAGACAAGGCAAAAGGAGATGCAGTAACAGGAGATGCAGCAGCAGGAAATGGATCAAGAGATGCAGCAGCAGGAGATTCATTAAGAGATGCAGTAGCAGGATAAGGAAGAGCAGGAGCTATAGCAGCATGAGATGCAGCATGAGATGCAGCAGGATGAGATGAAGCAGCAGGGGATGTCTCAGGAGATCCAGAGTGAGCAGATAGAGCAGGAGATGCTGTAGCAGGAGATGCAGAAGGAGATGCAGCAGAAGGAGATGCAGCAGGAGGAGATGCAGCAGCAGGAGATGCAGCAGAAGGAGATGCAGCAGCAGGAGATGCAGCAGGTGATGCAACCGGAGGAGATGGGACAGGAGATGCAGCAGGAGGAGATGCAACAGGCTATGAATAAGGTGGAGGTACACCAACATCAGATACAGCAGTATATGCATCTGAAGGAAATTAATAAGACGTGCAGCAGCAATTGATGCAGTAGGAGATGCTGGAGCGGGAGATGCAGAAGAAGGAGATGCAGCAGGACATGAATCAGCAGATGATGCAGCAAAACATACATCAGCAGGAGACACAGGAGAAGGATATGAGGCAGGAGATGAACCAGCAGCAGAAGCAGCAGCAGATGCAGCAGCAAAGGGTGCAGGATGAGATGCAGCAAGAATTGCATCAGCATGGAGATGCTGCTGGAAATTCAGTAGGATATGCAACAGCAAGCGATTTGGCAACAGCAGATGCAGCAGGATATGCAGCAGCAGATGCAGCTGCATGAGGTGTATCAGCAGGAGATGTATCAGGAGATGCATATTCAGCAGGTGATGCACCAGGATATGCAGCAGGAGATTCAAACCATGGAAATGCAGCAGGAAATCAGCCGGAGATGAAGCAGCAGGAAATGCAGGAAAAGAATGCAAGCAAACCAGAGGCAACAGCAGATTCAGCAAGAGTTGCAGCAGCAGGAGATGAAGAGGCAGGAGATTCAGCAGCAGGAGATGAAGAGGCAGGAGATTCAGAAGGAGATGCATCAGCAGAAATTCATCAGCACATTCTGTAGCAGGAAATTCCGTAGGAGATTGTGCAGCGGGAGATTCAGTAGAAAATACAGCAGGAGATGCAGCAGGAGATATAGAAGGAGATTCAGCAGCAGGGGAAGCAGTAGGAGATGCAGCAGGAGATACATCAGCAGGAATTGTAGCAGGTGATGCAGCCGCAGATGCCTTCAACAGGATATGCAGCTGAAATGCAGAAGCACTAGATGCATCCGTAGATGATTGAGCAGCAGATGCAGCAGGAATGTTTCTGCAGATGCAACTACAGATGCATCCACAGAAGATGCAGCAAGAGATGAAGGAGCAGGCTATACAGCAGCAGGAGATGAAGCAGCAGATGCAGCAGCAGGAGATGCAGGAGGACTTCAAGTAGAATGAGATGCAGCAGCAGCAAATGTAGCAGGAGGTGCAGCAGTACATGAAGCATCACGAAATGGAGCAGCATATCAAGGAGATGCAGCAGTACATGAAGCGTCAGGAAATGGAGCACCAGATTAAGCAGCAGCACTAAATGCAGTAGAATATGCAGCAGGAGGTAATGCAGCAGGTGATGCAGACGCAGCAGATGCAGCAGCAATAGATGCAGCAGAGATGCATCATGAGATGCAGATTCAGTAGGAGATGTAGCAGCAGAAGATGCTGCAGGAGATGCAGCAGCAGGAGATGCAGCCGGGGATGCATGTTCACCAGTAGATTCAGCAGAAACTTCAGAAGGAGATGCAGCAGCAAGAGATTTAGCAGGAGATGCAGCAACAGATGAAGCAGCAGCATATGCAACTACAGATGCACCAGATGGAGCAGAAAGAGATGCAGCATGGAAAGGAGCAGCAGATGCAACGGGAAATTATGCATCAGGAGATGAATCCACAGATGCATGAGCAGAAGATGCATCAGGAGATGAAGCAGCAGGAGATACAGGAGCAGATGATGCCGCAGGAGATGCAGCAGAAGGAAATGCTGCAGCATATGCTGCAGGAGGAGATGCAGTAGGATATGAAGCAGGAGATGCAGCAGAAGGAGATGCAGCAGGGGATGCATATTCAGCAGTAGATTCATTAGAATCTTCAGAAGGAGATGCAGCAGCAGGAGATTTAGCAGGAGATGCAGCAGTAGAAGAAGCAGCAGCAGATGCAACAGCAGATGCACCAGATGGAGTAGGAAGAGATGCAGCAGTGGATGGAGCAGCAGATGCAACGAGAAATGATGCATGAGGAGATGCATCCGCAGATGCATGAGCAGAGGATGCATCAGGAGATGTAGCAGCAGGAGATACAGAAGCAGGAGATGAAGCAGCAGATGCAGCATCAGTAGATGCAGGAGGACATCAAGTAATAGGATCTGCTCCTGCTTCCTCATTTTTTCTATATCTCCCGCTGCAACTTCTGCTGCTGCCTCTGCTGGCGCATTTCCTGCTGATGCATCTCCTGCTACATCTCCTTCTTCTGCATCTACTGTTGCTACATTTCCTGCTGAAATTGCTGCTGAATCTGCTGCTGCATCCCCTGCTGCTGATTCTCCTGCTTCTGCATATCCTGCTGCTTTATGGTCTGTTTCATCTACTGCTGCTGCATATCCTCCTACATCTTCTGCTGCTACACTTCCTTCTGCTGCATCTGCTACTGCATCTCCTGCTGCATCTCCTTCTGCTCTATCGCCTGCTGAAAATCCTGCTGCATCTCCTACGGCTGCATCTCCTGCAGCTGAATCTGCTGCCGCAGTGCTGTGGTTGCATCTCCTGCTGCTGCATGTCCTGTTGCTGCATCTCCTTCAGAATATCCTGATGATGCAGATGCAGCAGCTGGAGCAGCAGGAGATGCAGAAGGAGATGCAGAAGGAGATGCCCCAGCAGGAGATGGAGCAGGAGATACAGCAGCAGGAAAAGCAGCAGTAGATGCAGCAGCAATATATGCAGCAAAAAGAGATGAAGCAAGATAGGAAGCCTCAGGAGACTAAGCAAGAGGAGATGCATTAGGAGATTCGGCAGCAGGCTGTGCAGCAGCAGTAGATGCAGCAGAGAATGGAGCAGCACGAGATTCAGCAGTAGGAGATGGCACAGGAGATGCAGCTGCAGGAGATGCAGCAGAGTTTGCAGCAGCAGGAGATGCAGAAGCAGGAGATCCAGCTAGAAAGCACCATCATAAGATGAATACGCTGATGCAACAGGAGGATATGGAGCAGGAGATGCAGCCGCAAGAGATGCAGCAGGAGATGCAGAAGGAGATGCATTAGCAGGAGATGTAGCAGCAGGATATGCAGCAAGAGACTGAACAAGAGGAGATGTACCTTGAGATGCCGCAGCAGGAAATGTAGAGGGAGATGTAGAAGCAGACGAAGCAGCAGCAGATGCAGCAGCAAGATAGGCATCAGAAGGAGATAAAACAGGAGATGCAAAAGCAGGAGATTAAGCTACAGGAGATGCATTAGGAGATGCAGTAGCAGCAGATACAGCATCAGGAGATTCAGCTGCAGGAGATGCAGGAGCAGATTCAGAAGCAGATTCCATAAGAGATGCAGCAGCAGGAGATTGATAAGCAAAAATATAGCAGCAGGAGATGCAGCAGCAGGAAATTCAGGAGGAGACGTGGCAGCAGCAGAAGCAGCAGGTAATGCAGCAGCAGTAGATGAAGTAGGCTTAGAAGCAGCTGTAGATGCAGCAGGGTATGCAAGAGCAGGAGATTCAGCATCAGGAGGTGAAGCAGGGGAGATGCATCATCAGATGAATCCGTTGATGCATCAGAGGAAGTTGCAGAAGGAGATGCAGCAGCAGGAGGTTCAGCAGACGATGCTGCAGCAATAGATGCAGGTGTAGATCCAGGAGGAGGACATAGAGAAGCAGGAGATGCAGCAGCACATGCAGCAGCAAATGCAGGAGATGCAGCATTAGGAGATGTACCAGTGGAAGCAGCAGCAGGAGATGCAGCTGGAGATGCAGCAGCAATAGATTGAGAAAGATATACAGAAGCAGGAGATGCATCAGCGGGAGGTGTGGCATGAGAGGCAGAAGAAGAAGATCCTGCAGCAGATGCAGTAGCATATGCAGCACCAGCAGATGCAGCAGCAGGAGATTCAGCAGCAGGAGATGCAGCAGGTTATGCATCAGCAGAAGATGCATAAGCAGGAGTTCAGCAGCAGGAGCTGCTGTAGGTGGAGATGCAGCAAGAGGAGATGCAGCAAGAGGAGATGCAGCAGTTTATGCAGCAGCAGGAGATGCAGCAGGAGATGTGGTAGGATTAGATTCAGCAGGAGATGCAGCAGGAGATGCAGTAGTAGGAGATGAAGCAGTATATGAAGCAGCAGCAGATGCAGCAGGTAATACTGGAGATGCAGCAGTAGGAGATGAATCAAGAGATGCAGCAGGAGATGCATCAGGAGAAGCAGGAGCAGGAAATGCAGCAGCAGGAGATGCAGCAGCAGAGATGCAGGAGTAGGAGAGGCAGAAGCAGGAGATGTGGCAGCAGGACATGCAAAAGGATATGCAGAAGCAGGAGATGCAGCAGCAGGAGAGGCACGATGTGATTCAGCAGGAGATTCAGCAGAAGATAGAGAAGCAGGAGATGCAGCAGGAGATGCATCCGCAGGAGATGCAGGAAAAGCATCAGCTGATGCAGGAGGAGATTTAGCTGCATTTCCTGCTTCATCTGCTGATGCATCTGCTGCTGCTCTGTGTCCTGCTACATCTCGTCATCCTATCTCCTGCTACATATCCTGCTGCTGCAACTCCTAATGCATCTCATGATAATGCTTTATCTCCTGCTACTGCATCTCCTGCTGCACCTACTGCTGCTGCATTTCCTGCTGCATCTTCTACTGCTGCATCTCCTGCTGATGGGTCTGATGCGGCATCTCTTGCTCTTGCATCTCCTGCTGCATCTCTTGCTGGTGCACTACCTGCTCTGTCTCATCCTACTGCATCTCCTCCTGCTGCATATCCTGCTTCTGTATATACTGCTGCCTTTCCTGCTGCTGCATCTCCTGCTGCTGAATCTCTTTCTGCATCTCCTTCTTCTGATTCTCCTGCTGCTCTATTACTTTCTTCATCGACTCCTGCTGCATGTCCTGCTGCTGCATCAACTCCTGCTTCATCTGCTTCTGCATCTTTTCCTGATGCATCTCCTGCTAAATCTGCATCTCCTGCTGCATATTCTTCTCCATCTCCTGCTGATGCATCTCCTGCTCTTGCATCTCCTTCTGCTGAATCTCCTACTCAATCTCTGGCGGCATCTCATTCTGCTACATATCCTGCTACATCTCCTGACATATCTCCTTCTGAATCTGCATCTCCTGCTGCTTCTTTTGCAGTTGAATCTCCTGCTTCTTAATCTCCTGCTGCTGAATCACCTGCCGCTGCATCTTCTGCATCATCTCCTCTTTCTCCATAACCTGCTGTATCTCCTGTTGCTGCATCATATCCTGCTGCTGCATATGTTGAAGAATCTCTTCCTACTCCATCTTCTGATGAATCTTCATTTCCTGCTGCATCTGCTTCTGCATCTCCTACTGCTGCTGCATCTCCTGCTGCTTCTCCTGCTGCTGCATCAGTTGCTGATGAATCTCCTGCTGCTTCTCCTGCTGCTGCATCAGTTGCTAATGAATCTCCTGCTGCATCTCTTTCTGAATATGCATCTCCTCAGGCATCTCCACCTGCTGCCACTCCTACTGCTGCGTTTGCTTCTGCATCTCCAGCTGCACCTCCAGCTTCTCAATCTCCTGATGCCGTGTCTGCTACTGAATATCCTTTGTCTGCTGCTGAATCTCCTTCTGCATCTGAATGTCCTGCTGCATCTGCTGCTGCTGCATCTCCTACTGCTGCATCACCTTCTACATGTGCTGCTGCAGCATCTCCTAATGCTGCATCTCCTGTTGCTGCATCTGATGGTGCTGCACCTGCTGCAACATCTGCTTCTGCATCTCCTACTGCAGCACCTCCTGCTGCATCTTCGTCTGAATCATTTGGTGCTGCATTTCCTGTTGATGCATATTCTCCTTCAACTCCTGCTGCTGCATTACCTTCAGCTGCATTTTCTACTGAATCTCCTGCTGCCTTTTCTACTGAATCTCCTGCTGCACAATCTCCTATGGAATTTTCTGCTGCACAATCTGCTGATGCATTTCCTGCTGATGCATCTCCTGCTGAAACTCCTGCCTCTTCATCTCCTTCTGGTGAATCTCCTGCCTCATCTCCTGCTGCTGCAATTCCTGCTGAATCTGCTGCTGCCTCTGGTTCGCCTGCATCTTCTTTTCCTGCATCTCCTGCTGCTGCATCTCCGGCTGATTTCCTGCTGCATTTCCTTCTCTTGAATCTCCTGCTGCATATCCTGGTGCATCACCTGCTGAATATGCATCTCCTGCTACATCTCCTGCTGATACACCTCATGCAGATGCATCTGCTGCTGCACATCCTGCTGCATCTGCTGTTGCCAAATTGCTTGCTGTTGCATAACCTACTGAATTTCCAGCAGTATCTCCTGCTGATGCAATTCTTGCTGCATCTCATCCTGCATCCTTTGCTGCTGCATCTGCTTCTGCTTCTGGTGTTGCTACATCTCCAGCTGCGTCTGCTGCTTCATCTGCTGCTGAATCTCCTGCTGCATATGGTTCTGCATCTCCTGCTGCATATGGTTCTGCATCTTCTGCTACATATGGTGCTGCTTCTCCTGCTGCTGCATCAGTTCCTGCTGAATCTCCAGATGAATCTCCTGCAGCATCTCATGCTTCTACATATCATGCTGAAACTCCTTTTGCATCTCCTTCTGAATATGCATCTCCTGATGCATCTCCATCTGCTGCCACTCCTACTGCTGCGTTTGTTTCTGCATCTCCTGATGCATCTCCTGCTGCTGAATCTCCTGATGCCGTTTCTGCTGCTGAATATCTGTGGAACTACTGCTGAATATCTTTTGTCTGCTGATGAATATCCTTTGTCTCCTGCTGAATCTCCTGCTGCTGAATCTCCTGCTGCATCTACTGCTGCTGCATCTCCTACAGCTGCATCACCTTTTCCATGAGCTGTTGCAGCATCTCCTCCTGCTGCATTTCCTGCTGAATCTCCGGATGCTGCATCTCCTGTCCCATCTCTTCCTGCTGCATCTCCTGCTGCTGCATCTCCTGCTGCTGCATCTCCTTCTGCTACATCTCCTTCTGCATCTCCTGCTACAGCATCTCCTGCTCTATCTGCTGATTCTGCATCTCCTGATACATCCCCTCCTCCTTCATCTCATCCTGCTGCACCTCAGGCTGCATCTCCTGCTGCTATAGCTCCTGCTCTTTCATATCCTGCAACTGCTTCTCCCAATGAATCTCCTGCTGCTTCATCTCTTGATCCATGTCCTTCTGCTTCATCTCCTGTTTCTGAATCTCCTTTTGCCTTGTCTGCTGCTGCATCTCCTTCTGTATCTCATGTTGCACCTTCTATTGAATCATCTCCTGCGTCACCTCTTTCTGCTGCATATCTTGCTGCTTCATCTCGTTCTGCATCTCCTGCTGCATCTCCTTGAGCGTCACCTGCTGCATCTCCTTCTGCATCACCTGCAGATGCAACTCCTGCTCCTGCATATTCATCTGCATTTCCTGCTGCAGCTCTTTATGTATCTACTACTGCGTCATCTGCTGAATTTGCTACTGCATCTGCTGCTGCTTCATCTACTGCTGCATCTCCTGATAGATCTCCAGATGTTGCATCTCCTGCTGCTGCATCTGCTGATGGATCTCCTGCTGCTGCACCTGATGGTGCATCTGATGCTACTTTCTCTCTTGATGCATTTACTGCGGCTGCATCTCCTGCTATATTTCCTTCTGCTGCATCTTCTTCACTTCATCTATTACTCTGCACCTCCTGCTGCTGCATCTCCTCCTTCTGCATCTCTGGCTGAATCGCCTGTAGTATCTCCTGCTTCTTCATCCCCTGCTGATACATCTCCTAGTGCTGCTGCATCTCCCATTACTTCTGCTGCTGCTGCATTCCCTGCTGCATCTCCTGATGCTACAGCTCCTTCTGCATCTCCTTCTGTGTCTCCTGCTACTACATCCCCTGCTGCTGCATTTCCTGCTTCATCTCCTGATGCTGCAACTCCTTCTGCAACTTCTGCCAATGCGTCTCCTGCAGAATCTCCTGCTGCTGCATCTCCTTCTACCTGATGTCTTCCTGCATTTCCTGTTGCTGCATCTGCTGCTTCATCTCTTGCTGCTGTATAGCCTGCTTCTGCATCTCCTGTTGCTTCATCTCCTGCTCTTGCATCTCCTTCTGCTGAATCTCCTCCTGAATCTCTGGTGGCATCTCATGCTGCTACATATCCTGCTACATCTCCTGACGTATCTCCTTCTGAATATGCATTTCCTGCTGCTTCTCCTGCTGCTGAATCTCCTGCTGCTGCATCTTCTCCTGCTGAATCTTCTCCTGCTGAATCTTCTGCTGCTGCGTCTGCTGCATCATCTCCTCTTTCTCCATAACCTGCTGCATCTCCTGTTGCTGCATCATAAGATGCTGCTGCATATGTTGAAGAATCTCTTCCTACTGCATCTTCTGCTGAATCTTCATTTCCTGCTGCATCTGCTTTAGCATCTCCTGCTGCTGCTGCATCTCCTGCTGCTTCTCCTGCTGCTGCATCAGTTGCTGCTGAATCTCCTGATGAGTCTCCTGTGGCATCTCATGCTTCTACATATCATGCTGAATCTCCTAATGCATCTCCACCTGCTGCCACTCCTACTGCTGCGTTTGCTTCTGCATCTACTGCTGCACCTCTAGCTGCTGTATCTCCTGATGCCGTGTCTGCTACTGAATATCCTTTGTCTGCTGCTGAATCTCCTGCTGCTGAATCTCCTGCTGCATCTCCTGCGGCATCCTATATCTCCTGCTGCTACATCTCCTAATGCATCCTCTGCTCATGCATCTGCTGCTCCATCCACTGCTGTGTCTTTTTCTGCTCCTTGTGGTGCATCTGCAGTTGCATATGTTGCTGCTTCATCTACTGCTCCTTCTCCTGCTAAATCTCCTGCTGCTTCATCTCCTTCTGAAGTTTCTGCTGAATGTACTGCTGAACATGCATCCCCTGCTGCATCTCCTGCTGCTGCATCTCCTGCTTCATATCCTACTGCATCTCCTCCTGCAGCATATCTTGATGCATTTTCTTTTTGCTGCATCTCTTGCTGCATCATCTGCTGCAGAACCTTCTGCTGCTATATCTCCTACTAAATCTGCATCTCCTGATGCATCTGCTGCTGCATCTATTTCCGCTACATCTGCTGCCTCTGCAGCTGCAGTGCATCACCTGCTGATGCATCACCTGCTGCTTAATCTGCTGCTCCATTTTCTGATGCTTCATGTACTGCTGCATCTCCTTAATCTGCTGCTCCACTTCCTGATGCTTGATGTACTGCTGCATCACCTGCTACACTTGCTGCTGCTGCATCTCTTTGTACTTGATGTCCTCCTGCATCTCCTGCTGCTGCATCTGCTGCAGCATCTCCTGCTGCTGTATAGCCTGCTGCTTCATATCCTGCTGCATCCTCTGCGGATGCATCTGCAGAAGCATCTCCATTTCCTGCTGCATCTCCTGTTCAATCTTCTACTGATGCATCTAGTGCTTCTGCATTTCAGCTGCATATCCTGTTGAAGGCATCTGCGGCTGCATCTCTTGCTGCTACATCCCCTGCTGCATCTCCTTCTGCTGCATCTCCCGCTTCATATCTTACTGCACCTCCTCCTGCAGCATATCTTGCTGCATTTCTTTCTGCTGCATCTCCTGCTGCATCATCTGCTGCAGCATCTTCTGCTGCTACATCTCCTACTGAATCAGCATCTCATGATGCATCTGCTGCTGCATATATTGCTGCTGCATCTGCTGCCTCTGCAGCTGCAGCTGCATCACCTGCTAATGCATCACCTGCTGCATTACCTCCTGCTGCATATTCTGCTGTATATCCTGCTGCTGCTTAATCTGCTGCTCCATTTCCTCATGCTTCATGTATTGCTGCATCTCCTGCTACATTTGCTGCTTCTGCATCTCCTTCTTCTTGATGTCCTCCTGCATCTACTGCTGCTGCATCTGCTGCTTCATCTCTTGCTGCTGTATAGCCTGCTGCTTCATCTCCTGCTGCATCCTCTGCTCATGCATCTGCAGATGCATCTGCAGAAGCATCTCCATTTCCTGCTGCATTTACTGCTCAATCTTCTACGGATGCATCTAGTGCTTCTGCATTTCAGCTGCATATCTTGTTGAAGGTATCTGCGGCTGCATCTCCTGCTGCTACATCTCCTGCTGAATCTCCTGCTGCACTTCCTGCTGTAACTGCTGATGCCTATGTTGCTATTTCATCCCTTGCTGCATCTCCTGCTGAATCTTCCTCTGCAGAATCTACCCCAGCATCTCCTGCTACAATTCCTGCTATTGTATCTCCTGCTGCATCTCCTACTACATCCCCCGCTGCTGAATCTCCTTCTACATCTCCTGCTGCATCTCCTGCTGCATTTTCTGCTAGTGCATGTTCTGCTGCATTTCCTGCTGATGCATATCCTGCTGCTGTATTTCCTGATACATCTCTATCTGCTTTATCTTTTTCGGCACATCCTGCTGCATCTCTTCCTGCTGGATCTCCTGCTTAATCTCCTCCTATTACATCTTCAGTATATGCTGCTGCATCTGGTGCTGCTTCACATATTGCTGCATCTCCTGCTATTGCATCTGCTGCTGCATCTCCTACTACTTCATCTGCTGCTGCATCTCCTGTTACTTCATCTGCTGCTGAATCTGCATCTCCTCTTTCGTCTGCTGCCTGCATCTCCTGCTGATGCATCTCTTCTTGCTGCATCTTCTGCTGCATTTCTGGCTACTGCATCTCCTTAATTTGCTGCTGCATCTGCTGCTCATTCATGTACTGCTGTATCTTCTGCTACAATTCCTGCTGCTACATCTCTTGCCACTTGGTGTCCTCCTGCACCTCCTGCTGCTGTATCCTCTGCTCATGCATCTGCAGATGCATCTGCAGAAGTATCTCCATTTCCTTTTACATCTGCTGCTCAATCTTCTACAGATGCATCTATTGCTTCTGCATTTCAGCTGTATATCAACTTAAAGGCATCTGCGGCTGCATCTCCTGCTGCTACATTGAGATTGATGACTCTCCTGCTGCACTTCCTGCTGTAACTGCTGATGCCTGTGTTGCTATTTCATCTCTTGCTGCATCTCCTGCTGAATCTTCTTCTGCAGAATCTCCTCCAGCATCTCCTGCTACAATTCCTGCTGATGTATCTCCTACTACTTCCCCTGCTGCTGAATCTCCTTCTATATCTCCTGCTGCATTTTCTACTGAATCTCCTGCTGCATCTCCTGCTGCATTTTCTACTTAATCTCCTGCTGCACAATCTCCTACGGAATTTCCTGCTATAGAATCTGCTGATGCATTTCCTGCTGATGCATCTCCTTCTGAATCTCCTGCCTCTTCATTTCCTGCTGCTGAATCTCTTGCCTCTTCATCTCCTGCTGCTGCAACTCTTGCTGAATTTGCTGCTGCCTCTAGGTCGCTTGCATCTTTATTTACGGCATCTCCTGCTGCTGCATCTCCGACTGATTTCCTGCTGCATTTCCTTGTGTTGAATCTCCTGCTGCAAATCCTGGTGCATCACCTGCTGAATATGCATCTCCTGTTACATCTCCTGCTAATACACCTCATGCAGCTGCATCTGCTGCTGCATATCCTGCTGCATCTGCTGTTGCCAAATCTCTTGCTGTTGCATATCCTACTGAATTTCCAGCAGTATCTCGTACTGATGCAATTCTTGCTGCATCTCATCCTGCACCCTTTGCTGCTGCATCTGCTGCTGCTTCTGCTGCTGGTGCATCTCCTGCCTCATATCCTGCTGCTGTGTCTCCTGCTGATGTACGTTTTGCTGCATTGCCTGTTGATGCATGTCCTGCTGCATCTGTCTGCTTCTACATTTGCTTCTTCTGCACCTCCGGCTCCAGCATCTCCTGCTGCATCAATTGCTGCTGCATCCCTTATTCATCTCCTACTGCTGCATATACTGATGCATCTGGTGCTGCTGTACCTCCTCCTGCTACATTTCCTCTTGCATACCCTCCTGGTACGTCTCCCGCTTAATCTCCTCCTTCTGCATCTCCTGTCCCATCTCCTCCTGCTGCATCTCCTGCTGAATCTCCTGCTGCATCTCCTGCTGCTGCATCTCCTTCTGCATCTCTTGCTACAGCATCTCCTGCTGTATTAGCTGCTTCTGCATCTCCTGATACATCCCCTGCTGCTTCGTCTCATCCTGCTGCATCTCAGGCTGCTATATCTCCTGCTGTTTCATATTCTGCTACTGCATCTCCTAATGAATCTCCTGCTGCTTCTTCTCTAGATCCATATCCTGCTACTGCGTCTCCTGTTTCTGCATCTCCTTTTGCTTCTTCTGCTGCTACATCTCCTGCTCTATCTCATGTTGCACCTTCTATTGAAGCATCTCCTGCGTCATTTCCTTCTGCGGCATTTCTTGCTGCTTCATCTCGTTCTGCATCTCGTTCTGCATCACCTTGAGCGTCACCTGCTGCATCTCCTTCTACATCACATGCAGGTGCATCTCCTGCTGTATCTCCTGCTCCTGCATATTCACCTGCATTTCCTGCTGACGCTCTTTCTGATTCTACTACTGCTGCATCTGCTGAATTTGCTGCTGCATCTGCTGCTGCTTCATTTACTGCTGCATCTCCTGATAGATCTCCTGCTGCTGCATCTCCTACTGCTACATCTGATGCTGCATCTGATGCTACTTTCTCTCTTGATGCATTTACTGCGGCTGCATCTCCTGCTGTATTTCCTTCTGCTGCATCTTCTTCACTTCATCTATTACTCTGCACCTCCTGCTCCTGCATCTCCTCCTTCTGCATCTCCGGCTGAATCGCCTATTCTATCTCCTGCTTTTTCATCTCCTACTGCTACATCTCCTAGAGCATATGATGCTGCTGCATCTCCTGTTACTTCTGCTGCTGCTGCATTCCCTCATTCTGCAACTCCTTCTGCATCTCCTGCTACGACATCCCCTGCTGCTCCATTTCCGGCTGAATCTCCTGATGCTGCAACTGCTCCTGCATCTCCTCCTACTACATCCCCTGCTGCTGCATTTCTTGCTACATCTCCTGATGCTGCAACTCCTTCTCCATCTCCTACTGCATCTCATTTCTTAATGCATGTCCTGATGAATTTCCTGTTGATACGTCTCCTGCTCTATCTCCTCCGTTATACCTTTCTACATTTGCTGCCTCATTTCCTCATGCACCTGTTGATGCCCCTCGTGCTGCTGCATCTCCTGCTTCATCTTCAACTGGTGCATCTGTGGCTTCATCACATGATATGTCATCTCCTGCTGCATCTGCTGCAGTATTTCCTGATGGAGTATCTGCTGACCTAGAATCTACTGCTGCATTTCCTGCTGCATCTGCTGCTGCTTCATCTCCTGCCAAAACTCCTGCTACATATCCTGCTGCTGCATCTCTTAATGCATCTCATGGTAATGCTTCATCTCCTGTTGCTGCTTTTCTTGCTGCATCTTCTGCTGCTGCATCTCCCACCGATGGGTCTGATGCAGCATCTCTTGCTCTTGCATCTCCTGCTGCATCTCCTGCTGCTGCATTACCTGCTCTATCTCCTCCTACTGCCACTCCTCCTGCTGCATCTCCTGATGCTGCATCTGCTTCTTCATCTCCTGCTGCTGCATCTGCTGATTCTGCATGTGCTGCTGCACCTCCTGCTGTATCTCTTGGTGCTGCATCTTCTGCTGTTGCATCTCCTGCTTCATCTCATTATGACTTAACTGCCACTATTGCCGTGGTTTTCGCGAAATCGAATAACGCCCACAGGGAAGATGCTAACATGGAATGCTGCTGCTTCTGAATGTCTTCTCTTAAAGCACTTTCACTGCAAGGCGAGACTTGTAAGAAGTTTGAGTATACGCTTGTGTACTTTAACATCAGAACGGCTATTAAAGCGTCACTTGAAAAGAGTAGAGCGTTCAGCACAAATACCGCAGGGAAGAAGCTACGATGAAATGCTGGCTCTCGTTAAAGTCTTCTCTGGAAATGCTTTCACTGCAAGCTGCAAAGCGTGACTAACAGAACGTTTTAGTATAGGGTACTGAATTGTGACTTATGAAGGTGCTTTCTGATAAGTGAGTAACTGACGCAGTGAAGATGCTAGCGTGGAATACTGCTGCTACTGAATATGTTAGAGCGCTTTCACTGCAAGCTCTGAAGCACGACTATACACATTTTAGTTTAGGGTAATGAATTGTGACTTAACTGCGCCTGTTAACGCTCTTATGGAAAAGTAAGTATTTCAGGCAGTGCAGATGCTGGCCTGAAACTACACCGCTTATTAATATTTTCTAATATAGCGCTGTTACTGCAAAAGACCACTTGTAGAACTTTCACTCTAGGCTTATGAGCTGTAGAATCAAAATGGTCTAGTTATTAGCGACTTAATAACGCCTAATAACGCTCTTTAGGAAAAGAGAGTATCTCCAGCAGGGAAGATGTTAGCATGGAATGCTTCTGCTTCTGAATGTCTTCTCTTAGAGCGCAATCACTGCAAGCCAAGATTTATCGAACTCTCCGTCTAGGCTAGTGAACTGTAACACCAACATATCTAGTAAAGCTTCACTTGAAAATTTGAAAGCGTTTAGCAGAACTACCCTCAGGAAGTTGCTAGCATCAAATGGTGTCTCTCGTTTGAATCTTCTCTGGAAACGCTTTTTCTGAGAGGTTCAAAACACGATTTACAATGCGTTTAAGTGTAGGTTAAAGAATAGTGAAATAACAGCGACTAATAACGAGCTTTAGAAAAGTGACTGTCTCCAACAGCGAAGACGTTAGCATGGAATGCTGCTGCTTATGAATGTCGTCTCTTATAGCACTTTCACTGGAAAGCGAGACCTATCGAACTATCAGTCTAGACTAGTGAACGGTAACATCAGCATGGCTATTGAGGCATCACGTCAAGATTTTAGAGATTTCTGCTCAAATACAGCACTGAAGCTGCTACCATCAAATTCTGGATCTCGTTAAGATCTTTTCATGAAGCGATTTCACTGTCGCCGCACAGCAGGAAAATCGCAAATTTTTCGCGGAAGCTAGTTATTAGCGATTCAATAACTCCTAACAACGCCTAATAACGCCCTTTAGGAAAAGAGAATATCTCCAGCAGGGAAGATGTTAGCATGGAATGCTTTTGCTTGTCGATGTATTCTCTTAGAGCGCTTTTACTGCAGAGCACGACTTGTAGATCTTTCCGTCTAGTCTTGTGTACTGTCAGATCAGAATGACTGCTTGTGCTTCTGAATGTCTTCTCTTAGAGCGCAATCATGCAAACCAAGATTTATCGAACTTTCCGTCTAGGCTAGTGAACGGTCTAACTGCGAAGATGTTAGCACGGAATGCTGTTGCTTCTGAATGTCTTCTCTTATAGTGGTTTCACTGGACAGGGAGACTTGTAGAACTTTCATTCTCGTTTTGTGAACGGTAACATCAAAATAGCTATGAAGGCGTCACGTCAAAATTTCAGAGCATTGGGCATAAGTACCGCAGGAAAGCTGCTACCATCCAATACTGGCTCACGTTAGAGTCTTCCTGGAAAGGCTTTCACTGCAAGTTGCAAACACGACTAAAAGAATGTTTTAGTTTAGGCTTGTTAATAGTGACTTTGAAACGCCTATTACGTCGCTATAGTTGCAATTAATGTCTCTAGCAAGGACGATGCTAGCATGGAATGATTCTGCTTATGAACGTGTTCTCTTAAAGCGCTAAAACTACAAAGCACGACCTGTCGAACTTTCAGTCTAGGATTGTGAAAAGTAACATCAGCATGGCTATTGAGACATCACGTCAAGATTTTAGAGATTTCTGCTCAAGTACCTCACGGAAGCTGCTACCATCAAATTCTGGCTCTCGTTAGCATCTTTTTATGAAGCGCTTTCACTGTCGCCGCAAAGCAGGAAAAACGCAACGTTTTCTCGGAGGCTAGTTATTAGCGACTTAATAAGGCCTAACAACGCGCTTTAGGAAAAGAGAATATTTCCAGCAGGGAAGATGTTAGCATGGAATGCTTCTGCTTGTGGATGTATTCTCTTAGAGTGCAATCACTGCAGAGCACGACTTGTAGAACTTTCCGTCTATAATAGTGAACAGTAACATCAGAATGGCTAGTAAGGCTTCAACTGAAGATTTGAAAGCGTTTAGCAGAAATACCCGTGAAAGTTCTACAAGTCGTGCTCTGCAGTAAAAGCGCTCTAAGAGAATACATTCACAAGCAGAAGCATTCCATGCTAGCATCTTCCCTGCTGGAGATGTGAATTTTTACTAAAACTCCGTAATAGATGGTGTTAAGTCCCTATTCACTAGCCTATGCTAATAAGTTCTTTTAGTCGTGTTTGTAGCTTGCAGTGAAAGCGCTTCCAGAGAAGATTCTAACGAGAGACACCATTTGATAGTTTCAGCATTCCCTCGGTAGTTGTGCTATAAGAGACGACATTCAGAAGCAGCAGCATTCCGTCCTCGCTGTTGGAGATAGTCACTGTTCTAAAGCTCGTTATTAGTCGCTGTTATGTCACTATTCTTTAACCTACACTTAAACGCATTGTTCATCGTGTTTTGCACCTCTCAGTGAAAGCGCTTCCAGAGAAGAATCTAACGGGAGACACCATTTGATGCTAGCAACTTCCCAGGGGTATTTCTGATGAACGCTTTCAAATCTTCAAGTGAAGCTTTACTAGATATGCTGGAGTTACCGTTCACTAGCCTAGACGGAAAGTTCGATAAATCTTGGTTTGCAGTGATTGCGCTCTAAGAGAAGACATTCAGAAGCAGAAGCATTCCATGCTAACATCTTCCCTGCTGGTGATATTCACTTTTCCTAAAGCGCCTTATTAGGCACTATTAAGTCTCTATTCATTTGCCAACACAAGAACGTTGTGTTAGTCGTTCTCTGCATCTTGCAGAGAAACCGCTTCCATAGAAGACGCTAACGAAAGCCAGCTTTTGATGGTAACATCTTTCCTGTTTACTTGTGCTGAACGCTCTGTAATTTTGAAGGAACGACTTCGTAGCCATTCCTGTCTTAGAGTACACAAGATTAGATTGAAAGATCTACAAGTCGTGCTCTGCAATGAAAGCTCTCTAAGAGAATACATCCACAAGCAGAAGCATTCCATGCTAGCATCTTCCTTGCAGGAGATATGAATTTCTACTACAACGCCGTCATAGACGGTTTAAAGTCCCTATTCACTAGCTTACGCTAAAAAGTCCCTATTCACTAGCCTATGCTAATACTTTCGAGTTTGCAGCTTGCAGTGAAAGCGCTTCCAGAGAAGAATCTAACGAGAGACACCATTTGATGCTAGCAACTTCCCGAGGGTAGTTCTGCTAAACGCTTTCAAATCTTCAAGTGAAGCTTTACTAGATATGCTGGAGTTACAGTTCACTAGCCTAGACGGAAAGTTCGATAAATCTTGGTTTGCAGTGATTGCGCTCTAAGAGAAGACATTCAGAAGCAGAAGCATTCATTGCTAATATCTTCCCTGCTGGAGATATTCACTTTTCCTAAAGAGCGTTATTAAGTGGCTAAAAACTAGCCTACGCGAAAACATTGCATTTTTCGTGCTTTTCGTCTGGCAGTGACAGCGCTTCATGAAAGGATCCTAATGAGAGCCAAAATTTGATGGTAGCAGCTTCCCTGCGGTACTTGTGCTGAACGATCTCAACTCTTGAAATGAGGCTTTAAGAGCCATTCTGATCTTACAGCTCATAAGCCTAGAGTGAAAGTTCTACAAGTCGTCTTTTGCAGTAACAGCGCTAGAAGAGAAAACATTAATAAGCGGTGTAGTTTCAGGCCAGCATCTGCACTGCCTGAAATACTTACTTTTCCATAAGCGCGTTAACAGGCGCAGTTAAGTCACAATTCATTCCCCTAAATTAAAATGTGTTAGTCGTGCTTCACAGCCTGCAACGAAAGCCCTATAAGAGAAGACTCTAACGAGAACCAGCATTTCATAGTAGAAGCTTCCCTGCGATTTTTGTGCTGAACTCTCTGAAATTCTGAAGCGACATTTTACTAGCTGATGATATAGTTCAGAAGACTAGAATGAAAGTTCTAGAAGTCTTACATTGCAGTGAAAGTGCTATAAGCGAAGACATTCAGAAGCAGCAGCATTCCATGCTAGCATCTTCCATACGGGCTTTAATCACTTTTCCTAAAGCTCCTCAATAGTTAAATCACAATTCCGTAATCAATACTAAACGTTTTGTTAGACGTGCTTTGCTGCTTGCAGTGAAATCGCTTCAAGGGAAGATTCTAACGAGAGCCAGCATTTGATCGTAGCAGCGCCCTTGCGGTACTTTTTATAAAGGTCTTCAAATTTTGCAGTGACGCTTTAATAGCCATTCTGATGATGCAGTACACGAGCCTAGACTGAAAGTTCTACAAGTCTTACTTGGCAGTGAAAGCGCATCCAGAGAAGAATTATACGAATTTCAATATTTGATCGCAGCACCTTCCCTGCGGTATTTGCGCTGAACACTCTGCTATTTTGAAACGACGCTTTAATAGCCATTCTGATGTTGCAGTACATAAGCAAAGACTAAAAGTTCAACAAGTCTTGCCTTGCCGTGAAAGCGCTAAAGATTTTGAAGTGATGCTTTAATAGCCATTCTGATGTTGCAGTGTACAAGCCTAGACTGAAACTTCTACAAGTTTTGCTATGCTGTGAAAGAGCTCTAAGAGAAGACATTCAGTAGCAGCAGTATTCCACGCTAGCATCTTCACTGCGTCAGTCATCTTCACTTATCAGAAAGTACCTTCATAAGTCACAATTCAGTACGCTATACTCAAACGTTCTGTTAGTCATGCTTTGCAGCTTGCAGTGAAAGCGTTTCCAGAGAAGACTCTAACGAGAGCCAGCATTTCATCGTAGCTTCTTCCCTGCGGTAATTGTGCTGAACGCTCTGCTACTTTCAAGTGACGCTTTAATAGCCGTTCTGAGGTTAAAGTACACAAGCGTATACTCAAACTTCTTACAAGTCTCGCTTTGCAGTGAAAGCGTTTTAAGAGAAGACATTCAGAAGCAGCAGCTTTCATGCTAGCATCTTCCCTGTGGGAGTTATTGGATTTGCCTAAAGCACCTCAATAGTGGCAGTTAAGTCATAATGAGATGAAGCAGGAGATGCAACAGCAGGAGATGCAACAGCAGAAGATTCAGCACCCAGAGATACAGCAGGAGGTGCAGCAGCACATGCAGTATCAGCAGATGCAGCAGCAGGAGATGAAGCAGCAGATGCAGCAGCAGGAGATGCAACAGCAGGAGTTGAAGCAGAATATGCATCAGCAGGAAATGCAGCACCATGAGATTAAGACAGAGATGCAGCAGGAGGTGCAGCAGCAGGAGATAAAGGAGCAGGTGATGCAGCAGGAGATGCAACACCAGAAGACGCAGCAGTATATACAGAAGGAGGATATGCAGCAGGAGGCGATGCAGTAGGAGGAGATAGAGTAAGTAATGCAGCAGCAGGAGATGCAGCAGGAGATGCAAGAGCAAGAGATGCTGTATCAGACCCATCAGCAGGCGATGCAGCAGCAGAAGACGCAGTAGGAAATGCAGCAGCAGTAGGTGCAGCAGGAGATGCATCAGGAGATGAGGCAGCAAACGTAGAAAGTTATAACGTACATATAGAAGCAGATGCAGCAGCAGCTTATTCAGTAGGAGATGCAGCAGCAGGAGGTGCAGAAGCAGATGCAGCAGGAAATGCAGATAAGTATGCAGGAGCAGGAGATAGAGCAGGAGATGCATCTGCAGGTGATGCAGAAGGAGATGCAGAACGAGATGAAGCAGCAAGATATGAAGCAGAAAGAGGTGACACAGGAGATGCTTCAATAGAAGGTGCAACATGAGATATAGAAGGAGATGCAGCAGCAGACAAGGCAAAAGGAGATGCAGAAACAGGAGATGGAGCAGCAGGAAATGGATCAAGAGATGAAGCAGCAGGAGATTCATTAAGAGATGCAGTAGCAGGATATGAAAGAGCAGGAGCTATAGCAGCAGGAGATGCAGCCTGAGATGCAGCAGGATGAGATGAAGCAGCAGGGGATGTCTCAGGACATCCAGAATCAGCAGATAGAGCAGGAGATGCTGTAGCAGGAGATGTAGAAGGAGATGTAGCAGAAGGAGATGCAGCAGCAGGAGATGCAGCAGGTGATGCAACCGGAGGAAATGGGAAAGGAGATGCAGAAGGAGGAGATACAGCTGGAGATGCAGCAGGAGGAGATGCAACAGGCTATGAATCAGGAGGAGGTACACCAACATCAGATGCAACAGTATATGCAGCAGAAGGAAATGAATAAGACGTGCAGCAGCAATTGATGCCGCAGGAGACGCTGGAGCCGGAGATGCAGAAGCAGGAGATGCAGCAGGACATGCATCAGCAGGAGATGCAGCAAAACATACATCAGCAGGAGACACAGCAGCAGGATATGAGGCAGGAGATGCACCAGCAGCAGAAGCAGCAGCAGATGCAGCAGCAAAGGGTTCAGGATGAGAGGCAGCAAGAATTGCATCAGCAGGAGATGCTGCTGGAAATTCAGTAGGATATGCAACAGCGAGCGATTTGGCAACAGCAGATGCAGCAGGATATGCAGCAGCAGATGCAGCTGCATGAGGTGTATCAGCAGGAGATGTAGCAGGAGATGCATATTCAGCAGGTGATGCACCAGGATTTGCAGCAGCAGATTCAACACAAGGAAATGCAGCAGGAAATCAGCCGGAGATGCAGCAGCAGGAGATGAAGAGGCAGGAGATTGAGAAGGAGATGCACCAGCAGGAAATGCATCAGCAGATTCTGTAGCAGGAAATTCCGTAGGAGATTGTGCAGCAGAAGATTCAGTAGAAAAGGCAGCAGGAGATGCAGCAGGAGATACAGAAGGAGATTCAGGGATGTAGTAGGAGATGCAGCAGGAGATACATCAGCAGGAATTGTATCAAGAGATGCTGGAGGAGATTCTGCAGAAGAAGATTCAGCAGGAGATGCAGCAGGAGATGAAATAGCAACATATGCATCAGCAGTTACAGCAGGAATTGCAGCAGGAGATTCAGCAGGAGATGTAGCAGCAGGAGATGCAGCCGCAGATGCCTTCAAGAGGATATGCAGCTGAAATGCAGAAGTACTTGATGCACTCGTAGAAGACTGAGCAGCAAATGCAGCAGGAAATGGAGATGCTTCTGCAGATTCAACCTCAGATGCATCCAATGAAAATGCAGCAGGAGATGCTGCAGCAGATGCAGCAGCAGGAGATGCAGGAAGACATCAAGTAGAAGGAGATGCAGAAGCAGCAAATGTAGCAGGAGATGCAGCAGTCCATGAAGCATCAGGAAATGGAGTAGCAGATTAATGAGATGCAGCAGTACATGAAGTATCAGGAAAAGGAGCAGCAGATTAAGCAGCAGCAGGAAATGCAGCAGAATATGCAGCAGGAGATGCTGTAGCAGGAGATGCAGAAGGAGATGTAGCAGAACGAGATGAGGCAGCCAGAGATGCAGCAGCAGGATATGCAGTAAAAGAAGATGCAGCCGCACCAGAGGCAGATTCAGCAGGTGATGAAGCAGGAGATGTAGAAGGAGATTCAGCAGCAGGGGATGTAGTAGGAGATGCAGCAGGAGATACATCAGCAGGAATTGTAGCAGGAGATGCTGGAGGAGATTCTGCAGAGGAAGATTCAGCAGGAGATGCAGCAGGAGATGAAATAGCAACATAGGCATCAGCAGTTACAGCAGGAAGTGCAGCAGGAGATTCAGCAGGAGATGTAGCAGCAGGAGATGCAGCCGCAGATGCCTTCAAGAGGATATGCAGCTGAAATGCAGAAGCACTAGATGTATCTGTAAAAGATTGAGCAGCAGATGCAGCAGGAAATGGAGATACTTCTGCAGATGCATTCGCAGATGCATCCGCAGAGGATGCAGGAGGAGATCAAGCAGTAGGCTATACAGCAGCAGGAGATGAAGCAGCAGATGCAGCTGCAGGAGATGCAGGAGGACATCAAGTAGAAGCAGATGCAGCAGCAGCAAGTGTAGCAGGAGATGCAGCAGTACATGAAGCATCAGAAAATGAAGCAGCAGATTAAGCAGCAGGAGGTAATATATCAGGTGATGCAGCAGCAGGTGATGCAGCTGTAGCTGCAGAGGCAGCAGATGTAGCAGCAATAGATGCGGCAGGAGATGCAGCAGAAGGAAATGCATCAAGATATGCTGCAGGAGGAGATGCAGTAGGATATGTAGCAGGAGATGCAGCAGCAGGATATCCAGACGGGGATGCATGTTCAGCAGTAGATTCAGCAGAAACTTCAGAAGGAGATGAAGCAGCAGGAGATTTAACAGGAGATGCAGCAGTAGATGAAGCAGCAGCATATGCAACAGCAGATGCACCAGATGGAGCAGAAAGAGATGCAGCAGGGGATGGAGCAGCAGATGCAAGGGTAAATGGTGCATCAGGAGATGCATCCGCAGATGCATGAGCAGAGGATGCATCAGGAGATGTAGCAGCAGGAGATATAGGATGCCGCAGGATATGCCGCAGGTGATGCAGCAGGAGATGCAGAACCAAGAGATGCGGCAGGAGATGAAGCAACAGATGCAGCAACAGGAGATGCAGCAGCCGGAAATACAACAGGAATAGATGCAGAAGGTAATGCAGCAGGAGGAGTTGAAGCAGAATATGCATCAGAATGAAATGCAGCAGCAAGAAATTCAGACGGAGATGCAGCAGGAGATGCAGCAGAAGATGCTGCAGCAGCACATGCAGAAGGAGATGCAGCAGTAGGAGAAGCAGCAGAAGATTCAGCAGCAGGAGATTCAGCAGCAGACAAAGGATATTCAGTAGTAGGCACGGCATCAGGAGATTCAGCAAATGGAGGTTCAGCAGGAGATGCAGAAGCAAACGCAGCAGTAGGAGTGGCAGCAGGTGGAGATGCATTAGGAGATTCAGCATGATATGCAGAAGCATTAGATGCCACAGGAGATTCATCAGCAACTGATGCAGCAGCAGGAGAAGCAGCAGGAGATGCACTAGCAGGAGCAGATGCAGAAGCAGATGCAGCAGGAGATGAAGATTCATCAGAAGATGCAGTAGGAAGAGATTCTTCAACATATGTAGCAGCATGATATGATGCAGCAACAGGAGATGCAGCAGGTTATGGAGAAAGAGGAGATGATGCAGCAGACGCAGCAGCAGCAGACGCAGCAGGAGGAGATGCAGCAGCAGGAGATGCATATTCAGAAGGAGATACGTCAGGAGATGTAGCAGGATATGTAGCAGCATGAGATGCCACCAGAGATTCAGGAGGAGATTCAGCAGAAGTAGATGCAAGAGCAGGAGATGAAGCAGCAGGAGATGCAGAAGCAGGATATACAGCAGCAGGGGATGAAGCAGCAGATGCAGCAGCAGGAAATGCAGGAAGACATCAAGTAGAAGGAGATGCAGAAGCAGGAGATTCCGTAGGAGATGTATTGGCAGAAGATGCAGAAGGAGTTGCAGCATCAGGAGATTCAGCAGGAAATGCAGCAGCAACAGAAGTAACAGGAGATGCAGCAGCACTAGGAGATGTATCAGCAGGGGATGAAGAAGCAGGAGATGCTACAGGCAATTCAGCCGGAGATGCAGAAGGAGGAGATGCAGCAGCAGGAAGTGCAGAGTAATAGATGAAGTGAAGAAGATGCAGCAGAATAAAATATAGCAGGAGATGCAGCCACAGTAAATGCATCAAGAGAGAAAGTAGCATCAGATTCAGCATCAGATGCACCATCAGGTGCAGCAGCAGGAGATGCAGCAGCAGGAGATCTATCACGATATGCCGCAGTAGATGAAGCTGCAGCAGATGCAGTAGCAAATTCAGCAGATGACGCAGTAGTAGATACATAAAGAGCTGCAGCAGGAAATGCAGATGAATATGCAGGAGCAGGAGTTGCATCTGCAAGTGATGCCGAAGGAGATGCAGCAGGTGACGCTCAAGGAGATGCAGCAGGAGATGCAGAACGAGATGAAGCAGGAAGATATGCAGCAGAAGGAGGTGATGCAGGAGATGATTCAATAGAAGGTGCAACATGAGATACAGCAGGAGATGCAGCAGCAGACAAGGCAAAAGGAGATGCAGAAACAGGAGATGGAGCAGCAGGAGATGGATCAAGAGATGAAGCAGCAGGAGATTCATTGGGAGATGCAGTAGACGGATATGAAAGAGCAGGAGCTATAGCAGCAGGAGATGCAGCCTGATGTGCAGCAGGATGAGATGAAGCAGGAGGGGATGTATCAGGAGATGCAGAATCAGCAGATACAGCAGGAGATGCTGTAGCTGGAGATCCAGAAGGAGATGCAGCAGGAGGAGATGCAGCAGCAGGAGATGCAGCAGGAAGAGATGCAACAGGAAATGCAGCAGAAGGAAGTACAGAAGTACCAGATGCAGCAGTATATACGGCAGAAGGAGATGAATAAGAGGTGCAGCAGCAATTGATGCAGCAGGAGTTGCTGGAGCCGGAGATGCAGAAGAAGGAGATGCAGAAGCAGACAGATGCAGCAGGACATGCATCAAAAGGCAATGCAGCAAAACATACATCAGCAGGAGACACAGCAGCAGGATATGAGGCAGGAGATGCACCAGCAGCAGAAGCAGCAGCAGATGCAGCAGCAAAGGGTGCAGGATGAGATGCAGCAAGAATTGCATCAGCACGAGATACTGCTGGAAATTCAGTAGGATATGCAGCAGCAAGAGATTTGGCAACAACAGATGCAGCAGGATGTGCAGCAGCAGATGCAGCTGCATGAGGTGTATGAGCAGGAAATGTTGCAGGAGATGCATATTCAGCAGGTGAAGCACCAGGATATGCAGCAGGAGATTCAACAGAAGGAAATGCAGCAGGAAAGCAGCCGGAGATGAAGCAGCAGGAGATGCAGTAAAAGAAGATGCAGCCGCAAATGAGGCAGCAGCAGATTCAGCAGGAATTGCAGCAGCAGGAGATGAAGAGGCAAGAGATTCAGCAGCAGGAGATGCAGCATCAGGAGATTGAGAAGGAGATGCACCAGCAGGAAATGCATCAGCAGATTGTGCAGCAGGAGATTCAGTAGAAAAGTCAGCAGGAGATTCAGTAGAAAATGCAGCAGGAGATATAGAAGGAGATTCAGCAGCAGGGGATGTAGTAGGAGATGCGGCCGGAAAGACATCAGCAGGAATTTTAGCAGGAGATGCTGGAGGAGATTTTGCAGAAGAAGATTCAGCAGGAGATGCAGCAGGAGATGAAATAGCAACATAGGCATCCGCAGGAAGTGCAGCAGGAGATTCAGCAGGAGATGTAGCAGCAGGAGATGCAGCCACAGATGCCTTCAACAGGATATGCAGCTGAAATGCAGAAGCACTAGATGCATCCGTAGAAGACTGAGCAGCAGATGCAGCAGGAATGTTTCTGCAGATGCAACTACAGATGCATCCACAGAAGATGCAGCAAGAGATGAAGCAGCAGGCTATAGAGCAGCAGGAGATGAAGCAGCAGATGCAGCAGCAGGAGATGCAGGAGGACTTCAAGTAGAATGAGATGCAGCAGCAGCAAATGTAGCAGGATGTGCAGCAGTACATGAAGCATCAGGAAATGGAGCACCAGATTGAGCAGCAGCACTAAACGCAGCAGAATATGCAGCAGGAGGTAATGCAGCAGGTGATGCAGAGGCAGCAGATGCAGCAGCAATAGATGCAGCAGCAGATGCATCATGAGATGCAGATTCAGTAGGAGATGTAGCAGCAGAAGATGCTGCAGGAGATGCAGCAGTAGGAGATGCAGCCGGGGATGCATGTTCACCAGTAGATTCAGCAGAAACTTCAGAAGGAGATGCAGCAGCAAGAGATTTAGCAGGAGATGCAGCAGTAGATGAAGGAGCAGCATATGCAACAGCAGATGCACCAGATGGAGCAGAAAGAGATGCAGCAGGGGATGGAGAAGCAGATGCAACGGGAAATGGTGCATCAGGAGATGCATCCACAGATGCATGAGCAGAGGATGCATCAGGAGATGCAGCAGCAGGAGATACAGGAGCAGATGATGCCGCAGGAGATGCAGCAGAAGGAAATGCTGCAGCATATGCTGCAGGAAGAGATGCAGTAGGATATGAAGCACGAGATGCAGCAGCAGCAGATGCAGCAGGGGATGCATATTCACCAGTAGATTCAGCAGAAACTTCAGTAGGAGATGCAGCAGCAGGAGATTTAGCAGGAGATGCAGCAAGGGATGAAGCAGCAGCATATGCAACAGCAGATGCACCAGATGGAGCAGAATGTGATGCAGCAGGGGATGGAGCAGCAGATGCAATAGGAAATGACGCATGAGGAGATGCATCCGCAGATGCATGAGCAGAGGATGCATCAGGAGATGTAGCAGCAGGAGATACAGAAGCAGGAGATGAAGCAGCAGATGCAGCATCAGTAGATGCAGGAGGACATCAAGTAATAGGGGCTGCTCCTGCTTCCTCATTTTTTCTATATCTCCCGCTGCAACTTCTGCTGCTGCCTCTGCTGGCGCATTTCCTGCTGATGCATCTCCTGCTACATCTCCTTCTTCTGCATCTACTGTTGCTACATTTCCTGCTGAAATTGCTGCTGAATCTGCTGCTGCATCCCCTGCTGCTGATTCTCCTGCTTCTGCATATCCTGCTGCTTTATGGTCTGTTTCATCTACTGCTGCTGCATATCCTCCTACATCTTCTGCTGCTACACTTCCTTCTGCTGCATCTGCTACTGCATCTCCTGCTGCATCTCCTTCTGCTCAATCTCCTGCTGAAAATCCTGCTGCATCTCCTACGGTTGCATCTCCTGCAGCTGAATCTGCCGCCGCAGTGCTGTGGTTGCATCTCCTGCTGCTACATCTCCTGTTGCTGCATCTCATTCAGAATATCCTGATGATGCAGATGCAGCAGCTGGAGCAGCAGGAGATGCAGCAGGAGATGCCCCAGCAGGAGATGGAGCAGGGGATACAGCATCAAGACAAATTGCAGTAGATGCAGCAGCAATATCTGCAGCAAAAAGAGATGAAGCAAGATAGGAAGCCTCAGGAGACTAAGCAAGAGTAGATGCATTAGGAGATTCGGCAGCAGGCTGTGCAGCAGCAGTAGATGCAGCAGAGAATGGAGCAGCACGAGATTAAGCAGTAGGAGATGGCACAGGAGATGCAGCTGCAGGAGATGCAGCAGAGTTTGCAGCAGCAGGAGATGCAGAAGCAGGAGATCCAGTTAGAAAGCACCATCATAAGATGAATACGCTGATGCAACAGGAGGATATGGAGCAGGAGATGCATTAGGAGATGCAGTAGCAGGAGATGTAGCAGCAGGATATGCAGCAAGAGGCTGAGCAAGAGGAGATATACCCTGAGATGCAGCAGGAGGAAATGCAGCGGGAGATGTAGAAGCAGACGAAGCAGTAGCAGATGCAGCAGCAAGATAGGCATCAGAAGGAGATAAAACAGGAGATGCAAAAGCAGGAGATTAAGCTACAGTAGATGCAGTAGGAGATGCAGTAGCAACAGATACAGCATCAGGAGATTCAGCTGCAGTAGATGCAGGAGCAGATTCAGAAGCAGATTCCGTAAGAGATGCAGCAGCAGGAGATTGATAAGCAAAAATATAGCAGCAGGAGATGCAGCAGCAGGAAATTCAGGAGGAGACGTGGCAGCAGCAGAAGCAGCAGGTAATGCAGCAGCAGTAGATGAAGTAGGCTTAGAAGCAGCTGTAGATGCAGCAGGGTATGCAAGAGCAGGAGATTCAGCATCAGGAGGTGAAGCAGGGGAGATGCATCATCAGATGAATCCGTTGATGCATCAGAGGAAGTTGCAGAAGGAGATGCAGCAGCAGGAGGTTCAGCAGACGATGCAGCAGCAATAGATGCAGGTGTAGATCCAGGAGGAGGACATAGAGAAGCAGGAGATGCAGCAGCACATGCAGCAGCAAATGCAGGAGATGAAGCAGTAGGAGAAGCAGCAGGAGGAGATTGAGCAGGAGATGCATCAGGAGGTGCATCAGCAGGAGATGCAGCATTAGGAGATGTACCAGTGGATGCAGCAGCAGGAGATGCAGCTGGAGATGCAGCAGCAATAGATTGAGAAAGATATACAGAAGCAGGAGATGCATCAGCGGGAAGTGTGGCATGAGAGGCAGAAGAAGAAGATCCTGCAGCAGATGCAGTAGCATATGCAGCACCAGCAGATGCAGCAGCAGGAGATTCAGCAGCAGGAGATGCAGCAGTCAGAGATGCAGCAGGTTATGCATCAGCAGAAGATACATAAGCAGGAGTTCAGCAGCAGGAGCTACAGTAGGTGGAGATGCAGCAAGAGGAGATGCAGCAGTTTATGCAGCAGCAGGAGATGCAGCAGGAGATGTGGTAGGATTAGATTCAGCAGGAGATGCAGCAGGAGATGCAGTAGTAGGAGATGAAGCAGTATATGAAGCAGCAGCAGATGCAGCAGGTAATACTGGAGATGCAGCAGTAGGAGATGAATCAAGAGATGCAGCAGGAGATGCATCAGGAGAAGCAGGAGCAGGAAATGCAGCAGCAGGAGATGCAGCAGCAGAGATGCAGGAGTAGGAGAGGCAGAAGCAGGAGATGTGGCAGCAGGACATGCAAAAGGATATGCAGAAGCAGGAGATGCGGCAGCAGGAGAGGCACGATGTGATTCAGCAGGAGATTCAGCAGAAGATAGAGAAGCAGGAGATGCAGCAGGAGATGCATCCGCAGGAGATGCAGGAAAAGCATCAGCTGATGCAGGAGGAGATTTAGCTGCATTTCCTGCTTCATCTGCTGATGCATCTGCTGCTGCTCTGTGTCCTGCTACAACTCGTCATCCTATCTCCTGCTACATATCCTGCTGCTGCAACTCCTAATGCATCTCATGATAATGCTTTATCTCCTGCTACTGCATCTCCTGCTGCACCTACTGCTGCTGCATTTCCTGCTGCATCTTCTACTGCTGCATCTCCTGCTGATGGGTCTGATGCAGCATCTCTTGCTCTTGCATCTCCTGCTGCATCTCTTGCTGGTGCACTACCTGCTCTGTCTCATCCTACTACATCTCCTCCTGCTGCATATCCTGCTTCTGTATATACTGCTGCCTTTCCTGCTGCTGCATCTCCTGCTGCTGAATCTCTTTCTGCATCTCCTTCTTCTGATTCTCCTGCTGCTCTATTACTTTCTGCATCGATTCCTGCTGCATGTCCTGCTGCTGCATCAACTCCTGCTTCATCTGCTTCTGCATATTTTCCTGATGCATCTCCTGCTAAATCTGCATCTCCTGCTGCATATTCTTCTCCATCTCCTGCTGATGCATCTCCTGCTCCTGCATCTCCTTCTGCTGAATCTCCTACTCAGTCTCCGGCGGCATCTCATTCTGCTACATATCCTGCTACATCTCCTGATATATCTCCTTCTGAATCTGCATCTCCTGCTACTTCTTTTGCAGTACCATCTCCTGCTTCTTAATCTCCTGCTGCTGAATCACCTGCCGCTGCACCTGCTGCATAATCTCCTCTTTCTCCATAACCTGCTGTATCTCCTGTTGCTGCATCATATCACACTGTTGCATATGTTGAAGAATCTCTTCCTACTGCATCTTCTGCTGAATCTTCATTTCCTGCTGCATCTGCTTCTGCATCTCCTACTGCTGCTGCATCTCCAGCTGCTTCTCCTGCTGCTGCATCAGTTGCTGCTGAATCTCCTGATGAATCTCCTGCGTGCATCTGCGGATGCATCTCCTCATGCGTCATTTCCTATTGCATCTGCTGCTCCATCTACTGCTGCATCTCTTTCTGCTCCATCTGGTGCATCTGCTGTTGCATATGCTGCTGCTTCATCTACTGCTGCATCTCCTGCTAAATCTCTTGCTGCTGCATCTCCTTCTGAAGTTTCTGCTGAATCTACTGGTGAACATGCATCCCCGGCTGCATCTCCTGCTGCTGCATCTCCTGCAGCATCTTCTGCTGCTACATCTCCTACTGAATCTGCATATCATGATGCATCTGCTGCTGCATCTATAGCTGCGGCATCTGCTGCCTCTGCATCACCTGCTGCATTACCTCCTGCTGCATATTCTGCTGTGTTTAGTGCTGCTGCTTAATCTGGTGCTCCATTTCCTGACGCTTCATGTACTGCTGCATCTCCTTGATATGCTGCTCCATATCCTGATGCTTCATGTACTGCTGCACCTCCTGCTACATTTGCTGCTGCTGCATCTCATTCTACTTGAAGTCCTCCTGCATCTCCTGCTGCTGCATCTGCTGCTTCATCTCCTGCTGCTGTATAGCCTGCTGCTTCATCTCTTGCTGCATCTTCTGTGGATGCATCTGTAGTTGCATCTGCAGAAACATTCCTGCTGCATCTGCTGCTCAGTCTTCTACGGATGTATCTAGTGCTTCTGCATTTCAGCTGCATATCCTGTTGAAGGCATCTGCGGCTGCATCTCCTGCTGCTACATCTCCTGCTGAATCTCCTGCTGCACTTCCTGCTGTAACTGCTGATGCCTATGTTGCTATTTCATCTCCTGCTGCATGTCCTGCTGAATCTTCTTCTGCAGAATCTCCTCCAGCATCTCCTGCTAAAATTCCTGCTGATGTCTTTCCGGCTGCATCTCCTACTACATCCCCTGCTGCTGAATCTCCTTCTATATCTCCTGCTGCATTTTCTACTGAATCTCCTGCTGCACAATCTGCTGATGCATTTCCTGCAGGTGCATCTCCTGCTGAATCTCCTGATGCTGCATCTCCTGCTGCTGAATCTCTTGCCTCTTCATCTCCTGCTGCTGCAATTCCTGCTGAATCTGCTGCTGCCTCTTGTGTGGCTGCATCTTCTTTTACTGCATCTCCTGCTGCTTCATCTCCGGTTGATTTCCTGCTGCATTTCCTTCTCTTCAATCTCCTGCTGCATATCCTGGTGCATCACCTGCTGAATATGCATCTCCTGCTACATCTCCTGCTCATACACCTCATGCAGCTGCATCTGCTGCTGCATATCCTGCTGCATCTGCTGTTGCCAAATCTCTTGCTGTTGCATATCGTACTGAATTTCCAGCAGTATCTCGTGCTGATGCAATTCTTGCTGCATCTCATCCTGCACCCTTTGCTGCTGCATCTGCTGCTGCTTCTGCTGCTGGTGCATCTCCTGCCTCATATCCTGCTACTGTGTCTCCTGCTGATGTATGTTTTGCTGCATCTCCTGCTGATGCATGTCCTGTTGCATCTCCTGCTTCTGCATCTCCTTCCTCTGCATCTCCCACTCCAGCATCTCCTGCTGCATCAATTGCTGCTGCACATCTTTTTCATCTCCTTCTGCTGCATATACTGCTGCATCTGATGTTGCTGTACCTCCAACTGATTCATCTCCTTTTGCATCTTCTCGTGCTGCATTTCCTGCTGAATCTCCTTTTCCTGCATCTCCTGTCCCATCTCTTCCTGCTGCATCTCCTGCTGCTGCATCTCCTGCTGCTACATCTCCTTCCGAATCTCCTGCTACAGCATCTCCTGCTACAGCATCTCCTGCTGTATCTGCTGATTCTGCATCTCCTGATACATCCCCTCCTGCTTCATCTCATCCTGCTGCATCTCAGGCTGCATCTCCTGCTGCTATAGCTCCTGCTCTTTCATATCCTGCTACTGCATCTCCAAATGAATCTCCTGCTGCTGCATCTCTTGATCCATGTCCTGCTGCTGCATCTCCTGTTTCTGCATCTCCTTTTGCCTTGTCTGCTGCTGCATCTCCTGCTGTATCTCATGTTGCACCTTCTATTGAATCATCTCCTGCGTCACCTCTTTCTGCTGCATATCTTGCTGCTTCATCTCGTTCTGCATCTCCTGCTGCATCTCCCTGAGTGTCACCTGCTGCATCTCCTTCTGCATCAGCTGCAGATGCATCTCCTGCTCCTGCATATTCATCTGCATTTCCTGCTGCAGCTCTTTATGTATCTACTACTGCGTCATCTGCTGAATTTGCTGCTGCATCTGCTGCAGCTTCATCTACTGCTGCATATCCTGATAGATCTCCTGCTGCTGCATCTCCTTCTGAAGTTTCTGCTGAATCTACTGCTGAACATGCATCCCCTGCTGCATCTCCTGCTGCTGCATCTCCGGCTTCATATCTTACTGCATCTCCTCCTGCAGCATATCTTGATGCATTTCCTTCTGCTGCATCTCCTGCTGCATCATCTGCTGCAGCATCTTCTGCTGCTACATCTCCTACTGAATCTGCATCTCATGATGCATCGGCTGCCGCATCTATTGCTATTGCATTTGCTGCCTCTGCAGCTGCAGCTGCATCACCTGCTGATGCATCACGTGCTGCATTACCTCCTGCTGCATATTCTGCTGCATTTCCTGCTGCTGCTTAATCTGCTGCTCTATTTCCTGATGCTTCATGTACTGCTGCATCTCATTAATCTGCTACTCCATTTCCTGATGCTTCATGGACTGCTGCATCTCCTGCTACATTTGCTGCTTCTGCATCTCCTTCTGCTTGATGTCTTCCTGCATCTCCTGCTGCTGCATCTGCTGCAGCAACTCCTGCTGCATCTTCTGTGGATGCATCTGAGGATGCATCTGCAGAAGCATCTCCATTTCCTGCTGCATTTGCTGCTCAATCTTCTACGGGTGCATCTAGTGCTTCTGCATTTCAGCTGCATATCCTGTTAAAGGCATCTGCGGCTGCATCTCCTGCTGCTACATCTCCTGCTGAATCTCCTGCTGCAATTCCTGCTGTAACTGCTGATGTGTATGTTGCTATTTCATCTCCTCCAGCATCTCCTACTGAATCTTCCTCTGCAGAATCTCCTTCTGCATCTCCTACTACATCCCCTGCTGCTGAATCTCATTCTATATCTCCGGCTGCATCTCCTGCTGCATCTCCTGCTGCATCTTCTGCTAGTGCATGTTCTGCTGCATTTCCTGCTGATGCATATCCTGCTGCTGTATTTCCTGATGCATCTCTTTCTGCTTTATCTTTTTCTGCATATCCTGCTGCATCTCTTCCTGCTGGATCTCCTGCTTAATCTCCTCCTACTACATCTTCAGCATATGCTGCTGCATCTGGTGCTGCTTCACATATTGCTGCATCTCCTGCTATTGCATCTGCTGCTGCAACTCCTGCTACTTCATCTGCTGCTGAATCTGCATCTCCTCTTTCGTCTGCTGACTGCATCTCCTGCTGATGCATCTCCTCTTGCTGCATCTTCTGCTGTATTTTTGGTTACTGCATCTCCTTAATCTGCTGCTGCATCTGCTGCTCATTCATGTACTGCTGCATCTTCTGCTACAATTCCTGCTGCTACATCTTCTGCCACTTGGTGTCCTCCAGCATCTCCTGCTGCTGTATCCTCTGCTCATGCATCTGCAGATGCATCTACAGAAGTATCTCCATTTCCTGCTACATCTGCTGCTCAATCTTCTACTGATGCATCTAGTGCTTCTGCATTTCAGCTGCATATCCTGTGGAAGACATCTGCGACTGCATCTTCTGCTGCTTCACTGAGATTGCTGATTCTCCAGCTGCACTTCCTGCTGTAACTGCTGATGCCTATGTTGCTATTTCATCTCTTGCTGCATCTCCTGCTGAATCTTCTTCTGCAGAATCAACTCCAGCATCACCTGCTACAATTCCTGCTGATGTATCTCCTGCTGCATCTCCTACTGCTTCCCCTGCTACTGAATCTCCGTCTATATCTCCTGCTGCATCTCCTGCTGTATTTTCTACAGAATCTCCTGCTGCACAATCTCCTACGGAATTTCCTGCTACAGAATGTGCTGATGAATTTCTGCTGATGAATATCCTTCTGAATCTCCTGCCTCTTCATCTCCTGCTGCTGAATCTCCTGCCTCTTCATCTCCTGCTGCTGCAACTCTTGCTGAATCTGCTGTTGCCTCTGGTTTGCTTGCATCTTCTTTTCCTGCATTTCCTGCTGCTTCATCTCCGGCTGATTTCCTGCTCTATTTCCTTGTGTTGAATCTCCTGCTGCATATCCTGCTGCATCACCTGCTGAATATGCATCTCCTGTTACATCTCCTGCTGATACACCTCATGCTGCTGCATATCCTGCTGCATCTGCTGTTGCCAAATCGCTTGCTGTTGCATATCCTACTGAATTTCCAGCAGCATCTCCATGCTGATGCAATTCTTGCTGCATCTCATTCTGCACCCTTTGCTGCTGCATCTGCTGCTGCTTCTGCTGCTGGTTCATCTCCTGCCTCATATCCTGCTACTGTGTCTCCTGCTGATGTATGATTTGCTGCATCATCTGCTGATTCATGTCCTGCTGCATCTCCTTCTTCTGCATATCTCGCTCCAGCATCTCCTGCTGCATCAACTGCTGGTGCACGTCTTATTCATTTCCTTCTGCTGCATATAGTGTTGCATCTGATGTTGGTGTACCTCCACCTGATTCATAGCCTGTTGCATCTCCTCCTGCTGCATCTCCAGCTGAATCTCCTCCTTCTGCATCTCCTGCTGCTGCATCTCCTTCTGCTGCATTTCCTGCTGCATCTCCTGCTGCTGCATCTCCTTCTGCTGCATCTCCTTCTGCTGCATCTCCTGCTGCTGCATCTCCTTCTGCTGCATCTCCTTCTGCATCTCCTGCTACAGCATCTCCTGCTCTATCTGCTGATTCTGGATCTCCTGAGACATCCGCTGCTGCTTCATCTCATCCTGCTGCATCTCATGCTGCATCTCCTGCTGCTATAGCTCCTGCTCTTCCATATCCTGCTACTGCATCTCTTAATGACTCTCCTACTGCTTCATCTCTTGATCCGTTTCCTGCTGCTGCATCTCCTGTTACTGCATCTCCTTTTGCCTTGTCTGCTGCTGCATCTCCTGCTGTCTCTCATGTTGCACCTTCTATTGAAGCATCTCCTGCGTCATCTCTTTCTGCTTCATATCTTGCTGCTTCATCTCGTTCTGCATCTCCTGCTGCATCTCCTTGAGCGTCACCCGCTGCATCTCCTTCTGCATCACCTGCAGATGCATCTCCTGCTCGATCTCCTACTCCTGCATACTTATCTGCATTTCCTGCTGCAGCTCTTTCTGATTCTACTAATGCTGCATCTGCTGAATTTGCTGCTGCATCTGCTGCTTCATCTCCTGCTGCTGCATCTGCTGATACTGCATGTGCTGCTGCACCTCCTGCTGTATCTCTGCATATGCAACTACAGCATATGCAACTACACTACCTCTAAGCATATGCATCTACACTACATCTAAGCATATGCAACTACACTACCTGCTCTGTCTCATCCTACTGCATCTCCTCCTGCTGCATATCCTGCTTCTGTATATACTGCTGCCTTTCCTGCTGCTGCATCTCCTGCTGCTGAATCTCTTTCTGCATCTCCTTCTTCTGATTCTCCTGCTGCTCTATTACTTTCTTCATCGACTCCTGCTGCATGTCCTGCTGCTGCATCAACTCCTGCTTCATCTGCTTCTGCATCTTTTCCTGATGCATCTCCTGCTAAATCTGCATCTCCTGCTGCATATTCTTCTCCATCTCCTGCTGATGCATCTCCTGCTCTTGCATCTCCTTCTGCTGAATCTCCTCCTCAATCTCTGGTGGCATCTCATTCTGCTACATATCCTGCTACATCTCCTGATATATCTCCTTCTGAATCTGCATCTCCTGCTGCTTCTTTTGCAGTTGAATCTCCTGCTTCTTAATCTCCTGCTGCTGAATCACCTGCCGCTGCATCTGCTGCATAATCTCCTCTTTCTCCATAACCTGCTGTATCTCCTGTTGCTGCATCATATCACACTGCTGCATATGTTGAAGTATCTCTTCCTACTGCATCTTCTGCTGAATCTTCATTTCCTGCTGCATCTGCTTCTGCATCTCCTACTGCTGCTGCATCTCCAGCTGCTTCTCCTGCTGCTGCATCAGTTGCTGATGAATCTCCTGCTGCATCTCCTTCTGAATATGCATCTCCTCAGGCATCTCCACCTGCTTCTCCTGCTGCTGCATCAGTTGCTGATGAATCTCCTGCTGCATCTCCTTCTGAATATGCATCTCCTCAGGCATCTCCACCTGCTGCCACTCCTACTGCTGCGTTTGCTTCTGCATCTCCAGCTGCACCTCCAGCTTCTGAATCTCCTGATGCCGTGTCTGCTACTGAATATCCTTTGTCTGCTGCTGAATCTCCTTCTGCATCTGAATGTCATGCTGCATCGGCTGCTGCTGCATCTCCTACTGCTGCATCACCTTCTACATGTGCTGCTGCACCATCTCCTAATGCTGCATCTCCTGTTGCTGCATCTGCTGGTGCTGCACTTGCTGCAACATCTGCTTCTGCACCTCCTGCTGCAGCACCTCCTGCTGCATCTTCGTCTGAATCATTTGGTGCTGCATTTCCTGTTGATGCATATTCTCCTTCAACTCCTGCTGCTGCATTACCTTCAGCTGCATTTTCTACTGAATCTCCTGCTGCCTTTTCTACTGACTCTCCTGCTGCACAATCTCCTATGGAATTTCCTGCTGCTCAATCTGCTGATGCATTTCCTGCTGATGCATCTCCTGCTGAAACTTTTGCCTCTTCATCTCCTTCTGCTGAATCTCCTGCCTCTTCATCTCCTGCTGCTGCAATTCCTGCTGAATCTGCTTCTGCCTCTGGTTCGCCTGCATCTTCTTTTCCTGCATCTCCTGCTGCTGCATCTCCGGCTGATTTCCTGCTGCATTTCCTTCTCTTGAATCTCCTGCTGCATATCCTGGTGCATCACCTGCTGAATATGCATCTCCTGCTACATCTCCTGCTGATACACCTCATGCAGATGCATCTGCTGCTGCATATCCTGCTGCATCTGCTGTTGCCATATCTCTTGCTGTTGCATAACCTACTGAATTTCTAACAGTATCTCGTGCTGATACAATTCTTGCTGCATCTCATCCTGCATCCTTTGCTGCTGCATCTGCTTCTGCTTCTGGTGTTGCTACATCTCCAGCTGTGTCTGCTGCTTCATCTGCTGCTGAATCTCCTGCTGCATATGGTTCTGCATCTTCTGCTGCATATGGTGCTGCTTCTCCTGCTGCTGCATCAGTTCCTGCTGAATCTCCAGATGAATCTCCTTTGGCATCTCATGCTTCTACATATCATGCTGAATCTCCTTTTGCATCTCCTTCTGAATATGCATCTCCTGATGCAACTCCATCTGCTGCCACTCCTACTGCTGCGTTTGTTTCTGCATCTCCTGATGCATCTCCTGCTGCTGAATCTCCTGATGCCGTTTCTGCTGCTGAATATCTTTGGAACTACTGCTGAATATCTTTTGTCTGCTGATGAATATCCTTTGTCTCCTGCTGAATCTCCTGCTGCTGAATCTCCTGCTGCATCTGCTCCTGCTGCATCTCCTACAGCTGCATCACCTTTTGCATGAGCTGTTGCAGCATCTCCTTCTGCTGCATCTCCTGTTGCTGGATAAGCTGGTGCTGCACCTGCTGCAACATCTGCTTCTGCATATCCTAATGCTGCACCTCCTGCTGCATCTCTGTATGAATCTTTTGGTGCAGAATTTCCTGCTGATGCATATTCTGCTTCAACTCCTGCTGCTGCATTACCTTCTGCATCTATTCCTGTTGTATTTCCTGCTGCTGCATCTCCTGCTGCTGCATCTGCTGATACTGCATGTGCTGCTGCATCTCCTGATGCATCTCTTGGTGCTGCATCTTCTGGTGTTGCATCTCCTGCTGCATCTCTTGCGACATCACCTGCTCCTGTATCTCCTGATGCTACATCTCCTGATGTATCCTCTGCTCATGCATCTGCAGATGCATCTGCAGAAGTATCTCCATTTCCTGCTGCATCTGCTGCTCAATCTTCTACTGATGCATCGAGTGCTTCTGCATTTCCTCCTGAAGGCATCTGCAGCTGCATCTCCTGCTGCTACATCACCTGCTGAATCTGCTCTTGCCCTTCCTGCTGTAACCTCTGATGCGTATGTTGCTACTTCATCTCCTGATGCATATCCTACTGTATCTCCTGCTGAACTTTCTTCTGCAGAATCTCCTCCTGCAACTCCTGCTAATGTATCTCCTGCTGCATCTCCTACTACATCTCCTGCTGCTGAATCTCCTTCTGTATCTCCTGCTGCATCTTCTGCTGAATCTTCCGCTGAATCTCCTGCTGCAGACTCTCCTACGGTCTTTCCTGCTGCAGAACCTCCTGCTACATTTCCTGCTGTTGTATCTCCTGCTGAATCTCCTGCCACATTTCCTGCTGTTGCATCTCCTGCTGAATCTCCTGCCTCTTCATCACCTGCTGCTGATTCTCCTGCATCTGCTGTGGCTGCATCATCTTCTACTGCGTCTCCTGCTACTGCATCTCCTTCTTCTGAATCTCCTGCTGCTCTATTACATTCTGCATCGACTCTTCCTGCATGTCCTGCTGCTGCATCGACTTCTGCTGCATCTGCTTCTGCATCTCCTGCTGATGCATCTCCTGCTAAATCTGCATCTCCTGCTAAATCTGCATCTCCATCTCCTGCTGATGCATCTCCTGCTCTTGCATCTCCTTCTGCTGAATCTCTTACTCAATCTCTGGCGGCATCTCATGCTGCTACATATCCTGCTACATATTTCCTGACATATCTCCTTCTGAACATGCATCTCCTGCTGCTTCTTTTGCAGTTGAATCTCCTGCTTCTTAAACTCCTGCTGCTGTGTCTGCTGCATCATCTCCTCTTTCTCCATATCCTGCTGTATCTCCTGTTGCTGCATCATATCATGCTGCTGCATACGTTGAAGAATCTCTTCCTACTGCATCTTCTGCTGAATCTTCATTTCCTGCTGCATCTGCTTCTGCACCTCCTGCTGCTGCTGCGTCTCCTGCTGCTTCTCCTGCTGCTGCATCAGTTGCTGCTGAATCTCCTGATGAGTCTCCTGTGGCATCTCATGCTTCTACATATCATGCTGAATCTCCTGCTGCTGAATCTCCTGCTGCATCTGCTGCTGATGCATCTCATACAGTAGCACCACCTTCTGCATGTGCTGCTGCAGCATCTCCTTCTGCTGCCACTCCTGTTACTGCATCTGCTGCTGCATCTGCTGCTTCATCTCCTGCTGCTATATCTCCTGCTTCATTTCCGTCTGAATTACTTGGTGCTGCATTTCCTGCTGATGCATATTCTGCTTTAAATCCTGCTGCAGCATTACCTTCTGCATCTATTCCTGTTGTATTTCCTGCTGCTGCATCTCCTGCTGCTGCATCTGCTGCTTTATCTCCTGCTGCGGCATCTGCTGATACTGCATGTGCTGCTGCTTTTACTGCTGCATCTCTTGGTGCTGCATCTTCCGGTGTTGCATCTCCTGCTGCATCTCATGAAGCATCACCTTCTCCTGTATCTCCTGCTGCTACATCTCCTGATGCATCCTCTGCTTATGCATCTGCAGATACATCTCCTTATGCACCATTTCCTATTGCATCTGCTGCTCCATCCCCTGCTGCATCTCTTTCTGCTCCATCTGGTGCATCTGCTGTTGCATATGTTGCTGCTTCATCTACTGTTGCATCTCCTGCTAAATCTCCTGCTGCTTCATCTCCTTCTGAAGTTTCTGCTGAATCTCCTGCTGAATATGCATCCCATGCTGCATCTCCTGCTGCTGCATCTCCTGCTTCATATCCTACTGCATCTCCTCCTGCAGCATATCTTAATGCATTTCCTTCTGCTGCATCTCCTGCTGCATCATCTGCTGCAGCGCCTTCTACTGCTACATCTCTTACTGAATCAGCATCTCATGATGCATCTATTGCTGCTGCATTTGCTGCCTCTGCAGCTACAAAGGCATCACCTGCTGCTGCATCACCTGCTGCTGCATCACCTGCTGCATTACATCCTGCTGCATATCCTGCTGCATATCCTGCTGCTGTTTAATCTGCTGCTCCAATTCCTGCTGCTTCATGTACTGCTGCATCTCCTGCTACACTTGCTGCTGCTGCATCTCCTTCTACTTGATGTCCTCCTGCATCTCCTGCTGCTGTATTGAGTGCTGCTTCATCTCCTGCTGCATCCTCTGCGGATGCAGCTGTGGTTGCATCTGCAGAAGCATCTCCATTTCCTGCTGCATCTGCTGCTCAATCTTCTACGGATACATCTAGTGCTTCTGCATTTCAGCTGCATCTCCTGCTGCTACATCTCCTGCTGAATCTCATTCTGCACTTCCTGCTGTAAATGATGATGCCTATGTTGCTATTTCATCTCCTGATACATCTCCTGCTAAATATTTTTCTGCAGAATCTCCTCCAGCATCTCCTGCTACAATTCCTGCTGATGTATCTCCTGCTGCATCTCCTACTAGATCCCCTGCTGCTGAATCTCCTTCTACATCTCCTGCTGCATTTCCTGCTATTTCATCTCCTGATACATCTCCTGCTAAATATTTTTCTGCAGAATCTCCTCCAGCATCTGCTGCTACAATTCCTGCTGATGTCTTTCCTGCTGCATCTCCTACTACATCCCCTGCTGCTGAATCTCCTTCCTTATCTCCGGCTGCATCTCCTGCTGCATCTTCTGCTAGTGCATGTTCTGCTGCATTTCCTGCTGATGCATATCCTACTGCTGTATTTCTTGATGCATCTTTTTCTGCTTTATTTTCTTCTGCATATCCTGCTGCATCTCTTCCTGCTGGGTCTCCTCCTACTACATCTTCAGCATATGCTGCTGCATCTGGTGCTGCTTCACATATTGCTGCATCTCCTGCTAGTACATCTGCTGCTGCATCTCCTGTTACTTCATCTACTGCTGAATCTGCATCTCCTCTTTCGTCTGCTTCCTGCATCTCCTGCTGCTGAATCTCCTGCTGCTGCATCTGCTGGTGTTGCATCTGCTACTGCATCTGCTGCAGGACCTTCTTCTTCTGCCTCTCATGCCACATCTCCCGCTGATGCATCTCCTGCTTCTGTATATCTTGCTCAATCTACTGCTGCTGCATCTCCAGCTGCATCTCCTGCTGCTGCATCTCTTGCATCTTTTGGTGCATCTGCTGTAGATTAATCTACTGCCGCATCTCCTCTTGCTTCATCTTCTTATTTTTTGTTGTCTTCCTGCATCACCTGATGATCCATCTGCTGCTGCTGCATACACTGCTGCGTCTTCTGCTGCTGAATTCACTTCTGCTGCATCTGCTGCTGCATCACCTTCTACTGAATCCCCTGATGCATCTCCTGCTGCTGCATCCACTGGTACATCTCCTAATGCTGCATCTTCTGCTGATGCACCTCCTGATGCATCTCCTGCTCAATCTCCTCCTGCTGCTTCTCCTACTGCTTCATCTCCTGCATTTGCTGCTGCATGTGCTGCTGCATCTCCTGCTTCTCTATGTCCTCCTCCTGCATCACCACCTGCATCTATTGCTGCTGCATCGTCTGCTGAACCTCCTGCTGCTGCATCTCCTTCTGCAACTTCCTCTGATGCTTCAGCAGATTCATCTGATGATGCATCTCCCCTGCTTCACCTCCTGATGCTGAATCTCCTGCTCTTGCATACCCTGCTGAATCTACAGCTGCTTCTAAGCCTACTTCATCTACTGCTGCTGCATTACCTGCTGCTTCTGCTGCTGCATCTCCTCCTGAATTTCCTGCTGCTGCATCTCCTGCTGCTATATCTTTTGCTTATCATTCTCCTGCTGCTGCATCTCTTACGGAATCTGCTTCTGAATCTGCTCCTGCATCTACTGCAGCTGAATCTCCTGATGCTGTATCTGTTGCTACTGCATCTCCTAATGCATCTCCTGTAGCTTAATCTCCTGCTTTTGCATCTCCTGTTTTACCTCCTTCTGATGCCTATCTTGCTGCTGCATCTGCTGCTGCTTCATCTGCTTCTACATCTCCCGCTGCATTTCCTCCTGCTACATCTCAGGATACATCTCCTCTTGTTCAGTCTCTTGCTGCATATCCTGCTGCTACATCTCCTGCTAATGATTCTCCTTCTGCATCTCCTGCTGCATCTATTGCGGCTGCATCTCCTGCTCCATATCCTCCTGTTGCATCGGCGGTTTCATCTTATGATGGTGATTTCTTGCTGGATTTCCTGCTTCTGCATCTCCTGCTGCTGCAAACTCTGCTGCATCTCCTGCTGCTGCATTTCCAGCTGCAGTTGCTTCTCCTGCATCTCCTGCGGCTGCGACTGCTGATGCATTTCCTGATGCATTTTCTACTGCTGCATCTCCTTCTACTGCAAATCCTGCTGCATCTCCTGCTGCTGCATTTCCTTCTGCTGCATTTCCTGATCCTGCATCTAATACTTCATCTCCTGCTGCTGCATCTGCTGGTGCTGCATCTCCTGCTGCATCTGTTGCTGAATCTCCTGCTTCTGAATCTCATACCACATCTCCTGCTGCTGCATCTCCTGCTTCTGCATATCTCGCTGCATCTCCTGCTGCTACATCACCTGCTGCATCACCTGCTGCCTAATCTCCTGCATCTTTTGCTGCATCTGCTGTAGATTCGCCTCCTGATGCATCTCCTGCTGCTGCATCTCCTGCTGATGGATGTCCTCGTGCATCTCCTCATGCTGTATCTGCTGCTGCATCTCCTGCAGCTGCATCTCCTGTGCCATCTCTTACTGCTGAATCTCGTGCTGCTCCATTCTCTGCTGCATCTACTGCTGCTGCATAGCCTGCTGCCGAATCTCCTAATGCATCTCCTCTTGCTTAGTCTCCTGAGGCTTCCTATCCTGCTTCATCTCCTTTTGCTGCATATATTGCTGCTGCATCTACTGCTGCTTGTCTTGCTGCTGTATCCCCTGCTCCATCTCCTGCTGGGGCATCTCCTGCTGCATCTCCTGCTGCTCCAGCTGCTGCATCTGCATCATCAGGATATTCTGCAGGAGATGCAGCAACAGGAGATGTAGCAGCAGGAGATGCAACCACAGCACTGCGGCAGCAGATTCAGCTGCAGGAGATGCAGCCGTAGGAGATGCAGCAGGATTTTCAGCAGGAGATAGAGCAGAAGGAGATGCAGCAGGAGATGCAGTAGCAGATGCAGCAGAAGGAAGTGTAGCAGCAGAAGATGTAGGAGGATATGCAGCAGCAGTAGATGAAACAGACCATAAAGCAGCAGGATATGCAGAAGCAGGAGAATCAGCAGCAGGGGATGCAGCAGCAGATTCAGCAGCAATTTCAGCAGGAAATGTAGCAACAGTAGATATAGAAGAAGGAGATGTAGCAGGAGTTGCATCAGCAGGAAATGCACCAGCAGAGGCAGCAGCAGAATTTGCAGCAGGAGATATAGAAAAAATGAGGAAGCAGGAGCAGCCCCTATTACTTGATGTCCTCCTGCATCTACTGATGCTGCATCTGCTGCTTCATCTCCTGCTTCTGTATCTCCTGCTGCTACATCTCCTGACGCATACTCTGCTCATGCATCTGCGGATGCATCTCCTCATGCATCATTTCCCGTTGCATCTGCTGCTCCATCCCCTGCTTTTGTTGCATCACTTTCTGCTCCATCTGGTGCATCTGCTGTTGCATATGCTGCTGCTTCATCTACTGCTGCATCTCCTGCTAAATCTCCTGCTGCTGCATCTCCTTCTGAAGATTCTAATGAATCTACTGCTGAATATGCATCCCCTGCTGCATCTGCTGCTGCTGCATCTCCCGCTTCATATCCTACTGCATCTCCTCCTGCAGCATCATCTGCTCCTGTATCTCCTGCTGCTTCATCTCCTGATGCATCCTCTGCTCATGCATCTGTGGATGCATCTCCTGATGCACATTTTCCAGTTGCATCTGCTGCTCCATCCCCTGCTGCATCTCTTTCTGCTCCATCAGGTGCATCTGCTGTTGCATATGCTGCTGCTTCATCTACTGCTGCATCTCCTGCTAAATCTCTTGCTGCTGCATCTCCTTCTGACGTTTCTGCTGAATCTACTGCTGAATATGCATCCCCTGCTGCATCTGCTGCTGCTTCATCTCCTGCTTCATATTTTACTGCATCTCCTTCTGCAGCATATCTTGCTGCATTTCCTTCTGCTGCATCTCCTCCTGCATCATCTGCTGCAACATCTGCTGTTGCTACATCTCCTACTGAATCTGCATCTCCTGATGAATCTGCTGCTGCATCTGCTGCTTCTTATCTTACTCCATCTCCTTCTGCAGCATATCTTGAAGCATTTCCTTCTGCTGCATCTCCTGCTGCATCATCTGCTGCAGCATCTGCTGCTGCTACATCTCCTACTGAATCTGCTTCTCCTGATGCCTCTGCTGTTTCATCTATTGCTGCTGCATCTGCTGCCTCTGCATATACAGCTGCATCACGTGCTGCTGCATATTCTGCTGCATTTCCTGCTTCTGGTTTATCTGCTGCTCCATTTCCTGATGCTTCTTGTACTGCTGCATCTCCTGCTACATTTGCTGCTGCTGCATCTCATTATAATTGATGTCCTCCTGCATTTCGTGCTGCTGCATCTGCTGCTTCATCTCCTGCTGCATAATCTGCGGATGCATCTGAGGATGCATCTGCAGAAGCATCTCCATTTCCTGCTGCATCTGCTGCTCAGCCTTCTACGGATGCATCTAGTGCTTCTGCATTTCAGCTGCATATCCTGTTGAAGGCATCTGTGGCTGCATCCCCTGCTGCTACATCTCCTGCTGAATTTCCTTCTGCACTTCCTGCTGTAACTGCTGATGCCTATGTTGCTATTTCATCTCCTGCTTCATCTCCTGCTGAATTTTCTCCTGCAGAATCTCCTCCAGCATCTGCTGCTACAATTCCTACTGATGTATCTCCTGCTGCATCTCCTCCTACATCTCCTACTGCTGAATCTCCTTCTATACCTCCTGCTGCATCTCCTGCTGCATTTTCTATTGAATCTCCTGCTGCAGAATCTCTAACGGAATTTCCTGCTGCACAATCTGCTGATGCATTTCCTGCTGGTGCATCTCCTGCTGAATCTCCTGATGCTGCATCTCCTGCTGCTGAATCTCTTGCCTCTTCATCTCCTGCTGCTGCAACTCTTGCTGAACCTGCTGCTGCCTCTGGTTCGCCTGCATCTTCTTTTCCTGCATCTCTTGCTGCTGCATCTCCGGCTGATTTCCTGCTCTATTTCCTTCTGTTGAATCTCCTGCTGCATATCCTGGTGCATCACCTGCTGAATATGCATCTCCTGCAACATCTCCTGCTGATACACCTCATGCAGCTGCATCTGCTGCTGCATATCCTGCTCATCTGCTGTTGCCAAATCTCTTGCTGCTGCATATCCTACTGAATTTCCAGCAATATCTCCTCCTGATGCAATTCCTGCTGCATCTCATCCAGCATCCTTTGCTGCTGCATCTGCTGCTGCTTCTGCTGCTGGTGCATCTCCTGCCTCATATCCTGCTGCTGTGTCTCCTGCTGATGTACGTTTTGCTGCATTGCCTGTTGATGCATGTCCTGCTGCATCTGTCTTCTTCTGCATCTACTTCTTCTGCATCTCCAGCTCCAGCAACTCCTGCTGCATCAATTGCTGCTGCACGTCCTATTCATCTCCTTCTGCCGTATATACTTCTGCATCTGGTACTTCTGTACCTCCTCCTGCTGCATTTCCTGTTGCATCTCTTCCTGCTGCATCTCCTTTTGCTGCATGTCATGCCCATCTCTTCCTGCTGCATCTCCTGCTGCATCTCCTGCTGCTGCATCTCCTGCTGCTGCATCTCCTTCTGCTACATCTCCTTCCGAATCTCCTGCTACAGCATCTCCTGCTCTATCTGCTGATTCTGCTACTCCTGATACATCCCCTCCTGCTTCATGTCATCCTGCTGCATCTCATGCTGCATCTCCTGCTGCTATATCTCCTGCTCTTTCATATCCTGCTACTGCATCTCTTAATGAATCTCCTGCTACTTCATCTCTTGATCCATGTCCTGCTGCTGCATCTCCTGTTTCTGCATCTCCTTTTGCCTTGTCTGCTGCTGCATCTCCTGCTGTATCTCATGTTGCACCTTCTATTGAATCATCTCCTGCATCACCTCCTTCTGCTGCATATCTTCCTGCTTCATCTCGTTCTGCATCTCCTGCTGCATCTCCTTGAGCGTCACCTGCTGCATCTCCTTCGGCATCACTTGCAGATGCAACTCCTGCTCCTGCATATTCATCTGCATTTCCTGCTGCAGCTCTTTATGTATCTACTACTGCGTCATCTGCTGAATTTGCTACTGCATCTGCTGCAGCTTCATCTACTGCTGCATATCCCGATAGATCTCCTGCTGCTGCATCTCCTGCTGCTGCACCTCCTGATGGATCTCCTGCTGCTGCACCTGATGCTGCATCTGATGCTACTTTCTCTCTTGATGCATTTACTGCGGCTGCATCTCCTGCTATATTTCCTTCTCTGCATCTTCTTCACTTCATCTATTACTCTGCACCTCCTGCTGCTGCATCTCCTCCTTCTGCATCTCCGGCTGAATCACCTGTAGCATCTCCTGCTTCTTCATCCCCTGCTGCTACATCTCCTAGTGCTGCTGCATCTCCTATTACTTCTGCTGCTGCTGCATTCCCTGCTGCGTCTCCTGATGCTGCATCTTCTTTATCTCCTTCTGTGTCTCCTGCTACTACATCCCCTGATGCTGCATTTCCTGCTGAATCTCCTGATGCTGCAACTCCTTCTGCAACTTCTGCCAATGCATCTCCTGCGGAATCTCCTGCTGCTGCATCTCCTTCTACCTGATGTCTTCCTGCATTTCCTGCTGCTGCATCTGCTGCTTCATCTCTTGCTGCTGTATAGCCTGCTTCTGCATCTCCTGTTGCTTCATCTCCTGCTCTTGCATCTCCTTCTGCTGAATCTCCTCCTGAATGTCTGGTGGCATCTCATGCTGCTACATATCCTGCTACATCTCCTGACGTATCTCGTTCTGAATATGCATTTCCTGCTGCTTCTCCTGCTGCTGAATCTCCTGCTGCTGCATCTTTTCCTGCTGTCTCTTCTCCTGCTGAATCTTCTGCTGCTGCGTCTGCTGCATCATCTCCTCTTTCTCCATAACCTGCTGTATCTCCTGTTGCTGCAACATATTATGTAGGTGCATATGTTGAAGAATCTCTTCCTACTGCATCTTCTGCTGAATCTTCATTTCCTGCTGCATCTGCTTCTGCATCTCCTGCTGCTGCTGCACCTCGGCTGCTTCCCCTGCTGCTGCATCAGTTGCTGCGGAATCTCATGATGAATCTCCTGTGGCATCTAATGCTTGTACATATCATGCTGAATCTCTTAATGCATCTCCACCTCCTGCCACTCCTACTCCTGCGTTTGTTTCTGCATCTCCTGCTGCACCTCCATTTGCTGAATCTCCTGATGCCGTGCCTACTACTGAATATCGTTTGTCTGGTGAAGAATCTCCTGTTGCTGAATCTCCTGCTGCATATCCTACTGCTGCATCTCCTTCTGCATGTGCTGCTGCATCTCCTGCTGCATCCTCTGCTCATGCATCTGTGGATGCATCTCCTGATGCACCATTTCACGTTGCATCTGCTGCTCCATCCCCTGCTGCATCTCCTTCTGCTCCATCTGGTGCATCTGCTGTTGCATATGCTGCTGCTTCATCTACTGCTGCATCTCCTGCTAAATCTCCTGCTGCTTCATCTCCTACTGAAGTTTCAGCTGAATGTACTGCTGAACATGCATCCCCTGCTGCTTCATCTCCCGCTTCATATCCTACTGCATCTCCTCCTGCAGCATATCTTGATGCATTTCCTACTGCTGCATCTCATGCTGCATCATCTGCTGCAGCAACTTTTGCTGCTACATCTCCTACTAAATCTGCATCTTCTGATGCATCTGCTGCTGCATCTATTTCTGCTACATCTGCTGCCTCTGCAGCTGCAGAGGCATCACCTGCTGATGCATCACCTGCTGCATTTCCTGCTGCTGCTTTATCTGCTGCTCCATTTTCTGATGCTTCATGTACTGCTGCATCTCCTGCTACACTTGCTGCTGCTGCATCTTCTTGTACTTGATGTCCTCCTGCATCGCCTGCTGCTGCATCTGCTGCAGAATCTCCTGCTGCTGTATAGCCTGCTGATTCATCTCCTGCTGCTTCATCTCCTGCTGAATCTCCTGCTGCACTTCCTGCTGTAACTGCTGATGCCTATGTTGCTATTTCATCTCTTGATGCATCTCCTGCTGAATCTTCTGCAGAATCTCCTGCTGCATTTCCTGCTACAATTCCTGCTGATGTATCTCCTGCTGCATTACCTACTACAACCCCCGCTGCTGAATCTCCTTCTATATCTCCTGCTGCATCTCCTGCTGAATCTGCTGCTGCCTCTGGTGCGGCTGCATCTTCTTTTACTGCATATCCTGCTGCTGCATCTCTGGATGCTGCACCTCGTTCTGCTACATCTCCTTCTGCATCTCCTGCTACAGCATCTCCGGCTTTATCTGCTGAATTTGCTGCTGCATCTGCTGCTGCTTCATCTACTGCTGCATCTCCTGATAGGTCTCCTGCTGCTGCATCTGCTGTTGCATCCTCTTCCACTGCATCTGCTGCTGCATCAGCTGCTACTTTCTCTCTTGCTGCATTTACTGCGGCTACATCTCCTGCTATATTTCCTTCTGCTGCATCTTCTTTACTTCATCTACTACTCTGCACTTCCTGCTGCTGCATCTCCTCCTTCTGCATCTCCGGCTGAATCGCCTGTAGCAGCTCCTGCTTCTACATCTCCTGCTGCTACATCTCCTAGTGCATATGATGCTGCTGCATCTCCTGTTACTTCTGCTGCTGCTGCATCTCTTTCTGCTCCATCTGGTGCATCTGCTGTTGCATATGCTGCTGCTTCATCTACTGCTACATCTCCTGATAAATCTCCTGCTGCTTCATCTCCTTCTGAAGTTTCTGCTGAATCTACAGCTGAACATGCATCCCCTGCTGCATCTCCCACTTCATATCTTACTGCACCTCCTCCTGCAGCATATCTTGCTGCATTTCCTTCTGCTGCATCTCCTGCTGCATCATCTTCTGCAGCATCTTCTGTTGCTACATCTCCTTCTGATTCTGCATCTCCTGATGCATCTGCTCCTGCAACTATTGCTGCTGCATCTGCTGCCTCTGCAGCTGCAGCTGCATCACCTGCTGATGCATCACCTGCTGCATTATCTCCTGCTGCATATTGTGCTGCATATCCTGCTGCTGCTTAATCTGCTGCTCCATTTCCTGATGCTTCATGGACTGCTGCATCTCCTGCTACATTTGCTGCTTCTGCATCTCCTTCTTCTTGATGTCCTCCTGCATCTACTGCTGCTGCATCTGCTGCTTCATCTCTTGCTGCTGAATAGCCTGCTGCTTCATCTCCTGCTGCATCCTCTGCGGATGCATCTGCAGGAGCATCTCCATTTCCTGCTGCATCTCCTGCTCAATCTTCTACTGATGCATCTAGTGCTTCTGCATTTCAGCTACATATCCTGTTGAAGGCATCTGCGGCTGCATCTCCTGCTGCTACATCTCCGGCTGAATCTCCTGCTGCACTTCCTGCTGTAACTGCTGATGCATATGTTGCTATTTCATCTCCTGCTGCATCTCCTGCTGAATCTTCTTCTGCAGAATCTCCTCCAGCATCTCCTGCTACAATTCCTGCTGATGTATCTCCTGCTGCATCTCCTACTACATCCCCCGCTGCTGAATCTCCTTCTATATCTCCTGCTGCAACTCCTGCTGCATTTTCTACTGAATCTCCTGCTGCACAATCTCCTACGGAATTTCCTGCTGCAGAATCTGCTGATGCTTTTCCTGCTGATGCATCTCCTTCTTAATCTCCTGATGCTGCATCTCCTGCTGCTGAATCTCCTGTCTCTTCATCTCCTGCTGCTGCAACTCTTGCTGAATCTGCTGCTGCCTCTGGTTCGCCTGCGTGTACTTTTCCTGCACCTCCTGCTGCTGCATCTCCAGCTGATTTCCTGTAGCATTTCCTTCTGTTGAATCTCCTGCTGCATATCCTGGTGCATCACCTGCTGAATATGCATCTCCTGCTACATCTCCTGCTGATACACCTCATGCAGCTGCATCTGCTGCTGCATATCCTGCTGCACCTGCTGTTGCCAAATCTCTTGCTGTTGCATATCCTACTAAATTTCCAGCAGTATCTCCTGCTGATGCAATTCCTGCTGCATCTCATCCAGCACCCTTTGCTGCTGCATCTGCTGCTGTTTCTGCTGCTGGTGCATCTCCTGCCTCATATCCTGCTGCTGCTTCTCCTGCTGATGTATGTTTTGCTGCATCTCCTGCTGATGCATGTCCTGCTGCATCTCCTGCTTCTGCATCTCCTTCCTCTGCATCTCCCGCTCCAGCATCTCCTGCTGCATCAATTGCTGCTGCAAGTCTTATTCATCTCCTTTTTCTGCATATACTGCTGCATCTGATGTTGCTGTACCTCCAACTGATTCATCTCCTCTTGCATCTCCTCCTGCTGCATTTCCTGCTGAATCTCCTTTTGCTGCATCTCCTGTCCCATCTCTTCCTGCTGCATCTCCTGCTGCATCTCCTGCTGCTGCATCTCCTGCTGCTGCATCTCCTTCTGCCAGATCTCCTGCTGCATCTCCTGCTGCTGCATCTCCTGCTGCTGCATCTCCTTCTGCCAGATCTCCTGCTGCATCTCCTGCTGCTGCATCTCCTGCTGCTGCATCTCCTTCTGCTACATCTCCTTCTGCATCTCCTGCTACAGCATCTCCTGCTGTATCTGCTGATTCTGCATCTCCTGATACATCCCCTCCTGCTTCATCTCATCCTGCTGCATCTCAGGCTGCATCTCCTGCTGCTATAGCTCCTGCTCTTTCATATCCTGCTACTGCATCTCCAAATGATTCTGGTGCTTTATCTCTTTATCCATGTCTTGCTGCTGCATCTCCTGATGCTGCAGCACTTTTTGCATCTCCTTCTGTGTCTCCTGCTACTACATCCCCTGATGTTGCATTTCCTGCTTCATCTCGTGCTGCTTCAACTCCTTCTGCATCTTTTGCTGATCCATCTCCTGCGGAATCTGTTGCTGCTGCATCTCCTGTTGCTGCTTCTGATGATACTGATGCCCCGCCTGCTTCTGCATCTCCTGCTTCAGCTTCAGCTGCTGCATCTGTGGCTTCATCACCTCATATGTCATCTCCTGCTGCATCTGCTGCAGTATTTCCTGCTGCAGTATCTGCTGATCCTGCATCTACTGCTGCTTTTCCTGCTGCATCTGCTGCTGCTCTGCTGCTGCTTTATCTACTGCCAAATCTCCTGCTACATATCCTGCTGCTGCACCTCCTTATACACCTCATGATAATGCTTCATCTCCTGCTATTGCATCTCCTGCTGCACCTACTGCTGCTGCATTTCCTTCTGCAACTTCTGCTGCTGCATCTCCTGCTGATGGGTCTGATGCAGCATCTCTTGCTCTTGCATCTCCTGCTGCATCTCTTGCTGCTGCATTACCTGCTCTGTCTCCTCCTACTGCATCTCCTCCTGCTGCATATCCTGCTTCTCTATATACTGCTGCCTTTCCTGCTACTGCATCTCCTGCTGCTGAATCTCTTTCTGCATCTCCTTCTGAAACTCCTGCTGCTCTATTACCTTCTGCATCGACTCCTTCTGCATGTCCTGCTGCTGCATCTCCTCCTGCTGCATCTGCTTCTGCATCTCCTTCTTCTGAATCTCTTCTAAATCTGCATCTCCTTCTGCTTCATATCCATCTCTTGCATCTCCTCCTGCTGAATCTCCTCCTGAATCTCTGGTGGCATCTCATGCTGCTACATATCCTGCTACATCTCCTGAAGTATCTCCTTCTAAATATGCATCTCCTGCTGCTTCTCCTGCTGCTGAATCTCCTGCTGCTGAATCTCCTGCTGCATCTCCGTCTGAATCTTTAGATGCCGCATTTCCTGCTGATGCATATTCTGCTTCAAATCCTGCTGCTGCATTACATTCTGCATCTATTCCTGTTGTATTTCTGCTGCTTCATCTCCTGCTGCTGCATCTGCTGCTTCATCTTCTACTGCTGCATCTGCTGATATTGCATGTGCTGTTGCATCTCTTGGTACTGCATCTTCTGGTGTTGCATCTCCTGCTGCATCACCTGCGGCATCACCTGCTCCTGTATCTCCTGCTGCTACATCTCCTGATGCATCCTCTGCCCATGCATCGGCGGATACATCTCCTGATGCACCATTTCCCGTTGCATCTGCTGCTCCATCCCATTCTGCATCTCTTTCTGCTCCATCTGGTGCATCTGCTGTTGCATATGCTTCTGCTTCATCTACTGCTGCATCTCGTGCTTCACTCCAGCTGCTGCATCACTTGCTGCTGAATCTCCTGATGAATCTCCTGGGGCATCTCATGCTTCTACATATCATGCTGAATCTCCTGCTGCTGAATCTCCTGATGCCTCTGCTGCTGCTGCACCTCCTATGGCCGCATGACTTTCTGCATGTGCTGCTGCAGCATCTCCTTCTGCTGCATCTCCTGTTGCTGCATCTGCTGCTGCTGAACCTGCTGCTGCTGCACCTGCTACAACATCTGCTTCTGCATCTCCTGCAGCTGCATCTCCATCTGAGTCTCTTGGTGCTGCATTTCCTGCTGCTGCCTATTCTGCTTCAACTCCTGCTGCTGCACCACCTTCTGCATCTATTCCTGTTGTATTTCCTGCTTCTGCATCTCCTGCTGCTGCATCTCCGTCTGAATCTCTTGGTGCTGCATCTCCTGCTGATGCATGTCCTGCTGCATCTCCTGCTTCTGCATCTGCTTCTTCTGCACCTCCGGCTCCAGAATCTCCTGCTCCATCAATTCCTGCTGCATCTCTTATTCATCTCCTACTGCTGCATATACTGATTCATCTGGTGCTGCTGTACCTCCTCCTGCTGCATTTCCTCTTGCATACCCTCCTGGTACGTCTCCCGCTTAATCTCCTCCTTCTGCATCTCCTGTCCCATCTCCTCCTGCTGCATCTCCTGCTGAATCTCCTGCTGCATCTCCTGCTGCTACATCTCCTTCTGCATCTCTTGCTACAGCATCTCCTGCTGTATTAGCTGCTTCTGCATCTCCTGATACATCCCCTGCTGCTTCGTCTCATCCTGCTGCATCTCCTGCTGCTATATCTCCTGCTGGTTCATATCCTGCTACTGCATCTCCTAATGAATCTCCTGCTGCTTCTTCTCTAGATCCATATCCTGCTACTGCGTCTCCTATTTCTGCATCTCCTTTTGCTTCGTCTGCTGCTACATCTCCTGCTCTATCTCATGTTGCACCTTCTATTGAAGCATCTCCTGCGTCATTTCCTTCTGCTGCATATCTTGCTGCTTCATCTCGTTCTGCATCTCCTGCTGCATCGCCTTGAGCGTCACCTGCTGCATCTCCTTCTACATCACCTACAGATGCATCTCCTGCTGCATCTCCTGCTCCTGTATATTCACCTGCATTTCCTGCTGCAGCTCTTTCTGATTCAACTACTGCTGCATCTGCTGAATTTGCTGCTGCATCTGCTGCTGCTTCATTTACTGCTGCATCTCCTGATAGATCTCCTGCTGCTGCAATCCTAGTGCTACATCTGATGCTGCATCTGATGCTACTTTCTCTCTTGATGCATTTACTGCGGCTGCATCTCCTGCTCTATTTCCTTCTGCTGCATCTTCTTTACTTCATCTACTACTCTGCACCTCCTGCTGCTGCATCTCCTCCTTCTGCATCTCCAGCTGAATCGACTGTAGCATCTCCTGCTTTTTCATCTCCTACTGCTACATCTCCTAGTGCATATGATGCTGCTGCATCTCCTGTTACTTCTGCTGCTGCTGCATTCCCTGATTCTGCAACTCCTTCTGCATCTCCTGCTACTACATCCCCTGCTGCTGCATTTCTGGCTGAATCTCCTGATGCTGCAACTGCTTCTGCATCTCCTCCTACTACATCCCCTGATGCTGCATTTCCTGCTTCATCTCCTGATGCTGCAACTCCTTCTCCATCTCCTACTGCATCTCGTTTCTTAATGCATGTCCTGATGAATTTCCTGTTGATACGTCTCCTGCTCTATCTCCTCCGTTATACATTTCTTCATTTGCTGCCTCATTTCCTCATGCACCTGCGATTGCTCTCGTGCTGCTGCATCTCCTGCTTCATCTTCAACTGGTGCATCTGTGGCATCATCACATGATATGTCATCTCCTGCTGCATGTGCTTCAGTATTTCCTGATGGGGTATCTGCTGACCTAGAATCTACTGCTGCATTTCCTACTGCATCTTCTGCTGCTCTGCTGCTGCTTCATCTCCTGCCAAAACTCCTGCTACATATCCTGCTGCTGCATCTCTTAATGCATCTCATGGTAATGCTTCATCTCCTGTTGCTGCTTTTCTTGCTGCATCTTCTGCTGCTGCATCTCCTGCCGATGGGTCTGAAGCTGCATCTCTTGCTCTTGCATCTCCTGCTGCATCTCCTGCTGCTGCATTACCTGCTCTATCTTCTCCTACTGCCACTCCTCCTGCTGCATCTCCTGCTGCTCCATCTACTGCATCATCTCCTGCTGCTGCATCTGCTGATTCTGCATGTGCTGCTGCACCTCCTGCTGTATCTCTTGGTGCTGCATCTTCTGCTGTTGCATCTCTTGCTTCATCTCATTATGACTTAACTGCCACTATTGAGGGGGTGCTTTTGGGGAAATCGAATAACACCCTCAGGGAAGATGCTAACATGGAATACTGCTGCTTCTGAATGTCTTCTCTTAAAGCACTTTCACTGCAAGGCGAGACTTGTAAGAAGTTTGAGTATACGCTTGTGTACTTTAACATCAGAACGGCTATTAAAGCGTCACTTGAAAAGAGTAGAGCGTTCAGCACAAATACCGTAGGGAAGAAGCTACGATGAAATGCTGGCTCTCGTTAGAGTCTTCTCTGGAAACGCTTTCACTGCAAGCTGCAAAGCATGACTAACAGAACGTTTTAGTATAGGGTACTGAATTGTGACTTATGAAGGTGCTTTCTGATAAGTGAGTAACTGACGCAGTGAAGAGGCTATTCACTAGCGATTTCACTGTCAGCCACAAAGCATGAAAAACGCAATGTTTTCGCATAGGCTAGTTATTAGCTCTTTAGGAAATGAGAATATCTCCTGCAGGGAAGATGTTAGCATGGAATTCTTCTGCTTGTCGATGTATTCTCTTAGAGCGCTTTTATTGCAGAGCACGACTTGTAGATCTTTCCGTCTAGTCCTGTGTACTGTCAGATCAGAATGACTGCTTGTGCTTCTGAATGTCTTCTCTTAGAGCGCAATCATGCAAACCAAGATTTATCGAACTTTCCGTCTAGGCTAGTGAACGGTCTAACTGCGAAGATGTTAGCACGGAATGCTGCTGCTTCTGAATGTCTTCTCTTATAGCGGTTTCACTGGAAAGGGAGACTTGTAGAACTTTCATTCTCGGTTTGTGAACGGTAACGTCAAAATAGCTATGAAGGCGTCACGACAAAATTTCAGAGCATTCGGCATAAGTACCGCAGGAAAGCTGCTACCATCCAATACTGGCTCACGTTAGAGTCTTCCTGGAAAGGCTTTCACTGCAAGTTGCAAACACGACTAAAAGAATGTTTTAGTTTAGGCTTGTTAATAGTGACTTTAAAACGCCTATTACGTCGCAATAGTTGGAATTAATGTCTCTAGCAAGGACTATGCTAGCATGGAATGATTCTGCTTATGAACGTGTTCTCTTAAAGCGCTACAACTACAAAGCACGACTTGTCGAACTTTCACTCTAGGCTTGTAAAAAGTAACATCAGCATGGCTATTGAGACATCACGTCAAGATTTTAGAGATTTCTGCTCAAGTACCTCACGGAAGCTGCTACCATCAAATTCTGGCTCTCGTTAGGATCTTTTTATGAAGCTCTTTCACTGTCGCCGCAAAGCAGGAAAAACGCAACGTTTTCTCGGAGGCTAGTTATGAGCAACTTAATAACGCCTAATAACACGCTTTAGGAAAAGAGAATATCTCCAGCAGGGAAGATGTTAGCATGGAATGCTTCTGCTTGTGGATGTATTCTCTTAGAGCGCAATCACTGCAGAGCACGACTTGTAGAACTTTCTGTCTAGACTAGTGAACAGTAACATCAGCATGGCTAGTAAGGCTTCACCTGAAGCGTATAGCAGAAATACCCGTGAAAGTTCTACAAATATTGCTCTGCAGTGAAAGCGCTCTAAGAGAATACATCCACAAGCAGAAGCATTCCATGCTAGCATCTTCCCTGCTGGAGATGTGAATTTTTACTAAAACTCCGTAATAGACGATGTTAAGTCCCTATTCACTAGCCTTTGCTACTAAGTTCTTTTAGTCGTGTTTGAAGCTTGCAGTGAAAGCGTTCCAGAGAAGATTCTAACGAGAGACACCATTTGATAGTTTCAGCATTCCCTCGGTAGTTGTGCTATAAGAGACGACATTCAGAAGCAGCAGCATTCCGTCCTCGCTGTTGGAGATAGTCACTGTCCTAAAGCTCGTTATTGGTCGCTGTTATGTCACTATTCTTTAACCTACACTTAAACGCATTGTTCATCGTGTTTTGCACCTCTCAGTGAAAGCGCTTCCAGAGAAGAATCTAACGGGAGACACCATTTGATGCTAGCAACTTCCCAGGGGTATTTCTGATGAACGCTTTCAAATCTTCAAGTGAAGCTTTACTAGATATGCTGGAGTTACAGTTCACTAGCCTAGACGGAAAGTTCGATAAATCTTGGTTTGCAGTGATTGTGCTCTAAGAGAAGACATACAGAAGCAGAAGCATTCCATGCTAACATCTTCCCTGCTGGTGATATTCACTTTTCCTAAAGCGCCTTATTAGGCACTATTAAGTCTCTATTCATTTGCCAACACAAGAACGTTGCGTTAGTCGTTCTCTGCATCTTGCAGAGAAACTGCTTCCATAGAAGACGCTAACGAAAGCCAGCTTTTGATGGTAACACCTTTCCTGTTTACTTGTGCTGAACGCTCTGAAATTTTGAAGTAACGCCTTCGTAGCCATTCATGTCTTAGAGTACACAAGACTAGACTGAAGGTTCTACAAGTCGTGCTCTGCAATGAAAGCTCTCTAAGAGAATACATCCACAAGCAGAAGCATTCCATGCTAGCATCTTCCTTGCAGGAGATATGAATTTGTATTACAACGCCGTCATAGACGGTTTAAAGTCCCTATTCACTAGCCTATGCTAATACTTTCGAGTTTGCAGCTTGCAGTGAAAGCGCTTCCAGAGAAGAATCTAACGAGAGACACCATTTGAATCTAGCAGCTTCCCGAGGGTAGTTCTGCTAAACGCTTTCAAATCTTCAAGTGAAGCTTTACTAGATATGCTGGTGTTACAGTTCACTAGCCTAGACGGAAAGTTCGATAAATCTTGGTTGGCAGTGATTGCGCTCTCTTAGAAGACATTCAGAAGCACCAAGAGATTCAGACGGAGATGCAGCAGGAGGTGCAGCAGCAGAAGATGCAGCAGCAGATGCAGCAACAGGAGATGCAGCAGAAGTAGATGCTTGCAGCAGCACATGCAGAAGGTGATGCAGCAGTAGGCGATGCAGCAGCAGAGGCATCAGGAGATTCAGCAGCAGGAGATTCAGCATGATATGTAGAAGCATGAGATACAGCAGGAGATTCATCAGGAGATTTATCAGCAACTGATGCAGCAGCAGCAGATGCAGTAGCAGCAGGAGATGAAAAAAGCAGATGCAGCAGGAAATGAAGATTCTGCAGAAGATGCCGTAGGAAGAGAATCTTCAGCATCTGCAGCTACGTGATATGTTGCAGCAACTGGAGATACAGAAGGTTATGGAGAAAGAGGAGATGATGCAGCAGATGCAGCAGCAGGAGATTCAACAGCAGGAGATGCAGCAGCAGGAGATTCAGCAGCAGGAGAAGCAGCAGGAGATGCATATTCAGAAGGAGATACGTCAGGAGATGTAGCAGGATATATAGCAGAATGAGATGCCGCCAGAGATTCAGGAGGAGATTCAGCAGAAGGAGATGCAAGAGCAGGAGATACAGGAGCAGATGAAGCATTATCATGAGATGCATTAGGAGGTGCAGCATCAGGATATGTAGCAGGAGATTTGGCAGGAGATGAAGCAGTAGCAGAGCAGCAGCAGATGCAGCAGGAAATGCAGCAGTAGATGCAGGATCAGCAGATACTCCATCAGGAAATACTGCAGCAGATGCAGCAGGAGATGACATATGAGGTGATGAAGCCACAGATGCATCAGTTGAAGATGAAGCAGGAGATGCAGCAGCAGGATGTTCATTAGCAGATGTACCAGGAGATGAAGCAGCAAACTTAGAAAGTTATAAGGTACATGTAGAAGCAGATGCGGAAGCAGCTAATTCAGCAGGAGATGCAGCAGCAGGAGATGCAGAAGCAGATGCAGCAGGAAATGCAGATTCAGCAGGAGAAGCAATAGGAAGAGAATCTTCAGCAGATACAGCAGGATGTGAAGGATGACGAGATGTAGCAGGACATAGAGCAGCAGCAGATGCATCAGAAGATGAAGCAGAAAATGCAGCAAGAGATGCAGCAGCAGAGGTGTAGCCGCAGATGCATCAGAAGCAGATTCAACAGGAGATGCGGCAGCAGCAGATTTTGCAGGAGATGCATCAGCAGAAGATGCAGAAGGAGTTGCAGCATCACGAGATTCAGCAGGAAATGCAGCAGCAGGGGGTGTAGCCGCAGATGCATCAGAAGCAGATTCAACAGGAGATGCGGCAGCAGCAGATTTTGCAGGAGATGCATCAGCAGAAGATGCAGAAGGAGTTGCAGCATCACGAGATTCAGCAGGAAATGCAGCAGCAGGGGATGTAGTAGCAGGAGACACAGAAGGAGATGCAGAAGGAGCTGCAGCATCAGGAGATGCAGCAGGGAATGCAGCAGCAGCAGAAGTAAGAGGAGATGCAGCAGCATCATATGCACTAGGAGATGTAGCAGCAGGAGATGAAAAAGCAGGAGCTGCTATAGGCGATTCAGCCGGAGATGCAGAAGGAGGAGATGCAGCAGCAGGCAGTGCAGAGTAGTAGATGAATTGTAGAAGATGCAGCAGCAGGAAATATAGCAGGAGATGCAACCGCAGTAAATGCATCAAGAGAGAAAGTAGCATCAGATGCAGCAGCAGATACAGTGGAAGAGGATGCAACAGCAGATGCAGTAGCAGGAGACCTATCAGGAGATGCAGCAGTAGATGAAGCAGCAGCAGATGTAGCAGCAAATTCACCAGATACAGCAGGAGATGCTCTAGCAGGAGATGCAGAAGGAGATATAGCAGAACGAGGTGCAGCAGCCGGAGATGCAGCAGCAGGATATGCAGTAAAAGAAGATGCAGCCGCACCAGAGGCAGCAGCAGATTCAGCAGGTGATGCAGCAGGAGATGTAGAAGGAGATTCAGCAGCGGGAGATGTAGTAGGAGATGCAGCCGGAAAGACATCAGAAGGAATTGTAGCAGGAAATGCTGGAGGAGATTCTGCAGAAGAAATTTCAGCAGGAGATGCAGCAGGAGATGAAATAGCAACATAGGCATCAGCAGTTACAGCAGGAAGTGCAGCAGGAGATTCAGCAGGAGATGTAGCAGCAGGAGATGCAGCCGCAGATGCCTTCAAGAGGATATGCAGCTGAACTGCAGAAGCACTAGATGTATCTGTAAAAGATTGAGCAGGAGATGCAGCAGGAAATGGAGATGCTTCTGCAGATGCATCCGCAGAGGATGCAGCAGGAGATGCAGCAGCAGGCTATACAGCAGCTGGAGATGAAGCAGCAGATGCAGCAGCAGGAGATGCAGGAGGACATCAAGTAGAAGGAGATGCAGCAGCAGCAAGTGTAGCAGGAGATGCAGCAGTACATGAAGCATCAGAAAATGGAGCAGTAGATTAAGCTGCAGGAGGTAATGCAGCAGGTGATGCAGCATCAGGTGATGCAGCTGCAGGTGCAGAGGCAGCAGATGCAGCAGCAATAGATGCAGCAGCAGATGCATCATGAGATGCAGATTTAGTAGGAGATGTAGCAGCAAAAGTTGCTGCGGCAGATGATGCAGCAGGAGATGCAGCAGAAGGAAATGCATCAAGATATGCTGCAGCAGGAGATGCAGTAGGATATGAAGCAGAAGATGCAGCAGCAGAAGATGCAGCAGCAAGAAATTCAGACGGAGATGCAGCAGGAGATGATGCAGCAGGGGATGCATATTCAGCAGGAGATTCAGCAGAAACTTCAGAAGGAGATAAAGCAGCAGGAGATTTAACAAGAGATGCAGCAGTAGATAAAGCAGCAGCATATGCAACAGCAGATGCACCAGATGGAGCAGAAAGAGTTGCAGCAGGGGATGGAGCAGCATATGCAATGAGTAATGATGCATCAGGAGATGCATCCGCAGATGCATGAGCAGAGGATGCATCAGGAGATGTAGGAGCAGGAGATACAGGAGCAGATGATGCCACAGGAGATGCAGCAGGAGATGCAACAGCAGAAGTTGCAGCACCAAGAGATGCAGCAGGAGATGCAGCAGCACATGCAGTATCAGCAGATGCAGGAGCAGGAAATACAACAGGAATAGATGCAAATGTTAATGCAGCAGCAGGAAATGCAGCAGCAAGAAATTCAGACGGAGATGCAGCAGGAGATGCTGAAGCAGGAGATGCAGAAGTAGGAGATGCAGCAGAAGATTCAGCAGCAGAAGATGAAGCAGGAGACAAAGGATATTCCGTAGCAAACACGGCATCAGGAGATTCAGCAAATGGAGGTGCAGCAGGACCTGCAGAAGCAAGCGCAGCAGTAGGAGTGGCAGCAGGTGGAGATGCATTAGGAGATTCAGCATGATATCTACAAGCATTAGATGCCACAGGAGATTCATCAGGATATTCAGCAGCAACTGATGCAGCAGCAGGAGATGCAGAAGCAGATGCAGCAGGAAATAAAGATTCATCAGAAGATGCAGTAGGAAGAGATTCTTCAACATATGCAGCAGCATGATATGATGCAGCAACTGGAGATACAGCAGGTTATGGATAAAGAGGAGATGATGCAGCAGAAGCAGCAGCAGGACATTCAGCAGCAGAAGATGCAGCATCAGGAGATTCAGGAGCAGAAGATTCAGCAGCAGGAGAAGCAGCAGGAGATGCATATTCAGAAGGAGATGTAGCAGGATATGTAGAAGCATCAGATGCCACCAGTGATTCAGAAGGAGACTCAGCAGAAGGAGATGCAAGAGCAGGAGATGTATCAGGAGATGAAATAGCAACCTAGGCATCAGCAGTTACAGCAGGAAGTGCAGCAGGAGATTCAGCAGGAGATGTAGCAGCAGGAGATGCAGCCGCAGATGCCTTCAGCAGGATATGCAGCTGAAATGCAGAAGCACTAGATGCATCCGTAAAAGATTGAGCAGCAGATGCAGCAGGAAATGGAGATTCTTCTGCAGATGCAACCACAGCTGCATCCGCAGAGGATGCAGCAGGAGATGAAGCAGCACTCAATACAGCAGCAGGAGATGCAGGAGGACATCAAGTAGAAGGAGATGGAGCAGCAGCAGGTGTAGCAGGAGATGCAGCAGTACATGAAGCAGCAGGAATTGGAGCAGCAGATTAAACAGCAGCAGGATATGCAGCAGAATATGCAGCAGCAGGTGATGCAGCAGCAGGTGATGCAGCAGCAGGTGATGCCTCTGCAGCTGCAGAGGCATTAAATGCAGCAGCAATAGATGCATCATGAGATGCTGATTCAGTAAGAGATGTAGCAGTAGAAGGCGCTGCAGCAGATGATGCAGCAGGAGATGCAGCAGAAGGAAATGCATTAAGATATGCTGCAGGAGGAGATGCAGTAGGATATGAAGCAGGAGATGCAGCAGCAGGAGATGCAGCATGGGATGCATATTCAGCAGGAGATTCAGCAGAAACTTCAGAAGGAGATGAAGCAGCAGGAGATTTAGCAGGAGATGCAGCAGTAGATGAAGCAGCAGCATATGCAACAGCAGATGCACCAGATGGAGCAGAAAGAGATGCAGCAGGGGATGGAGCAGCAGATGCAATAGGAAATGGTGCATAAGGAGATGTACCTGCAGATGCATAAGCAGAGGATGCATCAGGAGATGTAGCAGCAGGAGATACAGGAGAAGGTGATGCTTCATGAGATGCAGCAGGAGATGCAACACCGGAAGATGCAGCACCAAGAGATGCAGCAGTAAAAGCAGCAGCACATGCAGTATCAGCAGATGCCGCAGCAGGAGATGAAGCAGCAGATGCAGCAGCAGGAGATGCAGCAGCAGGAAATACAACAGGAATAGATGCAGAAGGTAATGCTGCAGCAGGATTTAAAGCAGAATATGCATCAGCAGGAAATGCAGCACCAAGTAATTCAGACGGAAATGAAGCAGGAGATATAGCAGCAGGAGATGAAGCAGCAGATGCAGCAGCAGATGCAGTAACAGGAGTGGCAGCAGAAGGAGATGCTGCAGCAGCACATGCAGAAGGTGGTGCTACTGTATGAGATGCATCAGCAGCAGATGCAGCAGGAGATTCAGCAGCAGGAGATTCAGCATGATATGTAGAAGCATGAGATGCCACAGGAGACTCATCAGGAGATTCAGCAGCAACTGATGCAGAAGCAGGAGAAGCAGCAGGAGACGCAGCAGCAGCAGGAGATGCAGAAGCAGATGCAGCAGGAAATGAAGATTCAGCAGAAGATGCAGTAGGAAGAGATTCTTCAACATATGCAGCAGCATGATATGATGCAGCAACAGGAGATACAGCAGGTTATTGAGAAATAGGAAATGATGCAGCAGACGCAGCAGCAGCAGACGCAGCAGGAGGAGATGCAGCAGCAGGAGATGCATGTTCAGAAGGAGATATGTCAGGAAATATGTAGCAGGATATGTAGCAGCATGAGATGCCGCCAGAGATTGAGTAAGAGATTCAGCAGAAGGAGATGTAAGAGCAGGAGATGCATCAGCAGGAGATGGAGATGCAGATTTAGCAGGAGATGCAGATTTAGCAGGAGATGCATCAGCAGGAGATGCAGAAGCAGATGCAGCAGAAGTCGATGCAGCAGCAGGACATGCAGGAAGAGTCGATGCAGAATGTAATAGAGCAGCAGGAGATTCAGAAGAAGGAGATGCAGTAGCAGGAGACGCAGTAGAAGATGATGCAGCCGCAGCAGATGCAGGAGAATCAGCAGCAGGTGATGAAGAGGCAGGAGATTCAGCAGGAGATGCAACAGCAGGAAATGTAGCAGGAGGTTCTGCAGCAGGAAAGACCGTAGGAGAGTCTGCAGCAGGAGATTCAGCGGAAGATTCAGCAGAAGATGCAGCAGGAGATACAGAAGGAGATTCAGCAGCAGGAGATGTAGTAGGAGATGCAGCAGGAGATACATCAGCAGGAGTTGCAGGAGGAGATTCTGCAGAAGAAAGTTCAGCAGGATTTAGAGTAGGAGATGCATCAGGAGATGAAGTAGCAACATACGCATCAGAGGTTACAGCAGGAAGGGCAAGAGCAGATTCAGCAGGTGATGTAGCAGCAGGAGATGCAGCTGCAGATGCCTTCAGGAGGAAATGCAGAAGCACTCGATGCATCAGTAGAAGATTGAGCAGCAGATGCAGCAGGAAATGGAGATACTTCTGCAGATACATCTGCAGATGCATGAGCAGAGGATACATCAGGAGATGTAGCATCAGGAGATACAGGAGCAGGTGATGTCGCAAGAGATGCAGCAGGAGATGCAACACCAGAAGATGCAGCACCAAGAGATGCAGCAGGAGATGCAGCAGCACATGCAGTATCAGCAGATGCAGCAGCAGGAGATGCAGCAGCAGGAAATACAACAGGAATAGATGCAGAAGGTAATGCAGCTGCAGGAGTTGAAGCAGAATATGCATCAGCAGGAAATTCTGCACCAAAAGATTCATACAGAGATGCAGCAGGAGGTGCAGCAGTAGGAAATGCAGAAGAAGATGTGGCAGCAGGTGCAGCACCAGCTTATGCAGCAACAGGAGATGCAGCAGAAGGAGATGCTGCAACAGCTCATGCAAAAGGTGATGCAGCTGTAGGAGATGCAGCAGCAGTAGATGCAGCAGGAGATTCAGCAGCAGGAGATTCAGCAGGAGACAAAGGATATTCATCAGCAGACAAAAGATATTCAGCAGTAGTTCCAAAGATATTCAGCAGCAGAAACGGCATCAGGAGATTCAGCAGCAGGAGATGCATCAGGAGATGCAGAAACAAACGCAGCAGTAGGAGTGGCAGCAGATGGAGTTGCATCAGGAGATGCATATTCAGAAGGAGATGCAAAAGGAGATTCAGCATGATATGTAGAAGCATGAGATGCTGCAGGAGATTCATCTGGAGATTCAGCAGGAACTGATGCAGCAGCAGGAGAAGCAGCACCATATGCAGCAGAAGATGCAGAACCATATGCAGCAGAAGATGCAGAACCATATGCAGCAGGAATTCAGCAGCAGATGAAGCAGCAGACGCAGCTGGAGATGTAGCAACACCAGAAGCAGAAGCAGATGCAGCAGCAAAGGATGCAGGATGAGATGCAGCAAGAATTGCATCAGCACGAGATACTGCTGGAAATTCAGTAGGTTATGCAACAGCAAGCAATTTGGCAACAGCAGATGCAGCAGGATATGCAGCAGCAGATGCATCTGCATGAGGTGTATCAGCAGGAGATGTTGCAGGAGATGCATATTCAGTAGGTGAAGCACCAGGATATTCAGCAGGAGATTCAAGAGAAGGAAATGCAGCAGGAAATCAGCCGGAGATGCAGCAGCAGGAGATGCAGGAAAAGAAGATGCAGGCGAACCAGAGGCAGAAGCAGATTCAGCAGGAATTGCAGCAGCAGGAGATGAAGAGGCAGGAGATTCAGCAGAAGGAGATGAAGAGGCAGGAGATTCAGCAGAAGGAGATGAAGAGGCAAAAGTTTCAGCAGGAGATGCATCAGCAGGAAATGCATCAGCAGATTGTGCAGCAGGAGAGTCAGTAGAAAAGGCAGCAGGAGATTCAGTAGAAAATGCAGCTGAAGGTAATGCAGCAGCAGGAGTTGAAGGAGAATATGCATCAACAGGAAATGCAGCACCAAATGATTCAGACGAAGATGCAGCAGGAGGTGCTGCAGCAGGAGATGCAGAAGCAGATGTTGCAGCAGGTGCAGCACCAGCAGATGCAGCAACAGGAGATGCAGCATTAGGAGATGGTGCAGCAGCACATGTAGAAGGTGATGCAGCAGTAGGAGATGCAGCAGCAGCCGATGCAGCATGACATTCAGATGCAGAAGGAGATTCAGCAGCAGACAAAGGATATTCAGTAGCAGACACGGCATCAGGAGATCCAGAAGCTGGAGGTGCAGCTGGAGATGCAGAAGCAAACGCAGCAGTAGGAGTGGCAGCAGGTGGAGATGCCTGAGGAGATGCATATTCAGAAGGAGATGCAGCAGGAGATTCATCAGGAGATTCATCAGCAACTGATGCAGCAGCAGGAGAAGCAGCAGGAGATGCAGCAGCAGTAGGAGATGCAGAAGCAGATGCAGCAGGAAATGAAGATTCAGCAGAAGATGGAGTAGGAAGAGATTCTTCAACATATGCAGCAGCAGGATATGATGCAGCAACAGGAGATACAGCAGGTTATGGAGAAAGAGGAGATGATGCAGAAGATGCAGCGGCAGGTGATTCAGCAGCAGGAGATTAAGAAGCAGGAGATTCAACTGCAAAAGAAGCAGCAGGAGATGCAGATTCAGAAGGAGATATATCAGGAGATGTAGCAGGATATGTAGCAGAATGAGATGCCGCCGGAGATTGAGGAGGAGATTCAGCAGAAGGAGATGCAAGAGCAGGAGATGCATCAGCAGGAGATGGAGAAGAAGATGCAGCAGGAGATGCAGATTTAGCAGGAGATGCATCAGGAAAAGATGCAGAAGCAGATGAAGCAGGAGTTGATGCAGCAGCAGGACATGCAGCAGGAGTCGATGCAGAAAGTAATAAAGCAGCAGGAGAATCAGAAGAAGGAGATGCAGAAAGATTCAGCAGCAGGAGATGCAGCAGCAGGAAAGGCAGCAGTATATACAGAAGCAGGATATGCAGCAGGAGGAGATGCGGTAGGATGAGACAGAGCAGGTAGTGCACCAGCAAGAGATGCAGCAGGAGATGCAAAAGCAAGAGATGCCGCATCAGACCCATCAGCAGGAGATGCAGCAGTAGAAGATGCAGCAGGAAATGCAGCAGCAGTAGGTGCAGCAGGAGATGCAGTAGCAGGAGATAAAACATTATCATGAGATGCATTAGGAGTTGCAGCAGCAGGATATGTAGCAGGAGATAGGATGACGAGATGTAGCAGGACACAGAGCAGCAGCAGATGCATCAGCAGATGAAGCAGGAAATGCAGCTAAATCTCCTCCTGCATCAGCTGATGCTTTTCCTGCATCTCCTGCGGATGCATCTCCTGCTGCATCTCCTGCTTCTCTATCTTCTGCTGAATCTCCTGCTGAATCACATCGTGCCTCTCCTGCTGCCGCATCTCCTGCTTCTGCATATCCTTTTGCATGTCCTGCTGCCACATCTCCTGCTTCTGCCTCTCCTACTCCTGCATCTCTGCTGCTGCATCTCCTGCTGCTGCATTTCCTGCTCCTGCTTCTCCTGATGCATCTCCTGCTGCATCTCTTGATTCATCTCCTACTGCTGCATCTCCAGTATTACCTGCTGCATCTGCTGCTGCTTCATATACTGCTTCATCTCCTACTACTGCATCTCCTGCTGCATCTCCTGCTGAATCTAATCCTACCACATCTCCTGCTGCATCTCCTGCTGCTGCATAAACTGCTGCATCTCCTCTTGCTGCATCTCCACCTACTGCATCTCCTGCTGCTGAACTCCTGCTTATGCATCTTCTGCTGATGCATAACCTGCTGCATCTCTGACTGCTGCATCTCCTGCTGCTGAATCTCCTGCTGCTGCATCTGCTGGTGCTGCATATGCTACTGCATCTGCTGCAGGATCTTCTTCTTCTGCCTCTCATGCCACACCTCCCGCTGATGCATCTCCTGCTTCTGTATATCTTTCTCAATCTATTGCTGCTGCATCTCCAGCTGCATCTCCTGCTGCTGCATCCACTGGTACATCTCCTAATGCTGCATCTCCTGCTGATGCACCTCCTGATGCATCTCCTGCTCAATCTCTTCCTGCTGCTTCTCCTACTGCTTCATCTCCTGCATTTGCTGCTGCATGTGCTGCTGCATCTCCTGCTTCTCTATGTCCTCCTCCTGGATCTACACCTGCATCTATTGCTGCAGCATCATCTGCTGAACCTCCTGCTGCTGCATCTCCTTCTGCAACTTCCTCTGATGCATCAACGGATTCATCTGATGATGCATCTCCCCTGCTTCATCTCCTGATGTTGAATCTCCTGCTCTTGCATACCCTGCTGCATCTACAGCTGCTTCTAAGCCTACTTCATCTACTGCTGCTGCATTACCTGCTGCTTCTGCTGCTGCCACGTCTCCTCCTGAATTTCCTGCTGCTGCATCTCCTGCTGCTATATTTTTGCTTATCAATCTCCTGCTGCTGCATCTCTTACGGAATCTGCTTCTGAATCTGCTCCTGCATCTACTGCAGCTGAATCTCCTGATGCTGTATCTGTTGCTACTGAATCTCCTACTGCATCTACTGTAGCTTAATCTTCTGCTTTTGCATCTCCTGTTCTATCTCCTTCTGATGCCTATCTTGCTGCTGCATCTGCTGCTGCTTCGTCTGCTTCTACATCTCCCGCTGCATTTCCTGCTGCTGCATCTCAGGATACATCTCCTCTTGTTCAGTCTCTTGCTGCATATCCTGCTGCTACATCTCCTGCTACTGCATCTCCTTCTGCATCTCCTGCAGCATCTCTTGTGGCTGCATCTCCTGCTCCATATCCTCCTGTTGCATCAGCGTATTCATCTTATGATGGTGCTTTCTAGCTGGATCTCCTGCTTCTGCATCTCCTGCTGCTGCAAACTCTGCTGCATCTCCTGCAGCTGCATCTCCTGTGCCATCTCCTACTGCTGAATCTCGTGCTGCTCCATTCTCTGCTGCATCTACTGCTGCTGCACAGCCTGCTGCCGAATCTCCTAATGCATCTCCTCTTGCTTAGTCTCCTGAGGCTTCCTATCTTGCTTCATCTCTTTTTGCTGCAGATATTGCTGCTGCATCTACTGCTGCTTGGCACGATGCTGTATCCCCTGCTCCATCTCCTGCTGGGGCATCTCCTGCTGCATCTCCTGCTGCTCCAGCTGCTGCATCTGCATCATCAGGATATTCTGAAGGAGATGCAGCAACAGGAGATGCAGCAGCAGGAGATGCAACCACAGCACTGCGGCAGCAGATTCAGCTGCAGGAGATGCAGCCGTAGGAGATGCAGCAGGATTTTCAGCAGGAGATAGAGCAGAAGGAGATGCAGCAGGAGATGCAGTAGCAGATGCAGCAGAAGGAAGTGTAGCAGCAGAAGATGTAGGAGGATATGCAGCAGCAGTAGATGAAACAGACCATAAAGCAGCAGGATATGCAGAAGCAGGAGAATCAGCAGCAGGGGATGCAGCAGCAGATTCAGCAGCAAATTCAGCAGGAAATGTAGCAACAGTAGATGCAGAAGAAGGATATGTAGCAGGAGATGCATCAGCAGGAAATGCACCAGCAGAGGCAGCAGCAGAAGTTGCAGCGGGAGATATAGAAAAAATGAGGAAGCAGGAGCAGCCCCTATTACTTGATGTCCTCCTGCATCTCCTGATGCTGCATCTGCTGCTGCATCTCCTGCTTCTGTATCTCCTGCTGCTACATCTCCTGATGCATCCTCTGCTCGTGCATCTGCGGATGCATCTCCTCATGCGTCATTTCCTATTGCATCTGCTGCTCCATCCACTGCTGCATCTCTTTCTGCTCCATCTGGTGCATCTGCTGTTTCATATGCTGCTGCTTCATCTACTGCTGCATCTCCTGCTAAATCTCTTGCTGCTGCATCTCCTTCCGAAGTTTCTGCTGAATCTACTGGTGAACATGCATCCCCGGCTGCATCTCCTGCTGCTGCATCTCCTGCAGCATCTTCTGCTGCTACATCTCCTACTGAATCTGCATCTCATGATGCATCTGCTGCTGCATCTATTGCTGCTGCATCTGCTGCCTCTGCATCACCTGCTGCATTACCTCCTGCTGCATATTCTGCTGCGTTTAGTGCTGCTGCTTAATCTGGTGCTCCATTTCCTGACGCTTCATGTACTGCTGCATCTCCTTGATATGCTGCTCCATATCCTGACGCTTCATGTACTGCTGCACCTCCTGCTACATTTGCTGCTGCTGCATCTCATTCTACTTGAAGTCCTCCTGCATCTCCTGCTGCTGCATCTGCTGCTCAATCTCCTGCTGCTCTATAGCCTGCTGCTTCATCTCTTGCTGCATCTTCTGTGGATGCATCTGTAGTTGCATCTGCATAAACATTCCTGCTGCATCTGCTGCTCAATCATCTACGGATGCATCTAGTGCTTCTGCATTTCAGCTGCATATCCTGCTGAAGGCATCTGCGGCTGCATCTCCTGCTGCTACATCTCCTGCTGAATCTCCTGCTGCACTTCCTGCTGTAACTGCTGATGCCTATGTTGCTATTTCATCTCCTGCTGCATCTCCTGCTGAATCTTCTTCTGCAGAATCTCCTCCAGCATCTCCTGCTAAAATTCCTGCTGATGTCTTTCCGGCTGCATCTCCTACTACATCCCCTGCTGCTGAATCTCCTTCTATATCTCCTGCTGCATTTTCTACTGAATCTCCTGCTGCACAATCTGCTGATGCATTTCCTGCTGGTGCATCTCCTGCTGAATATCCTGATGCTGCATCTCCTGCTGCTGAATCTCTTGCCTCTTCATCTCCTGCTGCTGCAATTCCTGCTGAATCTGCTGCTGCCTCTTGTGTGGCTGCATCTTCTTTTACTGCATCTCCTGCTGCTTCATCTTCGGCTGCTTTCCTGCTGCATTTCCTTCTGTTGAATCTCCTGCTGCATATCCTGGTGCATCACCTGCTGAATATGCATCTCCTGCTACATCTCCTGCTGATACACCTCATGCAGATGCATCTGCTGCTGCATATCCTGCTGCATCTGCTGTTGTCAAATCTCTTGCTGTTGCATATCGTACTGAATTTCCAGCAGTATCTCGTGCTGATGCAATTCTTGCTGCATCTCATCCTGCACCCTTTGCTGCTGCATCTGCTGCTGCTTCTGCTGCTGGTGCATCTCCTGCCTCATATCCTGCTGCTGTGTCTCCTGCTGATGTATGTTTTGCTGCATCTCCTGCTGATGCATGTCCTGTTGCATCTCCTGCTTCTGCATCTCCTTCCTCTGCATCTCCCGCTCCAGCATCTCCTGCTGCATCAATTGCTGCTGCACGTCTTTTTCATCTCCTTCTGCTGCATATACTGCTGCATCTGATGTTGCTGTACCTCCAACTGATTCATCTCCTTTTGCATCTTCTCGTGCTGCATTTCCTGCTGAATCTCCTTTTCCTGCATCTCCTGTCCCATCTCTTCCTGCTGCATCTCCTGCTGCTGCATCTCCTGTTGCTGCATCTCCTGCTGCTGCATCTCCTTCTGCTACATCTCCTTCCGAATCTCCTGCTACAGCATCTCCTGCTACAGCATCTCCTGCTGTATCTGCTGATTCTGCATCTCCTGATACATCCCCTCCTGCTTCATCTCATCCTGCTGCATCTCAGGCTGCATCTGCTGCTGCTATAGCTCCTGCTCTTTCATATCCTGCTACTGCATCTCCAAATGAATCTCCTGCTGCTGCATCTCTTGATCCATGTCCTGCTGCTGCATCTCCTGTTTCTGCATCTCCTTTTGCCTTGTCTGCTGCTGCATCTCCTGCTGTATCTCATGTTGCACCTTCTACTGAATCATCTCCTGCGTCACCTCTTTCTGCTGCATATCTTGCTGCTTCATCTCGTTCTGCATCTCCTGCTGCATCTCCCTGAGTGTCACCTGCTGCATCTCCTTCTGCATCAGCTGCAGATGCATCTCCTGCTCCTGCATATTCATCTGCATTTCCTGCTGCAGCTCTTTATGTATCTACTACTGCGTCATCTGCTGAATTTGCTGCTGCATCTGCTGCAGCTTCATCTACTGCTGCATGTCCTGATAGATCTCCTGCTGCTGCATCTCCTTCTGTAGTTTCTGCTGAACGAGATGCAGCAGCCGGAGATGCAGCAGCAGTATATGCAGTAAAAGAAGATGCAGCCGCACCAGAGGCAGATTCAGCAGGAGATGAAGCAGGAGATGTAGAAGGAGATTCAGCAGCAGGGGATCTAGTAGGAGATGCAGCAGGAGATACATCAGCAGGAATTGTAGCAGGAGATGTTGGAGGAGATTCTGCAGAAGAAGATTCAGCAGGAGATGCAGCAGGAGATGAAATAGCAACAGAGGCATCAGCAGTTACAGCAGGAAGTGCAGCAGGAGATTCAGCAGGAGATGTAGCAGTAGGAGATGCAGCCGCAGATGCCTTCAAGAAGATACGCAGCTGAAATGCAGAAGCACTAGATGTATCTGTAAAAGATTGAGCAGCAGATGCAGCAGAAAAAGAGATACTTCTGCAGATGCATTCGCAGATGCATCCAGCGAGGATGCAGCAGGAGATGAAGCAGCAGGCTATACAGCAGCAGGAGATGAAGCAGCAGATGCAGCAGCAGGAGATGCATGAGGACATCCAGTAGAAGGAGATGCAGCAGCAGCAATTGTAGCAGGAGATGCAGCAGTACATGAAGCATCAGGAAATGGAGCAGCATATTAAGGAGATGCAGCAGTACATGAAGCATCAGAAAATGGAGCAGCAGATTAAGCAGCAGGAGGTAATACAGCAGGTGATGCAGCAGCAGGTGGTGCAGATGCAGCTGCAGAGGCAGCAGATGCAGCAGCAATAGATGCTGCAGCAGATGCATCAGGAGATGCAGATTCAGTAGGAGATGTAGCAGCAGAAGGTGCTGCAGCAGATGATGCAGCAGGAGATGCAGCAGAAGGAAATGTAGCAAGATATGCTGCAGGAGGAGATGCAGTAGGATATGTAGCAGGAGATGCAGCAGCAGGAGATGCAGCCGGGGATGCATATTCAGCAGTAGATTCAGCAGAAACTTCAGAAGATGAAGCAGCAGGAGATTTAGCAGGAGATGCAGCAGTAGATGAAGCAGCAGCATATGCAACAGCAGATGCACCAGATGGAGCAGAAAGAGATGCAGAAGGGGATGGAGCAGCAGATGCAACGGGAAATGGTGCATCAGGAGATGCATCCACAGATGCATGAGCAGAGGATGCATCAGGAGATGTAGCAGCAGGAGATACAGGAGAAGATGATGCCACAGGAGATGCAGCAGTAGGAAATGCAGCAAGATATGCTGCAGGAGGAGATGCAGTAGGATATGAAGCAGGAGATGCAGCAGTATATGAAGCAGCAGCATATGCAACAGCAGATGAATCAGATCTGCCGGTACTGCATCTTATCCTGCCGCGTCTCCTGCTCCATTTTCTTGTGCATCTGCTGCTGCTGCTGTACCTTCTGCTGCTGCATCTCCTGCTGATGCGTCTGCTGTTGCATCTCCTGCTGCATCTCCTACTGCTGCATCTTCTTCTCTGCAGATCCTGAGGCTTCATCTCTTGCTGCAGAATCTCCTGCTGAATCCGCTGCTCATCTCTTGCGACTGTATCTCCTGCTGCATCTCCTGCTGCAGAATCTCCTGCTCCAGCTTCTGCTTCTGCATCTCCTGCTACTGGGTCTGCTGCATCATCTCCTCCTGCCTCTTCTCCTACAGCACCTCCTTCTCTATCTCGTGCTACATCTCATGAAGCTGTACCTGCTGAAGCATCTCTTCCTGCTGCATCTCCTGATGAATAGGCATCTATTGATGCATCTGCTGCTGCTTCATCTCCTGCTGCTGCAGCTCCTACTGAATCTGCTGTTGAATATCTTCCTGCATTTGCAGCGGCTGCATCTCCTGCTGCTGCATCATCTACTGATGCATCTCCTGCGTAATCTCCTGCTGCTGCATCTCTTGCTTCTGCATCATCTCCTGCTGCATCTCCTCATTCATCTCCTACTGCTGCATCTGCTGCTGCTTCATATACTGCTTCATCTCCTACTACTGCATCTCCTTCTGCTTCTCATTCTGCACCTTCTGAGGCTACAGCTCCATCTGCACCATCTCCTACTGCATCTCCTGCTGCTGAATCTCCTGCTGCATCTCCTGATTCATCTCCTACTACTGCATCTGCAGTATTTTCTGCTGCATCTGCTGCTGCTTCATATACTGCTTCATCTCCTACTATTGCATCTCCTGCTGCTGCATAATATGCTGCATCTCCACCTGCTGCATCTCCTGCTGCTGAACTCCTTCTGCTGCATCTTCTGCTGCTCCATAACCTGCTGCATCTCCTGCTGCTGAATCTCCTGCTGATGCATCTGCTGGTGCTGCATCTGCTACTGCATCTGCTGCAGGATCTTCTTCTTCTGCCTCTCATGCCACATCTCCCGCTGATGCATCTCCTGCTTCTGTATATCTTGCTCAATCTACTACTGCTGCATCTTTAGCTGCATCTCCTGCTGCTGCATCTCTTGCATCTTTTGGTGCATCTGCTGTAGATAAATCTACTGCTGCAACTCCTGTTTCTTCATCTTCTGATTTTTTCATGTCCTCCTGCATCACCTGATGCTCCATCTGCTGCTGCATACACTGCTGCATCTTCTGCTGCTGAATTCACTTCTGCTGCATCTGCTACTGCATCACCTTCTACTGAATCCCCTGCAGCATCTCCTGCTGCTGCATCCACTGGTACATCTCCTAATGCTGCATCTCCTGCTGCTGCACCTCCTGATGCATCTCCTGCTCAATCTCCTCCTGCTGCTTCTCCTACTGCTTCATCTCCTGCATCTGCTGCTGCATGTGCTGCTGCATCTCCTGCTTTTCTATGTCCTCCTCCTGGATCTACACCTGCATCCATTGCTGCTGCATCCTCTGCTGAACCTCCTGCTGCTGCATCTCCTTCTGCAACTTCCTCTGATGCATCAGCAGATTCATCTCATGATGCATCTCCCCTGCTTCATCTCCTGCTGCTGAATCTCCTGCTCTTGCATACCCTGCTGCATCTACAGCTGCTTCTAACCCTACTTCATCTACTGCTGCTGCATTACCTGCTGCTTCTGCTGCTGCATCTCCTGGTGCTATATCTTTTGCTTAAGAATCTCCTGCAGCTGCATCTCTTACGGAATCTGCTTCTGAATCTGCTCCTGCATCTACTGCAGCTGCATCTCCTGATGCTGTATCTGCTGCTACTGCATCTCCTAATGCATCTCCTGTAGCTTGATCTCCTGCTTTTGCATCTCCTGTTTTATCTCCTTCTCATGCCTATCTTGCTGCTGCATCTACTGCTGCTTCGTCTGCTTCTCACCTCCCTCTGCATTTCCTGCTGCTGCATCTCAGGGTACATCTCCTCTTGTTCAGTCTCTTGCTGCATATCCTGCTAATGCATCTCCTATTGCATCTCCTTCTGCATCTCCTGCTGCATCTCTTGCGGCTGCATCTCCTGCTCCATATCCTCCTGTTGCATCTGCGGATTCATCTTATGATGGTGCTTTCTTGCTGGATCTCGTGCTTCTGCATCTCCTGCTGCTGCAAACTCTGCTGCATCTCCTTCTGCAGCAACTCCTGCTGCATCTCCTTTTGCTGCATTTCCTACTGCTGCATTTCCTGATCCTGCATCTGATACTTCATCTCCTGCTGCTGCATCTGCTGCTGAATCTCCTGCTTCTGCATCTCATACCGCATCTCCTGCTGCTGCATCTCCTGCTGCCGAATCTCCTGCATTTTTTGCTGCATCTGCTGTAGATTCGCCTACTGGTGCATCTCCAGATGCTGCATCTCCTGCTGATGGATGTCCTCGTGTATCCTCTGATGCTGCATCTGCTACTGCATCTCCTGCAGCTGCATCTCCTGTGCCATCTCCTACTGCTGAACCTCGTACTGCTCCTTTCTCTGTTGCATCTACTGCTGCTGCAGCTACTGCTGCAAAATCTCCTAATGCATCTCCTCTTGCTTAGTCTCCTGATGCTTCCTATCTTGCTTCATCTCCTTTTGCTGCATATATTACTGCTGCATCTACTGCTGCTTTTCCTGCTGCTGTATCCCCTGCTCCATCTCCTGCTGGGGCACCTCCTGCTGCATCTCCTTCTGCATCTCCTGCTGCTCCAGCTGCTGCATCTGCATCATCAGGATATTCTGAAGGAGATGCAGCAACAGGAGATGCAGCAGCAGGAGATGCAACCACAGCACTGCGACAGCAGATTCAGCTGCAGGAGATGCAGCCGTAGGAGATGCAGCAGGCTTTTCAGCAGGAGATAGAGCAGAAGGAGATGCAGCAGGAGATGCAGTAGCAGATGTAGCAGAAGGAAGTGTAGCAGCAGAAGATGTAGGAGGATATGCAGCAGCAGTAGATGAAACAGACCATAAAGCAGCAGGATATGCAGAAGCAGGAGAATCAGCAGCAGGGGATGCAGCAGCAGATTCAGCAGCAAATTCAGCCGGAAATGTAGCAAATTTAAATGCAGAAGAAGGAGATGTAGCAGGAGATGCATCAGCAGGAAATGCGCCAGCAGAGGCAGCAGCAGAAGATGCGGCGGGAGATATAGAAAAAAATGAGGAAGCAGAAGCAGCCCCTATTAATTGATGTCTTCCTGAATCTCCTGATGCTGCATCTGCTGCTTCATCTCCTGCTTCTGTATCTCCTGCTGCTACATCTCCTGATGCATCCTCTGCTCATGCACCTGCCGATGCATGTCCTCATGCACCATTTCCCGTTGCATCTGCTGCTTCATCTACTGCTGCATCTCCTGTTAAATCTCCTGCTGCTGCATCTCCTTCTGAAGTTTCTGCTGAATCTATTGCTGAACATGCATCCCCTGCTGCATCTCCTGCTGCTGCATCTCCTGCTTCATATTCTACTGCATCTCCTTCTGCAGCATCTCTTGATGCATTTCCTTCTGCTGCATCTCCTGCTTCATATTCTACTGCATCTCCTTCTGCAGCATATCTTGATGCATTTCCTTCTGCTGCATCTCATGATGCATCATCTGCTGCAGCATCTGCTCCTGCTACATTTCCAACTGAATCTGCATCTCCTGATGCATCTCATGCTGCATCAATTGCTGCCGCATCTGCTGCCTCTGCAGCTACAGCTGCATCACCTGCTGCTGCATATTCTGCTGCATTACCTCCTTCTGCTTTATCTGCTGCTCCATTTCCTGATGCTTCATGTACTGCTGCATCTCCTGCTACACTTGCTGCTGCTGCATCTCCTTCTACTGGATGTCCTCCTGCATCTCCTGCTGCTGCCTCTGCTGCTTCATCTCCTGCTGCTATATAGCCTGCTAATTCATCTCTTGCTGCATCTTCTGCAGAATCTCTTGCCTCTTCACCTCCTGCTGCTGCAATTCCTGCTGAATCTGCTGCTGCCTCTTGTGTGGCTGCATCTTCTTTTACTGCATCTCCTGCTGCTTCATCTTCGGCTGCTTTCCTGCTGCATTTCCTTCTGTTGAATCTCCTGCTGCATATCCTGGTGCATCACCTGCTGAATATGCATCTCCTGCTACATCTCCTGCTGATACACCTCATGCAGATGCATCTGCTGCTGCATATCCTGCTGCATCTGCTGTTGTCAAATCTCTTGCTGTTGCATATCGTACTGAATTTCCAGCAGTATCTCGTGCTGATGCAATTCTTGCTGCATCTCATCCTGCACCCTTTGCTGCTGCATCTGCTGCTGCTTCTGCTGCTGGTGCATCTCCTGCCTCATATCCTGCTGCTGTGTCTCCTGCTGATGTACGTTTTGCTGCATCTCCTGCTGATGCATGTCCTGTTGCATCTCCTGCTTCTGCATCTCCTTCCTCTGCATCTCCCGCTCCAGCATCTCCTGCTGCATCAATTGCTGCTGCACGTCTTTTTCATCTCCTTCTGCTGCATATACTGCTGCATCTGATGTTGCTGTACCTCCAACTGATTCATCTCCTTTTGCATCTTCTCGTGCTGCATTTCCTGCTGAATCTCCTTTTCCTGCATCTCCTGTCCCATCTCTTCCTGCTGCATCTCCTGCTGCTGCATCTCCTGTTGCTGCATCTCCTGCTGCTGCATCTCCTTCTGCTACATCTCCTTCCGAATCTCCTGCTACAGCATCTCCTGCTACAGCATCTCCTGCTGTATCTGCTGATTCTGCATCTCCTGGTACATCCCCTCCTGCTTCATCTCATCCTGCTGCATCTCAGGCTGCATCTGCTGCTGCTATAGCTCCTGCTCTTTCATATCCTGCTACTGCATCTCCAAATGAATCTCCTGCTGCTGCATCTCTTGATCCATGTCCTGCTGCTGCATCTCCTGTTTCTGCATCTCCTTTTGCCTTGTCTGCTGCTGCATCTCCTGCTGTATCTCATGTTGCACCTTCTATTGAATCATCTCCTGCGTCACCTCTTTCTGCTGCATATCTTGCTGCTTCATCTCGTTCTGCATCTCCTGCTGCATCTCCCTGAGTGTCACCTGCTGCATCTCCTTCTGCATCAGCTGCAGATGCATCTCCTGCTCCTGCATATTCATCTGCATTTCCTGCTGCAGCTCTTTATATATCTACTACTGCGTCATCTGCTGAATTTGCTGCTGCATCTGCTGCAGCTTCATCTACTGCTGCATATCCTGATAGATCTCCTGCTGCTGCATCTCCTTCTGAAGTTTCTGCTGAATCTACTGCTGAACATGCATCCCCTGCTGCATCTCCTGCTGCTGCATCTCCGGCTTCATATCTTACTGCATCTCCTCCTGCAGCATATCTTGATGCATTTCCTTCTGCTGCATCTCCTGCTGCATCATCTGCTGCAGCATCTTCTGCTGCTACATCTCCTACTGAATCTGCATCTCATGATGCATTGGCTGCCGCATCTATTGCTACTGCATTTGCTGCCTCTGCAGCTGCAGCTGCATCACCTGCTGATGCATCACGTGCTGCATTACCTCCTGCTGCATATTCTGCTGCATTTACTGCTGCTGCTTAATCTGCTGCTCTATTTCCTGATGCTTCATGTACTGCTGCATCTCATTAATCTGCTACTCCATTTCCTGATGCTTCATGGACTGCTGCATCTCCTGCTACATTTGCTGCTTCTGCATCTCCTTCTGCTTGATGTCTTCCTGCATCTCCTGCTGCATCTTCTGTGGATGCATCTGAGGATGCATCTGCAGAAGCATCTCCATTTCCTGCTGCATTTGCTGCTCAATCTTCTACGGGTGCATCTAGTGCTTCTGCATTTCAGCTGCATATCCTGTTAAAGGCATCTGCGGCTGCATCTCCTGCTGCTACATCTCCTGCTGAATCTCCTGCTGCAATTCCTGCTGTAACTGCTGATGTGTATGTTGCTATTTCATCTCCTCCAGCATCTCCTACTGAATCTTCCTCTGCAGAATCTCCTTCTGCATCTCCTACTACATCCCCTGCTGCTGAATCTCATTCTATATCTCCGGCTGCATCTCCTGCTGCATCTTCTGCTAGTGCATGTTCTGCTGCATTTCCTGCTGATGCATATCCTGCTGCTGTATTTCCTGATGCATCTCTTTCTGCTTTATCTTTTTCTGCATATCCTGCTGCATCTCTTCCTGCTGGATCTCCTGCTTAATCTCCTCCTACTACATCTTCAGCATATGCTGCTGCATCTGGTGCTGCTTCACATATTGCTGCATCTCCTGCTATTGCATCTGCTGCTGCAACTCCTGCTACTTCATCTGCTGCTGAATCTGCATCTCCTCTTTCGTCTGCTGACTGCATCTCCTGCTGATGCATCTCCTCTTGCTGCATCTTCTGCTGTATTTTTGGTTACTGCATCTCCTTAATCTGCTGCTGCATCTGCTGCTCATTCATGTACTGCTGCATCTTCTGCTACAATTCCTGCTGCTACATCTTCTGCCACTTGGTGTCCTCCAGCATCTCCTGCTGCTGTATCCTCTGCTCATGCATCTGCAGATGCATCTACAGAAGTATCTCCATTTCCTGCTACATCTGCTGCTCAATCTTCTACTGATGCATCTAGTGCTTCTGCATTTCAGCTGCATATCCTGTGGAAGACATCTGCGACTGCATCTTCTGCTGCTTCACTGAGATTGCTGATTCTCCAGCTGCACTTCCTGCTGTAACTGCTGATGCCTATGTTGCTATTTCATCTCTTGCTGCATCTCCTGCTGAATCTTCTTCTGCAGAATCAACTCCAGCATCACCTGCTACAATTCCTGCTGATGTATCTCCTGCTGCATCTCCTACTACTTCCCCTGCTGCTGAATCTCCTTCTATATCTCCTGCTGCATCTCCTGCTGTATTTTCTACTGAATCTCCTGCTGCACAATCTCCTACGGAATTTCCTGCTACAGAATGTGCTGATGAATTTCTGCTGATGCATCTCCTTCTGAATCTCCTGCCTCTTCATCTCCTGCTGCTGAATCTCCTGCCTCTTCATCTCCTGCTGCTGCAACTCTTGCTGAATCTGCTGTTGCCTCTGGTTTGCTTGCATCTTCTTTTCCTGCATTTCCTGCTGCTTCATCTCCGGCTGATTTCCTGCTGCATTTCCTTGTGTTGAATCTCCTTCTGCATATCCTGCTGCATCACCTGCTGAATATGCATCTCCTGTTACATCTCCTGCTGATACACCTCATGCTGCTGCATATCCTGCTGCATCTGCTGTTGCCAAATCGCTTGCTGTTGCATATCCTACTGAATTTCCAGCAGCATCTCCATGCTGATGCAATTCTTGCTGCATCTCATTCTGCACCCTTTGCTGCTGCATCTGCTGCTGCTTCTGCTGCTGGTTCATCTCCTGCCTCATATCCTGCTACTGTGTCTCCTGCTGATGTATGATTTGCTGCATCATCTGCTGATTCATGTCCTGCTGCATCTCCTTCTTCTGCATATCTCGCTCCAGCATCTCCTGCTGCATCAACTGCTGGTGCACGTTTATTCATTTCCTTCTGCTGCATATACTGTTGCATCTGATGTTGGTGTACCTCCACCTGATTCATAGCCTGTTGCATCTCCTCCTGCTGCATCTCCAGCTGAATCTCCTCCTTCTGCATCTCCTGCTGCTGCATCTCCTTCTGCTGCATTTCCTGCTGCATCTCCTGCTGCTGCATCTCCTTCTGCTGCATCTCCTTCTGCTGCATCTCCTTCTGCATCTCCTGCTACAGCATCTCCTGCTGTATCTGCTGATTCTGCATCTCCTGAGACATCCGCTGCTGCTTCATCTCATCCTGCTGCATCTCATGCTGCATCTCCTGCCGCTATAGCTCCTGCTCTTCCATATCCTGCTACTGCATCTCTTAATGACTCTCCTACTGCTTCATCTCTTGATCCGTTTCCTGCTGCTGCATCTCCTGTTACTGCATCTCCTTTTGCCTTGTCTGCTGCTGCATCTCCTGCTGTCTCTCATGTTGCACCTTCTATTGAAGCATCTCCTGCGTCATCTCTTTCTGCTTCATATCTTGCTGCTTCATCTCGTTCTGCATCTCCTGCTGCATCTCCTTGAGCGTCACCCGCTGCATCTCCTTCTGCATCACCTGCAGATGCATCTCCTGCTCGATCTCCTGCTCCTGCATACTTATCTGCATTTCCTGCTGCAGCTCTTTCTGATTCTACTAATGCTGCATCTGCTGAATTTGCTGCTGCATCTGCTGCTTCATCTCCTGCTGCTGCATCTGCTGATACTGCATGTGCTGCTGCACCTCCTGCTGTATCTCTGGGTGCTGCATCTTCTGCTGTTGCATCTCCTGCTGTTGCATCTCCTGCTTCATCTCATTATGACTTAACTTAATTGAGGCGCTTTAGGCAAATCGAATAACTCCCACAGGGAAGATGCTAACTTGGAAAGCTGCTGCTTCTGAATGTCTTCTCTTAAAGAGCTTTCACTGCAAAGCGAGACTTGTAAGAAGTTTGAGTATACGCTTGTGTACTTTAACCTCAGAACGGCTATAAAAGCGTCACTTGAAAGTAGCAGAGCGTTCAGCACAATTACCGCAGGGAAGAAATTACGATGAAATGCTGGCTCTCGTTAGAGTCTTCTCTGGAAACGCTTTCACTGCAAGCTGCAAAGCATGACTAACAGAACGTTTTAGTGTAGGGTACTGAATTGTGACTTATGAAGGTGCTTTCTGATAAGTGAGTAACTGCCGCAGTGAAGATGCTAGCTTGGAATACTGCTGCTACTGAATGTCGTCTCTTAGAGCGCTTTCACAGCAAAGCAAAACTTGTAGAAGTTTCAGTCTAGGCTTGTACACTGCAACATCAGAATGGCTATTAAAGCATCACTTCAAAATCTTTAGCGCTTTCACTGCAAGGCAAGACTTGTTGAACTTTTAGTCTGGGCTTATGTACTGCAACATCAGAATGGCTATTAAAGCGTCGCTTCAAAATAGCAGAGTGTTCAGCGCAAATATCGCAGGGAAGATGCTGCGATTGAAATTCGTATAATTCTTCTCTGGATGCGCTTTCACTGCCAAGTAAGACTTGTAGAACTTTCAGTCTAGGCTCGTGTACTGCAACATCAGAATGGCTATTAAAGCGTCACTGCAAAATTTGAAGACGTTTATAAAAAGTACCGCAAGGGCGCTGCTACGATCAAATGCTAGCTCGCGTTAGAATCTTCTCTTGAAGGGCTTTCACTGCAAGCAGCAAAGCATGTCTAACAAAACGTTTAGTATTGATTACGGAATTGTGATTAAACTATTGAGGAGCTTTAGGAAAAGTGATTAAAGCCCGTATGGAAGATGCTAGCATGGAGTGCTGCTACTTCTGAATGTCTTCTCTTAAAGAGCTTTCACTGCAAAGCGAGACTTGTAAGAAGTTTGAGTATACGCTTGTGTATTTTAACATCAGAACGGCTATTAAAGCGTCACTTGAAAATAGCAGAGCGTTCAGCACAATTACCGCAGGGAAGAAGCTACGATGAAATGCTGGCTCTCGTTAGAGTCTTCTCTGGAAACGCTTTCACTGCAAGCTGCAAAGCATGACTAACAGAACGTTTTAGTATAGGGTACTGAATTGTGACTTATGAAGGTGCTTTCTGATAAGTGAGTAACTGAGGCAGTGAAGAAGCTAGCGTGGAATACTGCTGCTACTGAATGTCTTCTCTTAGAGCGTTTTCACTGCAAAGCAAAACTTGTAGAAGTTTCAGTCTAGGCTCGTACACTGCAACATCAGAATGGCTATTAAAGCATCACTTCAAAATCTTTAGCGCTTTCACTGCAAGGCAAGACTTGTTGAACTTTTAGTCTGGGCTTATGTACTGCAACATCAGAATGGCTATTAAAGCGTCGCTTCAATATATCAGAGTGTTCAGCGCAAATATCGCAGGGAAGATGCTGCGATTGAAATTCGTATAATTCTTCTCTGGATGCGCTTTCACTGCCAGGTAAAACTTGTAGAACTTTCAGTCTCGGCTCGTGTCCTGTAATATCAGAATGGATATTAAAGCCTCACTTCAAAATTTCAAATCGTTCTGCACAGGTACGGCAGGGAAGCTGCTACGATCACATACTGGCTCTCCTTAGTTTTCTCTGGAAGCGCTTTCACTGCAAGATGCAAAGCACGACTAACACAAAGTTTTAGCATAGGGTACAGAACAGTTACTTTACTTCGCCGAATAACGCGCTTTAGGAACAGTGAACACGGCTGCAGGGAAGTTGGTAGTATGGAATGCTGCTGCTTCTGAATATCTTCTCTTATAGCACTTTCACTGCAAAGTACGACTTCTAGAAGTTTCATTCTAGTCTTCTGAAGTATATCATCAGCTACTAAAGTGTCGCTTCAAAATTTCAGAGCGATGAGCACAAGTATCGCAGGGAAGCTTCTACCATCAAATGCTGGTTCTCGTTAGAGTCTTCTCTTATAGCGCTTTCGCTGCAGGCTCTGAAGCACGACTAACACATTTTAGTTTAGGGTAATGAATTGTGACTTAACTGCGGCTGTTAACAAGCTTGTGGAAAAGTAAGTATTTCAGGCAGTGCAGATGCTGGCCTGAAACTACACCGCTTATTAATGTTTTCTCTTATAGCGCTGTTACTGCAAAAGACGACTTGTAGAACTTTCACTCTAGGCTTATGAGCTGTAAGATCAGAATGGCTCTTAAAGCCTCATTTCAAGAGTTGAGATCGTTCAGCACAAGTACCGCAGGGAAGCTGCTACCATCAAATTTCGGCTCTCGTTAGGATCCTTTCCTGAAGCGCTGTCACTGCCAGACGCAAAGCACGAAAACCGCAATGTTTTCGCGTAGGCTAGTTATTAGCGACTTAATAACTCCTAATAACGCTTTTTAGGAAAAGAGAATATCTCTAGCAGGGAAGACGTTAGCATGGAATGCTTCTGCTTCTGAATGACTTCTAAGAGAACGCAATCACTGCAAACCAAGATTTATCGAACTTTCTGTCTAGGCTAGTGAACTGTAACTCCAGCATATCTGGTAAAGCTTCACTTGAAGATTTGAAAGCGTTTAGCAGAACTACCCTCGGGAAGTTGCTAGCATCAAATGGTGTCTCTCGTTAGATTCTTCTCTGGAAGCGCTTTCACTGCAAGCTGCAAACACGAAGGTATTAGCATAGGCTAGTTGAATAGGGACTTTAAACCGTCTATGACTGCGTTGTAGTAAAAATTCATATCTGCAGCAGGGAAGAGGCTAGCATGGAATGTTTCTGCTTCTGAATTTCTTCTCGTAGAGCGCAATTACTGCAAACCATGATTTATCGAACTTTCCGTCTAGGCTAGGGAACGGTAAAACCACCAAGGCTAGTTAAGCTTCACTTGAAGATTTTGAAATCGTTCAACAGCAATACCCCTGGGAAGTTGCTACCATCAAATGGTGTCTCCCGTTAGATTCTTCTCTGGAAGCGCTTTCACTGAGAGGTGCAAAACACGATGAACACTGTATTTAAGTGCAGGTTAAAGAATAGTGACATAACACCGACTAATAACGAGCTTCAGAAAAGTGACTATCTCTAACAACGAAGACGGAATGCTGCTGCTTCTGAATGTCGTCTCTTAAAGCACAATTACCGAGGGAATGCTGAAACCATCAAATGGTGTCTCTCGTTAGAATCTTCTCTGAAAGTGCTTTCACTGCAAGCTGCAAATAGGACTAAAAGAACTTATTAGCATAGGCTAGTGAATAGGGACTTAACACCATCTATTACGGAGTTTTAGTAAAAATTCACATCTCCAGCAGGGAAGATGCTAGCATGGAATGCTTCTGCTTGTGAATGTATTCTCTTAGAGCGCTTTTACTGCAGAGCACGACTTGTAGAACTTTCACGGGTATTTCTGCTAAACGCTTTCAAATCTTCAGGTGAAGCCTTCCTAGCCATGCTGATGTTACTGTTCACTATTATAGACAGAAAGTTCTACAAGTCGTGCTCTGCAGTGATTGCGCTCTAAGAGAAGACATTCAGAAGCAGAAGCATTCCATGCTAACATCTTCCCTGCTGGAGATATTCACTTTTCCTAAAGCGCCTTATTAGGCACTATTAAGTCTCTATTCATTTGCCAACACAAGAACGTTGTGTTAGTCGTTCTCTGCATCTTGCAGAGAAACCTCTTCCATAGAAGACGCTAACGAAAGCCAGCTTTTGATGGTAACACCTTTCCTGTTTACTTGTGCTGAACGCTCTGTAATTTTGAAGGAACGACTTCGTAGCCATTCTTGTCTTAGAGTATACAAGATTAGATTGAAAGTTCTACAAGTCGTGCTCTGCAATGAAAGCTCTCTAAGAGAATACATCCACAAGCAGAAGCATTCCATGCTAGCATCTTCCTTGCAGGAGATATGAATTTGTACTACAACGCCGTCATAGACGGTTTAAAGTCCCTATTCACTAGCTTACGCTAAAAAGTCCCTATTCACTAGCCTATGCTAATACTTTCGAGTTTGCAGCTTGCAGTGAAAGCGCTTCCAGAGAAGAATCTAACGAGAGACACCATTTGATGCTAGCAACTTCCCGAGGGTAGTTCTGCTAAACGCTTTCAAATCTTCAAGTGAAGCTTTACTAGATATGCTGGAGTTACAGTTCCCTAGCCTAGACGGAAAGTTCGATAAATCTTGGTTTGCAGTGATTGCGCTCTAAGAGAAGACATTCAGAAGCAGAAGCATTCATTGCTAATATCTTCCCTGCTGGAGAGACTCTCTTTTCCTAAAGAGCGTTATTAAGTGGCTAATAACTAGCCTACGCGAAAACATTGCGTATTTCGTGCTTTGCGGCTGGCAGTGACAGCGCTTCATGAAAGGATCCTAACGAGAGCCAAAATTTGATGGTAGCAGCTTCCCTGCGGTACTTGTGCTGAACGATCTCAACTCTTGAAATGAGGCTTTAAGAGCCATTCTGATCTTACAGCTCATAAGCCTAGAGTGAAAGTTCTACAAGTCATCTTTTGCAGTAACAGTGCTAGAAGAGAAAACATTAATAAGCGGTGTAGTTTCAGGCCAGCATCTGCACTGCCTGAAATACTTACTTTTCCACAAGCTTGTTAACAGGCGCAGCTAAGTCACAATTCATTCCCCTAAATTAAAATGTGTTAGTCGTGCTTCACAGCCTGCAACGAAAGCGCTATAAGAGAAGACTCTAACGAGAACCAGCATTTCATAGTAGAAGCTTCCCTGCGATTCTTGTGCTGAACTCTCTGAAATTCTGAAGCGACATTTTACTAGCTGATGATATAGTTCAGAAGACTAGAATGAAAGTTCTAGAAGTCTTACATTGCAGTGAAAGTGCTATAAGAGAAGACATTCAGAAGCAGCAGCATTCCATGCTAGCATCTTCCATACGGACTTTAATCACTTTTCCTAAAGCTCCTCAATAGTTAAATCACAATTCCGTAATCAATACTAAACGTTTTGTTAGACGTGCTTTGCTGCTTGCAGTGAAAGCGCTTCAAGGGAAGATTCTAACGAGAGCCAGCATTTGATCGTAGCAGCGCCCTTGCGGTACTTTTTCTAAAGGTCTTCAAATTTTGCAGTGACGCTTTAATAGCCATTCTGATGATGCAGTACACGAGCCTAGACTGAAAGTTCTACAAGTCTTACTTGGCAGTGAAAGCGCATCCAGAGAAGAATTATACGAATTTCAATATTTGATCGCAGCATCTTCCCTGCGGTATTTGCGCTGAACACTCTGCTATTTTGAAGCGACGCTTTAATAGCCATTCTGATGTTGCAGTACATAAGCCCAGACTAAAAGTTCAACAAATCTTGCCTTGCAGTGAAAGCGCTAAAGATTTTGAAGTGATGCTTTAATAGCCATTCTGATGTTGCAGTGTACAAGCCTAGACTGAAACTTCTACAAGTTTTGCTTTGCTGTGAAAGCGCTCTAAGAGACGACATTCAGTAGCAGCAGTATTCCACGCTAGCATCTTCACTGCGTCAGTTACTCACTTATCAGAAAGCAGCTTCATAAGTCACAATTCAGTACCCTATACTAAAACGTTCTGTTAGTCATGCTTTGCAGCTTGCAGTGAAAGCGTTTCCAGAGAAGACTCTAACGAGAGCCAGCATTTCATCGTAGCTTCTTCCCTGCGGTATTTGTGCTGAACGCTCTGCTACTTTTTAATAGCCGTTCTGAGGTTAAAGTACACAAGCGTATACTCAAACTTCTTACAAGTCTCGCTTTGCAGTGAAAGCGTTTTAAGAGAAGAAGCAGCAGCTTTCATGCTAGCATCTTCCCTGTGGGAGTTATTGGATTTGCCTAAAGCACCTCAATAGTGGCAGTTAAGTCATAATGAGATGAAGCAGGAGATGCAATAGCAGGAGATGCAACAGCAGAAGATGCAGCACCCAGAGATACAGCAGGAGGTGCAGCAGCACATGCAGTATCAGCAGATGCAGCAGTAGGAGATGAAGCAGCAGGAGTTGAAGCAGAATATGCATCAGCAGGAAATGCAGCACCATGAGATTAAGACAGAGATGCAGCAGGAGGTGCAGCAGCAGGAGATACAGGAGCAGGTGATGCAGCAGGAGATGCAACACCAGAAGACGCAGCAGTATATACAGAAGGAGGATATGCAGCAGGAGGCGATGCAGTAGGAGGAGATAGAGTAGGTAATGCAGCAGCAGGAGATGCAAGATCAAGAGATGCTGCATCAGACCCATCAGCAGGAGATGCAGCAGCAGAAGATGGAGTAGGAAATGCAGCAGCAGTAGGTGCAGCAGGAGATTCATCAGGAGATGAGGCAGCAAACGTATAAAATTATAACGTACATATAGAAGCAGATGCAGCAGCAGCTTATTCAGCAGGAGATGCAGCAGCAGGAGGTGCAGAAGCAGATGCAGCAGGAAATGCAGATAAGTATGCAGGAGCAGGAGATAGAACAGGAGATGCATCTGCAGGTGATGCAGAAGGAGATGCAGCAGGTGACACTCAAGGAGATGCAGCAGGAGATGCAGAACGAGATGAATCAGCAAGATATGAAGCAGAAAGAGATGACGCAGCAGATACTTCAATAGAAGGTGCAACATGAGATACAGAAGGAGATGCAGCAGCAGACAAGGCAAAAGGATATGCAGAAACAGGAGATGGAGCAACAGGACATGGATCAAGAGATGAAGCAGCAGGAGATTCATTAAGAGATGCAGTAGCAGGATATGAAAGAGCAGGAGCTATAGCAGCAGGAGATGCAGCCTGAGGTGCAGCAGGATGAGATGAAGCAGCAGGGGATGTATCAGGAGATGCAGAAGCAGCAGATACTGCAGGAGATGCTGTAGCAGGAGATGTAGAAGGAGATGTAGCAGAAGGAGATGCAGCAGCAGGAGATGCAGCCGGTGATGCAACCGGAGGAAATGGGTCCGGAGATGCAGAAGGAGGAGATACAGCTGGAGATGCAGCAGGAGGAGATGCAACAGGCTATGAATCAGGAGGAGGTACACCAACATCAGATGCAGCAGTATATGCAGCAGAAGGAAATGAATAAGACGTGCAGCAGCAATTGATGCAGCAGGAGATGCTGCAGCCGGAGATGCAGAAGCAGGAGATGCAGCAGGACATGCATCAGCAGGAGATGCAGCAAAACATACATCAGCAGGAGACACAGCAGCAGGATATGAGGCAGGAGATGCACCAGCAGCAGAAGCAGCAGCAGATGCAGCAGCAAAGGGTTCAGGATGAGAGGCAGCAAGAATTGCATCAGCATGGAGATGCTGCTGGAAATTCAGTAGGATATGCAACAGCAAGCGATTTGGCAACAGCAGATGCAGCAGGATATGCAGCAGCAGATGCAGCTGCATGAGGTGTATCAGCAGGAGATGTAGCAGGAGATGCATATTCAGCAGGTGATGCACCAGGATAGGCAGCAGCAGATTCAACACAAGGAAATGCAGCAGGAAAGCAGCCGGAGATGCAGCAGCAGGAGATGAAGAGGCAGGAGATTGAGAAGGAGATGCACCAGCAGGAAATGCATCAGCAGATTCTGTAGCAGGAAATTCCGTAGGAGATTGTGCAGCAGAAGATTCAGTAGAAAAGGCAGCAGGAGATGCAGCAGGAAATTCAGCAGCAGGGGATGTAGTAGGAGATGCAGCAGGAGATACATCAGCAGGAATTGTATCAGGAGATGCTGGAGGAGATTCTGCAGAAGAAGATTCAGCAGGAGACGCAGCAGGAGATGAAATAGCAACATAGGCATCAGCAGTTACAGCAGGAAGTGCAGCAGGAGAGTCAGCAGGAGATGTAGCAGCAGGAGATGCAGCCGCAGATGCCTTCAAGAGGATATGCAGCTGAAATGCAGAAGCACTAGATGCATCTGTAGAAGATTGAGCAGCAGATGTAGCAGGAAATGGAGATACTTCTGCAGATGCATCTGCAGATGCATGAGCAGAGGATGCAGCAGCACGAGATGCTGGAGGACACCAAGTGGCAGGAGATGTAGCAGCAGGAATTGTAGCAGGAGATGCAGCAGTACATGAATGAGCAGCAGATGCAGCAGCAGATTAAGGAGATGCAGTAGCCAGAAATGCAGCAGAAGATGCAGCAAGAGGAGATGCATCAGCAGGAGATGCAGTCAGCAGACGAAAGAGGAGATGTAGATTCAGCAGCAGATGAAGTAGCAGGAGTTGCAGCAGCAGATGCAATAGCAGGAGATGCAGAAATATGTGAAGCAGCACCAGATGCGGCAGCATATGCTGAAGATGTAGTAGGAGGAGATTAAGCAGGAGATCCAGCAGAAAGAGATGCATCAGGAAATACAGCAGCAGGATATGCATCAGCAGGAAATGCAGCAGAACATGCACTAGCAGGAGATGCAGCAGGAGATGCAGCCGGAGATATAGAAGGAGATTCAGCAGCAGGGGATGTATTAGGAGATGCAGAAGGAGATTCTGCAGAAGAAGATTCAGCAGGAGATGCAGCAGGAGATGAAATAGCAACATATGCATCAGCAGTTACAGCAGGAATTGCAGCAGGAGATTCAGCAGGAGATGTAGCAGCAGGAGATGCAGCCGCAGATGCCTTCAAGAGGATATGCAGCTGAAATGCAGAAGTACTTGATGCACTCGTAGAAGACTGAGCAGCAAATGCAGCAGGAAATGGAGATGCTTCTGCAGATTCAACCTCAGATGCATCCAATGAAAATGCAGCAGGAGATGCTGCAGCAGATGCAGCAGCAGGAGATGCAGGAAGACATCAAGTAGAAGGAGATGCAGAAGCAGCAAATGTAGCAGGAGATGCAGCAGTCCATGAAGCATCAGGAAATGGAGTAGCAGATTAATGAGATGCAGCAGTACATGAAGTATCAGGAAAAGGAGCAGCAGATTAAGCAGCAGCAGGAAATGCAGCAGAATATGCAGCAGGAGGTAATGCAGCAGGTGATGCATCAGCAGGTGATACAGCTGCAGCTGCAGAGGCAGCAAATGCAGCAGCAATAGATGCGGCAGCAGCAATAGATGCGGCAGCAGATGCATCATGAGATGCAGATTCAGTAGGAGATGTAGCAGCAGAAGATGCTGCAGCAGATGATGCAGCAGGAGATGCAGCAGAAGGAAATTCATCAAGATATGCTGTAGGAGGAAATGCAGTAAGATATGAAGCCAGAGATGCAGCAGCAGGAGATGCAGCAGAGGATGCATATTCAGCAGTAGATTCAGCAGAAATTTTAGAAGGAGATGCAGCAGCAGGAGATTTAGCAGGAGATACAGTAGTAGATGAAGCAGCAGCATATGCAACAGCAGATGCACTAGATGGAGGGAAAGAGATTCAGCAGCCGTAAATACAACAGGAATAGATGCAGAAGGTAATGCAGCAGCAGGAGCTGAAGCAGAATATGCATCAGCAGGAAATGCAGCACCAAAAGATTTAGACAGAGATGCAGCAGGTGTTGCAGCAGCAGGATATGCAGAAGCAGATGTTGCAGCAGGCGCAGCACCAGCAGATGCAACAACAGGAGATGCAGCAGAAGGAGCTGCTGCAGCAGCACATGCAGAAGGTGATGCAGCTGTAGGAGATGCAGCAGAAGGAGATGCAGCAGGAGATTCAGCAGCAGGAGATTCAGCAGCAGGAGATTCAGCATGATATGTAGAAGCATGAGATGCCGCAGGAGATTCATCAGGAGATTCAGCAGCAACTGATGCAGCAGCAGGAGAAGCAGCAGGAGATGCAGCAGCAGCAGGAGATGCTAAAGCAGATGCAGCAGGAAATGAAGATTCAGCAGAAGATGCAGTAGGAAGAGATTCTTCAACATATGCAGCAGCATGATATGATGCAGCAACAGGAGATACAGCAGGATATGGAGAAAGAGGAGATGATGCAGAAGACGCAGTTGCAGCAGACGCAGCAGGAGGAGGTGCAGAAGCAGCAGATTCAGCAGGAGGAGATTCAGCAGCAGGAGAAGCATATATATAGAAGGAGATACGTCAGGAGATTTAGCAGGATATGTAGCAGCATGAGATGCCGCCGGAGATTCAGGAGGAGATTCAGCAGAAGGAGATGCAAGAGCAGGAGATGCATCAGCAGGAGATGCAGAAGCAGATGCAGCAGGAGATGCAGATTTAGCAGGAGATGCAGATTTAGCAGGAGATGCATCAGCAGGAGATGAAGGAGCAGATGTAGCAGGAGTAGATGCAACAGCAGGACATGCAGCAGGAGTCGATGCAGAAGGTAATAGAGCAGCAGGAGAATCAGAAGAAGGAGATGCAGAAAGAGATTCAGCAGCAGGAGATGCAGCAGCAGGAAAGGCAGCAGTATATACAGAAGCAGGATGTGCAGTTGGAAAAGTTTCAATAGAAGGAGATAGAGCAAGTAATGTAGCAGCATGAGATGCAGCCGGAGATGCAAGAGCAAGAGATGCAGTATCAGACCCATCAGCAGGAGATATAGCAGCAGAAGATGCAGAAGGAAAAGCAGCAGCAGTAGGTGCAGAAGTAGATGCAGTAGCGGGAGATGAAACATTATCATGAGATGCATTAGGAGTTGCAGCATCAGGATACGTAGCAGGAGATTTGGCAGTAGATAAAGCAGCAGCAGAGCAGCAGCAGATGCAGCAGCAGATGCAGCAGGAAATGCAGCAGTAGATGCAGGATCAGCAGATACTGCAGCAGGAAATACTGCAGCAGATGCAGCAGGAGATGACATATCAGGTGATGAAGCCACAGATGCATCAGTTGAAGAAGCAGGAGATGCAGCAGCAGGATGTTCATTAGCAGATGTACCGTGAGATGAGGCAACAAACGTAGAAAGTTATAAGGTACATGTAGAAGCAGATGTAGAAGCAACTAATTCAGCAGGAGATGCATCAGTAGGAGATGCAGAAGCAGATGCAGCAGGAAATGCAGATCCAGCAGGAGAAGCAATAGGAAGAGAATCTTCAGCAGATGCAGCAGGATGTGAAGGATGACGAGATGTAGCAGGACATAGAGCAGCAGCAGATGCATTAGCAGATGAAGCAGGCAATGCAGCAAGAGATGCAGCAGCAGAGATGTAGCCGCAGATGCATCAGAAGCAGATTCAACAGGAGATACAGCAGCAGCAGATTCTGCAGGAGATGCATCGGCAGAAGATGCAGAAGGAGTTGCAGCATCAGGAGATTCAGCAGGAAATGCAGCAGCAGGGGATGTAGTAGCAGGAGACACAGAAGGAGATGCAGAAGGAGCTGCAGCATCAGGAGATGCAGCAGGGAATGCAGCAGAAGCAGAAGTAACAGGAGATGCAGCAGCATCATATCCTCTAGGAGATGTAGCAGCAGGAGATGAAGAAAGCAGGAGATGCTACAGGCGATTCAGCCGGAGATGCAGAAGGAGATGCAGCAGCAGGAGGTGTAGATGAACTGAAGAAGATGCAGCAGAAGGAAATATAGCAGGAGATGCAGAAGCAGTAAATGCAGCAAAATAGAAAGTAGCAGCTGATGCCTCAGCAGATGTAGTAGAAGAGTATGCAATAGCAGATACAGCAGGGGTAGACCTATCAGGAGATGCAGCAGTAGATGAAGCAGCAGCAGATGCAGCAGCAAATTCAGCAGATACAGCAGGAGATGCTGTAGCAGGAGATGCAGAAGGAGATGTAGCAGAACGAGATGAGGCAGCCAGAGATGCAGCAGCAGGATATGCAGTAAAAGAAGATGCAGCCGCACCAGAGGCAGCAGCAGATTCAGCAGGTGATGCAGCAGGAGATGTAGAAGGAGATTCAGCAGCAGGGGATGTAGTAGGAGATGCAGCAGGAGATACATCAGCAGGAATTGTAGCAGGAGATGCTGGAGGAGATTCTGCAGAGGAAGATTCAGCAGGAGATGCAGCAGGAGATGAAATAGCAACATAGGCATCAGCAGTTACAGCAGGAAGTGCAGCAGGAGATTCAGCAGGAGATGTAGCAGCAGGAGATGCAGCCGCAGATGCCTTCAAGAGGATATGCAGCTGAAATGCAGAAGCACTAGATGTATCTGTAAAAGATTGAGCAGCAGATGCAGCAGGAAATGGAGATACTTCTGCAGATGCATTCGCAGATGCATCCGCAGAGGATGCAGGAGGAGATCAAGCAGTAGGCTATACAGCAGCAGGAGATGAAGCAGCAGATGCAGCTGCAGGAGATGCAGGAGGACATCAAGTAGAAGCAGATGCAGCAGCAGCAAGTGTAGCAGGAGATGCAGCAGTACATGAAGCATCAGAAAATGAAGCAGCAGATTAAGCAGCAGGAGGTAATATATCAGGTGATGCAGCAGCAGGTGATGCAGCTGTAGCTGCAGAGGCAGCAGATGTAGCAGCAATAGATGCGGCAGGAGATGCAGCAGAAGGAAATGCATCAAGATATGCTGCAGGAGGAGATGCAGTAGGATATGTAGCAGGAGATGCAGCAGCAGGATATCCAGACGGGGATGCATGTTCAGCAGTAGATTCAGCAGAAACTTCAGAAGGAGATGAAGCAGCAGGAGATTTAACAGGAGATGCAGCAGTAGATGAAGCAGCAGCATATGCAACAGCAGATGCACCAGATGGAGCAGAAAGAGATGCAGCAGGGGATGGAGCAGCAGATGCAAGGGTAAATGGTGCATCAGGAGATGCATCCGCAGATGCATGAGCAGAGGATGCATCAGGAGATGTAGCAGCAGGAGATATAGGATGCCGCAGGATATGCCGCAGGTGATGCAGCAGGAGATGCAACACCAGAAGATGCAGAACCAAGAGATGCGGCAGGAGATGAAGCAACAGATGCAGCAACAGGAGATGCAGCAGCCGGAAATACAACAGGAATAGATGCAGAAGGTAATGCAGCAGGAGGAGTTGAAGCAGAATATGCATCAGAATGAAATGCAGCAGCAAGAAATTCAGACGGAGATGCAGCAGGAGATGCAGCAGAAGATGCTGCAGCAGGAGATTCAGCAGCAGACAAAGGATATTCAGTAGTAGGCACGGCATCAGGAGATTCAGCAAATGGAGGTTCAGCAGGAGATGCAGAAGCAAACGCAGCAGTAGGAGTGGCAGCAGGTGGAGATGCATTAGGAGATTCAGCATGATATGCAGAAGCATTAGATGCCACAGGAGATTCATCAGCAACTGATGCAGCAGCAGGAGAAGCAGCAGGAGATGCACTAGCAGGAGCAGATGCAGAAGCAGATGCAGCAGGAGATGAAGATTCATCAGAAGATGCAGTAGGAAGAGATTCTTCAACATATGTAGCAGCATGATATGATGCAGCAACAGGAGATGCAGCAGGTTATGGAGAAAGAGGAGATGATGCAGCAGACGCAGCAGCAGCAGACGCAGCAGGAGGAGATGCAGCAGCAGGAGATGCATATTCAGAAGGAGATACGTCAGGAGATGTAGCAGGATATGTAGCAGCATGAGATGCCACCAGAGATTCAGGAGGAGATTCAGCAGAAGTAGATGCAAGAGCAGGAGATGAAGCAGCAGGAGATGCAGAAGCAGGATATACAGCAGCAGGGGATGAAGCAGCAGATGCAGCAGCAGGAAATGCAGGAAGACATCAAGTAGAAGGAGATGCAGAAGCAGGAGATTCCGTAGGAGATGTATTGGCAGAAGATGCAGAAGGAGTTGCAGCATCAGGAGATTCAGCAGGAAATGCAGCAGCAACAGAAGTAACAGGAGATGCAGCAGCACTAGGAGATGTATCAGCAGGGGATGAAGAAGCAGGAGATGCTACAGGCAATTCAGCCGGAGATGCAGAAGGAGGAGATGCAGCAGCAGGAAGTGCAGAGTAATAGATGAAGTGAAGAAGATGCAGCAGAATAAAATATAGCAGGAGATGCAGCCACAGTAAATGCATCAAGAGAGAAAGTAGCATCAGATTCAGCATCAGATGCACCATCAGGTGCAGCAGCAGGAGATGCAGCAGCAGGAGATCTATCACGATATGCCGCAGTAGATGAAGCTGCAGCAGATGCAGTAGCAAATTCAGCAGATGACGCAGTAGTAGATACATAAAGAGCTGCAGCAGGAAATGCAGATGAATATGCAGGAGCAGGAGTTGCATCTGCAAGTGATGCCGAAGGAGATGCAGCAGGTGACGCTCAAGGAGATGCAGCAGGAGATGCAGAACGAGATGAAGCAGGAAGATATGCAGCAGAAGGAGGTGATGCAGGAGATGATTCAATAGAAGGTGCAACATGAGATACAGCAGGAGATGCAGCAGCAGACAAGGCAAAAGGAGATGCAGAAACAGGAGATGGAGCAGCAGGACATGGATCAAGAGATGAAGCAGCAGGAGATTCATTGGGAGATGCAGTAGACGGATATGAAAGAGCAGGAGCTATAGCAGCAGGAGATGCAGCCTGAGGTGCAGCAGGATGAGATGAAGCAGGAGGGGATGTATCAGGAGATGCAGAATCAGCAGATACAGCAGGAGATGCTGTAGCTGGAGATCCAGAAGGAGATGCAGCAGGAGGAGATGCAGCAGCAGGAGATGCAGCAGGAAGAGATGCAACAGGAAATGCAGCAGAAGGAAGTACAGAAGTACCAGATGCAGCAGTATATACGGCAGAAGGAGATGAATAAGAGGTGCAGCAGCAATTGATGCAGCAGGAGTTGCTGGAGCCGGAGATGCAGAAGAAGGTGATGCAGAAGCAGACAGATGCAGCAGGACATGCATCAAAAGGCAATGCAGCAAAACATACATCAGCAGGAGACACAGCAGCAGGATATGAGGCAGGAGATGCACCAGCAGCAGAAGCAGCAGCAGATGCAGCAGCAAAGGGTGCAGGATGAGATGCAGCAAGAATTGCATCAGCAGGAGATACTGCTGGAAATTCAGTAGGATATGCAGCAGCAAGAGATTTGGCAACAGCAGATGCAGCAGGATGTGCAGCAGCAGATGCAGCTGCATGAGGTGTATGAGCAGGAAATGTTGCAGGAGATGCATATTCAGCAGGTGATGCACCAGGATATGCAGCAGGAGATTCAACAGAAGGAAATGCAGCAGGAAAGCAGCCGGAGATGAAGCAGCAGGAGATGCAGTAAAAGAAGATGCAGCCGCAAAAGAGGCAGCAGCAGATTCAGCAGGAATTGCAGCAGCAGGAGATGAAGAGGCAAGAGATTCAGCAGCAGGAGATGCAGCATCAGGATATTCAGCAGGAGATGCACCAGCAGGAAATGCATCAGCAGATTGTGCAGCAGGAGATTCAGTAGAAAAGTCAGCAGGAGATTCAGTAGAAAATGCAGCAGGAGATATAGAAGGAGATTCAGCAGCAGGGGATGTAGTAGGAGATGCGGCCGGAAAGACATCAGCAGGAATTTTAGCAGGAGATGCTGGAGGAGATTCTGCAGAAGAAGATTCAGCAGGAGATGCAGCAGGAGATGAAATAGCAACATAGGCATCAGCAGTTACAGCAGGAAGTGCAGCAGGAGATTCAGCAGGAGATGTAGCAGCAGGAGATGCAGCCACAGATGCCTTCAACAGGATATGCAGCTGAAATGCAGAAGCACTAGATGCATCCGTAGAAGACTGAGCAGCAGATGCAGCAGGAATGTTTCTGCAGATGCAACTACAGATGCATCAACAGAAGATGCAGCAAGAGATGAAGCAGCAGGCTATAGAGCAGCAGGAGATGAAGCAGCAGATGCAGCAGCAGGAGATGCAGGAGGACTTCAAGTAGAATGAGATGCAGCAGCAGCAAATGTAGCAGGAGGTGCAGCAGTACATGAAGCATCAGGAAATGGAGCACCAGATTGAGCAGCAGCACTAAACGCAGCAGAATATGCAGCAGGAGGTAATGCAGCAGGTGATGCAGAGGCAGCAGATGCAGCAGCAATAGATGCAGCAGCAGATGCATCATGAGATGCAGATTCAGTAGGAGATGTAGCAGCAGAAGATGCTGCAGGAGATGCAGCAGTAGGAGATGCAGCCGGGGATGCATGTTCACCAGTAGATTCAGCAGAAACTTCAGAAGGAGATGCAGCAGCAAGAGATTTAGCAGGAGATGCAGCAGTAGATGAAGCAGCAGCATATGCAACAGCAGATGCACCAGATGGAGCAGAAAGAGATGCAGCAGGGGATGGAGAAGCAGATGCAACGGGAAATGGTGCATCAGGAGATGCATCCACAGATGCATGAGCAGAGGATGCATCAGGAGATGCAGCAGCAGGAGATACAGGAGCAGATGATGCCGCAGGAGATGCAGCAGAAGGAAATGCTGCAGCATATGCTGCAGGAAGAGATGCAGTAGGATATGAAGCACGAGATGCAGCAGCAGCAGATGCAGCAGGGGATGCATATTCACCAGTAGATTCAGCAGAAACTTCAGTAGGAGATGCAGCAGCAGGAGATTTAGCAGGAGATGCAGCAAGGGATGAAGCAGCAGCATATGCAACAGCAGATGCACCAGATGGAGCAGAATGTGATGCAGCAGGGGATGGAGCAGAAGATGCAATAGGAAATGACGCATGAGGAGATGCATCCGCAGATGCATGAGCAGAGGATGCATCAGGAGATGTAGCAGCAGGAGATACAGAAGCAGGAGATGAAGCAGCCGATGCAGCATCAGTTGATGCAGGAGGACATCAAGTAATAGGGGCTGCTCCTGCTTCCTCATTTTTTCTATATCTCCCGCTGCAACTTCTGCTGCTGCCTCTGCTGGCGCATTTCCTGCTGATGCATCTCCTGCTACATCTCCTTCTTCTGCATCTACTGTTGCTACATTTCCTGCTGAAATTGCTGCTGAATCTGCTGCTGCATCCCCTGCTGCTGATTCTCCTGCTTCTGCATATCCTGCTGCTTTATGGTCTGTTTCATCTACTGCTGCTGCATATCCTCCTACATCTTCTGCTGCTACACTTCCTTCTGCTGCATCTGCTACTGCATCCCCTGCTGCATCTCCTTCTGCTCTATCTCCTGCTGAAAATCCTGCTGCATCTCCTACGGCTGCATCTCCTGCAGCTGAATCTGCTGCCGCAGTGCTGTGGTTGCATCTCCTGCTGCTACATCTCCTGTTGCTGCATCTCCTGCAGAATATCCTGATGATGCAGATGCAGCAGCTGGAGCAGCAGGAGATGCAGAAGGAGATGCCCCAGCAGGAGATGGAGCAGTGGATACAGCAGCAAGAGAAGCAGCAGTAGATGCAGCAGCAATATCTGCAGCAAAAAGAGATGAAGCAAGATAGGAAGCCTCAGGAGACTAAGCAAGAGTAGATGCATTAGGAGATTCGGCAGCAGGCTGTGCAGCAGCAGTAGATGCAGCAGAGAATGGAGCAGCACGAGATTAAGCAGTAGGAGATGGCACAGGAGATGCAGCTGCAGGAGATGCAGCAGAGTTTGCAGCAGCAGGAGATGCAGAAGCAGGAGATCCAGCTAGAAAGCACCATCATAAGATGAATCCGCCGATGCAACGGGAGGATATGGAGCAGGAGATGCAGAAGGAGATGCATTAGCAGGAGATGTAGCAGCAGGATATGCAGCAAGAGGCTGAGCAAGAGGAGATGTACCCTGAGATGCAGCAGCAGGAAATGCAGCGGGAGATGTAGAAGCAGACGAAGCAGTAGCAGATGCAGCAGCAAGATAGGCATCAGAAGGAGATAAAACAGGAGATGCAAAAGCAGGAGATTAAGCTACAGGAGATGCAGTAGGAGATGCAGTAGCAACAGATACAGCATCAGGAGATTCAGCTGCAGTAGATGCAGGAGCAGATTCAGAAGCAAATTCCGTAAGAGATGCAGCAGCAGGAGATTGATAAGCAAAAATATAGCAGCAGGAGATGCAGCAGCAGGAAATTCAGGAGGAGACGTGGCAGCAGCAGAAGCAGCAGGTAATGCAGCAGCAGTAGATGAAGTAGGCTTAGAAGCAGCTGTAGATGCAGCAGGGTATGCAAGAGCAGGAGATTCAGCATCAGGAGGTGAAGCAGGGGAGATGCATCATCAGATGAATCCGTTGATGCATCAGAGGAAGTTGCAGAAGGAGGGGCAGCAGCAGGAATTTCAGGAGAGGATGCAGCAGCAATAGATGCAGGTGTAGATTCAGGAGGAGGACATAGAGAAGCAGGAGATGCAGCAGCACATGCAGCAGCAAATGCAGGAGATGAAGCAGTAGGAGAATCAGCAGGAAGAGATTGAGCAGGAGGTGCATCAGCAGGAGATGCAGCATTAGGAGATGTACCAGTGGATGCAGCAGCAGGAGATGCAGCTGGAGATGCAGCAGCAATAGATTGAGAAAGATATACAGAAGCAGGAGATGCATCAGCGGGAGGTGTGGCATGAGAGGCAGAAGAAGAAGATCCTGCAGCAGATGCAGTAGCATATGCAGCACCAGCAGATGCAGCAGCAGGAGATTCAGCAGCAGGAGATGCAGCAGTCAGAGATGCAGCAGGTTATGCATCAGCAGAAGATGCATAAGCAGGAGTTCAGCAGCAGGAGCTGCTGTAGGTGGAGATGCAGCAAGAGGAGATGCAGCAGTTTATGCAGCAGCAGGAGATGCAGCAGGAGATGTGGTAGGATTAGATTCAGCAGGAGATGCAGCAGGAGATGCAGTAGTAGGAGATGAAGCAGTATATGAAGCAGCAGCAGATGCAGCAGGTAATACTGGAGATGCAGCAGTAGGAGATGAATCAAGAGATGCAGCAGGAGATGCATCAGGAGAAGCAGGAGCAGGAAATGCAGCAGCAGGAGATGCAGCAGCAGAGATGCAGGAGTAGGAGAGGCAGAAGCAGGAGATGTGGCAGCAGGACATGCAAAAGGATATGCAGAAGCAGGAGATGCAGCAGCAGGAGAGGCACGATGTGATTCAGCAGGAGATTCAGCAGAAGATAGAGAAGCAGGAGATGCAGCAGGAGATGCAGCCGCAGGAGATGCAGGAAAAGCATCAGCTGATGCAGAAGGAGATTTAGCTGCATTTCCTGCTTCATCTGCTGATGCATCTGCTGCTGCTCTGTGTCCTGCTACATCTCGTCATCCTATCTCCTGCTACATATCCTGCTGCTGCAACTCCTAATGCATCTCATGATAATGTTTTATCTCCTGCTACTGCATCTCCTGCTGCACCTACTGCTGCTGCATTTCCTGCTGCATCTTCTACTGCTGCATCTCCTGCTGAGGGGTCTGATGCAGCATCTCTTGCTCTTGCATCTCCTGCTGCATCTCTTGCTGGTGCACTACCTGCTCTGTCTCATCCTACTGCATCTCCTCCTGCTGCATATCCTGCTTCTGTATATACTGCTGCCTTTCCTGCTGCTGCATCTCCTGCTGCTGAATCTCTTTCTGCATCTCCTTCTTCTGATTCTCCTTCTGCTCTATTACTTTCTGCATCGATTCCCGCTGCATGTCCTGCTGCTGCATCAACTCCTGCTTCATCTGCTTCTGCATCTTTTCCTGATGCATCTCCTGCTAAATCTGCATCTCCTGCTGCATCTTCTTCTCCATCTCCTGCTGATGCATCTCCTGCTCTTGCATCTCCTTCTGCTGAATCTCCTCCTCAATCTCCGGCGGCATCTCATTCTGCTACATATCCTGCTACATCTCCTGATATATCTCCTTCTGAATCTGCATCTCCTGCTACTTCTTTTGCAGTACCATCTCCTGCTTCTTAATCTCCTGCTGCTGAATCACCTGCCGCTGCATCTGCTGCATAATCTCCTCTTTCCCTGCTGTATCTCCTGTTGCTGCATCATATCACACTGCTGCATATGTTGAAGAATCTCTTCCTACTGCATCTTCTGCTGAATCTTCATTTCCTGCTGCATCTGCTTCTGCATCTCCTACTGCTGCTGCATCTCCAGCTGCTTCTCCTGCTGCTGCATCAGTTGCTGATGAATCTCCTGCTGCATCTCCTTCTGAATATGCATCTCCTCAGGCATCTCCACCTGCTGCCACTCCTACTGCTGCATTTGCTTCCTTCTACCTGATGTCTTCCTGCATTTCCTGCTGCTGCATGTGCTGCTTCATCTCCTGCTGCTGTATAGCCTGTTTCTGCATCTCCTGTTCCTTCATATCCTGCTCTTGCATCTCCTTCTGCTGAATCTCCTCCTGAATCTCTGGTGACATCTCATGCTGCTACATATCCTGCTACATCTGACGTATCTCCTTCTGAATATGCATCTCCAGCTGCACCTCCAGCTTCTGAATCTCCTGATGCCGTGTCTGCTACTGAATATCCTTTGTCTGCTGCTGAATCTCCTTCTGCATCTGAATGTCATGCTGCATCGGCTGCTGCTGCATCTCCTACTGCTGCATCACCTTCTACATGTGCTGCTGCACCATCTCCTAATGCTGCATCTCCTGTTGCTGCATCTGCTGGTGCTGCACCTGCTGCAACATCTGCTTCTGCATCTCCTGCTGCAGCACCTCCTGCTGCATCTTCGTCTGAATCATTTGGTGCTGCATTTCCTGTTGATGCATATTCTCCTTCAACTCCTGCTGCTGCATTACCTTCAGCTGCATTTTCTACTGAATCTCCTGCTGCCTTTTCTACTGACTCTCCTGCTGCACAATCTCCTATGGAATTTCCTGCTGCACAATCTACTGATGCATTTCCTGCTGATGCATCTCCTGCTGAAACTCCTGCCTCTTCATCTCCTTCTGCTGAATCTCCTGCCTCTTCATCTCCTGCTGCTGCAATTCCTGCTGAATCTGCTGCTGCCTCTGGTTCGCCTGCATCTTCTTTTCCTGCATCTCCTGCTGCTGCATCTCCGGCTGATTTCCTGCTGCATTTCCTTCTCTTGAATCTCCTGCTGCATATCCTGGTGCATCACCTGCTGAATATGCATCTCCTGCTACATCTCCTGCTGATACACCTCATGCAGATGCATCTGCTGCTGCATATCCTGCTGCATCTGCTGTTGCCATATCTCTTGCTGTTGCATAACCTACTGAATTTCTAACAGTATCTCGTGCTGATACAATTCTTGCTGCATCTCATCCTGCATCCTTTGCTGCTGCATCTGCTTCTGCTTCTGGTGTTGCTACATCTCCAGCTGTGTCTGCTGCTTCATCTGCTGCTGAATCTCCTGCTGCATATGGTTCTGCATCTTCTGCTACATATGGTGCTGCTTCTCCTGCTGCTGCATCAGTTCGTGCTGAATCTCCAGATGAATCTCCTGCAGCATCTCATGCTTCTACATATCATGCTGAATCTCCTTTTGCATCTCCTTCTGAATATGCATCTCCTGATGCAACTCCATCTGCTGCCACTCCTACTGCTGCGTTTGTTTCTGCATCTCCTGATGCATCTCCTGCTGCTGAATCTCCTGATGCCGTTTCTGCTGCTGAATATCTTTGGAACTACTGCTGAATATCTTTTTGCTCCTGATGAATATCCTTTGTCTCCTGCTGAATCTCCTGCTGCTGAATCTCCTGCTGCATCTACTGCTGCTGCATCTCCTACAGCTGCATCACCTTTTGCATGAGCTGTTGCAGCATCTCCTTCTGCTGCATCTCCTGTTGCTGCATAAGCTGGTGCTGCACCTGCTGCCACATCTTCTGCATATCCTACTGCTGCACCTCCTGCTGCATCTCTGTATGAATCTTTTGGTGCAGAATTTCCTGCTGATGCATATTCTGCTTCAACTCCTGCAGCTGCATTACCTTCTGCATCTATTCCTGTTGTATTTCCGGCTGCTGCATCTCCTGCTGCTGCATCTGCTGATACTGCATGTGCTGCTGCATCTCCTGCTGCATCTCTTGGTGCTGCATCTGCTGATACTGCATGTGCTGCTGCATCTCCTGCTGCATCTCTTGGTGCTGCATCTTCTGGTGTTGCATCTCCTGCTGCATCTCTTGCGACATCACCTGCTCCTGTATCTCCTGATGCTACATCTCCTGATGTATCCTCTGCTCATGCATCTGCAGATGTATCTGCAGAAGTATCTCCATTTCCTGCTGCATCTGCTGCTCAATCTTCTACTGATGCATCGAGTGCTTCTGCATTTCCTCCTGAAGGCATCTGCAGCTGCATCTCCTGCTGCTACATCACCTGCTGAATCTGCTCTTGCCCTTCCTGCTGTAACCTCTGATGCGTATGTTGCTACTTCATCTCCTGATGCATCTCCTACTCTAAATCCTGCTGAACTTTCTTCTGCAGAATCTCCTCCTGCAACTCCTGCTGATGTATCTCCTGCTGCATCTCCTACTACATCTCCTGCTGCTGAATCTCCTTCTGTATCTCCTGCTGCATCTTCTGCTGAATCTTCCGCTGAATCTCCTGCTGCAGACTCTCCTACGGTCTTTCCTGCTGCAGAACCTCCTGCTACATTTCCTGCTGTTGCATCTCCTGCTGAATCTCCTGCCTCTTCATCACCTGCTGCTGATTCTCCTGCATCTGCTGCGGCTGCATCATCTTCTACTGCGTCTCCTGCTACTGCATCTCCTTCTTCTGAATCTCCTGCTGCTCTATTACATTCTGCATCGACTCTTCCTGCATGTCCTGCTGCTGCATCGACTTCTGCTGCATCTGCTTCTGCATCTCCTGCTGATGCATCTCCTGCTAAATCTGCATCTCCTGCTAAATCTGCATCTCCATCTCCTGCTGATGCATCTCCTGCTCTTGCATCTCCTTCTGCTGAATCTCTTACTCAATCTCTGGCGGCATCTCATGCTGCTACATATCCTGCTACATATTTCCTGACATATCTCCTTCTGAACATGCATCTCCTGCTGCTTCTTTTGCAGCTGAATCTCCTGCTTCTTAAACTCCTGCTGCTGCGTCTGCTGCATCATCTCCTCTTTCTCCATATCCTGCTGTATCTCCTGTTGCTGCAACATATCATGCTGCGGCATACGTTGAAGAATCTCTTCCTACTGCATCTTCTGCTGAATCTTCATTTCCTGCTGCATCTGCTTCTGCATCTCCTGCTGCTGCTGCGTCTCCTGCTGCTTCTCCTGCTGCTGCATCAGTTGCTGCTGAATCTCCTGATGAGTCTCCTGTGGCATCTCATGCTTCTACATATCATGCTGAATCTCCTGCTGCTGAATCTCCTGCTGCATCTGCTGCTGATGCATCTCATACAGTAGCACCACCTTCTGCATGTGCTGCTGCAGCATCTCCTTCTGCTGCCACTCCTGTTACTGCATCTGCTGCTGCATCTGCTGCTTCATCTCCTGCTGCTATATCTCCTGCTTCATTTCCGTCTGAATTACTTGGTGCTGCATTTCCTGCTGATGCATATTCTGCTTTAAATCCTGCTGCAGCATTACCTTCTGCATCTATTCCTGTTGTATTTCCTGCTGCTGCATCTCCTGCTGCTGCATCTGCTGCTTCATCTCCTGCTGCGGCATCTGCTGATACTGCATGTGCTGCTGCTTTTACTGCTGCATCTCTTGGTGCTGCATCTTCCGGTGTTGCATCTCCTGCTGCATCTCATGAAGCATCACCTTCTCCTGTATCTCCTGCTGCTACATCTCCTGATGCATCCTCTGCTTATGCATCTGCAGATACATCTCCTTATGCACCATTTCCTATTGCATCTGCTGCTCCATCCCCTGCTGCATCTCTTTCTGCTCCATCTGGTGCATCTGCTGTTGCATATGTTGCTGCTTCATCTACTGCTGCATCTCCTGCTAAATCTCCTGCTGCTTCATCTCCTACTGAAGTTTCTGCTGAATCTCCTGCTGAATATGCATCCCATGCTGCATCTCCTGCTGCTGCATCTCCTGCTTCATATCCTACTGCATCTCCTCCTGCAGCATATCTTAATGCATTTCCTTCTGCTGCATCTCCTGCTGCATCATCTGCTGCAGCGCCTTCTACTGCTACATCTCCTACTGAATCAGCATCTCATGATGCATCTATTGCTGCTGCATTTGCTGCCTCTGCAGCTGCAAAGGCATCACCTGCTGCTGCATCACCTGCTGCTGCATCACCTGCTGCATTACATCCTGCTGCATATTCTGCTGCATATCCTGCTGCTGTTTAATCTGCTGCTCCAATTCCTGCTGCTTCATGTACTGCTGCATCTCCTGCTACACTTGCTGCTGCTGCATCTCCTTCTACTTGATGTCCTCCTGCATCTCCTGCTGCTGTATTGAGTGCTGCTTCATCTACTGCTGCATCCTCTGCGGATGCAGCTGTGGTTGCATCTGCAGAAGCATCTCCATTTCCTGCTGCATCTGCTGCTCAATCTTTTACGGATACATCTAGTGCTTCTGCATTTCAGCTGCATATCCTGCTGAAGGCATCTGCGGCTGCATCTCCTGCTGCTACATCTCCTGCTGAGTCTCCTGCTGCACTTCCTGCTGTAACTGCTGATGCCTATGTTGCTATTTCATCTCCTGCTGCATCTCCTGCTGAATCTTCTTCTGCAGAATCTCCTCCAACATCTCCTGCTACAATTCCTGCTGATGTATCTCCTGCTGCATCTCCTACTAGATCCCCTGCTGCTGAATCTCCTTCTACATCTCCTGCTGCATCTCCTGCTATTTCATCTCCTGATACATCTCCTGCTAAATATTTTTCTGCAGAATCTCCTCCAGCATCTGCTGCTACAATTCCTGCTGATGTCTTTCCTGCTGCATCTCCTACTACATCCCCTGCTGCTGAATCTCCTTCCTTATCTCCGGCTGCATCTCCTGCTGCATCTTCTGCTAGTGCATGTTCTGCTGCATTTCCTGCTGATGCATATCCTACTGCTGTATTTCTTGATGCATCTTTTTCTGCTTTATCTTCTTCTGCATATCCTGCTGCATCTCTTCCTGCTGGGTCTCCTCCTACTACATCTTCAGCATATGCTGCTGCATCTGGTGCTGCTTCACATATTGCTGCATCTCCTGCTAGTACATCTGCTGCTGCATCTCCTGTTACTTCATCTACTGCTGAATCTGCATCTCCTCTTTCGTCTGCTTCCTGCATCTCCTGCTGCTGAATCTCCTGCTGCTGCATCTGCTGGTGTTGCATCTGCTACTGCATCTGCTGCAGGATCTTCTTCTTCTGCCTCTCATGCCACATCTCCCGCTGATGCATCTCCTGCTTCTGTATATCTTGCTCAATCTACTGCTGCTGCATCTCCAGCTGCATCTCCTGCTGCTGCATCTCTTGCATCTTTTGGTGCATCTGCTGTAGATTAATCTACTGCCGCATCTCCTCTTGCTTCATCTTCTTATTTTTTGTTGTCTTCCTGCATCACCTGATGATCCATCTGCTGCTGCTGCATACACTGCTGCGTCTTCTGCTGCTGAATTCACTTCTGCTGCATCTGCTGCTGCATCACCTTCTACTGAATCCCCTGATGCATCTCCTGCTGCTGCATCCACTGGTACATCTCCTAATGCTGCATCTTCTGCTGATGCACCTCCTGATGCATCTCCTGCTCAATCTCCTCCTGCTGCTTCTCCTACTGCTTCATCTCCTGCATCTGCTGCTGCATCTGCTGCTACATCTCCTGCTTCTCTATGTCCTCCTCCTGCATCACCACCTGCATCTATTGCTGCTGCATCGTCTGCTGAACCTCCTGCTGCTGCATCTCCTTCTGCAACTTCCTCTGATGCATCAGCAGATTCATCTCAGGATGCATCTCCCCTGCTTCACCTCCTGATGCTGAATCTCCTGCTCTTGCATACCCTGCTGAATCTACAGCTGCTTCTAAGCCTACTTCATCTACTGCTGCTGCATTACCTGCTGCTTCTGCTGCTGCATCTCCTCCTGAATTTCCTGCTGCTGCATCTCCTGCTGCTATATCTTTTGCTTATCATTCTCCTGCTGCTGCATCTCTTACGGAATTGGCTTCTGAATCTGCTCCTGCATCTACTGCAGCTGAATCTCCTGATGCTGTATCTGTTGCTACTGCATCTCCTAATGCATCTCCTGTAGCTTAATCTCCTGCTTTTGCATCTCCTGTTTTACCTCCTTCTGATGCCTATCTTGCTGCTGCATCTGCTGCTGCTTCGTCTGCTTCTACATCTCCCGCTGCATTTCCTCCTGCTGCATCTCAGGGTACATCTCCTCTTGTTCAGTCTCTTGCTGCATATCCTGCTGCTACATCTCCTGCTAATGCATCTCCTTCTGCATCTCCTGCTGCATCTATTGCGGCTGCATCTCCTGCTCTACTCTAAGATGCAGCAAGAAGAGATGGGACAGGAGATGCAGCAGCAGGAGATTCAGCAGGAAATGCAGCAGGAGGAGATGCTGCAACAGCTCATGCAAAAGTTGATGCAGCTGTAGGAGATGCAGCAGCAGTAGATGCAGCAGGAGATTCAGCAGCAGGAGATTCAGCAGGAGACAAAGGATATTCATCAGGAGCAAAAAGATATTCAGCAGTAGTTCCAAAGATATTCAGCAGCAGAAACGGCATCAGGAGATTCAGCAGCAGGAGATGCATCAGGAGATGCAGAAACAAACGCAGCAGTAGGAGTGGCAGCAGATGGAGAGGCATCAGGAGATGCATATTCAGAAGGAGATGCAAAAGGAGATTCAGCATGATATGTAGAAGCATGAGATGCTGCAGGAGATTCATCTGGAGATTCAGCAGGAACTGATGCAGCAGCAGTAGAAGCAGCACCATATGTAGCAGAAGATGCAGAACCATATGCAGCAGGAGATGCAGAACCATATGCAACAGGAGATACAGCAGTAGATGAAGTAGCAGACGCAGCTGGAGATGTAGCAACACCAGAAGCAGAAGCAGATGCAGCAGCAAAGGATGCAGGATGAGATGCAGCAAGAATTGCATCAGCACGAGATACTGCTGGAAATTCAGTAGGTTATGCAACAGCAAGCAATTTGGCAACAGCAGATGCAGCAGGATATGCAGCAGCAGATGCATCTGCATGAGGTGTATCAGCAGGAGATGTAGCAGGAGATGCATATTCAGCAGGTGATGCACCAGGATATGCAGCAGGAGAATCAACAGAAGGAAATAGAGCAGGAAATCAGCCAGAGATGCAGCAGCAGGAGATGCAGGAAAAGAAGATGCAGCCGCACCAGAGACAGCAGCAGATTCAGCAGGAATTGCAGCAGCAGGAGATGAAGAGGCAGGAGATTCAGCAGAAGGAGATGAAGAGGCAGGAGATTCAGCAGGAGATGCATCAGCAGGAAATGCATCAGCAGATTTTGCAGCAGGAAATTCCATAGGAGATTGTGCAGGAGGAGATTCAGTTGATGAGGCAGCGGGACATTCAGTAGAAAATGCAGCTGAAGGTAATGCAGCAGCAGGAGTTGAAGGAGAATATGCAGCAGCAGGAAATGCAGCACCAAAAGATTCAGACGAAGATGCAGCAGGAGGTGCAGCAGCAGATGTTGCAGCAGGTGCAGCACCAGCAGATGCAGCAACAGGAGATGCAGCATTAGGAGATGCTGCAGCAGCACATGTAGAAGGTGATGCAGCAGTAGGAGATGCAGCAGCAGCAGATGCAGCAGGACATTCAGATGCAGGAGATTCAGCAGCAGACAAAGGATATTCAGTAGCAGACACGGCATCAGGAGATTCAGAAGCTGGAGGTGCAGCTGGAGATGCAGAAGCAAACGCAGCAGTAGGAGTGGCAGCAGGTGGAGATGCCTGAGGAGATGCATATTCAGAAGGAGATGCAGCAGGAGATTCATCAGCAACTGATGCAGCAGCAGGAGATGCAGCAGCAGTAGGAGATGCAGAAGCAGATGCAGCAGGAAATGAAGATTCATCAGAAGATGGAGTAGGAAGAGATTCTTCAACATATGCAGCAGCAGGATATGATGCAGCAACAGGAGATACAGCAGGTTATGGAGAAAGAGGAGATTATGCAGCAGATGCAGCGGCAGGTGATTCAGCAGCAGGAGATTAAGAAGCAGGAGATGGTACTGCAAAAGAAGTAGCAGGAGATGCAGATTCAGAAGGAGATATATCAGGAGATGTAGCAGGATATGTAGCAGAATGAGATGCCGCCGGAGATTGAGGAGGAGATTCAGCAGAAGGAGATGCAAGAGCAGGAGATGCATCAGCAGGAGATGGAGAAGAAGATGCAGCAGGAGATGCAGATTTAGCAGGAGATGCATCAGGAAAAGATGCAGAAGCAGATGAAGCAGGAGTTGATGCAGCAGCAGGACATGCAGCGGGAATCGATGCAGAAAGTAATAGAGCAGAAGGAGAATCAGAAGAAGGAGATGCAGAAAGAGATTCAGCAGCAGGAGATGCAGCAGCAGGAAAGGCAGCAGTATATACAGAAGCAGGATATGCAGCAGGAGGAGATGCAGTAGGATGAGACAGAGCAGGTAGTGCACCAGCAAGAGATGCAGCAGGAGATGCAAGAGCAAGAGATGCTGCATCAGACCCATCAGCAGGAGATGCAGCAGTAGAAGATGCAGCAGGAAATGCAGCAGCAGTAGGTGCAGCAGGAGATGCAGTAGCAGGAGATAAAGCATTATCATGAGATGCATTAGGAGTTGCAGCAGCAGGATATGTAGCAGGAGATAGGATGACGAGATGTAGCAGGACACAGAGCAGCAGCAGATGCATCAGCAGATGAAGCAGGAAATGCAGCTAAATCTCCTCCTGCATCAGCTGATGCTTTTCCTGCATCTCCTGCGGATGCATCTCCTGCTGCATCTCCTGCTTCTCTATCTTCTGCTGAATCTCCTGCTGAATCACATCGTGCCTCTCCTGCTGCCGCATCTCCTGCTTCTGCATATCCTTTTGCATGTCCTGCTGCCACATCTCCTGCTTCTGCCTCTCCTACTCCTGCAACTTTGCTGCTGCATCTCCTGCTGCGGCATTTCCTGCTCCTGCATCTCCTGCTGCATCTCCTGCTTCTCTATCTTCTGCTGAATCTCCTGCTGAATCACATCGTGCCTCTCCTGCTGCCGCATCTCCTGCTTCTGCATATCCTTTTGCATGTCCTGCTGCCACATCTCCTGCTTCTGCCTCTCCTACTCCTGCATCTTTGCTGCTGCATCTCCTGCTGCTGCATTTCCTGCTCCTGCTTCTCCTGATGCATCTCCTGCTGCATCTCTTGATTCATCTCCTACTGCTGCATCTCCAGTATTACCTGCTGCATCTGCTGCTGCTTCATATACTGCTTCATCTCCTACTACTGCATCTCCTGCTGCATCTCCTGCTGAATCTAATCCTACCACATCTCCTGCTGCATCTCCTGCTGCTGCATAAACTGCTGCATCTCCTCTTGCTGCATCTCCACCTACTGCAGCTCCTGCTGCTGAACTCCTACTTATGCATCTTCTGCTGATGCATAACCTGCTGCATCTCTGACTGCTGCATCTCCTGCTGCTGAATCTCCTGCTGCTGCATCTGCTGGTGCTGCATATGCTACTGCATCTGCTGCAGGATCTTCTTCTTCTGCCTCTCATGCCACACCTCCCGCTGATGCATCTCCTGCTTCTGTATATCTTTCTCAATCTATTGCTGCTGCATCTCCTTCTGCAACTTCCTCTGATGCATCAACGGATTCATCTGATGATGCATCTCCCCTGCTTCATCTCCTGATGCTGAATCTCCTGCTCTTGCATACCCTGCTGCATCTACAGCTGCTTCTAAGCCTACTTCATCTACTTCTGCTGCATTACCTGCTGCTTCTGCTGCTGCCACGTCTCCTCCTGAATTTCCTGCTGCTGCATCTCCTGCTGCTATATTTTTGCTTATCAATCTCCTGCTGCTGCATCTCTTACGGAATCTGCTTCTGAATCTGCTCCTGCATCTCCTGCAGCTGAATCTCCTGATGCTGTATCTGCTGCTACTGCATCTCTTAATGCATCTCCTGTAGCTTAATCTCCTGCTTTTGCATCTCCTGTTTTATCTCCTTCTCATGCCTATCTTGCTGCTGCATCTGCTGCTGCTTCGTCTGCTTCTACATCTCCCGCTGCATTTCCTCCTGCTGCATCTCAGGGTACATCTCCTCTTGTTCAGTCTCTTGCTGCATATCCTGCTGCTACATCTCCTGCTAATGCATCTCCTTCTGCATCTCCTGCTGCATCTCTTGCGGCTGCATCTCCTGCTCCATATCCTCCTGTTGCATCGGTGGATTCATCTTATGATGGTGCTTTCTAGCTGGATCTCCTGCTTCTGCATCTCCTGCTGCTGCAAACTCTGCTGCATCTCCTGCAGCTGCATCTCCTGTGCCATCTCCTACTGCTTAATCTCGTGCTGCTCCATTCTCTGCTGCATCTACTGCTGCTGCACAGCCTGCTGCCGAATCTCCTAATGCATCTACTCTTGCTTAGTCTCCTGAGGCTTCCTATCTTGCTTCATCTCTTTTTGCTGCAGATATTGCTGCTGCATCTACTGCTGCTTCTCTTGCTGCTGTATCCACTGCTCCATCTCCTGCTGGGGCATCTCCTTCTGCATCTCCTGCTGCTCCAGCTGCTGCATCTGCATCATCAGGATATTCTGCAGGAGATGCAGCAACAGGAGATGTAGCAGCAGGAGATGCAACCACAGCACTGCGGCAGCAGATTCAGCTGCAGGAGATGCAGCCGTAGGAGATGCAGCAGGATTTTCAGCAGGAGATAGAGCAGAAGGAGATGCAGCAGGGGATGCAGTAGCAGATGTAGCAGAAGGAAGTGTAGCAGCAGAAGATGTAGGAGGATATGCAGCAGCAGTAGATGAAACAGACCATAAAGCAGCAGGATATGCAGAAGCAGGAGAATCAGCAGCAGGGGATGCAGCAGCAGATTCAGCAGCAAATTCAGCTGGAAATGTAGCAAATTTAAATGCAGAAGAAGGAGATGTAGCAGGAGATGCATCAGCAGGAAATGCGCCAGCAGAGGCAGCAGCAGAAGTTGCAGCGGGAGATATAGAAAAAATGAGGAAGCAGGAGCAGCCCCTATTACTTGATGTCCTCCTGCATCAACTGATGCTGCATCGGCTGCTTCATCTCCTGCTTCTGTATCTCCTGCTGCTACATCTCCTGATGCATCCTCTGCTCATGCATCTGCGGATGCATCTCCTCATGCGTCATTTCCTATTGCATCTGCTGCTCCATCCACTGCTGCATCTCTTTCTGCTCCATCTGGTGCATCTGCTGTTGCATATGCTGCTGCTTCATCTACTGCTGCATCTCCTGCTAAATCTCTTGCTGCTGCATCTCCTTCTGAAGTTTCTGCTGAATCTACTGGTGAACATGCATCCCCGGCTGCATCTCCTGCTGCTGCATCTCCTGCAGCATCTTCTGCTGCTACATCTCCTACTGAATCTGCATATCATGATGCATCTGCTGCTGCATCTATTGCTGCTGCATCTGCTGCCTCTGCATCACCTGCTGCATTAGCTCCTGCTGCATAGTCTGCTGCGTTTAGTGCTGCTGCTTAATCTGGTGCTCCATTTCCTGACGCTTCATGTACTGCTGCATCTCCTTGATATGCTGCTCCATATCCTGATGCTTCATGTACTGCTGCACCTCCTGCTACATTTGCTGCTGCTGCATCTCATTCTACTTGAAGTCCTCCTGCATCTCCTGCTGCTGCATCTGCTGCTTCATCTCCTGCTGCTGTATAGCCTGCTGCTTCATCTCTTGCTGCATCTTCTGTGGATGCATCTGTAGTTGCATCTGCATAAACATTCCTGCTGCATCTGCTGCTCAATCATCTACGGATGCATCTAGTGCTTCTGCATTTCAGCTGCATATCCTGTTGAAGGCATCTGCGGCTGCATCTCCTGCTGCTACATCTCCTGCTGAATCTCCTGCTGCACTTCCTGCTGTAACTGCTGATGCCTATGTTGCTATTTCATCTCCTGCTGCATCTCCTGCTGAATCTTCTTCTGCAGAATCTCCTCCAGCATCTCCTGCTAAAATTCCTGCTGATGTCTTTCCGGCTGCATCTCCTACTACATCCCCTGCTGCTGAATCTCCTTCTATATCTCCTGCTGCATTTTCTACTGAATCTCCTGCTGCACAATCTGCTGATGCATTTCCTGCTGGTGCATCTCCTGCTGAATATCCTGATGCTGCATCTCCTGCTGCTGAATCTCTTGCCTCTTCATCTCCTGCTGCTGCAATTCCTGCTGAATCTGCTGCTGCCTCTTGTGTGGCTGCATCTTCTTTTACTGCATCTCCTGCTGCTTCATCTCCGGCTGATTTCCTGCTGCATTTCCTTCTGTTGAATCTCCTGCTGCATATCCTGGTGCATCACCTGCTGAATATGCATCTCCTGCTACATCTCCTGCTGATACACCTCATGAAGATGCATCTGCTGCTGCATATCCTGCTGCATCTGCTGTTGCCAAATCTCTTGCTGTTGCATATCGTACTGAATTTCCAGCAGTATCTCGTGCTGATGCAATTCTTGCTGCATCTCATCCTGCACCCTTTGCTGCTGCATCTGCTGCTGCTTCTGCTGCTGGTGCATCTCCTGCCTCATATCCTGCTGCTGTGTCTCCTGCTGATGTATGTTTTGCTGCATCTCCTGCTGATGCATGTCCTGTTGCATCTCCTGCTTCTGCATCTCCTTCCTCTGCATCTCCCGCTCCAGCATCTCCTGCTGCATCAATTGCTGCTGCACGTCTTTTTCATCTCCTTCTGCTGCATATACTGCTGCATCTGATGTTGCTGTACCTCCAACTGATTCATCTCCTTTTGCATCTTCTCGTGCTGCATTTCCTGCTGAATCTCCTTTTCCTGCATCTCCTGTCCCATCTCTTCCTGCTGCATCTCCTGCTGCTGCATCTCCTGTTGCTGCATCTCCTGCTGCTGCATCTCCTTCTGCTACATCTCCTTCCGAATCTCCTGCTACAGCATCTCCTGCTACAGCATCTCCTGCTGTATCTGCTGATTCTGCATCTCCTGATACATCCCCTCCTGCTTCATCTCATCCTGCTGCACCTCAGGCTGCATCTCCTGCTGCTATAGCTCCTGCTCTTTCATATCCTGCAACTGCATCTCCAAATGAATCTCCTGCTGCTGCATCTCTTGATCCATGTCCTGCTGCTGCATCTCCTGTTTCTGCATCTCCTTTTGCCTTGTCTGCTGCTGCATCTCCTGCTGTATCTCATGTTGCACCTTCTATTGAATCATCTCCTGCGTCACCTCTTTCTGCTGCATATCTTGCTGCTTCATCTCGTTCTGCATCTCCTGCTGCATCTCCTTGAGCGTCACCTGCTGCATCTCCTTCGGCATCACTTGCAGATGCATCTCCTGCTCCTGCATATTCATCTGCATTTCCTGCTGCAGCTCTTTATGTATCTACTACTGCGTCATCTGCTGAATTTGCTACTGCATCTGCTGCAGCTTCATCTACTGCTGCATATCCTGATAGATCTCCTGCTGCTGCATCTCCTTCTGAAGTTTCTGCTGAACGAGATGCAGCAGCCGGAGATGCAGCAGCAGTATATGCAGTAAAAGAAGATGCAGCCGCACCAGAGGCAGATTCAGCAGGAGATGAAGCAGGAGATGTAGAAGGAGATTCAGCAGCAGGGGATCTAGTAGGAGATGCAGCAGGAGATACATCAGCAGGAATTGTAGCAGGAGATGTTGGAGGAGATTCTGCAGAAGAAGATTCAGCAGGAGATGCAGCAGGAGATGAAATAGCAACATAGGCATCAGCAGTTACAGCAGGAAGTGCAGCAGGAGATGTAGCAGTAGGAGATGCAGCCGCAGATGCCTTCAAGAAGATACGCAGCTGAAATGCAGAAGCACTAGATGTATCTGTAAAAGATTGAGCAGCAGATGCAGCAGAAAAAGAGATACTTCTGCAGATGCATTCGCAGATGCATCCAGAGAGGATGCAGCAGGAGATGAAGCAGCAGGCTATACAGCAGCAGGAGATGAAGCAGCAGATGCAGCAGCAGGAGATGCATGAGGACATCCAGTAGAAGGAGATGCAGCAGCAGCAAGTGTAGCAGGAGATGCAGCAGTACATGAAGCATCAGGAAATGGAGCAGCATATTAAGGAGATGCAGCAGTACATGAAGCATCAGAAAATGGAGCAGCAGATTAAGCAGCAGGAGGTAATACAGCAGGTGATGCAGCAGCAGGTGATGCAGATGCAGCTGCAGAGGCAGCAGATGCAGCAGCAATAGATGCTGCAGCAGATGCATCAGGAGATGCAGATTCAGTAGGAGATGTAGCAGCAGAAGGTGCTGCAGCAGATGATGCAGCAGGAGATGCAGCAGAAGGAAATGCAGCAAGATATGCTGCAGGAGGAGATGCAGTAGGATATGTAGCAGGAGATGCAGCAGCAGGAGATGCAGCCGGGGATGCATATTCAGCAGTAGATTCAGCAGAAACTTCAGAAGATGAAGCAGCAGGAGATTTAGCAGGAGATGCAGCAGTAGATGAAGCAGCAGCATATGCAACAGCAGATGCACCAGATGGAGCAGAAAGAGATGCAGAAGGGGATGGAGCAGCAGATGCAACGGGAAATGGTGCATCAGGAGATGCATCCACAGATGCATGAGCAGAGGATGCATCAGGAGATGTAGCAGCAGGAGATACAGGAGAAGATGATGCCACAGGAGATGCAGCAGTAGGAAATGCAGCAAGATATGCTGCAGGAGGAGATGCAGTAGGATATGAAGCAGGAGATGCAGCAGTATATGAAGCAGCAGCATATGCAACAGCAGATGAATCAGATCTGCCGGTACTGCATCTTATCCTGCCGCGTCTCCTGCTCCATTTTCTTGTGCATCTGCTGCTGCTGCTGTACCTTCTGCTGCTGCATCTCCTGCTGATGCGTCTGCTGTTGCATCTCCTGCTGCATCTCCTACTGCTGCATCTTCTTCTCTGCAGATCCTGATGTTTCATCTCTTGCTGCAGAATCTCCTGCTGAATCCACTGCTCATCTCTTGCGACTGTATCTCCTGCTGCATCTCTTGCTGCTGCATCTCCTGCTGCAGAATCTCCTGCTCCAGCTTCTGCTTCTGCATCTCCTGCTACTGGGTCTGCTGCATCATCTCCTCCTGCCTCTTCTCCTACAGCACCTCCTTCTCTATCTCGTGCTACATCTCATGAAGCTGTACCTGCTGAAGCATCTCTTCCTGCTGCATCTCCTGAAGAATAGGCATCTATTGATGCATCTGCTGCTGCTTCATCTCCTGCTGCTGCAGCTCCTACTGAATCTGCTGTTGAATATCTTCCTGCATTTGCAGCGGCTGCATCTCCTGCTGCTGCATCATCTACTGATGCATCTCCTGCGTAATCTCGTGCTGCTGCATCTCTTGCTTCTGCATCATCTCCTGCTGCATCTCCTCATTCATCTCCTACTGCTGCATCTGCTGCTGCTTCATATACTGCTTCATCTCCTACTACTGCATCTCCTTCTGCTTCTCATTCTGCACCTTCTGAGGCTACAGCTCCATCTGCACCATCTCCTACTGCATCTCCTGCTGCTGAATCTCCTGCTGCATCTCCTGATTCATCTCCTACTACTGCATCTGCAGTATTTTCTGCTGCATCTGCTGCTGCTTCATATACTGCTTCATCTCCTACTATTGCATCTCCTGCTGCTGCATAATATGCTGCATCTCCACCTGCTGCATCTCCTGCTGCTGAACTCCTTCTGCTGCATCTTCTGCTGCTCCATAACCTGCTGCATCTCCTGCTGCTGAATCTCCTGCTGATGCATCTGCTGGTGCTGCATCTGCTACTGCATCTGCTGCAGGATCTTCTTCTTCTGCCTCTCATGCCACATCTCCCGCTGATGCATCTCCTGCTTCTGTATATCTTGCTCAATCTACTACTGCTGCATCTTTAGCTGCATCTCCTGCTGCTGCATCTCTTGCATCTTTTGGTGCATCTGCTGTAGATAAATCTACTGCTGCATCTCCTGTTTCTTCATCTTCTGATTTTTTCATGTCCTCCTGCATCACCTGATGCTCCATCTGCTGCTGCTGCATACACTGCTGCATCTGCTGCTGCTGAATTCACTTCTGCTGCATCTGCTGCTGCATCACCTTCTACTGAATCCCCTGCAGCATCTCCTGCTGCTGCATCCACTGGTACATCTCCTAATGCTGCATCTCCTGCTGATGCACCTCCTGATGCATCTCCTGCTCAATCTCCTCCTGCTGCTTCTCCTACTGCTTCATCTCCTGCATCTGCTGCTGCATGTGCTGCTGCATCTCCTGCTTTTCTATGTCCTCCTCCTGGATCTACACCTGCATCTATTGCTGCTGCATCCTCTGCTGAACCTCCTGCTGCTGCATCTCCTTCTGCAACTTCCTCTGATGCATCAGCAGATTCATCTCATGATGCATCTCCCCTGCTTCATCTCCTGCTGCTGAATCTCCTACTCTTGCATACCCTGCTGCATCTACAGCTGCTTCTAACCCTACTTCATCTACTGCTGCTGCATTACCTGCTGCTTCTGCTGCTGCATCTCCTGGTGCTATATCTTTTGCTTAAGAATCTCCTGCAGCTGCATCTCTTACGGAATCTGCTTCTGAATCTGCTCCTGCATCTACTGCAGCTGAATCTCCTGATGCTGTATCTGCTGCTACTGCATCTCCTAATGCATCTCCTGTAGCTTGATCTCCTGCTTTTGCATCTCCTGTTTTATCTCCTTCTCATGCCTATCTTGCTGCTGCATCTACTGCTGCTTCGTCTGCTTCTCACCTCCCTCTGCATTTCCTGCTGCTGCATCTCAGGATACATCTCCTCTTGTTCAGTCTCTTGCTGCATATCCTGCTAATGCATCTCCTATTGCATCTCCTTCTGCATCTCCTGCTGCATCTCTTGCGGCTGCATCTCCTGCTCCATATCCTCCTGTTGCATCTGCGGATTCATCTTATGATGGTGCTTTCTAGCTGGATCTCCTGCTTCTGCATCTCCTGCTGCTGCAAACTCTGCTGCATCTCCTGCAGCTGCATCTCCTGTGCCATCTCCTACTGCTTAATCTCGTGCTGCTCCATTCTCTGCTGCATCTACTGCTGCTGCACAGCCTGCTGCCGAATCTCCTAATGCATCTACTCTTGCTTAGTCTCCTGAGGCTTCCTATCTTGCTTCATCTCTTTTTGCTGCAGATATTGCTGCTGCATCTACTGCTGCTTCTCTTGCTGCTGTATCCACTGCTCCATCTCCTGCTGGGGCATCTCCTTCTGCATCTCCTGCTGCTCCAGCTGCTGCATCTGCATCATCAGGATATTCTGCAGGAGATGCAGCAACAGGAGATGTAGCAGCAGGAGATGCAACCACAGCACTGCGGCAGCAGATTCAGCTGCAGGAGATGCAGCCGTAGGAGATGCAGCAGGATTTTCAGCAGGAGATAGAGCAGAAGGAGATGCAGCAGGGGATGCAGTAGCAGATGCAGCAGAAGGAAGTGTAGCAGCAGAAGATGTAGGAGGATATGCAGCAGCAGTAGATGAAACAGACCATAAAGCAGCAGGATATGCAGAAGCAGGAGAATCAGCAGCAGGGGATGCAGCAGCAGATTCAGCAGCAAATTCAGCCGGAAATGTAGCAAATTTAAATGCAGAAGAAGGAGATGTAGCAGGAGATGCATCAGCAGGAAATGCGCCAGCAGAGGCAGCAGCAGAAGTTGCAGCGGGAGATATAGAAAAAATGAGGAAGCAGGAGCAGCCCCTATTACTTGATGTCCTCCTGCATCAACTGATGCTGCATCGGCTGCTTCATCTCCTGCTTCTGTATCTCCTGCTGCTACATCTCCTGATGCATCCTCTGCTCATGCATCTGCGGATGCATCTCCTCATGCGTCATTTCCTATTGCATCTGCTGCTCCATCCACTGCTGCATCTCTTTCTGCTCCATCTGGTGCATCTGCTGTTGCATATGCTGCTGCTTCATCTACTGCTGCATCTCCTGCTAAATCTCTTGCTGCTGCATCTCCTTCTGAAGTTTCTGCTGAATCTACTGGTGAACATGCATCCCCGGCTGCATCTCCTGCTGCTGCATCTCCTGCAGCATCTTCTGCTGCTACATCTCCTACTGAATCTGCATATCATGATGCATCTGCTGCTGCATCTATTGCTGCTGCATCTGCTGCCTCTGCATCACCTGCTGCATTAGCTCCTGCTGCATAGTCTGCTGCGTTTAGTGCTGCTGCTTAATCTGGTGCTCCATTTCCTGACGCTTCATGTACTGCTGCATCTCCTTGATATGCTGCTCCATTTCCTGATGCTTCATGTACTGCTGCACCTCCTGCTACATTTGCTGCTGCTGCATCTCATTCTACTTGAAGTCCTCCTGCATCTCCTGCTGCTGCATCTGCTGCTTCATCTCCTGCTGCTCTATAGCCTGCTGCTTCATCTCTTGCTGCATCTTCTGTGGATGCATCTGTAGTTGCATCTGCATAAACATTCCTGCTGCATCTGCTGCTCAATCATCTACGGATGCATCTAGTGCTTCTGCATTTCAGCTGCATATCCTGTTGAAGGCATCTGTGGCTGCATCTCCTGCTGCTACATCTCCTGCTGAATCTCCTGCTGCACTTCCTGCTGTAACTGCTGATGCCTATGTTGCTATTTCATCTCCTGCTGCATCTCCTGCTGAATCTTCTTCTGCAGAATCTCCTCCAGCATCTCCTGCTAAAATTCCTGCTGATGTCTTTCCGGCTGCATCTCCTACTACATCCCCTGCTGCTGAATCTCCTTCTATATCTCCTGCTGCATTTTCTACTGAATCTCCTGCTGCACAATCTGCTGATGCATTTCCTGCTGGTGCATCTCCTGCTGAATCTCCTGATGCTGCATCTCCTGCTGCTGAATCTCTTGCCTCTTCATCTCCTGCTGCTGCAATTCCTGCTGAATCTGCTGCTGCCTCTTGTGTGGCTGCATCTTCTTTTACTGCATCTCCTGCTGCTTCAACTCCGGTTGATTTCCTGCTGCATTTCCTTCTCTTCAATCTCCTGCTGCATATCCTGGTGCATCACCTGCTGAATATGCATCTCCTGCTACATCTCCTGCTGATACACCTCATGCAGCTGCATCTGCTGCTGCATATCCTGCTGCATCTGCTGTTGCCAAATCTCTTGCTGTTGCATATCGTACTGAATTTCCAGCAGTATCTCGTGCTGATGCAATTCTTGCTGCATCTCATCCTGCACCCTTTGCTGCTGCATCTGCTGCTGCTTCTGCTGCTGGTGCATCTCCTGCCTCATATCCTGCTGCTGTGTCTCCTGCTGATGTATGTTTTGCTGCATCTCCTGCTGATGCATGTCCTGTTGCATCTCCTGCTTCTGCATCTCCTTCCTCTGCATCTCCCGCTCCAGCATCTCCTGCTGCATCAATTGCTGCTGCACGTCTTTTTCATCTCCTTCTGCTGCATATACTGCTGCATCTGATGTTGCTGTACCTCCAACTGATTCATCTCCTTTTGCATCTTCTCGTGCTGCATTTCCTGCTGAATCTCCTTTTCCTGCATCTCCTGTCCCATCTCTTCCTGCTGCATCTCCTGCTGCTGCATCTCCTGTTGCTGCATCTCCTGCTGCTGCATCTCCTTCTGCTACATCTCCTTCCGAATCTCCTGCTACAGCATCTCCTGCTACAGCATCTCCTGCTGTATCTGCTGATTCTGCATCTCCTGATACATCCCCTCCTGCTTCATCTCATCCTGCTGCATCTCAGGCTGCATCTGCTGCTGCTATAGCTCCTGCTCTTTCATATCCTGCTACTGCATCTCCAAATGAATCTCCTGCTGCTGCATCTCTTGATCCATGTCCTGCTGCTGCATCTCCTGTTTCTGCATCTCCTTTTGCCTTGTCTGCTGCTGCATCTCCTGCTGTATCTCATGTTGCACCTTCTACTGAATCATCTCCTGCGTCACCTCTTTCTGCTGCATATCTTGCTGCTTCATCTCGTTCTGCATCTCCTGCTGCATCTCCCTGAGTGTCACCTGCTGCATCTCCTTCTGCATCAGCTGCAGATGCATCTCCTGCTCCTGCATATTCATCTGCATTTCCTGCTGCAGCTCTTTATGTATCTACTACTGCGTCATCTGCTGAATTTGCTGCTGCATCTGCTGCAGCTTCATCTACTGCTGCATATCCTGATAGATCTCCTGCTGCTGCATCTCCTTCTGAAGTTTCTGCTGAATCTACTGCTGAACATGCATCCCCTGCTGCATCTCCTGCTGCTGCATCTCCAGCTTCATATCTTACTGCATCTCCTCCTGCAGCATATCTTGATGCATTTCCTTCTGCTGCATCTCCTGCTGCATCATCTGCTGCAGCATCTTCTGCTGCTACATCTCCTACTGAATCTGCATCTCATGATGCATCGGCTGCCGCATCTATTGCTACTGCATTTGCTGCCTCTGCAGCTGCAGCTGCATCACCTGCTGATGCATCACGTGCTGCATTACCTCCTGCTGCATATTCTGCTGCATTTCCTGCTGCTGCTTAATCTGCTGCTCTATTTCCTGATGCTTCATGTACTGCTGCATCTCATTAATCTGCTACTCCATTTCCTGATGCTTCATGGACTGCTGCATCTCCTGCTACATTTGCTGCTTCTGCATCTCCTTCTGCTTGATGTCTTCCTGCATCTCCTGCTGCTGCATCTGCTGCAGCAACTCCTGCTGCATCTTCTGTGGATGCATCTGAGGATGCATCTGCAGAAGCATCTCCATTTCCTGCTGCATTTGCTGCTCAATCTTCTACGGGTGCATCTAGTGCTTCTGCATTTCAGCTGCATATCCTGTTAAAGGCGTCTGCGGCTGCATCTCCTGCTGCTACATCTCCTGCTGAATCTCCTGCTGCAATTCCTGCTGTAACTGCTGATGTGTATGTTGCTATTTCATCTCCTCCAGCATCTCCTACTGAATCTTCCTCTGCAGAATCTCCTTCTGCATCTCCTACTACATCCCCTGCTGCTGAATCTCATTCTATATCTCCGGCTGCATCTCCTGCTGCATCTCCTGCTGCATCTTCTGCTAGTGCATGTTCTGCTGCATTTCCTTCTCATGCATATCATGCTGCTGTATTTCCTGATGCATCTCTTTCTGCTTTATCTTTTTCTGCATATCCTGCTGCATCTCTTCCTGCTGGATCTCCTGCTTAATCTCCTCCTACTACATCTTCAGCATATGCTGCTGCATCTTGTGCTGCTTCACATATTGCTGCATCTCCTGCTATTGCATCTGCTGCTGCAACTCCTGCTACTTCATCTGCTGCTGAATCTGCATCTCCTCTTTCGTCTGCTGACTGCATCTCCTGCTGATGCATCTCCTCTTGCTGCATCTTCTGCTGTATTTTTGGTTACTGCATCTCCTTAATCTGCTGCTGCATCTGCTGCTCATTCATGTACTGCTGCATCTTCTGCTACAATTCCTGCTGCTACATCTTCTGCCACTTGGTGTCCTCCAGCATCTCCTGCTGCTGTATCCTCTGCTCATGCATCTGCAGATGCATCTACAGAAGTATCTCCATTTCCTGCTACATCTGCTGCTCAATCTTCTACTGATGCATCTAGTGCTTCTGCATTTCAGCTGCATATCCTGTGGAAGACATCTGCGACTGCATCTTCTGCTGCTTCACTGAGATTGCTGATTCTCCAGCTGCACTTCCTGCTGTAACTGCTGATGCCTATGTTGCTATTTCATCTCTTGCTGCATCTCCTGCTGAATCTTCTTCTGCAGAATCAACTCCAGCATCACCTGCTACAATTCCTGCTGATGTATCTCCTGCTGCATCTCCTACTACTTCCCCTGCTGCTGAATCTCCTTCTATATCTCCTGCTGCATCTCCTGCTGTATTTTCTACTGAATCTCCTGCTGCACAATCTCCTACGGAATTTCCTGCTACAGAATGTGCTGATGAATTTCTGCTGATGCATCTCCTTCTGAATCTCCTGCCTCTTCATCTCCTGCTGCTGAATCTCCTGCCTCTTCATCTCCTGCTGCTGCAACTCTTGCTGAATCTGCTGTTGCCTCTGGTTTGCTTGCATCTTCTTTTCCTGCATTTCCTGCTGCTTCATCTCCGGCTGATTTCCTGCTGCATTTCCTTGTGTTGAATCTCCTTCTGCATATCCTGCTGCATCACCTGCTGAATATGCATCTCCTGTTACATCTCCTGCTGATACACCTCATGCTGCTGCATATCCTGCTGCATCTGCTGTTGCCAAATCTCTTGCTGTTGCATATCCTACTGAATTTCCAGCAGCATCTCCATGCTGATGCAATTCTTGCTGCATCTCATTCTGCACCCTTTGCTGCTGCATCTGCTGCTGCTTCTGCTGCTGGTTCATCTCCTGCCTCATATCCTGCTACTGTGTCTCCTGCTGATGTATGATTTGCTGCATCATCTGCTGATTCATGTCCTGCTGCATCTCCTTCTTCTGCATATCTCGCTCCAGCATCTCCTGCTGCATCAACTGCTGGTGCACGACTTATTCATTTCCTTCTGCTGCATATACTGCTGCATCTGATGTTGGTGTACCTCCACCTGATTCATAGCCTGTTGCATCTCCTCCTGCTGCATCTCCAGCTGAATCTCCTCCTTCTGCATCTCCTGCTGCTGCATCTCCTTCTGCTGCATTTCCTGCTGCATCTCCTGCTGCTGCATCTCCTTCTGCTGCATCTCCTTCTGCTGCATCTCCTTCTGCATCTCCTGCTACAGCATCTCCTGCTCTATCTGCTGATTCTGGATCTCCTGAGACATCCGCTGCTGCTTCATCTCATCCTGCTGCATCTCATGCTGCATCTCCTGCTGCTATAGCTCCTGCTCTTCCATATCCTGCTACTGCATCTCTTAATGACTCTCCTACTGCTTCATCTCTTGATCCGTTTCCTGCTGCTGCATCTCCTGTTACTGCATCTCCTTTTGCCTTGTCTGCTGCTGCATCTCCTGCTGTCTCTCATGTTGCACCTTCTATTGAAGCATCTCCTGCGTCATCTCTTTCTGCTTCATATCTTGCTGCTTCATCTCGTTCTGCATCTCCTGCTGCATCTCCTTGAGCGTCACCCGCTGCATCTCCTTCTGCATCACCTGCAGATGCATCTCCTGCTCGATCTCCTGCTCCTGCATACTTATCTGCATTTCCTGCTGCAGCTCTTTCTGATTCTACTAATGCTGCATCTGCTGAATTTGCTGCTGCATCTGCTGCTTCATCTCCTGCTGCTGCATCTGCTGATACTGCATGTGCTGCTGCACCTCCTGCTGTATCTCTGGGTGCTGCATCTTCTGCTGTTGCATCTCCTGCTGTTGCATCTCCTGCTTCATCTCATTATGACTTAACTTAATTGAGGCGCTTTAGGCAAATCGAATAACTCCCACAGGGAAGATGCTAACTTGGAAAGCTGCTGCTTCTGAATGTCTTCTCTTAAAGAGCTTTCACTGCAAAGCGAGACTTGTAAGAAGTTTGAGTATACGCTTGTGTACTTTAACCTCAGAACGGCTATAAAAGCGTCACTTGAAAGTAGCAGAGCGTTCAGCACAATTACCGCAGGGAAGAAATTACGATGAAATGCTGGCTCTCGTTAGAGTCTTCTCTGGAAACGCTTTCACTGCAAGCTGCAAAGCATGACTAACAGAACGTTTTAGTGTAGGGTACTGAATTGTGACTTATGAAGGTGCTTTCTGATAAGTGAGTAACTGCCGCAGTGAAGATGCTAGCTTGGAATACTGCTGCTACTGAATGTCGTCTCTTAGAGCGCTTTCACAGCAAAGCAAAACTTGTAGAAGTTTCAGTCTAGGCTTGTACACTGCTACATCAGAATGGCTATTAAAGCATCACTTCAAAATCTTTAGCGCTTTCACTGCAAGGCAAGACTTGTTGAACTTTTAGTCTGGGCTTATGTACTGCAACATCAGAATGGCTATTAAAGCGTCGCTTCAAAATAGCAGAGTGTTCAGCGCAAATATCGCAGGGAAGATGCTGCGATTGAAATTCGTATAATTCTTCTCTGGATGCGCTTTCACTGCCAAGTAAGACTTGTAGAACTTTCAGTCTAGGCTCGTGTACTGCAACATCAGAATGGCTATTAAAGCGTCACTGCAAAATTTGAAGACGTTTAGAAAAAGTACCGCAAGGGCGCTGCTACGATCAAATGCTAGCTCGCGTTAGAATCGTCTCTTGAAGGGCTTTCACTGCAAGCAGCAAAGCATGTCTAACAAAACGTTTAGTATTGATTACGGAATTGTGATTAAACTATTGAGGAGCTTTAGGAAAAGTGATTAAAGCCCGTATGGAAGATGCTAGCATGGAGTGCTGCTACTTCTGAATGTCTTCTCTTAAAGAGCTTTCACTGCAAAGCGAGACTTGTAAGAAGTTTGAGTATACGCTTGTGTATTTTAACATCAGAACGGCTATTACAGCGTCACTTGAAAATAGCAGAGCGTTCAGCACAATTACCGCAGGGAAGAAGCTACGATGAAATGCTGGCTCTCGTTAGAGTCTTCTCTGGAAACGCTTTCACTGCAAGCTGCAAAGCATGACTAACAGAACGTTTTAGTATAGGGTACTGAATTGTGACTTATGAAGGTGCTTTCTGATAAGTGTGTAACTGAGGCAGTGAAGAAGCTAGCGTGGAATACTGCTGCTACGGAATGTCTTCTCTTAGAGCGCTTTCACTGCAAAGCAAAACTTGTAGAAGTTTCAGTCTAGGCTTGTACACTGCAACATCAGAATGGCTATTAAAGCATCACTTCAAAATCTTTAGCGCTTTCACTGCAAGGCAAGACTTGTTGAACTTTTAGTCTGGGCTTATGTACTGCAACATCAGAATGGCTATTAAAGCTTCACTTCAATATATCAGTGTTCAGCGCAAATACCGCAGGGAAGATGCTGCGATTGAAATTCGTATAATTCTTCTCTGGATGCGCTTTCACTGCCAGGTAAAACTTGTAGAACTTTCAGTCTCGGCTCGTGTCCTGTAATATCAGAATGGATATTAAAGCCTCACTTCAAAATTTCAAATCGTTCTGCACAGGTACGGCAGGGAAGCTGCTACGATCACATACTGGCTCTCCTTAGTTTTCTCTGGAAGCGCTTTCACTGCAAGATGCAAAGCACGACTAACACAAAGTTTTAGCATAGGGTACAGAACAGTTACTTTACTTCGCCGAATAACGCGCTTTAGGAACAGTGAACACGGCTGCAGGGAAGTTGGTAGTATGGAATGCTGCTGCTTCTGAATATCTTCTCTTATAGCACTTTCACTGCAAAGTACGACTTCTAGAAGTTTCATTCTAGTCTTCTGAAGTATATCATCAGCTACTAAAGTGTCGCTTCAAAATTTCAGAGCGATGAGCACAAGTATCGCAGGGAAGCTTCTACCATCAAATGCTTTCACTCTAGGCTTTCTAGAACTTTCACTCTAGGCTTATGAGCTGTAAGATCAGAATGGCTCTTAAAGCCTCATTTCAAGAGTTGAGATCGTTCAGCACAAGTACCGCAGGGAAGCTGCTACCATCAAATTTCGGCTCTCGTTAGGATCCTTTCATGAAGCGCTGTCACTGCCAGACGCAAAGCACGAAAACCGCAATGTTTTCGCGTAGGCTAGTTATTAGCGACTTAATAACTCCTAATAACGCTTTTTAGGAAAAGAGAATATCTCTAGCAGGGAAGACGTTAGCATGGAATGCTTCTGCTTCTGAATGACTTCTAAGAGAGCGCAATCACTGCAAACCAAGATTTATCGAACTTTCTGTCTAGGCTAGTGAACTGTAACTCCAGCATATCTGGTAAAGCTTCACTTGAGGATTTGAAAGCGTTTAGCAGAACTACCCTCGGGAAGTTGCTAGCATCAAATGGTGTCTCTCGTTAGATTCTTCTCTGGAAGCGCTTTCACTGCAAGCTGCAAACACGAAGGTATTAGCATAGGCTAGTTGAATACGCCGTCTATGACTGCGTTGTAGCAAAAATTCATATCTGCAGCAGGGAAGAGGCTAGCATGGAATGTTTCTGCTTCTGAATTTCTTCTCGTAGAGCGCAATTACTGCAAACCATGATTTATCGAACTTTCCGTCTAGGCTAGGGAACGGTAAAACCACCAAGGCTAGTTAAGCTTCACTTGAAGTTATTGAAAGCGTTCAACAGCAATACCCCTGGGAAGTTGCTACCATCAAATGGTGTCTCCCGTTAGATTCTTCTCTGGAAGCGCTTTCACTGAGAGGTGCAAAACACGATGAACACTGTATTTAAGTGCAGGTTAAAGAATAGTGACATAACACCGACTAATAACGAGCTTCAGAAAAGTGACTATCTCTAACAACGAAGACGGAATGCTGCTGCTTCTGAATGTCGTCTCTTAAAGCACAACTACCGAGGGAATGCTGAAACCATCAAATGGTGTCTCTCGTTAGAATCTTCTCTGAAAGCGCTTTCACTGCAAGCTGCAAATAGGACTAAAAGAACTTATTAGCATAGGCTAGTGAATAGGGACTTAACACCATCTATTACGGAGTTTTAGTAAAAATTCACATCTCCAGCAGGGAAGATGCTAGCATGGAATGCTTCTGCTTGTGAATGTATTCTCTTAGAGCGCTTTTACTGCAGAGCACGACTTGTAGAAGTTTCACGGGTATTTCTGCTAAACGCTTTCAAATCTTCAGGTGAAGCCTTCCTAGCCATGCTGATGTTACTGTTCACTATTATAGACAGAAAGTTCTACAAGTCGTGCTCTGCAGTGATTGCGCTCTAAGAGAAGACATTCAGAAGCAGAAGCATTCCATGCTAACATCTTCCCTGCTGGAGATATTCACTTTTCCTAAAGCGCCTTATAAGGCACTATTAAGTCTCTATTCATTTGCCAACACAAGAACGTTGTGTTAGTCGTTCTCTGCATCTTGCAGAGAAACCGCTTCCATAGAAGACGCTAACGAAAGCCAGCTTTTGATGGTAACACCTTTCCTGTTTACTTGTGCTGAACGCTCTGTAATTTTGAAGGAACGACTTCGTAGCCATTCTTGTCTTAGAGTATACAAGATTAGATTGAAAGTTCTACAAGTCGTGCTCTGCAATGAAAGCTCTCTAAGAGAATACATCCACAAGCAGAAGCATTCCATGCTAGCATCTTCCTTGCAGGAGATATGAATTTGTACTACAACGCCGTCATAGACGGTTTAAAGTCCCTATTCACTAGCCTATGCTAATACTTTCGAATTTGCAGCTTGCAGTGAAAGCGCTTCCAGAGAAGAATCTAACGAGAGACACCATTTGATGCTAGCAACTTCCCGAGGGTAGTTCTGCTAAACGCTTTCAAATCTTCAAGTGAAGCTTTACTAGATATGCTGGAGTTACAGTTCCCTAGCCTAGACGGAAAGTTCGATAAATCTTGGTTTGCAGTGATTGCGCTCTAAGAGAAGACATTCAGAAGCAGAAGCATTCATTGCTAATATCTTCCCTGCTGGAGAGACTCTCTTTTCCTAAAGAGCGTTATTAAGTGGCTAATAACTAGCCTACTCGAAAACATTGCGGTTTTCGTGCTTTGCGGCTGGCAGTGACAGCGCTTCATGAAAGGATCCTAACGAGAGCCAAAATTTGATGGTAGCAGCTTCCCTGCGGTACTTGTGCTGAACGATCTCAACTCTTGAAATGAGGCTTTAAGAGCCATTCTGATCTTACAGCTCATAAGCCTAGAGTGAAAGTTCTACAAGTCGTCTTTTGCAGTAACAGCGCTAGAAGAGAAAACATTAATAAGCGGTGTAGTTTCAGGCCAGCATCTGCACTGCCTGAAATACTTACTTTTCCATAAGCGCGTTAACAGGCGCAGCTAAGCCACAATTCATTCCCCTAAATTAAAATGTGTTAGTCGTGCTTCACAGCCTGCAACGAAAGCGCTATAAGAGAAGACTCTAACGAGAACCAGCATTTCATAGTAGAAGCTTCCCTGCGATTCTTGTGCTGAACTCTCTGAAATTCTGAAGCGACATTTTACTAGCTGATGATATAGTTCAGAAGACTAGAATGAAAGTTCTAGAAGTCTTACATTGCAGTGAAAGTGCTATAAGAGAAGACATTCAGAAGCAGCAGCATTCCATGCTAGCATCTTCCATACGGGCTTTAATCACTTTTCCTAAAGCTCCTCAATAGTTAAATCACAATTCCGTAATCAATACTAAACGTTTTGTTAGACGTGCTTTGCTGCTTGCAGTGAAAGCGCTTCAAGGGAAGATTCTAACGAGAGCCAGCATTTGATCGTAGCAGCGCCCTTGCGGTACTTTTTATAAAGGTCTTCAAATTTTGCAGTGACGCTTTAATAGCCATTCTGATGATGCAGTACACGAGCCTAGACTGAAAGTTCTACAAGTCTTACTTGGCAGTGAAAGCGCATCCAGAGAAGAATTATACGAATTTCAATATTTGATCGCAGCATCTTCCCTGCGGTATTTGCGCTGAACACTCTGCTATTTTGAAGCGACGCTTTAATAGCCATTCTGATGTTGCAGTACATAAGCCCAGACTAAAAGTTCAACAAGTCTTGCCTTGCAGTGAAAGCGCTAAAGATTTTGAAGTGATGCTTTAATAGCCATTCTGATGTTGCAGTGTACAAGCCTAGACTGAAACTTCTACAAGTTTTGCTTTGCTGTGAAAGCGCTCTAAGAGAAGACATTCAGTAGCAGCAGTATTCCACGCTAGCATCTTCACTGCGTCAGTTACTCACTTATCAGAAAGCAGCTTCATAAGTCACAATTCAGTACCCTATACTAAAACGTTCTGTTAGTCATGCTTTGCAGCTTGCAGTGAAAGCGTTTCCAGAGAAGACTCTAACGAGAGCCAGCATTTCATCGTAGCTTCTTCCCTGCGGTATTTGTGCTGAACGCTCTGCTACTTTTTAATAGCCGTTCTGAGGTTAAAGTACACAAGCGTATACTCAAACTTCTTACAAGTCTCGCTTTGCAGTGAAAGCGTTTTAAGAGAAGAAGCAGCAGCTTTCATGCTAGCATCTTCCCTGTGGGAGTTATTGGATTTGCCTAAAGCACCTCAATAGTGGCAGTTAAGTCATAATGAGATGAAGCAGGAGATGCAACAGCAGGAGATGCAACAGCAGAAGATGCAGCACCCAGAGATACAGCAGGAGGTGCAGCAGCACATGCAGTATCAGCAGATGCAGCAGCAGGAGATGATGCAGCAGCAGGAGATGCAACAGCAGGAGTTGAAGCAGAATATGCATCAGCAGGAAATGCAGCACCATGAGATTAAGACAGAGATGCAGCAGGAGGTGCAGCAGCAGGAGATACAGGAGCAGGTGATGCAGCAGGAGATGCAACACCAGAAGACGCAGCAGTATATACAGAAGGAGGATATGCAGCAGGAGGCGATGCAGTAGGAGGAGATAGAGTAGGTAATGCAGCAGCAGGAGATGCAGCAGGAGATGCAAGATCAAGAGATGCTGCATCAGACCCATCAGCAGGAGATGCAGCAGCAGAAGATGGAGTAGGAAATGCAGCAGCAGTAGGTGCAGCAGGAGATTCATCAGGAGATGAGGCAGCAAACGTATAAAATTATAACGTACATATAGAAGCAGATGCAGCAGCAGCTTATTCAGCAGGAGATGCAGCAGCAGGAGGTGCAGAAGCAGATGCAGGAAATGCAGATAAGTATGCAGGAGCAGGAGATAGAACAGGAGATGCATCTGCAGGTGATGCAGAAGGAGATGCAGCAGGTGACACTCAAGGAGATGCAGCAGGAGATGCAGAACGAGATGAATCAGCAAGATATGAAGCAGAAAGAGATGACGCAGCAGATACTTCAATAGAAGGTGCAACATGAGATACAGAAGGAGATGCAGCAGCAGACAAGGCAAAAGGATATGCAGAAACAGGAGATGGAGCAACAGGACATGGATCAAGAGATGAAGCAGCAGGAGATTCATTAAGAGATGCAGTAGCAGGATATGAAAGAGCAGGAGCTATAGCAGCAGGAGATGCAGCCTGAGATGCAGCAGGATGAGATGAAGCAGCAGGGGATGTATCAGGAGATGCAGAAGCAGCAGATACTGCAGGAGATGCTGTAGCAGGAGATGTAGAAGGAGATGTAGCAGAAGGAGATGCAGCAGCAGGAGATGCAGCCGGTGATGCAACCGGAGGAAATGGGTCCGGAGATGCAGAAGGAGGAGATACAGCTGGAGATGCAGCAGGAGGAGATGCAACAGGCTATGAATCAGGAGGAGGTACACCAACATCAGATGCAGCAGTATATGCAGCAGAAGGAAATGAATAAGACGTGCAGCAGCAATTGATGCAGCAGGAGATGCTGCAGCCGGAGATGCAGAAGCAGGAGATGCAGCAGGACATGCATCAGCAGGAGATGCAGCAAAACATACATCAGCAGGAGACACAGCAGCAGGATATGAGGCAGGAGATGCACCAGCAGCAGAAGCAGCAGCAGATGCAGCAGCAAAGGGTTCAGGATGAGAGGCAGCAAGAATTGCATCAGCATGGAGATGCTGCTGGAAATTCAGTAGGATATGCAACAGCAAGCGATTTGGCAACAGCAGATGCAGCAGGATATGCAGCAGCAGATGCAGCTGCATGAGGTGTATCAGCAGGAGATGTAGCAGGAGATGCATATTCAGCAGGTGATGCACCAGGATAGGCAGCAGCAGATTCAACACAAGGAAATGCAGCAGGAAAGCAGCCGGAGATGCAGCAGCAGGAGATGAAGAGGCAGGAGATTGAGAAGGAGATGCACCAGCAGGAAATGCATCAGCAGATTCTGTAGCAGGAAATTCCGTAGGAGATTGTGCAGCAGAAGATTCAGTAGAAAAGGCAGCAGGAGATGCAGCAGGAAATTCAGCAGCAGGGGATGTAGTAGGAGATGCAGCAGGAGATACATCAGCAGGAATTGTATCAGGAGATGCTGGAGGAGATTCTGCAGAAGAAGATTCAGCAGGAGACGCAGCAGGAGATGAAATAGCAACATAGGCATCAGCAGTTACAGCAGGAAGTGCAGCAGGAGAGTCAGCAGGAGATGTAGCAGCAGGAGATGCAGCCGCAGATGCCTTCAAGAGGATATGCAGCTGAAATGCAGAAGCACTAGATGCATCTGTAGAAGATTGAGCAGCAGATGTAGCAGGAAATGGAGATACTTCTGCAGATGCATCTGCAGATGCATGAGCAGAGGATGCAGCAGCACGAGATGCTGGAGGACACCAAGTGGCAGAAGATGTAGCAGCAGGAATTGTAGCAGGAGATGCAGCAGTACATGAATGAGCAGCAGATGCAGCAGCAGATTAAGGAGATGCAGTAGCCAGAAATGCAGCAGAAGATGCAGCAAGAGGAGATGCATCAGCAGGAGATGCAGTCAGCAGACGAAAGAGGAGATGTAGATTCAGCAGCAGATGAAGTAGCAGGAGTTGCAGCAGCAGATGCAATAGCAGGAGATGCAGAAATATGTGAAGCAGCACCAGATGCGGCAGCATATGCTGAAGATGTAGTAGGAGGAGATTAAGCAGGAGATCCAGCAGAAAGAGATGCATCAGGAAATACAGCAGCAGGATATGCATCAGCAGGAAATGCAGCAGAACATGCACTAGCAGGAGATGCAGCAGGAGATGCAGCCGGAGATATAGAAGGAGATTCAGCAGCAGGGGATGTATTAGGAGATGCAGAAGGAGATTCTGCAGAAGAAGATTCAGCAGGAGATGCAGCAGGAGATGAAATAGCAACATATGCATCAGCAGTTACAGCAGGAATTGCAGCAGGAGATTCAGCAGGAGATGTAGCAGCAGGAGATGCAGCCGCAGATGCCTTCAAGAGGATATGCAGCTGAAATGCAGAAGTACTTGATGCACTCGTAGAAGACTGAGCAGCAAATGCAGCAGGAAATGGAGATGCTTCTGCAGATTCAACCTCAGATGCATCCAATGAAAATGCAGCAGGAGATGCTGCAGCAGATGCAGCAGCAGGAGATGCAGGAAGACATCAAGTAGAAGGAGATGCAGAAGCAGCAAATGTAGCAGGAGATGCAGCAGTCCATGAAGCATCAGGAAATGGAGTAGCAGATTAATGAGATGCAGCAGTACATGAAGTATCAGGAAAAGGAGCAGCAGATTAAGCAGCAGCAGGAAATGCAGCAGAATATGCAGCAGGAGGTAATGCAGCAGGTGATGCATCAGCAGGTGATACAGCTGCAGCTGCAGAGGCAGCAAATGCAGCAGCAATAGATGCGGCAGCAGCAATAGATGCGGCAGCAGATGCATCATGAGATGCAGATTCAGTAGGAGATGTAGCAGCAGAAGATGCTGCAGCAGATGATGCAGCAGGAGATGCAGCAGAAGGAAATTCATCAAGATATGCTGTAGGAGGAAATGCAGTAAGATATGAAGCCAGAGATGCAGCAGCAGGAGATGCAGCAGAGGATGCATATTCAGCAGTAGATTCAGCAGAAATTTTAGAAGGAGATGCAGCAGCAGGAGATTTAGCAGGAGATACAGTAGTAGATGAAGCAGCAGCATATGCAACAGCAGATGCACTAGATGGAGGGAAAGAAATTCAGCAGCCGTAAATACAACAGGAATAGATGCAGAAGGTAATGCAGCAGCAGGAGCTGAAGCAGAATATGCATCAGCAGGAAATGCAGCACCAAAAGATTTAGACAGAGATGCAGCAGGTGTTGCAGCAGCAGGATATGCAGAAGCAGATGTTGCAGCAGGCGCAGCACCAGCAGATGCAACAACAGGAGATGCAGCAGAAGGAGCTGCTGCAGCAGCACATGCAGAAGGTGATGCAGCTGTAGGAGATGCAGCAGAAGGAGATGCAGCAGGAGATTCAGCAGCAGGAGATTCAGCAGCAGGAGATTCAGCATGATATGTAGAAGCATGAGATGCCGCAGGAGATTCATCAGGAGATTCAGCAGCAACTGATGCAGCAGCAGGAGAAGCAGCAGGAGATGCAGCAGCAGCAGGAGATGCTAAAGCAGATGCAGCAGGAAATGAAGATTCAGCAGAAGATGCAGTAGGAAGAGATTCTTCAACATATGCAGCAGAATGATATGATGCAGCAACAGGAGATACAGCAGGATATGGAGAAAGAGGAGATGATGCAGAAGACGCAGTAGCAGCAGACGCAGCAGGAGGAGGTGCAGAAGCAGCAGATTCAGCAGGAGAAGATTCAGCAGCAGGAGAAGCATATATATAGAAGGAGATACGTCAGGAGATTTAGCAGGATATGTAGCAGCATGAGATGCCGCCGGAGATTCAGGAGGAGATTCAGCAGAAGGAGATGCAAGAGCAGGAGATGCATCAGCAGGAGATGCAGCAGCAGACAAGGCAAAAGGAGATGCAGAAACAGGAGATGGAGCAGCAGGACATGGATCAAGAGATGAAGCAGCAGGAGATTCATTGGGAGATGCAGTAGACGGATATGAAAGAGCAGGAGCTATAGCAGCAGGAGATGCAGCCTGAGATGCAGCAGGATGAGATGAAGCAGGAGGGGATGTATCAGGAGATGCAGAATCAGCAGATACAGCAGGAGATGCTGTAGCTGGAGATGCAGAAGGAGATGCAGCAGGAGGAGATGCAGCAGCAGGAGATGCAGCAGGAAGAGATGCAACAGGAAATGCAGCAGAAGGAGGTACAGAAGTACCAGATGCAGCAGTATATACGGCAGAAGGAGATGAATAAGAGGTGCAGCAGCAATTGATGCAGCAGGAGTTGCTGGAGCCGGAGATGCAGAAGAAGTAGATGCAGAAGCAGACAGATGCAGCAGGACATGCATCAAAAGGCAATGCAGCAAAACATACATCAGCAGGAGACACAGCAGCAGGATATTAGGCAGGAGATGCACCAGCAGCAGAAGCAGCAGCAGATGCAGCAGCAAAGGGTGCAGGATGAGATGCAGCAAGAATTGCATCAGCACGAGATACTGCTGGAAATTCAGTAGGATATGCAGCAGCAAGAGATTTTTCAACAGCAGATGCAGCAGGATGTGCAGCAGCAGATGCAGCTGCATGAGGTGTATCAGCAGGAGATGTTGCAGGAGATGCATATTCAGCAGGTGATGCACCAGGATATGCAGCAGGAGATTCAACAGAAGGAAATGCAGCAGGAAAGCAGCCGGAGATGAAGCAGCAGGAGATGCAGTAAAAGAAGATGCAGCCGCAAAAGAGGCAGCAGCAGATTCAGCAGGAATTGCAGCAGCAGGAGATGAAGAGGCAAGAGATTCAGCAGCAGGAGATGCAGCATCAGGAGATTGAGAAAGAGATGCACCAGCAGGAAATGCATCAGCAGATTGTGCAGCAGGAGATTCAGTAGAAAATGCAGCAGGAGATATAGAAGGAGATTCAGCAGCAGGGGATGTAGTAGGAGATGCGGCCGGAAAGACATCAGCAGGAATTTTAGCAGGAGATGCTGGAGGAGATTCTGCAGAAGAAGATTCAGCAGGAGATGCAGCAGGAGATGAAATAGCAACATAGGCATCCGCAGGAAGTGCAGCAGGAGATTCAGCAGGAGATGTAGCAGCAGGAGATGCAGCCACAGATGCCTTCAACAGGATATGCAGCTGAAATGCAGAAGCACTAGATGCATCCGTAGAAGACTGAGCAGCAGATGCAGCAGGAATGTTTCTGCAGATGCAACTACAGATGCATCCACAGAAGATGCAGCAAGAGATGAAGCAGCAGGCTATAGAGCAGCAGGAGATGAAGCAGCAGATGCAGCAGCAGGAGATGCAGGAGGACTTCAAGCAGAATGAGATGCAGCAGCAGCAAATGTAGCAGGAGGTGCAGCAGTACATGAAGCATCAGGAAATGGAGCACCAGATTGAGCAGCAGCACTAAATGCAGCAGAATATGCAGCAGGAGGTAATGCAGCAGGTGATGCAGAGGCAGCAGATGCAGCAGCAATAGATGCAGCAGCAGATGCATCATGATATGCAGATTCAGTAGGAGATGTAGCAGCAGAAGATGCTGCAGGAGATGCAGCAGCAGGAGATGCAGCCGGGGATGCATGTTCACCAGTAGATTCAGCAGAAACTTCAGAAGGAGATGCAGCAGCTAGAGATTTAGCAGGAGATGCAGCAGTAGATGAAGCAGCAGCATATGCAACAGCAGATGCACCAGATGGAGCAGAAAGAGATGCAGCAGGGGATGGAGCAGCAGATGCAACGGGAAATGATGCATCAGGAGATGCATCCACAGATGCATGAGTAGAGGATGCATCAAGAGATGAAGCAACAGGAGATACAGAAGCAGATGATGCCGCAGGAGATGCAGCAGTAGGAAATGAAGCAAGATATGCTGCAGGTGAGATGCAGAAGGATATGAAGAAGGAGATGCAGCAGCAGGAGATGCAACAGGGGATGCATATTCAGGTATAGATTCAGCAGAAACTTTAGAAGGAGATGAAGAAGCAGGAGATATAGCAGGAGATGCAGCAGTAGATGAAGCAGCAGCATATGCAACAGCAGATGCACCAGATGGAGCAGAAAGAGATGCAGCAGGGGATGGAGCAGCAGATGCAATAGGAAATGACGCATGAGGAGATGCATCCGCAGATGCATGAGCAGAGGATGCATCAGGAGATGTAGCAGCAGGAGATACAGAAGCAGGAGATGAAGCAGCAGATGCAGCATCAGTAGATGCAGGAGGACATCAAGTAATAGGGGCTGCTCCTGCTTCCTCATTTTTTCTATATCTCCCGCTGCAACTTCTGCTGCTGCCTTTGCTGGCGCATTTCCTGCTGATGCATCTCCTGCTACATCTCCTTCTTCTGCATTTAAATTTGCTACATTTCCGGCTGAAATTGCTGCTGAATCTGCTGCTGCATCCCCTGCTGCTGATTCTCCTGCTTCTGCATATCCTGCTGCTTTATGGTCTGTTTCATCTACTGCTGCTGCATATCCTCCTACATCTTCTGCTGCTACACTTCCTTCTGCTGCATCTGCTACTGCATCTCCTGCTGCATCTCCTTCTGCTCTATCTCCTGCTGAAAATCCTGCTGCATCTCCTACGGCTGCATCTCCTGCAGCTGAATCTGCTGCCGCAGTGCTGTGGTTGCATCTCTTGCTGCTACATCTCCTGTTGCTGCATCTCCTTCAGAATATCCTGATGATGCAGATGCAGCAGCTGGAGCAGCAGGAGATGCAGCAGGAGATGCCCCAGCAGGAGATGGAGCAGGGGATACAGCAGCAAGAGAAGCAGCAGTAGATGCAGCAGCAATATCTGCAGCAAAAAGAGATGAAGCAAGATAGGAAGCCTCAGGAGACTAAGCAAGAGTTGATGCATTAGGAGATTCGGCAGCAGGCTGTGCAGCAGCAGTAGATGCAGCAGAGAATGGAGCAGCACGCGATTAAGCAGTAGGAGATGGCACAGGAGATGCAGCTGCAGGAGATGCAGCAGAGTTTGCAGCAGCAGGAGATGCAGAAGCAGGAGATCCAGCTAGAAAGCACCATCATAAGATGAATCCGCCGATGCAACAGGAGGATATGGAGCAGGAGATGCAGAAGGAGATGCAGTAGCAGGAGATGTAGCAGCAGGATATGCAGCAAGAGGCTGAGCAAGAGGAGATGTACCCTGAGATGCAGCAGCAGGAAATGCAGCGGGAGATGTAGAAGCAGACGAAGCAGTAGCAGATGCAGCAGCAAGATAGGCATCAGAAGGAGATAAAACAGGAGATGCAAAAGCAGGAGATTAAGCTACAGTAGATGCAGTAGGAGATGCAGTAGCAACAGATACAGCATCAGGAGATTCAGCTGCAGTAGATGCAGGAGCAGATTCAGAAGCAGATTCCGTAAGAGATGCAGCAGCAGGAGATTGATAAGCAAAAATATAGCAGCAGGAGATGCAGCAGCAGGAAATTCAGGAGGAGACGTGGCAGCAGCAGAAGCAGCAGGTAATGCAGCAGCAGTAGATGAAGTAGGCTTAGAAGCAGCTGTAGATGCAGCAGGGTATGCAAGAGCAGGAGATTCAGCATCAGGAGGTGAAGCAGGGGAGATGCATCATCAGATGAATCCGTTGATGCATCAGAGGAAGTTGCAGAAGGAGGGGCAGCAGCAGGAATTTCAGGAGAGGATGCAGCAGCAATAGATGCAGGTGTAGATCCAGGAGGAGGACATAGAGAAGCAGGAGATGCAGCAGCACATGCAGCAGCAAATGCAGGAGATGAAGCAGTAGGAGAATCAGCAGGAAGAGATTGAGCAGGAGGTGCATCAGCAGGAGATGCAGCATTAGGAGATGTACCAGTGGATGCAGCAGCAGGAGATGCAGCTGGAGATGCAGCAGCAATAGATTGAGAAAGATATACAGAAGCAGGAGATGCATCAGCGGGAGGTGTGGCATGAGAGGCAGAAGAAGAAGATCCTGCAGCAGATGCAGTAGCATATGCAGCACCAGCAGATGCAGCAGCAGGAGATTCAGCAGCAGGAGATGCAGCAGTCAGAGATGCAGCAGGTTATGCATCAGCAGAAGATGCATAAGCAGGAGTTCAGCAGCAGGAGCTGCTGTAGGTGGAGATGCAGCAAGAGGAGATGCAGCAGTTTATGCAGCAGCAGGAGATGCAGCAGGAGATGTGGTAGGATTAGATTCAGCAGGAGATGCAGCAGGAGATGCAGTAGTAGGAGATGAAGCAGTATATGAAGCAGCAGCAGATGCAGCAGGTAATACTGGAGATGCAGCAGTAGGAGATGAATCAAGAGATGCAGCAGGAGATGCATCAGGAGAAGCAGGAGCAGGAAATGCAGCAGCAGGAGATGCAGCAGCAGAGATGCAGGAGTAGGAGAGGCAGAAGCAGGAGATGTGGCAGCAGGACATGCAAAAGGATATGCAGAAGCAGGAGATGCGGCAGCAGGAGAGGCACGATGTGATTCAGCAGGAGATTCAGCAGAAGATAGAGAAGCAGGAGATGCAGCAGGAGATGCATCCGCAGGAGATGCAGGAAAAGCATCAGCTGATGCAGGAGGAGATTTAGCTGCATTTCCTGCTTCATCTGCTGATGCATCTGCTGCTGCTCTGTGTCCTGCTACATCTCGTCATCCTATCTCCTGCTACATATCCTGCTGCTGCAACTCCTAATGCATCTCATGATAATGTTTTATCTCCTGCTACTGCATCTCCTGCTGCACCTACTGCTGCTGCATTTCCTGCTGCATCTTCTACTGCTGCATCTCCTGCTGATGGGTCTGATGCAGCATCTCTTGCTCTTGCATCTCCTGCTGCATCTCTTGCTGGTGCACTACCTGCTCTGTCTCATCCTACTGCATCTCCTCCTGCTGCATATCCTGCTTCTGTATATACTGCTGCCTTTCCTGCTGCTGCATCTCCTGCTGCTGAATCTCTTTCTGCATCTCCTTCTTCTGATTCTCCTTCTGCTCTATTACTTTCTGCATCGATTCCTGCTGCATGTCCTGCTGCTGCATCAACTCCTGCTTCATCTGCTTCTGCATCTTTTCCTGATGCATCTCCTGCTAAATCTGCATCTCCTGCTGCATCTTCTTCTCCATCTCCTGCTGATGCATCTCCTGCTCTTGCATCTCCTTCTGCTGAATCTCCTCCTCAATCTCCGGCGGCATCTCATTCTGCTACATATCCTGCTACATCTCCTGATATATCTCCTTCTGAATCTGCATCTCCTGCTACTTCTTTTGCAGTACCATCTCCTGCTTCTTAATCTCCTGCTGCTGAATCACCTGCCGCTGCATCTGCTGCATAATCTCCTCTTTCCCTGCTGTATCTCCTGTTGCTGCATCATATCACACTGCTGCATATGTTGAAGAATCTCTTCCTACTGCATCTTCTGCTGAATCTTCATTTCCTGCTGCATCTGCTTCTGCATCTCCTACTGCTGCTGCATCTCCAGCTGCTTCTCCTGCTGCTGCATCAGTTGCTGATGAATCTCCTGCTGCATCTCCTTCTGAATATGCATCTCCTCAGGCATCTCCACCTGCTGCCACTCCTACTGCTGCATTTGCTTCCTTCTACCTGATGTCTTCCTGCATTTCCTGCTGCTGCATGTGCTGCTTCATCTCCTGCTGCTGTATAGCCTGTTTCTGCATCTCCTGTTCCTTCATATCCTGCTCTTGCATCTCCTTCTGCTGAATCTCCTCCTGAATCTCTGGTGACATCTCATGCTGCTACATATCCTGCTACATCTGACGTATCTCCTTCTGAATATGCATCTCCAGCTGCACCTCCAGCTTCTGAATCTCCTGATGCCGTGTCTGCTACTGAATATCCGTTGTCTGCTGCTGAATCTCCTTCTGCATCTGAATGTCATGCTGCATCGGCTGCTGCTGCATCTCCTACTGCTGCATCACCTTCTACATGTGCTGCTGCAGCATCTCCTAATGCTGCATCTCCTGTTGCTGCATCTGCTGGTGCTGCACCTGCTGCAACATCTGCTTCTGCATCTCCTGCTGCAGCACCTCCTGCTGCATCTTCGTCTGAATCATTTGGTGCTGCATTTCCTGTTGATGCATATTCTCCTTCAACTCCTGCTGCTGCATTACCTTCAGCTGCATTTTCTACTGAATCTCCTGCTGCCTTTTCTACTGACTCTCCTGCTGCACAATCTCCTATGGAATTTCCTGCTGCACAATCTGCTGATGCATTTCCTGCTGATGCATCTCCTGCTGAATCTCCTGCCTCTTCATCTCCTTCTGCTGAATCTCCTGCCTCTTCATCTCCTGCTGCTGCAATTCCTGCTGAATCTGCTGCTGCCTCTGGTTCGCCTGCATCTTCTTTTCCTGCATCTCCTGCTGCTGCATCTCCGGCTGATTTCCTGCTGCATTTCCTTCTCTTGAATCTCCTGCTGCATATCCTGGTGCATCACCTGCTGAATATGCATCTCCTGCTACATCTCCTGCTGATACACCTCATGCAGATGCATCTGCTGCTGCATATCCTGCTGCATCTGCTGTTGCCATATCTCTTGCTGTTGCATAACCTACTGAATTTCTAACAGTATCTCGTGCTGATACAATTCTTGCTGCATCTCATCCTGCATCCTTTGCTGCTGCATCTGCTTCTGCTTCTGGTGTTGCTACATCTCCATCTGTGTCTGCTGCTTCATCTGCTGCTGAATCTCCTGCTGCATATGGTTCTGCATCTTCTGCTGCATATGGTGCTGCTTCTCCTGCTGCTGCATCAGTTCCTGCTGAATCTCCAGATGAATCTCCTGCAGCATCTCATGCTTCTACATATCATGCTGAATCTCCTTTTGCATCTCCTTCTGAATATGCATCTCCTGATGCAACTCCATCTGCTGCCACTCCTACTGCTGCGTTTGTTTCTGCATCTCCTGATGCATCTCCTGCTGCTGAATCTCCTGATGCCGTTTCTGCTGCTGAATATCTTTGGAACTACTGCTGAATATCTTTTTGCTCCTGATGAATATCCTTTGTCTCCTGCTGAATCTCCTGCTGCTGAATCTCCTGCTGCATCTACTGCTGCTGCATCTCCTACAGCTGCATCACCTTTTACATGAGCTGTTGCAGCATCTCCTTCTGCTGCATCTCCTGTTGCTGCATAAGCTGGTGCTGCACCTGCTGCCACATCTTCTTCTGCATATCCTACTGCTGCACCTCCTGCTGCATCTCTGTATGAATCTTTTGGTGCAGAATTTCTTGCTGATGCATATTCTGCTTCAACTCCTGCAGCTGCATTACCTTCTGCATCTATTCCTGTTGTATTTCCGGCTGCTTCATCTCCTGCTGCTGCATCTGCTGATACTGCATGTGCTGCTGCATCTCCTGCTGCATCTCTTGGTGCTGCATCTTCTGGTGTTGCATCTCCTGCTGCATCTCTTGCGACATCACTTGCTCCTGTATCTCCTGATGCTACATCTCCTGATGTATCCTCTGCTCATGCATCTGCAGATGTATCTGCAGAAGTATCTCCATTTCCTGCTGCATCTGCTGCTCAATCTTCTACTGATGCATCGAGTGCTTCTGCATTTCCTCCTGAAGGCATCTGCAGCTGCATCTCCTGCTGCTACATCACCTGCTGAATCTGCTCTTGCCCTTCCTGCTGTAACCTCTGATGCGTATGTTGCTACTTCATCTCCTGATGCATCTCCTACTCTAAATCCTGCTGAACTTTCTTCTGCAGAATCTCCTCCTGCAACTCCTGCTGATGTATCTCCTGCTGCATCTCCTACTACATCTCCTGCTGCTGAATCTCCTTCTGTATCTCCTGCTGCATCTTCTGCTGAATCTTCCGCTGAATCTCCTGCTGCAGACTCTCCTACGGTCTTTCCTGCTGCAGAACCTCCTGCTACATTTCCTGCTGTTGCATCTCCTGCTGAATCTCCTGCCTCTTCATCACCTGCTGCTGATTCTCCTGCATCTGCTGCGGCTGCATCATCTTCTACTGCGTCTCCTGCTACTGCATCTCCTTCTTCTGAATCTCCTGCTGCTCTATTACATTCTGCATCGACTCTTCCTGCATGTCCTGCTGCTGCATCGACTTCTGCTGCATCTGCTTCTGCATCTCCTGCTGATGCATCTCCTGCTAAATCTGCATCTCCTGCTAAATCTGCATCTCCATCTCCTGCTGATGCATCTCCTGCTCTTGCATCTCCTTCTGCTGAATCTCTTACTCAATCTCTGGCGGCATCTCATGCTGCTACATATCCTGCTACATATTTCCTGACATATCTCCTTCTGAACATGCATCTCCTGCTGCTTCTTTTGCAGTTGAATCTCCTGCTTCTTAAACTCCTGCTGCTGTGTCTGCTGCATCATCTCCTCTTTCTCCATATCCTGCTGTATCTCCTGTTGCTGCATCATATCATGCTGCTGCATATGTTGAAGAATCGCTTCCTACTGCATCTTCTGCTGAATCTTCATTTCCTGCTGCATCTGCTTCTGCATCTCCTGCTGCTGCTGCGTCTCCTGCTGCTTCTCCTGCTGCTGCATCAGTTGCTGCTGAATCTCCTGATGAGTCTCCTGTGGCATCTCATACTTCTACATATCATGCTGAATCTCCTGCTGCTGAATCTCCTGCTGCATCTGCTGCTGATGCATCTCATACAGTAGCACCACCTTCTGCATGTGCTGCTGCAGCATCTCCTTCTGCTGCCACTCCTGTTACTGCATCTGCTGCTGCATCTGCTGCTTCATCTCCTGCTGCTATATCTCCTGCTTCATTTCCGTCTGAATTACTTGGTGCTGCATTTCCTGCTGATGCATATTCTGCTTTAAATCCTGCTGCAGCATTACCTTCTGCATCTATTCCTGTTGTATTTCCTGCTGCTGCATCTCCTGCTGCTGCATCTGCTGCTTCATCTCCTGCTGCGGCATCTGCTGATACTGCATGTGCTGCTGCTTTTACTGCTGCATCTCTTGGTGCTGCATCTTCCGGTGTTGCATCTCCTGCTGCATCTCATGAAGCATCACCTGCTCCTGTATCTCCTGCTGCTACATCTCCTGATGCATCCTCTGCTTATGCATCTGCAGATACATCTCCTTATGCACCATTTCCTATTGCATCTGCTGCTCCATCCCCTGCTGCATCTCTTTCTGCTCCATCTGGTGCATCTGCTGTTGCATATGTTGCTGCTTCATCTACTGCTGCATCTCCTGCTAAATCTCCTGCTGCTTCATCTCCTACTGAAGTTTCTGCTGAATCTCCTGCTGAATATGCATCCCATGCTGCATCTCCTGCTGCTGCATCTCCTGCTTCATATCCTACTGCATCTCCTCCTGCAGCATATCTTAATGCATTTCCTTCTGCTGCATCTCCTGCTGCATCATCTGCTGCAGCGCCTTCTACTGCTACATCTCTTACTGAATCAGCATCTCATGATGCATCTATTGCTGCTGCATTTGCTGCCTCTGCAGCTGCAAAGGCATCACCTGCTGCTGCATCACCTGCTGCTGCATCACCTGCTGCATTACATCCTGCTGCATATTCTGCTGCATATCCTGCTGCTGTTTAATCTGCTGCTCCAATTCCTGCTGCTTCATGTACTGCTGCATCTCCTGCTAAACTTGCTGCTGCTGCATCTCATTCTACTTGATGTCCTCCTGCATCTCCTGCTGCTGTATTGAGTGCTGCTTCATCTCCTGCTGCATCCTCTGCGGATGCAGCTGTGGTTGCATCTGCAGAAGCATCTCCATTTCCTGCTGCATCTGCTGCTCAATCTTCTACGGATGCATCTAGTGCTTCTGCATTTCAGCTGCATATCCTGCTGAAGGCATCTGCGGCTGCATCTCCTGCTGCTACATCTCCTGCTGAATCTCCTGCTGCACTTCCTGCTGTAAATGATGATGCCTATGTTGCTATTTCATCTCCTGATACATCTCCTGCTAAATATTTTTCTGCAGAATCTCCTCCAGCATCTCCTGCTACAATTCCTGCTGATGTATCTCCTGCTGCATCTCCTACTAGATCCCCTGCTGCTGAATCTCCTTCTACATCTCCTGCTGCATCTCCTGCTATTTCATCTCCTGATACATCTCCTGCTAAATATTTTTCTGCAGAATCTCCTCCAGCATCTGCTGCTACAATTCCTGCTGATGTCTTTCCTGCTGCATCTCCTACTACATCCCCTGCTGCTGAATCTCCTTCCTTATCTCCGGCTGCATCTCCTGCTGCATCTTCTGCTAGTGCATGTTCTGCTGCATTTCCTGCTGATGCATATCCTACTGCTGTATTTCTTGATGCATCTTTTTCTGCTTTATCTTCTGCATATCCTGCTGCATCTCTTCCTGCTGGGTCTCCTCCTACTACATCTTCAGCATATGCTGCTGCATCTGGTGCTGCTTCACATATTGCTGCATCTCCTGCTAGTACATCTGCTGCTGCATCTCCTGTTACTTCATCTACTGCTGAATCTGCATCTCCTCTTTCGTCTGCTTCCTGCATCTCCTGCTGCTGAATCTCCTGCTGCTGCATCTGCTGGTGTTGCATCTGCTACTGCATCTGCTGCAGGATCTTCTTCTTCTGCCTCTCATGCCACATCTCCCGCTGATGCATCTCCTGCTTCTGTATATCTTGCTCAATCTACTGCTGCTGCATCTCCAGCTGCATCTCCTGCTGCTGCATCTCTTGCATCTTTTGGTGCATCTGCTGTAGATTAATCTACTGCCGCATCTCCTCTTGCTTCATCTTCTTATTTTTTGTTGTCTTCCTGCATCACCTGATGATCCATCTGCTGCTGCTGCATACACTGCTGCGTCTTCTGCTGCTGAATTCACTTCTGCTGCATCTGCTGCTGCATCACCTTCTACTGAATCCCCTGATGCATCTCCTGCTGCTGCATCCACTGGTACATCTCCTAATGCTGCATCTTCTGCTGATGCACCTCCTGATGCATCTCCTGCTCAATCTCCTCCTGCTGCTTCTCCTACTGCTTCATCTCCTGCATCTGCTGCTGCATCTGCTGCTACATCTCCTGCTTCTCTATGTCCTCCTCCTGCATCACCACCTGCATCTATTGCTGCTGCATCGTCTGCTGAACCTCCTGCTGCTGCATCTCCTTCTGCAACTTCCTCTGATGCATCAGCAGATTCATCTCAGGATGCATCTCCCCTGCTTCACCTCCTGATGCTGAATCTCCTGCTCTTGCATACCCTGCTGAATCTACAGCTGCTTCTAAGCCTACTTCATCTACTGCTGCTGCATTACCTGCTGCTTCTGCTGCTGCATCTCCTCCTGAATTTCCTGCTGCTGCATCTCCTGCTGCTATATCTTTTGCTTATCATTCTCCTGCTGCTGCATCTCTTACGGAATTGGCTTCTGAATCTGCTCCTGCATCTACTGCAGCTGAATCTCCTGATGCTGTATCTGTTGCTACTGCATCTCCTAATGCATCTCCTGTAGCTTAATCTCCTGCTTTTGCATCTCCTGTTTTACCTCCTTCTGATGCCTATCTTGCTGCTGCATCTGCTGCTGCTTCGTCTGCTTCTACATCTCCCGCTGCATTTCCTCCTGCTGCATCTCAGGGTACATCTCCTCTTGTTCAGTCTCTTGCTGCATATCCTGCTGCTACATCTCCTGCTAATGCATCTCCTTCTGCATCTCCTGCTGCATCTATTGCGGCTGCATCTCCTGCTCTACTCTAAGATGCAGCAAGAAGAGATGGGACAGGAGATGCAGCAGCAGGAGATTCAGCAGGAAATGCAGCAGGAGGAGATGCTGCAACAGCTCATGCAAAAGTTGATGCAGCTGTAGGAGATGCAGCAGCAGTAGATGCAGCAGGAGATTCAGCAGCAGGAGATTCAGCAGGAGACAAAGGATATTCATCAGGAGCAAAAAGATATTCAGCAGTAGTTCCAAAGATATTCAGCAGCAGAAACGGCATCAGGAGATTCAGCAGCAGGAGATGCATCAGGAGATGCAGAAACAAACGCAGCAGTAGGAGTGGCAGCAGATGGAGATGCATCAGGAGATGCATATTCAGAAGGAGATGCAAAAGGAGATTCAGCATGATATGTAGAAGCATGAGATGCTGCAGGAGATTCATCTGGAGATTCAGCAGGAACTGATGCAGCAGCAGTAGAAGCAGCACCATATGTAGCAGAAGATGCAGAACCATATGCAGCAGGAGATGCAGAACCATATGCAGCAGGAGATACAGCAGTAGATGAAGTAGCAGACGCAGCTGGAGATGTAGCAACACCAGAAGCAGAAGCAGATGCAGCAGCAAAGGATGCAGGATGAGATGCAGCAAGAATTGCATCAGCACGAGATACTGCTGGAAAATCAGTAGGTTATGCAACAGCAAGCAATTTGGCAACAGCAGATGCAGCAGGATATGCAGCAGCAGATGCATCTGCATGAGGTGTATCAGCAGGAGATGTAGCAGGAGATGCATATTCAGCAGGTGATGCACCAGGATATGCAGCAGGAGAATCAACAGAAGGAAATAGAGCAGGAAATCAGCCAGAGATGCAGCAGCAGGAGATGCAGGAAAAGAAGATGCAGCCGCACCAGAGACAGCAGCAGATTCAGCAGGAATTGCAGCAGCAGGAGATGAAGAGGCAGGAGATTCAGCAGAAGGAGATGAAGAGGCAGGAGATTCAGCAGGAGATGCATCAGCAGGAAATGCATCAGCAGATTGTGCAGCAGGAAATTCCATAGGAGATTGTGCAGGAGGAGATTCAGTTTATGAGGCAGCGGGACATTCAGTAGAAAATGCAGCTGAAGGTAATGCAGCAGCAGGAGTTGGAGGAGAATATGCATCAGCAGGAAATGCAGCACCAAAAGATTCAGACGAAGATGCAGCAGGAGGTGCAGCAGCAGATGTTGCAGCAGGTGCAGCACCAGCAGATGCAGCAACAGGAGATGCAGCATTAGGAGATGCTGCAGCAGCACATGTAGAAGGTGATGCAGCAGTAGGAGATGCAGCAGCAGCAGATGCAGCAGGACATTCAGATGCAGGAGATTCAGCAGCAGACAAAGGATATTCAGTAGCAAACACGGCATCAGGAGATTCAGAAGCTGGAGGTGCAGCTGGAGATGCAGAAGCAAACGCAGCAGTAGGAGTGGCAGCAGGTGGAGATGCCTGAGGAGATGCATATTCAGAAGGAGATGCAGCAGGAGATTCATCAGCAACTGATGCAGCAGCAGGAGATGCAGCAGCAGTAGGAGATGCAGAAGCAGATGCAGCAGGAAATGAAGATTAATCAGAAGATGGAGTAGGAAGAGATTCTTCAACATATGCAGCAGCAGGATATGATGCAGCAACAGGAGATACAGCAGGTTATGGAGAAAGAGGAGATTATGCAGAAGATGCAGCGGCAGGTGATTCAGCAGCAGGAGATTAAGAAGCAGGAGATTCAACTGCAAAAGAAGCAGCAGGAGATGCAGATTCAGAAGGAGATATATCAGGAGATGTAGCAGGATATGTAGCAGAATGAGATGCCGCCGGAGATTGAGGAGGAGATTCAGCAGAAGGAGATGCAAGAGCAGGAGATGCATCAGCAGGAGATGGAGAAGAAGATGCAGCAGGAGATGCAGATTTAGCAGGAGATGCATCAGGAAAAGATGCAGAAGCAGATGAAGTAGGAGTTGATGCAGCAGCAGGACATGCAGCAGGAGTCGATGCAGAAAGTAATAAAGCAGCAGGAGAATCAGAAGAAGGAGATGCAGAAAGAGATTCAGCAGCAGGAGATGCAGCAGCAGGAAAGGCAGCAGTATATACAGAAGCAGGATATGCAGCAGGAGGAGATGCAGTAGGATGAGACAGAGCAGGTAGTGCACCAGCAAGAGATGCAGCAGGAGATGCAAGAGCAAGAGATGCTGCATCAGACCCATCAGCAGGAGATGCAGCAGTAGAAGATGCAGCAGGAAATGCAGCAGCAGTAGGTGCAGCAGGAGATGCAGTAGCAGGAGATAAAGCATTATCATGAGATGCATTAGGAGTTGCAGCAGCAGGATATGTAGCAGGAGATAGGATGACGAGATGTAGCAGGACACAGAGCAGCAGCAGATGCATCAGCAGATGAAGCAGGAAATGCAGCTAAATCTCCTGCATCAGCTGATGCTTTTCCTGCATCTCCTGCGGATGCATCTCCTGCTGCATCTCCTGCTTCTCTATCTTCTGCTGAATCTCCTGCTGAATCACATCGTGCCTCTCCTGCTGCCGCATCTCCTGCTTCTGCATATCCTTTTGCATGTCCTGCTGCCACATCTCCTGCTTCTGCCTCTCCTACTCCTGCATCTTTGCTGCTGCATCTCCTGCTGCTGCATTTCCTGCTCCTGCTTCTCCTGATGCATCTCCTGCTGCATCTCTTGATTCATCTCCTACTGCTGCATCTCCAGTATTACCTGCTGCATCTGCTGCTGCTTCATATACTGCTTCATCTCCTACTACTGCATCTCCTGCTGCATCTCCTGCTGAATCTAATCCTACCACATCTCCTGCTGCATCTCCTGCTACTGCATAAACTGCTGCATCTCCTCTTGCTGCATCTCCACCTACTGCAGCTCCTGCTGCTGAACTCCTACTTATGCATCTTCTGCTGATGCATAACCTGCTGCATCTCTGACTGCTGCATCTCCTGCTGCTGAATCTCCTGCTGCTGCATCTGCTGGTGCTGCATATGCTACTGCATCTGCTGCAGGATCTTCTTCTTCTGCCTCTCATGCCACACCTCCCGCTGATGCATCTCCTGCTTCTGTATATCTTTCTCAATCTATTGCTGCTGCATCTCCTTCTGCAACTTCCTCTGATGCATCAACGGATTCATCTGATGATGCATCTCCCCTGCTTCATCTCCTGATGCTGAATCTCCTGCTCTTGCATACCCTGCTGCATCTACAGCTGCTTCTAAGCCTACTTCATCTACTTCTGCTGCATTACCTGCTGCTTCTGCTGCTGCCACGTCTCCTCCTGAATTTCCTGCTGCTGCATCTCCTGCTGCTATATTTTTGCTTATCAATCTCCTGCTGCTGCATCTCTTACGGAATCTGCTTCTGAATCTGCTCCTGCATCTCCTGCAGCTGAATCTCCTGATGCTGTATCTGCTGCTACTGCATCTCTTAATGCATCTCCTGTAGCTTAATCTCCTGCTTTTGCATCTCCTGTTTTATCTCCTTCTCATGCCTATCTTGCTGCTGCATCTGCTGCTGCTTCGTCTGCTTCTACATCTCCCGCTGCATTTCCTCCTGCTGCATCTCAGGGTACATCTCCTCTTGTTCAGTCTCTTGCTGCATATCCTGCTGCTACATCTCCTGCTAATGCATCTCCTTCTGCATCTCCTGCTGCATCTCTTGCGGCTGCATCTCCTGCTCCATATCCTCCTGTTGCATCGGTGGATTCATCTTATGATGGTGCTTTCTAGCTGGATCTCCTGCTTCTGCATCTCCTGCTGCTGCAAACTCTGCTGCATCTCCTGCAGCTGCATCTCCTGTGCCATCTCCTACTGCTTAATCTCGTGCTGCTCCATTCTCTGCTGCATCTACTGCTGCTGCACAGCCTGCTGCCGAATCTCCTAATGCATCTACTCTTGCTTAGTCTCCTGAGGCTTCCTATCTTGCTTCATCTCTTTTTGCTGCAGATATTGCTGCTGCATCTACTGCTGCTTCTCTTGCTGCTGTATCCACTGCTCCATCTCCTGCTGGGGCATCTCCTTCTGCATCTCCTGCTGCTCCAGCTGCTGCATCTGCATCATCAGGATATTCTGCAGGAGATGCAGCAACAGGAGATGTAGCAGCAGGAGATGCAACCACAGCACTGCGGCAGCAGATTCAGCTGCAGGAGATGCAGCCGTAGGAGATGCAGCAGGATTTTCAGCAGGAGATAGAGCAGAAGGAGATGCAGCAGGGGATGCAGTAGCAGATGCAGCAGAAGGAAGTGTAGCAGCAGAAGATGTAGGAGGATATGCAGCAGCAGTAGATGAAACAGACCATAAAGCAGCAGGATATGCAGAAGCAGGAGAATCAGCAGCAGGGGATGCAGCAGCAGATTCAGCAGCAAATTCAGCCGGAAATGTAGCAAATTTAAATGCAGAAGAAGGAGATGTAGCAGGAGATGCATCAGCAGGAAATGCGCCAGCAGAGGCAGCAGCAGAAGTTGCAGCGGGAGATATAGAAAAAATGAGGAAGCAGGAGCAGCCCCTATTACTTGATGTCCTCCTGCATCAACTGATGCTGCATCGGCTGCTTCATCTCCTGCTTCTGTATCTCCTGCTGCTACATCTCCTGATGCATCCTCTGCTCATGCATCTGCGGATGCATCTCCTCATGCGTCATTTCCTATTGCATCTGCTGCTCCATCCACTGCTGCATCTCTTTCTGCTCCATCTGGTGCATCTGCTGTTGCATATGCTGCTGCTTCATCTACTGCTGCATCTCCTGCTAAATCTCTTGCTGCTGCATCTCCTTCTGAAGTTTCTGCTGAATCTACTGGTGAACATGCATCCCCGGCTGCATCTCCTGCTGCTGCATCTCCTGCAGCATCTTCTGCTGCTACATCTCCTACTGAATCTGCATATCATGATGCATCTGCTGCTGCATCTATTGCTGCTGCATCTGCTGCCTCTGCATCACCTGCTGCATTAGCTCCTGCTGCATAGTCTGCTGCGTTTAGTGCTGCTGCTTAATCTGGTGCTCCATTTCCTGACGCTTCATGTACTGCTGCATCTCCTTGATATGCTGCTCCATATCCTGATGCTTCATGTACTGCTGCACCTCCTGCTACATTTGCTGCTGCTGCATCTCATTCTACTTGAAGTCCTCCTGCATCTCCTGCTGCTGCATCTGCTGCTTCATCTCCTGCTGCTCTATAGCCTGCTGCTTCATCTCTTGCTGCATCTTCTGTGGATGCATCTGTAGTTGCATCTGCATAAACATTCCTGCTGCATCTGCTGCTCAATCATCTACGGATGCATCTAGTGCTTCTGCATTTCAGCTGCATATCCTGTTGAAGGCATCTGCGGCTGCATCTCCTGCCGCTACATCTCCTGCTGAATCTCCTGCTGCACTTCCTGCTGTAACTGCTGATGCCTATGTTGCTATTTCATCTCCTGCTGCATCTCCTGCTGAATCTTCTTCTGCAGAATCTCCTCCAGCATCTCCTGCTAAAATTCCTGCTGATGTCTTTCCGGCTGCATCTCCTACTACATCCCCTGCTGCTGAATCTCCTTCTATATCTCCTGCTGCATTTTCTACTGAATCTCCTGCTGCACAATCTGCTGATGCATTTCCTGCTGGTGCATCTCCTGCTGAATATCCTGATGCTGCATCTCCTGCTGCTGAATCTCTTGCCTCTTCATCTCCTGCTGCTGCAATTCCTGCTGAATCTGCTGCTGCCTCTTGTGTGGCTGCATCTTCTTTTACTGCATCTCCTGCTGCTTCATCTTCGGCTGCTTTCCTGCTGCATTTCCTTCTGTTGAATCTCCTGCTGCATATCCTGGTGCATCACCTGCTGAATATGCATCTCCTGCTACATCTCCTGCTGATACACCTCATGCAGATGCATCTGCTGCTGCATATCCTGCTGCATCTGCTGTTGTCAAATCTCTTGCTGTTGCATATCGTACTGAATTTCCAGCAGTATCTCGTGCTGATGCAATTCTTGCTGCATCTCATCCTGCACCCTTTGCTGCTGCATCTGCTGCTGCTTCTGCTGCTGGTGCATCTCCTGCCTCATATCCTGCTACTGTGTCTCCTGCTGATGTATGTTTTGCTGCATCTCCTGCTGATGCATGTCCTGTTGCATCTCCTGCTTCTGCATCTCCTTCCTCTGCATCTCCCGCTCCAGCATCTCCTGCTGCATCAATTGCTGCTGCACGTCTTTTTCATCTCCTTCTGCTGCATATACTGCTGCATCTGATGTTGCTGTACCTCCAACTGATTCATCTCCTTTTGCATCTTCTCGTGCTGCATTTCCTGCTGAATCTCCTTTTCCTGCATCTCCTGTCCCATCTCTTCCTGCTGCATCTCCTGCTGCTGCATCTCCTGTTGCTGCATCTCCTGCTGCTGCATCTCCTTCTGCTACATCTCCTTCCGAATCTCCTGCTACAGCATCTCCTGCTGTATCTGCTGATTCTGCATCTCCTGATACATCCCCTCCTGCTTCATCTCATCCTGCTGCACCTCAGGCTGCATCTGCTGCTGCTATAGCTCCTGCTCTTTCATATCCTGCTACTGCATCTCCAAATGAATCTCCTGCTGCTGCATCTCTTGATCCATGTCCTGCTGCTGCATCTCCTGTTTCTGCATCTCCTTTTGCCTTGTCTGCTGCTGCATCTCCTGCTGTATCTCATGTTGCACCTTCTATTGAATCATCTCCTGCGTCACCTCTTTCTGCTGCATATCTTGCTGCTTCATCTCGTTCTGCATCTCCTGCTGCATCTCCTTGAGCGTCACCTGCTGCATCTCCTTCTGCATCAGCTGCAGATGCATCTCCTGCTCCTGCATATTCATCTGCATTTCCTGCTGCAGCTCTTTATGTATCTACTACTGCGTCATCTGCTGAATTTGCTGCTGCATCTGCTGCAGCTTCATCTACTGCTGCATATCCTGATAGATCTCCTGCTGCTGCATCTCCTTCTGAAGTTTCTGCTGAACGAGATGCAGCAGCCGGAGATGCAGCAGCAGTATATGCAGTAAAAGAAGATGCAGCCGCACCAGAGGCAGATTCAGCAGGAGATGAAGCAGGAGATGTAGAAGGAGATTCAGCAGCAGGGGATCTAGTAGGAGATGCAGCAGGAGATACATCAGCAGGAATTGTAGCAGGAGATGTTGGAGGAGATTCTGCAGAAGAAGATTCAGCAGGAGATGCAGCAGGAGATGAAATAGCAACATAGGCATCAGCAGTTACAGCAGGAAGTGCAGCAGGAGATTCAGCAGGAGATGTAGCAGTAGGAGATGCAGCCGCAGATGCCTTCAAGAAGATACGCAGCTGAAATGCAGAAGCACTAGATGTATCTGTAAAAGATTGAGCAGCAGATGCAGCAGAAAAAGAGATACTTCTGCAGATGCATTCACAGATGCATCCAGAGAGGATGCAGCAGGAGATGAAGCAGCAGGCTATACAGCAGCAGGAGATGAAGCAGCAGATGCAGCAGCAGGAGATGCATGAGGACATCCAGTAGAAGGAGATGCAGCAGCAGCAAGTGTAGCAGGAGATGCAGCAGTACATGAAGCATCAGGAAATGGAGCAGCATATTAAGGAGATGCAGCAGTACATGAAGCATCAGAAAATGGAGCAGCAGATTAAGCAGCAGGAGGTAATACAGCAGGTGATGCAGCAGCAGGTGATGCAGATGCAGCTACAGAGGTAGCAGATGCAGCAGCAATAGATGCTGCAGCAGATGCATCAGGAGATGCAGATTCAGTAGGAGATGTAGCAGCAGAAGGTGCTGCAGCAGATGATGCAGCAGGAGATGCAGCAGAAGGAAATGCAGCAAGATATGCTGCAGGAGGAGATGCAGTAGGATATGTAGCAGGAGATGCAGCAGCAGGAGATGCAGCCGGGGATGCATATTCAGCAGTAGATTCAGCAGAAACTTCAGAAGATGAAGCAGCAGGAGATTTAGCAGGAGATGCAGCAGTAGATGAAGCAGCAGCATATGCAACAGCAGATGCACCAGATGGAGCAGAAAGAGATGCAGAAGGGGATGGAGCAGCAGATGCAACGGGAAATGGTGCATCAGGAGATGCATCCACAGATGCATGAGCAGAGGATGCATCAGGAGATGTAGCAGCAGGAGATACAGGAGAAGATGATGCCACAGGAGATGCAGCAGTAGGAAATGCAGCAAGATATGCTGCAGGAGGAGATGCAGTAGGATATGAAGCAGGAGATGCAGCAGTATATGAAGCAGCAGCATATGCAACAGCAGATGAATCAGATCTGCCGGTACTGCATCTTATCCTGCCGCGTCTCCTGCTCCATTTTCTTGTGCATCTGCTGCTGCTGCTGTACCTTCTGCTGCTGCATCTCCTGCTGATGCGTCTGCTGTTGCATCTCCTGCTGCATCTCCTACTGCTGCATCTTCTTCTCTGCAGATCCTGATGTTTCATCTCTTGCTGCAGAATCTCCTGCTGAATCCGCTGCTCATCTCTTGCGACTGTATCTCCTGCTGCATCTCTTGCTGCTGCATCTCCTGCTGCAGAATCTCCTGCTCCAGCTTCTGCTTCTGCATCTCCTGCTACTGGGTCTGCTGCATCATCTCCTCCTGCCTCTTCTCCTACAGCACCTCCTTTTCTATCTCGTGCTACATCTCATGAAGCTGTACCTGCTGAAGCATCTCTTCCTGCTGCATCTCCTGAAGAATAGGCATCTATTGATGCATCTGCTGCTGCTTCATCTCCTGCTGCTGCAGCTCCTACTGAATCTGCTGTTGAATATCTTCCTGCATTTGCAGCGGCTGCATCTCCTGCTGCTGCATCATCTACTGATGCATCTCCTGCGTAATCTCGTGCTGCTGCATCTCTTGCTTCTGCATCATCTCCTGCTGCATCTCCTCATTCATCTCCTACTGCTGCATCTGCTGCTGCTTCATATACTGCTTCATCTCCTACTACTGCATCTCCTTCTGCTTCTCATTCTGCACCTTCTGAGGCTACAGCTCCATCTGCACCATCTCCTACTGCATCTCCTGCTGCTGAATCTCCTGCTGCATCTCCTGATTCATCTCCTACTACTGCATCTGCAGTATTTTCTGCTGCATCTGCTGCTGCTTCATATACTGCTTCATCTCCTACTATTGCATCTCCTGCTGCTGCATAATATGCTGCATCTCCACCTGCTGCATCTCCTGCTGCTGAACTCCTTCTGCTGCATCTTCTGCTGCTCCATAACCTGCTGCATCTCCTGCTGCTGAATCTCCTGCTGATGCATCTGCTGGTGCTGCATCTGCTACTGCATCTGCTGCAGGATCTTCTTCTTCTGCCTCTCATGCCACATCTCCCGCTGATGCATCTCCTGCTTCTGTATATCTTGCTCAATCTACTACTGCTGCATCTTTAGCTGCATCTCCTGCTGCTGCATCTCTTGCATCTTTTGGTGCATCTGCTGTAGATAAATCTACTGCTGCATCTCCTGTTTCTTCATCTTCTGATTTTTTCATGTCCTCCTGCATCACCTGATGCTCCATCTGCTGCTGCTGCATACACTGCTGCATCTGCTGCTGCTGAATTCACTTCTGCTGCATCTGCTGCTGCATCACCTTCTACTGAATCCCCTGCAGCATCTCCTGCTGCTGCATCCACTGGTACATCTCCTAATGCTGCATCTCCTGCTGATGCACCTCCTGATGCATCTCCTGCTCAATCTCCTCCTGCTGCTTCTCCTACTGCTTCATCTCCTGCATCTGCTGCTGCATGTGCTGCTGCATCTCCTGCTTTTCTATGTCCTCCTCCTGGATCTACACCTGCATCTATTGCTGCTGCATCCTCTGCTGAACCTCCTGCTGCTGCATCTCCTTCTGCAACTTCCTCTGATGCATCAGCAGATTCATCTCATGATGCATCTCCCCTGCTTCATCTCCTGCTGCTGAATCTCCTACTCTTGCATACCCTGCTGCATCTACAGCTGCTTCTAACCCTACTTCATCTACTGCTGCTGCATTACCTGCTGCTTCTGCTGCTGCATCTCCTGGTGCTATATCTTTTGCTTAAGAATCTCCTGCAGCTGCATCTCTTACGGAATCTGCTTCTGAATCTGCTCCTGCATCTACTGCAGCTGCATCTCCTGATGCTGTATCTGCTGCTACTGCATCTCCTAATGCATCTCCTGTAGCTTGATCTCCTGCTTTTGCATCTCCTGTTTTATCTCCTTCTCATGCCTATCTTGCTGCTGCATCTACTGCTGCTTCGTCTGCTTCTCACCTCCCTCTGCATTTCCTGCTGCTGCATCTCAGGGTACATCTCCTCTTGTTCAGTCTCTTGCTGCATATCCTGCTAATGCATCTCCTATTGCATCTCCTTCTGCATCTCCTGCTGCATCTCTTGCGGCTGCATCTCCTGCTCCATATCCTCCTGTTGCATCTGCGGATTCATCTTATGATGGTGCTTTCTTGCTGGATCTCCTGCTTCTGCATCTCCTGCTGCTGCAAACTCTGCTGCATCTCCTTCTGCAGCAACTCCTGCTGCATCTCCTTTTGCTGCATTTCCTACTGCTGCATTTCCTGATCCTGCATCTGATACTTCATCTCCTGCTGCTGCATCTGCTGCTGAATCTCCTGCTTCTGCATCTCATACCGCATCTCCTGCTGCTGCATCTCCTGCTGCCGAATCTCCTGCATTTTTTGCTGCATCTGCTGTAGATTCGCCTACTGGTGCATCTCCAGATGCTGCATCTCCTGCTGATGGATGTCCTCGTGTATCCCCTGATGCTGCATCTGCTACTGCATCTCCTGCAGCTGCATCTCCTGTGCCATCTCCTACTGCTGAACCTCGTACTGCTCCTTTCTCTGTTGCATCTACTGCTGCTGCAGCTACTGCTGCAAAATCTCCTAATGCATCTCCTCTTGCTTAGTCTCCTGATGCTTCCTATCTTGCTTCATCTCCTTTTGCTGCATATATTACTTCTGCATCTACTGCTGCTTTTCCTGCTGCTGTATCCCCTGCTCCATCTCCTGCTGGGGCATCTCCTGCTGCATCTCCTTCTGCATCTCCTGCTGCTCCAGCTGCTGCATCTGCATCATCAGGATATTCTGCAGGAGATGCAGCAACAGGAGATGCAGCAGCAGGAGATGCAACCACAGCACTGCGGCAGCAGATTCAGCTGCAGGAGATGCAGCCGTAGGAGATGCAGCAGGATTTTCAGCAGGAGATAGAGCAGAAGGAGATGCAGCAGGAGATGCAGTAGCAGATGTAGCAGAAGGAAGTGTAGCAGCAGAAGATGTAGGAGGATATGCAGCAGCAGTAGATGAAACAGACCATAAAGCAGCAGGATATGCAGAAGCAGGAGAATCAGCAGCAGGGGATGCAGCACCAGATTCAGCAGCAAATTCAGCCGGAAATGTAGCAACAGTAGATGCAGAAGAAGGAGATGTAGCAGGAGAGGCATCAGCAGGAAATGCGCCAGCAGAGGCAGCAGCAGAAGATGCGGCGGGAGATATAGAAAAAAATGAGGAAGCAGAAGCAGCCCCTATTAATTGATGTCTTCCTGAATCTCCTGATGATGCATCTGCTGCTTCATCTCCTGCTTCTGTATCTCCTGCTGCTACATCTCCTGATGCATCCTCTGCTCATGCACCTGCCGATGCATGTCCTCATGCACCATTTCCCGTTGCATCTGCTGCTTCATCTACTGCTGCATCTCCTGTTAAATCTCCTGCTGCTGCATCTCCTTCTGAAGTTTCTGCTGAATCTATTGCTGAACATGCATCCCCTGCTGCATCTCCTGCTGCTGCATCTCCTGCTTCATATTCTACTGCATCTCCTTCTGCAGCATATCTTGATGCATTTCCTTCTGCTGCATCTCATGATGCATCATCTGCTGCAGCATCTGCTCCTGCTACATTTCCAACTGAATCTGCATCTCCTGATGCATCTGCTGCTGCATCAATTGCTGCCGCATCTGCTGCCTCTGCAGCTACAGCTGCATCACCTGCTGCTGCATATTCTGCTGCATTACCTCCTTCTGCTTTATCTGCTGCTCCATTTCCTGATGCTTCATGTACTGCTGCATCTCCTGCTACACTTGCTGCTGCTGCATCTCCTTCTACTGGATGTCCTCCTGCATCTCCTGCTGCTGCCTCTGCTGCTTCATCTCCTGCTGCTGTATAGCCTGCTACTTCATCTCTTGCTGCATCTTCTGCAGAATCTCTTGCCTCTTCACCTCCTGCTGCTGCAATTCCTGCTGAATCTGCTGCTGCATCTGGTGCAACTACATCTTCTTTTACTGCATCTCCTGCTGCTTCAACTCCGGTTGATTTCCTGCTGCATTTCCTTCTCTTCAATCTCCTGCTGCATATCCTGGTGCATCACCTGCTGAATATGCATCTCCTGCTACATCTCCTGCTGATACACCTCATGCAGCTGCATCTGCTGCTGCATATCCTGCTGCATCTGCTGTTGCCAAATCTCTTGCTGTTGCACAATCTACTGAATTTCCAGCAGTATCTCGTGCTGATGCAATTCTTGCTGCATCTCATCCTGCACCCTTTGCTGCTGCATCTGCTGCTGCTTCTGCTGCTGGTGCATCTCCTGCCTCATATCCTGCTACTGTGTCTCCTGCTGATGTATGTTTTGCTGCATCTCCTGCTGATGCATGTCCTGTTGCATCTCCTGCTTCTGCATCTCCTTCCTCTGCATCTCCCGCTCCAGCATCTCCTGCTGCATCAATTGCTGCTGCACGTCTTTTTCATCTCCTTCTGCTGCATATACTGCTGCATCTGATGTTGCTGTACCTCCAACTGATTCATCTCCTTTTGCATCTTCTCGTGCTGCATTTCCTGCTGCATCTCCTTTTCCTGCATCTCCTGTCCCATCTCTTCCTGCTGCATCTCCTGCTGCTGCATCTCCTGTTGCTGCATCTCCTGCTGCTGCATCTCCTTCTGCTACATCTCCTTCCGAATCTCCTGCTACAGCATCTCCTGCTACAGCATCTCCTGCTGTATCTGCTGATTCTGCATCTCCTGATACATCCCCTCCTGCTTCATCTCATCCTGCTGCATCTCAGGCTGCATCTGCTGCTGCTATAGCTCCTGCTCTTTCATATCCTGCTACTGCATCTCCAAATGAATCTCCTGCTGCTGCATCTCTTGATCCATGTCCTGCTGCTGCATCTCCTGTTTCTGCATCTCCTTTTGCCTTGTCTGCTGCTGCATCTCCTGCTGTATCTCATGTTGCACCTTCTATTGAATCATCTCCTGCGTCACCTCTTTCTGCTGCATATCTTGCTGCTTCATCTCGTTCTGCATCTCCTGCTGCATCTCCTTGAGCGTCACCTGCTGCATCTCCTTCTGCATCAGCTGCAGATGCATCTCCTGCTCCTGCATATTCATCTGCATTTCCTGCTGCAGCTCTTTATGTATCTACTACTGCGTCATCTGCTGAATTTGCTGCTGCATCTGCTGCAGCTTCATCTACTGCTGCATATCCTGATAGATCTCCTGCTGCTGCATCTCCTTCTGAAGTTTCTGCTGAATCTACTGCTGAACATGCATCCCCTGCTGCATCTCCTGCTGCATCATCTGCTGCAGCATCTTCTGCTGCTACATCTCCTACTGAATCTGCATCTCATGATGCATCGGCTGCCGCATCTATTGCTACTGCATTTGCTGCCTCTGCAGCTGCAGCTGCATCACCTGCTGATGCATCACGTGCTGCATTACCTCCTGCTGCATATTCTGCTGCATTTCCTGCTGCTGCTTAATCTGCTGCTCTATTTCCTGATGCTTCATGTACTGCTGCATCTCATTAATCTGCTACTCCATTTCCTGATGCTTCATGGACTGCTGCATCTCCTGCTACATTTGCTGCTTCTGCATCTCCTTCTGCTTGATGTCTTCCTGCATCTCCTGCTGCTGCATCTGCTGCAGCAACTCCTGCTGCATCTTCTGTGGATGCATCTGAGGATGCATCTGCAGAAGCATCTCCATTTCCTGCTGCATTTGCTGCTCAATCTTCTACGGGTGCATCTAGTGCTTCTGCATTTCAGCTGCATATCCTGTTAAAGGCGTCTGCGGCTGCATCTCCTGCTGCTACATCTCCTGCTGAATCTCCTGCTGCAATTCCTGCTGTAACTGCTGATGTGTATGTTGCTATTTCATCTCCTCCAGCATCTCCTACTGAATCTTCCTCTGCAGAATCTCCTTCTGCATCTCCTACTACATCCCCTGCTGCTGAATCTCATTCTATATCTCCGGCTGCATCTCCTGCTGCATCTCCTGCTGCATCTTCTGCTAGTGCATGTTCTGCTGCATTTCCTTCTCATGCATATCATGCTGCTGTATTTCCTGATGCATCTCTTTCTGCTTTATCTTTTTCTGCATATCCTGCTGCATCTCTTCCTGCTGGATCTCCTGCTTAATCTCCTCCTACTACATCTTCAGCATATGCTGCTGCATCTTGTGCTGCTTCACATATTGCTGCATCTCCTGCTATTGCATCTGCTGCTGCAACTCCTGCTACTTCATCTGCTGCTGAATCTGCATCTCCTCTTTCGTCTGCTGACTGCATCTCCTGCTGATGCATCTCCTCTTGCTGCATCTTCTGCTGTATTTTTGGTTACTGCATCTCCTTAATCTGCTGCTGCATCTGCTGCTCATTCATGTACTGCTGCATCTTCTGCTACAATTCCTGCTGCTACATCTTCTGCCACTTGGTGTCCTCCAGCATCTCCTGCTGCTGTATCCTCTGCTCATGCATCTGCAGATGCATCTACAGAAGTATCTCCATTTCCTGCTACATCTGCTGCTCAATCTTCTACTGATGCATCTAGTGCTTCTGCATTTCAGCTGCATATCCTGTGGAAGACATCTGCGACTGCATCTTCTGCTGCTTCACTGAGATTGCTGATTCTCCAGCTGCACTTCCTGCTGTAACTGCTGATGCCTATGTTGCTATTTCATCTCTTGCTGCATCTCCTGCTGAATCTTCTTCTGCAGAATCAACTCCAGCATCACCTGCTACAATTCCTGCTGATGTATCTCCTGCTGCATCTCCTACTACTTCCCCTGCTGCTGAATCTCCTTCTATATCTCCTGCTGCATCTCCTGCTGTATTTTCTACTGAATCTCCTGCTGCACAATCTCCTACGGAATTTCCTGCTACAGAATGTGCTGATGAATTTCTGCTGATGCATCTCCTTCTGAATCTCCTGCCTCTTCATCTCCTGCTGCTGAATCTCCTGCCTCTTCATCTCCTGCTGCTGCAACTCTTGCTGAATCTGCTGTTGCCTCTGGTTTGCTTGCATCTTCTTTTCCTGCATTTCCTGCTGCTTCATCTCCGGCTGATTTCCTGCTGCATTTCCTTGTGTTGAATCTCCTTCTGCATATCCTGCTGCATCACCTGCTGAATATGCATCTCCTGTTACATCTCCTGCTGATACACCTCATGCTGCTGCATATCCTGCTGCATCTGCTGTTGCCAAATCTCTTGCTGTTGCATATCCTACTGAATTTCCAGCAGCATCTCCATGCTGATGCAATTCTTGCTGCATCTCATTCTGCACCCTTTGCTGCTGCATCTGCTGCTGCTTCTGCTGCTGGTTCATCTCCTGCCTCATATCCTGCTACTGTGTCTCCTGCTGATGTATGATTTGCTGCATCATCTGCTGATTCATGTCCTGCTGCATCTCCTTCTTCTGCATATCTCGCTCCAGCATCTCCTGCTGCATCAACTGCTGGTGCACGACTTATTCATTTCCTTCTGCTGCATATACTGCTGCATCTGATGTTGGTGTACCTCCACCTGATTCATAGCCTGTTGCATCTCCTCCTGCTGCATCTCCAGCTGAATCTCCTCCTTCTGCATCTCCTGCTGCTGCATCTCCTTCTGCTGCATTTCCTGCTGCATCTCCTGCTGCTGCATCTCCTTCTGCTGCATCTCCTTCTGCTGCATCTCCTTCTGCATCTCCTGCTACAGCATCTCCTGCTCTATCTGCTGATTCTGGATCTCCTGAGACATCCGCTGCTGCTTCATCTCATCCTGCTGCATCTCATGCTGCATCTCCTGCTGCTATAGCTCCTGCTCTTCCATATCCTGCTACTGCATCTCTTAATGACTCTCCTACTGCTTCATCTCTTGATCCGTTTCCTGCTGCTGCATCTCCTGTTACTGCATCTCCTTTTGCCTTGTCTGCTGCTGCATCTCCTGCTGTCTCTCATGTTGCACCTTCTATTGAAGCATCTCCTGCGTCATCTCTTTCTGCTTCATATCTTGCTGCTTCATCTCGTTCTGCATCTCCTGCTGCATCTCCTTGAGCGTCACCCGCTGCATCTCCTTCTGCATCACCTGCAGATGCATCTCCTGCTCGATCTCCTGCTCCTGCATACTTATCTGCATTTCCTGCTGCAGCTCTTTCTGATTCTACTAATGCTGCATCTGCTGAATTTGCTGCTGCATCTGCTGCTTCATCTCCTGCTGCTGCATCTGCTGATACTGCATGTGCTGCTGCACCTCCTGCTGTATCTCTGGGTGCTGCATCTTCTGCTGTTGCATCTCCTGCTGTTGCATCTCCTGCTTCATCTCATTATGACTTAACTTAATTGAGGCGCTTTAGGCAAATCGAATAACTCCCACAGGGAAGATGCTAACTTGGAAAGCTGCTGCTTCTGAATGTCTTCTCTTAAAGAGCTTTCACTGCAAAGCGAGACTTGTAAGAAGTTTGAGTATACGCTTGTGTACTTTAACCTCAGAACGGCTATAAAAGCGTCACTTGAAAGTAGCAGAGCGTTCAGCACAATTACCGCAGGGAAGAAATTACGATGAAATGCTGGCTCTCGTTAGAGTCTTCTCTGGAAACGCTTTCACTGCAAGCTGCAAAGCATGACTAACAGAACGTTTTAGTGTAGGGTACTGAATTGTGACTTATGAAGGTGCTTTCTGATAAGTGAGTAACTGCCGCAGTGAAGATGCTAGCTTGGAATACTGCTGCTACTGAATGTCGTCTCTTAGAGCGCTTTCACAGCAAAGCAAAACTTGTAGAAGTTTCAGTCTAGGCTTGTACACTGCAACATCAGAATGGCTATTAAAGCATCACTTCAAAATCTTTAGCGCTTTCACTGCAAGGCAAGACTTGTTGAACTTTTAGTCTGGGCTTATGTACTGCAACATCAGAATGGCTATTAAAGCGTCGCTTCAAAATAGCAGAGTGTTCAGCGCAAATATCGCAGGGAAGATGCTGCGATTGAAATTCGTATAATTCTTCTCTGGATGCGCTTTCACTGCCAAGTAAGACTTGTAGAACTTTCAGTCTAGGCTCGTGTACTGCAACATCAGAATGGCTATTAAAGCGTCACTGCAAAATTTGAAGACGTTTAGAAAAAGTACCGCAAGGGCGCTGCTACGATCAAATGCTAGCTCGCGTTAGAATCGTCTCTTGAAGGGCTTTCACTGCAAGCAGCAAAGCATGTCTAACAAAACGTTTAGTATTGATTACGGAATTGTGATTAAACTATTGAGGAGCTTTAGGAAAAGTGATTAAAGCCCGTATGGAAGATGCTAGCATGGAGTGCTGCTACTTCTGAATGTCTTCTCTTAGAGCGTTTTCACTGCAAAGCAAAACTTGTAGAAGTTTCAGTCTAGGCTTGTACACTGCAACATCAGAATGGCTATTAAAGCATCACTTCAAAATCTTTAGCGCTTTCACTGCAAGGCAAGACTTGTTGAACTTTTAGTCTGGGCTTATGTACTGCAACATCAGAATGGCTATTAAAGCTTCACTTCAATATATCAGTGTTCAGCGCAAATACCGCAGGGAAGATGCTGCGATTGAAATTCGTATAATTCTTCTCTGGATGCGCTTTCACTGCCAGGTAAAACTTGTAGAACTTTCAGTCTCGGCTCGTGTCCTGTAATATCAGAATGGATATTAAAGCCTCACTTCAAAATTTCAAATCGTTCTGCACAGGTACGGCAGGGAAGCTGCTACGATCACATACTGGCTCTCCTTAGTTTTCTCTGGAAGCGCTTTCACTGCAAGATGCAAAGCACGACTAACACAAAGTTTTAGCATAGGGTACAGAACAGTTACTTTACTTCGCCGAATAACGCGCTTTAGGAACAGTGAACACGGCTGCAGGGAAGTTGGTAGTATGGAATGCTGCTGCTTCTGAATATCTTCTCTTATAGCACTTTCACTGCAAAGTACGACTTCTAGAAGTTTCATTCTAGTCTTCTGAAGTATATCATCAGCTACTAAAGTGTCGCTTCAAAATTTCAGAGCGATGAGCACAAGTATCGCAGGGAAGCTTCTACCATCAAATGCTTTCACTCTAGGCTTTCTAGAACTTTCACTCTAGGCTTATGAGCTGTAAGATCAGAATGGCTCTTAAAGCCTCATTTCAAGAGTTGAGATCGTTCAGCACAAGTACCGCAGGGAAGCTGCTACCATCAAATTTCGGCTCTCGTTAGGATCCTTTCATGAAGCGCTGTCACTGCCAGACGCAAAGCACGAAAACCGCAATGTTTTCGCGTAGGCTAGTTATTAGCGACTTAATAACTCCTAATAACGCTTTTTAGGAAAAGAGAATATCTCTAGCAGGGAAGACGTTAGCATGGAATGCTTCTGCTTCTGAATGACTTCTAAGAGAGCGCAATCACTGCAAACCAAGATTTATCGAACTTTCTGTCTAGGCTAGTGAACTGTAACTCCAGCATATCTGGTAAAGCTTCACTTGAGGATTTGAAAGCGTTTAGCAGAACTACCCTCGGGAAGTTGCTAGCATCAAATGGTGTCTCTCGTTAGATTCTTCTCTGGAAGCGCTTTCACTGCAAGCTGCAAACACGAAGGTATTAGCATAGGCTAGTTGAATAGGGACTTTAAACCGTCTATGACTGCGTTGTAGCAAAAATTCATATCTGCAGCAGGGAAGAGGCTAGCATGGAATGTTTCTGCTTCTGAATTTCTTCTCGTAGAGCGCAATTACTGCAAACCATGATTTATCGAACTTTCCGTCTAGGCTAGGGAACGGTAAAACCACCAAGGCTAGTTAAGCTTCACTTGAAGTTATTGAAAGCGTTCAACAGCAATACCCCTGGGAAGTTGCTACCATCAAATGGTGTCTCCCGTTAGATTCTTCTCTGGAAGCGCTTTCACTGAGAGGTGCAAAACACGATGAACACTGTATTTAAGTGCAGGTTAAAGAATAGTGACATAACACCGACTAATAACGAGCTTCAGAAAAGTGACTATCTCTAACAACGAAGACGGAATGCTGCTGCTTCTGAATGTCGTCTCTTAAAGCACAACTACCGAGGGAATGCTGAAACCATCAAATGGTGTCTCTCGTTAGAATCTTCTCTGAAAGCGCTTTCACTGCAAGCTGCAAATAGGACTAAAAGAACTTATTAGCATAGGCTAGTGAATAGGGACTTAACACCATCTATTACGGAGTTTTAGTAAAAATTCACATCTCCAGCAGGGAAGATGCTAGCATGGAATGCTTCTGCTTGTGAATGTATTCTCTTAGAGCGCTTTTACTGCAGAGCACGACTTGTAGAAGTTTCACGGGTATTTCTGCTAAACGCTTTCAAATCTTCAGGTGAAGCCTTCCTAGCCATGCTGATGTTACTGTTCACTATTATAGACAGAAAGTTCTACAAGTCGTGCTCTGCAGTGATTGCGCTCTAAGAGAAGACATTCAGAAGCAGAAGCATTCCATGCTAACATCTTCCCTGCTGGAGATATTCACTTTTCCTAAAGCGCCTTATAAGGCACTATTAAGTCTCTATTCATTTGCCAACACAAGAACGTTGTGTTAGTCGTTCTCTGCATCTTGCAGAGAAACCGCTTCCATAGAAGACGCTAACGAAAGCCAGCTTTTGATGGTAACACCTTTCCTGTTTACTTGTGCTGAACGCTCTGTAATTTTGAAGGAACGACTTCGTAGCCATTCTTGTCTTAGAGTATACAAGATTAGATTGAAAGTTCTACAAGTCGTGCTCTGCAATGAAAGCTCTCTAAGAGAATACATCCACAAGCAGAAGCATTCCATGCTAGCATCTTCCTTGCAGGAGATATGAATTTGTACTACAACGCCGTCATAGACGGTTTAAAGTCCCTATTCACTAGCCTATGCTAATACTTTCGAATTTGCAGCTTGCAGTGAAAGCGCTTCCAGAGAAGAATCTAACGAGAGACACCATTTGATGCTAGCAACTTCCCGAGGGTAGTTCTGCTAAACGCTTTCAAATCTTCAAGTGAAGCTTTACTAGATATGCTGGAGTTACAGTTCCCTAGCCTAGACGGAAAGTTCGATAAATCTTGGTTTGCAGTGATTGCGCTCTAAGAGAAGACATTCAGAAGCAGAAGCATTCATTGCTAATATCTTCCCTGCTGGAGAGACTCTCTTTTCCTAAAGAGCGTTATTAAGTGGCTAATAACTAGCCTACTCGAAAACATTGCGGTTTTCGTGCTTTGCGGCTGGCAGTGACAGCGCTTCATGAAAGGATCCTAACGAGAGCCAAAATTTGATGGTAGCAGCTTCCCTGCGGTACTTGTGCTGAACGATCTCAACTCTTGAAATGAGGCTTTAAGAGCCATTCTGATCTTACAGCTCATAAGCCTAGAGTGAAAGTTCTACAAGTCGTCTTTTGCAGTAACAGCGCTAGAAGAGAAAACATTAATAAGCGGTGTAGTTTCAGGCCAGCATCTGCACTGCCTGAAATACTTACTTTTCCATAAGCGCGTTAACAGGCGCAGCTAAGCCACAATTCATTCCCCTAAATTAAAATGTGTTAGTCGTGCTTCACAGCCTGCAACGAAAGCGCTATAAGAGAAGACTCTAACGAGAACCAGCATTTCATAGTAGAAGCTTCCCTGCGATTCTTGTGCTGAACTCTCTGAAATTCTGAAGCGACATTTTACTAGCTGATGATATAGTTCAGAAGACTAGAATGAAAGTTCTAGAAGTCTTACATTGCAGTGAAAGTGCTATAAGAGAAGACATTCAGAAGCAGCAGCATTCCATGCTAGCATCTTCCATACGGGCTTTAATCACTTTTCCTAAAGCTCCTCAATAGTTAAATCACAATTCCGTAATCAATACTAAACGTTTTGTTAGACGTGCTTTGCTGCTTGCAGTGAAAGCGCTTCAAGGGAAGATTCTAACGAGAGCCAGCATTTGATCGTAGCAGCGCCCTTGCGGTACTTTTTATAAAGGTCTTCAAATTTTGCAGTGACGCTTTAATAGCCATTCTGATGATGCAGTACACGAGCCTAGACTGAAAGTTCTACAAGTCTTACTTGGCAGTGAAAGCGCATCCAGAGAAGAATTATACGAATTTCAATATTTGATCGCAGCATCTTCCCTGCGGTATTTGCGCTGAACACTCTGCTATTTTGAAGCGACGCTTTAATAGCCATTCTGATGTTGCAGTACATAAGCCCAGACTAAAAGTTCAACAAGTCTTGCCTTGCAGTGAAAGCGCTAAAGATTTTGAAGTGATGCTTTAATAGCCATTCTGATGTTGCAGTGTACAAGCCTAGACTGAAACTTCTACAAGTTTTGCTTTGCTGTGAAAGCGCTCTAAGAGACGACATTCAGTAGCAGCAGTATTCCACGCTAGCATCTTCACTGCGTCAGTTACTCACTTATCAGAAAGCAGCTTCATAAGTCACAATTCAGTACCCTATACTAAAACGTTCTGTTAGTCATGCTTTGCAGCTTGCAGTGAAAGCGTTTCCAGAGAAGACTCTAACGAGAGCCAGCATTTCATCGTAGCTTCTTCCCTGCGGTATTTGTGCTGAACGCTCTGCTACTTTTTAATAGCCGTTCTGAGGTTAAAGTACACAAGCGTATACTCAAACTTCTTACAAGTCTCGCTTTGCAGTGAAAGCGTTTTAAGAGAAGAAGCAGCAGCTTTCATGCTAGCATCTTCCCTGTGGGAGTTATTGGATTTGCCTAAAGCACCTCAATAGTGGCAGTTAAGTCATAATGAGATGAAGCAGGAGATGCAACAGCAGGAGATGCAACAGCAGAAGATGCAGCACCCAGAGATACAGCAGGAGGTGCAGCAGCACATGCAGTATCAGCAGATGCAGCAGCAGGAGATGATGCAGCAGCAGGAGATGCAACAGCAGGAGTTGAAGCAGAATATGCATCAGCAGGAAATGCAGCACCATGAGATTAAGACAGAGATGCAGCAGGAGGTGCAGCAGCAGGAGATACAGGAGCAGGTGATGCAGCAGGAGATGCAACACCAGAAGACGCAGCAGTATATACAGAAGGAGGATATGCAGCAGGAGGCGATGCAGTAGGAGGAGATAGAGTAGGTAATGCAGCAGCAGGAGATGCAGCAGGAGATGCAAGATCAAGAGATGCTGCATCAGACCCATCAGCAGGAGATGCAGCAGCAGAAGATGGAGTAGGAAATGCAGCAGCAGTAGGTGCAGCAGGAGATTCATCAGGAGATGAGGCAGCAAACGTATAAAATTATAACGTACATATAGAAGCAGATGCAGCAGCAGCTTATTCAGCAGGAGATGCAGCAGCAGGAGGTGCAGAAGCAGATGCAGGAAATGCAGATAAGTATGCAGGAGCAGGAGATAGAACAGGAGATGCATCTGCAGGTGATGCAGAAGGAGATGCAGCAGGTGACACTCAAGGAGATGCAGCAGGAGATGCAGAACGAGATGAATCAGCAAGATATGAAGCAGAAAGAGATGACGCAGCAGATACTTCAATAGAAGGTGCAACATGAGATACAGAAGGAGATGCAGCAGCAGACAAGGCAAAAGGATATGCAGAAACAGGAGATGGAGCAACAGGACATGGATCAAGAGATGAAGCAGCAGGAGATTCATTAAGAGATGCAGTAGCAGGATATGAAAGAGCAGGAGCTATAGCAGCAGGAGATGCAGCCTGAGATGCAGCAGGATGAGATGAAGCAGCAGGGGATGTATCAGGAGATGCAGAAGCAGCAGATACTGCAGGAGATGCTGTAGCAGGAGATGTAGAAGGAGATGTAGCAGAAGGAGATGCAGCAGCAGGAGATGCAGCCGGTGATGCAACCGGAGGAAATGGGTCCGGAGATGCAGAAGGAGGAGATACAGCTGGAGATGCAGCAGGAGGAGATGCAACAGGCTATGAATCAGGAGGAGGTACACCAACATCAGATGCAGCAGTATATGCAGCAGAAGGAAATGAATAAGACGTGCAGCAGCAATTGATGCAGCAGGAGATGCTGCAGCCGGAGATGCAGAAGCAGGAGATGCAGCAGGACATGCATCAGCAGGAGATGCAGCAAAACATACATCAGCAGGAGACACAGCAGCAGGATATGAGGCAGGAGATGCACCAGCAGCAGAAGCAGCAGCAGATGCAGCAGCAAAGGGTTCAGGATGAGAGGCAGCAAGAATTGCATCAGCATGGAGATGCTGCTGGAAATTCAGTAGGATATGCAACAGCAAGCGATTTGGCAACAGCAGATGCAGCAGGATATGCAGCAGCAGATGCAGCTGCATGAGGTGTATCAGCAGGAGATGTAGCAGGAGATGCATATTCAGCAGGTGATGCACCAGGATAGGCAGCAGCAGATTCAACACAAGGAAATGCAGCAGGAAAGCAGCCGGAGATGCAGCAGCAGGAGATGAAGAGGCAGGAGATTGAGAAGGAGATGCACCAGCAGGAAATGCATCAGCAGATTCTGTAGCAGGAAATTCCGTAGGAGATTGTGCAGCAGAAGATTCAGTAGAAAAGGCAGCAGGAGATGCAGCAGGAGATGTAGAAGAAGATTCAGCAGCGGGAGATGTAGTAGGAGATGCAGCAGGAGATACATCAGCAGGAATTGTATCAGGAGATGCTGGAGGAGATTCTGCAGAAGAAGATTCAGCAGGAGACGCAGCAGGAGATGAAATAGCAACATAGGCATCAGCAGTTACAGCAGGAAGTGCAGCAGGAGAGTCAGCAGGAGATGTAGCAGCAGGAGATGCAGCCGCAGATGCCTTCAAGAGGATATGCAGCTGAAATGCAGAAGCACTAGATGCATCTGTAGAAGATTGAGCAGCAGATGTAGCAGGAAATGGAGATACTTCTGCAGATGCATCTGCAGATGCATGAGCAGAGGATGCAGCAGCACGAGATGCTGGAGGACACCAAGTGGCAGGAGATGTAGCAGCAGGAATTGTAGCAGGAGATGCAGCAGTACATGAATGAGCAGCAGATGCAGCAGCAGATTAAGGAGATGCAGTAGCCAGAAATGCAGCAGAAGATGCAGCAAGAGGAGATGCATCAGCAGGAGATGCAGTCAGCAGACGAAAGAGGAGATGTAGATTCAGCAGCAGATGAAGTAGCAGGAGTTGCAGCAGCAGATGCAATAGCAGGAGATGCAGAAATATGTGAAGCAGCACCAGATGCGGCAGCATATGCTGAAGATGTAGTAGGAGGAGATTAAGCAGGAGATCCAGCAGAAAGAGATGCATCAGGAAATACAGCAGCAGGATATGCATCAGCAGGAAATGCAGCAGAACATGCACTAGCAGGAGATGCAGCAGGAGATGCAGCCGGAGATATAGAAGGAGATTCAGCAGCAGGGGATGTATTAGGAGATGCAGAAGGAGATTCTGCAGAAGAAGATTCAGCAGGAGATGCAGCAGGAGATGAAATAGCAACATATGCATCAGCAGTTACAGCAGGAATTGCAGCAGGAGATTCAGCAGGAGATGTAGCAGCAGGAGATGCAGCCGCAGATGCCTTCAAGAGGATATGCAGCTGAAATGCAGAAGTACTTGATGCACTCGTAGAAGACTGAGCAGCAAATGCAGCAGGAAATGGAGATGCTTCTGCAGATTCAACCTCAGATGCATCCAATGAAAATGCAGCAGGAGATGCTGCAGCAGATGCAGCAGCAGGAGATGCAGGAAGACATCAAGTAGAAGGAGATGCAGAAGCAGCAAATGTAGCAGGAGATGCAGCAGTCCATGAAGCATCAGGAAATGGAGTAGCAGATTAATGAGATGCAGCAGTACATGAAGTATCAGGAAAAGGAGCAGCAGATTAAGCAGCAGAAGGAAATGCAGCAGAATATGCAGCAGGAGGTAATGCAGCAGGTGATGCATCAGCAGGTGATACAGCTGCAGCTGCAGAGGCAGCAAATGCAGCAGCAATAGATGCGGCAGCAGCAATAGATGCGGCAGCAGATGCATCATGAGATGCAGATTCAGTAGGAGATGTAGCAGCAGAAGATGCTGCAGCAGATGATGCAGCAGGAGATGCAGCAGAAGGAAATTCATCAAGATATGCTGTAGGAGGAAATGCAGTAAGATATGAAGCCAGAGATGCAGCAGCAGGAGATGCAGCAGAGGATGCATATTCAGCAGTAGATTCAGCAGAAATTTTAGAAGGAGATGCAGCAGCAGGAGATTTAGCAGGAGATACAGTAGTAGATGAAGCAGCAGCATATGCAACAGCAGATGCACTAGATGGAGGGAAAGAGATTCAGCAGCCGTAAATACAACAGGAATAGATGCAGAAGGTAATGCAGCAGCAGGAGCTGAAGCAGAATATGCATCAGCAGGAAATGCAGCACCAAAAGATTTAGACAGAGATGCAGCAGGTGTTGCAGCAGCAGGATATGCAGAAGCAGATGTTGCAGCAGGCGCAGCACCAGCAGATGCAACAACAGGAGATGCAGCAGAAGGAGCTGCTGCAGCAGCACATGCAGAAGGTGATGCAGCTGTAGGAGATGCAGCAGAAGGAGATGCAGCAGGAGATTCAGCAGCAGGAGATTCAGCAGCAGGAGATTCAGCATGATATGTAGAAGCATGAGATGCCGCAGGAGATTCATCAGGAGATTCAGCAGCAACTGATGCAGCAGCAGGAGAAGCATCAGGAGATGCAGCAGCAGCAGGAGATGCTAAAGCAGATGCAGCAGGAAATGAAGATTCAGCAGAAGATGCAGTAGGAAGAGATTCTTCAACATATGCAGCAGAATGATATGATGCAGCAACAGGAGATACAGCAGGATATGGAGAAAGAGGAGATGATGCAGAAGACGCAGTAGCAGCAGACGCAGCAGGAGGAGGTGCAGAAGCAGCAGATTCAGCAGGAGGAGATTCAGCAGCAGGAGAAGCATATATATAGAAGGAGATACGTCAGGAGATTTAGCAGGATATGTAGCAGCATGAGATGCCGCCGGAGATTCAGGAGGAGATTCAGCAGAAGGAGATGCAAGAGCAGGAGATGCATCAGCAGGAGATGCAGAAGCAGATGCAGCAGGAGATGCAGATTTAGCAGGAGATGCAGATTTAGCAGGAGATGCATCAGCAGGAGATGAAGGAGCAGATGTAGCAGGAGTAGATGCAACAGCAGGACATGCAGCAGGAGTCGATGCAGAAGGTAATAGAGCAGCAGGAGAATCAGAAGAAGGAGATGCAGAAAGAGATTCAGCAGCAGGAGATGCAGCAGCAGGAAAGGCAGCAGTATATACAGAAGCAGGATGTGCAGTTGGAAAAGTTTCAATAGAAGGAGATAGAGCAAGTAATGTAGCAGCATGAGATGCAGCCGGAGATGCAAGAGCAAGAGATGCAGTATCAGACCCATCAGCAGGAGATATAGCAGCAGAAGATGCAGAAGGAAAAGCAGCAGCAGTAGGTGCAGAAGTAGATGCAGTAGCAGGAGATGAAACATTATCATGAGATGCATTAGGAGTTGCAGCATCAGGATATGTAGCAGGAGATTTGGCAGTAGATAAAGCAGCAGCAGAGCAGCAGCAGATGCAGCAGGAAATGCAGCAGTAGATGCAGGATCAGCAGATACTGCAGCAGGAAATACTGCAGCAGATGCAGCAGGAGATGACATATGAGGTGATGAAGCCACAGATGCATCAGCTGAAGATGAAGCAGGAGATGCAGCAGCAGGATGTTCATTAGCAGATGTACCGTGAGATGAGGCAACAAACGTAGAAAGTTATAAGGTACATGTAGAAGCAGATGTAGAAGCAACTAATTCAGCAGGAGATGCATCAGTAGGAGATGCAGAAGCAGATGCAGCAGGAAATGCAGATCCAGCAGGAGAAGCAATAGGAAGAGAATCTTCAGCAGATGCAGCAGGATGTGAAGGATGACGAGATGTAGCAGGACATAGAGCAGCAGCAGATGCATTAGCAGATGAAGCAGGCAATGCAGCAAGAGATGCAGCAGCAGAGATGTAGCCGCAGATGCATCAGAAGCAGATTCAACAGGAGATACAGCAGCAGCAGATTCTGCAGGAGATGCATCGGCAGAAGATGCAGAAGGAGTTGCAGCATCAGGAGATTCAGCAGGAAATGCAGCAGCAGGGGATGTAGTAGCAGGAGACACAGAAGGAGATGCAGAAGGAGCTGCAGCATCAGGAGATGCAGCAGGGAATGCAGCAGAAGCAGAAGTAACAGGAGATGCAGCAGCATCATATCCTCTAGGAGATGTAGCAGCAGGAGATGAAGAAAGCAGGAGATGCTACAGGCGATTCAGCCGGAGATGCAGAAGGAGATGCAGCAGGAGGAGGTGTAGATGAACTGAAGAAGATGCAGCAGAAGGAAATATAGCAGGAGATGCAGAAGCAGTAAATGCAGCAAAATAGAAAGTAGCAGCTGATGCCTCAGCAGATGTAGTAGAAGAGTATGCAATAGCAGATACAGCAGGGGTAGACCTATCAGGAGATGCAGCAGTAGATGAAGCAGCAGCAGATGCAGCAGCAAATTCAGCAGATACAGCAGGAGATGCTGTAGCAGGAGATGCAGAAGGAGATGTAGCAGAACGAGATGAGGCAGCCAGAGATGCAGCAGCAGGATATGCAGTAAAAGAAGATGCAGCCGCACCAGAGGCAGCAGCAGATTCAGCAGGTGATGCAGCAGGAGATGTAGAAGGAGATTCAGCAGCAGGGGATGTAGTAGGAGATGCAGCAGGAGATACATCAGCAGGAATTGTAGCAGGAGATGCTGGAGGAGATTCTGCAGAGGAAGATTCAGCAGGAGATGCAGCAGGAGATGAAATAGCAACATAGGCATCAGCAGTTACAGCAGGAAGTGCAGCAGGAGATTCAGCAGGAGATGTAGCAGCAGGAGATGCAGCCGCAGATGCCTTCAAGAGGATATGCAGCTGAAATGCAGAAGCACTAGATGTATCTGTAAAAGATTGAGCAGCAGATGCAGCAGGAAATGGAGATACTTCTGCAGATGCATTCGCAGATGCATCCGCAGAGGATGCAGGAGGAGATCAAGCAGTAGGCTATACAGCAGCAGGAGATGAAGCAGCAGATGCAGCTGCAGGAGATGCAGGAGGACATCAAGTAGAAGCAGATGCAGCAGCAGCAAGTGTAGCAGGAGATGCAGCAGTACATGAAGCATCAGAAAATGAAGCAGCAGATTAAGCAGCAGGAGGTAATATATCAGGTGATGCAGCAGCAGGTGATGCAGCTGTAGCTGCAGAGGCAGCAGATGTAGCAGCAATAGATGCGGCAGGAGATGCAGCAGAAGGAAATGCATCAAGATATGCTGCAGGAGGAGATGCAGTAGGATATGTAGCAGGAGATGCAGCAGCAGGATATCCAGACGGGGATGCATGTTCAGCAGTAGATTCAGCAGAAACTTCAGAAGGAGATGAAGCAGCAGGAGATTTAACAGGAGATGCAGCAGTAGATGAAGCAGCAGCATATGCAACAGCAGATGCACCAGATGGAGCAGAAAGAGATGCAGCAGGGGATGGAGCAGCAGATGCAAGGGTAAATGGTGCATCAGGAGATGCATCCGCAGATGCATGAGCAGAGGATGCATCAGGAGATGTAGCAGCAGGAGATATAGGATGCCGCAGGATATGCCGCAGGTGATGCAGCAGGAGATGCAACACCAGAAGATGCAGAACCAAGAGATGCGGCAGGAGATGAAGCAACAGATGCAGCAACAGGAGATGCAGCAGCCGGAAATACAACAGGAATAGATGCAGAAGGTAATGCAGCAGGAGGAGTTGAAGCAGAATATGCATCAGAATGAAATGCAGCAGCAAGAAATTCAGACGGAGATGCAGCAGGAGATGCAGCAGAAGAAGATGCTGCAGCAGCACATGCAGAAGGAGATGCAGCAGTAGGAGAAGCAGCAGAAGATTCAGCAGCAGACAAAGGATATTCAGTAGTAGGCACGGCATCAGGAGATTCAGCAAATGGAGGTTCAGCAGGAGATGCAGAAGCAAATGCAGCAGTAGGAGTGGCAGCAGGTGGAGATGCATTAGGAGATTCAGCATGATATGTAGAAGCATTAGATGCCACAGGAGATTCATCAGCAACTGATGCAGCAGCAGGAGAAGCAGCAGGAGATGCACTAGCAGGAGCAGATGCAGAAGCAGATGCAGCAGGAGATGAAGATTCATCAGAAGATGCAGTAGGAAGAGATTCTTCAACATATGCAGCAGAATGATATGATGCAGCAACAGGAGATACAGCAGGTTATTGAGAAATAGGAAATGATGCAGCAGACGCAGCAGCAGCAGACGCAGCAGGAGGAGATGCAGCAGCAGGAGATGCATATTCAGAAGGAGATACGTCAGGAGATGTAGCAGGATATGTAGCAGCATGAGATGCCACCAGAGATTCAGGAGGAGATTCAGCAGAAGGAGATGCAAGAGCAGGAGATGAAGCAGCAGGAGATGCAGAAGCAGGATATACAGCAGCAGGGGATGAAGCAGCAGCAGGAAATGCAGGAAGACATCAAGTAGAAGGAGATGCAGAAGCAGGAGATTCCGTAGGAGATGTATTGGCAGAAGATGCAGAAGGAGTTGCAGCATCAGGAGATTCAGCAGGAAATGCAGCAGCAACAGAAGTAACAGGAGATGCAGCAGCACTAGGAGATGTATCAGCAGGGGATGAAGAAGCAGGAGATGCTACAGGCAATTCAGCCGGAGATGCAGAAGGAGGAGATGCAGCAGCAGGAAGTGCAGAGTAATAGATGAAGTGAAGAAGATGCAGCAGAATAAAATATAGCAGGAGATGCAGCCACAGTAAATGCATCAAGAGAGAAAGTAGCATCAGATTCAGCATCAGATGCACCATCAGGTGCAGCAGCAGGAGATGCAGCAGCAGGAGATCTATCACGATATGCCGCAGTAGATGAAGCTGCAGCAGATGCAGTAGCAAATTCATCAGATGACGCAGTAGTAGATACATAAAGAGCTGCACCAGGAAATGCAGATGAATATGCAGGAGCAGGAGATGCATCTGCAAGTGATGCCGAAGGAGATGCAGCAGGTGACGCTCAAGGAGATGCAGCAGGAGATGCAGAACGAGATGAAGCAGCAAGATATGCAGCAGAAGGAGGTGACGCAATAGATGATTCAATAGAAGGTGCAACATGAGATACAGCAGGAGATGCAGCAGCAGACAAGGCAAAAGGAGATGCAGAAACAGGAGATGGAGCAGCAGGACATGGATCAAGAGATGAAGCAGCAGGAGATTCATTGGGAGATGCAGTAGACGGATATGAAAGAGCAGGAGCTATAGCAGCAGGAGATGCAGCCTGAGATGCAGCAGGATGAGATGAAGCAGGAGGGGATGTATCAGGAGATGCAGAATCAGCAGATACAGCAGGAGATGCTGTAGCTGGAGATGCAGAAGGAGATGCAGCAGGAGGAGATGCAGCAGCAGGAGATGCAGCAGGAAGAGATGCAACAGGAAATGCAGCAGAAGGAGGTACAGAAGTACCAGATGCAGCAGTATATACGGCAGAAGGAGATGAATAAGAGGTGCAGCAGCAATTGATGCAGCAGGAGTTGCTGGAGCCGGAGATGCAGAAGAAGTAGATGCAGAAGCAGACAGATGCAGCAGGACATGCATAAAAAGGCAATGCAGCAAAACATACATCAGCAGGAGACACAGCAGCAGGATATTAGGCAGGAGATGCACCAGCAGCAGAAGCAGCAGCAGATGCAGCAGCAAAGGGTGCAGGATGAGATGCAGCAAGAATTGCATCAGCAGGAGATACTGCTGGAAATTCAGTAGGATATGCAGCAGCAAGAGATTTTTCAACAGCAGATGCAGCAGGATGTGCAGCAGCAGATGCAGCTGCATGAGGTGTATGAGCAGGAGATGTTGCAGGAGATGCATATTCAGCAGGTGATGCACCAGGATATGCAGCAGGAGATTCAACAGAAGGAAATGCAGCAGGAAAGCAGCCGGAGATGAAGCAGCAGGAGATGCAGTAAAAGAAGATGCAGCCGCAAAAGAGGCAGCAGCAGATTCAGCAGGAATTGCAGCAGCAGGAGATGAAGAGGCAAGAGATTCAGCAGCAGGAGATGCAGCATCAGGAGATTGAGAAAGAGATGCACCAGCAGGAAATGCATCAGCAGATTGTGCAGCAGGAGATTCAGTAGAAAATGCAGCAGGAGATATAGAAGGAGATTCAGCAGCAGGGGATGTAGTAGGAGATGCGGCCGGAAAGACATCAGCAGGAATTTTAGCAGGAGATGCTGGAGGAGATTCTGCAGAAGAAGATTCAGCAGGAGATGCAGCAGGAGATGAAATAGCAACATAGGCATCCGCAGGAAGTGCAGCAGGAGATTCAGCAGGAGATGTAGCAGCAGGAGATGCAGCCACAGATGCCTTCAACAGGATATGCAGCTGAAATGCAGAAGCACTAGATGCATCCGTAGAAGACTGAGCAGCAGATGCAGCAGGAATGTTTATGCAGATGCAACTACAGATGCATCCACAGAAGATGCAGCAAGAGATGAAGCAGCAGGCTATAGAGCAGCAGGAGATGAAGCAGCAGATGCAGCAGCAGGAGATGCAGGAGGACTTCAAGTAGAATGAGATGCAGCAGCAGCAAATGTAGCAGGAGGTGCAGCAGTACATGAAGCATCAGGAAATGGAGCACCAGATTGAGCAGCAGCACTAAATGCAGCAGAATATGCAGCAGGAGGTAATGCAGCAGGTGATGCAGAGGCAGCAGATGCAGCAGCAATAGATGCAGCAGCAGATGCATCATGATATGCAGATTCAGTAGGAGATGTAGCAGCAGAAGATGCTGCAGGAGATGCAGCAGCAGGAGATGCAGCCGGGGATGCATGTTCACCAGTAGATTCAGCAGAAACTTCAGAAGGAGATGCAGCAGCTAGAGATTTAGCAGGAGATGCAGCAGTAGATGAAGCAGCAGCATATGCAACAGCAGATGCACCAGATGGGGGAGAAAGAGATGCAGCAGGGGATGGAGCAGCAGATGCAACGGGAAATGATGCATCAGGAGATGCATCCACAGATGCATGAGCAGAGGATGCATCAGGAGATGCAGCAGCAGGAGATACAGGAGCAGATGATGCCACAGGAGATGCAGCAGAAGGAAATGCTGCAGCATATGCTGCAGGAGGAGATGCAGTAGGATATGAAGCACGAGATGCAGCAGCAGCAGATGCAGCAGGGGATGCATATTCACCAGTAGATTCAGCAGAAACTTCAGAAGGAGATGCAGCAGCAGGAGATTTAGCAGGAGATGCAGCAGGGGATGAAGCAGCAGCATATGCAACAGCAGATGCACCAGATGGAGCAGAAAGTGATGCAGCAGGGGATGGAGCAGAAGATGCAATAGGAAATGACGCATGAGGAGATGCATCCGCAGATGCATGAGCAGAGGATGCATCAGGACATGTAGCAGCAGGAGATACAGAAGCAGGAGATGAAGCAGCAGATGCAGCATCAGTAGATGCAGGAGGACATCAAGTAATAGGGGCTGCTCCTGCTTCCTCATTTTTTCTATATCTCCCGCTGCAACTTCTGCTGCTGCCTCTGCTGGCGCATTTCCTGCTGATGCATCTCCTGCTACATCTCCTTCTTCTGCATTTAAATTTGCTACATTTCCGGCTGAAATTGCTGCTGAATCTGCTGCTGCATCCCCTGCTGCTGATTCTCCTGCTTCTGCATATCCTGCTGCTTTATGGTCTGTTTCATCTACTGCTGCTGCATATCCTCCTACATCTTCTGCTGCTACACTTCCTTCTGCTGCATCTGCTACTGCATCTCCTGCTGCATCTCCTTCTGCTCTATCTCCTGCTGAAAATCCTGCTGCATCTCCTACGGCTGCATCTCCTGCAGCTGAATCTGCTGCCGCAGTGCTGTGGTTGCATCTCTTGCTGCTACATCTCCTGTTGCTGCATCTCCTTCAGAATATCCTGATGATGCAGATGCAGCAGCTGGAGCAGCAGGAGATGCAGCAGGAGATGCCCCAGCAGGAGATGGAGCAGGGGATACAGCAGCAAGAGAAGCAGCAGTAGATGCAGCAGCAATATCTGCAGCAAAAAGAGATGAAGCAAGATAGGAAGCCTCAGGAGACTAAGCAAGAGTTGATGCATTAGGAGATTCGGCAGCAGGCTGTGCAGCAGCAGTAGATGCAGCAGAGAATGGAGCAGCACGAGATTAAGCAGTAGGAGATGGCACAGGAGATGCAGCTGCAGGAGATGCAGCAGAGTTTGCAGCAGCAGGAGATGCAGAAGCAGGAGATCCAGCTAGAAAGCACCATCATAAGATGAATCCGCCGATGCAACAGGAGGATATGGAGCAGGAGATGCAGAAGGAGATGCAGTAGCAGGAGATGTAGCAGCAGGATATGCAGCAAGAGGCTGAGCAAGAGGAGATGTACCCTGAGATGCAGCAGCAGGAAATGCAGCGGGAGATGTAGAAGCAGACGAAGCAGTAGCAGATGCAGCAGCAAGATAGGCATCAGAAGGAGATAAAACAGGAGATGCAAAAGCAGGAGATTAAGCTACAGGAGATGCAGTAGGAGATGCAGTAGCAGCAGATACAGCATCAGGAGATTCAGCTGCAGTAGATGCAGGAGCAGATTCAGAAGCAGATTCCGTAAGAGATGCAGCAGCAGGAGATTGATAAGCAAAAATATAGCAGCAGGAGATGCAGCAGCAGGAAATTCAGGAGGAGACGTGGCAGCAGCAGAAGCAGCAGGTAATGCAGCAGCAGTAGATGAAGTAGGCTTAGAAGCAGCTGTAGATGCAGCAGGGTATGCAAGAGCAGGAGATTCAGCATCAGGAGGTGAAGCAGGGGAGATGCATCATCAGATGAATCCGTTGATGCATCAGAGGAAGTTGCAGAAGGAGGGGCAGCAGCAGGAATTTCAGGAGAGGATGCAGCAGCAATAGATGCAGGTGTAGATCCAGGAGGAGGACATAGAGAAGCAGGAGATGCAGCAGCACATGCAGCAGCAAATGCAGGAGATGAAGCAGTAGGAGAAGCAGCAGGAAGAGATTGAGCAGGAGATGCATCAGGAGGTGCATCAGCAGGAGATGCAGCATTAGGAGATGTACCAGTGGATGCAGCAGCAGGAGATGCAGCTGGAGATGCAGCAGCAATAGATTGAGAAAGATACACAGAAGCAGGAGATGCATCAGCGGGAGGTGTGGCATGAGAGGCAGAAGAAGAAGATCCTGCAGCAGATGCAGTAGCATATGCAGCACCAGCAGATGCAGCAGCAGGAGATTAAGCAGCAGGAGATGCAGCAGTCAGAGATGCAGCAGGTTATGCATCAGCAGAAGATGCATAAGCAGGAGTTCAGCAGCAGGAGCTGCTGTAGGTGGAGATGCAGCAAGAGGAGATGCAGCAGTTTATGCAGCAGCAGGAGATGCAGCAGGAGATGTGGTAGGATTAGATTCAGCAGGAGATGCAGCAGGAGATGCAGTAGTAGGAGATGAAGCAGTATATGAAGCAGCAGCAGATGCAGCAGGTAATACTGGAGATGCAGCAGTAGGAGATGAATCAAGAGATGCAGCAGGAGATGCATCAGGAGAAGCAGGAGCAGGAAATGCAGCAGCAGGAGATGCAGCAGCAGAGATGCAGGAGTAGGAGAGGCAGAAGCAGGAGATGTGGCAGCAGGACATGCAAAAGGATATGCAGAAGCAGGAGATGCAGCAGCAGGAGAGGCACGATGTGATTCAGCAGGAGATTCAGCAGAAGATAGAGAAGCAGGAGATGCAGCAGGAGATGCATCCGCAGGAGATGCAGGAAAAGCATCAGCTGATGCAGGAGGAGATTTAGCTGCATTTCCTGCTTCATCTGCTGATGCATCTGCTGCTGCTCTGTGTCCTGCTACATCTCGTCATCCTATCTCCTGCTACATATCCTGCTGCTGCAACTCCTAATGCATCTCATGATAATGTTTTATCTCCTGCTACTGCATCTCCTGCTGCACCTACTGCTGCTGCATTTCCTGCTGCATCTTCTACTGCTGCATCTCCTGCTGATGGGTCTGATGCGGCATCTCTTGCTCTTGCATCTCCTGCTGCATCTCTTGCTGGTGCACTACCTGCTCTGTCTCATCCTACTGCATCTCCTCCTGCTGCATATCCTGCTTCTGTATATACTGCTGCCTTTCCTGCTGCTGCATCTCCTGCTGCTGAATCTCTTTCTGCATCTCCTTCTTCTGATTCTCCTTCTGCTCTATTACTTTCTGCATTGATTCCTGCTGCATGTCCTGCTGCTGCATCAACTCCTGCTTCATCTGCTTCTGCATCTTTTCCTGATGCATCTCCTGCTAAATCTGCATCTCCTGCTGCATCTTCTTCTCCATCTCCTGCTGATGCATCTCCTGCTCTTGCATCTCCTTCTGCTGAATCTCCTCCTCAATCTCCGGCGGCATCTCATTCTGCTACATATCCTGCTACATCTCCTGATATATCTCCTTCTGAATCTGCATCTCCTGCTACTTCTTTTGCAGTACCATCTCCTGCTTCTTAATCTCCTGCTGCTGAATCACCTGCCGCTGCATCTGCTGCATAATCTCCTCTTTCCCTGCTGTATCTCCTGTTGCTGCATCATATCACACTGCTGCATATGTTGAAGAATCTCTTCCTACTGCATCTTCTGCTGAATCTTCATTTCCTGCTGCATCTGCTTCTGCATCTCCTACTGCTGCTGCATCTCCAGCTGCTTCTCCTGCTGCTGCATCAGTTGCTGATGAATCTCCTGCTGCATCTCCTTCTGAATATGCATCTCCTCAGGCATCTCCACCTGCTGCCACTCCTACTGCTGCATTTGCTTCCTTCTACCTGATGTCTTCCTGCATTTCCTGCTGCTGCATGTGCTGCTTCATCTCCTGCTGCTGTATAGCCTGTTTCTGCATCTCCTGTTCCTTCATATCCTGCTCTTGCATCTCCTTCTGCTGAATCTCCTCCTGAATCTCTGGTGACATCTCATGCTGCTACATATCCTGCTACATCTGACGTATCTCCTTCTGAATATGCATCTCCAGCTGCACCTCCAGCTTCTGAATCTCCTGATGCCGTGTCTGCTACTGAATATCCTTTGTCTGCTGCTGAATCTCCTTCTGCATCTGAATGTCATGCTGCATCGGCTGCTGCTGCATCTCCTACTGCTGCATCACCTTCTACATGTGCTGCTGCAGCATCTCCTAATGCTGCATCTCCTGTTGCTGCATCTGCTGGTGCTGCACCTGCTGCAACATCTGCTTCTGCATCTCCTGCTGCAGCACCTCCTGCTGCATCTTCGTCTGAATCATTTGGTGCTGCATTTCCTGTTGATGCATATTCTCCTTCAACTCCTGCTGCTGCATTACCTTCAGCTGCATTTTCTACTGAATCTCCTGCTGCCTTTTCTACTGACTCTCCTGCTGCACAATCTCCTATGGAATTTCCTGCTGCACAATCTGCTGATGCATTTCCTGCTGATGCATCTCCTGCTGAATCTCCTGCCTCTTCATCTCCTTCTGCTGAATCTCCTGCCTCTTCATCTCCTGCTGCTGCAATTCCTGCTGAATCTGCTGCTGCCTCTGGTTCGCCTGCATCTTCTTTTCCTGCATCTCCTGCTGCTGCATCTCCGGCTGATTTCCTGCTGCATTTCCTTCTCTTGAATCTCCTGCTGCATATCCTGGTGCATCACCTGCTGAATATGCATCTCCTGCTACATCTCCTGCTGATACACCTCATGCAGATGCATCTGCTGCTGCATATCCTGCTGCATCTGCTGTTGCCATATCTCTTGCTGTTGCATAACCTACTGAATTTCTAACAGTATCTCGTGCTGATACAATTCTTGCTGCATCTCATCCTGCATCCTTTGCTGCTGCATCTGCTTCTGCTTCTGGTGTTGCTACATCTCCATCTGTGTCTGCTGCTTCATCTGCTGCTGAATCTCCTGCTGCATATGGTTCTGCATCTTCTGCTGCATATGGTGCTGCTTCTCCTGCTGCTGCATCAGTTCGTGCTGAATCTCCAGATGAATCTCCTTTGGCATCTCATGCTTCTACATATCATGCTGAATCTCCTTTTGCATCTCCTTCTGAATATGCATCTCCTGATGCAACTCCATCTGCTGCCACTCCTACTGCTGCGTTTGTTTCTGCATCTCCTGATGCATCTCCTGCTGCTGAATCTCCTGATGCCGTTTCTGCTGCTGAATATCTTTGGAACTACTGCTGAATATCTTTTTGCTCCTGATGAATATCCTTTGTCTCCTGCTGAATCTCCTGCTGCTGAATCTCCTGCTGCATCTACTGCTGCTGCATCTCCTACAGCTGCATCACCTTTTACATGAGCTGTTGCAGCATCTCCTTCTGCTGCATCTCCTGTTGCTGCATAAGCTGGTGCTGAACCTGCTGCCACATCTTCTTCTGCATATCCTACTGCTGCACCTCCTGCTGCATCTCTGTATGAATCTTTTGGTGCAGAATTTCCTGCTGATGCATATTCTGCTTCAACTCCTGCTGCTGCATTACCTTCTGCATCTATTCCTGTTGTATTTCCGGCTGCTGCATCTCCTGCTGCTGCATCTGCTGATACTGCATGTGCTGCTGCATCTCCTGCTGCATCTCTTGGTGCTGCATCTGCTGATACTGCATGTGCTGCTGCATCTCCTGCTGCATCTCTTGGTGCTGCATCTTCTGGTGTTGCATCTCCTGCTGCATCTCTTGCGACATCACCTGCTCCTGTATCTCCTGATGCTACATCTCCTGATGTATCCTCTGCTCATGCATCTGCAGATGTATCTGCAGAAGTATCTCCATTTCCTGCTGCATCTGCTGCTCAATCTTCTACTGATGCATCGAGTGCTTCTGCATTTCCTCCTGAAGGCATCTGCAGCTGCATCTCCTGCTGCTACATCACCTGCTGAATCTGCTCTTGCCCTTCCTGCTGTAACCTCTGATGCGTATGTTGCTACTTCATCTCCTGATGCATCTCCTACTCTAAATCCTGCTGAACTTTCTTCTGCAGAATCTCCTCCTGCAACTCCTGCTGATGTATCTCCTGCTGCATCTCCTACTACATCTCCTGCTGCTGAATCTCCTTCTGTATCTCCTGCTGCATCTTCTGCTGAATCTTCCGCTGAATCTCCTGCTGCAGACTCTCCTACGGTCTTTCCTGCTGCAGAACCTCCTGCTACATTTCCTGCTGTTGCATCTCCTGCTGAATCTCCTGCCTCTTCATCACCTGCTGCTGATTCTCCTGCATCTGCTGCGGCTGCATCATCTTCTACTGCGTCTCCTGCTACTGCATCTCCTTCTTCTGAATCTCCTGCTGCTCTATTACATTCTGCATCGACTCTTCCTGCATGTCCTGCTGCTGCATCGACTTCTGCTGCATCTGCTTCTGCATCTCCTGCTGATGCATCTCCTGCTAAATCTGCATCTCCTGCTAAATCTGCATCTCCATCTCCTGCTGATGCATCTCCTGCTCTTGCATCTCCTTCTGCTGAATCTCTTACTCAATCTCTGGCGGCATCTCATGCTGCTACATATCCTGCTACATATTTCCTGACATATCTCCTTCTGAACATGCATCTCCTGCTGCTTCTTTTGCAGTTGAATCTCCTGCTTCTTAAACTCCTGCTGCTGCGTCTGCTGCATCATCTCCTCTTTCTCCATATCCTGCTGTATCTCCTGTTGCTGCAACATATCATGCTGCGGCATACGTTGAAGAATCTCTTCCTACTGCATCTTCTGCTGAATCTTCATTTCCTGCTGCATCTGCTTCTGCATCTCCTGCTGCTGCTGCGTCTCCTGCTGCTTCTCCTGCTGCTGCATCAGTTGCTGCTGAATCTCCTGATGAGTCTCCTGTGGCATCTCATACTTCTACATATCATGCTGAATCTCCTGCTGCTGAATCTCCTGCTGCATCTGCTGCTGATGCATCTCATACAGTAGCACCACCTTCTGCATGTGCTGCTGCAGCATCTCCTTCTGCTGCCACTCCTGTTACTGCATCTGCTACTGCATCTGCTGCTTCATCTCCTGCTGCTATATCTCCTGCTTCATTTCCGTCTGAATTACTTGGTGCTGCATTTCCTGCTGATGCATATTCTGCTTTAAATCCTGCTGCAGCATTACCTTCTGCATCTATTCCTGTTGTATTTCCTGCTGCTGCATCTCCTGCTGCTGCATCTGCTGCTTCATCTCCTGCTGCGGCATCTGCTGATACTGCATGTGCTGCTGCTTTTACTGCTGCATCTCTTGGTGCTGCATCTTCCGGTGTTGCATCTCCTGCTGCATCTCATGAAGCATCACCTTCTCCTGTATCTCCTGCTGCTACATCTCCTGATGCATCCTCTGCTTATGCATCTGCAGATACATCTCCTTATGCACCATTTCCTATTGCATCTGCTGCTCCATCCCCTGCTGCATCTCTTTCTGCTCCATCTGGTGCATCTGCTGTTGCATATGTTGCTGCTTCATCTACTGCTGCATCTCCTGCTAAATCTCCTGCTGCTTCATCTCCTACTGAAGTTTCTGCTGAATCTCCTGCTGAATATGCATCCCATGCTGCATCTCCTGCTGCTGCATCTCCTGCTTCATATCCTACTGCATCTCCTCCTGCAGCATATCTTAATGCATTTCCTTCTGCTGCATCTCCTGCTGCATCATCTGCTGCAGCGCCTTCTACTGCTACATCTCCTACTGAATCAGCATCTCATGATGCATCTATTGCTGCTGCATTTGCTGCCTCTGCAGCTGCAAAGGCATCACCTGCTGCTGCATCACCTGCTGCTGCATCACCTGCTGCATTACATCCTGCTGCATATTCTGCTGCATATCCTGCTGCTGTTTAATCTGCTGCTCCAATTCCTGCTGCTTCATGTACTGCTGCATCTCCTGCTACACTTGCTGCTGCTGCATCTCCTTCTACTTGATGTCCTCCTGCATCTCCTGCTGCTGTATTGAGTGCTGCTTCATCTCCTGCTGCATCCTCTGCGGATGCAGCTGTGGTTGCATCTGCAGAAGCATCTCCATTTCCTGCTGCATCTGCTGCTCAATCTTTTACGGATACATCTAGTGCTTCTGCATTTCAGCTGCATATCCTGCTGAAGGCATCTGCGGCTGCATCTCCTGCTGCTACATCTCCTGCTGAATCTCCTGCTGCACTTCCTGCTGTAACTGCTGATGCCTATGTTGCTATTTCATCTCCTGCTGCATCTCCTGCTGAATCTTCTTCTGCAGAATCTCCTCCAACATCTCCTGCTACAATTCCTGCTGATGTATCTCCTGCTGCATCTCCTACTAGATCCCCTGCTGCTGAATCTCCTTCTACATCTCCTGCTGCATCTCCTGCTATTTCATCTCCTGATACATCTCCTGCTAAATATTTTTCTGCAGAATCTCCTCCAGCATCTGCTGCTACAATTCCTGCTGATGTCTTTCCTGCTGCATCTCCTACTACATCCCCTGCTGCTGAATCTCCTTCCTTATCTCCGGCTGCATCTCCTGCTGCATCTTCTGCTAGTGCATGTTCTGCTGCATTTCCTGCTGATGCATATCCTACTGCTGTATTTCTTGATGCATCTTTTTCTGCTTTATCTTCTTCTGCATATCCTGCTGCATCTCTTCCTGCTGGGTCTCCTCCTACTACATCTTCAGCATATGCTGCTGCATCTGGTGCTGCTTCACATATTGCTGCATCTCCTGCTAGTACACCTGCTGCTGCATCTCCTGTTACTTCATCTACTGCTGAATCTGCATCTCCTCTTTCGTCTGCTTCCTGCATCTCCTGCTGCTGAATCTCCTGCTGCTGCATCTGCTGGTGTTGCATCTGCTACTGCATCTGCTGCAGGATCTTCTTCTTCTGCCTCTCATGCCACATCTCCCGCTGATGCATCTCCTGCTTCTGTATATCTTGCTCAATCTACTGCTGCTGCATCTCCAGCTGCATCTCCTGCTGCTGCATCTCTTGCATCTTTTGGTGCATCTGCTGTAGATTAATCTACTGCCGCATCTCCTCTTGCTTCATCTTCTGATTTTTTGATGTCTTCCTGCATCACCTGATGATCCATCTGCTGCTGCTGCATACACTGCTGCGTCTTCTGCTGCTGAATTCACTTCTGCTGCATCTGCTGCTGCATCACCTTCTACTGAATCCCCTGATGCATCTCCTGCTGCTGCATCCACTGGTACATCTCCTAATGCTGCATCTTCTGCTGATGCACCTCCTGATGCATCTCCTGCTCAATCTCCTCCTGCTGCTTCTCCTACTGCTTCATCTCCTGCATCTGCTGCTGCATCTGCTGCTACATCTCCTGCTTCTCTATGTCCTCCTCCTGCATCACCACCTGCATCTATTGCTGCTGCATCGTCTGCTGAACCTCCTGCTGCTGCATCTCCTTCTGCAACTTCCTCTGATGCATCAGCAGATTCATCTGATGATGCATCTCCCCTGCTTCACCTCCTGATGCTGAATCTCCTGCTCTTGCATACCCTGCTGAATCTACAGCTGCTTCTAAGCCTACTTCATCTACTGCTGTTGCATTACCTGCTGCTTCTGCTGCTGCCACGTCTCCTCCTGAATTTCCTGCTGCTGCATCTCCTGCTGCTATATTTTTGCTTATCAATCTCCTGCTGCTGCATCTCTTACGGAATCTGCTTCTGAATCTGCTCCTGCATCTCCTGCAGCTGAATCTCCTGATGCTGTATCTGCTGCTACTGCATCTCCTAATGCATCTCCTGTAGCTTAATCTCCTGCTTTTGCATCTCCTGTTTTACCTCCTTCTGATGCCTATCTTGCTGCTGCATCTGCTGCTGCTTTGTCTGCTTCTACATCTCCCGCTGCATTTCCTGCTGCTGCATCTCAGGGTACATCTCCTCTTGTTCAGTCTCTTGCTGCATATCCTGCTGCTACATCTCCTGCTAATGCATCTCCTTCTGCATCTCCTGCTGCATCTATTGCGGCTGCATCTCCTGCTCTACTCTAAGATGCAGCAGGAAGAGATGGGACAGAAGATGCAGCAGCAGGAGATTCAGCAGGAAATGCAGCAGGAGGAGATGCTGCAACAGCTCATGCAAAAGTTGATGCAGCTGTAGGAGATGCAGCAGCAGTAGATGCAGCAGGAGATTCAGCAGCAGGAGACAAAGGATATTCATCAGCAGACAAAAGATATTCAGCAGTAGTTCCAAAGATATTCAGCAGCAGAAACGGCATCAGGAGATTCAGCAGCAGGAGATGCATCAGGAGATGCAGATACAAACGCAGCAGTAGGAGTGGCAGCAGATGGAGTTGCATCAGGAGATGCATATTCAGAAGGAGATGCAAAAGGAGATTCAGCATGATATGTAGAAGCATGAGATGCTGCAGGAGATTCATCTGGAGATTCAGCACGAACTGATGCAGCAGCAGTAGAAGCAGCACCATATGTAGCAGAAGATGCAGAACCATATGCAGCAGGAGATGCAGAACCATATGCAGCAGGAGATACAGCAGCAGATGAAGTAGCAGACGCAGCTGGAGATGTAGCAACACCAGAAGCAGAAGCAGATGCAGCAGCAAAGGATGCAGGATGAGATGCAGCAAGAATTGCATCAGCACGAGATACTGCTGGAAATTCAGTAGGTTATGCAACAGCAAGCAATTTGGCAACAGCAGATGCAGCAGGATATGCAGCAGCAGATGCATCTGCATGAGGTGTATCAGCAGGAGATGTAGCAGGAGATGCATATTCAGCAGGTGATGCACCAGGATATGCAGCAGGAGAATCAACAGAAGGAAATAGCGCAGGAAATCAGCCAGAGATGCAGCAGCAGGAGATGCAGGAAAAGAAGATGCAGCCGCACCAGAGACAGCAGCAGATTCAGCAGGAATTGCAGCAGCAGGAGATGAAGAGGCAGGAGATTCAGCAGAAGGAGATGAAGAGGCAGGAGTTTCAGCAGGAGATGCATCAGCAGGAAATGCATCAGCAGATTGTGCAGCAGGAAATTCCATAGGAGATTGTGCAGGAGGAGATTCAGTTGATGAGGCAGCGGGACATTCAGTAGAAAATGCAGCTGAAGGTAATGCAGCAGCAGGAGTTGAAGGAGAATATGCAGCAGCAGGAAATGCAGCACCAAAAGATTCAGACGAAGATGCAGCAGGAGGTGCAGCAGCAGATGTTGCAGCAGGTGCAGCACCAGCAGATGCAGCAACAGGAGATGCAGCATTAGGAGATGCTGCAGCAGCACATGTAGAAGGTGATGCAGCAGTAGGAGATGCAGCAGCAGCAGATGCAGCAGGACATTCAGATGCAGGAGATTCAGCAGCAGACAAAGGATATTCAGTAGCAGACACGGCATCAGGAGATTCAGAAGCTGGAGGTGCAGCTGGAGATGCAGAAGCAAACGCAGCAGTAGGAGTGGCAGCAGGTGGAGATGCCTGAGGAGATGCATATTCAGAAGGAGATGCAGCAGGAGATTCATCAGGAGATTCATCAGCAACTGATGCAGCAGCAGGAGATGCAGCAGCAGTAGGAGATGCAGAAGCAGATGCAGCAGGAAATGAAGATTCATCAGAAGATGGAGTAGGAAGAGATTCTTCAACATATGCAGCAGCAGGATATGATGCAGCAACAGGAGATACAGCAGGTTATGGAGAAAGAGGAGATGATGCAGAAGATGCAGCGGCAGGTGATTCAGCAGCAGGAGATTAAGAAGCAGGAGATTCAACTGCAAAAGAAGCAGCAGGAGATGCAGATTCAGAAGGAGATATATCAGGAGATGTAGCAGGATATGTAGCAGAATGAGATGCCGCCGGAGATTGAGGAGGAGATTCAGCAGAAGGAGATGCAAGAGCAGGAGATGCATCAGCAGGAGATGGAGAAGAAGATGCAGCAGGAGATGCAGATTTAGCAGGAGATGCATCAGGAAAAGATGCAGAAGCAGATGAAGTAGGAGTTGATGCAGCAGCAGGACATGCAGCAGGAGTCGATGCAGAAAGTAATAAAGCAGCAGGAGAATCAGAAGAAGGAGATGCAGAAAGAGATTCAGCAGCAGGAGATGCAGCAGCAGGAAAGGCAGCAGTATATACAGAAGCAGGATATGCAGCAGGAGGAGATGCAGTAGGATGAGACAGAGCAGGTAGTGCACCAGCAGGAGATGCAGCAGTAGAAGATGCAGCAGGAAATGCAGCAGCAGTAGGTGCAGCAGGAGATGCAGTAGCAGGAGATAAAGCATTATCATGAGATGCATTAGGAGTTGCAGCAGCAGGATATGTAGCAGGAGATAGGATGACGAGATGTAGCAGGACACAGAGCAGCAGCAGATGCATCAGCAGATGAAGCAGGAAATGCAGCTAAATCTCCTCCTGCATCAGCTGATGCTTTTCCTGCATCTCCTGCTCCTGCATCTCCTGCTGCATCTCCTGCTTCTCTATCTTCTGCTGAATCTCCTGCTGAATCACATCGTGCCTCTCCTGCTGCCGCATCTCCTGCTTCTGCATATCCTTTTGCATGTCCTGCTGCCACATCTCCTGCTTCTGCCTCTCCTACTCCTGCATCTCTGCTGCTGCATCTCCTGCTGCTGCATTTCCTGCTCCTGCTTCTCCTGATGCATCTCCTGCTGCATCTCTTGATTCATCTCCTACTGCTGCATCTCCAGTATTACCTGCTGCATCTGCTGCTGCTTCATATACTGCTTCATCTCCTACTACTGCATCTCCTGCTGCATCTCCTGCTGAATCTAATCCTACCACATCTCCTGCTGCATCTCCTGCTGCTGCATAAACTGCTGCATCTCCTCTTGCTGCATCTCCACCTACAGCAGCTCCTGCTGCTGAACTCCTGCTTATGCATCTTCTGCTGATGCATAACCTGCTGCATCTCTGACTGCTGCATCTCCTGCTGCTGAATCTCCTGCTGCTGCATCTGCTGGTGCTGCATATGCTACTGCATCTGCTGCAGGATCTTCTTCTTCTGCCTCTCATGCCACACCTCCCGCTGATGCATCTCCTGCTTCTGTGTATCTTTCTCAATCTATTGCTGCTGCATCTCCTTCTGCAACTTCCTCTGATGCATCAACGGATTCATCTGATGATGCATCTCCCCTGCTTCATCTACTGATGCTGAATCTCCTGCTCTTGCATACCCTGCTGCATCTACAGCTGCTACTGCATCTCCTAATGCATCTCCTGTAGCTTAATCTCCTGCTTTTGCATCTCCTGTTTTATCTCCTTCTGATGCCTATCTTGCTGCTGCATCTGCTGCTGCTTCGTCTGCTTCTACATCTCCCGCTGCATTTCCTCCTGCTGCATCTCAGGGTACATCTCCTCTTGTTCAGTCTCTTGCTGCATATCCTGCTGCTACATCTCCTGCTAATGCATCTCCTTCTGCATCTCCTGCTGCATCTCTTGCGGCTGCATCTCCTGCTCCATATCCTCCTGTTGCATCGGCGGATTCATCTTATGATGGTGCTTTCTAGCTGGATCTCCAGCTTCTGCATCTCCTGCTGCTGCAAACTCTGCTGCATCTCCTGCAGCTGCATCTCCTGTGCCATCTCCTACTGCTGAATCTTGTGCTGCTCAATTCTCTGCTGCATCTACTGCTGCTGCATAGCCTGCTGCCAAATCTCCTAATGCATCTCCTCTTGCTTAGTCTCCTGAGGCTTCCTATCTTGCTTCATCTCTTTTTGCTGCAGATATTGCTGCTGCATCTACTGCTGCTTGTCTTGCTGCTGTATCCCTTGCTCCATCTCCTGCTGGGGCATCTCCTTCTGCATCTCCTGCTGCTCCAGCTGCTGCATCTGCATCATCAGGATATTCTGAAGGAGATGCAGCAACAGGAGATGTAGCAGCAGGAGATGCAACCACAGCACTGCGGCAGCAGATTCAGCTGCAGGAGATGCAGCCGTAGGAGATGCAGCAGGATTTTCAGCAGGAGATAGAGCAGAAGGAGATGCAGCAGGAGATGCAGTAGCAGATGTAGCAGAAGGAAGTGTAGCAGCAGAAGATGTAGGAGGATATGCAGCAGCAGTAGACGAAACAGACCATAAAGCAGCAGGATATGCAGAAGCAGGAGAATCAGCAGCAGGGGATGCAGCAGCAGATTCAGCAGAAAATTCAGCCGGAAATGTAGCAACAGTAGATGCAGAAGAAGGAGATGTAGCAGGAGATGCATCAGCAGGAAATGCGCCAGCAGAGGCAGCAGCAGAAGTTGCAGCGCGAGATATAGAAAAAATGAGGAAGCAGGAGCAGCCCCTATTACTTGATGTCCTCCTGAATCTCCTGATGCTGCATCTGCTGCTTCATCTCCTGCAGTGATTGCGCTCTAAGAGAAGACATACAGAAGCAGAAGCATTCCATGCTAACATCTTCCCTGCTGGAGATATTCTCTTTTCCTAAAGAGCGTTATTAGGCGTTACTAAGTCGCTAATTAATAAGCGGTGTAGTTTCAGGCCAGCATCTGCACTGCCTGAAATACTTACTTTTCCACAAGCTTGTTAACAGCCGCAGTTAAGTCACAATTCATTACCCTAAACTAACATGTGTTAGTCGTGCTTCAGAGCCTGCAGCGAAAGCGCTATAAGAGAAGACTCTAACGAGAACCAGCATTTGATGGTAGAAGCTTCCCTGCGATACTTGTGCTCATCGCTCTGAAATTTTGAAGCGACACTTTAGTAGCTGATGATATACTTCAGAAGACTAGAATGAAACTTCTAGAAGTCGTACTTTGCAGTGAAAGTGCTATAAGAGAAGATATTCAGAAGCAGCAGCATTCCATACTACCAACTTCCCTGCAGCCGTATTCACTGTTCCTAAAGCGCGTTATTCGGCCAAGTAAATAACTGTTCTGTACTCTATGCTAAAATTTTCTGTTAGTCGTGCTTTGCAGATTGCAGTGATAGCGCTTCCAGAGAAGACTAATGAGAGCCAGCATGTGATCGTAGCAGCTTCTCTGCCATACTTATGCTGACCGATTTGAAATTTTGAAGTGAGGCTTTAATATCCATTCTGATATTACAGGACACGAGCCGAGACTGAAAGTTCTACAAGTCTTACCTGGCAGTGAAAGCGCATCCAGAGAAGAATTATACGAATTTCAATCGCAGCATCTTCCCTGCGGTATTTGCGCTGAACACTCTGATATATTGAAGCGAAGCTTTAATAGCCATTCTGATGTTGCAGTACATAAGCCCAGACTAAAAGTTCAACAAGTCTTGCCTTGCAGTGAAAACGCTAAAGATTTTGAAGTGATGCTTTAAATAGCCATTCTGATGGTGTAGTGTACAAACCTAGACTGAAACTTCTACAAGTTTTGCTTTGCTGTGAAAGCGCTCTAAGAGAAGACATTCAGTAGCAGCAGTATTCCACGCTAGCACCTTCACTGCGTCAGTTACTCACTTATCATAAAGCACCTTCATAAATCACAATTCAGTACCCTATACTAAAACGTTCTGTTAGTCATGCTTTGCAGCTTGCAGTGAAAGCGTTTCCAGAGAAGACTCTAACGAGAGCCAGCATTTCATCGTAGCTTCTTCCCTGCGGTAATTGTGCTGAACGCTCTGCTATTTTCAAGTGACGCTTTAATAGCCGTTCTGATGTTAAAGTACACAAGCGTATACTCAAACTTCTTACAAGTCTCGCTTTGCAGTGAAAGCTCTTTAAGAGAAGACATTCAGAAGCAGCAGCTTTCCATGTTAGCATCTTCCCTGTGGGCGTTATTCGATTTCCCCAAAATTACCTCAAAAGTGGCAGTTAAGTCATAATGAGATGAAGCAGGAGATGCAACAGCAGAAGATTCAGCACCCAGAGATACAGCAGGAGGTGCAGCAGCACATGCAGAATCAGCAGATGCAGCAGCAGGAGATGAGCAGCAGATGCAGCAGCAGGAGTTGAAGCATCAGGACTTGAAGCAGAATATGCATCAGTATGAAAAGGTAGCAGCATGAGATTAAGACGAAGATGCAGCAGGAGGTGCAGCAGCAGGAGATACAGGAGCAGGTGATGCAGCAGGAGATGCAACACCAGAAGACGCAGCAGTATATACAGAAGCAGGATATGCAGCAGGAGTAGATGCAGTAGGAGGAGATAGATCAGGTAATGCAGCAGCAGGAGATACAAGATCAAGAGATGCTGCATCAGACCCATCAGCAGGAGATGCAGCAGCAGAAGATGCAGCAGGAAATGCAGTAGCAGTAGGTGCAGCAGGAGATGCATCTGGAGATGAGGCAGCAAATATAGAAAGTTTGACGTATATGTAGAAGCAGATGCAGAAGCAGCTAATTCAGCAGGAGATGCAGCAGCAGGAGGTGCAGAATCAGATGCAGCAGGAAATGCAGATTCAGCAGGAGAAGCAATAGGAAGAGAATCTTCAGCAGATACAGCAGGATGTGAAGAATGACGAGATGTAGCAGGACATAGAGCAGCAGCAGATGCATCAGCAGATGAAGCAGGAATTGCAGCAAGAGATGCAGCAGCATAGATGTAGCCGCAGATGCATCAGAAGCAGATTCAACAGGAGATGCTACAGCAGCAGATTCCGCAGGAGATGCATCAGAAGGAGTTGCAGCATAAAGAGATTCAGCAGGAAAAGCAGCAGCAGGGGATGTAGTAGCAGGAGACACAGAAGGAGATGCAGAAGGAGCTGCAGCATCAGGAGGTGCAGCAGGGAATGCAGCAGCAGGGGATGTAGTAGCAGGAGATGCAGAATGAGTTTCAGCATCAGGAGATTCAGCAGAAAATGCAGCAGCAGGGGATGTAGTAGCAGGAGACACAGAAGGAGATGCAGAAAGAGCTGCAACATCAGGAGATGCAGCAGGGAATGCAGATGCAGCAGAATTAACAGGAGATGCAGCAGAATCATATGCACTAGGAGATGTAGCAGCAGGAGATGAAGAAGCAGGAGCTGTTACAGGCGATTCATCCAGAGATGCAGAAGGAGGAGATGCAGCAGCAGCAGGTGCAGAGTAGAAGATGAATTGAAGAAGATGCAGCAGAAGGAAATATAGCAGGAGATGCAGCCGCAGTAAATGCATCAAGAGAGAAAGTAGCAGCTGATGCAGCAGCTGATGCAGTGGAAGAGGATGCAATAGCAGATACAGCAGGAGTAGACCTATCAGGAGATGCAGCAGTAGATGAAGCAGCAGCAGATGCAGCAGCAAATTCAGCAGATACAGCAGGAGATGCTGCAGCAGGAGATATAGCAGAACGAGATGCTGCAGCTGGAGATACAGCAGCAGGATATGCAGTAAAAGAAGATGCAGTCGCACCAGAGACAGCAGCAGATTCAGCAGGAGATGCAGCAGGAGATGTAGAAGAAGATTCAGCAGCGGGAGATGTAGTAGGAGATGCAGCAGGAGATACATCAGCAGGAATTGTAGCAGGAGATGCTGGAGGAGATTCTGCAGAAGAAGATTCAGTAGGAGATGTAGCAGGAGATGAAATAGCAACATAGGCATCAGCAGTTACAGCAGGAAGAGCAGCAGGAGATTCAGCAGGAGATGTAGAAGCAGGAGATGTAGCCGGAGATGCCTTCCACAGGATATGCAGCTGAAATGCAGAAGCACTAGATGCATCTGTATAAGATTGAGCAGCAGATGCAGCAGAAAATGGAGATGTTTCTGCAGATGCGTCCGCAGAGGATACAGCAAGAGATCAAGCAGTAGGCTATACAGCAGCAGGAGATGAAGCAGCAGATGCAGCTGCAGGAGATGCAGCAGCAGCAAGTGTAGCAGCAGTACATGAAGCATCAGAAAATGAAGCAGCAGATTAAGCAGCAGGAGATGCAGCAGTAGATGAAGCAGCAGCATATGCAACAGCAGATGCAGCAGATGGAGCAGAAAGAGATGCAGCAGGGGATGGAGCAGCAGATGCAACGGGAAATGGTGCATCAGGAGATGCATCCGCAGATGCATGAGCAGAGAATGCATCAGGAGATGAAGCAGCAGGAGATGCAGGAGCAGATGATGCCGCAGGAGATGCAGCAGGAGATGCAACACCAGAAGATTCAGCACCAAGAGATGCATCCGGAGATGCAGCAGCACATGCAGTATCAGCAGCTGCAGCAGCAGGAGATGAAGCAACAGATGCAGCAGCAGGAGATGCAGCAGTCGGAATTACAGGAGGAATAGATGCAGAAGGTAATGCTGCATCAGGATTTGAAGACGTATATGCATTAGCAGGAAATGCAGCACCAAGAGTTTCAGACGGAGATGCAGCAGGAGATGCAGGAGGAGGAGATGAAGCAGGAGATGCATCAGCAGGAGATGTAGCAGCAGATGCATAAGTAGGAGATACAGCAGCAGGAGATTCAGCAAGATATGTAGAATCATGAGATGCCGCAGGAGATTCATCCGGAGATTCAGCAGCAACTGATGCAGCAGCAGGAGATGCATCAGCAGCAGGAGATACAGAATCAGATGCAGCAGGAAATGAAGATTCATCAGAAGATGCAGTAGGAAGAGATTCTTCAACATATGCAGCAGCATGATATGATGCAGCAACAGGAGATACAGCAGGTTATGGAGAAAGAGGAGATGATGCAGCAGACGCAGCAGCAGGAGATTAAGAAGCAGGAGATTCAACTGCAAAAGAAGCAGCAGGAGATGCATATTCAGAAGGAGATATGTCAGGAGATGTAGCAGGATATGTAGCAGCATGAGATGCCTCCTGAGATTTTGGGGGAGATTCAGCAGAAGGAGATGCAAGAGCAGGAGATGAAGCAGCAGGAGATGCAGAAGGAGATGCAGCAGGAGATGCAGATTTAGCAGAAGATGCATCATCAGGAGATGCAGAAGCAGATGCAGCAGGAGTCGATGCAGCAGCAGGAGTCGATGCAGCAGCAGGACATGCTGCAGGAGTCGATGCAGAAGGTAATAGAGCAGCAGGAGATTCAGAAGAAGGAGACGAAGTAGCAGGAGACGCAGTAGAAGATGATGCAGCCGCAGCAGATGCAGGAGAAGCAGCACCAGGAGATGAAGAGGCAGGAGATTCAGCAGGAGATGCATCAACAGGAAACGTAGCAGGAGATTCTACAGCAGGAAAGACCGTAGGAGAGTCTGCAGCAGGAGATTCAGCGGAAGATTCAGCAGAAGATGCAGCAGGAGATACAGAAGGAGATTCAGCAGCAGGAGATGTAGTAGGAGATGCAGCAGGAGATACATCAGCAGGAGTTGTAGGAGGAGATTCTGCAGAAGAAGATTCTGCAGGAGATAGAGTAGGAGATGCATCAGGAGAAGAAGTAGCAGCATACGCATCAGAGGTTACAGCAGGAAGGGCAACAGGTAATTCAGCAGGTGATGTAGCAGCAGGAGATGCAGCTGCAGATGCCTTCAGGAGGAAATGCAGAAGCACTCGATGCATCAGTAGAAGATTGAGCAGCAGATGCAGCAGGAAATGGAGATACTTCTGCAGATACATCTGCAGATGCATGAGCAGAGGATACATCAGGAGATGTAGCATCAGGAGATACAGGAGCAAGTGATGTCGCAAGAGATGCAGCAGGAGATGCAACACCAGAAGATGCTGCACCAAGAGATGCAGCAGGAGATGCAGCAGCACATGCAGTATCAGCAGATGCAGCAGCAGGAGATGCAGCAGCCGGAAATACAACAGGAATAGATGCAGAAGGTAATGCAGCAGCAGGAGTTGAAGCAGAATATGCATCAGCAGGAAATGCAGCACCAAAAGATTCATACAGAGATGCAGCAGGAGGTGCAGCAGTAGGATATGCAGAAGATGTGGCAGCAGGTGCAGCACCAGCTTATGCAGCAACAGGAGATGCAGCAGAAGGAGATGCTGCAACAGCTCATGTAAAAGGTGATGCAGCTGTAGGAGATGCAGCAGCAGTAGATGCAGCAGGAGATTCAGCAGCAGGAGATTCAGCAGGAGACAAAGGATATTCATCAGGAGCAAAAAGATATTCAGCAGTAGTTCCAAAGATATTCAGCAGCAGAAACGGCATCAGGAGATTCAGCAGCAGGAGATGCATCAGGAGATGCAGAAACAAACACAGCAGTAGGAGTGGCAGCAGATGGAGTTGCATCAGGAGATGCATATTCAGAAGGAGATGCAAAAGGAGATTCAACATGATATGTAGAAGCATGAGATGCCAAAGGAGATTCATCTGGAGATTCAGCAGGAACTGATGCAGCAGCAGTAGAAGCAGCACCATATGCAGCAGAAGATGCAGAACCATATGCAGCAGGAGATTCAGCAGCAGATGAAGCAGCAGACACAGCTGGAGATGTAGCAACACCAGAAGCAGAAGCAGATGCAGCAGCAAAGGATGCAGGATGAGATGCAGCAAGAATTGTATCAGCACGAGATACTGTTAGAAATTCAGTAGGTTATGCAACAGCAAGACATATGGCAACAGCAGATGCAGCAGGATATGCAGCAGCAGATGCATCTGCATGAGGTGTATCAGCAGCAGATGCCTTCAGCAGGAAATGCAGAAGCACTAGATGCATCAGTAGAAGATTGAGCAGCAGATGCAGCAGGAAATGGAGATACTTCTGCAGATGCATCTGCATATGCATGAGCAGAGGGTGCATCAGGAAATATAGCAGCAGGAGATACAGGAGCAGGTGATGCCGCAGGAGATGCAACACCAGAAGATGCAGCACCAAGAGATGCAGCAGGAGATGCAGCTGCACATGCAGTATCAGCAGATGCAGCAGCAGGAGATGCAGCAACTGGAAATACAACAGGAATAGATGCAGAAGGTAATGCAGCTGCAGGAGTTGAAGCAGAATATGCATCAGCAGGGAATGCTGCACCAAAAGATTCAGACAGAGATGCAGCAGGAGGTGCAGCCGCAGGATCTGCAGAAGCAGATGTTGCAGGAGGTGCAGCACCAGCAGATGCAGCACCAGGAGATGCAGCAGAAGGAGATGCTGCAACAGCACATGCAGAAGGTGATGCAGCTGTAGGAGATGCAGAAGAAGGAGATGCAGCAGGAGATTCATCAGCATGAGATTCAGCAGCAAAATATTCATCAGCAAAGTATATTCATCAGCAGATAAAGGATATTCAGCAGCAGAGAAAAGATATTCAGCAGCAGAAACACCATCAGGAGATTCAGCAGCAGGAGATGCATCAGGAGATGCAGAAGCAAACGCAGCAGTAGGAGTGGCAGCAGGTGGAGATGCATCAGGAGATGCATATTCAGAAGGAGATGCAAAAGGAGACTCAGCATGATATGTAGAAGCATGAGATGCTGTAGGAGATTCATCTGGAGATTCAGCAGCAACTGATGCAGCAGCAGGAGAAGCAGCACCATATGCAGCAGAAGATGCAGAACCATATGTAGCAGGAGATACAGAAGCAGATGAAGCAGCAGATGCAGCTGGAGATGAAGCATCACCAGAAGCAGAAAGAGATGCAGCAGCAAAGGATGCAGGATGAGATGCAGCAACAATTGCATCAGCAGGAGATGCTGCTGGAAATTCAGTAGGATATGCAGCCGCAAGAGGTATGGCAACAGCAGATGCAGCAGGATATGCAGCAACAGATGCACCTGCATGAGCAGGTGTATCAGCAGGAGATGTAGCAGGAGATGCATATTCAGCAGGTGATGCACCAGGATATGCAGCAGGAGATTCAACAGAAGGAAATGCAGCAGGAAATCAGCCAGAGATGCAGCAGCAGGACATGCAGGAAAAGGAGATGCAGCCGCATCAGAGGCAGCAGCAGATTCAGCAGGAATTGCAGGAGCAGGAGATGAAGAGGCAGGAGATTCAGCAGAAGGAGATGAAGAGGCAGGAGATTCAGCAGGAGATGCATCAGCAGGAAATGCATCAGAAGATTGTGCAGCAGGAAATTCCGTAGGAGATTCTGCAGCAGGAGATTCAGTAGAAAAGGCAGCAGGAGATTCAGTAGAAAATGCAGCGGAAGGTAATGCAGCAGCAGGAGCTGAAGGAGAATATACATCAGCAGGAAATGCAGCACCAAAAGATTCAGATGAAGATGCAGCAGGAGGTGCAGCAGCAGGAGATGCAGAAGGAGATTCAGCAGAAAGAGATTCAGCAGCAGACAAAGGATATTCATCAGCAGACAAAGGATATTCAGTAGCAGACACGGCATCAGGAGATTCAGAAACTGGAGGTGCAGCTTGAGATGCAGAAGCAAACGCAGCAGTAGGAGTGGCAGCAGGTGGAGATGCCTGAGGAGATGCATATTCAGAAGGAGATGCAGCAGGAGATTCATCAGGAGATTTATCAGCAACTGATGCAGTAGCAGGAGAAGCAGCAGGAGATGCAGCAGCAGCAGGAGATGCAGAAGCAGATGCAGCAGGAAATGAAGATTCAGCAGAAGATGGAGTAGGAAGAGATTCTTCAACATATGCAGCAGCATGATATCTTGCAGCAACAGGAGATACAGCAGGATATGGAGAAAGAGGAGATGATGCAGCAGACCCAGCAGCAGGAGATTCAGCAGCAGGAGATTAAGAAGCAGGAGATGGTACTGCAAAAGAAGTAGCAGGAGATGCATATTCAGAAGGAGATGTCAGGAGAGGTAGCAGGATACGTAGCAGAATGAGATGCCGCTGGAGATTGAGTAGGAGATTCAGCAGAAGGAGATGCAAGAGCAGGAGATGAAGCAGCAGGAGATGCAGAAGAAGGTGCAGCAGGAGATGCAAATTTAGCAGGAGATGCATCAGCAGGAGATGAAGGAGCAGATGCAGCAGGAGTAGATGCAACAGCAGGACATGCAGCAGGAGTCGATGCAGAAGGTAATAGAGCAGCAGGAGATTCAGAAGAAGGAGATGCAGAAAGAGATTCAGCAGCAGGAGATGCAGCAGCAGGAAAGGCAGCAGTATATACAGAAGCAGGATATGCAGCAGGAGGAGATGCAATAGGAGGAGATAGAGCAAGTAATGCAACAGCAAGAGATGCAGCAGGAGATGCAAGAGCAAGAGATGCTGCATCAGACCCATCACCAGGAGATGTAGCAGCAGAAGTTGCAGCAGGAAATGCAGCAGCAGTAGGTGCAGCAGGAGATGCAGTAGCAGGAGATGAAGCATTATCATGAGATGCATTAGGAGTTTCAGCATCAGGATATGTAGCAGGAGATGTAGCAGGAGATGCTGCAGCAGATGCAGCAGCAGGAGATGCAGGAGGACATCAAGTAGAATGATTTGCAGCAGCAGCAACTGTAGCAGGAGATGCAGCAGTACATGAAGCATCAGAAAATGGAGCAGCTGATTAAGCAGCAGGAGGTAATGCAGCAGGTGATGCATCAGCAGGTGATGACTCTGCAGCTGCAGCGGCAGCAGATGTAGCAACAATAGATGCAGCAGCAGATGCATCAGGAGATGCAGATTCAGTAGGAGATGATGCTGCAGAAGATGATGCAGCAGGAGATGCAGCAGAAGGAAATGCATGAAGATATGCTGCAGGAGGAGATGCAGTAGGTTATGAAGCAGGAGATGCAGTAGCAGGAGATGCAGCCGGGGATGCATATTCAGCAGGAGATTCAGCAGAAACGTCAGGAGATTTAGCAGGAGATTTAGCCGGAGATGCAGCAGTAGATGAAGCAGCAGCATATGCAACAGCAGATGCAGCAGATGGAGCAGAAAGAGATGCAGCAGGGGATGGAGCAGCAGATGCAATAGGAAATGGTGCATAAGGAGATGTATCTGCAGATGCATAAGCAGAGGATGCATCAGGAGATGTAGCAGCAGGAGATACAGGAGCAGGTGATGCCGCAGGAGATGCAGCAGGAAATGCAACACCAGAAGATGCAACACCAAGAGATGCAGCAGGAGATGCAGAGGCACATGCAGTATCAGCAGATGCAGCAGCCGTAAATACAACAGGAATAGATGCAGAAGGTAATGCAGCAGCAGGAGTTGAAGCAGAATATGCATCAGCAGAAAATGCAGAAGCATGAAATTCCGACGGAGATGCAGCAGGAGATGCAGCAGCAGGAGATGCAGAAGTATTGGATGAAGCAGAAGAAGATGCTGCAGCAGCAGATGCAGAAGGAGATACAGCAGTAGGAGATGCAGCAGAAGGAGATTCAGGAGTTGGAGATGCATTAGGAGATTCAGCATGATATGTAGAAGCATTAGATGCCACAGGAGATTCATCAGGTGATTCATCAGCAACTGATGCAGCAGCAGGAGAAGCAGCAGGAGATGCAGCAGCAGCAGGAGATACAGAAGCAGATGCAGCAGGAAATGAAGATTCAGCAGAAGATGCAGTGGGAAGAGATTCTTCAACATATGTAGCAGCATGATATGATGCAGCAACTGGAGATACAGCAGGTTATGGAGAAAGAGGAGATGATGCAGCAGATGCAGCACCAGAAGATTCAGCAGGAGAAGATGCAGCAGCATCTCCACCTACAGCAGCTCCTGCTGCTGAACTCTTGCTTATGCATCTTCTGCTGATGCATAACCTGCTGCATCTCTGACTGCTGCATCTCCTGCTGCTGCATCTGCTGGTGCTGCATATGCTACTGCATCTGCTGCAGGATCTTCTTCTTCTGCCTCTCATGCCACACCTCCCGCTGATGCATCTCCTTATTCTGTATATCTTTCTCAATCTATTGCTGCTGCATCTCCTGCTGCATCTCCTGCTGCTGCATCCACTGGTACATCTCCTAATGCTGCATCTCCTGCTGCTGCACCTCCTGATGCATCTCCTGCTCAATCTCTTCCTGCTGCTTCTCCTACTGCTTCATCTCCTGCATTTGCTGCTGCATGTGCTGCTGCATCTCCTGCTTCTCTATGTCCTCCTCCTGGATCTACACCTGCATCTATTGCTGCTGCATCCTCTGCTGAAGCTCCTGCTGCTGCATCTCCTTCTGCAACTTCCTCTGATGCATCAGCAGATTCATCTGATGATGCATCTCCCCTGCTTCATCTCCTGATGCTGAATCTCCTGCTCTTGCATACCTTGCTGCATCTACAGCTGCTTCTAAGCCTACTTCATCTACTGCTGCTGCATTACCTGCTGCTTCTGCTGCTGCATCTCTTACTGAATTTCCTTCTGCTGCATCTCCTGCTGCTATATTTTTGCTTATCAATCTCCTGCTGCTGCATCTCTTACGGAATCTGCTCCTGCATCTACTGCAGCTGAATCTCCTGATGCTGTATCTGTTGCTACTGCATCTCCTACTGCATCTCCTGTAGCTTAATCTCCTGCTTTTGCATCTCCTGTTTTATCTCCTTCTGATGCCTATCTTGCTGCTGCTTCGTCTGCTTCTACATCTATCGCTGCATTTCCTGCTGCTGCATCTCAGGATACATCTGCTCTTGCTCAGTCTCTTGCTGCATATCCTGCTGCTACATCTCCTGCTAATGCATCTCCTTCTGCATCTCCTGCTGCATCTCTTGCAGCTGCATCTCCTGCTCCATATCCTCCGGTTGCATCGGCGGATTCATCTTATGATGGTGCTTTCTTGCTGGATCTCCTGCTTCTGCATCTTTTGCTGCTGCAAACTCTGCTGCATCTCCTGCAGCTGCATCTCCTGTGCCATCTCCTACTGCTTAATCTCGTGCTGCTCCATTCTCTGCTGCATCTACTGCTGCTGCATAGCCTGCTGCAGAATCTCCTAATGCATCTCCTCTTGCTTAGTCTCTTGAGGCTTCCTATCTTGCTTCATTTCCTTTTGCTACATATATTACTGCTGCATCTGCTGCTGCTTGTCCTGCTGCTTTTTTCCCTTGCTCAATCGCCTGCTGGGCCATCTCATGCTGCTTCTCCTGCTGCATCTCCTGCTGCTCCAGCTGCTGCATCTGCATCATCAGGATATTCTGAAGGAGATGCAGCAACAGGAGATGTAGCAGCAGGAGATGCAACCACAGCACTGCGGCAGCAGATTCAGCTGCAGGAGATGCAGCCGTAGGAGATGCAGCAGGATTTTCAGCAGGAGATAGAGCAGAAGGAGATGCAGCAGGAGATGCAGTAGCAGATGCAGCAGAAGGAAGTGTAGCAGCAGAAGATGTAGGAGGATATGCAGCAGCAGTAGATGAAACAGACCAGAAAGCAGCAGGATATGCAGAAGCAGGAGAATCAGCAGCAGGGGATGCAGCAGCAGATTCAGCACAATTTCAGCAGGAAATGTAGCAACAGTAGATGCAGAAGCAGGATATGTAGCAGGAGATGCATCAGCAGGAAATGCGCCAGCAGAGGCAGCAGCAGAAGTTGCAGCGGGAGATATAGAAAAAATGAGGAAGCAGGAGCAGCCCTATTACTTGATGTCCTCCTGCATCTACTGATGCTGCATCTGCTGCTGCATCTCCTGCTTCTGTATCTCCTGCTGTACATGTCCTGATGCATCCTCTGCTCATGCATCTGCGGATGCATCTCTTGATGCATCATTTCCCGTTGCATCTGCTGCTACATCTCCTGCTGCATCTCTTTCTGCTCCATCTGGTGCATCTGCTGTTGCATATGCTGCTGCTTCATCTACTGCTGCATCTCCTGCTAAATCTCCTGCTGCTTCATCTCCTTCTGAAGTTTCTGCTGAATCTACTGCTGAATATGCATCCCCTGCTGCATCTGCTGCTGCTGCTGCATCTCCTGCTTCATACCTTACTGCATCTCCTTCTGCAGCATATCTTGCTGCATTTCCTTCTGCTGCATCTCTTACTGCATCATCTGCTGCAGCATCTGCTGCTGCTACATCTCCTACTGAATCTGCATCTCCTGATGCATCTGCTGTTGCATTTATTGCTGCTGCATCTGCTGCCTCTGCAGCTACAGCTGCATCACGTGCTGCTGCATATCCTGCTATATCTCCTGCTGAATCTTCTTCTTCAGAATCTCCTCCAGCATCTCCTGCTACAATTCCTGCTGATGTCTTTCCTGCTGCATCACCTACTACATCCCCTGCTGCTGAATCTCCTTCTATATCTCCTGCTGCATTTTCTACTGAATCTCCTGCTGCCTTTTCTATTGAATATCCTGCTGCACAATCTCTTACGGAATTTCCTGCTGCACAATCTGCTGATGCATTTCCTGCTGGTGCATCTCCTGCTCAATCTCCTGATGCTGCATCTCCTGCTGCTGTATCTCGTGCTACTCCATATTCATCTGCATTTCCTGCTGCAGCTATTTATGAATCTACTACTGCGGCATCTGCTGCTGCATCTATTGCTGCTGCATCTGCTGCCTCTGCAGCTGCAGCTGCATCAACTGCTGCTGCATCACCTGCTGCATTACCTCATGCTGCATATTCTGCTGCATTTCCTGCTGCTGCTTAATCTGCTGCTCCAATTCCTGATGTTTAAAGTACTGCTGCATCTCCTTAATCTGCTGCTCCATTTCCTGATGCTTCATGTTCTACTGCATCTCCTGCTACATTTGCTGCTGCTGCATCTTCTTCTGCTTGATGTCTTCCTGCATCTCCTACTGCTGCATCTGCTGCAGCATCTCCTGCTGCATCTTCTGCAGATGCATCTGTGGAAGCATCTGCAGAAGCATCTCTATTTCCTGCTGCATCTCCTGCTCAATCTTCTACAGATGCATCTATTACTTCAGCATTTAAGCTGCATAACCTGTTGAAGGCATCTGCGGCTGCATCTCTTCCTGCTACATCTCCTGCTTCTAAATCTCCTGCTGAATCTCCTGCTGCAAATCCTGCTGTAAATGCTGATGGCTATGTTGCTATTTCATCTTGTGTTTTATCTCCTGCTGAATCTTCATTTGCAGAATCTCCTCCAGCATCTGCTGCTACAATTCCTGCTGATGTCTTTCCTGCTGCATCACCTACTACATCCCCTGCTGCTGAATCTCCTTCTATATCTCCTGCTGCATTTTCTACTGAATCTCCTGCTGCTTTTTCTACTGAATCTCCTGCTGCAGAATCTCCTATGGAATTTCCTGCTGCACAATCTGCTGATGCATTTCCTGCTGGTGCATCTCCTGCTGCATCTCCTGCTGCTGCATCTCCTGCTGCTGAATCTCTTGCCTCTTCATCTCCTGCTGCTGCAACTCCTGCTGAACCTGCTGCTGCCTCTGGTTCGCCTGCATCTTCTTTTACTGCATCTCTTGCTGCTGCATCTCCGGCTGATTTCTTGCTCTATTTCCTTCTGTTGAATCTCTTGCTGCATATCCTGGTGCATCACCTGCTGAATATGCATCTCCTGCAACATCTCCTGCTGATACACCTCATGCAGCTGCATCTGCTGCTGCATATCCTGCTGCATCTGCTGTTGCTAAATCGCTTGCTGTTGCATATCCTACTGAATTTCCAGCAGTATCTCCTGCTGATGCAATTCTTGCTGCATCTCATCCTGCACCCTTTGCTGCTGCATCTGCTACTGCTTCTGCTGCTGGTGCATCTCCTGCCTCATATCCTGCTGCTGTGTCTCCTGCTGCTGTACGTTTTGCTGCATTGCCTGTTGATGCATGTCCTGCTGCATCTGTCTGCTTCTGCATCTACTTCTTCTGCATCTCTTGCTTCAGCAACTCCTGTTGCATCAATTGCTGCTGCACCTCTTATTCATCTCCTTCTGCTGTATATACTGCTGCATCTGGTACTTCTGTACCTCTTCCTGCTGCATTTCCTGCTGAATCTCCTGCTGCTGCATCTCCTGTCCCATCTCTTCCTGCTGCATCTCCTGCTGCATCTCCTGCTGCTGCATCTCCTGCTACGGCATCTCCTGCTGTATCCGCTGATTCTGCATCTCCTGATATATCCCCTCCTGCTTCATCTCATCCTGCTGCATCTCAGGCAGCATCTCCTGCTGCTATAGCTCCTGCTCTTTCATATCCTGCTACTGCATCTCCAAATGAATCTCCTGCTGCTGCATCTCTTGATCCATGTCCTGCTGCTGCATCTCCTGTTTCTGCATCTCCTTTTGCCTTGTCTGCTGCTGCATCTCCTGCTGTATCTCATGTTGCACCTTCTATTGAATCATCTATTGCATCACCTCCTTCTGCTCCATATCTTGCTGCTTCATCTCGTTCTGCATCTCCTACTGCATCTCTTTGAGCGTCACCTGCTGCATCTCCTTCGGCATCACTTGCAGATGCAACTCCTGCTCCTGCATATTCATCTGCATTTCCTGCTGCAGCTCTTTATGTATCTACTACTGCGTCATCTGCTGAATTTGCTACTGCATCTGCTGCAGCTTCATCTACTGCGGCATATTCCGATAGATCTCCTGCTGCTACATCTCCTGCTGCTGCACCTGCTGATGGATCTCCTGCTGCTGCACCTGATGGTGCATCTGATGCTGCATCTGATGCTACTTTCTCTCTTGATGCATTTACTGCGGCTGCATCTCCTGCTATATTTCCTTCTGCTGCATCTTCTTCACTTCATCTATTACTCTGCACCTCCTGCTGCTGCATCTCCTCCTTCTGCATCTCCGGCTGAATCACCTGTAGCATCTCCTGCTTCTTCATCCCATGTTGCTACATCTCCTAGTGCTGCTGCTTCTCCTATTACTTCTGCTGCTGCTGCATTCCCTGCTGCATCTCCTGATGCTGCATCTTCTTTATCTCCTTCTGTGTCTCCTGCTACTACATCCCCTGCTGCTGCATTTCCTGCTGAATCTCCTGATGCTGCAACTCCTTCTGCAACTTCTGGCAATACGTCTCCTGCGGAATCTCCTGCGGCTGCATCTCCTTCTACCTGATGTCTTCCTGCATTTCCTGCTGCTGCATGTGCTGCTTCATCTCCTGCTGCTGTATAGCCTGTTTCTGCATCTCCTGTTCCTTCATATCCTGCTCTTGCATCTCCTTCTGCTGAATCTCCTCCTGAATCTCTGGTGGCATCTCATGCTGCTACATATCCTGCTACATCTGACGTATCTCCTTCTGAATATGCATCTCCTGCTGCTTCTCCTGCTGCTGAATCTCCTGCTGCTGCATCTTCTCCTGCTGAATCTTCTGCTGCTGCGTCTGCTGCATCATCTCCTCTTTCTCCATAACCTGCTGTATCTCCTGTTGCTGCATCATAAGATGATGTTGCATATATTGAAGAATCTCTTCCTACTGCATCTTCTGCTGAATCTTCATTTCCTGCTGCATCTGCTTCTGCATCTCCTGCTGCTGCTGCGTCTCCTGCTGCTTCTCCTGCTGCTGCATCAGTTGCTGTGGAATCTCCTGATGAATCTCCTGTGGCATCTAATTCTTCTACATATCATGGTGAATCTCCTAATGCATCTCCACCTGCTGCCACTCCTACTGCTGCGTTTGCTTCTGCATCTCCTGCTGCACCTCCAGCTGCTGAATATCCTGATGCCGTGCCTACTACTGAATATCCTTTATCTGCTGCTTAATCTCCTGCTGCTGAATCTCCTGCTGCATCTCCTACTGCTGCATCTCCTTCTGCATGTGCTGCTGCAGCATCTTCTGCTGCTGCATCTCCTACTTCTGCATTTCCTGCTGCAGCTCCATCGGAATCTCTTGGTGCTACATTTCCTGCTGATGCATATTCTGCTTCAACTCCTGCTGCTGCATTACCTTGTGCATCTATTCCTGTTGTATTTTCTGCTGCTGCATCTGCTGATACTGCATGTGCTGCTGCATCTCCTGCCGCATCGCTTGGTGCTGCATCTTCTGGTGTTGCATCTCCTGCTGCATCTCCTGCTGCATCCTGTATCTACTGCTGCTACATCTCCTGATGCATCCTCTGCTCATGCATCTGCGGATGCATCTTCTGATGCACCATTTCCCGTTGCATCTGCTGCTCCATCCCCTGCTGCATCTCTTTCTGCTCCATCCGGTGCATCTGATGTTGCATATGCTGCTGCTTCATCTACTGCTGCATCTCCTGCTAAATCTCCTGCTGCTTCATCTCCTTCTGAAGTTCCTGCTGAATCTACTGCTGAACATGCATCCCCTGCTGTATCTCCTGCTGCTGCATCTCCTCCTGCAGCTTATCTTGATGCATTTCCTTCTGCTGCATCTCCTACTGCATCATCTGCTGCAGCACCTTCTGCTGCTACATTTCCTACTAAATCTGCATCTGCTGCTGCATCTGCTGCTGCATCTATTTCTGCTACATCTGCTGCCTCTGCAGCACCTGCTGCAGAGGCATCACCTGCTGCTGCATCACCTGGTGCATTACCTCCTGCTGCTTAATCTGCTGCTCCATTTCCTGATGCTTCATGTACTGCTGCATCTCCTGCTACATTTGCTGCTGCTGCATCTCATTCTACTTGAAGTCCTCCTACATTTCCTGCTGCTGCATCTGCTGCTTCATCTCCTGCTGCTGTATAGCCTGCTGTTTCATCTCTTGCTGCATCTTCTGTGGATGCATCTGTGGTTGCACATGCAGAAGCATCTCCATTTCCTGCTACATCTGCTGCTCAGTCTTCTACGGATGCATCTAGTGCTTCTGCATTTCAGCTGCATATCCTGTTGAAGGCATCTGCGGCTGCATCTCCTGCTGAATCTCCTGCTGCACTTCCTGCTGTAACTGCTGATGCCTATGTTGCTATTTCATCTTGTGCTGCATCTCCTGCTGAATCTTCCTCTGCAGAATCTCCTGCTGCATTTCCTGCTACGATTCCTGCTGATGTCTTTCCTGCTGCATCTCCTACTAAAACCCCTGCTGCTGAATCTCCTTCTTCATCTCCTGCTGCATCTCCTGCGGAATCTGCTGCTGCCTCTGTTGCAACTACATCTTCTTTTAGTGCATATCATGCTGCTGGATCTCTGGCTGCTGCAACTCGTTCTGCTACATCTCCTTCTGCATCTCCTGCTACAGCATCTCTGGCTTTATCTGCTGAATTTGCTGCTGCATCTGCTGCTGCTTCATCTACTGCTGCATCTCCTGATAGGTCTCCTGCTGCTGCATCTGCTGTTGCATCCTCTTCCACTGCATCTGCTGCTGCATCAGTTGCTACTTTCTCTCTTGCTGCATTTACTGCGGCTGCATCTCCTGCTATATTTCCTTCTGCTGCATCTTCTTTACTTCATCTACTACTCTGCATTTCCTGCTGCTGCATCTCCTCCTTCTGCATCTCCTGCTGAATCTCCTGTTGCACTTCCTGCGGTAACTGCGGATGCCTATGTTGCTATTTCATCTCCTGCTGCATCTCCTGCTGAATATTGTTCTGCAGAATCTCCGGCTGAATCTTCTTCTGCAGAATCTCCTGCTACAATTCCTGCTGATGTATCTCCTGCTGCATCTCCTACTACATCCCCTGCTGCTGAATCTCCTTCTATATCTCCGGCTGCATCTCCTGCTGCATCTTCTCCTAGTTCATATTCTGCTGCATTTCCTGCTGATGCATATCCTGCTGCTGTATTTCCTGATACATCTCTTTCTGCTTTATTTTTTTCTGCATATCCTGCTTCATCTCTTCCTGCTGGATCTCCTCCTCAATCTCCGGTGGAATCTCATGCGGCTACATATCCTGCTACATCTCCTGAAGTATCTCCTTCTAAATATGCATCTCCTGCTGCTTCTCCTGCTGCCGAATCTCCTGCTGCTGAATCTCCTGCTGCTGAATCTCCTGCTGCATCTCCTACAGCCGCATGACTTCTGCATGTGCTGCTGCAGCATCTCCTTCTGCTGCATCTCCTGTTGCTGCATCTGCTGTTGCTGCACCTGCTACAACATCTGCTTCTGCATCTCCTGCAGCTGCATCTCCGTCTGAATCTCTTGGTGCTGCATCTCCTGCTGATGCATATTCTGCTTCTTCTGCACCTCCGGTTCCAGCATCTCCTTCTGCATCAGTTGCTGCTGCATCCCTTATTCATCTCCTACTGCTGCATATACTGATGCATCTGATGCTGCTGTACCTCCTACTGCTGCATTTCCTCTTACATGCCCTCCTGGTACATCTCCCGCTTAACCTCATCCTTCTGCATCTCCTGTCCCATCTCCTCCTGCTGCATCTCCTGCTGAATCTCCTGCTGCATCTCCTGCTGCTACATCTCCTTCTGCATCTCTTGCTACAGCATCTCCTGCTGTATTAGCTGCTTCTGCATCTCCTGATACATCCCCTGCTGCTTCGTCTCATCCTGCTGCATCTCCTGCTGCTATATCTCCTGCTGATTCATATCCTGCTACTGCATCTCCTAATGAATCTCCTGCTGCTTCTTCTCTAGATCCATATCCTGCTACTGCGTCTCCTGTTTCTACATCTCCTTTTGCTTCTTCTGCTGCTACATCTCCTGCTCTATCTCATGTTGCACCTTCTATTGAAGCATCTCCTGCGTCATTTCCTTCTGCTGCATATCTTGCTGCTTCATCTCGTTCTGCATCTCCTGCTGCATCTCCTTGAGCGTCACCTGCTGCATCTCCTTCTACATCACCTGCAGATGCATCTCCTGCTGTATCTCCTGCTCCTGCATATTCACCTGCATTTCCTACTGCAGCTCTGTATGATTCTACTACTGCTGCATCTGCTGAATTTGCTGCTGCATCTGCTGCTGCTTCACTTACTGCTGCATCTCCTGATAGATCTCCTGCTGCTGCATCTCCTACTGCTACATCTGATGCTGCATCTGATGCTACTTTCTCTCTTGATGCATTTACTGCGGCTGCATCTCCTGCTGTATTTCCTTCTGCTGCATCTTCTTCACTTCATCTATTACTCTGCACCTCCTGCTGCTGCATCTCCTCCTTCTGCATCTGCGGCTGAATCGCCTATTGCATCTCCTGCTTTTTCATCTTCTACTGCCACATATCCTAGTGCATATGATGCTGCTGCATCTCCTGTTATTTCTGCTGCTGCTGCATTCCCTCATTCTGCAACTCCTTCTCCATCTCCCTCTACGACATCTCCTGCTGCTGCATTTCCGGCTGAATCTCCTGATGCTGCAACTGCTTCTGCATCTCCTCCTACTACATCCCCTGATGCTGCATTTCCTGCTACATCTCCTGATGCTGCAACTCCTTCTTCATCTCATTTCTTAATGCATGTCCTGCTGAATTTCCTGTTGAAACGTCTCCTGCTCTATCTCCTCCGTTATACTTTTCTACATTTGCTGCCTCATTTCCTCATGCACCTGCGGTTGCTCTCGTGCTGCTGCATCTCCTGCTTCTTCTTCAACTGATGCATCTGTGGCTTCATCACATGATATGTCATCTCCTGCTGCATCTGCTTCAGTATTTCCTGATGGGGTATCTGCTGACCTAGACTCTACTGCTGCATTTACTGCTGCATCTGCTGCTGGTCTGCTGCTGCTTCATCTCCTGCCAAAACTCCTGCTACATATCCTGCTGCTGCATCTCTTAATGCATCTCATGTTAATGCTTCATCTCCTGTTGCTGCTTTTCTTGCTGCATCTTCTGATGCTGCATCTCCTGCCGATGGGTCTGATGTTGCATCTCTTGCTCTTGCATCTCCTGCTGCATCTCCTGCTGCTGCATTACCTGCTCTATCTCCTCCTACTGCCACTCCTCCTGCTGTATCTCTTGGTGCTGCATCTTCTGCTGTTGCATCTCTTGCTTCATCTCATTATGACTTAACTGCCACTATTGAGGTGCTTTGGGGGAAATCGAATAACGCCCACAGGGAAGATGCTAACATGGAATGCTGCTGCTTCTGAATGTCTTCTCTTAAAGTGCTTTCACTGTAAAGCGAGACTTGTAAGAAGTTTGAGTATACGCTTGTGTACTTTAACATCAGAACGGCTATTAAAGCGTCACTTGAAAATAGCAGAGCGTTCAGCACAAATACCGCAGGGAAGAAGCTACGATGAAATGCTGGATCTCGTTAAAGTCTTCATGGAAATGCTTTCACTGCAAGCTGCAAAGCATGACTAACAGAACGTTTTAGTATAGGGTACTGAATTGTGATTTATGAAGGTGCTTTCTGATAAGTGAGTAACTGACGCAGTGAAGATGCTAGCATGGAATACTGCTGCTACTGAACGTCTTAGAGCGCTTTCACTGCAAGCTCTGAAGCACGACTAACACATTTTTGTTTAGGGTAATGAATTGTGACTTTGCGCCTGTTAACGCCCTTATGGAAAAGTAAGTATTTCAGGCAGTGCAGATGCTGGCCTGAAACTACACCGCTTATTAATGTTTTCTCTTCTAGCGCTGTTACTGCAAAAGACGACTCGTAGAACTTTCACTCTAGGCTTATGAGCTGTAAGATCAGAATGGCTCTTAAAGCCTCATTTCAAGAGTTGAGATCGTTCAGCACAAGTACCGCAGGGAAGCTGCTACCACCAAATTTTGGTTCTCTATAGGATCCTTTCATGAAGCGCTGTCACTGCCAGCCGCAAAGCACGAAAAACGCAATGTTTTCGCGTAGGCTAGTTATTAGCCACTTAATAACGCCTAATTACGATTTTTAGGAAAAGAGAATATCTCCAGCAGCGAAGATGTTAGCATGGAATGCTTCTGCTTCTGTATGTCTTCTCTTAGAGCGCTTTCACTGCAAGCTCTGAAGCACGACTAACACATTTTTGTTTAGGGTAATGAATTGTGACTTTGCGCCTGTTAACGCCCTTATGGAAAAGTAAGTATTTCAGGCAGTGCAGATGCTGGCCTGAAACTACACCGCTTATTAATGTTTTCTCTTCTAGCGCTGTTACTGCAAAAGACGACTCGTAGAACTTTCACTCTAGGCTTATGAGCTGTAAGATCAGAATGGCTCTTAAAGCCTCATTTCAAGAGTTGAGATCGTTCAGCACAAGTACCGCAGGGAAGCTGCTACCACCAAATTTTGGTTCTCTATAGGATCCTTTCATGAAGCGCTGTCACTGCCAGCCGCAAAGCACGAAAAACGCAATGTTTTCGCGTAGGCTAGTTATTAGCCACTTAATAACGCCTAATTACGATTTTTAGGAAAAGAGAATATCTCCAGCAGGGAAGATGTTAGCATGGAATGCTTCTGCTTCTGTATGTCTTCTCTTAGAGCGCAATCACTGCAAACCAAGATTTATCGAACTTTCCGTCTAGGCTAGTGAACTGTAACACCAGCATATCTAGTAAAGCTTCACTTGAAGATTTGAAAGCGTTTAGCAGAACTACCCTCGGGAAGTTGCTAGCATCAAATGGTGGCTCTCGTTAGATACTTCTCTGGAAGCGCTTTCACTGAGAGGTTCAAACCACGATTAACACTGCGTTTAAGTGTAGGTTACGGAATAGTCATAAGAGCAACTAATAACGAGCTTTAGGAAAAGTGACTATCTCCAACTCGAAGACGTTAGCACGGAATGCTGCTGCTTCTGAATGTCGTCTCTTATAGCACTTTCACTGGAAAGCGAGACTTGTCGAACTTTCACTCTAGGCTTGTGAACGGTAACATCAGCATGGCTACTGAGGCATCACGTCAAGATTTTAGAGATTTCTGCTCAAGTACCTCACGGAAGCTGCTACCATCAAATTCTGGCTCTCGTTAGGATCTTTTCATGAAGCGATTTCACTGTCAGCCGCAAAGCAGGAAAAACGCAACGTTTCGCGCTTAAGCTAGTTATTAGCGATTAATAACGACTAACAACGCTCTTTAGGAAATGAGAATATCTCCAGCAGGGAAGATGCTAGCATGGAATGCTTCTGCTTGTCGATGTATTCTCTTAGAGCGCTTTTATTGCAGAGCACGACTTGTAGAACTTTCCGCCTAGTCTTGTGTACTGTCAGATCAGAATGACTGCTTGTGCTTCTGAATGTCTTCTCTTAGAGCGCAATCATGAAAACCAAGATTTATCGAACTTTCCGTCTAGGCTAGTGAACGGTCTAACTGCGAAGATGTTAGCACGGAATGCTGCTGCTTCTGAATGTCTTCTCTTATAGCGGTTTCACTGGAAAGGGAGACTTGTAGAACTTTCATTCTCGGTTTGTGAACGGTAACATCAAAATAGCTATGAAGGCGTCACGTCAGAATTTCAGAGCATTCGGCATAAGTTCCGCAGGAAAGCTGCTACCATCCAATACTGGCTCACGTTAGAGTCTTCCTGGAAAGGCTTTCACTGCAAGTTGCAAACACGACTAAAAGAATGTTTTAGTTTAGGCTTGTTAATAGTGATTTTAAAACGCCTATTACGTCGCTATAGTTGGAATTAATATCTCCAGCAAGGACGATGCTAGCATGAATGATTCCGCTTATGAACGTGTTCTCTTAAAGCGCTACAACTACAAAGCAAGACTTGTCGAACTTTCACTCTAGGCTTGTAAAAAGTAACATCAGCCTGACTATTGGGACATCACGCCAAGATTTTAGAGATTTTTGCTCAAGTACCTCACGGAAGCTGCTACCATCAAATTCTGGCTCTCGTTAGGATCTTTTTATGAAGCGCTTTCACTGTCTCCTCAAAGCAGGAAAAACGCAACTTTTTCTCGGAGGCTAGTTATTAGCGACTTAATAACGCCTAATAACGCGATTTAAGGAAAAGAGAATATCTCGTGCAGGGAAGATGTTAGCATGGAATGCTTCTGCTTGTGGATGTATTCTCTTAGAGCGCAATCACTGCAGAGCACGACTTGTAGAACCTTCTGTCTATAATAGTGAACAGTAACATCAGCATGGCTAGGAAGGCTTCACCTGAAGATCTGAAAGCGTTTAGCAGAAATACCCGTGAAAGTTCTACAAGTCGTGCTCTGCAGTAAAAGCGCTCTAAGAGAATACATTCACAAGCAGAAGCATTCCATGCTAGCATCTTCCCTGCTGGAGATGTGAATTTTTACTAAAACTCCGTAATAGATGGTGTTAAGTCCCTATTCACTAGCCTATGCTAATAAGTTCTTTTAGTCCTATTTGCAGCTTGCAGTGAAAGCGCTTCCAGAGAAGATTCTAACGAGAGACACCATTTGATGGTTCCAGCATTCCCTCGGTAGTTGTGCTTTAAGAGACGACATTCAGAAGCAGCAGCATTCCCTCTTCGCTGTTAGAGATAGTCACTTTTCTAAAGCTCGTTATTAGTCGCTGTTATGTCACTATTCTTTAACCTGCACTTAAACGCAGTGTTGATCGTGTTTTGCACCTCTCAGTGAAAGCGCTTCCAGAGAAGAATCTAACGAGAGACACCATTTGATGGTAGCAACTTCCCAGGGGTATTGCTGTTGAACGCTTTCAATAACTTCAAGTGATGCTTTACTAGATATGCTGGTGTTACATTTCACTAGCCTAGACGGAAAGTTCGATAAATCTTGGTTTGCAGTGATTACGCTCTAAGAGAAGACATTCAGAAGCAGAAGCATTCCATGATAACATCTTCCCTGCTGGAGATATTCACTTTTCCTAAAGCGCCTTATTAGGCACTATTAAGTCTCTATTCATTTGCCAACACAAGAACGTTGCGTTAGTCGTTCTCAGCATCTTGCAGAGAAACCTCTTCCATAGAAGACGCTAACGAAAGCCAGCTTTTGATGGTAACACTTTTCCTGTTTACTTGTGCTGAAGGCTCTGTAATTTTGAAAGAACGCCTTCGTAGCCATTCTTGTCTTAGACTACACAAGACTAGACTGAAAGTTCTACAAGTTGTGCTCTGCAATGAAAGCTCTCTAAGAGAATACATCCACAAGCAGAAGCATTCCATGCTAGCATCTTCCCTGCTGCAGATATAAATTTGTACTACAACGCCGTCATAGACGGTTTAAAGAACCTATTCACTAGCCTACGCTAAAAAGTCCCTATTCACTAGCCTATGCTAATACTTTCGTGTTTGCAGCTTGCAGTGAAAGCGCTTCCAGAGAAGAATCTAACGAGAGACACCATTTGATGCTAGCAACTTCCCGAGGGTAGTTCTGCTAAACGCTTTCAGATCTTCAAGTGAAGCTTTACTAGATATGCTGGTGTTAGTTCACCAGCTGGTGTTAGTTGACTAGATATGCTAGTTCACTAGCCTAGACGGAAAGTTCGATAAATCTTGGTTTGCAGTGATTGCGCTCTAAGAGAAGACATACAGAAGCAGAAGCATTCCATGCTAACATCTTCCCTGCTGGAGATATTCTCTTTTCCTAAAAATCGTAATTAGGCGTTATTAAGTCGCTAATAACTAGCCTACGTGAAAACGTTGCGTTTTTCGTGCTTTGCGGCTGACAGTGACAGCGCTTCATGAAAGGATCCTATAGAGAACCAAAATTTGGTGGTAGCAGCTTCCCTGCGGTACTTGTGCTGAACGATCTCAACTCTTGAAATGAGGCTTTAAGAGCCATTCTGATCTTACAGCTCATAAGCCTAGAGTGAAAGTTCTACGAGTCGTCTTTTGCAGTAACAGCGCTAGAAGAGAAAACATTAATAAGCGGTGTAGTTTCAGGCCAGCATCTGCACTGCCTGAAATACTTACTTTTCCATAAGGGCGTTAACAGGCTCAAAGTCACAATTCATTACCCTAAACTAAAATGTGTTAGTCGTGCTTCAGAGCTTGCAGTGAAAACGCTCTAAGAGAAGACTTTCAGTAGCAGCAGTATTCCACGCTAGCATCTTCACTGCGTCAGTTACTCACTTATCAGAAAGCACCTTCATAAATCACAATTCAGTACCCTATACTAAAACCTTCTGTTAGTCATGCTTTGCAGCTTGCAGTGTAAGCGTTTCCAGAGAAGACTCGAACGAGATCCAGCATTTCATCGTAGCTTCTTCCCTGCGGTATTTGTGCTGAACGCTCTGCTATTTTCAAGTGACGCTTTAATAGCCGTTCTGATGTTAAAGTACACAAGCGTATACTCAAACCTCTTACAAGTCTCGCTTTGCAGTGAAAGCGCTTTAAGAGAAGACATTGAGAAGCAGCAGCATTCCATGTTAGCATCTTCCCTGTGGGCGTTATTCGATTTCCCTAAAGCACCTCAAAAGTGGCAGTTAAGTCATAATGAGATGAAGCAGGAGATGCAACAGCAGAAGATGCAGCACCAAGAGATAAAGCAGGAGGTGCAGCAGCACATGCAGAATCAGCAGATGCAGCAGCAGGAGATGAAACAGCAGATGCAGCATCAGGAGATGCAGCAGCAGTAGTTGAAGCAGCAGGAGATGAAGCAGAATATGCATCAGCAGGAAATGCAGCAGGAGGAGTTGCAGTAGGAGAAGATAGAGTGGTAATGCAGCAGCAGGAGATACAGCAGGAGATGCAAGAGCAAGAGATTCAGCAGCAGACCCATCGGCAGGAGATGCAGCAGCAGAAGATGCAGCAAGAAAAGCAGCAACAGGAGATGAAGCGTTAACATGAGATGCATTAAGAGATGCAGCAGCAGGATATGTAGCAGGAGTTTTGGCAGGAGATGAAGCAGCAGCAGAGCAGCAGAAGATGCAGCAGGAGATGCAGCAGTAGAGTCTAGGTCAGCAGATACCCCATCAGGAAATACTGAAGCAGATGCAGCAGGAGATGACATATCATGTGATGAAGCCACAGATGCATCAGTTGAAGAAGAAGCAGGAGATGCAGCAGCACGAGAGCAACCGCAGGTGCATGAGGAAATGAGGCAGCAAATGTAGAAAAGTATAACGGAGGAGATAGAGCAGGAGACGTTTCAACAGGAAATTCAGCAGGACATGCATTAAGAAATGAGATGCAGTAGGAGATGGAGAAGAGTTGCAGCATCAGGAGATTTAGCAGGAAATGCAGCATCAGGGGATGTAGCAGGAAATGCAGAATCAGAGGATGTAGTAGGAGGAGATGCAGGATCAGTTGCAGCATTAGGAGATTCAGCCGGAAATGCAGCAGCATGGGATATAGTAGCAGGAGACACAGAAGGAGTTGCAGAATGAGGGAGTGCAGCAGCAGAAGAAGTAACAGGAGATGCAGCAGCATCATATGCACTAGGAGATGTAGCAGCAAGAGATGAAGAAGCAGGAGATGCTACAGGTGATTCAGCCGGAGATGCAGAAGGAGGAGATGCAGCAGCAGGAAGTGCAGAGTAGTAGATGAAGTGAAGAAGATGCAGCAGAAGAAAATATAGCAAGAGATGCAGCCGCAGTAAATGCATCAAGAGAGAAAGTAGCATCATATGCAGCAACAGATGCAGCAGGAGATGCAGCAGCAGGAGATGAAGAAGCAGGAGATGCTACAGGCGATTCAACCAGAAATGTAGAAGGAGGAGATGCAGTAGCAGGAGTTGCAGCATAGTAGATGAAGAGAAGATGCAGCAGAAGGAAATATAGCAGGAGATTCATCATGCAGAAAGAGAGAAAGCAGCATCAGATGCAGTAGCAGGAGATGCAGCAGCAGGAGATCTATAAGGAGATGCAGCAGTAGATGAAGCAGCAGCAGATGCAACAGTAGTAGATTCATAAAGAGCTGCAGTAGGAAATGCAGATGAATATGCAGGAGCAGGAGATATAGCAGGAGATGCATCTGCAGGTGATGCAGAAGGAGATGCAGTAGATGACGCTCAAGGAGATGCAGCAGGAGATGCAGAACGAGATGAAGCAGCAAGATATGCAGCAGAAGGAAATGACGCAGGAGATGCTTCAATAGAAAGTGCAACATGAGATAGAGAAGGAGATGTAGCAGCAGACGAAGCAAAAAAAGATGCAGAAACAGGAGATGCAGCAGCAGGTCATGGATCAAGAGATGAAGCAGCAGGAGATTCATTAGGAGATGCAGTAGCAGCATATGAAACAGCAGGAGCTATAGCAGCAGGAGATGCCGCAGGACATGCATCAGCAGGAGATGCAGCACCAAGAGATTCAGACGGAGATGCAGAAGCAGGAAATACAGCAGGAATAGATGCAGAAGGTGGTGCAGCAGCAGGAGTTGAAGCAGAATATGCATCAGCAGGAAAAGCAGCACCAAGAGATTCAGACGGAGATGCAGCAGCAGGAGATGCAGAAGCAGATGTTGCAGCAGGTGCAGCACAAGCAGATGCAGCAACAGGAGATGCAGCAGAAGGAGATGCTGCAGCACCACATGCAGAAGGTGATGCAGCTGTAGGAGATGCAGCAGCAACTGAGGCATCAGGGGATTCAGCAGCAATAGATTCAGCATGATATGTAGAAGCATGAGATGCCCCAGGAGATTCATCGGGAGATTCGCAGCAACTGATGAAGCTGCTGGAGATGAAGCAGGAGATGCAGCAGTAGATGAAGCAGCAGCATATGCAACAGCAGATGCACCAGATGGAGCAGAAAGAGATGCAGAAGGGGATGGAGCAGCAGATGCTACGGGAAATGGTGCATCAGGAGATGTATTTGCCGATGCATGGGCAGAGGATGCATCAGGAGATGTAGCAGCAGGAGATACAGGAGCAGGTGATGCCGCAGGAGATGCAGCAGGAGATGCAACACCAGAAGATGCAGCACCAAGAGATGCAGCAGCACATGCAATATCAGCAGATCCAGCAGTAGGAGATGAAGCAACAGATGCAGCAGCAGGAGATGCAGCAGCAGGAAATACAACAGGAATAGATGCAGAAGGTAATGCAGCAGCAGGATGTGAAGCAGAATATGCATCAGCAGGAAATGCAGCACCAAGAGATTCAGACAGAGATGTAGCAGGAGGTGCAGCAGCAGAAGATGAAGCAGTAGATGCAGCAGCAGATGCAGCAACAGGAGATGCAGCAGAAGGAGATGCTTGCAGCAGCACATGCAGAAGGTGATGCAGCAGTAGGAGATGCAGCAGCAGCAGAGGCAGCAGGAGATTCAGCAGCAGGAGATTCAGCATGATATGTAGAAGCATGAGATGCCGCAGGAGATTCATCAGGCGATTCAGCAGCAACTGATGCAGAAGCAGGAGAAGCAGCAGGAGATGCAGTAGCAGCAGGAGATGCAGAAGCAGATGCATCAGGAAATGAAGATTCAGCAGAAGATGCAGTAGGCAGAGATTCTTCAACATCTGCAGCTACATGATATGTTGAAGCAACTGGAGATACAGACGGTTATGGAGAAAGAGGAGATGATGCAGCAGACGCAGCGGCAGGAGATGCAGCAGCAGGAGAAGATTCAGGAGCAGGAGATTCAGCAGCAGGAGAAGCAGCAGGAGATGCATATTCAGAAGGAGATATGTTAGGAGATGTAGCAGGATATGTAGCAGCATGAGATGCCGCCAGAGATTCAGGAGGAGATTCAACAGAAGGAGATGCAACAGCAGGAGATGCATCAGCAGGAGATGCAGAAGCAGATGCAGCAGGAGATGCAGATTTAGCAGGAGATGCATCAGCAAAAGATGCAGAAAGATGCAGCAGGAGTCGATGCAGAAGGTAATAGAGCAGCAGGAGATTCAGAAGAAGGAGATGCAGAAAGAGATTCAGCAGCAGGAGATGCAGCTGCAGGAAAGGCAGCAGTATATAGAGAAGCAGGATATGCAGTTGGAGAAGATGCAGTATGAGAAGATAGAACAGTTAATGCAGCAGCAAGAGATGCAGCAGGAGATGCAATAGCAGGAGATGAAGCATTATCAGGAGATGCATTAAGAGGTGCAGCATCAGGATATGTAGCAGGAGATTTGGCAGGAGATGAAGCAGCAGCAGAGCAGCAGCAGATGCAGCAGGAAATGCAGCAGTAGGTGCAGGATCAGCAGATACTGCAGCAGGAAATACTGCAGCAGATGCAGCAGGAGATGACATATGAGGTGATGAAGCCACAGATGCATCAGCTGAAGATGAAGCAGGAAATGCAGCAGCAGGATGTTCATTAGCAGATGTACCAGGAGATGAGGCAGCAAACTTAGAAAGTTATAACGTACATGTAGAAGCAGATGCAGAAGCAGCTAATTCAGCAGGAGATGCAGCATCAGGAGATGCAGAAGCAGATGCAGCAGGAAATGCAGATTCAGCAGGAGAAGCAATAGGAAGAGAATCTTCAGCAGATGCAGCAGGATGTGAAGGATGACGAGATGTAGCAGGACATAGAGCAGCAGCAGATGCATCAGCAGATGAAGCAGGAATCGCAGCAAGAGATGCAGCAGCAGAGATGTAGCCGCAGATGCATCAGAAGCAGATTCAACAGGAGATGCATCAGCAGAAGATGCAGAAGGAGTTGCAGCATCAGGAGATTCAGCCGGAGATGCAGAAGGAGGAGATGCAGCAGCAGGAAGTGCAGAGTAGTAGATGAAGTAAAGAAGATGCAGCCGCAGGAAATATAGCAGGAGATGCAGCCGCAGTAAATGCATCAAGAGAGAAATTAGCATCAGATGCAGCAGCAGATGCAGTGGAAGAGGATGCAATAGCAGATGCAGCAGCAGGAGACCTATCAGGAGATGCAGCAGTAGATGAAGCAGCAGTAGATGCAGCAGCAAATTAAGCAGATACAGCAGGAGATGCTGTAGCAGGAGATGCAGAAGGAGATATATCAGAACGAGATGCAGCAGCCGGATATGCAGCAGCATGATATGCACTAAAAGAAGATGTAGTTGCAACAGAGGCAGCAGCAGATTCCGCAGGAGATGCAGCAGGAGATGTAGAAGGAGATTCAGCAGCGGGGGATGTAGTAGGAGATGCAGCAGGAGATACATCAGCAGGAATTGTAGCAGGAGATGCTGGAGGAGATACTGCAGAAGAAAATTCAGCAGGAGATGCAACAGGAGATGAAATAGCAACATATGCATCTGCAGTTACAGCAGGATGTGCAGCAGGAGATTCAGCAGGAGATGTAGCAGGAGGAGATGCAGCCGCAGATGCCTTCAACAGGATATGCAGCTGAAATGCAGAAGCACTAGATGTATCTGTAAAAGATTGAGCAGGAGATGCAGCAGGAAATGGAGATGCTTCTGCAGATGCATCCGCAGAGGATGCAGCAGGAGATGAAGCAACAGGCTATACAGCAGCTTGAGATGAAGCAGCAGATGCAGCTGCAGGAGATGCAGGAGGACATCAAGTAGAAGGAGATGCAGCAGCAGCAAGTGTCGCAGGAGATGCAGCAGTACATGAAGCATCAGAAAATGGAGCAGCAGATTAAGCTGCAGGAGGTAATGCAGCAGGTGATGCAGCATCAGGTGATGCAGCTGCAGCTGCAGAGGCAGCAGATGCAGCAGCAATAGATGCAGCAGCAGATGCATCAGGAGATGCAGATTTAGTAGGAGATGTAGCAGGAAAAGCTGCTGCAGCAGATGATGCAGCAGGAGATGCAGCAGAAGGAAATGCATCAAGATATGCTGCAGCAGGAGATGCAGTAGGATATGAAGCAGAAAATGCAGCAGCAGAAGATGCAGCAGCAAGAAATTCAGACGGAGATGCAGCAGGAGATGACACAGCAGGAGATGCAGCAGGGGATGCATATTCAGCAGTAGATTCAGCAGAAACTTCAGAAGGAGATAAAGCAGCAGGAGATTTAACAAGAGATGCAGCAGTAGATAAAGCAGCAGCATATGCAACAGCAGATGCACCAGATGGAGCAGAAAGAGATGCAGCAGGGGATGGAGCAGCAGATGCAATGGGTAATGATGCATCAGGAGATGCATCCACAGATGCATGAGCAGAGGATGCATCAGGAGATGTAGCAGCAGGAGATACAGGAGCAGGTGATGCCGCAGGAGATGCAGCAGGAGATGCAACACCAGAAGATGCAGAACTAAGAGATGCAGCAGGAGATGCAGCAGCACATGCAGTATCAGCAGATGCAGGAGCAGGAAATACAACAGGAAAGATGCAGAAGTTAATGCAGCAGCAGGAGTTGAAGCAGAATATGCATCAGCAGGAAATGCAGCAGCAAGAAATTCAGACGGAGATGCAGCAGCAGGAGATGCTGAAGGAGGAGATGCAGAAGTAGGAGGTGCAGCAGAAGAAGATGCTGCAGCAGCACATGCTGAAGGAGATGCAGCAGTAGGAGATGCAGCAGAAGATTCAGCAGCAGAAGATGAAGCAGCAGACAAAGGATATTCAGTAGCAGACACGGCATCAGGATATTCAGCAGATGGAGGTGCAGCTGGAGATGCAGAAGCAAACGCAGCAGTAGGAGTGGCAGCAGGTGGAGATGCATTAGGAGATTCAGCATGATATGTAGAAGCATTAGATGCCACAGGAGATTCATTAGGATATTCAGCAGCAACTGATGCAGCAGCAGGAGAAGCAGAAGCAGATGCAGCAGGAAATGAAGATTCAGCAGAAGATGCAGTAGGAAGAGATTCTTCAACATATGCAGCAGCAACTGGAGATACAGCACGTTATGGAGAAAGAGGCGATGATGCAGCAGAAACAGTAGCCGGACATTCAGCAGCAGGAGATGCACCAGCAGGAGATTCAGCAGCAGGAGATTCAGTAGCAGGAGAATTAGCAGGAGATGCATATTCAGAAGGAGATACGTCAGGAGATGTAGCAGGATATGTAGAAGCATCAGATGCCACCAGTGATTCAGAAGGAGACTCAGCAGAAGGAGATGCAAGAGCAGGAGATGAAGCAGCAGGAGATGCAGAAGCAGGCTATACAGCAGCAGGAGATGAAGCAGCAGATGCAGCAGCAGGAAATGCAGGAAGACATCAAATAGAAGGAGATGCAGCAGCAGCAAATTCCGCAGGAGATGCATCAGCAGAAGATGCAGAAGGAATTGCAGCATCAGGAGATTCAGCAGGAAATGCAGAAGCAGGGGATGTAGTAGCAGGAGACACAGAAGGAGCTGCAGAAGGAGCTGCAGCATCAGGAGATGCAGCAGGGAATGCAGCTGCAGCAGAAGTAACAGGAGATGCAGCAGCACTAGGAGATGTAGCAGCAGGAGATGAAAAGCAGGAGATGCTACAGGCAATTCAGCCGGAGATGCAGAAGGAGGAGATATAGCAGCAGGAGGTGCAGAGTAGTAGATGAAGTGAAGAAGATGCAGCAGAAGGAAATAGAGCAGGAGATGCAGACGCAGTAAATGCATCAAGAGAGAAAGTAGCATTAGATGCAGCATCAGATGCACCATCAGGTGCAGCAGCAGGAGATGCACCAGCAGGTGCAGCAGCAATTTCAGCAGATGATGCAGTAGTAGATACATAAAGAGCTGCAGCAGGAAATGCAGATGAATATGTAGGAGCAGAAGATGCAGCTGCAGGTGATGCAGAAGGAGATGCAGCAGGTGACGCTCAAGGAGATGCAGCAGGAGATGCAGAACTAGATGAAGCAGCAAGATATGCAGCAGAAGGAGATGACGCAGGAGATGCTTCAATAGAAGGTGCAACATGAGATACAGCAGGAGTTGCAGCAGAAGACGAAGAAAAAGGAGATGCAGTAACAGGAGATGCAGCAGCATGACATGGATCAAGAGATGAAGCAACAGGAGATTAATTAGGAGATGCAGTAGCAGGATATGAATCAGTAGGAGATATAGCAGCAGGAGATGCAGCAGGAGATGCAGATGGATGAGATGAAGCAGCAGGGGATGTATCAGGAGATGCAGAATCAGCAGATACAGCAGGATATGCTGCAGCAGGAGATGCAGAAGGAGATGTAGCAGAAGGAGATGCAGCAGCAGGAGATGCAGCAGCAGGAAATGCAGCAGGAGGTACAGCAGCACCAGATGCTGCAGTATATGCAGCAGAAGGAGATGAATAAGAGGTGCAGCAGCAATTGATGTAGCAGGAGATGCTGGAGGCAGAGATGCAGAAGAAGTAGATGCAGAAGCAGGAGATGCAGCAGGACATGCATCAGCAGGAGATGCAGCAAATCATACATCAGCAGGAGACACAGCAGCAGGATATGAGGCAGGAGATGCACCAGAAGCAGAAGCAGCAGCAGATGCAGCAGCAAAGGGTGCAGGATGAGATGCAGCAAGAATTGCATCAGCACGAGATACTGCTGGAAATTCAGTAGGATATGCAACAGCAAGCGATTTGGCAACAGCAGATGCAGCAGGATATGCAGCAGCAGATGCATCTGCATGAGGTGTATCAGCAGGAGATGTAGCAGGAGATGCATATTCAGCAGGTGATGCACCAGGATATGCAGCAGGATATTCAACAGAAGGAAATGCAGAAGGAAATAAGCCGGAGATGCAGCAGCAGGAGATGCAGGAAAAGAAAATTCAGGCGAACCAGAGGCAGCAGCAGATTCAGCAGGAGATGCAGCAGGAGATGTAGAAGGAGATTCAGCAGCGGGGGATCTAGTAGGAGATGCAGCAGTAGATACATCAGCAGGAATTGTAGCAGGAGATGCTGGAGGAGATTCTGCAGAAAAAAATTTAGCAGGAGATGTATCAGGAAATGAAATAGCAACATATGCATCAGCAGTTACAGCAGGAGGTGCAGCAGGAGATTCAGCAGGAGATGTAGCAGCAGGAGATGCAGCCGCAGATGCCTTGAAAAGGATATGCAGCTGAAAAGTAGAAACACTAGATTTATCTGTAAAAGATTGAGCAGCAGATGCAGCAGGAAATGGAGATGCTTCTGCAGATGCATTCACAGCTGCATCCGCAGAGGATGAAGCAGGAGATGAAGCAGCAGGTTATACAGCAACAAGAGATGCAGAACGACATCAAGTAGAAGGAGATGCAGCAGCAGTAAGTGTAGCAGGAGATGCAACAGTACATGAAGCAGCAGGAAATTGAGCAGCAGATTAAGGAGAAGCAACAGTACATGAAGCATCAGGAATTGGAGCAGCAGATTAAACAGCAGCAGGAAATGCAGCAGAATATGCAGCAGGATGTAATGCAGCAGGTGATACATCAGCAGGTGATACATCAGCAGGTGATGCAGCTGCAGCTGCAGAGGCAGCAGGTGCAGCAGCAATAGTTGCATCATGAGATGTTGATTCAGTAGGAGATGTAGCAGCAGAAGGTGCTGCAGCAGATGATGCAGCAAGAGATGCAGCAGAAGGAAATGCATTAAGATATGCTGCAGGAGGAGATGCAGTAGGATATGAAGCAGGAGATGCAGCAGCAGGAGATGCAGTAGGATATGAAGCAGGAGATACAGCAGCAGGAGATGCAGCACGGGATGCATATTCAGCAGGAGATTCGGCAGAAATTTCAGAAGGAGATGCAGCAGTAGGAGATACAGCAGGAGATGCAGCAGGAGATGAAGCAGCAGCATATGCAACAGCAGAAGCACCAGATAAAGCAGAAAGATGCAGCATGTGATGGAGCAGCAGATACAACGGAAAATGGTGCATAAGGTGATGTATCTGCAGATGCATGAGCAGAGGATGCATCAGGAGATGTAGCAGCAAGAGATACAGGAGCAGGTGATGCTTCAGGAGATGCAGCACGAGATGCAGCACCAAGAGATGCAGCAGTATATGCAGCAGCACATGCAGTATCAGCAGATGCAGCAGCACATGCAGTATCAGCAGCCGCAGCAGCAGGATATGAAGCAGGAGATGATGTAGCAGGAAATACAACAGGAATAGATGCAGAAGGTAATGCTGCAGCAGGAGTTGATGCAGAATATGCATCAGCAGGAAATGCAGCACCAAGAGATTCAGACGGAGATGCAGCAGGATATATAGTAGCAGGAGATGAAGCAGGAGATGCTGCAGCAGGAAATGCAGCAGCAGATGCAGTAACAGGAGTGGCAGCAGAAGGAGATGCTGCAGCAGCACATGCAGAAGGTGGTGCTACTGTAGGAGATGCATCAGCAGGAGATTCAGCAGCAGGAGATTCTGCATGATATGTAGAAGCATGAGATGCCACAGGAGATTCATCAGGAGATTCAGCAGTAACTGTTGCAGCAGCAGGAGAAGCAGCAGGAGACGCAGCAGCAGCAGGAGATGTAGAAGCAGATGCAGCAGGAAATGAAGATTCAGCAGAAGATGCAGTAGGAAGAGATTCTTCAACATCTGCAGCAGCATGATATGTTGCAGCAACAGGAGATACAGCAGGATATGGAGAAAGAGGAGATGATGCAACATACGCAGCAGCAGGAGATTCAGCAGCAGGAGTTTAAGAAGCAGGAGATTCAACTGCAAAAGAAGCAGCAGGAGATGTATATTCAGAAGGAGATATGTCAGGAAATATGTAGCAGGATATGTAGCAGCATGAGATGTCGCCGGAGATTCAGGAGGAGATACAGCAGAAGGAGATGCAAGAGCAGGAGATGCAGCAGCAGCAGATGCAGAAGCAGATGCAGCAGGAGATGCAGATTTAGAAGGAAATGCATCAGCAGGAGATGCAGAAGGAGATGCAGCAGGAGTCGATGCAGCAGCAGGACATGCAGCAGGAGTTGATGCAGAAGGTAATAGAGCAGCAGGAGATTCAGAAGAAGGAGATGCAGTAGCAGGAGATGAAGTAGAAGATGATGCAGCCGCAGCAGATGCAGGAGAAGCAGCAGCAGGTGATGAAGAGGCAGGAGATGCCTCAGCAGGAATGTAGCAGGAGGTTATGCAGCAGGAAACACCGTAGGAGAGTCTGCAGCAGGAGATTCAGCGGAAGTTTCAGCAGAAGATATAGAAGGAGATTCAGCAGCAGGAGATGTAGTAGGAGATGCAGCAGGAGATACATCAGCAGGAGTTGCAGGAGGAGATTCTGCAGAAGAAGATTCAGCAGGAGATACAGTAGGAGATGCATCAGGAGATGAAGTAGCAACATACGCATCAGAGGTTACAGCAGGAAGGGCAACAGGAGATTCAGCAGGTGATGTAGCAGGAGGCGATGCAGCTGCAGATGCCTTCAGGAGGAAATGCACTAGATGCATCAGTAGAAGATTGAGCATCAGATGCAGCAGGAAATGGAGATACTTCTGCAGATGCATCTGCAGATGCATGAGCAGAGGATGCATCAGGAAATGTAGCAGCAGGAGATACAGGAGCAGGTGATGCCGCAGGAGATGCAACATCAGAAGATGCAGCACCAAGAGATGCATCAGGAGATGCAGCAGCACATGCAGTATCAGCAGATGCAGCAGCAGGAGATGCAGCAGCCGGAAATAAAACAGGAATAGATGCAGAAGGTAATGCAGCAGCAGGAGTTGAAGCAGAATATGCATCAGCAGGAAATGCAGCACCAAAAGATTTAGAGAGGCAGCAGGAGATGCAGCCGCAGGATCTGCAGAAGCAGATGTTGCAGCAGGTGCAGCACCAGCAGATGCAGCAACAGGAGATGCAGCAGAAGGAGATGCTGCAACAGCACATGCAGAAGGTGATGCAGCTGTAGGAGATGCAGCAGCAGCAGATGCAGAAGGAGATTCAGCAGCAGGAGATTCAGCAGGAGACAAAGGATATTCATCAGCAGAAAAAAGATATTCAGCAGCAGTTCCAAGGATATTCAGCAGCAGAAACGGCATCAGGAGATTCAGCAGCAGGAGATGCATCAGGAGATGCAGAAACAAACGCAGCAGTAGGAGTGGCGGCGGATGGAGTTGCATCAGGAGATGCATATTCAGAAGGAGATGCAAAAGGAGATTCAGCATGATATGTAGAAGCATGAGATGCTGCAGGAGATTCATCTGGAAATTCAGCAGGAACTGATGCAGCAGCAGGAGAAGCAGCAGCATATGCAGCAAAAGATGCAGAACCATATGCAGCAGAAGATGCAGAACCATATGCAGCAGGAGATACAGCAGTAGATGAAGCAGCAGACGCAGCTGGAGATGTAGCAACACCAGAAGCAGAAGCAGATGCAGCAGCAAAGGATGCAGGATGAGATGCAGCAAGAATTGCATCAGCACGAGATGCTGCTGGAAATTCAGTAGGATATGCAACAGCAAGCAATTTGGCAACAGCAGATGCAGCAGGATATGCAGCAGCAGATGCAGCTGCATGAGGTGTATCAGCAGGAGATGTAGCAGGAGATGCATATTCAGCAGGTGAAGCACCAGGATATGCAGCAGGAGATTCAAGAGAAGGAAATGCAGCAGGAAATCAGCCGGAGATGCAGCAGCAGGAGATGCAGGAAAAGAAGATGCAGGCGAACCAGAGGCAGCAGCAGATTCAGCAGGAATTGCAGCAGCAGGAGATGAAAAGGCAGGAGATTCAGCAGAAGGAGATGAAGAGGCAGGAGATTCAGCAGGAGATGCATCAGCAGTAAATGCATCAGCAGATTGTGCAGCAGGAAATTCCATAGGAGATTGCGCAGGAGGAGATTCAGTAGAAAAGGCAGCAGGAGATTCAGTAGAAAATGCAGCTGAAGGTAATGCAGCAGCAGGAGTTGAAGGAGAATATGCATCAGCAGGAAATGCAGCACCAAAAGATTCAGACGAAGATGCAGCAGGAGGTGCAGCAGCAGGAGATGAAGAAGCAGGTGTTGTAGCAGGTGCAGCACCAGCAGATGCAGAAACAGGAGATGCAGCATTAGGAGATGCTGCAGCAGCACATGTAGAAGGTGATGCAGCAGTAGGAGATGCAGCAGCAGCAGATGCAGCAGGACATTCAGATGCAGGAGATTCAGCAGCAGACAAAGGATATTCAGTAGCAGACACGGCATCAGGAGATTCAGAAGCTGGAGGTGCAGCAGGAGATGCAGAAGCAAACGCAGCAGTAGGAGTGGCAGCAGGTGGAGATGCCTGAGGAGATGCATATTCAGAAGGAGATGCAGCAGGAGATTCATCAGCAACTGATGCAGCAGCAGGAGAAGCAGCAGGAGATGCAGCAGCAGCAGGAGATGCAGAAGCAGATGCAGCAGGAAATGAAGATTCAGCAGAAGATGCAGCAGGAAGAGATTCTTCAACATCTGCAGCAGCATGATATCTTGCAGCAACAGAGATACAGCAGGTTATGGAGAAAGAGGAGATGATGCAGAAGATGCAGCGGCAGGTGATTCAGCAGCAGGAGATTAAGAAGCAGGAGATGATACTGCCAAAGAAGCAGCAGGAGATGCAGATTCAGAAGGAGATATATCAGGAGATGTAGCAGGATATGTAGCAGAATGAGATGCCACCGGAGATTGAGGAGGAGATACAGCAGAAGGAGATGCAACAGCAGGAGATGCATCAGCAGGAGATGGAGAAGAATATGCAGCAGGAGATGCAGATTTAGCAGGAGATGCATCAGGAAAATATGCAGAAGCAGATGAAGCAGGAGTTGATGCAGCAGCAGGACATGCAGCAGGAATCGATGCAGAAAGTAATAGAGCAGCAGGAGAATCAGAAGAAGGAGATGCAGAAAGAGATTCAGCAGCAGGAGATGCAGCAGCAGGAAAGGCAGCAGTATATACAGAAGCAGGATGTGCAGCAGGAGGAGATGCAGTAGGAGGAGATAGAGCAGGTAATGCAGCAGCAATAGATGCAGCAGGAGATGCAAGAGCAAGAGATGCTGCATCAGACCCATCAGCAGGTGATGTAGCAGCAGAAGTTGCAGCAGGAAATGCAGCAGCAGTAGGTGCAGCAGGAGATGCAGTAGCAGGAGATGAAGCATTATCATGAGATGCATTAGGCGGTGCAGCAGCAGGATATGTAGCAGGAGATAGGATGACGAGATGTAGCAGGACATAGAGCAGCAGCAGATGCATCAGCAGATGCAGCAGGAAATGCCTCAAGAGATGCAGCAGCAGGGATGTAGCCGCAGATGCATCAGAAGCAGATTCAACAGGAGATACATCAGCAGCAGATTCTGCAGGAGATACATCAACAGAAGATGCAGAAAGAGGTGCAACATCAGGAGATTCAGCAGGAAATGCAGCAGCAGGGGATGTAGTAGCAAGAGACAGAAGGAGCTGCAGAAGGAGCTGCAGCATCAGGAGATGCAGCAGGGAATGCAGCAGCAGCAGAAGTAACAGGAGATGCAGCAGCATCATATGCACTAGGAGATGTGGCAGCAGGGGATGAAGAAGAAGGAGATGCTATAGGCGATTCAGCCAGAGATGAAGAAGGAAGAGATGCAGCAGCAAAATTGCTGAGTAGTAGATGAAGTGAAGAAGATGCAGCAGAAAGAAATATAGCAGGAGATTCAGCCGCAGTAAATGCAGCAAAAGAAAGTAGCAGCAGATCCAGCAGCAGATGCAGTGGAAGAGTATGCAACAGTAGATGCAGCAGCAGGAGACCTATCAGGAGATGCAGCAGTAGATGAAGCAGCAGCAGATGCAGCAGCAAATTCAGCAGATAGAGCAGGAGATGCTGTAGCAGGAGATGCAGAAGGAGATGTAACAGAACGAGATGCAGCAGCCGGAGATGCAGCAGCAGGATATGCAGTAAAAGAAGATGCAGCCGCACCAGAGGCAGCAGCAGATTCAGCAGGAGTTGCAGCAGCAGGAGATTCAGCAGCAGGAGATGCAGCATCAGGAGATTTAGCAGGAGATGCATCAGCAGGAATTGCATCAGCAGATTCTGCAGCAGGAAATTACGTAGGAGATTCTGCAGCCAGAGATTCAGTAGAAAATGCAGCAGGAGATGCAGCAGGAGGTATAGAAGGAGATTCAGCAGCAGGGGATGCAGTAGGAGATGCACCAGGAGATACATCAGCAGGAATTGTTGCAGGAGATGCAGCAGGATATTCTGCAGAATAAGATTCTCTAGGAGATGCAGCAGGAGATGAAATAGCAACATATACTGCAGCAGATCTAGCAGCAGAAGATGCTGCAGCAAATGATGCAGCAAGAGATGCAGCAAGAGATGCAGCAAGAGATGTAGCAAGAGGATGTGCACCATGATATACAGCAGCAGGAGATGTAACAAAAGATGAAACAGGAGGAGATGCAGTAGGAGAGGCAGCAGAGGAGTTGCAGCAGAATTTACTGCTGTATCTCCTGCTGCTGCCTGTCCTCCTGCTAAATATCCTCCTACTAAATCTCCTCCTGCATCAGCTGATGCATTTCCTGCATCTCCTGCGGCTGCATCTGCTGGTGCATCTCCTGCTTCTCTATCTTCTGCTGCATCTCCTCCTGAATCACATGGTGCCTCTCCTGCTGCCGCATCTCCTGCTTCTGCATATCCTTTTGCATGTCTTGCGTCCACATCTCCTGCTTCTGCCTCTCCTACTCCTGCATCTCTTGCTGCTGCATTTCCTGCTCCTGCTTCTCCTGATGCATCTGCTGCTGCATCTTCTGCAGAATCGCCTGCTGCATCTCCTGCTGCTGCATCTCCTGCTGCAGAATCTCCGGCTCCAGCTTCTGCTTCTGCATCTCCTGCTACTGGGTCTGCTGCATCATCTCCTCCTGCCTCTTCTCCTAACAGCATCTCCTTCTGTATCTCGTGCTACATCTCATGAAGCTGTACCTGCTGAAGCATCTCTTCCTGCTGCATCTCCTGATGAATAGGCATCTATTGATGCATCTGCTGCTGCTTCATCTCCTACTGCTGCAGCTCCTACTGAATCTGATGTTGAATATCTTCCTGCATCTGCAGCGGCTGCATCTCCTGCTGCTGCATCATCTACTGATGCATCTCCTGCGTAATCTCCTGCTGCTGCATCTCTTGCTTCTGCATCATCTCCTGCTGCATCTCCTCATTCATCTCCTACTGCTGCATCTGCTGCTGCTTCATATACTGCTTCATCTCCTACTACTGCATCTCGTTCTGCTTCTCATTCTGCACCTTCTGATGATACAGCTCCATCTGCATCATCTCCTAATGCATCTCCTGCTGCTGAATCTCCTGCTGCATCTCCTGATTCATCTCCTACTGCTGCATCTGCAGTATGTTCTGCTGCATCTGTTGCTGCTTAATATACTGCTTCATCTCCTACTACTGCATCTCCTGCTGCATCTCCTGCTGCTCAGCTCCTACTGCATCTCCTGCTGAATCAAATCCTACCACATCTCCTGCTGAATCAAATCCTACCACATCTCCTGCTGAATCTCCTGCTGCTGCATAAACTACTGCATCTCCTCTTGCTGCATCTCCTGCCGCTGCATTTACTGATGCATCTCCTGATGCTGCTTCTCCACCTGCTGCAACTCCTGATGCTGAACTCTAGCTGATGCATCTTCTGCTGATGCATAACCTGCTGCATCTCTGACTGCTGCATCTCCTACTGCTGAATCTCCTGCTGCTGCATCTGCTGGTGCTGCATATGCTACTGCATCTGCTGCAGGATCTTCTTCTTCTGCCTCTCATGCCACATCTCCCGCTGATGCATCTTCTGCTTGTGTATATCTTACTCAATCAACTGCTGCTCCATCTCCAGCTGCATCTTCTGCTGCTGCATCTATTGCATCTTCTGGTGCATCTGCTGTAGATTAATCTTCTTGGTCTTGCATCTCATTCTGCTGAATCTCCTCCTGAATCTCTGGTGGCATCTCATGCTGCCACATATCCTGACACATCTCCTGACGTATATCCTTCTGAATATGCATCTCCTGCTGCTTCTCCTGCTGCTGAATCTCCTGCTGCTGCTTCTCCTGCTGCTGAATCTCCTGCTGCTGAATCTTCTGCTGCTGCGTCTTCTGCATCATCTCCTCTTTCTCCATAACCTGCTGTATCTCCTGTTGCTGCATCATATCATGCTGCTGCATATCTTGAAGAATCTCTTCCTACTGCATCTTCTGCAGAATCTTCATTTCCTGCTGCATCTGCTTCTGCATCTCCTGCTGCATCTCCTGCTGCTTCTCCTGCTGCTGCATCAGTTGCTGATGAATCTCCTGATGAATCTCTTGTGGCATCTAATTCTTCTGCATATCATGCTGAATCTCCTAATGCATCTCCACCTGCTGCCAATCCTACTGCTGCATTTGCTTCTGCATATCCTGCTGCACCTCCAGCTGCTGAATCTCCTGATGCCGTGTCTGCTACTGAATATCCTTTATCTGCTGCTGAATCTCCTGATGCTGAATCTTCTGCTGCATCTCCTACTGCTGCATCTCCTTCTGCATGTGCTGCTGCAGCATCTTCTTCTGCTGCATCTCCTACTTCTGCATCTCCTGCTGCTGCATCTCCTGCTGCATCTCCGTCTGAATTTCTTGGTGCTGCATTTCCTGCTGATGCATATTCTGCTTCAACTCCTGCTGCTGCATTAACTTCTGCATCTATTCCTGTTGTATTTCCTGGTGCTGCATCGTCTGATACTGCATGTGCTGATGCATCTCCTGCTGCATCTCTTGGTGCTGCATCTTCTGATGTTGCATCTCCTGCTGCATCTCCTGCGGCATCCTGTATCTCCTGCTGCTTCATCTCCTGATGCATCCTCTGCTCATGCATCTGCGGATGCATCTCCTGATGCACCATTTACCCTTGCATCTGCTGCTCCATCCCCTGCTGCATCTCTTTCTGCTCCATCTGGTGCATCTGCTGTTGCATATGCTGCTGCTTCATCTACTGCTGCATCTCCTGTTAAATCTCCTGCTGCTTCATCTCCTTCTGAAGTTTCTGCTGAATCTACTGCTGAACATGCATCCCCGTCTGGATCTCCTGCTGCTGCATCTCCTGCTACATATCCTACTGCATCTCTTCCTGCAGCATATCTTGATGCATTTCCTTCTGCTGCATCTCCTGCTGCATCATCTGCTGCAGCAACTTTTGCTGCTACATCTCCTACTAAATCTGCATCTCCTGATGCATCTGCTGCTGCATCTATTGCTGCTGCATCTGCTGCCTCTGCAGCTGCAGCTCCATCACCTACTGCTGCATCACCTGCTGCATTACCTGCTGCTGCTTAATCTGCTGCTCTATTTCCTGATGCTTCATGTACTGCTGCATCTCCTTAATATGTTGCTCCATTTTCTGATGCTTCATGTACTGCTGCATCTCCTGCTACACTTTCTGCTGCTGCATCTCCTTCTACTTGATGTCCTCCTGCATCTCCTCCTGCTGCATATGCTGCAGCATCTCCTGCTGCTGTATAGCCTGCTGCTTCATATCCTGCTGCATCCTCTGCAGATGCATCTGCGAATGCATCTGCCGAATTATCTCCATTTCTTACTGCATCTGCTGCTCAATCTTCTACTGATACATCTAGTGCTTATGCATTTCAGCTGCATATCCTGTTGAAGGCAGCTGCGAATGCATCTCCTGCTGAATCTCCTGCTGCACTTCCTGCTGTAACTGCTGATGCACTTCCTGCTGTAACTGCTGATGCATATGTTGCTATTTCATCTCCTGCTGCATCTCCTAAGAATCTTCTTCTGCAGAATCTCCTCCAGCATCTCTTGCTACAATTCCTGCTGATGTGACTCCTGCTGCATCTCCTACTGCATCCCCTGCTGCTGAATCTCCTTCTATATCTCCTGCTGCATCTCCTGCTGCATTTTCTACTGAATCTCCTGCTGCACAATCTCCTACGGAATTTCCTGCTGCAGAATCTACTGATGCATTTCCTGCTGATGCAACTCCTGCTCAATCTCCTGCTGCTGCATCTCCTGCTGCTGAATCTCCTGCTACTGCAACTCCTGCTGAATCTGCTGCTTCATCTCCTGATAGGTCTCCTGCTGCTGCATCTGCTGTTGCATCCTCTTCCACTGCATCTGCTGCTGCATCAGTTGCTACTTTCTCTCTTGCTGCATTTACTGCGGCTGCATCTCCTGCTATATTTCCTTCTGCCGCATCTTCTTTACTTCATCTACTACTCTGCACTTCCTGCTGCTGCATCTCCTCCTTCTGCATTACCGGCTGAATCGCCTGTAGCAGCTCCTGCTTTTTCATCTCCTGCTGCTACATCTCCTAGTGCATATGATGCTGCTGCATCTCCTGTTACTTCTTCTGCTGCTGCTGCATTCCCTGCTGCATCTCCTGATGCTGCAGCTCCTTCTGCATCTCCCTCTGTGTCTCCTGCTACTACATCCCCTGCTGCTGCATTTCCTGCTGAATCTCCTGATGCTGCAACTCCTTCTGCATCTTCTGCTGATGCATCTCCTGCTGCATCTGCTTCTGATGCATCTGCGGCTACACCTCTGATGCTGCATCTCTTGCTGCAATTTCTGCTTCACCTGCTGATGCATCTGTGGCTGCTCTATGTCCTGCTACATCTCGTCATCGTTCACACCCTGCTGCATCTGCTGAAGATTCTCTTCCTATTGCTTCTCCTCTGAATCTGTATTTCCTGCTGCATCTGCTTCTGCACCTCCTGCTGCTACATCTCGTGCTGAATTTGCTGCTTCTGCATCTGTTTCTACATGTACGTTATAACTTTCTACATTTGCTGCCTCATCTCCTGGTACATCTGCTAATGAACATCCTGCTACTTCATCTTCAACTGATGCATCTGTGGCTTCATCACCTCATATGTCATCTCCCTCTGCATCTGCTGCAGTATTTCCTGCTGCAGTATCTGCTGATCCTGCACCTACTGCTGCATTTCCTGCTGCATCTGCTGCTGCTCTGCTGCTGCTTCAACTCCTGCCAAATTTTTTGCTACATATCCTGATGCTGCACCTCCTAATGCATCTCATGACATATCTTCATCTCCTGCTACTGCATCTCCTGCTGCACCTACTGCTGCTGCATTTCCTGCTGCATCTTCTGCTGCTGCATCTCCTGCTGATGGGTCTGATGCAGCATCTCGTGCTCTTGCATCTCCTGCTGCATCTCCTGCTGCTGCATAACTTGCTCTGTCTCCTCCTACTGCATCTCCTCCTGCTGCATCTCCTGTTTCGATAGATACTGCTGCCTTTTCTGCTGCTACATATCCTGCTGCTGAATCTCATTCTGCATCTCCTTCTTCTGAAACTCCTGCTGCTCTATTACCTTCTGCATCGACTCCTGCTGCATCTGCTTCTGCATCTTTTGCTGATGCATCTCCTGCTCTTGCAATTCCTTCTGCTGAATCTCCTCCTCAGTCTCCGGCGGCATCTCATTCTGCTACATATCCTGCTACATCTCCTGACATATCTCCTTCTGAATCTGCATCTCCTGCTGCATCTTTTGCAGTGCAATCTCTGGTTCTTCATCTCCTGCTGCTGAATCTCCTGCTCCTGCGTCTGCTGCATCATCTTTTCTTTCTCCATAACCTACTGTATCTCCTATTGCTGCATCATATCATTCTGCTGCATATGTTGAAGAATCTCTTCCTACTGCATCTTCTGGTGAATCTTCATTTCCTGCTGCATCTGCTTCTGCATCTCCTGCTGCTGCTGCATCTCCTGCTGCTTCTCCTGCTGCTGCATCAGTTGCTGATAAATCTCCTGATGAATCTCCTGTCGCATCTCCTTCTGAATATGCATCTCCTCAGGCATCTCCACCTGCTGCCACTCCTACTGCTGCGTTTGCTTCTGCATCTCCTGCTGCACCTCCAGCTTCTCAATCTCCTGATGCCGTGTCTGCTACTGAATATCCTTTGCTGCTGAATCTCCTGCTGCTGAATCTCCTGCTGCATGTGCTGCTGCTGCATCTCCTACTGCTGCATCACCTTCTACATGTGCTGCTGCAGCATCTCCTAATGCTGCATCTCCTGTTGCTGCATCTGCTTGTGCTGCACCTGCTACAACATCTGCTTCTGCATCTCCTGCTGCAGCACCTCCTGCTGCATCTTCGTCTGAATCTTTTGGTGCTGCATTTCCTGCTGATGCATATTCTCCTTCAACTCCTGCT